>CM038218.1:165935835-167355643 GCA_021442155.1 Cymbidium sinense | reverse complement strand
TTACGTATTGCTCAAATAAAAGTAATAATTAGCTTAACTTTAGGTTAAAAGCATGGTAAAAGTTGAACAAACCTATGTCAAAAAAAAAAAATACTAAATCATATTAATGAACTTAAACCTTAAGCTTACAAATCCATAATTTAATAACTTAAGTTAAATCAAATGAAATTGAACCTTAACATAAAATATTCTAAATTAACACAAATTAAAAAATGAGATTAACATAACATAACACAAAAATCAAATAAAATAAATAATATAAGTTAACATAAATCAAATTCAATGAAATCAACTAAACCAAATCAAATAAGATAAGTCAAACTCAAGATATTTAAATCAAACATAAAACCAATGTAATGAAACAAATCAAATGAACTAAATCAACATAATTTAACATAAACTTACAATCTAAACCAAATCAAATGAAAGAAATTGAATCATATTAAAAGAACAAATTAAATGAACCAAATCAAAAACCAATGGAACATAAATAACATCAAAAGGATTAATTAAGATACTTAAGGATCTTAGTTAGACTTTTGGAAATTTCATTAGATTTAGGATGTGGAATAAAGTGAGTTTCACCTAAAATGAATTCATTCTATTTCTCATTCTTGAAAACCTAAACATTACTTTAATCAAATAAAATGGAATATAAAATGGGAATTAACTCACTAAACCATTTGAATTGAAACTATCTAAAGGTAAAAATTAAAAAATTCAAACGTCAATTTGAAACTTGAACTTAAAGGAGCCTAGCAAAGCGTTGCCACACAAACCCCTCTTTTACACACACTAGATCATTTAGGTCATAAACTCTAGATCTAGGTTAGATCTATCTATGAGTTTTCTTTAATCTTTCGTGATATGTTGTGTTGTGCTTCATATGTCAGTGTGGTGTATTGCTTTAGACTGAATGCCTAGGCTTGTTTGCTTGTTAGATTGGATGGTAGGGCGTTCTTTTTAGAATTAACACAATTTTCTGTAGGCGACTGTGTTAAAAGGGATCACTGTCATAAATCAAAATTATAAAATTGTTATTTTCTTGTAGGTGCTGAAAATCCCTTAACATAGTCCATAAGATAGGTAGGCTTGGGAAGCAACTAATGCTAAGCTCATATGTTTGTAAAATTTAACTACTTTGTGTGCTGTGTGTATTTCTAATGTCTATTTTTTGCGCTTAGATTTCTTTTTTTAAAATGTAAAATTGAGCTTAGAATTAGGTTAGGATCTATGAGGTCAAGGATTAGCAGATCAACCAGAGATGTGTGGTGGTCCCCTGTGGAGCCCGATGGATGTCCTCAAGAAGGAGACTTTCTCGAAAGAAGACCCATAGATCTAAACCTGTAGTTCTAGGTTATAAAGGGCAGAACTTGCCCATGTTTCTTTCTTTCGGGTGTACAGTGTACCCAGCATTGGCCTATTTTTCTTAATTTAATTTAGCCTGATTTATTTTGGGTGCATAATAAAAACATCATGTTTTTTCTTGGTTTTTTCTATGGTATGTTTGTGCTGTGATTATTGCCTGGACATAGGCTCATAGGATAAATAAATTTTCTACCCAACTAAATCAATAGAAACATAAAAAATAAAATAACTCATAACCTCAATAAAAGCCTATGCATTAAATCAAGATAATAAAATATTTAGCAACCCCTTAGCTGGATATTTAATATCATGCATAATCATCTTATTTCACTCTTGTTAAGGGAGGACTTCCATCTTTGCCAGAGAAAATGGGCTTAACCTTTGAGAGCCTATGATGGAAGAACACATCTTTCCCTTTCGATTTGTCCCATTACTATTTCTATTTGCATGGTATTAGGCATAAAAGGCATACCTATGGCCTAAAATGAATATTGAGTCAAAATTTATTAAAATCTAAAAAATGTGCATTAATTAAATGCATCCTCATACCCAACATGATCTTAGGGATTAGGGAGTGAGTCTAGGTTCATAGATTTCTTTCCTAAAAATGCAACAGCCCAGCCATCTTGCATTCATATGACTCGAGTTCATGAATTTAAAATGCCCTTAGGTGGGGTTAGCTAACAACCTTCTCTAGGTAGGTTGTAAGTCTAGAATAGTCATGGATAGGCTAGTTCCCTCAAGTGAGGAGAATGGCCAATGATTCCCAAGGCGAGAATTAGCAGCATCCGACATGTTAGTGTAAACTAGGTTCTGATGCATCCTTTTAGGAATAAGTCTTCAACTTTAGGTGTTTCTGTAGTCTTGTGCTACTAGAATCTAAGCCCTAGATTTCTAAGAAAATGACAACTCAAAAAATAAAATTAAATCCCAAATTTGAAGCCTAATCATAGGATAGTTGAAATATCTACTAGGTATCCCAATATCAATAGACATTTCCTACTCTTTCCCATTTGACTCTTGAAAATAACTCTCTCCAAATCGGATCTCTCCCAATTGAATTTCCAAAAATCAATCTTTTGAAAGCTACCTTAGTAGTCTTTAGGAATAACCACTTATTAATTTAATCGAGAGTATTCTTAGGAAGAGACCCTTCTTAAGATGTAATTCACTATAGAGGCTTGTCTTTAAAAGGAACCATGATCCGAGGATAAAATAAACCCTGTTCTACTTTTCCATGCAGTTCAGAGGGAAATACTTTGGTACACAAAAGACCCAATAGCCTTAGGAGTCTTTTATTGAAATGATCGAATCCATTATAGGAGAGCATTATCTTTCGTGATAATATGTTTATTCTTTAATGTCATATTTGGTCATCTAAATAAAATATTCCTAAACTCTATGTGGTGTCATTTCTTTTATCAATTCTATAGAAAACACCAACATATTTTTTGGCAACTCCGCTAAGGAATGGTTCCTCTCTCCATCTTTAAAAATAAAGGGTTATTTCTATATATCGACAGTGTACTAGTGCCACTCACCGGTCAGGACTGCCTTTCTTTTTATTGGATACCTCTCCATTTCATTCTTGGTTGAGCCTATCCAACATCTTGAATAGAGGTTCTAGAACTCTTCGTTTGTCAAAGTTAAATGATTGGGTCCTAGAACCAAATCCCAAAATAAAATGAGAGGTGACAGAAATAAATGAAAACCAAGTCATTTCTGTTAAGACCTAAATCAAGTCAAAATGGATTTGAAACCATTCCAATGTGGAAAAGAAATGTTAAATTTAAAAAAGTATGAAAAGTACTTCAAAATTTAAAAGCAAATCTCCAATAAATAAAGTCTCAAAGTTAAACTTATTCTTGATCTTACTTTGGCTTTGTACTACAGCAAAAGAGAATGAGGACAAGGTCCTTGAATGGAGACCCTTTGTTATACTACATTCAAAGATGGCAAACACCTAAGGATGTAGATTGAAATGAAGGTATTCCTTCAAATCCTGAGAAAATTTAAATCAAAAGGAGGCATAGTTGTGCCTATTGACCCTTTACCACCATGATTGAAATTTAAATTGCATTTAAAAAAGAGGGATAAAAATAAAAATCATCCCAAGAGAATGCCTTATTGACCTTAGGTAGAGGTTGATTAAAGAACTAAATGTAAATCTTCTATTCCTATAGAAGAAAATTTTACATAAATGCAAACCGGCTTTAATCTCAATTCATTTCCACAAGTCCACTAGAATATTGAAAATTTAGTTGTTCAAGCTAATTGGCCAAATCTAAGGAGTGACTTAGAGGTAGCCCTCTTTTAGACCTTATCAAAAGCATAAATGCTCAAGAGTTTAGAGAGAGTCAAAAGAGGAAGATGACATGACATAATAAAAAAAAGTGATAGGATTCGCTTTTGCTCTTAATCAATAGAAGAAAAGAGAGGTAGCGAAGAGAATTCTAATTCTCCGATAAAGTTAAAATGAATGAAATTTAAACCAATAACTTTAAATCAACTTTCTTAATGGGAATTTTCCCTCATTAAATGAAATGATATTTCATGAATGGCATTAATTAATTTTAAGGCTAAATCATGAAAAGAAAATAAATGAAGAGTTTAATCCTTCTAAATAAATCATGACCTTAGGATTGGGTCCTAAGGGTGATATTTCTATCTCTCAGAGTAAAAATATAAAACTTTTATCTCTGGTTAGTTGATAGATAAATCACTTAGGACTTTGTCAATCCAAATGAATGAAGAAAGCCCTAATTTTCTCTATTCAAAGACTAAGGCATTATATGCTTTCAATACAAAGTGAATCTAAGGAGAATCCTTTGTAATGTCTTATGACCTATTTGACATTGTCTTAATGTCAAGTATGGTGGTCAAAGATTCCATTGCAAGTTGAGATTACCTTTAATCTTATATGTGCTATAAAAGAATGCAAATCAAACTTGACTTTCTAATAGCACCTCATCTACCCTAGAGGGTCCTCTTTTAAATGATGATCCTCTAAATGAATAGATCATGAGGTCTATTGATCTATTGAGGATAGAGTTAGACCTACCTTCCCTTCATATAAAAAGGGAAATTCTTAAAATCAAATTTAAAATGGTAGAGTCATACCAGCTCAAATACAATAAAAAAAAGAAATGGCAAATAAGCCATCCTAAAAATGTGATGTTTTGCCCATCTTAGAGAAGTGGCTTAGCAAGATCAAGCATCATAATGCTATATTGAAAACAAAATGAAATAAAATAAAATAAAATGAAAAAAGAAATGAAAGTAAAGCAAGGCATTACATAATCATGTAATTTTCCTTACTTAACTATAAGCAACTTCCTGATGTGGCATTCCACTATAAAGAAGTTCTAGGGTTATCTTCTATGATAAAGATAGACTACTAAGAACTTATTAACATCTTAGTCGATGTGGAAAATTTAAAAGAAGAAAATCTTCAAAATACTTGATGACCCGAGTGCATCGATCAACATCAATTATAACATGAAAGTGAATTTATGTAGGCCAAATTCCAATCAAACTTCGATAAGATGGTGCCATATAAATTCAATCAAATAAAGAAATTAGTTTTCAGTTTCATGAAAATTTAATCTTGAAAACTCAACCTAGAAAAAAGAACTTAATTTCAATCACATTATTGATTGAAGATAAAAATTCAAACATTAAAAAAGAACAACTTAGAAATTCATGAAACATCTTTAAATGCTCTTAGATGGTCCTATCCAGCCAAAATAAAAAAATAAATAATAATAATAATAATAATAATAATAATAATAATATAATAATAATAATAATAATAATAATAATAATAATAATAATAAGAATCAAATGAAAAGAAAGAAAAATATTGATTATGGAAGGATGTTCATATTCATCATAAAGTGTTGAGTCTTTAGGATATCATTCAGCTACTCCTAAATGACCTCACTAAATATTTGATTCTAATAGAAAATTTTTTATTTTAGAAATAAAGTTTTCAAGGAAGTCATTATGCCAATCTTAAATGACTCACTCCACTAAATAATTTTGAATTCAGAAGTGTAACATCTTTAGAAAGTCATTTTTACCAATCTTAAATGGCTTTACTAGATTTGTTGTTCCATGAAAAGATGAAAAAGAAATAGAAATGTTGGATCATATTATATGATCAATCAAGCAAAGTCTTTAACCATCAAAAGTCAATCAATAAAATGTTGTATTTGGACAAAATTCAAATACATCAAATTTTCTAGCAAATCATTTAGTGGAGTCATTTCATAAAGAGTGAAATGTTATGGAAATGAGTCAAATACATCTATCTTCTTAGTGAATCTTGTAACTAGGAAAATTACCAAATGTAAGCTTTCATAAAAAAAATGAAATCAGAATATTACCAAAAGATAGGAAGAAAAAAAAAGTAAAGGGATGGAAGGACTATATCCAAGAGAAAAAGGATGAAGTCTAAAATTTCTAAGCATGTGGACATTTTCAACTATCTTCTCCACAACAATATAAAGTGCAGGGTTAGAAGTCAAAAATTGTCCCTAGCTAAACAAAAATAATCAAATATCTCATGCTTTGTCATCTTAGCCTTCACCATGATTGGGTGAGCTCAGTTAAATAAAAGATAGCAGTCTTCTTTTAGAATCTATATCTTTGAATGGCGAGATTCTATTGAGTATACTCTGATTCCATTTCAAATGAAGCAAATATACCCAATGTAAATGAACATTTTAACTTTAAACTTCTCTACAGCAAAATAAAGTGGTAGAGTTAGAAGTCAAAAATTGTCCCTAGCTGAACAAAAATAAGCAAATATCTCATACTTTATCATTTTTGCCTTTGCCATGATTGGGTGAGCTTGGCAGGTTAAAAGAAAAGATAGTGGATCTTCTTTTCCAGGGGACCATATCCTTTATGTGGCAAAGGTCTCATTGAGTATACTCTCATTCCATTGCAAGTGGCCTATAACTATAAAGAAGAAAAGTTATGGAGTCATAGAGCCATTACAAGTTAAAAAGTTTAAGTAGTTTGGGTCCTAACTTTCTTTTCAAAAGGCACTCTAGAACAATGTATGAATTTTTTTAGATGTGTATGGAGATTTATATAGTCTTCAAGTTTGGGATGAACCCTTAGAATTTAAAGAAAAATCCAATTCTAATATTGACAAGTTGATATCACTGATCTAACTCTTTAATGAGTTAGCTATTGATGATTTGATCAAGCTATCTTTTGAGTTAAAAGACTACTTTATCTGGAAATAAATTGAAATGATCTCCACATGTAGTAGTCTATAAACTTAAGCTTGTTACCATATCAATAAACTAAGTCCCTTGACGATTATGGTCAAATTCCAAAAGAAATGCAAAATTTTTCCTAAATTAAAAGCTAGAAAATGATGGCTATACATGAGACGAAAACATTCCTCTTGGTTAGCTAACAACATTATATGACCCACATCTTGGGGCTAGGGTATAATCTTTACCTTGAAAATTGGTTCATATTACCCATACTTCATTTAAAAAGACTTTCATGCATAAGATTATCCTTCTTAAGAATAACTTATCTAAACATTGTCAAATCAAGACAATTCTAGAAAAGAAAAGTGAAAGCATATGATATGACATTCAGAATCCTTACAAGAATGTTATGTTATCGAGTCACATCATTTAATCTCAAAATATTGGTGAAATTTAGCAAAATGGGTCATGATCAAGATTTCTTATAATATCACTTTTAATTTGGTAGAGGGTTATATTGAAAATCTTGCCAAAGAAGAAAAGAAAATAAAAGAAACTTCAATATGACTTTAAGAACAATCCTGTTACTACATATAGAGTCTTGAAATTTACTTTTGAAGTAATTTCAAAGACCTTGTAGTAAAATGCAGGATCAAAAATGCAAAAATAAGAAATTAATCAAAGACATTTATGATATTTCATTTCATAAAACCATCAAAAGAATAATAAATTAATTGAAGAAATTCAATTTCAAACTTATCAGGAGAATCTAAATTTCTCTAATAAGTTAATCCTTACAATTCCCTTATTGATTAGGGATAAATAAAAAAATGTGTCTCCATGAGAATCAAAAGATTATCTTGATTCTCATTCAATTTAGAAAGCTTTAAAGGAATCTCTTGATCTTTATTGAATCCAAGAGAAGGCCTTATGAGCCTTTGATTTATGTCAGCAAAGCAAAAATGAAATACATATTCAAATAAAAGAAAATGAAATTTCATTTGAGAAGCACTGGTTGACTTTGGTTTTGACTTCCTAAAGAACTACACAGTCGTATGCAAGCTCAAAGAGATAGAATTCTCAGGTTAGTACCCTATGATGTCTTGCCTTCAATGAATTAGACATCTAGCATGGTTCATTGTAACTTTGAGATATAAAAAGAAATTTGATGGACTTCTATGCTCTGGGTCCAAAATATACCAAAGTCTTTATTCAAAACTAAATGCCAACTCTTTGAAACCTTATTCACTAAACTTCTTCATGTGTAAGGAGTATTAGTGAAATCAAGAAATGGAAGCAAACCTTCCATCACCCTTTCATCAAGTTAGATTAATCAAATAAGGATTAAGTCCATGAGACTCTTGCTTATTAGTCAAAACTTTTGGGGATTAGGAATAAGTCACTTTGACCCCTTTTCCTCATCCATATCACATATAGGTTGGGAGCAAGCCCTTTGTGGCACCTTTCCTATACATGACTTGAGATGGGAGCAAGCCCTCTGTGGCACCTTTCTCATGTCCTTCTGGGTTTGGAGTAAGCCTTCGTGCACCATTCTCATGAAAAATTATCTTTGTAGGTTTGGAGCAAGCCCTTCGTGGCACCATTCCTACTTTCCATAGGTTGGGAGAAAGCCCTTTTATGGTACCTTTCCTATACATGACTTAAGATGGGAGCAAGCCCTCTATGGAACCTTTCTCATGTCCTTCTGGGTTTGGAGTAAGCCTTCGTCCACCATTCCCATGAAAACTATCTTTGTAGGTTTGGAGCAAGCCCTTCATGGTACCATTCCTACTTTCCATAGGTTGGGAGCAAGCCCATTATGGCACCTTTACTATACATGACTTGAGTTAGGAGCAAGCCCTCTGTGGGACCATTCTCATGTCCTTCTAGGTTTGGAGTAAGCCTTCGTGCACCATTCCCATAGGTTTGGAGTAAGCCCTTTTTGACACCATTCCTATTGTGTAGGATCAAGTCATCAAAGACCCCTTTCATGTTACACAAGCTATTTAGGTTGGATCAAGTCTCCATAGACCCCATCCTAGTAGCTAGCTAGGTAAGAATAAATCCCCCATTGGTATCTTCCCTGGTTGCAAAATCTGGTAGTTTGGATTAGGAGTAAGTGTCCACATTGGCATCCTTTCCAACTATCATTCTCAAATAGGAGTAAGTCCCTCGTAGGCATCCTATTATTGTGTGAAGATTAAGAATAAGTCATCGAAGACCCCTTTTCTATCACACAAGCTATTCAGGTTGGATCAAGTCTCCATAGACCCCTTCCTAGTAGCTAGCCAGGTAAGAACAAATCCCCAGTGGTATCTTCCTTGGTTGCAAAATTAAGTAGTATGGATTAGGAGTATGTATCCAAATTGGCATCCTTTCTAACTACCATTCTCAAACAGGAGTAAGTCCTCTAGTTGGCTTCCTATTCAAAGAATTAAGAAATGGAAATCAAGCCATTGAAGGCCCCATTTCATTGGACTACTCAAATAGGATTAAGTCTATGTGACCCTTGTTTAGTAGTCAGTAGATTAGGATCAAGCATTTCAAGCCTCTTCTCTCCAACATAGCTATTTAGGTTGGATTCAAGTCTTTAAGACCCCTTCCTAATAGCTAACTAGATAAGAGTAAAATCCCCAGTGGTATCTTTTTCTGGTTAAAAATACCAGGTAGTTTGGATTAGGAGTAAGTGTCCACATTTGCACCCTTTCCAACTACCATTCTCAAGCAAGGGTAAGTCCTAAAGGCATCTTTCTTGAGCATAGTGATTACATTAGGATTAGACCATTCTTTGGGTCACTCCTAATGACATTCCTATGCATCATAAAACTTAATGTAGTTAAGTTTCTAGGAATGAATCACCCTCCAAAGCAAAGATAGACATACATATGCCTATCTTTCATAATCAAAATCAAAGCAAAATTTTAAATCAAAAATAAAAATCTTGGATTTGAATCCCAAGCTTATCCTTGTAAATTGATCAACTTAGTGAACATCAATATGTGCAATGTATTCTGGCCAATCCACTACACATATTGGGGGTTCATTTGTTGACCTCATTTTTGAATGAGATTAATTTAGCAATGATGAGATCCTAATCTAAAATAGTATTTTCCTAATTTAATTCTTAGGCATGCTTAGTGAAGAATTACCTTAGGTTGGATCTAACCTATTTGGCTTAGTAAGATTAACTCAAATGTCCAATATGAATCAATTCAAATAAATGGAAATAAAATAAAAAAATAAAAGAAATGATAAAGATAAAATAAAATGAAAATTCCAAATAAAAAAAATGATGAAGAAAAAAAGGAATTGAATTTCCCCTCTTCCCACATCAATCCAAACTCCACCCCTTAAGAAGGGTGGCTGTCTTCAAAGCAAGAGGAGGGAATCAAGGAAAAAAAAGAGGGTTTTGACTTCTCTGAGGGGAGAAGAAGAGAAAAAATGAAAAAAAAAAAGAGAGAGGGGAGGATCGGCCAAGAGTGACATAAAGTAAGGGAGGCAAGATCCCTCCTGGAATTGATTCCAAACTCCTCACCAGAGCTAGAGAGGGTGTTTCCAACTTCCTCCCTGCCATTTTGCCTCCAGCAAGGGGGGAAACTAAGCAAAACCGAGCCTCTCCAATGGTGAAATCCAAAAGATGGAATTTCACCCCAAATTGAAGTCACACACACGTTCTAGGGCTCGAGGCGATCGAGCCCTAACTCGCCTTATTTGGCCATGGGAATCCAGAGAATGATCAAGCTTAGCTTGTCGAAACCCATGGTGGTCTAGGGAGCAATCCACAAGGCTAGGATCCAATTACTTTGGTGAGAAAGCTCACTTCAAGGTTCTGAAGCTATAGGAATCAATTCCGAAGTCAATCGATCAACGGATCAAGGTATGGCATTAACACCCCCCTCATCTTTCTTAAGCTTTTCGGCCTTTGTAATTTTTGAAGGAGACTTGATTTCAAGTTAGATCAAGCCATATGGATTGAAAGGATTTCATTCACTGAGTGTTTTGCAATTGAAATCGTGATTTCATTTAGATCAAAATATAGAACAAAACAAGGATGACTCTCGGCTCCCGTAGAGAATGGGGGAGAAGAAATTGGGACCATTTGTTTCTTTTAAAAGAAATGGACAGTCCAGATCTAGGTGCATGATCTGATTTAAATCCCTTAATGACAATGGGGGTGATCCGGACCGTCCGATCCATGATCGGACAGCCCAAGATCATCCCGTGTTTTCAACCCATGCTGACGTGGATGCCACGCGGCTCAAAGCGAACCAATCCACCCATGCCATGCCACACGCCATGCAAGCCACACACTTCCGTGGACCCCTCACTTAAAATATCATTAATAGTTAATTAATGATTTAAAAATTAATAAAAGTTAACAAAAACTTCAAAAATTCATAGAAAAATAAATTCAAATCAGAAAATTGCAAATAAATGCTATATGGATTCGTCTTGATGAGAGGAATCCATGGAAATTAAAATCTCCAATTTGTATTGGGTATTTTTGCCTTAATTTAGGTTTAATTAAAAATATTAAACTCTAATTACTCTCAAATTAATAATCGAATTAATATGAAACTTTGGGGAAATGATATTAAGCATGAAACACACCTTAGGTGAATTTCTCAAAATTTAATTCACTGAATTCAACAAAAATTATAATTTCATAGGCTTAAGCCATAAATTAATTAAATTAATTAATTATTAATGAAATAATTAGTGAAACTTAATCAAACATCCTTAAATCAACATAATGAACATTAATAAACATTATAACACTAATTAAATCTATCTAAATCTAATGAATCATTAATTGAGTTAATTAGGTAATTAAATGAATTAAATAATTTAATTAAATAAATTAAACTTAATTGAATTATAGTAAATCATCCAGTAATCCAAAAATTATGAATAAACCCTCATTGGAAAGGTATTTCAGTGAAGAATAAGTAAAAAAATAAAACCCCTTAATGGATCTCAATAAATTTGGCTTAATTTAGGTTTTAATGAAATAATTAAAACATTAATTACATCTTAATTATGATTCTAATTAATGTGAAACTTTAGAAACATAAAATTAGCATGTAATCCCACATGTTTAAAATATTTCAAATCCAATTGATCACTAGGTTGGGAATTCTTGAATTTCCAAGCTCCTAGGTCTATGTTAATCAAAGAATGAACTAAGGAAATTCATTAATCCATCAAGTTATACAATAATGTAAACCAACCTTAATCAAACATCAGAAATATTAAAGGTAGTTTATCTAAACATCCTAAGTCAATTGAAGGGATCAAATTCAATCTTAAGTTAATGAAATAAAACCTTAGGTTATAATTAACTTAAACATTAAACTTTGAATCAATAAAATTTAATGAAATCACTCATCTCTAATGAATCTAAGAATGAATCCAAATCTTAGGTCAATTAAATTAGATCAAATAAGATTAATAATTAAGCTAAGTACTTTAGGTTAAGCATATTCCATGAAAAAACCTAAGTAAAAAAATACTAAATCATATTAATGACCTTAAAACTTAAGCTTACAAATCCATAATTTAAAAACTTAAGTTAAATCAAATGAAATTGAACCTTATCCTAAAATACTCTAAATTAACACAAATTAAAAATGAGATTAAAATAACATAATCCAAAAATCAAATCAATTAAGTACAATAAGTTAACATAAATCAAATTCAATGAAATCAACTAAACCAAATCAAATAAGATAAATCAAACTCAAGATATTTAAATCAAACATAAAACAAATGTAATGAAACAAATCAAATGAACTAAATCAACATAATTTAGCCTAAACTTACAATGTAAACCAAATCAAATGAAATAAATTGAATCATATTAAAAGAACAAATTAAATGAACCAAATCAAAACCAATCCAACATAAATAACATCAAAAGGATTAATTAAGATACTTAAGGATCTTAGTTAGACTTTTAGAAATTTCATTAGGATTTAGGATGTGGAATAAAGTGAGTTTTACCTAAAAATGAAATTCATTCTATTTCTCATTACTGAAAACCTAAACATTATTTTAACCAAAAAAATAAATGGAATAAAAATGGGAATTAACTCACTAAACCATTTGAATTGAAACTACCAAAAGGTAAAAATTAAACAAATTCAAACGTCAAATTGAAACTTGAACTTGAAGGATCCTAGCAAAGCCTTGCCACACAAACCCCTCTTTTACACACACTAGATCAATTAGGTCACAGACTCTAGATCTTGGTTAGATCGTCTATGATTTTTCTTTAATCTTTTGTGATATGTTTTCGTGTGCTTCACATGTCTATGTGGTGTATTACTTTAGACTGGATGCCTAGACTTGTTTGCTCATTAGACTGGATGGTAGGCATTCTTTTTAGAATTAATACTATTTTTTGTTGGGGACTATGTTAAAATGGATCACTGTCATAAATCAAAATTATAAAATTATTATTTTTTCAAGGTGTAAAATTTTTAACATAGTCCATAGACGGGGCTTGGCAAGCAACTAATGCTAAGCTCATATGTTTGTGAAATATAACTACTTTGTGTCGTGTGTATTTCTAACTCATTTTTTCTTAGATTTCTTTTAAATTTTAAAATATAAATTTGAGCTTAGAACTAGGTTAGGATCTAGATCTTGGATTAAGAGAGCTAACCAACGAGATGTGGTTCCATGTGGAGCCGATGGATGTCTCGAAGAAGGAGACTTTCAGAAAGAAGACCCATAAATCTAAATAGTTCTAGGCGAAGTTGTATAGAACTCCCATCTTTCTTTCTTCCGGTGTACATGGTACACCGCTTGGCCTATTTCTCTTAATTTAATTTAGCTTAATTTATTTTGGGTGCGTAATAGAAACATAATGCTTTTTCTATGTTTTTTTTTGTGCTATGTTTGTACTGTGAACAATGCCTGGACGTAGGCTCATAGGATAAACTAAATTTTCTACCCAACTAAATCAATCTAAACATAAAAAATAAAAATAACTCATAACCTCAATAAAATCTTAGGCATTAAATCAAGATAATAAAATATTTAGCAACCCCTTAGCTGGATATTTAATATCATGCATAATCATCTTATTTCACTCTTGTTAATGGAGGACTTCCATCTTTGCTAGAGAAAATGGGCTTAACCCTTGAGAGCCTATGATGGAAGAACACATATTTTCCTTTTGATTTGGCCCATAACCATTTCTAATTGCATGACATTAGGCATAAAATGCATACCTATGGCCTAAAATGAATATTGAGTCAAAATTTATTAAAATCTAAAAAATGTGCATTAATTAGATGCATCATCATACCCTACATGATCTTAAGGATTAGGGAGTGAGTCTAGGTTCATAGATTTCTTTCCTAAAAATATAACAACCCAACCATCTTGCATTCATATGACTCGAGTTCATGAATTTAAAATGTGCTTAGGTGGTGTTAGCTGGTAGCCTTCTCAAGGCAGGTTGTAAGTCCAGAAGAGTTAGGGATAGGCTAGTTCCCTTAAGTGAGGAGAATGGCCAATGATTCCCAAGGCTAGAATTAGGTCGAGCATCTGACATATGTCAAAAGTTCTTGTAGACTAGGTTCTGAAGCATCCTTTTAGGAATAAGTCTTCAACTCTAGTCTTTTCTATAGTCTTGTGCTGCTAGAATCTAAGCCCTAGATTTTTAAGAAAATGGTAACCAAAAATCTAAAATTAAATCCTAAATTTGAAGCCAATCATAAGATAGTTGAAATGTCTACTAGGTATCCCAGTATCAATAGAAATTTCCTACTTATTCCCATTTGACTCTTGAAAATAACTCTCTCGAATTTGGATCTCTACCAATTGAATTTCTAAAAATCAATCCTTTGAAAGCTACCTTAGCAGTCTTTAAGAATAACCACTTATTTCTTTAATCCAGAGTATTCTTAGGAAGAGACCCTTCTAAGATGTAATTAATTATAGAGGCTTGCCTTTATAAGGAACCATGATCCTAAAATAAAATAAACCCTGTTCTACTTTTTTATGTAGTTTATGGAAAAATACTCTAGTACACAAAACATTAGCGTTAGGAGTCTTTTATTGAAATGATCGAATCCATTATAGGAAAGCATGTTTATTTTTCAAGATAATATGTTTATTCCTTAATATCATATTTGGTCATCTAAATAAAATATTCTTAAATCTATGTGGTGTCATTTCCTTTATCTATTCTAGATAAAACACCAGCAATAATCAATAAATAAATATTAACAATTAAAACTTCATTATAAGAAACTTAATTAAATTGTAAGCTCTTAAACATAAGGTTTTACTTAAACCAATTTAAATAATGAATTAAACTAATCAATAAAAAATTATTAAGTCACAAAGTATAAAGGAAATGAACTATTTGAATAGTGAAATTAATGCCTTTGAAACAAACTTAAAATAAAAATTAATTTAAATCAAACTAAGTTAAAACAACTTAAATCATTTAAGTAAATAAATACTAACATTAGTTGATAAGGTCAATTAAATCAAAGTCAAATGAATTAAACTAAAACATGTGAAATTAAATAATTATTTTCATCTTAAACCTTAATAAAATCAAAGAAAAATAAAATTGAATATAAACATAAATTTTGAAATCACATTCAATAATATTCATTTTAAACGACCAACATGAAATTTAAACTACTTAAAATTAAATTAAAATGAATAATCATTAAACTAAAATCAATCAACTAAATGATCAAACTTTTAATTGAAATTCCGAATACCATTTTGAATTCTAATTAAAAGGCACAAATTAATTAATGTAAGATTCAAATCAAATAAAATTTAAATGAAAGAAAGATAAAATCCTTAAATTCCAACAACATTTAAAATTATTTGAATAACAAAAGAATTAAATATTAATCAAATTAAATCCAACATAAATAAACAATTCAAATAAATTTAAAAAGATTAATTAAGATACATAAGATCTTAGTTTGACTCTCAGAATGGGTTTTTATCTTAACATGAAAATTCCATTCTACTAAGATTAGGATGTTCATTGAATGGGTTCCAAAGAATTTATTCCATTCTTCATTCTTTAAAATCTAAATTTAACTTTAACACAAAAAAAAATCCCAAACTAAAATGAAATCTAAAATCAATTATATCATTTGAATTAAAATCATCCAAGGTTAAAATTGAACAAAATTGAAACTCAAATTAAAACATAAACTTAAAAGGCCTAACATAATCATACCATACAAGCCATTCTTTTACACACTAGATTAGATAAAATTTATTTAGGTTAATGATCTGTGAAATGATATTTTTTTATTTTGTTTTGATGTAATATTAGGAATTATTATTTGTTTAGTCTAGATGTTAGGCATTCTTTTTTGGCTAACACTATTTTCTATAGAGTGTCGTACTTAAAGGGATTAAAATAAATTTAATAACATATACTATCATCATATAAGACATAAATTTAATATTAAAAAGTTTTGTAAAAATAAGTGGTGATTTATAAGTTTGCATAACAATAACATAGAGATCTCTACCCTGATTATTTAAAGTATTTCATCATGATGTAGTTTTAAACTTTCAACTTCAAACTAGTTTTCAAATTTTATTATTGGTTGTCATACAATCATAAAAATAATAAAAATTGCAATAATCAATACATGTTAATGAACAAAAGTTGTAACATTAAATCAACAAGAGATCAACCCACCCCAAAAACTAGCCTACATCTAACATTTAGAAAAGGGATTTAGTTCTTGTTAGAGAATAAAGAATTACATAAAAAAATTGAATATATGATAAATAGAAGAAAGAAATACTAGGAATCTAATTCTTTCATCATGAACTTTGTTCTAGTAATAATCCTATCCCACCAAAAAGCCTTCTTTTTTTTGCAAAAGTTTGATAAAAAAATTCTTGCTTAAATTTTTAAACTTGCTCTAATATTCATTACTATGGCACCTAGCATAAAGTTAGGTGCCTAAGTTTCAAGTTCTATGAAATTAAGGGTCAGTTTGGCATGGTAATTCAATTGCTTCCCATTTTGAAAAGCAATTGAGGGCCCATAAGGGAGCAACTTTTTCATTCCAATTCAAGGATTTATGTTTTTGCAACCTACTTTTCATGACTTGAGGGAGACCCTTTAGTTTATATATAATTTTTGATCTTTTATCGCCCTTTTGATTTTAAAATTTCTCTTCATTTTATAAAATAAAAGATTAAATACCAATATTGGGGCATATGCTATGTGTATTCGGTGTCATCGCATCTCTCTAGCATGCACACTGAGGCTTGATAATGACGTGCACTAGATGATGAAGGAGACTTTGCGGTTCCTCCAGTTCACATCTCTTATATTGGCCATAAATTTCCATTCTGAGGATGAGTAGGGTTAAAAAAGGTCATTATTTGTGAATAGCTCATGTTTGGCTCATTAAGTAGCTAATGTTTGACTCGATCATTAGGAGCTCACAGACAAATATTTTATGCTCGATTTATGAATGAATCTTTTCTTATGTTATTTTTTTGCTACTCTTTTCTTTATGTTTGGGATGTTACTTTTATTCTATTAAGTCTCCCTCTCACTTAACTTTTAAGATTTAATATCATTTTTATTTTAAGATAACTTTAAATGCACACCAATTCATCCCCCTCTTGGTTGTACAAACTTTGTGCAGATTGGATTGATTGCTCAGGAGAAATTCCTTTGCAAATCTCTGCCATGTTTATAGGGATGTTAGGGAGTTCGTTCTTCATGAGGCAAATTTATTTTGTATTCAACCAAATTTCCCCTAATATTATGATATGATTTATTTAGATGGTTCTACTATGACTCCAAGCATTCATAGTTAGTACCCTCTTATCTTAGTAAGAGAGCACTCTCGATTAAGTTTACAAATAAATCAGTATAAAGCGGGTGTCTAGTGGTGTGTGGTGTGGATGTCAAAAAAAGGGTAGTCCCAATCAAGATCCCATGGGTTGCATCACGGAACTACCGTTATTCAAATCTACCAACATCAGAGGGCTATTATTCATTATTGCCCATGGAGTCTGATTAGAAACCATGGGTTGCCTCATTTTAGATATCCCAAGTAGACTAAAGTTTTATGGTGTAGGAATTAATTGAATTAAGGCTAAACTTAATTTATAAATTTATCTAATAACTCAATATATATATATATATATATATATATATATATATATATATATATATATATATATATATATATATATATATATGTAGGACCATTGGTAAGGCCATATAAGATTTTACGTAGTGCTTGCATTGTAAGCATTTTCCAGACTTAAATCTATTAAAAACCCATTAGATTGGACTTACATCTCTTTGGAAAGCTAGGTGGATGATGTTCACATAGCAAAGATACATATTGGATTATATCCCTTTGGAATGCCCAATTGAGTTTAGGAGTTTGCATAGTGAACAAAAATATTGGACTTACACCTCTTTGGAATGCTAGTTAGATTTGGATGTTCGCATAGTGAAAAAAAAATTAGACTTACATCCCTTTGGAATTCCAGTTAGATTTGGATGTTCACATAGTGATTGAAAAGATTGGACTTACATCCCTTTAGAAGGCTAGTTAAGGTTTAGGAGTTTGCACGGGGAACATATAGATTGGACTTACATCCCTTCGTGATGCCATATAAGGTTTAGGAGTTTGCATGGTGAACATATAGATTGGACTTACATCCCTTTGGAATGCTAGTTAGATTTGGATGTTCAGATAGTAAACAAAAATATTGGACTTACATCCCTTTATAATGTCAGTTAGGGTTAGGAGTTCACATGGAGAACATATAGATTGGACTAACATCACTTTGGAATACCATGTAGGTTTAGAATGTTTGCATGGTGAACAAATAGATGTTTGTTTTTTTATTTCTAGGGGATAGGGCCTTGGCGTTGAAGATACAGAGCCACAGTGCTTTGTGTGCCATAGTGCTAGGTGCTTAATGCCATGGCACTGGGAAGTTGGCACTTCGGTGCCTAAAGTTTAGCATCTCGATGCTGGAAAGTTAGTGTCCTAGCACCACAAACAAAAATGTAGGTCTTAAAACTTGAGGGGCAGCTCTTAGGCACCATAAACCCACCATTGTTGTGCGTAATTGCCATAAAGAATAATAGAAAGTAGGTTGATTGGTTGACTAACACCTAGGTGCTGCCAAAATAGCTCCACCGCACCAGTCAAAAAGTTGTTCGAATGAACTAGCAAGTAGCATTCATATATAAAAAAAAGGATAAAACTTTAACCAGCACTGCAATGCTATGTCAGAGAGCTATGGTGCTACATAAATGCATAACATTTTTTATGTACTATGCCAGTTACGTAATTAATGGTAATAAGTGTTCATAGTTGACCTCACTTTTGGAGTGAGGTTGACTACCTTCTTCTTAGACTTAGGATACATCTAGGCACTAAGATAGTCTTAGTAGTTAAGAGAACACTCACCCTAGGACTAGAGACTCATAGGGATCCGAGGGCTAGACCCCAGCTTAAGATAGGTAGAGCATTTTCTACCTTAAACCCAATAACATCCGATATTAAACCAATGGACCCAAACTAAATTAAATGATTTCCAATCAAAACCTTGAACCAAAACCAATTTGACCTAAGCTCAACATGATTTATCATGGTTCAATTGGGTTAGGCAACCAAGCTAACTTAACTTAGCTCCTTTAGATTCAAGAGGGCCAAAACCTTGTGCTTGAGAAAGCCTTGACTTCAATCTAATTAGACCAAAATAAAATTAACTTGGCCCTTGACCTGACTTAACCCATTTGAACTCCATAGGGTCAGAACTTGATTCAACTTGATCCAAGCCAACTGATCTAAATCTCATGATTGCTCTAAAATATCTAGTCAACTATTCTAATTCATTTCACACCATCCAAGCCACTAGACCCAAGTTGACCTATTTGACCTAAAGAGGTCAAATGGGCCATAACCAAGTATAACCCAAATTGATTATGGTCAAAGCCACCAATCAACTCTGAATCCATCATTGAACCCCTCTTAACACTTAATTTACACCAACTCAACACAAATCAACCCAATCAACCTAATTGGTTCACTTGAACCAATTGGACCTAAATGACCAATTTGATTCAAACTTCAATCCAACCCAAATTGGATTAAATCAACCCATCCAATCTCTTTCATAATGATTATTTATCATCTTTGATTACCCAATTACAATCAATTAGGGTCAAAACCAAAGCCAATTTGGCCACTTAACTAAGTTGACCCAATTTGACCTAAAGAGCCAAATTGGGCCAAATCTCATTCCAATCCAAATTGATTATAACCAATGCCTCTAATCAATCATAAATGATTATTGAACACCTTAAAATCATCAATTGAAGACAATTTGACTAAGACTAACCCAATTGACCTACTTAGCCCAAATTGACATAAATGATCAAATTATATCAAAACTCATTCTAATCTAAATCAATTCAAACCAACACCTACAATTATTCTCAAATGATCAATCAAACATAAGCCAACCTTTCATTCAACCCAATTTGACTAATTTGACCAAATTGGCCAACTTGACCCATTTAGCGTAAATGAACCCATACGAATCAAACCCAAATCAAATCAATTGCACAAATGCATTCCAAATGACCATCTCGACCCAATTTGGTCAATTGGTCAACCTAACCCAATTGAACCCAAATTTACCTATATAGGTCAAATTGAACCAAACCCAACCAAACCAAGTTCAAATCTAGAAACTTGGCAGGACTCATCCTTAGGTCCCCATTAACCAGCCCAAGTGGACTCAACCTAGGGTGAACCAAGTTTAGCCAAAACTAGGTGAATCAAGGGTTCCAAATAAGATAAAAATTTTAAATCAGAAGGTCCAACCCCTCCCTTTGGCTTAAGCAGCTGCCTTAGCATGCCTTGAGCTCCACCATACTGACTGGACTTGGCCCAAAGTTATTGGGCTCAGCCATTGACTAATGTGAGGTCCCTCTCACCTTAGTCGATCCTTAGTTCAGCCTAAGGGACTTGTCCCTCTCACCACTATTCACCAAACTCTCACAGCCACTGAGGGACCTCCACCTCATCAATCTCATGCCATTTCTGGCCACCCCGCTAGCTGGTTGCCACGATCTAAATCATCCTCTTTAGTTGGTTCATATGTGGAGGAGAATTTACACCACCTCTCTAATCCAAATTGATCAGAGCTTCTCTCTCTAAACCAAATTGATCAAAGAGCTTCCATAGACAAGGATAAGTCGAACATCCTTAGAGCACATTCTGATCACTAATGAGACCAGCTTCTCCCTCACCTCGAGCACCCACTCCATCCAAACTCACCTAAACTTCAACAAAATCCAATTAACTCTGCCCACACCTTTCCCTAGCTCTGAGAACCCAAATGAATTAAGTCCAAATCGATTCGATCACGAGAACATCAATTTTGATCAACTATGAATAGTTTCAAGCAGATGCTTGGTCCAAATGATGAATAGCCAAGAGGAATCTCATGAGCTTCTCAATAGAGCTTTGCCTCTTCAAGGCAAAAGCCGCCGTTAGTGCACTAATTATGAGCTCCGATAAGGTAAATTCTAGAAAATTGTAGGAAACTATAAGATTTTTGATCTTTTATGAAATGAATGTAATTTTTGGGTGAATCTCATCATAAGATCCCTTTAGATTACTCTGCTGACCATTTTGAAGTCAATTTTGCCATCAAACAAGCTCCGATGAACTCAGACCAAACAACAGAAGGCGAACATAGTCCATCTTTCATCGTGGGATGATGACAGATCATCGATCATTTGTTCCATGTGATTAAAATGGTTGGTCGTGATTGATCACAATATTTTCTCTTGATTTTTTTTTAAATCATAGGATTAATCTCAATCATCCGATCTTTGATGGGATGGCTGAGATGAAAGCACATCCGTCATCGCTGAGTCAGTAGCCACATTGGATGATTTAAATAGCCAATCTCATGGTGCCATGTGGAAAGCACTGCCACGTCAGTCGCTACATTATTCTGACTATGTAAATAGATTAATTAGTGTTAAAAATATGATTTAATTAATCAAAACTTTAAAAAATCATAATTAATTATAGAAAAATAAAAAATATATAAATAAACCCATTTTGGAAAGCTTAAATAGAGTAAAATCTAAAAAAATTAAAATATCTTAATTTTGTGAATAATGTTTAATTAAGCTTTAAAGTTTTAATTAATTTTCTTAATTAAGCCTTAACTATGTGGCTAATTGGCTTGAGATGTTGTTTGATTATTCTTTGAGTTAACCTCTATCTCCAATAATTTTCATGGGTTAATTTGCCAAGTGGATTAAGAGAACTTATTTTTTAAATCCTAATCACCCATTTTAAGCATTTTATAGTTATTAAAATTAAAAAAACGTATGAAATTAATTAGTGTTTAATTAATCATAAAAATAGTAAGGGTGGCCAAAGAAAAATAATTAGGGCTTTGATCCTATTTATTCTTCCAAAATCACAATAAGGGTATTTAATGAATTAATTAAATAGTTTAATTAAATTAAGAAATAAATAACCTTTGTAATTAATTTAATTGATCTAAATTCTTAATTAAATCTTCTTATGTGCTTAGCTAATATAAGGACCCTTAATGAAATTAAAATTCTTCACTAGTGTGGTGAATTTTGAAACTAATTAATTAATTTAATTTTCTTCTTGATTTAATTAACCATTAGTCAGGGGCCTAATTGCATTTGAACCGTAGGTCATTGCTAATTTTATTTTCATCATTTCCTCATAATTTGTAGGCCCTTGATTAATAGTTAATATATTAAGAAGCTTCCTTGGGAGGGAATTTGAATGGTTAAATATTAGAATGAAATTTAATTAAATCATAAAAATCACTTAGGGCTCCTTTCAACTTCTTAATGAACAAAGAGGGGTAAAGGTAATCAAAATCACTTAACATTTTCTTAGGTTTAAATAGCTCAAAATCTTAAATTTAAGTCTAATCAATTTGATGAAGTTGAGTATATTCATGTGGGTGTACTTTGTCTTTAGAAATTAATGGATTTAAAAGTGATGTTTAATAAACTTTCAATTGCTTTACTTAGTGTATTCATCTTATGTGTGTTAATGCATTCATGTCTT
Organism: Cymbidium sinense; assembly: GCA_021442155.1. NCBI lineage: Eukaryota > Viridiplantae > Streptophyta > Magnoliopsida > Asparagales > Orchidaceae > Cymbidium > Cymbidium sinense. The sequence goes on along the minus strand of CM038218.1, from coordinate 167,332,905 downwards.
TGAAATCATGTAAAGAAATTGCATCAAATGTATGCATTTGAATTAAGTAGAGTAGCTATTATCACTAGTAAATCTCAAAGTTTTTTTAAGTAATAAAAGAATTATATAAAGAAGTGTTAATTGAATGCATTTGAATTAAGAAGTGAAGCTATTATCACTATTAAATTTCAAATTATTTTGTATACAAATGAATATGAGTTGGAATGTTGATTTTGATCTTTCAAATGTATGAATCATGACTCATAAAGGTATATAGTCTAAATATCTCGGGAACACGAGACTTTAAGTAGTCCCAAAAACATTTTTTATTACCTCACTTTCCTTGTTTAATAATGGCACATACTTTGTGATTTCTGATGAGTTAGTGATGGTGATAAATCAATTTCATTATTTAAATCTAAAGTTATTTTTCTAAGGTTCATCTTTTTATTCTTACATGTGCATGTACACTTTTGAATTACCAAGTATATAGTCTGGGCATCCCGAGAACACGTGATTTTAAGTAGTCACTAGTGGTCTTTGATTACCTCACTCCTTGGTTTAGCAACGACATGTACTTGCAAATATTCATTTCATACATGCACACATGTGTTAGTATAAAGTTGAAAATTCATAAATAAATAAATAGAAAGAAAATACCATCTCTTTCAAAATGTAATCCATGCATCATGTAACCCCAACCCATGCTATTCAACTAATGACCTAACTAACATCTACTCATACATGCATTAAGTGTGATATGCTTAGTTAGGATTCATGCACATGTTAAAAGCAATGGTATTATTTTATTACACTCACCTTGAATTAATTAATCTTAGTTTTACTTGTATCTTTCAAGATGAATTTCTTAAGCTAAGTTCAAACATGGAAGAAATCGCAAAGTCTAAAAGCTACGAATCCTACCTTTTATATCAAACCTAAGGGTAGGGATGAGAGGAAGTTTCTCCTTCCTCTCTTTTCTTTATAATTTTATGATTTCTATTCAACATAATGAAATAAAATTTGCATAAAAAATTCTTCTTAAGACAATAATCATGTAAAGATTTATCATCCTTAATGGGTAATTTGAAGATCCAACACTATAAAAATTTACAATCTAATGCCAAAAAATACATACCTCATTAAGCCTTACACACACTTTAGAATAATAGCCATGAATTCTAATCTTAAGTTAGGATGATCATAAACAAAATAAAAAATAGATTAATTCATAAGATTTTTATAAATCATTGATTAGATCGTGTCAATAAAATATATGATTTATTTCCATTTTCTTATTTTACCAAATCGAAAATCTTTTGTGTTCAAAACTAGAATTTATAGACTTAATGTGACATTCAGTAAAGATTTATGATACATGTATAGGATGTACCCAATGTGTTTAAGCTTGTCCCACGAATGTAATGGAAATGATACCTTGGGATGGATGTAAAGCTAAACAAATTGCTTTTGCCCCAAGAATAGAAGATTGTGTAGGTTGTAAAAAATGTGAATCCGCTTGTCCAACAGATTTTTTGAGTGTCCGTGTTTATTTATGGCATGAAACAACTTGCGGCATGGGTCTTTCATATTGATATTTGACAAAACAAAACTCCACTTGAATCAGTTTATTCCTCTTTACTGGCAAAATCAATTACTCTAAAGAAGAAAATATATTATTCTTCTCCCGAGCACGGGGTTTTCTGGTCTAATTTTATCTTGTCTTTATCACGAGTTATTTTCTTTGGTTAATAATACTTTTTATTTTTCTCATATTCACGGGTTCTTCAATTGTATTTTTCCCTCATAGGGGAAATAAGATGTATAGGTGGTACACTATATGTATATGTATACTAGAGCTCCTTCTAATGAGCTATGTATTTTGTTATCATTTCCAATTGGATGATCCATTAACCCTATTGAAGGAGGATTCTAAATTGATCAATTTTTTTCTTTTCGCTGGAGATTGGGAATCGATGGACTTTCCATAGGACCCATTTTATTGACAAGATTTATCACTACTTTAACTACTTTAGCAGCTTGGCCAGTTACTCAAAATCCATGATTTTTCTATTTCTTGATGTTAGTAATGTATAGTGACCAAATAGGATCATTTTTTTCTTGAGACATTTTACTTTTTTTTATCAAGTGGGAATTAGAATTAATTCATGTTTATTTACTTTTATCTATGTGGGGAGGAAAAAAAAGCTTGTACATGGCTACAAAGTTTATTTTGTGCACTGCCAGAGGTTCCATTTTTCTCTTAATAGGAGTTCTAGATATAGGTTTATATAGTTCCAATGAACCAACATTATAATTATAAAAATTAGCTAATCAATCATATTCTACAACATTAGAAATAATACTATATTTTGGTTTTCTTATTGTTTATGTTGTCAAATTATCGAAGATACCCCTACATACATGGTTACTAGATACCCATGGAGAAGCAAATTACAGTACATGTATGCTTTTAGTTGGAATCTTATTAAAGATGGGAGCATACGGATTGATTCAAATTAATATGGAATTATTAGCTCACACTCATTCTAGACTATCTCTCTAGTTGGTGATAGTAAAAACAATACAAATCATTTATGCAGCTTCAACATCTCTCAGTCAACGCAATTTAAAAAAATGTGTTGCTTCTTCTTCTATATCTTACATGGATTTCATAATTATAGGAATTGGTTCTATGATTGGCATGGAACTTAATGGAACCATTTTACAAATACTTTCTCATGGATTGATTGGTGTTGCACTTTTTTTCTTAATAGGAACAAGTTGTGATAGAATACATTTTGTTTATCTCGAAGAGATGGGGGCATATCTATCTCAATGACAAAAATCTTTACCATGTTTAGTAGTTTCTCGATGGCTTCTCTTGCATTGTCAGGAATGACTGGTTTTGTTGTAGAATTCTTAGTCTTTTTTGGAATAATTACCAGCCCAAACTATCTTTTCATGCCAAAAATTTTGATTACCTTTGTAATGGCAATTGGAATGATATTAACTCCTATTTTTTATTATCTATATTACGTCAGATTTTCTATAGGTACAAGCTATTTAATATTCTAAATTAAAAAAAATTTATTATGTATGACGAGAACTATTTGTTTCAATCTATATCTTTCTACCTGTAATAGGAATTGGTATTTATCTTGATTTCGTTCTCCCTTTATCTGTTGACAAGGTACAAGTTCTATTATCTAATTCTTTTTTTAGATTTCATATTAAATGAAATGAATTTCATTAATTGAAAGGAAAGTCTTAGAATTCTTTGACTTTCATATTTTAATGAGTCTTCGTTATTACAATGAAAAAAAGGAAGAGTGAACTAAAATTTTAATGGGATACATCTAAAGTTTTTAGTTTTTGAGAACCATTTGAATAATTCCTCTATTTAAAAGGTTCTCAATAACTTGCATAAAATTTTATTGTGTATCAGATAATTTTTTTATGTATTCTTTATGTAGTTTATATTATTCAATTAGATAGTAATTTGAATGAACAACAACTATGGAACCAGATTCCTAATATATTGATCCCAAAATAGCATATCAAAATTAGGAGAAATCATATAGAAGCTACAAATACCAAATTCGTACCTTGATCTTGCAATTTTAAATTTTTTCTAGTATTTAAATAAATTGCAAATATTGTCCAAGTAATAAATGTCCAAGTTTCCTTAGGGTCCTAATTCCAATACGAACCCCGTGCTTCATTAGCCCATCCTGCACCCGAAAGAAAGACTATAGTTGAAAAGGTAAATCCTAAACTAATGATACGATAAATCCAATTGAATTAATTGATATTTGTAAAAATTTTGAAATGATAGAAAATAAGTTTTTAATACACTTCCTTTTTCATTCAAATATTCTTATCACCAAAAAAATGACATCCTTAAACTTAAAAAATTATTATTTTTCAAAAAAGAATCGATTCATTTTTGAATTGTAATCACTATAAGAGCAACTGATAATAACGATCTGCATAAAAGAGCTGCATAGCTCAAGAGCATCATACTAACATGCATTATTAACCACTAAGATTGTAGAGTACTAATATTATTTTACAAAAAAGACTTGATGTGGCAAAACCTTGATAAAATAACACTTTCTTATTATGCTTAAATCATTGTTATGATTCCCAAGATATAGAATCATATGAATAATGGATAAACTCCATGAAAGGAAGATTAATGATTTGTATAAATTACTTAAATAAAAATATCCTGAAGAAATCCAATGAATAACTAAAAACCCTATTATAGATAAAAAAAAGTAGCTATCATCCCTTTTTCTGACGAATTACACAATCCTTCGATTTCATAGACTAATAAGTTCATCAAATGAATTAGAATAAAAATTGAGATGATCGAAAAAGAAATATGAGTTCATATATGTTCTAAAGTCGCAAATATAATAAAGAAGATTCTCTTTTAAATAATTGAAATTGGGGAGGAGATTAAATAGAATCTCAAATAGAATATTTTCAATATTTTTTATTTTATTAGATCTATTATGTCGATATTATTCTATATTATTAATATTAATAATTAATAAGAATTATTTTTGCTCGCCACTACTAATCAGATGCTCAAGATCGCTTCCTAAGAGCAACTCACCAATTTCACCATGGCAGCTTACCTTAAATAATAATAAGAAAATTCATGTTGAATTGTCTATATTCAATAGGGTTTAGGAAATAATGAAGAAAGATGCATTTCCATTCATATGGAAATGTTCAATATCAATAATATTTAATTAGTATCTTCATCTTCGTAGATTCAATTTTAAGAATAAAATTTTCCATACTAAAACCTAATTCTTGTTTATATCTCAACAATCAAAACTCAAAAGTTCCTTAGTTGGGGTATAAATTCATAATTTTTCTAATGATTTTAAACCCAACACCTTAGTAAAAAAGTAGAATGAAATATTCAAATTTTCCTTTCTTGTCTATCGTAATTGTGCTTTTCAAAATAGAAAATTAGCAAATAAAAAAACCATCTCACAAATTCAATATCAATCAATATAAATTTCAATAATTTAAATAAATAATTTCATTAAATAGAATATAATAGAAATATAGAAAGACTATAAAATAATAATAATAATAATAAATAATACTATGTACTTTGAATCAAGTAGATAGAAAGATTCTTATTTTTCATATTACCTAGTTCTAACTAATAAGGAGAAGTGAAATACAATACATTAGCAAAATTTAATTATTTGTCTTCCAAATCAAAAATGAAATACAATACATTAGTAAAATTTAACTATTGGGATCATGGTTTTTTTATTTATAGTGACAATTATATGTCTCATGACCAAGGATATTTGAGATTTTTTTTGCTTATATGAGTTTTCCCAATGCTTCAATGTTGGGATTAATTACTAGTTCCCATTTCATAAAAAATTATATTTTTTAAGAACTAGTGGGAATGTGTTCATATTTATTGATAGATTTTGGTTCACACAACTGCAAAGTGTGCTTGTCAAAAAACTTTTGTAACTAATCGTATAGGAGATTTTGGATTATTATTAGGAACCTTAGGATTTTATTGGATAACTAGTAGTTTTGAAGTTTGGGATTTATTCCAAATAGTGAATACCTTGATCCATAATAATGGGGTTAATTCTTTATTTGTTACTTTATGTGCCCTTTTATTATTTATTGGTGTAGTTGATAAATATGCACAATTCCCCTTCACATATGGTTACCTGATGTCATGGAAGGACCAACTCCTATTTCTGCTCTTATACACGCTGCTACTATGGTAGCAGCAGGAATTTTTCTTGTAGCTCGACTTCTTCCTCTTTTCATAGTTATACCTTACATAATGGATCTCATTTGTTTAGTAGGTATAATAATAGTGCTTTTAGGAGTTACTTTAGCTTGCCCAAAGAGAGATTAAAAGAAGTTTAGCCTATTCTATAATGTATCAATTGGGTTATATTATGTTAGCACTAGGTATAGGTTCTTATCGAGTTGCTTTATTTCATTTGATCACCCATGCCTAAGTAAAGCTTTATTATTTTTAGGATCCAGATCCATTATTCATTCAATCGAACCTATTGTTAGATATTCACTAGTGAAAAGTTAGAATATGGTTCTTATGAGAGGTCTAACAAAATATGTTCCAATTACAAAAACTATTTTTTTTTCTTCGGTACACTTTCTCTTTGTGGTATTCTGCCTCTTGCTTATTTTTGGTCTAAAGATGAAATTCTTCATGATAGTTGGTTGTACTCACCAATTTTGACACTAATAGCTTTGAGCACAACAGGATTAACTGCATTATATATGTTTAGGATGTACTTACTTACCTTTGATGGGTATTTGCGCATTCATTTTCAAGATTATAGTAAACTTAGTAATATGAAAAAGAGTTCATTTTATTCAATATCTTTATGGGAAAAATGGACAGTCAATAGGAATTTCTTTTTTTTTCAAAAATGAATAAGAGTAAGGTTTTTTTTTTTTCAAAAGATATATCTAAAATTGACAAGAATTTAAGAAGTAAGATACAAGACTTTATTACTTACTTTAGAAATATGTTCACTTATATGTATCCTCACGAATCGAGCAGTACTATGTTATTTCCTCTCCATTTAATAGTACTATTCACTTTGTTAATTGGATCAATAGGAATCTCATTTAATGGAGGAGTAAGAGATTTGGATCTATTATCGAAATGGTTAACTCCATCAGCAACCCTTTTTCATTAAAATTTGAATTCTTCTGAGGATTGGTATGGATTTTTGTCAAATACTTTTTTTAGTAAGTATAGCTCTATTCACACTATTTACAGCATCTATTTTTTATGGATCTATTTATTCAACTTTCAGAAATTTGGGATTAATTAATTATTTTTTTAAAATAGGTCCTAAAAGGATTATTCTGGACAAAATAAAAGGTTTGATATACAATTGTGGATATATAGGCATATTTTACACTGAGATTTTTACCATGAGTATAAGAGTGTTAGCTAAGCTAATTCAATTTTTTGATAAATATATAATTGATGAAATTTTAAATGGAATTGGTGTTGCAAGTTTTTTATGAGCGAAGGAATAAAATATATAGGAGGTGGACAAATCTCATCTTATTTATTCTTGTATTTTTCTTATGTGTCAATTTTTTTCTTCATTCTTTTTTTTTCTTCTTTCAATCTTCCCAATTACCAATTCTCTTAATGGGTCTCTAGAACAAAATATTCATAAATTGGGCTATCTAGATAGCGTGCCTCTTGAAAGTGAAATTCATCCTTTATTTTTTCCTTTCCATTCACTTGGATCTCTTCCATTTCATCTATTTTGTTTAGATCCTCCTTTTCTTTTGAACAAAGGGAAGGGTTTTCTTCAGTGGATCCCTCTTATTCCTGTTGAATCTCCTTCATTTTGTAAGTTGTCTCTACATCATTTTCTTCCTTTCTTTATCCCCCTTCTTCCATTTCTGAGTTTTTTTCTCTTTCAGTTTCTTAGTGAAAATAGGTGATGAAATTCTACCTAAATTGTAAGCACAAGTGATAAATAAAGAATACTAAAGATTTGAGCCATAGAATTTCTTAATTCTGACACAAGATACTTATTAGATTGAATATAATGATTTTTTTTGTATCCAGAATAATACCATTCCAACCCATTTCATGAATAAAATGTGACCAATTAACCAACCAACTAAACTACTTGTTAAAAATAAAATCTTATTATTTCATTAAAACATATAAATGTTGATTAAGCTGGCTAATGTGGAACTTGGTAAAATGAAATGGTTGAATTATTGAAAATTTTGATTATTCAGGAATACACATTGAATGATGAGATTATGCATTGAATTTCTGGTAGTAGATCCATAATAAAAAAAAGTTTTATGATTGTTCAGAATAAATGAAACAAAATGTATGATAGAATTAGGATAGTTATTGTATGAGGTCTACCCAATACTAGATGCAAAGGCCCATAATAGATCGATATAACCATCATGAGATGTCCCGTAATAAAACCAGTTGTTGCTCATACTTCCTTCTATTCTCTCTTCCATAACCGGAGCTCAGAGAAGGAAGAGATAAGAGGGACCTATAGAGAATGTGGTCAGAAATCCATAATAGAGGCCGACCATAATAACTGAATTTATTATCTTCATGCATAAGGATAATAGATTACCTATTATAAAAGATTTCAAAATCATCTCAAACCTCCCTTTTTTCTTTTCTATTATAATTTATCGATTATTATATGATGATTTCTTAACTTTTCATATCTATATAGATAGAAACATATATACTATACATGACATCTCTTATGCCGATGAAACAAAAGGGATATGAAATGAATGGAATTAAGAAATAGATGGAATATAATGAAATAGAGCCACATTGAGAATCCCTATGAAATGAGGCATGGAATGGAGCCACTATGAAGAAGTTTCTGGAGTTACAAAGGAAGCTTCAGACTCATATTGTTCATGGGTTGAGAATGGGAGTTGAACTCTATGGGGTTGAATCTCCCATTGTTCCTCAGTAGCTTAGTGGTAGAGTGGTTGGATGTTAACTATCTGGTCATTGGTTTGAATCTTACTTTGGAAGATTTAATTCATTCTTCATGAAAGAATGAAGAATTGAATGAAAGTACTAGCTTTGACCGTTAGGAGTAGGTAACGTTGTCTTTATTTCTATTGCATTCTATCTCATTATATTACATCTTGTTCTACAATATTTGAGAATCACCCTCAATACCTCAACATAGATCGACCCTTATAGCCAATTTAGAATTTTTAACAATGCATCAATGATGCAGTCATCGATTCTCTCGATAGGCCATAATTACCACAAGCAAACATATTAATGATGAGGAACACATTTTTGTTATGCTACTAATACTTGTACTTGCTTTGTCAAATACAAATATGCCAATCCCATACAATTTTACTAAAAGGACTATACCCAAGTTCAATAGCTTTGCAGCCAATATCCTGATCATGATTTTATTACCCCCAGAGGGAAAGACCCTTACCTTTTGGTTGTAGAGGAGGGATTTGAACTCCCAACACCATGGTTCGTAGCCATGTGCTCTAATCCTCAGCATAAGGCCCCACCGCCTATACTAGATCTATTCCTTTAACCTTTCATATCCTCAACCATTTTAGGTTAAGCAGATGTGAAGCGCCTTTCTCTTTAGAACAATAATGCATTCGGAGGCATGAAGTGGGAGAGAAGGGATGTTATTGAATAAGACAATCTTTGCATTTTTTATTTTGATCTTTTGAAATATGAAAAAGTCAAATAAGAGGTGTTAAGCTTTTTATCATTCTAGTGTCGAGCAATTTTTCTGTAGGACCACCCCCCCCCCCTACAGTATCGTCACCATAGTATAGTTTAACCACCAAGTTCAAGATGGATTGGTATGGTTCCTCTATGCCTAGGACACCAGAATATTGAATCATGAATGAAGAAAGGCATGAGACCCGATTCTTGACTGGAAGGGATGTTAAAGGCCTCTGCCCTCCCTCTCTATCGAATAGAAGGGCAAACCTTTTGGGTTTTTCATGTTATCAAATAGTTGAACAATGAAAATAGTTGGTGAGTGCCTAATCAAATTGATTAGGTCTTGTAGGAACAAGGTTCAAATCTCTCAGTCTATTAGGATGCCTCAACTGCTACATACATCACTGCACTTCCACTTAAAACCTATCATAATGATAAATGACTCATCTCACTGTGACCTTATCTTATTCTCAATACTTTTATCTCATCCCCATGAGGCAAAGAACCTTCACTTGTCCCTCAAGGCATTGGGAAGTAATAGAGTGCACTCATCTTGGGGTGGGCTTCTACTTATATGCTTTCAGCAGTTATCCACTCCGCACTTAGCTACCCAACATTTATCATAAACACGATAACTGGTACACAAGAGGTGCATCCTTTTTGGCTCTCTTGTACTAGAGAAAGGTCCTCTAAATTCTTTAACGCCTACATCTAATATGAACCAAACTATCTCACAGTGTACTGAACCCAGCTCACATACCACTTTAATGGGTGAACAGCTTAACCCTTGGAACATACTATAGCCCCAAGTGGTGAAGAGCTGACATCGAGGTGCCAAGCTTTCCCTTTGATGTGAACTCTTGGGAAAGATCAGCCTGTTATTTCTAGGGTAACTTTTATTCATTGAGCGACAGACCTTCCACTCAGCACCATTGGAACTCTAAGGTCAACTTTCATCCCTGCTCGATGGGTGGGTCTTGCAGTCAAACTCCTGTATGCCCTTGCACTTGAGGGTTAATCTCTGTCCAGTCAGAGAAAACCTTTGCACACCTCCGTTACATTTTACGAGGCCTATACCCCATATAAACTATCAACCTGAGACTGTCACTTGGCCCGTAGATTTTGAGACAATGTTAGAATTCTAGCTCTTTCAGAGTAGTATCTCATTGATGGCTCGGTCCCAAAGTATTCTTGCCTACACCTAAACTACACCGGAAAGGCCAAACCCAATTCCAAGGAGCAGTAAAGTTTCATAGGGTCTTTCTATCCAGGTGCAGGTAGTCTGCATCTTCACAGACATGTCTATTTCACCGAGCCTCTCTCTGATATAGTGCTCAGATTATTATGCCTTTATGTAGGTCAGAACTTACCCAACAAAGAATTTTGCTACTTTAGGACTGTTATAGTTATACGCATTGGGGTCTACCGCCTTGTCATGAGGTCACCAACTTCTTGACCTTCCTGGTCTGTGTAGGCCACTATACATGGTATTATGACTTTGTGGAGACCTATGTTTTTGGTAAATAGTCACCCATGCCTGGTCACTACAACCCCCATTTTGAGGAGGCAGCCCTTCACCCAAAGTTCTGGGCTATTTTATCGAGTTCCTTAGAGAGTTATCGCCCTATATATTCTCTACTACCACCAGGTCATTTTTTGGGTATATATACCCTCTTATTAAAGGTCATTCGAGCTTTGAGAGTATGGCATGGGTTACTTCAGATCATAGCATTTGGTACTAAAGCTCAAAGCATTTCCTTTACCTTTTACCCTAAAAAATCAAGGTCACCAAGCATCCAACTGATAACCTTCTTTTGACTAACCAAGCCTCTTCCATCCCCTGGGACCAACATGGGTAGTACAAGAATATTCACCTATTGTCCATCGACTACAACTTTAGCATCTTAGTGGCTCACCCTCATGGACAAACATTATGGATGAACCCTTAGGTTTTGGGGCATTCGATTCTAACTCATATTTGCATTACTCAAGCCAATATTCTCACTTTTGCTTCATCCACACCTTCTTGTGTGGATGCTTTCCTCTAAGGCTGAATGCTCCCCTACCGATGCATTTTACATCCCTCAGCTTCAGTAGATTGCTTAGCCCCATTCATCTTTGATGTGAGAGAGACATCAGCTATTATGCACACTTTCAAAGGTGGCTACCTTTAAACCTCATGGTTGCCTCTACACCTCTACCTCCATTAGAAGTGATCATTTAGGGGCCTTAGCTGGTGATCTGTTGTTTCTCTCAACAAGGCTTATCCCCCAACATCTCATTGGCCAACCTTGACACCTTTTTGGGGTTATATCTAGTATTCAAAGTTTGTCTCGATTTAGTAATGCTCTTGGGACCCACATCAAAATAGTGCTTTACCCCTAGATGTCTAATCAACTACTATGCCTTAATGCATTTTGAGTGGAATTTCACCCCTAACCATAACTCATCCACTGATTCTTTAACATCAGTTGGTTTAAACATCCACTTAGTTTCACCCAAGCTACATCCTAGTCATGGATAGATCACCCAGGTTTGGGTCCATAAGCAGTGACAATCACCTTATGAAGACTCGCTTTCTCTATGGCCATAGTGGATTCCCTTAACCAAGCCACTTTCTATGAGTCACTGGCTCATTCTTCAATAGGCATGTGGTCAAAGATCATGTTCTCCTCCCATTGCTTGAGAGCTCATAGTTTCATGTTCTATTTCACTCCCCGATGAGAGTTCTTTTCACCTTTTCCTCACAGTACTACTTCGCTATCGATCACCCAGGAGTATTTAGCCTTGCAAGGTGGTCCTTGATGATTCACATGAGATTCCACATTCCCCATGCTACTTGGGTCGAGTGTAGTGATGCTTCTTACTTGACTCTCACCATGACGCATGTATCACTCTCCCATAACCCCATTTTCATGATTTAGGATGCTCCCATTTTGTTTATCGCTACTACAGAAATCACTTTTTTTTTTCTTTTAACAACTAAGATGTTTCAGATCGCTAGGTTGTCCCTTGCTTGCCCATGGATTCAACAACAGTTCAAAAGGTTGACCTATTCGTGAAACTCGGATCTATGCTTATTTTCAACTCCTCAAGAATTTCATCGCTTTATGCCCTTCATCTCTCTGGGTGCCTAGGTATCCACCATAAGCCATTCCACATTTTAACTTCACCATTCACATGAAGGCTATGCCAATCCTAAGGTCCGCTAAATGGAAGGATCTTATCAACGTCCATGAATAAGAAATCATAGATTGAACTACCGAATTGAGAAAATTGGGTGCTATCATAGTATCAGCTAAGTTCATGGGTTGGAGATAAGAAGACTCAAACTGCTGACATCCACCATAGGGTAAACCACTATCTCTCAGGCCTCTCTGGCTGATTCTACCATAGAGGCTAATGATAGACAATAACTCCCTCCCAAACACAGCTTACAACTTTCATCGTATTGTGCTCTCCAAAGAGCAACTCTTCTCAAAGTTTGCTGAGTTGGAGTACCATTCCGTGGATTCTGGTTCTAGAGATTCTAGCTATAGGAGAACCAGGAACAAAGAGCTCTACCCCCTTTTTCACTCAACTCTTTGGTCTTTAGAATTAAGAACGAGTGATTTCCTTCTATGTCTCTGCGCCAACCAAAAGTGGACAACTAATGCATTCCACTTATTGAAAAAGGTCTATGGTCATTCCATGACCCCTAGACGTGAAGGCATCCTTGGGGCGATATCGTAGTTTCTACCGGGTGGAGACGATGGGGTCAGTCTATGGATTTTCCTTCCTTTTGCCACATTTCACTCAAAGGGTTGAAGGGAGGTAGTTCATCAAGCTATTCACAGGGGCCAACTTGATCCTCTTTCTTTAGAATCCCAGATGAGGGAACCGTAGGAGACCCACCGACTCCAACTATCGTCCATGTATGATCCATACTAGATCTGACCAACTGCCCATCCTACCTCCTCTACATTCTTGACAGCCCATCTTTTTATCTCAGTAGATCCTTTCAGTGGCATGTTTTGGTCCTCTTCCCCATTCCTTAGAAAATGTGAGCCATTGGTTCAGGTACAAGATAATATCATTATCGCTTGGATAATTAGACATCCAACCATAATCACAACAACCCAATTGCAAGAGCAGAGCTCTACTAACTGAGTTATATTCCCCCGAGCTTAGTGAAGCATGCATGAAAGAGTCAGATGCTTATTCTATTCTTTCCCCTAGCACAGTTGTGCCATCTAGGACTTGAACTATTGACCTCGCTCATGAAATAAATCTCGTACCTACGATCTAACCAATTAGGAGAGAATCAATAGATTCTTTTTCGGGAGAAATTCATCCTTTTTCAAACACCGCATATAACTCCCCACTATACAACACTTTTAGAGTGTGCTTGTTCCTCCTTCTCCTTGCCATGGCAAGTCTTTATGAAATCACTCTGATGGAAAGAAAAAAGAAAGCATTAAGAGAACCTCCTGGTCCAACCCTAGACACTTTAAGATCATTTTTCAAACTAGCTCCTCCCATTTCGAGCAAGAGATAGATAAATAGACACATCCCATTGCATTGATCGAGGAGCACTCATAGTGATTGAGGGGGTCAAAAACTAAGAAGTGAGTCAAGCACTCTTCTTATGTTATGGCTAGATCCAATCTCTTAGTCCCTATGAAAAGGAAAAAGAATTTCACATTCTTCCTTTTAGGAAGAGAGGATTCAAAAAATCCTATTGATTACTGCTTTCTTTAGACCTCCAACATGAAAAAAAAAGCTCGAATGGTATGATCTCTCCATCACCCCAGAATGAAAGGGGTAATCTTGTAGTTCTTGGTTCATGAAAAATGTGTTGTTAGGTGCTCCATTTTCTCATTGAGAACCTCAACTTGTGCTCAAGAGATAGATGTCCATACACCGATAAGGGGTATATGGATTGTCGAGAAGAGAGAGCCATGGGGTTCCCCCCCCAAATCACCCGGATTCCATGGGTGAATAGAAAGTTTGATCTCCATTGGATCTCACCTAAATCTCCCCATCTATCCTCTAAGGAGAACTTTGGTTTCAAACTCGATTCAAATAGAGGAGTATGCCATGCTAATGTGCCTTAGAAGATCCCATCTCATGGTTAGGCACCGATGACCACATTAAACTATCCATGTAACTAAGAGCCCTCACATACAATGACATAATTATGGGGCACATTGTACCAGAGCTAATCCTCATGTGGGCCTCCCTGTGGGAGGCTTGCTATGCCAAAAATGAGAGAAACCCCATCCCTCTTTTTCCTTTTGTACGTCCCCATGTCACCATACGGGAGGGAGATCAGGACATACAAAAGAGATCCTATCAACTTGTTATGACTTAGGATAAAAAGCTCATGGGATTAGTCTTGCTTCACCATCGAGAAATGAAAGAAGACTTCCATATCCAAGCTTAGCTCGCTTCTTTTTGTGTGTCAAGCAGTGTCAAACCAAAATACCCAACAAGCATAAGCATTAGCTCTCCCTGAAAGGAGGTGATCCAGCCGCACCTTCCAGTATAGCTATATTATTATGACTTCACTCCAGTTACTAGCCCTACCTTCAATATCCCCCTCCTTGCTATTAAGGTAATGACTTCAGGCATGACTAGCTCCCATAGTGTGACAGGCGATGTGTACAATGCCCGAGAATGAATTCACCATCGTATGGATGACCGGCGATTACTAGTGATTCGGCTTCATGCAAGGGAGTTACAGCCTACAATCCGAACTGAGGCCGTGTTTTGGAGTTAGCTCACCCTTTGTCCCAGCCATTGTAGCATGTGTGTCACCCAGAGCATAAGGGACATGATGACTTGAAGTCATCCTCACCTTCCTTCAGCTTATCACTGCGTCAAGGTTCCAAACTTAATGGTGGCAAATAAACACTAGGGTTGTGCTCATTGTGAGACTTAACCCAATACCTTACGACACAAGGATTACATTGATGCACCACCTATGTCCACACAAAGGCACCCCCCCCCCTCCCTCTTTCAAGAGGATTCACGCATGTTAAGCCATGGTATGGTTCTTCTTTGTATCAAATTAATCCACATGCTCCACCGCGGCCCCCATCAATTCCTTTAAGTTTCATTCTTGCGAACATACTCCCCAGGCAGGATATTTAATGCATTAGCTACAACACTACACAGTTTGATACACACATCACCTAGTATCCATCATTTATGGCTAGGACTACTAGGGTATCTAATATCATTTGCTCCCCTAGCTTTCATCTCTTGGTGTCAGTGTCAGCCCAACAAAGTTCTTTCATCATTGGTGTTCTTTTTGAACTCTATGCATTTCAACACTCCATAGAAATTCCCTCTGCCCCTACCGTACTCTAGCTTATTAGTTTCTACCGTCCATCCTGGGTTGAGCCCTGGGATTTGATGACAGACTTGTAAACCAACCTACAGACACTTTATGCCCAATCATTTTGG
This sequence comes from Cymbidium sinense, assembly GCA_021442155.1. Lineage (NCBI taxonomy): Eukaryota > Viridiplantae > Streptophyta > Magnoliopsida > Asparagales > Orchidaceae > Cymbidium > Cymbidium sinense. Next base: position 167,317,202 of record CM038218.1, on the reverse strand, counting down.
GTAATTCTTGCATCCTCTATCTTACTGTGGCTACTAGCACAGAGTTAGCCGATGTTTATTCCTCAGATACTATCATTGCTTCTTCTTTAAGAAAAGAAATTCATGACTCTTGGGCCTTCTACCTCCATGCGATTGCTCCTTTGCTTTCTCCCATTGTAAAAAAATCCCCATTGCCTCTTATAAGAGTTTGGGTTGTCTCGCCCCAATGTGGTTGATCATCTTCTCACTAGCTCATCATCTCCTTGGTAAATTGCCTCAACAACTAGAAAATCGAACAGCCCCTCCTCGAATTCCTCCTTTTGCTCCTTAGCTTATGGGGTATTAACACCATTTCTAGTTGTTCCCCTCCCAAAGGTTCTTACACATTACTCACACCACCACTAAACACCACTTCTTGACTTGCATGTGTTAAGCATGCATGCCAACATTCATCCTAAGTTAGATTGAACTCTCCGTGAGATTCATAGTTGCATTATACTGCTTCCTTATTCATAGAAGTTGATTGAATTATCTTTCATTCCAAGGCCAAAGGCTTGTATCCATCCATGCACTTTATATTAGCTAGAGTTCACTCCTAGTAATATAGCCATCCCTACACTATCACGTCAATCCCACAAGCCTCTTATCCATCTTGTTCGATCACAATGGGGAGCAAGTCCAAAAAGAAATACTCTTGGGTTTAGGGATAATCGATTGACGATGACTTCCACCACATCAATGTGACACTCTAAAGTTATATTCCATCCCTATCCCATCGAGAGATAGAACTAACTAATCCTAAGGTAAAATGTTGAGAAACTAAATGCCACTATTCCTGAACAACATAGAGCTGGGCCTTCTTTTTGCACTATTATGTTATGCATAGTCAAATAATGAAAACAATTGGATTCCATTGTTAACTGCTCTATCAGAAATATGATTGACTATGGATTTGAGCCATAGCACACAATTTTCTAAAATTTATTTTCCTGATCTAAATCGAATAGTTTTTACATGAAGAATATTTTTTTTCAGCATGCTCTATTTGAGACTGGTAGGAGAAGAACTCATTATTGTAAAAATAAATGAATGGAAGCAGAACCAAGTCAAGATGATATAATTCACCCCTTCTTCTTGCACCAAGGATCTTACTATCATTAAGGAACTAGATCTCCTTTTCTTTTCATTTCTATTCTAGAGTTCCTATGTGCCCTTTTCTTAGGAACACATACAAAAAGGATAACACCCACCTTCATTTTCATTTATGAGTTGAATAGTAATAAAAATACATGTTCTCAGACAAAAGATAGAATTAGTAACTTGTTATCCTTTTGCCAAGTAGGCAAAGATGGACCCCCATGAAAAGACTGATTCATTCAGATCGACATGAAGGCCTAACCCTATTGCATTGCCAGAATCCATGTTGTATATTTAAAGCGACCTCCTTGCTTCTCTCTCATCATACAACCCTCTTACTGAGCCCCTTTCTCCTCCATAGACACAAAAAATGTAGACTGCTACCAACAGTTCATCATGGAAGAAAGGACTCGTCCAGATCGAACTAATACTAAAACTAAGATTGTAAGACTAATCTAACTAATCTAATTATAAATAATTCAAATTGAATAATTAGATAATTCTAATATATAGAATATAATAATACATAATAAAAATGATATAATAGAAAAGAGTTGTCTTTTCTTTCCTTGGTTCCGTTGCTACCATGGCCTTTACGCAATTGATCGAATCATATAGATTTCAACACAACATAGATCATCGAAAGGATCTCAGATGACTCACCAAAGCACAAAAGGTAGGATCCTTCAGAAAATGGATTCCTATTTGAAGAGTGCATAACCACATGGATAAGCTCACATTAACCAGTCCTTTTCAATCCAATTCATCAAGATTTTCTTTAGGAGATATCAGGAAGGAATTGGAATGTAAGAATATCAATTCATAGATAATAAAAGGTTCTTATTGATTCAAATGCTATACCTATGGGATATAGGGATAGAGGAAGAGGAAAACCCAAAGATTTCACATTGTGCTTTTGATCTAAAAAGAAATATAAAAAAAGTAAAAGATAGAAGAGCCTAGATTCCAAATGAACAAATTCAAACTTGAAAAGGATCTTTCTTATTCTCGAAGAATGAGGGGCAAAGGGATTGATCAAGAAAGTTCTCTGTTCTTCTTATAATTAAAGATAGTGATTGAATAATTAGAAGATAGTGATTGATTCGGCATAGCTAAAAGGAAGAATCTTCTCCTTTGATCATAAACAGAAAGTGTTCAATTGGAACATGAAAACGTGAAAGAATTGGTCCAAGTTACTCTTTGGGATGAAGTAGAAGAAGGGAGGAGATTCTCAAATGAAGAAAATGATCTAATTACTTCAAAAGAATTGAACGAGGAGCCATATGAGGTGAAAAATCTCATGTACGGCTCTATAGAGTGACAGTAAGGGTGACTTGTCTGTCAACTTTTTCACTACCACCCCCAAAAAACCAAACTCTACCTTAGTAAAGTTGCTAGACTATGATTAACCTCTAGGTCGAAATCAATACTTATATACCTAGTATTGGCCATAATTCACAAGAACATTCTATAGTATTAGTAAGAGGAGGAAGGGTTAAAGATTTACTTGGTGTGGGATATCATATTGTTCGAGGAACCCTAGATGTTGTTAGAGTAAAGGATTGCCAACAAGGGCATTCTAGTGCATTGTAGATTATTAACAAAGACTTATTTCATTTATTGATGTCATGTGAATCACTAGAAACATGTGAAGTGTAACCCAATAATGAAAGTTTTAGGGGGACTAGAGGCCACCATGAGAGAAAGATCTTCTTTCTAAAGAGATTCGATTTAGAACTACTATATGTCAATGTCCAATATTGGAATAATTTAAGAGGTTTTCCCTTCCATGTTAACAAACAATTTGAAATACCTCAAATTTTTTTTAGAACAAGAGCCCAATAACAATGATTCGAAGAACTTCTTTTTTCCATTACACTATTTGAAACCCAAGGACTCTGATCGTATGGATATGTGAAATACATAATTCAAATTCTAGTAGGAAAAGAAGGAAATGGATACTCCATTTAAAGTGAAAGTGAGTAAACAAAATTCCATACTCAATCTCATAGATACATATAGAATTCTATAGAATGTCGATTGATGAAAGTTGTATATGACTTGAGGGGGATTTTTCATGTCTTTTTTTAAATCCACCTTACAATATGGGGTCAAAAAGACAAAATAATGATTCATTTTTAGCCCTTATCAAAATAAAACTAATTCTTGAACATCTTTCATGCTCATGATACGTCGAGGTACCATAGAAGAAAAAACTACAAAATCTGATCCAATTTATCATAATCAATTAGTTAACATGTTGGTTAACCATATTCTGAAACATAGAAAAAAATAATTGGCTTATCAAATTATCTATCTAACCATGAAAAAGATTCAACAAAATATATAAACAAATCCACTATCTATTTTATGTCAAGCAATATGTGGAGTAACTCCTGATATAGCAGTAAAAGCAGGACGTGTAGGTGGATCGACTCATCAAGTTCCTATTGAAATAAGATCTACACAAGGAAAAGTGCTTTCCATTCGTTAGCATCTGGGTCAAAATATGGCTTTTTGATTAAGTTTTGAATTAGTAGATGCTGCCAAAGGTAGTGGTAATGCCATATGCAAAAAGGAAAAGACTCATAAAATAGCAGAGACAAACAGAGATTTTGCGCATTTTCATTAATCCATGAATGGGATTTATATAGACACATAGATCCATGGATCCATACATCTTGACCATAAAAGGATCAATAGAAAAAGAAAGAATTAAAATTGATCGAGATCTTTCTCAAAATAAACAAAAGGAAAAGAAATATGAAACCTAAATCATGGATCAACTAAGCCTCCTCGGGGGCTTGCTTAAGAATAAGAATGTGGAATATTATGGAAATAACATGGAATAAGGTTTGTTCCTAATCATGGGGATTCTGTAAATATCCCATTCAAAAAATAAAAAGTTTGAAATAATTGGGACTTTTTTCTAGATTGGATGCAGTTACTAATTCATGATCTGGCATGTACATAATGAAAACTTCATTCTCGAATTCTACGAGAATTTTTTATTTCGTTTGCTTCTCTTTCATGGAAGCTTCATTTTCCCAGAATGTATCCTAATTTTTGGCCGAATTCTTCTTCTAATTATCGATTCAACCTTTGATCAAAAGGATAGACCTTGGTTCTATTTCATCTCTTCAATAAGTTTAGTAATGAGCATAACAACCCTTTTTTTTTTTGGAGGAAAGAACCTATAATTAGCTTTTTGAGAAATTTCTAAATGAATAATTTCAATGAAATCTTTCAATTTCTTATTTTACTATGTTCAACTCTATGTATTCCTATCTATAGAGTACATTGAATGTACAGAAATGGCTATAACAGAGTTTCTGTTATTCATATTAACAGCTACTCTTGGGGGAATGTTTTTATGTGGCACTAATGATTTAATAACTATCTTTGTAGCTACAGAATGTTTCAGTTTATGCTCCTACCTATTATCTGGATATACCAAGAGAGATGTATGGTCTAATGAGGCTACTATGAGATATTTACTCATGGGTGAGGCAAGCTCTTCTATTACGGTTCACGATTTATCTTGGCCATATAGTTTATCTTGTGGGGGTGGGGACAAAGAGAGAGAGAGAGATCGTCTCAAGGAATAATGAATGGTCTTATCAACACAAATGTATAACTCTCGAGGAATATCAATTGTGCTTATATCCATCACTAGGAGTTGGGTTCAAGCTTTGTCCGCCCTTTTCATCAATGTACTTTGATGTAGAAGGAGTGTGGTTTGTTTGATAAATTCCTACTATATCAATCTTTGAGATGTTTGGATTTTTCAAAACTCCATAGACATGCAGAAGAGAAATGCTATCCCCACTCAGACCAAGACATCACTTTGACCAAAAGTTTATTGTGATCATTTTGTTCAAATAACAATTAAGGTGAACCAAGGTCCAGAACAACAAATCTCTTTTTGATAAACAGATCTCATTTGCAAGTTCATTATTATGAGTAGTGTTGGCTTAATGAGCCTCATGTTCAATCCGATCAATTTTGATGATAACAAATGAATGTTTGGATGTTCTAATGAATATTTTTATGTGTTTTAGATATATCAATTGCTAATTACATCTCATAATATGTTTGAGAAAATTGTAAGAGGAGAAGAATGAAAGATAGATCAAATTGGATAATGTGAAGCTCAAAATATAATATTTTAGGTTATATGCATTTATTCATTGGCATGAATCAATTTGCTCATAACTTAACATATTATTTTAATGAGGTTAATTTATATAAATCTCTATCAATTAACATTCAATTATATGTTTCATACATAGCATTTCAATTGTCAAAATAATAAATGATAATGAATATTAAGTGTAATTATTTTATTTACTTAATATAATTAAATATTTTAATTTAATTTGATGGTTATATGATAACTAACATATGTATGATTATATATAAAATATCATAATATGTAAATGTCACATGTCAAAATTAACAAAAATAAATGAAATTTTATATTTTAGCCAAAGTCATTTTATAATCAAGCAATTTATATCTGATTTCATCTCCAATGGATTCCTTGGATTTTTTTCCTTTAATTTGATAGGTCACATGACCCACGTTTGATTAAAATTGAATTTATTATGACTTTTCAAACATAATGCTTTGAATATATTAAGAGTCATATTTGATTATTTTTTACTTGCCAATGTGAATAGAATTTTGTGCTTTAATTTAATATTTATTTAATATAAATTATATTTTTATTGAATATTAAATTATCACATGATAGCATGAGGTTAGAATAATATATATTTTTGAAATAATTTAAAATGACCTTCTTGCCTATAAATAGCCCTCATTCTCTTCATGAAAGCATTCCTCATTCAAAATTCAAAATCCCTCCAAAAAAATCTAAGAGAAAATTTCTTAGATTTTCTTCCAAGTGTTCTCCAAATATTGCAAGATCAAATCCTTGGTTTGGAAGCTTCAACATCTTCAACTAAGCAAGCTTTCTCAAATTACTTGAGTTTGTTTTCTTGATCTTAATCCTTTTAGTTGTTCATGCTATTTTCACCATCTATTTATTCTTTCAAATGTATACTTTTTGGTTGATTAGTCTTTGGACATTGTTTTTTCACATCAAAGTTTTTCAATCATCTTTTGTGAAAACTTTGTGATAGTTTGTAGGATCTATTTCAACTTGTTGAAATTTTTAACTTCCTACAAATTTCTTTTGGTTTATTGAAATATTTCTTCACTAATCTCATTTTGAAGATCATTTATTCTTAGATGTATTTTAGAAGTATATTTTAAGCATTTTAAATTAAATTATTATGCTGAAATTATTTTCATATTTGTTTGATCTCTCTTTTTAATTAAGAGCTTACTAGCCTACTTAGATCTATCATATACTCATTTTATTTAAGTATTTTGTGATCATTAGCTTTAATTGAAAGAATCTTTTGGTTAAAATAAAACAAATTATTCCTTGCTTAAATTTATTTTAATGTGCAAAAGAATATTGTGAATTCATTTTGAAATAATTTTTATATTAGTCTATAATTGTAATAACATAAACATCTTAGTAAGATCACTTTAAGATATTTATTTTATTATTTCTTATCAATATTAAGTGAGCATTTTATCTTGCCAAAATTTTTAAGTGCTCATTTGTAAGTTGTGAGATCATTTTTTGAATTGGATAGATTGGTATATTTGTGAGAGATTTATTTTATCAAAAATTAATATTTTGTATTTTTCTTTTGGTGTAAAATTTATATTGGGGTTGTACCGCCTCAGAGAGTACATATTGTAGGGTTGTACTCTCCCCATTATAGGAGAGTACTATTTGTAAACTATTTTTGCATTTAATAGATTCCTAGCCAGGGGTGGTTGGGCGTGGACGTAGGCTGGTTTTGGGGTTTGGCCGAACCACGTAAACATTTTGTGTCTTTTGTCTCTCTTTACTTTATTGTACTTTTATTTTTGCTGCATTAATTTTCTCTTGTCATTATAAAATTAAAAATTAATTTTCTACTAAAACTTAAAATTTAAGATTTAAGTTTTAAAATTTTTAATATCGCCCAATTCAACCCCCTCCTCCTCTTAGGTGCTATAGTGACTCAGAAGTAGTTCTACAAAGGATCAAACTAATGACGTATGCAATACTTGAATTATTGATGTAGATGCTACATAGTTGGTTCTCATCCTTCAGAGATTACAAGTGTAATAGGAACATCATTGACAAAAGGACCACCCTAAGATGATCATATGGATATGGAGAACAAATCAAATCATATGGTTTTATTTCTCAATTGACTTGACAAAGGTTAAAAGGATTGAAAAAGTCATTCATTCACAACCACTAATGAGGATTCCTCAAAACATTAGGATTAGTAATCCTTTTTTGAAATAAAATGGAATTGGTCTTATACATACTCACCAATCAAAAAAGAAAGAAGAACTACTCTTCTTTCTTTTATCACTCAGGAGCCATGCGAGGTGAAAGTCTCATGCACAATTTTGAATGAGAGAAAGAAGTGAATAATCATCTTTTTGACTTTGACTCTCCCACTCCAGTCATTGCTTTTCTTTCTATTACTTCAAAAGTAGTGCTTTAGCTATAGCCACGTGAATTTTTGATATTCCTTTTATTTCTCATCAATTGAATGGCATCTTATTCTAGAAATTCTATCTATTCTTAGCATGATATTGGGGAATCTTATTTCTCTTACTCAAACAAGTATGAAACATATGCTTGCATATTCATCCATCAAAGCGATATGTAATTATTGGAATAATTGTCGAGACTCAAATGATGGATATGCAAGATTGATAACTTATATGTTGTTCTATATCTCCATGAATCTAGAAACTTTTACTTGCATTGCATCATTGTCCTATGTGTCATAACTAATAACATTCAAGATTATGGATTAAACATGAAGGACCCATTTTTGGCTCTTAAGCCCTATGCCTTTTATCCCTAGGGGGTCTTCCTCCATTGGAAAGTTTTTTTCGAAAAACTCTATCTATTCTAGTGTGGATGGCAAGCAGACCTATATTTCTTGATTTTGATAGGACTCCTTATAGGAGTTGATTCTATCTACCATTATCTAAAAAATAATCAAGTTATTAATGACTAGGTGAAACTAAGAAGTAACCCATCACATGCAAAATTATAGAAGATCTCCCTTAAAATCAAATAGTTCCAACGAATTGAGTATGACTGTATGTGTGATAGCATCTACTATACCAGGAATATAAATGAACCCAATTCTTGTAATTGATCAGGATACCCTCTTTTATCTTATAGGTCTATTTTTTAGTTCAAGATCCCTTTTACTAACTTGAATAAAAGAATTCTTCTTCGACCAAAATGGGAATGGGCTAGAGTTATGAACTTATACCATGGAATCGACTAGATCATTAGATTATAAGTTCATTCCATACCAGACCAAGTTAGAATAGGGTTATGCATGTTCTTATTATGAGAATGGGTCATTCGAGCGTATGTAAATAGATACTTTGTTTACATATGGATCCCTACATCATTGTTGATAATTTCTTTGGAATTGAGAAAAGAAATAACACCACATAGAGTTTATGAATATTTTATTTAGATGACCAAATATGGCATTAAGAATAAATATATTATCTTGAAAGATAAGCATGCTCTCCTATAATGGATTCAATCATTTCAATAAAAGACTCCTAAGGCTAATATTTCATGTACTAGAGTATTTTCCCTAAACTACATAGAAAAGTGAGGGGTTTATTTTATCCGGGATCATGGTTCCCTATAAAGGCAAGCCTCTATAGTTAATTACAAGGATGGGTCTCTTCCTAAGAATACTCTAAAGAAATAAGTGGTTATTCCTAAAGACTACTAAGGTAGTTCTCAAGGATTGATTTTAGGAAATTCAATTGAGAGAGATCCAAATTGGAGAGAGTTATTTTCAAGAGTCAAATGGAAAAGTAGAAATGCCTATTGATACTGGGATACCCAATAGACATTTCAACTATCCTATGATTGGGTTTCAAATTTGGGATTTAATTTTAGATTTCAAGTTATCATTTTCTTGGAAATCTAGGGTTTAGATTTTAGCAGCACAAGACTGCAAAAATTCCTAGGGTTGAAGACTTATTCCTAAAAGGATGCTTCAGAACCTAGTCTATAGGTGCTTCAGACACATGTCAGATGCTCGGCCTAGTTCTATCCTTAGGAATCATTAGCCATTCTCCTCACTTGAAGGGACTAACCTATCCCTGACTTTTCTTGACTTACAACTTGCCTGGAGAAGGCTACCAACTAACACCACCTAAGCACATTTTAAAACCATGAGGCTAAGTCATATGAATGTAAGATAGCTGGGCTGTTGTAGTTTTAGGAAAGAAATCTATGAACTTAGACTTACTCCCTAACCCCTAAGATCATTTAGGGTATGAAGACGTACCTAACTGATGCATATTTTTCAAAAAATTTATAATTTTTGACTCAGGATTCATTTAGGCCATAAGAATACAATTAATGCCTAATGCATGCAATTAGATAAGGGTTAAGGGACAAATCAGAATAGAAGAACGTGTACTTCCATCATAGGCTCACAAAGGTCAAGCCAGGGTTCTCTGGCAAGGATGGAAGTCCTTCATTAATCAAGAGTTAAATAATATGATTTATGCATGATGTTAAAACATCACATTAAGGTATTTTTTGTCTTGATTTAATGCCTAAGCTTTTATATGAAGATTATGAGTTGTATTTATTTTTATGTTTTGATGATTTAGTTGGGTAGAAAATTTAGTTTATTTTATATATGTCCATGCATTCATCACAACACAAACACAACATAGAAAGAAACCTAAGAAAAAGCATTTTTTTCTACACCCAAAATAAATCAAGCCAAATTAAATTATATAAGAAAAAATCAATGCTGCATGTTGTACACCCAAGAAGAAAATGGGCAGCAGAGTTCTGCTCTTCTACAACCCAGCCTAGAACTACAAGTTTAGATATATGGGTCTTCTTTCCAAGAAAGTCTCCTTCTTCAGGGACATCCATCGGGCTCCACAGGGGATAATCACACCATCTCATGGTTGGGTCAACTCCTGCTAATCCTAGACCTCATAGATCTTAACCTAATTCTAAGCTTAAATTTACATTTAAAATTCAAAAGAAACCCTAAGACTGCAAAGAAGATGTTAGGAAATACACATACATAAACAATTTATATTTTACAAACATATAGGCTTTGCATAAGTTGCTTGCCAAGCCCACCTATCTTATGGACTATGTTAAAGGATTTTCAGCACCTGCAAGCGCAAAAAAACAATTTTATGATTTGTTTATTATAGCGATCCCTTTAACACAGTCCCCTACAAAAAATAGTGTTAATTTTAGAACGAATGCCCTAACATCCAGTCTAACGAACAAATAAGCCTAGGCATCCAATCTAAAGCAATACACCACACAGACATGTGAAGCACAGCACAACATATCACAGGAGATTAAAAGAAAATCATAGAATGATCTAACCTAGATCTAGAGTCCATGACCTAAGTAATCTAGTGTGTGTAGAAGTGGGGTTTGTGTGATATGGCTTTGTTAGGCTCCTTTAAGTTCTGGTTTAAGTTTGAAGTTTGAATTTGTTCAATTTTTACCTTTGGATGGTTTCAGTTCAAATGGTTTAGTGATTTAATTTCCATTTTTATGTTCATTTTATTTGGTTAAAGCTGTATAAGTTTTCAAGAATGAAGAATGGAATTATTCCATTTTGTTTTTCATTCAACATCCTAATTCCTAATGAAATTTCCAAAAGTCTAACTAAGATCCTTAAGTATCTTAATTACTTATTTTTATGTTACTTATGTTTGGATTGAGTTTGATTTTGGTTCATTTAATTTATTCTTTTAATATGATTCAATTTATTTCATTTGATTTGGCTTATGTTAATTTAAAGAGTTTGATTTTATTCAATTTAACTTAAGTTATTCAATTATGGATTTGTAGGTTTTTTAAGTCCATTAATATGAATTAATACCTTAGCTTTGTTCATGGATTATGCTTAACCTACAACACTTGAGTTTATTATTTGATCTGATTTAATTAACATAAGTTTTAGATTCATTCTTTAAATTCAAAGAGATGAGTGGTTTTACTTGAATTTTAAATTAAAGGTTAAGTTAATCAGTGATTTATTTAACCTATGGTTTTACTTAATTAACCTAAGATTGAATTTGATCACTTTAAGTGACTTAGGATATTTAGATAAGTTCCTTAATAGTTTTTGATGTTTGATTGAAATTGATTTGAACTACCATTTAATTTTAATGGATTAAATAATTTTCTTGAACCCTAATTTTGATACATTGACCTAAGGATTTAGAAATTTGGCAACTCCAATTAGATTTGTTCATTAATTTTAAGTTGATTATTCATTTCATTAAGTAATTATTGAAATTTTAAAAAGGGTTTTATTTTTCACTTATTCTTCACTGAAATACCTTTCCAATGAGTGTTTCTTCATAATTTTTGGTTAATTGGTTGATTTATTATGATTTAATTAAGTCCAGGTTATTTAATTGAATTATTTAATTCATTTAACTCATTTAATTCATTTAATTACATAATTAAATTAATTAATGATCTATTATGATATATAGGTTTAATTAATTTTGATGTTCATTAATGTTCATTATGTTGATTTAAGATTGTTAGATTAATATTTCCTAATTATTTCATTAAGGGTTAATTAATTTAATTAATTTAAAGGTTAAGCATATGAACTTTCAATTTCCTTGAATTCAGAGAATTAAATCCCTAAAGAAAACATAAGGTGTGTTTTATGCTTAATTTCATTTCTCTAAAGTTTCAAATTAATTGGATTATTAATTTGAGAGTAATTAGAGTTTAATGATTTTCAATTAAACCCAAATTAAGGGAAAAATACCTAATAAAAATTAGGGATTTGAATTTCTATGGATTCCTCTCATCAAGATGAATCCATAGAGCTTTTATTTGTAATTTTTTATTTATATTTGATTTTCTATGATTTTTTGAAGTTTTATGTATTTTTCTTAATTATTTAATATGTTAAATATTAACTTTTAATTTTAAGTGATCCATGCCATGTGGCACATCACATCCCACCGCATGGCGACGGTTGGTCGCATGGAGCCACACGGCATCATGATCAAAATGGATCTCCATCTCCATCAAAGATCTAAGGTCTAAGTTACTCCCGCGGTTCCTTAAGGGACTTTAATCAGCGGTGCACCTAGATCTGGACCGTCCGTTTCTTTTAAAAGAAATGGACAGTCTTTATCTGTCTCCCCCAACCTCTGCAGGAGTCAAGGACCGTCCATGGAGTTTTTCTAATAACTTTTGATATATGCAATGAAATCACTTGATTTCAATTGCCACATGGTCGTTGAAAGCTCTTCTTTCAATCCATAAGGGTTGATCTCACTTGAGATCAAGCTTTATATGAAAATGACCAAGTGAAAAGCTTGAAGAAGAAAAGGGAGGTCAACAATGGCGTACCTTGATTCAGGGGGTTTCAAAGGTTGAAATCAAATCCAATAGTTTTGTTTCTTTGGGAGAAAGATTTTTGCTAGAGGAATTGAGCCAATTCTTTGTAGTTTGATCCCTAGACCAACCCTTGATAGCTTTTTTTTTTTTTTTGCTTTGATGGTTTGTAGTGGTTAAGGACACTTGGGGGGAGGGGGCACTTTCATTTAGCTTCAGTTTTGATGTGTGAAGGTGTGTGAAGGTTCAAATCTTTTTGGGAAAGTGTATGTGTATGTTTTCCTATATGGAGAGTTATATTGCCCCTCCTTGGCTATTCTTGGTCGTTTTTGGTGATGGGAGAACTTTAGAAGCTAGCTAGGATCCACCTCTCTGCCTTACAATTTTCTAGGCTGAAGAGGTGGGGAGATAGGGAAGGGAAAATGAATTTTACCTTCCATTAGTGAATTTTTTAGTTCATTTTTGAGTTTTGTCATTTAGTTCCTTAGTGGCTTAATTAGGGAGGTTAATTACCTCATTAAAAAGGCTTAAGAGGATTTATCTCCCTCCCACATGCATTGGTTAAAAGTGATTTGAGTTTCCTTATTCATTTTGGCTTGTTTAACTCAATTAACCCAAATTGGGTTAAGATGGGTTAAACCTAATTTCTTATGGGTCAACTGACCCATTTAACCCAATTACACCCAATAGGGAATGGGGTTATGTCCCATTACCATCCCTATATGATTTTGGACAATCATCTTGGGTTTATTTTGATTTTTGTTGGGTTTGAGTTCAATATAGCTTATTTAGGTTATTTTGATTTAAGCAATTCAACTCACCTAATCTAGGCCTCAATGAACTCAAATTTCTTTTTCATTGTGATCACACATGTTCATTTGATAATTTGAAATATTTTTCGTGATTAAATTTAGTCAAATTTTGGTGGGTTGACATTTTGACCGAGTGGGCCCACTTAAGTCAATCCTAGGTTGACTAGAGTTGACTTTGAATTTTCATTTTATTTTTATTGATTTACTTGATTTAATTTATATTGGATATTTGACTTGATTTTGCATCAAACCAAGTAGATTGGATTTAGCTCAAAAATACACTTTCTAAGTCACTAAGCATACTGACTTAAATACTGAAGTAGGAAATCCCTATTTGAACTTGAGCTCTTCTCATTGCTAAAATGACCTCTTCAAAAAATGAGGTCAACAATCATTACATTCTATTTAGTATTAGGAATTGTAATAACACTTTGACATATCTATCATTATTTACCTTATTCACTTCTTTGGGCTTCTCTTGAATCGAGAGAAAGAGATTTTTACATCTTTTCTTTTGATATATAGAAGGTATCCTCCTGGATAATTTCAATCACCGATTCGCATATATGACATGATCGATCTGTAGAAGACTCCAACACTCTACTTTTGTCATATATTTCATATATCACACTAGATAGAATCATATTCATGGAATACGATTAACTTTCAAGATGCCTTGATGGTGAAATGGTAGACACACGAGCTTATTATCTCGTTCTAAAGAGTATGGAGGTTCAAGTCCTCTTCAAGGAATAATATTGAGAATGCTCATTTAATGAGAAATTTCATAATAGATTTGGGATCTAATCAATATTATTGAGTATCTTATCTGTTGATACGAAGTATTTCGACATTCCTCATAATCTAAGTCTAAGCTGTTGGAATCAACAGTGGATCACGAAATCTTGGCAATCTTCTCTATAGGAGTCTATTTGGTCATTTGCCCTACATGCACCCCTAAGTATAGGATTCAACAAGAATCAAACAAAGTAAATTGATAGAAACCTCTAGTAAAATGTCCACCAGTATTTGTAACCCAAGAATAAAGTACATTGGAAACTTACCCATTTAGTGACTTTGGCATTGGACATTCTCAAAATGGGTACTATCGGATCAGGTGAATTAGAGAATAGGCAAACATCTGTTGGCATTCTAGCCTTCCTTTTCCTTTCAGGACCTATCCAAAAGAGGATTGTAACTCTTGGTAATGAATATATGAATGGGTTGAACCCGCCCCTATGATATCTTTCCTTCAGAATAAAGCAATTAGAATTAGGCTCAATCAATTGGAATGTGTATTATCCATATGGGAGATCTTCCAATTGAGGAGATCCATCGACTTGAGATGAAGAAAGAGGCCTATTTATCTTCTTCAGTTATTCAATGAAACCAATGATTCATTATTAGAGCAAAGTAACAACCATTTCAGCGAACATGCGTATTTATTCGATGTATTCACATGGTTTCATTAGTAGAAATTATTTGGTGTAGTGAGTAGGCTCTTTCATCATTCAAGAATTCTTGTTTAGGCAGTTCATATCATCCACAAATAGTGATCTATGATTTCAATTCTCCATGGAGCTAAGGCCAAAAAGATGGAAGAAACAAGTGGAAAATGACTCTACCATCCCACCAATTATGTTCCACTTAATCCCCTTTTCATGGGCACATATCTTTATGACTAAGAAATGAGAATCTTTCTCCTATTACATGAATCAAATGTTTCATTTCATCTGGGAAATTCCAGCTCTTTCTCAACAATGTGTTTGTTATTTGATCCAATAGCATTCCATTAGATAAGAATATATTTGATAAATACTGATAACTCTCAGATAGAGTATTAAAATGGAAATATCCATTAGATAATGAACTATTTATTCTAAACCATCTATGGCGATCAATCAATAATTTGAACTACTTTTCTTGAGTATTCTTGATGAGCCAGCATTTATATATAGATGTAAAAGGATTTGTTTGGGAAGCAATAATCCTTTAACATCTCTTCATCTACAAAGAATTCTTGACGTGAAAACACAGAGGTAGAGGGCTAATATTTGAATAGGGAAAAGAATGGATCCGCATTGTCCCAAATGAATTGGCTTGGTCAAAAAAAGCCTTATTCTTTGGAAGATCTATCTCATGTCTCGTACTGCATGGTTCCACTCTATAAGAACTCCAAATCTTCCTCTTGAAGCTCATCCTCTTTATGATAAATGATTCATTTTCCCTAAAATGTCCAATAGGGAAATCCTAATTTAGTGGGCCTTTTCATACAATCAAAAAGATTGCCACAAAGATGCCATATTCTAGGAGCCCAAACTATGTGATTGAATAAATCCTCCTATATCTATTATGAATGGAGGGCTCCTTCCCCTTATTTAAACTCTGATTTATATTTTTCATATAGAAATCCTAATTAATGATAGAACAAAATCTATTTTTGCAACATATCTAACTGATTCTTTGGTTCAAATTAAAGAAGTAATGTCACTCGATTATTATCAAACTGACTACAATATTTTTCTATCTGTAAGGATCCCGCCAGAGCCAGAGCACCTTCTACTTCTAATAGTAATAATAGTAATAGGCCATGAATTAGATCAGAATCATTCTCAATGAATCCATAAGAAGTGATCCAATTTTTTTCATCATGTATGGATGAAGAACAAAGATCTTGAGGGACTGATCCAACAAAATAACTCAAAAAATAAAGAAGTATCATGAATTTCTCCATGCATGTTCCAAGTTCAAAGTACCATTTGTACAAATAAGGATCCCTACCTTACATAATTTCTTCTGCATATAGATAGATATAGAATCTATGGGGAAATTACTTAGAAGTACATTTTGTGTAATAGCCTTTCCTGAGAAAAGTATCCCAACCAATCTGGAATCAAAAATCCTAAGTTTTTCTATGAAGAGTTGATCTAATTGTATTATTTTCTATAATGGATTTCTTCTATGTAATACTAATTGATAGGGCCTCATTGATAAGTGCTAAAAGATCTCGCGCATTAGAACCCATGGTCGTGGACCCGAATTCATTAGTATGGAAAATCTTCTTTTCCAAGTGAAATCCTCTAGTATATGAAAGAATGAAAAAGTGCTTCCATTGTTGTGGAAGAAGAAGCCTTCATATCTTAATGCATGTATTGAATTTATTCAGAGCTATTAGAGCGGGATCCACTTTTTGAGGAATATGAGTCAAAATAATAATAAGAGTCTTTCTAGTGGCACATCTTTCACAATCCCTGGAGAGATAGTTCTCTAATAGACCAAGGGATAAGTAATTCAACTCATTCACATGTAGATCATGAATGTTTGGAGTCTATATTATGCAAGGAGACATTGCTTTCACTTATTCAAATTGAAGGGTGATACCAAATCAGTCTATTCTCAATGTCATATACATAGTTAACATATTCATCATAGCTAGCAGCTTCGTATCAATATTAAGGTCATCATCACTATCATCAATATCATCACTACCATCAATATCCATATCATCAATAAGATAATCTATAGGCTTATCATCCAGGAACTTAGAAATATCATAATTAAAAGAACATAGGAGTTTATCACTAGGTATTTGACCAAACAAGATCAACCAGTTCCTATAGAACATATCACTAAAATACCTTTAGAAAGGGATAGGGCTAAGTGGAGCAAAAAGGGTTTCCATGATGTGATGGGGAATGAAACTATCAACCCCACATGAGGTTTGTGAATAAGTGATTGTCTGATAATGAACAAGGAATATCCATCTTTCTGCTAAATACGATCTATTAAACTCATAATTCATTAAATCCTTTTCGATGAATGCCAACTAAGTATCGTAAGGAAATTGATCACGGTTGTTCAATCATTTGATAACCAGAGTCATTCTTTGTTAAATGATCACTATGAGTCAAACTCAATAGGATTTGATTAATCCTTTTTTCTATCATTAAGGTGGAGAACTGAACCAAGAATTCTCTTTCTTCATCATCAATTGAATCATTGTTCATGACCCCAAAAAAATTTTCTCATCAATCCAATCACCATTCACGTTTTTTCTTTTTCTTATAAATGAATAGATCTCGTTATTTGTACGAATTAGATGTCTCATATTTCTTGAAAAAATGATTCGATTGATGGGATTTGGTTTGAGATCAATGAGATTAATCTTCCAATATTTCTTCTTAGAACATATTGATTTGACCCATGTTTGAGACCATAAATAGCATGTTGCCACCAGAAGCAAAACTCCATATTTCTTTTAAAGAATCTCCTAATTGTTCCAGAATAACTAAAAAGAGATTCTTTAACTAGAAAGGATTCATTTTAGATGTAGGATACATATCCAAAAGTTTTCAAGATTCCATCATGTCTAATGTGATTATCAATGATTTGATCTTTCCTAACTCTTTCTATAACTCACTAAAGGCTCGGGAAACAAAGAGAAGATGTATATGAATGAGATATCCAACAACAAGAATAAGAAAAAAGATGTAATAGAGGAACTCCCAAGCATTTGTTGATCTTAGATGTGTCCATATCAATGGAATGGGTGACTCATTATTTCATTTAATCATTTCAAAACACAGAAGAAGATTTTGTAAACATTGACTCAAAATCTCACTGTGGAAGAACCTTCTAAGGAAGTGGCCGTGATATATCTGACTCATGTACCATATCATAAAAATGGATACAAATTTTTTACTACTACTCAGTATCAGCAATGGGTCTGAAAGAGTATCTAAAAGGTTAAAATTGAGATATTTCTACCTTGTCGAAGTAAGGAACCACGACATATATGTTTGGAACAAATTCCATTTTGAGACACTATCTTGTTGAAAGGTTCTATATATAAGCTCTTTCTCAATGCATTTCTTTAAACAAAGACTCTATTTTTTTTTTCTTCTTTCAAATGGTAAATACTTCTCCGAACATGGAGTGTGAATCAAACCCATGTTTGAATTGAAATTGAGATCTTGATGCAAGTTATTCCCTTAATATAGATTCATATTTGAAAGAGGCTGATAATAAGCTTTTTCCAAATTGACTATTTGTTCCTCTGTTAGAGGTGTTGAAGAAATGTCCGCGATTGAGTAAATAGCTCCACAAATGAATGGATCAGATCAAATTTGAAAATGGAAAGATTTGTACAATTTGTACAAGTTATACATTTCATCACCACTTTTTGGAAAATCATTTGGTATGAAGATGTTAGATACCTGCAACTCAATTTGTGAAATAGTCTCTCTCTCTCTCTCTCTCTCTCTCTCTCTCTCTCTCTCAAAAAAAGATATTTTCTTTTACCCATGCACAAATAAAATATTTTGTTGCGAATGGACAAGATATTGAGGAATTGTCCTTATGTAAGATCATAATTATTGATACGGGTCTTTTCCGCATCAAAGGGGAATCTTTTGTTATAATAGAACCAAAAGTGATGTGGATCATTCAAGAATCAAAGTCAATTTTCTTTATAAAAAAAAGATACCAAAGAACTTCTATGAAATGGTTTTAAGGGATTCAGCCAATTATCTCGATCATGGGATATCATTGAGAAATAAGAATCCATGTTATCAAAGGATTTCCCGTGATTCTTTCTAGTATGGAATGAGTCAATCACCTGCTTTGGTATAATATTGTTCCTCCATTGATCAAGAATTTTGGTCTTTGGGAAGTATCATGATCATCCAATGAGAAGGGTTTCAATTTCTTTAAATGAATGATTTGAACACTTATGGATTCTAACAATTGATTATAGATTCATAGACCTTTCAATTCATAGATGTGGATCTAGGACCTATGAATGGGGATATTCCTGATACTCACAAAAAAGAAGTGACTTGGACAAAAAGAAATGAAGTGGCTTATACAAATCTTCTTTTTAATAGCCTCAGACCAATCAATCGAATATTCATTAATATGTAATCAATCGAACACTACTTGCATTCCTTGAAAAGGATTCTTCTATTCATAAATGAAATGTTCCAAATATTTTTGGAAATTCTTGCTCCCATTGGACCATTTGTATATATATGCATCAGGATCACGATTCATGGATCTCTTAGTTCAAGAAATAAGAGGATCAAACCATTTCTTTTGACTCCTTTTTAAATTTAATAAATGTTAGTTGATCGTATATTTCATTATAGTTATATGATTCAGAGTATCATTTCCTATCTGATCCCTTTGAATTCCATATTCGAAGTTACGATCAAATCTATCCATTAGAAAGAATCAATTTGGTACATTTCTTATGTACCCATAAATGTTATATTGAATCAAATTTTGGATCAATCTATATTGATTGACTACCTCCATTATGTTGTTCCTAGCAAATACCATTATTTTTAGTTTGAGATCTTCCAACTCATTCCCACAGTAGATGTAGACTATTTTTTTTTCTGATCCTTCAAGAAAAAGATTCATTCTCCTCATAAAAAAGAGAAGGTAGAAATAATAAAGATTTCTTTTTCAATTCATCCTGAGTTGAATACCTCATTCAAGAATTTTCTTTTATCCAACCCATAGGAATCAATAGAAAAGGCAACTCCCCTATGAAACATCAAATTCAGCTCAGTTATTGATAGAGTGAATACATCCACCATTTCTAGGAATCTCTCTTCTAATTCAAAAATATCATGGTGAAACATGTATCCCCCTTAGTTCCTGTCATGGAATACATGAAAGAAATAAAAAAATGGATTTTTGTTCAAGAATTAAATCTTATTGGAGCTATCCATATCTTGTTCATCCTTCAAAACCTGATCTAGGTTATGATATGGTTCTGAAGGATGAATTGAGACGATATCTTGTAAATACATAATTATCTTGAATATATCAACCATTTCTTTATTTTCTTCTCGTCTGGATGGGAAAAAAGAAACATCTTATTTTTTCTTCAAAAATTTATGATCTATAGTGATTCTCTTAGTAAGATTTGAACCCAGATGAAGTTTTGACCATTTGTCAAAGAAAAAGAATGAATGGATCTTGTAAAATTCCCAAGAAATGCTTTGATTTCATCCAAAAGTAGATGATTATTCTTTTGCTTCTCAAGTTTTGTGAATATCCAGAACATGGAGAAAGATCCAAAAAGGAATTTTGAGAATTTATTTGATTTTATCTCTGTTTATTCATTTTGAAGAAAGGAAGGATCTGAAAGAATCGATCTCTCTTTTAGTTGTGGAATCTTTATTTGATCAATCAATGTGTGATATTCTGAATTCTCATTTATAATAGAATCAAAATAATCTCTAGATTGATCAGAAGAAGATCCTTTCCATTGGCTAGAATTTGTTACTTGAATGAAAATAGACCTTGTAGAATCATATTGAATATTTGACAATACATTTCGCACCTTGCTAAAAAAACCAATTCTTGTTTACCAACCACACATTGTCTAACCAAATCCAATTCTCTCTCAAGACATTCCTCAAAAATTTGATTTGTGTTGATTCTTCCTCCAACTAACAAAGAGATCTTGGCAGAATTGCAACATATGAAATTGAGCACAATTTTACAAAGAAATACCCCACTTGTTTCTCGAGAAGAGATGGGAAACATGCTAAATATCATTGGATTGCATAGTTGCCCTAGCTCCTTGTTGTTTAAAGAAAATCTCCCCCTAAATTGGTCTTTTTTCATGAAAAGCATACATGAGATAATAAATCAAGTCTTTCCCTAAGATTTTGATTAGCTATCTCAAATTTAAGTTGATTATGTTTTGTTTCTTCCTCGGAGAGAGATGATCAAAAAATTTCCAATCATGGTCCTTGCGGATCGGATCATCCATATAGGATAAAAAAAGAAACTCCAGATATTTGATGTCTTTTTCTTTGAATGAGATCTCAATTCTAGGTGCGATTTCATTAGATATCTGACAACTAGAATCCTTTTTTTTTATCTAGTTCCTCCACCACCACAAACCTTAGTTAGATTCAAGCATGATATGCTTTTTCTTTATTAGATAACCCAAGTACTCTCTTATGGATCCATGAAACAACTCTAAATCTTTTCCTTTTAAGATGTGAAAATAATCAACTTATTTCTATTGGAAGACAAAAAAGATTCTTCCAATGTCTCCTTTCTAGGTCCAATGGAATTCATAGGTATAGGAAGAAGCCCCATCAAATAGAGATTTTTTTCTTTCAACCATCTTTCAATTGTTAATACGAGATATAAGGACCACTACTACAAGCAGCACTACACCTTTGATCGTGAAATATCAATTGCTTGTTGCACCCTATGAATCACGTGAAAGTAGGATACTCCAAATTCGAAGGTCAAAGAGTTTCATAAAACATTCTTGGTGGAAAAAAATGTGAGTGAATGATGCCATTGAATCGAATTTGATACATGAATCTAAGAAATAGTGAGAATTCTTGATCTCTCAATATCTCTCTCAATTCGAATATCCAAAATTTTAATTGATGTTGTTTCATTGATTCCTCCTAAAGATTTTATATTTCAATTGAAATTTGGTTATTCATGATGTACGATGATCCTTGTTAAGCATCCATTATTGAATGGTTAAAGTACTATTGACTTCACTTTTGGAGTGAGTTCTCAATCTCCCCATCTTAGATTTAGGAGTCTTCTGCACATTAAGACTTCTCTAGTCATAAGACACTTCTAACAATTAGGTAAACACTTAACCTAAGCCTAGAGACTTAGAAGGGTTAACCATAAGATTAGGTTATGCCTTAGGGATTAGGATAATCCACTTACCCTATAGCCTAAACCCAATCCATGTTCACCTTCTTAAACCATAACCAAACCTAAAATTCAATTCAAATACCAAATCTAAATTCAAATCCAATTCCAAACTCCAAAACCAAATGATTGAAGCCCATGATTAAATCCAAACTTGAAATCTTTCTTATGTCCTTTGAATCAATCCCATGGACTTAGCCAAAATTCCATCCAAATCAAACCAAAATCAATTGATTTTCTTATAATCAATTTATATATTCAATCATATTCCTAAATATAAATCAAATATATATTCAAATGAACAAAACTAAATCAAACTAAATCAAATTAAATCAAAAACCCTTCCAAAGCCATATGAATCAATCCCATGGGCTTAGCTAAATCTTAACCCAAATCAATCCAAACTCAATTAATTTTCTCATAATCAATTCATATCTTCAATCATCTTCACAAATATAAATGAGATATGCATTTAAATTGTCAAAACTAAATCAATCTAAATCTAAATCTAAATCTAAGCCACTTGACCCAACTCCATGGACTTAGCTGAATTCCTTCATTCCAAAACCCAAATTCAAGTGATTTTATCATGAATCAATTATTCCTTCAATTATCATCCAAAATATAAATGAAATCTATAATCATCAAGCCAAACCAAAATCAACCCAAGTCAAACCTAACCTAATCCATTTGACTTGAAATATTCAAATGAACCAAAACTCATCCAAACCCAAATCAATTGCAATTGAATTTATATATCAATCCCAAATCCATATATAAACTCAACCAAATCAAACTCAACCCAAAATCAAGCCAACTAAACCAAATTGGTCCACTTGACCCAAAGTGGCCAATTTGATATATTGAGCCAAGTTCTAATCCTACCCAAATTGGTGAGCCAAGCCTAGATAAACCTTGTGTCATGATGGTTGATCACCCTAGGTTGATTAATTATCACAAATTAGGTCAAACCAAGTCAACTTGGTCCTTTCACCATGTCAACCTTCTTAACCCATATGATCCCAAACTAAACAAATTGTAACCTATGCCAAATCCCTTAAAACCAATAATTCATACCAACTCAAAATCAATATTTGAACATGACTTGACCTTCAATTGAGCCAAACCAAACCCAATTGGCTCCCTTGACCCAAGTTGACCCAAATTGATGTAAAAGACTAAATTGGGTCAAATCAAAATATAAAACAAATTGATTACAACTAATGACTCAAGCTCATTTTAAATTGATTGTTGAACTTAACCAAAGTCATGATTGGACCCAATTGACCCACATAGCCCAAATTGACCTAAAGGGCCAAATTGACCTGAAGGGCCAAATTGACCTAAATCAAAACCAAGCCCAAATTAATTGAAACCAAAGCCTACAATAATCCTCAATTCAAACCAACATCTAACCAAAATAATTTGGCCAATTGGTCAACTTAATCATTTGACCCAAATGAACTCAAATGAGTCAAAATCAAATCTAAGCCAAATTAAAACAAACCAATGAAACCAACACATCCCAAATGATCATATGAACTTGATCCAACTCTTGGTTTGACCCAATTTGGCCAATTGGTCAAATTGACCCAACCTAATCCAATTTAACCTATTTGAGTCAAATTGAGCCAAATCAAACTAAATGAACTCCAAATCACTTGAAATTTTGTCTAACTCACTTTTGACTCATTCCAAATTTGCCCAAATCAAGTATAATACCAAATGACCATTCTACCCTTGGTTTAAGGATATCACATGAGACAAATCACCCATGCAAGTGGTCATTTTCACTCCTTAGCCACTTGTCACTCTCCCATTAGTCCACATAGGCACCTAGGACACTGCCCAAGCTGACCCAAGGCGTGGTTGGGTCGGCCATGACCCATGGGAGGTGAAATCACCTCACCCTCCCCATTGTTGCACTTGAAACCCATAGGACACCCACTATCCCTCCTTTGTAGCCAACTCCACACCTTCACCAACCCAAACTAAGCTACCTCATCCACTCCCTACCACCCATGAGCCTCTGGCCACTAAGAGCCAAATCTGATCGAACCGTCTGATCAAGGGAAGGAGGGTGTATACCCCCCTCCAGTTCATTCCAAACCATGCACTTGAGCATTGAGAGAACCCTAGCACCCCAAAGCAACCATCGCAAATTTATTCCCAAGCATCATGAGCTCCCCATTACCAATTTTGTAGAAGCCAAAATAAGGAATCCCTTCTTTGATCCCAACTTGCTCAAACCTCCATAGCATGCACCATCCCACACAAAGAATGAATCCTAGAGCTCTCCCCAACCATCACAGGACTTGATCAATGCCAGCCTCCCAAGCTTCGGGTGTTGGTCTTCTAAGCAAACTACAACAAATTAAGGCTCGTCCTAATTAGTAAAGCTTCGTCTCCACTAGATGAAGCTCATTTTCCAGGCCAGTATGCCATTAAAACTAAGCTTTGGGCAAAAATGAGTTGAAGCTTTTTAAAGAAAATGTTCATCCCGTGATATGAATTATTGGACCCTCCGATCGATTTCTGAAGGTGTGGGATCCTTTGGAGTCAAGCATGGTAAGATGAAGAGAGAAATAGTGGATATACTACGTTCTCTCTCACTCACACGATGATCACACACACCATCCATTAAGATAAATAGATGATTCGATCTAGTTTGATCCGTTAATCTATTAAATCATGATTAATCGTAGCCATTTGATGGATCGACGAAAGCATCTACCACTGCCATGTAGGCGCTAAGTCGGATAAGTTTTAAGTAATCAATCCCGCGGCCCACATCGAAAGCACTCCCCATCAGTAGGCCACATGGCGCCGATGGGATCAGGCTTTAATTAGGTTTAATTAATCATTTTTAATGGCTGAAACTTCCAAAATTTATAAAAAAAAATCATAGAAAAATAAAAAAAATACAAATAAATACTCATTTTAAAGGTATTTCAAAGGAGAATTAATTAAAAATAATCTTAATTAATTTTTAATAGTAATTAAGGCTTAATTTAGGTTTAACTAAAAAAAATAATTAGCTTAATTACTCCTTAATTACTTGAATAATTAATCTCAAAAATTTTGTGGGTTAATTTAATGGGATAACCTCTACCTCCCATGATTTTCTTGAGATTTTTTGCTCACTTAATTAGGAAAATTATTTAATTAAACCTTAATTACTCTTTTAAGTTAATTAATGATTAATTAATCCCATGAATAGTAACAAATTGGTTAATTAAGTTTGTTAATCATTTTTCAATAGTGAATGGACTAATGAAATGGAGCGCTTTCTTTGTCTCTTTCCCTAAGTTTATTCCATCAATTAAAATAAAATCAATTAAGGTTTAATTAATTTATTAAATGGCTTAATTAATTAAATTAAAATCATAATCACATCAGACCTTAATTAATAAATTCTTGGGTAGACCTTTCGATGTTCAATAACCTAAATCTATTTAAGGAAAATTAGGGTTAACCCACATGTGTGGGGAAACCATGAAAGTACTTAATTAAGTTCCTCAATTTAATTAATCATTAATCATGAGGCAATTACATTATGCCCATTTTATTTCTTAGGATCATTACTAATTTAATTTCAAATTCATGTGCATATAATATTGGCTCAGAATTATTTGGGTAATTATGTTAAGGTAACATAAGAAATGCATTTAATGCATACTATAACTTAATTAACTCATAAAATCAATTGAATTATATTTCATTAAACCAAATTAATTAAAAAACATGGGAATGGGTTAGGATCAGAAAACCTTCTCTCACATCCTTAAATCAAATCAAAATATGAAATTAGAGATGATATTAAGAAAGATTTGGTTTACTTTAAATGGCTTTATTTAATATGATTATCTTAGGAATTAATTTGATAGAATTAAATCATGTGTTTATGTTTATTCATTCATTTCTAATCATGTTAAATGTTGTATGTCATTTGAAATCATACATTCATTTTTTTCAAAATTAATCAATTCAAATGATTTTCTTTTATGTAAGCTTGCATGTGTTGGACCAATTTATAATATGTATGGCTATTATCACTAATAGGTTCAAATTATTTTTCCAAAGTTTATAAATCAATTACATTAATTAGAGTGATAATATTTATGAATATATATAGGATTTTCATGTACTTATAGCTTACATATGTGAAGTAAAGCTTTTTTTTCCTTAATTCATATGTGATTTTACATGTATTTGAATGTTTATAAGTATATAGTCTAGACATCCCGAGAATATAAGGCTTTAGTTAGCCCTAAGGAGGTCATTTGATTACCTCACTTCCCTGATTAACAATGACACATACTTATTTGATTTCAATTATATGTGTTTCTACATTAGAATTTGGATGGAAGTTTGTTTCACATGCATAAATGTTCTAATCAAATAGAAATGTAATTTTTGCATGATTTTCTTTTCCTTATTTACATATACATTCATGTGTAATGAGATAGAAAAATATATATCCCTAGAGGCTCATGAGAGTTTAGAGGTCAGAGGTCATTCCCTCCCCTGGTTAAGCAAAGGCACATTGCTATTATTTCTTTACATGTGTATGTATGTGTGGCTAAAGGATGAAAATCCCCTTTTTCTACTAAAAATGCATGCATTCATAATCCGTTAAATGTTTGGGTTAATTAGTCATGTGATTAGAAGCTTTCTTTCCTATATTCATACATACAAATTTACATATGTTTGAATGCAAAGGGGAATATAGTTTGGACATCTCAAAAATACGAGGCTTTAGCTAGCCCCAAGGAGGTCATTTGATTACCTCACTTTCCTGGTTAACACTGACACAAACCTATTTAATTTCATCCCTGTGCATTTTTGTATAAGAGTTTGGATAGAGCTTT
The DNA here is from genome assembly GCA_021442155.1 of Cymbidium sinense. Taxonomy (NCBI): domain Eukaryota; kingdom Viridiplantae; phylum Streptophyta; class Magnoliopsida; order Asparagales; family Orchidaceae; genus Cymbidium; species Cymbidium sinense. The sequence continues at coordinate 167,290,200 of CM038218.1, read as the reverse complement.
AAATTAATATGACAAAATAATTCAATTAAATAAAAATTAAATTCTAAACATACACATACATTCATCTTTTAAATGTGTTAAAATATGTTGCATGTATAGATATGCTTAGGATTAAATCATATGCATATTACATATGATGGAAAGGAATGATCTAATATATGACATGTGGTAGTAGTTCAATTAAATTAATCTTAAGATGTCTTTCATATTGAATGAGGTTATTTAAAGTGAACCTAAACTTAGGATTAATTAAATCATTTAATAAGCCATTCACTAAAGAGAAGTAAATCAAATTAATATACTTTAAAAGTAGGATGAAAGAGGGAAATCCTCTTCTCTTTATAACAAATAGTTGTTAAGTGTAAATCACATGAAACAAAATAAAATATAAATTAAAATTCACAAATCAATTAAACAACTTCAAATGAAACCCACCATCATGTTAACTTGAATAATTTCCAAACTTAGAAAAATACAACTCTAATGCTTAGTTAAAGACCTACCACACAAGACCTTAACACACATATTACAATTAAGTCACCACTTTTAGATCTATGTTAAGACAGTGTATGATGTGATGTATGTTTTGTTCTATGATGTATTATTATAGACTGGATGTTAGGGTGTATGCTTCATGGACTGGATGTTAGGCTGATCCTAGTCTGATCATATTTTATGCAAGGCATTATGCTTAAGGAGATGCTTAAAATAAATATAAATGCTCTCTTTGTAGGTTGCTTAAACCCTTAAGCATAATCTAAGTTAGGACAGATGGGCTTGGTTACCCATGTGTGGGGTGCTAAGTCTAAATTATATATTTAACTGTTTGGGATTGTATGTGTGTTTAACTAACCTTTGTATTGCAAGTGTAGTTACATTTACTTTTCTTATTTTTAATGTAATTTTGTGATAGGAATTAGGATTAGTGCTATGGGAGATAAGGATAAGTAGTGGCTAGAAGGCTTTGTCCTGGAGTGCCCTGTGATGCCTTTAAAATAAGCACATCTAAATCAAGAGGAGGAGGAAAGAAGATATGAAGAAATGAAGGAAAAAAGACCCCCTTTGCATTTATTCATTTATAAATTATAATTATTCTTTCATATTTTGGATTGCATAAGGGTAGAGCTCGGCTACCTATCTTTTTTTTAGTTATTAAACTGCATGATCTTATTTGTTTATAAAATTGTTTGATGATATGTTTAAATCATGCATTTTCATAATTTCTTAAATATTTGATGATGCTTATTTGAGGATTAATTTTTCTGAGAAATTAATTTTTCTACCCCATAAATTTTAAATTTTAACCTCACCATAAAGCCTAGGTATCAAATAAAATAATTAAAAGATTTAACAATCTCTTAGTTGTATGGTTATATGTTTCACATCATGCATGCATATTATTTCACTCTTGAAAATAGGGGATTTCCATCCTTGTATGATAGGGGAATGTTTGACCTGTGAGGGCATCCCTTGTGTTGGAAAACACCCCTTTCTTGTTGATTTAGCCAGCAACTTTATTTCATCATGCATGTAGGCATCAAAATCCTAAAGCTATTTTTCAAATGAAGTGTTAAAAATTAAATAAAATTTGAAAAGATTTTGCATTATATTAAATCATTACTCATACCACTCATGCTCTAGTCTCTTAAAGAGTGGGTTTATGACTTTAGTCTCTTTCTAATTAATTAACTACCCTAACTATCTTGCAATTTCATATGACCAGACCACATGGATTTGAATCAATTAAAGCCATAAGCCCAGAGTGGTTTATCCTCTCTTGTGGAGGTAAACCTTATGCCCATCTTCTCTTAGATTTAGGTCGTGCTTTAGCTTATGCTAAGGCTCCCTAGATTTAGGATCTGAGGTTGCTATTTCCTATGGGCTAAAAGCATAAATCCTAACCTCTTAGGCATTTTCCACAATTGTTGGATTATAAGCCCTAGTAATCTAATAAAATTTCAACTCAAAATAGATATTTCTCTTCAATTTCAAAATTATAAAGCCCAACTATAGGATAAATTGGAATGCTCACTAGGAATCCTACTATCATGAGCATTCCCTACTTCCTCCCATTGGAATCCAAAAATAAGTTCTCTCTTTGAACCCTCCCAATTGATTTTCCAAGTATAACCAATCCTTTGATAGTATAACCTTGAAATCTTTAGTGATAATAATTGACTACTTTAATTGAGAGTATTCTTAAGAAATTTTATTTTCTAAGATGTAATTAACTATGGAGGCTTACCTCCATAGGGAACTTAAGAACCCAATTTAATATAAACCCTATTTTATTCATCCATGTAAAGCAGGGGAAAACTCTCTGGTATATTCAAAGACCCATCATGCCTTAGGAGCTCTTATTAGGTGATTAGGTCCATTGAAGGGTGATGCCTCTATCTTTCAAGATAGTACATCATACCTCAATATCATACCCAATCACTTCAAATAAGTATCCCCTATGATCTGCATGGTGTCCCCCTCCCCATATAACCAAAAAATAAACATCATAGATTTTTCTGGCAACTCTGCTAAGGATGGTTCCTCTCTTCATCTTTAGTATACAATTATTGTCTCCAAGCATCAATAGTGGACTTACATATTATATAATCCCAAGACTATCTTTATTTCTGTTTCCACTTAGCTTACTTCATCCTTAAGAAAAGCTAGCTAGCATCCTTTAGGCTTAAGGACCTCACTCCATGTAGGTCTTGAGACTCCTATTGGGTCTCTCAATAGGTAAAAAATAAATTAACTAATGAAAGGAGATGACTAAACTTAGAACCTCTTTACCACTAACTTGGTGAGGCAAGGTTCATCCCATATTCAAGAAAGTTTAAATAAAATTCAAACTAAACAAGTAAAGTCATTTGCAAAATTTTCCAAAAGCACTTCTTCTAATTAAAATCATTTTTGAAATGCACTTCACATAACATAAAGTTTACAAAACATAAAACTTTCAAACCTCTATTCAAATAATAATGATAATCAAGCCTCATTTAATATACTTAAATTTTTTAAATGAGGATCCTTTTCAAAAATAAAAATCAAATATGCATCATCAAAACCCTTTTCATAATTTCTCAAAAGCACATTTTTCAAAATAAAATCAATCAATCAACCAATTGCATTTAACATACCCAAATTTGTTAAATGAGAGTTCTTCAAAACATTTTGATCACTTTTTTTTTAAATTAACCAACTCCACTTAACATACCTAAATTTGTTAAATAGAGTTTCATTTTCAAAATCAAAACAAAAACAAAAATCAACATATCATTGAACCTCACTTAACATACCCAAATTTGTTAAGTGAGAGTTCCCTCTATTCAAAAGAAACATCATGCACAAAATCCAAACATATTTGAATTCCATTTTGATATACCCAAATTTGTAAAATGAGAGTTCCATTTTTTTAAATCAAAATAAATTGAGCTTTATTTAACATACCTAAATTAGTTAAATAGATTTCCTTTTTCCAAAATAATGAAAATCAAAACACATTTGAATTCCATTTGACATACCCAAATTTGTCAAATAAGAATTCCATCATCAAACAACACATAAAACAAATTAAATGCTATTTAACATACCCACATTTGTTTAATTAGAGTTTCTCTTTTTCAAATCAAAATAAAACAAATAAAAATATATATCAAACACACTTAAACCCTACTTAACATACCTAAATTTATTTAGTAAGTGTTTCATTTTCAAATCAAAACAAAATGTCAAAAACATTTGGAACCTACTTAACATACCTAAATTTGTTAAATAAGGATCCCATTTTCAAATCAAACATATTAAACATATAATAACAACCCTCACAAACAAAATATTTTCAAAGATTTTAAACATACATTTGAATCTCACTTAGCACACCCAAATTTGCTAAGTGAAGGTTCTAAATCAAATAATCAAACAAAGGATAAATAACAAAGTCATCTGCAAAGTCTCACTAAATGAATGAACCCCATCCAACATACCCAAATTTGTTGGATGTGGGTTCCAAATCAAAATCAAATTTTACGGCAAAGTCTCTCCTCAAATATCAAAATTTCTCCAATTCAATGAACCCCACTTAGCATACCTTAATTTTTTCAGTGTGAGTTCAAATTCCAAAATCAAGAATCAATGATTGAAGGCAGCTATTAAAGTAAGGGTCTGATTGAGCTCTATTTTCAATAAATGTAGAGATTGTAGTTCAGTTCATCGTTCACTTCTTCAGCCAGTCTTCTATTATGTCCTAGAAAGATGATCTTCTCTTTCCCGTCTGGTATAGATTTGGCCTTGGATCAGGCCATACTCACCAACACCACCACGCATGTCATTTAGTTTGGGTGTGGCTTCGAGGCCGTTTGAGTCACCTATGAAGGGCCAACCCTCATAATTGTCAACAGAGAGGAGGTGGCATGGCAAAATCCACTTCTCCGATTTGATCTCCCTTTGGATCCTGAGTTTCCTCACCTGAAGAGGAAACCCACTGTGGTTCCCACACCCCGATCAATGTCAGCTTTAGTTTCAACATCAATGTAAGTTCAGTCAGTGGCCCTTACTACAGTCCCAGTGAGGGTTAGCACCTCCTCATTGGTCTCTACCATTCTAAAGGGGAAGGCTATCTTGTCCTCGAGATAGTCTCCCCTACCTTTGAGGTAGGTTCTAGCTCCCACTCTGCCCTACTTACGAAGATGCAACACTGTAATAAGAATTAAATGTTTAAGCAGTACTTTGAGTGTGAGGTGATGCAGGTTGATGACGTCTCTCATGTTATTGATAAGGGTTCCCCTTGTGAGACCTCTCTACTCCTAAGTGGTAGTAGGTTTCACCCCCTCTCAACTTTGGACAGATATGATGACTATAGGAGTATTACTACATTGCTTCCACCACCATAGTTTGAGATCCCAACTAAGGAGAGGAGGAAGCCCTACGCTAGTCTACGATCAATTCTTCGATAGGTAGACAAAGCCCATGAATGTTTGGAGTAGTACATTATTTGATTTGAGGAATCTGATCCCTAGGAGTGTTAGGGATCAGATACACAAAGAGAAAGCCTCAGAGGCTAGAGTTATAGCCCAAGTGGGCAGAAAGAAGAGGAGGAGGTATGCTAGATAGTCGGTGGCCTCCGCTTTGATAGATTTCTTGGATTGGTGAGCTACCAGGGCCAATCATACTGACATCATAGTCCTTACAAGCACTACCAACCTAAGGAGGAGAGCTCCAGTGAAGAGGTAGTCGGTGTCTCCACCATCACACTGCTCCACTCATCGTCCGCCATCACCTATCCAAGTTTCTCTTCCACGGTCCCCATAAAGATACATAAGTCTGCATCTGGAGAGAGGACATCTTCATTGATGATCCGACTATGGCCTAAGGATCCCACTCCACCTATTCCACCTGTTGAGGTGAGGTCAAGCTCTCCCATTCGACCTTCCACCTCACCTATGGTAAAGAGGGAGTGGTGACCCAAAAGCTTCATAGTTGCTCCACCACCACAGCCAGCAATAGAAGAAGAAGGGGATGTCAGTATAGTCCCCATGGCAATTGATCCTCCTAGGGAGAGTACTCCATCAATAGGTAGTGTATAGCTTTAGATGAGCATAGCCAGCCTGTCCATCGAACAGTCTAGATGGTGGCAAGTGTTAGATGACACATCTAAATAGTTAAAATTAGACAAATGGATGGGGGTGATCATTCTGATCAGGAAGAGGGTATAATATATTTCAACCTCAATAAGGATGACCTATTTGAGGACTCAACAAAAGTTCATATGGTTGATACTCGAGGATCCCTCCATAGAGACTATCAAAGTCAGGAAGGTGTTGTGATCGAGGAAGGTGACACCTCTCACTTGACCCAACACTTCTCACATGACCCAACACCTCCTACGGTAGCTCAAGTAGAAGGATTAGTAGATCAATAGGATGGAGAAGAGGGTTGAGAATTTGTTAGCGGTAGTTCTAGCACTTCAGAACCAAGCTCTAGTTTCACAGCCCAGCCCCATGGAGGTCGATCGGCCCAAGCTCTTAAATATCTTAGATCCTCCAAAGAGTACCTCCCCCATGGATTAAAACAGTGGTAGTTTGCATAGGGATGTCATAGATAGTACCTCCATGCATGAGAAGGACATCAAGTTGATAGTGGAATAATAAGTGAAGGAAGCATCGGCACAAGCCCGAAGGGGCTCATCCATTCCAAAGGACTGAGGAATTTAATGTAAATGGGTTTGTGCCACCATCCTTCAAGAGTTTCGATGGTAGTGGGAACCCACGGTAGCATATTGCATATTTTAGAATGCCTGCAATGATGTGCTTTCTTTTTGTCTATCGTTAGTGGTACACTAAACTAACCAATGTTTCGATGAATACTTTTGCTAAGTCAAAGCAACTCTTTATCAAAAGATTTGCTATAGCCTAATAGAGGGTAACTGTAGACAACCTCATTGTGTAGAAGCAAAAGCCCAACGAGTCCCTTGTTGATTACATTCTGTATGAAATTTGATGAACCATAGCGTCAATAACATACCATTGAAATTCTTCTCAAGAATATCCATGGCCCGCCTTCATGCTCAAGGGTTTTACAACTGAGACATTTGAGAAATTAATCGACAAGGTAGTCAGTCTATAAGAGGAAGCCAAATAGTTTCCTTTCCAAGACCAATCATCCAAACCTAAGCCACATAAAGTGTTTGAGAAGAGGTCGAGGATAGTTATGTAGTCGATAGAGGGAAGCAATCAGCCAGAGTTTAGTTTGAGAGACCACGAGCTCAGTAACCTTCTTTTCCACCTCCTCGCTATCTCCTCAGCCATCATACCACCAACTACCGTGGTCACACCACCACGCCCTCCAAAGTACACCTGTAGAAGATTTATATCAACCACTAGGTAGCTACTATCCACCTACTCTTTTGGACAAGTTAAATAAGGCCCACTCATTTAAGTGGGAGGTAGTCGGAAGTTCTTTAAAATTCTCATAAAGAAACCTGATTTTCAACTACTAGAGCCTAAGAGGCCGAAGGAAATGGGCAAGAGCGATGATCCTAACTTTTTCCCCTACCACCACATGTTAGGCCAAGTATTAGAAGATTGCATCACTTTCAAAGACTGGCCTGAGTATAGCTACAAGTCCGCACCATTATTATCCCTAGAGAATACTTGTTAGACTAACCATCTAGTTATGTTAGAGTAATCCTTGGGGATACTTGTGATCCTCTTAAGACAAAATAAGGTTGGGATATTTCTTTATCCTGAGCCTCTAAAAAGATCATCTCTAATCAAGAAACTTTCCTTGTAGTTTCCTGAGGTAGTTCAAACCTCCAACAATAAGGAGGGTTTGCAAGTTGCCAAGGATAGCTCGAGAAGAGTGACAACTCAGCAGTAGCTCACCACACTTGCTTGGATAGTCCAGTAGTGCAACCACCATCCAAGTCCAGCATTCCCTCCACCGTTGCATCTACTACTTCTTCTACTAGCTCCACTTTTATTGATAAGAGCATTGTATCGAAGGATAAAGGAACCAAATCCCTTACTCTGCTTACTTTACTTGATTTCTTTCATGTACCTCCACCCAAAAAGAAATCAATGAAAAAGTTTATTCTACTTACATCTTGTCTACTTCTGATGCTCCTAATTTTATTCCTATTAAAAACTCTCTGAGTTTAAATAATAATAGCTTTTATAATTTTAATCCTTTCAATTCTGATTCAGAATCAAACTTTCTTTTTTTTAAAATCAATCAGGTTCACCCTTTGAGATTGACTTAGAGTCATACGACTCTGAGTGTCCCATAGGAGAAGCTGTAAGTATATCCGACGAGTAGGTAAAACTTTTGCCAACCCACCACATGAAGTCACCGAAGTCAATCTACATAGTGTTGCCCTTGGACATAGATGAATGGAAGACTGAAGCCAAGTCTCACATTATAGACTCAGATGCATCTTAAATGCTTTACTTTAGAGACCATGGATACATGAGAATAACACAATTCCATCCTCTCTAGACCAGTGTATGAAGTTTGTGAGAGGTGGGATCACCTACTATGTCAAAGAAGATCTCAAGTCATTTGTAGTTCATGAGGTCGACATATACAAGGATACGGCTTACTACCTCCCTCAAAACCAACAAGTCTATTCTTGTGAACTTGGCCAAAGTTTAAAAATAAAAGAAAAAAAAGACAGAGAAAAAGAAAAAGAAAATAATAAGGAAAATGAAAAAGAAAATAAAAGGGAGTGAGAAAGAGACTTAGAGGATGAAGTGGAGCCTGACATTAGATTCCACCCATAGTTCATTACTCCATTCAAGCATATGGGGATGACCAGGAGAGGAAGAGGCCAGCCTGTAGCCTTAGGGATGGAAAACCTCCTTTAATAGGGAGATATGCCACAACTACCAGGAGTACACTTGTTATCCATATAGACTTAGAATCTAGTTTAGTGGATGCGTCTTATATGGATAGCATGCCAGCCATCTCATCTCAGTAGTAGATTCCCTTGGAGGTGACACTTGATCCAGATAGCGATGAAGACTAGGCTCCAAAGCAAAGCTTACGTGTATCCAAGTCAATATGTGAAATAGTTAGGCATCAGTTTGGAACTTTAGCTTTAACCCCACTTTCCACACAAAAAACTGAGGGTTTAATAGTTAAAGGAGCCCTTAAGTCATCCACAGATGTGAAGACTCAGAAGTTCTTTCTGGGAGCATCATCCTCAAGTCAAGAAGTTGATGTAGAACTTGAGGAAGATTCATATAAAGATTTAATAGAGTTACCTTCTGATTGGTACTCACCTTGTGCTCATAATTAGCAAAGAAAGGGTTAATCCTACATATTTGGTCAAAACATATGTTAGACTATTTCAAAAGAATATGAAAGAACAAATTTGAAAGCTCTCAATCAAGATTGGGACTAGATTCGGTACAGTGGGTCCAATCAATGATGTTGATATCACTTTTGAATCATCACCAATCATCTCATAAGGTTCTTCTTTCATTCTGATGAAGTAAAGTCAGATGATTCACAGAGATTTCAAAGAAGAGATCAAGTTAATCATCGATGAGGTTAAGGAAATTAATTTAGGAACTGAAGGAGATCCATGCCTGACATGCATCAGTTCCTTGTTGAATGAAACTGAAACCAATGACTTAGTTGGACTATTGATTGAGTTTAAGGACTACTTACATGAATTTTTGAAGAGATGCCTGGTTAATCTCCTGACATAGTAGTCCATAAACTAGCATAGAGCCTAGTGCTAACCTTATCAAGAAAGCTCCTAGATGCAAGCGATTATACATTGAACAACAGGTCATTTATAAAGTCAAGAAGCTAATCAATGCAGATTTCATCCAGAAAGAAAAATACCCTACCTGATTGGCCAATGTCATCCCAACTAAGAAGAAGATTGGCCAAATTCACATATGCGTCAATTTTAGGGATCTAAATAAGGCATGTCTAAAAGCTAAATTTCCACTACCGATACTAAAACTGATGGTGAAAATTGCCTCATCTCATGCAGTCTTTTCTTTCAAGGATGGCTCATCTGGATATAACCAAATAAAGATGGACCCTGAAGATAAGAAAAATACTACTTTTTGAACCCGGTAATCTATTACTATAGGATCATGCCTTTAGGCCTAAAAAATACAGGTGCTACCTACCAGCAGGCCATGACTCAAATCTTTGATGAACTTATTCATTATCAAGTCAAATGCTATGTCGATGATCTCATGGTAAAAAAGTAAAGAAAAGGAAGACCATCTCTTTGACTTGAGAGTAGTTTTTGAATGATTAAGATAATTTAACCTCAAAATGAACCCCGTAAAGTGTGCATTCATAGTAGCTTCACAAAAATTATTTAGGTTTATTGACACTGTGGAATCAAAATCAATCGGGAGAAGATCAAGGTAATATTAAAAATTCTACCTCCTAAAAGTTTAACTCAACTCAGATCATTTCAAGGGTGGTTAGCATATCTAAGATGCTTTAAATCCAACCTATCAGGAAGATGCCAGCCATTCTCAACACTTGTCAAAAAGGATGGCAAGTTCAAGTGGGATGATAAGTGTCATCATGCCTTTGAAGACATCAAGCACTATCTGATGATGCCGCAAGTTCTAGCAACCCCTATCCCAAGCAAGCCGCTCATACTTTACACTACTGCATTAGATGACTCCCTTGGTGCTTTGTTGGCCCAAGCTAATGACGAAGGGAAGAAAAATGCACTCTACTACCTCAATCATCATCTAATCCCTACTGAAGCAAATTATCCACCCATTCAGAAACATTTTCTAGCTTTAATTTTGCTCGCACCCATAAAAACATAAGTTGAACTTGATCTCTAGGATCTCAATATGAATACGACGATGCTATTTAGATGGTTGGCACGTTAATTTATAATTTTATCATAATTTGATATTACTTTCATACCCCTCTGTACGGTGAAAGGACAAGCACTAGTGATTTATAGTAAAGACACCCACTCCTACCGACTTTAGTGATGACCTCCAACAAATCATGAACTTAGGGCACACTAGCATTCACCATTGGGAGATGTACTTTGATGGTGCAGCTTCCTCTCAAAGAAGAGACGAATCTCAATCTACTATTTAAGAAAGGCAAGGGTAGGAATAGTTCTCCTATTTCTAGACTGTGATGTGATGAGATTCTCATATCATCTGTCCAATCCTTGCACCAATAATGAAGCTGAATATGACACTTTGATCACCGGTCTGGAGTTAGCCGTTACTCTAAGCATCTAGAATATCAATATCTTTGGGGTCTCAATTAGTCATCAGATAAATCGTTGGGTCCTACAAAGTCCTCAAGCCTAAACTCCATCACTATGACAAGTACACCATGGCATTGTTGGCCCAAATCTAGAGGTTACCATTTATAAGATTTCTCGAGGAGAAAATGTCATAGCATATACTTTAGCCAAGCTTGCCAAGGAGTTCTCATGTCTAGATGATGAGTGTATATCAATAAAGGTCCAAAATAGGTAAGTCTTATCTTTTATTGCTATTAAACTTATCAAAAAGTACTCTCTTAAAGGGGAGGTTGTCATTGCCAAGAAGGAAGAGGAGTTAGATTGGAGGCAACCTATGGTGTTCATTTTAGGATGTGGGGAACACCATGTAGATCATAGGGGGTACTCATTTAAGTGATCAGGTATGACATTAAGGTATGATGTTCTATCATGAAAGATAGAGGCATCACCCCTTCAATGAACCTAATTGCCTAATAAGGACTCCTAAGGCATGATGGATCTTTGAATATACTAGAGATTTTTCTCCTACTTTACATGGATGAATAAAATAGGGTTTATATTAAATTGGGCTCTAAAGTTTCCTATGGAAGCAAGCCTCCATAGTTAATTACATTTTGAGAATGAAATTCTCTAAGAATACTCTCGATTAAAGTAGATAATTATTATCTCCAAAGATTTTATGGTTAGACTATCAAAGGATTGGTTATATTTGGAAAATCGAAGGTTCAAGGAGAAGACTTATTGTTGGAATCTAAATGGAATAAGTAGAGAATACTCATGATATTAGGAAATCTAGTGAGCATTCCAATCTATCCTATGGTTGGGCTTTATATGTTTGAAAGTGAAGAGAATTATTTTGTTTGAGTTAAAATTTATTAGATTGCTAGGGCTTATAATCCAACAACACAAGATTATAAAAATGCCTAAGAGGTGAGGATTTATGCTTGTAGCCCGAAGGAAATAACAACCTCAGATCATAAATCTAGGGAGCTTTAGCATAAGCTGAAGCAGACCTAAATCTATGCGAAGATGGGCATAACATTTACTTCTACAAGAGAAGATAAACCACCTGACTTCTGGACTTATAACTACTTGGAGTGGCTGCTAGCTAACTCCTCCTATGAAAGTTGGGCTATTATTTATTTAAAAAAAGACTAAAGTCCTAAATCCACTCTCTAAGAGACTAGAGCATGAGTGGTATGAGCAATGACTTAGTCTAATAAAAAATATTTTCAAATTTTATTTAATTTTTGACACTTCATTTGGACAAAGACTTTAGGATTTTGATGCCTATATGTATGATGAAAGTAGGTTGTTGGATAAATCAACAAGAAGGGGTGTTTTCCACCATAAGGGATGCCCTCACAGGTCAAGAATTCCCCTATCATGCAAGGATGGAAATCCCCTATTTTCAAGAGTGAAATAATATAATATGCATGTTATGAAACATTCAACCATTCAATTAAGGGATTGTTAAATCTTTTAATTATCATATTTAATGCCTCGGCTTTATGGAGGTTATGAATTATTTTAAATTTTTTCATGAGTGATTAATTAGGGTAGAAAAATTATTTTTTTCTTATAAGCCTAATCATATCTAGACCACACATTAAAGCATCAATCATTTAAGAAATTATAAAAAGCATGTCATTTTTAATGTGTAAACTAAACAAATCATCAAACATTTTATAAAATAGTGCAAAAGAATAAGAGGCCGGTGCGATCGGGTACCACTATACAACGAAAAGAAAAGATGTGTAACCGAGCTCTACCCTTATACATCTTGTCATATATAGAGAATAATTACAATTTATAATGAATGAATGCTATGGGGGGTCTTCATTCTTCATTCTTCATTTCTTCATTCTTCCTCATCTTGATTTGGATGTGCATGCATTAAAGGCATCACAGGACCTCTCAAGACAAAACCTTCTAGCCACTGCTCATTCTAATCCCCCATAGCACTAATCCTAATTCCTAATGCATAATTACATTAAAAATAGAAAAATTAAATCTAACTACACCTACAATATAAGTGTTAACCAAACACACATACAATCCCAAGTAGCTATGTATATAATTTAGACTTATCACCCTACACATGGGTAACCAAGCCCACCTGTCCTAACTTGATTTATGCTTAGGGGGTTTAAGCAACCTACAAAAAAAAGATTTATATTTACTTGTAAGATACCTTAAGCACAATCCCCTATAGAAAATTTGATTAAGCTAATATCAGTCTACCATCCAGTCTACGAAACATAGATCCTGACACCCAGTCAAAAATAATACATCACAAAACAAAACATACATCCCATCATACACCGTCTTAACATAGAGCTAGAAGTACTGACTTAATTCTAATGTGTGTGTTAAGGTTTGTGTGGTATGTATTACTAAGCAATAGTGATGCATTTTCTAAGTTTAGAGGTATTCAATTTAACATGAAAGGTTGATTTCGCTTGAAATTATTTAATTGATTTGAGAATTTTAATTTGTGTTTTCTTTGTTTTATTTTATTACACTTAGCAACTAAGTGTTATGAAGAGAGGAGAGAGGATTGCCCTCTTTTATCCCTACCTTAAGCCACTTTCTAAAGCATGTTAGTTTGATTTAGTTCTCTTTAGTGAATGGGTTATTAAATGATTTAATTAATCCTAAGCTTAGGTTCACCTTAAATAATCCTATTCAATATGAAAGGCATCTTAAGATTAATCAAATTGAATTACTATCACATGACACAAGTTAAATCAATCCTTTCTATCACATGTAACATGCACATGATTCTAATCATAAGTGTATCTATATATGCAATATGTTTTAGCATGCTTATATGATGAATGTATACATGTAGATTTAAAGTTTATATTCTTTTATTTGATTAAATTATTTAATCATATTAGTTTAAATCTCTATCTAAATTATTATACAAAAATACATATAGATGAAATTAAATAGGTACGTATCATTATTAACCAGGAAGTGAGGTAATAAAGTGACCTCCTTGGGGCTAGCTAACGCCTAGTGTTCCCAGGATGTCCAAACTATATACCCATTTGCATTCAAACATATGTAAAATTGTATGCATGAATCATAGTATAGAGAGCATTAACTTATATGTAACACATGCTAATCATTTAGATGGTTATAGAATGCATGTATTCTTGATAAAAGAAAAGGGTTCTAATTCCATAGTTAAATACACACACACACACATGTATAAGAGACATAAGCAAGTACACGCTATTACTAACCAAGGAAGTGAGGTAATCAAATGACCTTCTTGGGGCTACTTAAAGCCTTGTATTCTCGAGATGTCTAGACTAAACACTTGCTTTTCTCAAATACATATGGATGTATACTTAAATAAAAGAAGGAAAACCATGCAAAGATAATATTTTTATTTGATTGGAACAATTATGCATATGAATTAAAGTTCTATTCGAAATCTAATGTAGGAACACATGTAAATGAAATTAAATAAGTACATGTCACTATTAACCAGGGAAGTGAGGTAATCAAATGACCTCCTTTAGGCTACCAAAAGCCTCGTGTTCTAAGAATGTCCAGACTATATACTTATTAACATTCAAATACATGTAAAATTACATATGAATTAAGGAAAAGAAAGCTTTAGTTCACATATCTAAGCTATAAGCACATGCAAACCTATATATGGTTCATAACTACTAGCACTCTAATTAATGTAATTGATTTATAAACTTTGGAAAGTAATTTAAATTTATTAGAGATAATAGCCACACATATTATAAATTAATCCAACACATGCAAGCTTACATAAGAAAAAATCATTCAGTTTTATTTAATTTTGAAAATATGAATGCATGATTTCAAATGGCATACAACATTTAACATGATTGGAAAGGAATAAATAAACATGAACCCATTATTTCATTCAATCAAATTAATTTATGATAAAATCAAATCAAATCAAATTATTTAAATTAAATCAAAGCTTTTTTAGTATCAATTTTAATTTCATATTTTGATTTGATTTGAGGATGAGAAGAGGTTTGTTGATCCTAACCCATTCCCATGTTTGTTAATTTATTTGGTTTAATGAAATGTAATTAAGGTTATTTTTGGGTTAATTAAGTTGCAATATGCATTAAATTCATTAATTAACCCTTACCTATATTACCTTAAAGTAATTAACTAAATAATTATGAGCCAACATGATATGCTTCGAAAATAAATTTGCAATGATCCTAAGAAATGAAAGGGCCTAATGCAATTGACTCATAATTAATAATTAATTAGCATAAGAAGTTTGATTAAGTACTTTTATGGTTTTCCCACACATGTGGGTTAACCATAATTTCCTTAAATGTCTTTAGGTTATTGAACATCTAAAGATCTACCCCTCAATTAATTAAAATTGGATACATTTTTTTAGATTTTAATTAGACTAATCAAGTAATTAATTAGCCAATTAATCCTTAATTGAATTTTTCTTCAAAAATGGGATGAACTTAGGGAAAGAGATTAGGAAAGAGGTCCAAATCCTATTCCATAAGTCCCCTCACTGTTAGCCATTGTTCGTGTGATTAATTAACCCTTAATTAAATTAAGAAAGTAATTAGGGCTTAATTAATGAATTTTCCTAATTAATTAACCAATAAATCTTAAGAAAATTAGGGGAGGTAGATGCCATCCCCTTAAATATTCTCATAAAGTTTGGGGTCAATTAATTAATTAATTATGGAGTAATTCAATTAATTAATTTTCTAATTAAACCTTAATTAAGCCTTAATTACTACTCAAAAATAATTAAGAATATTTTAATAAATTCATCACTGAAATAACTTTAAAATAAGTCTTTATTTATATTTTTTCAATTTTTTTGCAATTAGTTATGACTTTTACAAGTTTCAACCATTAAAACACATTAATTAGGCCTAATTAAACCCTTAATTCCATCGGAGCCATGTGGCACGCGGACGTGGTGTGCTTTCCATGTGGCATTGTAGGATTGGTTACTTAAACATAATCCTAGTCAACGCTTGCATCGCGGCAGCAAATGTACTTCCTCATGTGCCATTTGATCTAAGATCGAATGGCTACGATTAATCCTGCGGTGCTAAAGAATTAAATCAGATCTAATCATGAACGTTCATTCGATCACATGGATGGATAGTGCATGATCTATCATCACGTGAGCAAGGGGGAACAAAATCTGTTCTCCATTGCTCGCATGATTTGAGCTCACCTGAGCTCAGATCGACTCCAAACATATCCCACACCTTTGTGCGAAGGATCCAAGGGGATCCAATGGCTAAGATCACATGGGATGAAGTTTTCTTCAAAAAGCTCCAACTAAGGTCAGTTTTAAAGAAATAACTCACCGGAGCTTGAGATCGGGAGAAATCTCAATTGAGGAAGCTTTGTTTAGTGGAGATGAGGCCCTACTGATTAACATAAGCTCTAATTTGAGGTGGTTTGCTGAGAAGGCCAATACCTGAAGCATTGGTGGTCAGTGTTGATCAAAATCCACCCACTAGATGTCAAGAAGCTTGGGAAATGATTCATTCTTTCTCAATTACATCCAAGGATGGTGTGTCCAAAGTTAATTGCACTTTGGTTGTGGTTTGATAAAATGGGAATCAAGGGAGGAGTACCCTATTTTGGAATGGATAGAAATGGCAATTTTTTGATTGAGGGATGAGCTTGGGAGCTTGGAAAATGTCTCTAGCAGCTCATCTTGGGTAGTTAGGGCTCTGAGGGAGTGCAAGTGTGTGTTTGGAGTTGGAATGAAGGAGGATACCCCCTTCCTCTTGATTAGACTGCTTGGCTTGATTTGGCATTTTATGGATGTTGGGCTATTGATGGTGGTTGGGAATGGGAGGGAATCTTCTTAGGTGGCTCGATTTAAGTGGTCAAGGCTTAGGAGGTGGATGTTAAGGTGGAATCATGGGAGTCCTATGGATTTCAAATGCACCAATGGGAGAGCTGAGCAAATTTCACCTCCCAATGAGATATGGCACCCAACCTGGGTTGGGTCAATATCTTAGGAGCTTAGGTGGACCAATGGGAGAGTTTCAAGTGTCCAAGGAATGGAAATGAGCACTTACATGGGTGAGTTATCTCATGCAATATGTAATCATTGATGCTCAACATTATCTTAGTCTCTTGATCTTGGCTTTCATCCTCGGACTGGATTTATGAGCTCCATATAATCTTGAGTGTACTTTGATCATGATCTTATGGGCTTCATATTTGTCTAAACAATGTAACCACATATGATCGAAGGATCATCAGTACAAGGTGCCATCCGAGAGAGCATAGGAAAGTGCTCTATGCTTCATTTGATGGGCTAGTAACTTCTTTTGAGGTAGTTTGCCTCTATTTAAGTAATCATGAATGGTTTCCTCCAATCTAACTCCTCATCCTTTTTGGCAACATAAACCTCCCTTTCAAGAGAGTATCTTTCGATGAGTTCTATATCAATAAGGGATAAGACTTGTCTATTTTGGACCCTTATTGATATGGACTCATCTGTTGGACATGCCAACTCCTTTGCAAGTTTGTTTAAAGCATCTACTATGGTATTTTCCCCTCGAGGAATCTTGTGAATGGTAACCTTTGGGATTGGGGAAAACAAATCCATGGTGTACTTGTGGTAGTGATGGAGCTTAGGCTTTAGAACCTTGTAGAACCCTATTTGATTGATGACTAATTAAGAATCTCTAAAGATATTGAGGTTATGGATGCTTAGAGTAATGACTACCTCTAGATTGACAGTCAAAGCCTCATATTCAGCTTTGTTGTTGGTGCAAGGATTGGATAGGTGATATGAGAATCTGATCACATCCAATCCAGAATTAGGAGAACTACTCCTACCCCTGTCTTTCCTAGAATAGTAGATTGTGGTTATTCTCCTCTTTGAGAGGAAGCTGCACCATCAAAGTTAATGTCCCAGTGGTGAATGCTAGTGTCCCCTAAGTTCATGATTTGTTCATTGGGGAGGTCATCACTAAGCAAAGAGTCAGTAGGAAGTGGATGTGCTACTAAGAAATCCTCTAGTGCTTTTCCTTTCACAGCACGAAGGGGTACGAAAGTAATGTCAAACTGTGACAAAATTATGGACCAACATGCCAACCGTCTGGATAGCATCGACCGTGTCATGAGTTATTATAGTTGATTGATCCTAGAGATCAAGTTCACATTATGAGAAAGTATGTAGTGCCATAGCTTTTGTGATGCAAAGATTCAAGTTAGGCAATGCTTCTCAAAGGGTGGATAGTTTTCTTCAATATGGATTAAATGATGGCTAAAGTAGTAAAGCGCACTTTACTTTCCTTCATCAATGGTTTGAGACAATAAAGCACCAAGGGAGTCATCTAATGAGTGTATGTATACTTGCCTAGATAGGGTCATAGAACTGTGGTAATAGTAGGTTTGATGTCCAAGTCATACTGACACTTATCATCTCACTTGAACTTGGCATCCCTTTTGACAAGTGCTGAGAATGGCTAGCATCATCCTGATAGCTTGGATATAAAGCACCTTATATATGCCAACCTCCCTTGAAATGATCTAAGTTAAGTTAAACTTTTAGGGGGTTGCATTTCTAATATCACCTTGATCTTCTTCGGATCGATTTCGATTCCACGGTAATGGACAACAAACCCAAGGAATTTCCCTAAGGCTACTCTAAATGCGCACTTCAGGGGGTTAATTTTGAGGTTAAATTGTCTTAACCATTCGAAAACTACTCTCAAGTCAAAAGGATGGTTCACTTTTTTTTTACTTTTGACCACGAGATCATCGACATAGCACTCGACTTGATGATTATTGACCTCACTTTTGGAGTGAGCTCTCAACTTTCTTATCATAGACCTAGGACTCTCATAGAAACTATGAGTTTCTTAGTCTTAAGACACTTCTAGTGATTAGGTGAACACTTAACCTAACCTTAGAGACTTAGAAGAGTTAACCATAGGGATAGGTTATTCCTTAGGGATTTAGGAAGACTTGCTTACCCTATAGCCCAAACCAAACCCTTGCTTTATTCCTCCAAATCAAATCTTAAATTTATATCCAAGTCCCAACTATCAAATGATTGAAACCCATGATTGAAGAAAAATACATAAATCCCTTCCTAAGCCCTTTGATTCAATCTTATGGACTTAGCCTTAACCAAAAATAAATCAATCCCAATTCAATTGATTTTTTTAATTATCAAATTCAATTCCAAACTAAATTCTAAATCATAAATCAATTCCAAAATCAAATCCAAATAATTAAAACCCAAATCAAATCGAATTCCTAATTTCAGCCCTTTTAGCCAAATTCTTGAACATGCATAAATGATGCCCAAATTAGTTCAAAACTCATAGATTTCTTCATAATTCAATCATTCCTACAATCATTGGCCCAAATATAAACATAAACCATCATTATCAAACCAAACCCAAGTCAACCCAAGCCAAGTCCATATTGGCCCTTTTGATTTGAAATTTTCATATGAACCGAAGCCCATTTGGCTCCAAATAAATTGCAATTGGATTTATATTTCAATCATAGGCTCATGTGCAAGTTCAACTAAACTTGAATCAAGCCATGATCAAGCCAATTGACCCATTTAGGCTCACTTGACCCAAAGTGACATAAAGGACCTTTTTGAACTAAGTTCTAATTCAATCTAAATTAGATTGAACTAAGCTCATCCAAACCTCACAACATAACCAACAATCACCCTAAGGCGATCAATTGCCTTAAATTGGATCAGACCAAGTCAAACCTAGCCTTTGACTAAGTCAACATTTACCCCAAATGAAACCCAAACTAGCCAAAATCCATCATATGCCAAATTGATTAAAACCATTGATTCAAACCCACTCATAATCAATGATAGAACATGAACAAACCTTCACTTGAGCCAAACCAAGCCTAATTGATCATTTGACCCAAGTTTACCAAAATTGGCCTAGAAAGCAAAAATGGTTCAAATCATAATTTCATTCAAATTGATTGCAATCAATGCCTCAAGTTTATTCCAAATTGATTATTGAACTTTACCAAAGTCAAAATTGAGCCCAAGTTGACCAATTTGTCAACTTCACTCAACTTAGACCAAATTGACCAAAAGGGTCAAATTAGCCAAAATCCAAATTAATTCCAAATCGAACCAATAATCATTTTCAATTAGCCAATTGAACTTGACTCAACACCAAACCTAACCCAATCTGGTCAAGTTGGTCAAATTAGTCAACTTGACCCATTTGACCTATATCAACCTAAATGAGCCATAATTAAATCCAAAGCAAATTGAACTAAACCAATGACACCAACACACTCCAATTGGTCAAGTGAACTTGACCCAACCCTTGGTTTGACCCAATTTGTCAACTTAACCAACCTAACCTAATTTGGCCTAAATAGGTCAAATTGAGACAAATCAAGCCAAATAAACTCCAAACTACTTGAAATTTAGGCTAACCCACTTTTGACCAATTATGACCCATTCCAAATCTGGCCAAATCAAACCCATAGCCAAATGACCATTTTTCCCTTGGGTTTAGGGCAACTAATGAGATAAGACACATGCACATTGAGTCATTCTCTCCCCATGGACACTTGGCACCCAATCATAGGTCCACTTAGGCACGTAGGCCCATGGCTAACCTGACCCAAAGATAGTTCAGTCTGCCATGATGCATGGGGAGGTGAAATCACCTCCCCAACCCTATTAGAGCTTTCCAAATAGCCATAGGACACCCACTACTCCTTGGAAGCTACCTTCTCACCCTCACCCAACCAAATTGAGCCACATCATACACCCAAGGACCTCCTCCACCCTTTGAAATGGCCAATTGATCAAGAAGAATCCAAATCAGCCATCATCATCCGATCCAAGGAATGAGGGGGTATACCCCCCTCATTCTCACTCAAACTCACACATTAACACTTGATTAAACTTTAGCAGCCAAGGAGAGAGTTCCCAGAGTGATTTTCAAGCCTTCCCAAGCTCCCCAAGATCACCATTTTTGGTTTTACACAAAACCAAAATAGGGGAGGCCACCTTCGATTCCCATTTGCTCAAACCTCCACTAAAGTGCAATTAATTTTGCACACACCTTCCTTGGAGCAAAACGAGCAAGAATGAATTCTTTCCCAAGCTTCCTGATGGCCAGATAGTAGAGTTTAATCAAGAATGACCACCTACGTGTAGTGCTTTAGTCTTGAGAAAACCACACCAAATAAAAGCTCATGAGGCTCAACAGAGCTTCATTTCTATCAAATGAAGCTTCCTCGATCATTGACCACCGATCACAAGCTCCGATGAGGTATGCCATTAAAGCTATCCTTGAATAAAAATAGCATGGTCTTTTATGAAAGAAATTTCATGTCATGCGATTTCCATTGTGCTTCCCCAAAGGTGTGAGATCATTTTCATCTCCATCTGAGCTCGGGTGAGCTCGAATTGAGTGACTATCGATGAACGGTAGCCATTGTTCATCACTTGGGAGGAGATAGATCATCTATTGTCCATCCCACATGATTGAAATGGACAGTCCTGATCGAATAATGCTTAGATCCTTTGATTAATCCTTCGAAATAGTGGGTTCGATCGTGGCCATTCAATCTTAGATAAAACGGTCCACAGAGTAACCACGTGTGCCACCATCCAAGTCATCACTTGGATGTGATAACTTAAATAATGAATCCCATTATGCTCGATCATGGCTGTTTTATATTAGATCGGATGGTCCACATAATTTTTGCATGCGCCTCCATCTGAGTCAACACTCGGATGTGACAACTTAAATAGTAAATCCCGTCACTTCACGTAGAAAGCATCATGTCAGCCACCATATGCCCAATGAGATTAAAGCTTTAATTAGAGCTAATTAACTTATCTTTAATCATGAAACTTCCTAAATTCATAACTAATTATAGAAAAAATCCAAAAAAATAAAAACTTAGGCTCATTTTAAAGATATTTCAGAGTAGAATCAAGAAAAATTATCATTAATTAATATTGAACAGTGGATTTGGTTTAACTATGGTTTAATTGGAAATATAATTATCTAATTACTCCCTAATTAACCATCTAATTACTCTCAAACTTTCTATGTGTATTTCAGGGGATGATCTCTACCTCCCTATTTTTCTGGGAATTTATTATTTGCTTAATTAGGAAAACTAATGGATTAAGTCTTCCTTTCTTAATGTAATTAGTCATAATTAAGAAAATGAATAGTAAATTAATCAATCAATTAAGCCAATTAACCTCTGTTAATGGTGATGAAGTCTAAGGAAATGGATTGGGACTCCCTCTCTCCATCTTTTCTTTAAATCTTCTCTAATCCCTTAATTAATCAATTAATTAATTTAATTAATAAATTAATAAGATTAATAAAAAATTCAATTCATAACCTGAACATTAATTAATTAATTGAGGAGATTTAGAGATTGAGACTTAGGCTCCTTTCTTTGTCTCTTTCTCTAAGCCTATCTCATTTTTGATTAGTTAAGGTTAATTAAGATTTCATTAGTTAATTAATTAAATTAATTAATTCAATTAAATCTAATCCCCTAATCTAATCTTGGGTAGTTCTTTGGGTGTTCAATAACCTAAAGTGAGAGATGATGAAATTATGGTTAGCCTGCGTGTGTGAGAAAATCATAAAAGTAGTTAAGTGAGATCCCTTAAGCTTAATTAACTATTAATTATTAACCAATTTTATTAGGCCCCTTTCATTTCTTAGGAGCATTTCAAATTTACTTTCCATGTGGTTTCATATCATATTGGCTCATTATTAATTAGTTAATTAACTTAAGGTGATGTAGGTAAGGGTTAATTAATCCACTTAATTCATTCCCTGACCTAATTAAAACATAAAATTAACCTAATTTCTTCTTAATTGAACCAAAATTAACTCACACATCTTGGGAATGGGATTAGGATCAACAAACCTATTACACATTCTTTAAAACAAATCAAACTTTAAATTAAAAATGATATTAAAAAACTTTGGTTTATTTTAAGTGACTTTATTTAGTATGATTGTCCTTAGAAATTAATTGGAATGAATGAGATTATGTGCTTATGTTCCTTTATTTTTTTTCCTATCATACTAAATGTTGCTTTCCATGTGTAATCATCCATTCATTTCTTTTAAAATTAATTT
This sequence comes from Cymbidium sinense, assembly GCA_021442155.1. NCBI lineage: Eukaryota > Viridiplantae > Streptophyta > Magnoliopsida > Asparagales > Orchidaceae > Cymbidium > Cymbidium sinense. Next base: position 167,267,289 of record CM038218.1, on the reverse strand, counting down.
AGTGAAATAGTTTCCTTTATGTCTAATTGCATGGGTTGATCTACATTAAATAGGTGTGGCTATTATCACTATTAAATCAAAAGTTATTTTCTAAAGTGTATGAATCAATTATGACATATGGAGTGATGCTAATTATAAATATCTATAAGTTTGCATGTGTTGGTAATATAGGATATGCAATATGAAGCTTTCTTTCCTTATCCTACATGGATTCACATGGAATTCACAAATGTATAGTTCATTTGAAAAGAACACAACATTTGCCTAAATCTATTCCTATGCATCTCCATGTTAAGACTTAGGAAGAATTTCATATCACATATATAAATCATATAATCAAAGAAAATACAACTTCTTGCATAACTTCTTATTCTTGTGGTTCTTTTTGAACATTTATATGTATCTAAGAAAAGTAGTATATTAGTCAGGACATCCCGGGGCTGTGAAGCTTTAAGTAGCCCTAAGTAGTTCTTGTACCTTACGCCCCTAGTATAGAAAATAATGGTGATGTACTCACTTAAAACTCTTATACATGTGTATGTATGATGTGGCCAATGAATAAGAATCATAAATCAAATAAATCAAACACAACTTTTTACATGGTTTTTTCTTATCCTTATAGTCCTTATACATCTACATGTATCTAAGAAAAGTGGTATATTAGTCTAGACACCCCGAAGCTACGAGGCTTTAAGTAGCCCTACCCCTAGTGCAGAAAATAATGGTGACGTACTCACTTAAAACTTTTATACATATGAATGTGTATCTAGGTAATGGATGGAAAATATCTCTTTTCTATTAAAAAGGAATGCATTCATAATTCAATCAAATAAAATATTTAAATTTTAAATACACTTCCTTGCATTTACCATTCAAGTATGCTAAAAATCTAAATTACATGTATAGATATGCTTAGAATTTATTCTTATGCATGATATACATGATGGAAAGAAATGAATGAATATGTGTATGTGGTAGTAATTCACCCTAATTAATCTTAAGATGACTTTCTTATTGAATAAGGTCATTTAGGGTGAACCTAAACTTAGGATTGATTAAAACATATAATAAGCCATTCATTAAAGAAAATTGATTAATTAATTTGCTTTAGAAGTGACTTGGTAGGGATGAAAGAGAGATTCTCTTTCTTCTCTTTATAACACTTAGTTGTTAAGTGTAAGCCAAATGAAATAAAAGAAAACATCAATTGAAACTTGCAAATTAAGTAAACAACTTAAAGTGAAATAACCCATTATAAATTAAATCCCTCATACTTAGCAAATTATAAATCTAAAGCCAAGTTAGGACATGCCACACAAGCTTTAATGCACATACATTAGACTAAGTCACCATTTCTAGCTTTATGTTAAAGTGGTGTATGGTTTGATGTATACTTATTTTGAGATTTATTATTGTAGACTGGATGTTAAGGTAAATGTGTGTAGATTGGATGTTAGGTCGATATTAGCCTAATCATATTTTATGTAAGGGGTTGTCCTTAAGGGGCCATAGAAATAAAAATATAAATACTTTTGCTATACAGGTTGCTTAGCCCCCTATGCATAACCCAAGTTACGACAGATGGGCTTGGTTACCCATGTGTGGGGTACCAAGTCCAAATTATTCATATAACTGCTTGGGTTGTATAGTGTGTTTAGCTAACAATTGCTTTGTAAGTGTAGCTAGATTTACTTTTCTTATATTAATGTAATTTTGCATTAGGATTAGGATGAATGTTATAGGAGATTAGGATGAGCATTGGTTATAAGACCAAGTCTTTTGTACCATGTGATGCCTTTGGAGCAAGCATATCCAAATCAAGCCAAAAGGAAGAAAGAAATGGAGCAAATCAAATGAAGAAATGGAAGATGAAGAAATGAAGAAGGAAGAATGAAGAATGAAGACCCCCATAACATTTATCATTTATAATTGTAATTATTTTTTTGTAATTCGGGTTGTAAGGGTAGAGCTCGGCTACGCACATTTTGTTTTGAGTTGAACGATGGTACCTGGATGTGATTAGGCTCCTAGGATAAAAATTAATTTTTCTACCCCAAATTAACAACTCATAACTAAATATTTTAAATAATTCATAACATCATATAAAAGATTAGGCATTAAATCAAGATAATAAAATATTTAGCAACCCCTTGGCTGGATGATTATATATTTAATATCATGCATAATCATCTTTTTTTCACTCTCATTAAGAGAGGGCTTTCATCTTTTCCAGATAGAATGGACTTAACCTTTGAGAGCTTATGATGGAAGATCACCTCTTTCTTTTGATTTGGCCCATAATCAATTTCTCATGCATTTAAGAATACAAAATCCCATAGTTTGTGTCAAAATAAAGAGTCCCAAATTAAATGAAATTTGATAAAAATTTACATTAGATTTAAGTCATCATTCATACCCCTCATGCTCTAGTCTCCTATGGAGTAGGTTTAAGGACTTAGTTTCTTTTTCTAAATAATAATAACTTCACCATCTTGAAAAATCAAATGACTTGCCTATATGGATTTAAAGCGTAAGAGGAGTTAGCTAGCTGCACTCCAGGCAATAATAAGTCTAGCAATCGAGTGGTTTACTCTCTTGTGGAGGTAAACCATATACCCACTTTTGCCTTAGATTTAGGTTGTGCTTTGGCCCTCACCAAAGCTACCTAAATTTAGGATATGAGGTCACTATTTTCTTTGCGGGCTACAAGCATAAATCCTCACCTCTTAGAAATTTTCACAATCTTGTATTGTGGAATTATAATTTCTAGATTTCTAATAAAATTTTAACTCAAATAAATATATCTCCTTAACTTTAAATATATAAAGCCCAACCATAAGATAGACTAGAGTTCCCACTAGACTTCCTAGTATCATGAGCACTCTACTTATCTGCTTTGGTGTCGATAATAACTCTCTCCTTTTGATCCATCCCACTTGATTTTCTAAAATACAACCAATTTGTTGATAGTATTATCTTTGAATTCTTTGGAGACAACAATCACCTACTTTAATTGAGAGTATTCTTAAGGAATTTAATTTTCTTAAGATTTAATTAACTATGGGTGCTTGCCCCCATAAGGAACTTTAAAACTCAGTTTAAATAACCCTACTCTATTCATCCATATAAAGTAGGGAAAATCTCTGGTATATTCAAAGACCCATCATGCCTTAGGAGTCCTTATTAGGTGATTAGGTTTATTGTAGGGTAGTGACTTCTATCTTTCAAGATAGTATACTATTCCTCAATGTTATACCAGATCACCTCAATAAGAATAGCCTCATATCTATGTGGTGTCCCCCGTCACATATACACACACGAACGAAACTAAAAATAAACACCATAGATTTTTATGGAGACTCCACTGGGGATAGATGCCTCTCCCCATCTCTAGAAGATGATTGTTGTTTCCAAGCATCGATAGTGGACTTGCATTTTATGTGAGTCTAAGACTTTCTTTCCTTTTATTAGCACTTAGCTTATTTCATTCTTAAGCAAAGTTAGCCAACATCCTTTAGGTTTTAGGACCTCACTCCGTGTAGGTCTTGAAACCATATTGGTCCCCCCAATAGGTAAAAAAACAAAATTTATCAATGATGGAAGAGATAATAAAAATCTAGAACCTTCTTACCACTAGGTTGTGAGGCGAGGTTCATCATAAAATTTAAGAAAATAAATTCTCTCATAAAATAACACTTTCCAAAAGCACCTTTTTTTTGGAAATAGTCACCTTCACTCAACATGCTCAAATTTCTTGACTAAAGATTCTATTTTCAAATCATAACATAAAATTGAAACTCCACTCAACATATCTCATATATGCTAGAGTTGAAGTTTCTCTCTTTTCAAAATCAAGAAAACACATACATGGCATAAAAACATATCATTGAAATCTATTTAACATACTTAAGATTTGTTAAATAAATTTCACCTCTATTTTGGAATCTTATTTGACATGCCACATTTGTCAAACAAAGAATTCCCCTCTCTTTCCAAAAAGAAAGGGAACACATCAAATACATTTGATTCCCACTTAACATGTCAAAGTTGTTAACTAAGAATCTCATTTTCATGTGCATTTGATTCCCACTTAACATACCAAAGTTGTTAAGTGAGAATCCCATTTTCATATGCATTTGATTCCCACTTAACATGTAAAAGTTGTTAAGTGAGAATCCCCTTTTCATATGCATTTGATTCCCACTTAACATGTCAAGGTTGTTAAGTGAGAATCCCATTTTCTTGTCACATTTGATTCCCACTTAACATATCAGAGTTGTTAAGTAAGAATCTTATTTTCATATCATATTTGATTACAAAGTTTTTTAAGTGAGAATCTCACTTTCATATACATTTGATTCCAGCTTACATATTAAAATTATTAAGTAAGAATCTCATTCCCATTACACATTTGACTTTCACTTAACTTGTCAAACTTGCTAAATGAGAGTCTTATTTTCATAAATCACATTTGACTTTCACTTAACATGTCAAACTTGCTAAGTGAGAGTCCTATTTTCATAATTCATATTAGATTCCACATAACATATCAAATTTGTTAAGTGAGAATCTCATTCTCATGACATATCTAACTCCCGACTTAACACACCAAATTTTTTAAGTGAGGACCTCATTTACATGTCACATTTGACTTCCAGTTAACATATCAGATTTGTTAAGTGGGAATCCCATGTTCAAAACTTAAATCAATCACACTTGGGCTTTCACTTAACATACCAAATTTGTTAAGTGAGAAGTCCCATTTTCAAAGAAGTAAAGCACAAATCATATCACATTTGGACTTCCACTTAACATATTAGATTTGTTAAGTGGGAGTTCCATTTTCAAAACTTAAATCAATCGCATTTAGGATTTCACTTAACATACCAAATTTGTTAACTGAGACTCCCATTTTTAAAGAAAAGCAAAACATATATCAATCAGATTTGGCTTTCACTTAGCATACCATATTTGTTAAGTAAAAGTCCCATTTTCAATCATAAATCAAACACATGAGGCTTCTCCTTGACATATTAAATTTGTCAAGTAAGAAGCCCCATTTTCAAATCAATAGTTCACACATCACATGCAAAGACATTCTACAAAAAATTTTTAAACACACAATCACAACCTCTTCTTAGCATAATCAAAATTGCTAAGTAGAGGTTCTTTCAAATCATCAATATTTTCACACAAGATATACAAAATACAAATATTTCTAAGAAAATCACTCTTCAAATTTTGAACCCCACCCAACCTACCTAAATTGGTTGAGTATGGGTTCCAAAATAAAAATAAAAATCCAGTGGTAAAGACTCTCCTCAATATCAAAATCTCTCCACTGAACCCCACTTAACATATTTAAATTATTGATTGTGGGTTCAGGATTCCAAATCTATATAACTCCCTTGAGATGAGTATTTAAGTAGAAATTTGAATCAGATTATATTATAACACATGTAGAGAGAATCATTCGATATAGTCAGTTTATTACACATGGCTTCATAGAAGTTCATTTTCACTTTCCCCCTTGGAGATGGATTTGACCTTGTACACCCATCTTATTTTCTTCGGCCAAGGTTTCTAGGGAGCTTGTGTTACTTGTGAGGGGGTGAATCTCACCACCGTTTGTTGGGATAAGGTGGTTGGGCAGAAGTAAGTCATCCGTATTGGCATGCCCTCTAATTCTGAGTACCCTTCATTAAAGAGGAAAGCCACAGTGGTTCCCATGCCCTATTTTGAGATAGTTTTAGCACCTTCCTATCTAGCTATCCCCACCATTGCTCCAACGAGAGCTACTACCTCCTCATTGGTCACCTCAAAGGGGAAGGCTATCTTAGCTTCTAAGATAGTATCCTCTAGTTTGAGGTAGGTACTAGTTCCCACTCTGCCTTATTCACTCGTACTCAACACCACAATAAAAATTGAAAAATTAAGCAAGAGAACGATTGAGTAGCCAAAGAGCTTGAGGTTGCATCACATATAGCCAAAGAGGGTTCTCCACTTTTGACCTGCAACAAGTTCCACCCCTCTCGACTCAGACAGAGAGGAAGAATACCGGAGGATTGCTGCTTTTCCTCCACCATTGGCTTACTATGAGACACTAGATAGGGAGCACAGGAGTCCCTATGTCAAGGTTAGGACCATCTTATGCCAAGTTTGCAGAGCATACAGATGCTCAGAGTCTAGTACTTTGTTTGATTTATGATCATTTATCCCTAGAAGTGGTAGGGGTTAGATTCATAGAGAGACCCATGGAGGCTCAAGCATCTATTCAGTGAAAGAGAGTGATGAGGTATAGGATAGCTGATGGATTTTATTGTCTCCCATTAGGGATCATTTAAATAGATTATTTTATAGGCTACATAGTGAGATCTCCCATTGAGGGGAATTTGGTGTTGCCTTCACACCTCCCTCATCATCCACCATCACCCATACTCAAACATCCACCACTCCAAAATCAAAGCCCCCATGAGAGACCTTCCCCAGGTGATGGCCAAGGATCTCACTCCATCTATTGACCAAGGTGAGTGGGAGTTCCCCTTGACTTCCTACTTTGGTCTTGGTGAAGAAGTGGTGACCCGTAGCATCATGGTGCGCACCACCACCACCATCGAGTGTGCGTGGTTTGAGGGGAAGGTGATAGTTTTACAATTCCAATGGCAGCAGATCCCCCCAGGGAAACCACTCCACCGATGAGTAGTCATGAGCATATCTCTTCTAGTGAGCATGACCCTCCTGCACTAAGTGTGGCATGTTATATCTCACAGTGAACATAGTCCCTCTACCGATTAGTGGTGTAGATTTATCGCACAATTGCTCCAGATGACATTTTAGCACTTTCTTTGAAGAGGGAACTCTTAGGCAGTGATCGCACCGGAGAATGAGAGGGTGGCCTTTGATCCAGATCAGGATGATTTTCTTGAGGATTTGTTCGAGGTCCACATGGTCGATACTAGGAGCTCTCTCTATAGAGATCAGCATAGTCAGGAAGGTGTTATAGTTAAAGAAGATGACATCATCCATTCAACCCAACATGTCCATCAGAAGCTTAAACAGAAGGATGATCAGATCCACCAAATGGAGAAGAGGATGGAAGATTTGTTAGTAGCCCTCCGTGCACTTCAAAATCAGACCTCAGTCCTGTAGCATATATTGATAGAGGTAGATCATCCCGAGTGAGTACATGTCATAGATTAGCCCAAGAGCACTTCTCCAATAGATCAGGATAATGGTAGATAGCACCTCCATGAAGGAGGAAGACTTTACAAATATGGTAGAACTGTAAGTGATGGATGCATTTGTGCAAGCCTAAACTAGCACATCCGTTCCAAAGGGTAGACCCTACCTAGAGGAATTTGATGGTGTCCAAGATACTAAGGTTTTGTGCCTCCTTCCTTCAAAATATTTAATGAGAGTGGGAACCCTCGCTAGCACATAGTATATTTCAAGGCCAGATGTTGTAATGTCCGGTGGCAGTGAAGCACTCTTATTCTACCTCTTTGTCAGTAGCTTGATAAGCATCACATTTGATTGGTATGCTGAACTACCTAATGGTTAAGTGAAGATATTTGCTAAGTTGGAGTAGCTCTTTTATAGAGATTTATTGGAGCTCAGCAAAGGATAACTGTGGGTGATCTCATAGTAGCTCAACAATACCCCGATGAGTCCCTTATTGATTACATTCTTAGATGGTATAATTTAAGTATGAAATGTGAACCACAGCTGTCTGTAACAGCATGCCATTAAAATTCTACTAAAAAAATCTATGACCCAATCATCTTCATGCTTAAAGGGTTTACCATTAAGACATTTCAGAAATTAATCAATAAGGTGGCTAGTCTATAAGGAGAGGTCAAATAGTTACCTTTCTAAGATCAATCTGCCAAGCTCAGATCGTAGAAGGCATTTAAGAAGAAGCCAGTAGTCACACTTGATGGCGTGCGGTAGAGTCGTCAGATAGGCCTCGAGCTCATAGTCTCTTTTATCAATTTCTTTACCACCACCTTGGTCGTCATACCGGCCACCTCAGTTTCTATAGTGGCCTCCACCGCTACCTTCTCAGAAGTATCCTCATCAGCACCATCAGCAACAATATTCCTACCCACTTCCAAGTAATCATTATTTACCTACTCTTGTCGATAAATTGAATAAACCATATTTATTCAAGAGGGAGGTCGGAAGATCTTTAAGAATCTCTTAAAGAAGTTTGGTTTTCAGTTACCAAAGCTAGGAGGCCAAAAAAAGTGGACAAGAGTCACAATCCAAACTATTGGCCCTACCACTGCATGCTAGGACATGTCTTAGAAGATTGCTTTACCTTTAAGGACTGGTTTGAGCATAGTTACAAGTGGGTGCCATTATCATCCCTAAGGAATATCTACTAGAATAACCCTCTAGTTTTGTTAGGGTAATCCTTAGGGATACTCACGATATTCTTAAGATAAAGGAAGATTGTGATATCTCCCTATCCCAAACATACAAGAAAATCATCTCTAAGATTAGAAAGTTACACTTGCAACTGCCTAAAGCAACATAAACCTCCAACTTTAAGGAAGGTTTGCAAGTTGCTAAGGATAACTTGAAGGAGGTAGAAACCAGTAGCGGTGTGACCTCCACTTATCGATAGCATAGTAGTAGCACAACCATGTCAGGTCTACTCCATCCACATTCTACTACTTACTTCCTTCACTAGCTCCTCTTTTGCTAGCAGGAGCATTGTATTAGCAAACAAGGGCACTAAATCCCTAACTCTGCTTACTTTGTTAGATTTCTATCATGTACCTCCACCTAATAAGAAATCAATAAAGAAAGCTTTAACTTATATCTTGTCCAATTCTGATACTCCAAATTTTATTCCACTCAAAAACTCTCTCAGTCTAATCAATATTAACTCTAGTTTTGATCATTTCTCTTCTGATTTAGAAATAGATTTTATATTCCTAAATCACTCGGGTTTGCCCATTGAGATTAATTTGGAGTCATCTGACTCTGATGATCCCATAGGAGAAGTTGTAGGTGAACCTGATGAGCAAGTAGAACTTATCACTAAACCATCTCAAAGTCAACATTCACAGTGGTAAATTTCTACCTCTTAGGGTAGCACCTCAGAATAAGGGTAAACAAGTCATTGGTTCAAGTGATTAAGAAGCACCTCCACAGGATGCTCCACCTATAGATATGCTTGTGAAGGACTGGCCTAGAGTTGACTACAATGTCCTAGCTCACCTAAGAAAGTTGTCAGCTAAACTAAGCATATATGATACCCTTGTCTTATCCAAAGAGATGAGGGAGTCATTGATCAAAGCTCTTCTTGATCCAGAAATATGCTTAACTCATCCGAACATTAATGGAGAGGAGGCATGTTATTCAAAAGAAGTTCATAGAGTTACATTCACTGATGAAGATCTTCTTTTGGGGACAATAGAGTACAACCGTCCCCTCTAGATCATAGTGGACATGGGCAGATTCAGACTCTTCAGGGTGTTAGTTGATCTAGGTGCATCAGTGAATATTATGAGTCTAAAGACCCTTGCCTACTTAAGGATTGACATCTCCAAACTTCGAGAAGATCGGATGATGTTGAGAGGATTCAACGAACAAGGTGAGAGGGCTTTAAGCTCTATAGTATTATCATTGGAGATAGATGATTGGAATATAGAAGCCAAGTTCTACATAATTGATTCAAATACATCTTTCACTACTTTGCTCGGTATGCCTTGGATATATGGAAATAATACAATTACATCCTCTTTACATCAGTACATTAAATTTTGAAGAGGTGGAATCGAGTATTCTGTCAAAGGTGACTTGATGCCATTTTTAGTTAGAGAGGTTGAGATATATGAGGATGCAACCTACTATTTTCCTCCAAATCAAAAAAGTCTATTCTCACAAACTTAATGAATGTTCAAAAATAAAAGAAAAAGAAACAAAAGAAAAATAATAAAAAGAAAAAGAAAAAAAAAAGAAAAGAGAAAAGGAAAAGAAAAATGAAAATGCAAGTGAGCGAGAATCAGACACTGAGGAAGAAGTAGAGTCAGATATTAGATTTTGCACACAGTTCATTCACCCAAATGAACACATGGGTAGAATGACTAGACCCCCACTAGGTAGAGGCATGGGCAGATCCAGAGGCGGTTCCAAATGTGGAAGACATCCTCCCTATTGGCCACCCAATAGAAGCTATGTTCTAGCTCATGGGAATGCCCCCACTATCCACATAGACTTAGAATCCAGTTCAAAGGATGAGTCTCATGTGGTTAGCACGCTGACCAACCCCTCTCAGCGGGTCCCTTTAGAGGTGGCATTTGAGCTAGACAGTGATGAAGACCATGCCTCCAAGCGAAGCATGAATGTATCTGAATCACTATTATGTAGAACAGTCAGACAGTAATTGGGAACCTTATCTCTAATCTCACTTTCTTCTCAGAAAGTTGAAGATTTAGTAGTTAAGGAGGCCCCCAAGTCATCCACAGATGTTAAGTTAAAGAGATTTTTGTTGGGAGCATCAACCTCAAGTTAAGAAGCCAATGTAAAACTTGAAGATGATACATATAAAGATTTAATATAATTGCCTTTTGATTGGTATTTGCTTTGTGTTCTTAACTTAGCAAAGAAGGGATTAATCCTCATACTTGGTTTAAACACAGGTCAGATTACTTTGAAAGGTTATGGGAAAACAAAAGCATATATTCTTAATCAGATCGATACTAGATTGACAAAGGTCCAAATGACGACAATCATTGCCTAATCATCACCACTCATTTGGGATCTGATAGGTTCTACTCAAATAATGCTAATTCTTATGAGGAGGTATGTTTAGAAACTTCAGATGACCCAAATGAGCTTTAAGTCAAAGAGGCACTGCTAGAGTTTGAAGAAGAGATCAGATCAACCATCAACGAGCTCAAAGAGATTAACTTAGGAATAGAAGAAAATCCATGTCCAACATATATAAGTTCCTAGTTGAATGAAAAAGAAACCAATGACTTAGTTAGGCTACTAACTGAGTTTAATGACTACTTCACATGGAGTTATGAAGAAATGCCCAGTTTATCTCCTGATGTGGCAATCCATAAACTAGCAAGCTAATGCTAACCCTATTAAGCAAACTCCTAGAAGAATGCTATTAGACATTGAACAATATGTCACTTTTGAAATCAAGAAACTGATCAATGCCAATTTTAATAGGGAAGAAAAATATCCTACTTGGTTAGCCAGTGTCATCCCAATTAAGAAAAAGAATGGCCAAATTCTCATATACATCGATTTTAGGGATCTAAATAAGGCATATCCTAAAGATGAATTTCCACTTCCTCTAATAGAATTAATGGCAGACATTACCTCATCTCATGCAATATTCTCCTTTATAGAGGGGTAATCTGGCTACAACTAAATCAAGATGGCCCCCAAGGATGAAAGAAACACTACTTTTCGAACCCCGATTGAAATCTATTATTATAAAGTCATGCCTTTTGACCTTAAAAATGTCAGTGCTACATACTAGTAGGCCATGACTCGAATATTCAACAAACTCATTCATCATCAAGTTGAATGTTATGTTGATGATCTAATAGTCAAAAGCAAAAAGAAGGAAGACCATCTCTTCAACTTGAGAGTAGTTTTCAAATGATTAAGATAATTTAATCTCAAAATCAATCCCTTGAAGTGTGCATTCGAAGTATCTTCAGGGAAATTCCTTGGGTTTATTGTCCGGCATTGGGGAATAGAGATCGATCTAGAGAAGATCAAGGTTATCTTAGAAATCCCCCTAAAAGTCTAACTCAACTCAAATCATTCCAAAGGTGATTGGCGTATCTAAGATGCTTCATTTCCAACCTATCAGGAAGATGCCAGCCTTTCTCAACACTTGTCAAAAAGAATGCCAAGTTCAAGTGGGATGACAAGTGCCAGCATGCCTTCAAAGACATCAAGCACTACTTGATGATGCCACTAGTTCTAGCAGCCCCTATCCTAGGCAAGCCATTGATCCTCTACACTGCTACATTAGATGACTCACTTTGCATTTTGTTAGCCCAAGCCAATGATGAAGGAAAATAAAATGCTCTCTACTACCTCAGTCATCATCTAATTCCTGCTGAGATAAACTACCCATCTATTGAAAAGCACTTCCTAGCTTTAATCTTTGCATCCCAAAAGCTATGACACTACATTATAATATCTCATGACACGGCCGACGCTATCCGGATGGTTGGTACGTTGGTCCATGATTTTGTCATAGTTTGACATCACATTTGTACCCCTCTGTGTAGTGAAAGGATAGGCACTAGTGGATTTCTTAGCATCACACCCACTTCTTGTTGATCCTCTTCTTAGTGATGACCTCCCTGATGAACAAATCATGAACTTATGGGACACTAGCATTCACCACTAGGAGATGTATTTTGATGGTATTGCTTCCTTTCAAATAGGAGAAGAACCATAATTTACTTTTCCAGGAAAGGCAGGGGTAGGAATAGTTCTCCTAACTCCAGATCGTGATGTGATGAGATTCTCATATCATTAATCCAACCCATGTACCAATAATAAAGCTAAATATAAGGCTCTGATTTATAGTCTAGAGTTAGTCATTACACTATGTTTCCAGAGTATCAACCTCTTTGGGGATTCTCAGCTCATATCAACCAAATCGATTGGGTCCTACAAAGTTCTAAAGCCTATGCTCCAGCATTATCACAAGTACACTATGGAGTTATTAGCCCAAATCCCAGAGATTACCATTTATAAGATTTCTCGAGGAGAGAACATAGTAGCAGATGCATTAGCCAAGCTTTCCAAAGAGTTGGCATGTCTAGAAGATGAGTCCATTCTAATAAGGGTCCAAAATAGACAAGTCTTATCCCTTCTTGACGCTGAACTCATCGAGAGATTTTCTCTTAAATGGGAGGTTACCATTGTCAAAAAGGATGAGGAGTCAGATTGGAGGCAACCTTTCATGGATTATTTAAATATAAGCAAACAACCTTAAGAGAAATGATTAGGATATTAGGTGAAGTAGAGAGCCCTTTCCTACGCTTTCGTAGACAACACCTTATACCAGCGATCTTTCGATCATATGTAGTTACATTGTCTAGACAAACATGAAGCCCATAGGATCATGACTGAGGTACACTCAGGTTTATGTGGAGTTCATCAATCCGAAGATGAAAGCCAAGATCAAGAGACTAAGATACTACTAACCTTCGATGATCACAGACTACATGAATGTGGCTAGGAGATGCCACCAATGTCAAGTACACAGTGTGGTCCTACATCAACCACCCAACATTCTACATCCTACATTGGCCTCATGGCCATTTGAGTGTTCGGGTACCGACATAGTGGGTCCCATCGATCTTCCTTCTTCTAAAGGTCACCAATTCATTCTAACTGCCACCGACTACTTTTCCAAGTGGGTGGAGGCAATCCCACTTAGAGAGGTCACAGCTCAGCATGTGCTCCAGTTTTTCAAGAACCATATTATATATAGGTTCGGGGTGCCTCGATGAATTATATTCGATAATGGTACTACATTCAAGAGCACTAAAATCAACAGCTTTGCTCAAAGACACATCATAGATTAGAGATAATCCACCATCTACTACCCGAGGGCAAATGTTCTAGCAGAAGCATTCAACAAAACCTTATCCAAATATTAAAGAATACACTCGATGACAATAAGAAATAGTGGCATGAGTAGTTAGTTAAAGCCTCATGGGCTTACCGCACCACATACAAAACTCCAACTCAATCTACCCCGTTCTAACATTTGAAGTCCAACTCTCATCATTGGATAGTCATGGGTAGTAAAATCATAACAGAGCATAATGCCAAGTTACGGTTGGAAGAGCTCAAGGGTTTGGAGGAGAGACACCTCTAGGCATGCCAGAATCTCGATTTGTATAAAGTTAAAATGATTCAAGCTCACAACAAGTTGGTATGTCCTAAAGCTTTTCAAGTAGGAGATCTTATTATAATTCTAAGGAGACCAATTATTGCCCATCAAAAGATGGGAGGCAAGTTTGAACCCACTTGAGAAGACCCTTTTTTCATACAGAAGGTCTACCAAGGAGGATCTTATCAACTTATAAATTATAAGGGAGAGCACCCGATGCTTCCAATCAATGGGCTCTACTTAAAGAAATACTATCCATTAATATTATTCAAAAATAATCATCAACAAACTTCCTTTTCATATCAAATTCCATCTCTTATGTGTTAGAAATATCTTTCATTTGTGAATCTACCACGATGTGTTTAGGGTAGGTGTAAAAGAACATGAGCATCCTATCCCTCCACAACACAAACACAAACTACTAATTATCCTCCAGTGTTACTTGGTTAGGTGTAAGAGAACCCAAGAGGCATCATATTTTGACTAGTACAACTAAGTTAGGTGTAAGAGAACCCAAGTGGTGACCTTTCTTGGTGGAGTCACAATTGTCCCTACCACCATTTCATCCATTCTTTTATTTGTTTAGGGTAGGTGTAAGAGAACCCAAGCGGCATTCTATTCCCTCTTTCATAACACAAATGAGAACATATCTTTTGTCTCAAGCTATTTTGCTCTGGGAGCAAGCCCCCCGTGGACCTCACTCATTAACTGCTCTAGGTCGGGCCCGATCTGCTACCTTGTTAGAGTGTAACCCTAGTGGTCACTTGTCTGGTGGATGTGAGCCCCCACATTTTCTTCTGACTTGACCATTACAAACCAATGAGCACCTTGTTAGTTTGGTAGCCCTTACTACGCATAAGCTACCACATGTTGACTTTGTTTAAAAAGATGTAAGCCTACACGCTTTATTCTTGAACTAGCCATCATGCACTGACCAGGTTGAGTATATTTGAGGTTTATAATAAGTCCCCCATTTACTCCTTTCCTCCTGACTACTTCAAGCTTGGGTAGTAGTCACCCTAGATCGGATAGCCTGTCGAGCCAAAGACAAACTATCCCAGTGATCAATTCTACTTTAGGAAGATGTAAGCTTACACACCTTCTTTCTAGATTGATTTTCACAAACTAACAGGCATCTTAGGTTGTTGGTTATCACCATACTGACGGTGACCCACTAGGTGGATACACCACTCTTGGTAGATGTGAGTCCCCATGCTTTCTTTTTGAGTTGGCCACCATATACTTATAGGCTTTCTTTTACAAAGTTTTGGATAACGCCCTTAGCGACACCTCCCTTGTGGGCACTCTATTTGGATCATGTCCTTAGTTACCCCATTTAAACACTACCCAGGTTACTTTTGGATTGGACAACCCCCTTTTCCTACTAGCCACCCATGTGGTTGGAGAATTTGTTCAGCATATGCGCAAATTCTTCCTTGGTCTAGTAAGTCTGAGATAGGACGAGGTTGATATGAGCTCCTTCTCTGTGTGGTCCCTTGCAAAATAATAGGGTTCATGCAAACATAAAACAAACAAAATATATCTTCACTTGTGGAATAAGAATTCAGGCCCCTAGTGGCCCCTTTCCCAAGTAGACACCCTAACTTTGGGGCAGTGTCAGCAAAACTCCTTATAAGAATTATATAACTACTTTGAGTTGAGATAAGTCCTCACACTCTCAGCCTTAGGTTGGGTTCAACTTGTGCCACCAATGAGTCACCCCAATGATCACCTTTGCTTTGAAAGATATTAGTCTATTATGCATTCTTTCCAGCACGATCGTCGCAAATCTATGGGCAATGTTAGGTTGGGTTTGATTTGTTGCACAAGTAGCCGATCGCCCTAGTGGTTCCTTATGTAGGAGGATGTGAGTCCTCGCACTTTCTTTCTAACTTGACCATTGCACACTGAAAGGTACCCTCTAAGTTGGTTAGTTCTACCTCACAGCTGGTAGACTATCCCTTTGGATTTATAAATCTAAGATAGGTCTAGGCTGATATTAGCCCCTTCTTAGTGGATCTATCACACAATGAGGGGATCCATCAAATTAAAATAAATGAAATTAAAACAAATTTAATTCAATCAAATGACATTATCCTGACTACTTCTGAACTGATATAAGTCCCCAGCGACATTCATTCAGTAGTCGACTTAGGTCGGGTTCAATTTATTGCACAAGTAACCGATCACCCTAGTGGATCCTTGTGTAGGAGAATGTGAGTCTCCACGCTTTCTTCCAAACTTGACCATTACACATCGAAAGGAAACACCTTAGGTCGAATAGTTCTACCATGTGGCTAGTGGACTACTCCTTTGGATTGGTAAATTTGAGATAGGGCATAAATCCTTCTCGGTGGTCCATCACAACCTGTGGTCATCTCAACATGTAATAAAATAAATAATCAGCCAACTTCTCCCCAGCAAGACATCAATCATCCCAACCTCCCCAATCGAGTCAATTAAATCCAATTCAAATTTCCATTCCCTAGCAAGTGCACCCTCAAAAGAAAGCTCATCAAATCTTTATCCCTAGTGGATAACCTAAACTTGCTTCCCTAGTGGAAGGTTCATGCATCTATCCCTGGCAGGTTATACATTCTAATCTATAGCGGATACTCTACCAAATCATATCTTGCATTCAAATTCAAACCCCTTATCCCAAGTGAATAACCTGAACCTGCTTCCCTAGTGAAAGGTTCACATGCTTGATCTCTCAGTGGATCCATTCTTCCTCCCTTATGCCCTTGGCATGAGTGGAATTGCATTGCACTAAGATCTTGAATCCTTTTACATCTCAAGTTTAGGAGTAGATCATTTTTGTTAGTGTTTATGATCCTTCGGACGTTGTTGATTGTCTCGTTCAACATCAATACGTGCGGTGTGCCTTATCAGCACACCACACTTATTGGATGCCCTTTGTTGACCTCACTTTTGGAGTGAGCTCTCAACTTTCATATCATAGACCTAGGACTCTCATAGACACTAACAATTCATTAGTCTTAAGACACTTCTAGTGATTAGGTGAACACTTAACCTAACCTAGACACTTAGAAGACTTAGCAATAGAGATAAGTTGTGCCTTAGGGATTTAGGAAGACTTGCTTACCCTATAACCCAAACAAAACCCTTGCTTCCTTCTTCCAAATCAAATCTCAAATTCAAATCCAAATTCCAAAATCAAATCCAACTATCAAATGATTAAAACCCATGATTGAATTCAAAGCCATAAATCCCTTCCTAAGCCCTTTGAGTCTATCTTCTGCACTTAGCCTTAACCAAATACAAATCAATCCCAATTCAATTGATTTTCTCAATTATCAAATTCAATCCCAAACTAAATTTCAAATCATAAATCAATTCCATAATCAAATCCAAATGGTTGAAACCCAAATCAAATTGAATTTCCAATCTCAGCCCTTTTAGCTAAATTCTTGAACATGATTAAATGATGCCCAGACCAATTCAAAACTCATACATATCTTCATAGTTCAATCATTCCTACAATCATTGACCCAAATATAAACATAAACCATCATTATCAAACCAAACCCAAGTCAACCCAAGCCAAGTCCATGTTGGCCCTTTTGATTTGAAATTATCATATGAACAAAAACCCATTTGGCTCCAAACCAATTACAATTGGATTTATATTTCAATCTTAAGCTCATGTGTAAGTTCAACTAAACTTGAATCAAGCCATGATCAAGCTAATTGACCCATTTAAGCTCACTTGACCCAAAGTGACCTAAAGGACCTTTTGAACTAAGTTCTAATCAACCCAAATTAGATTGAACTAAGCCCATCCAAACCTCGCAACATAACCAGGAATCACCCTAGGGTGATCAATTGCCTTAAATTAGGCCAGACCATGTCAAACCTAGCCTTTGGCCAAGTCAACATTTAGCCCAAATGAAACCCAAACTAGCAAAAATCCACCATATGCCAAATTGATTAAAACCATTGATTCAAACCCACTCATATTCAATGATTGAACATGATCAAACCTTCACTTCAGCCAAACCAAGCCTAATTGGTCATTTGACCCAAATTGGCCTAAAAAGCCAAAATAGATCAAATCATGATTTGATTCAAATTGATTATAACTAATGGCTCAAATTTATTCTAGATTGATTATTGAACTTGACCAATATTTGAGCCCAAGTTGACCAATTAGACAACTTGACCCAACTTAGCCCAAATTGACCTTAAGGGTCAAATTAGCCAAAATCAAAATTAATTCTAAATTGAACTAAACTAAAACCCACAATCATTTTCAATTAGCCAATTGAACTTGACTCAACTACTAACCTAACCCAATTTGGTCAAGTTGGTCAAATTGGTCAACTTGACCCATTTGACCTATATGAACCTAAATGAGCCATAATCAAATCCAAAGTAAATTGAACCAATCCAATGACACCAACACACTCTAATTGGTCATTTGAACTTGACCCAACCCTTGGTTTGACCCAGTTTGACCAATTGGTCAACTTGACCCAACCAAACCTAATTTGACCTAAATAGGTCAAATTGAGCCAAACCAAACTAAACAAACTCCAAACCACTTGAAATTTGGGCTAACCCACTTTTGTGTCATTCTAAATTTACCCAAATCAAACCCATAGCAATGACCATTTTACCCTTGGGTTTAGGGCATCCCATGATATAAGACATATGCACATCACTTGGCACCCAATAATAGGTCCACCTAGGCACCTAGGCCCATGGCTGACATGACCCAAAGGTGGTTAGGTCAGCCATGATCCATGGGAGGTGAAATCACCTCCCCATCCCCATGAGAGCTTTCAAATAGCCATAAAACATTGACTACTCCCTTGATAGCCACCTCCTCACCCTCACCCAACCAAATTGAGCCACATCATGCACTCAAGGACCTCCACCACCCTTTGAAATAGCCAATTGATCAAAAATAATCCAAATCATCCATGGCCATCTGATCTAAGGAATGAGTGGGTATACCCCCCTCATTCTCCCTTAAACTCACACACTCACACTTGATTGAACCCTAGCATCCAAGGAGAGAGTTCCTAGACCAATTTCCAAACCTTCCCCAGCTCCCCAAAATCTCCATTTTTGGTTTTACGCAAAACCAAAATAGGGGAAGCCACCTTCGATTCCCATTTGCTCAAAACCACCACCAAAGTGCAATTAAGTTTGCATACACCTTCCTTAGAGCTAAACGAGCAAGAACAAATTCTTTCCTAAGTTTCTCGATGGCTGGAGGGTAGGGTTCAATCAAGATCAACCACCTACGTCTAGTGCTTTGGTATTCCGAGCAAACTACACCAAATCAAAGCTCGTGTAACTCAACAAAGCTTCGTTTCTAACAAATGAAGCTTTCTCAATTGTTGAAACCACCAGTCATAAGCTCCGATGAGGTATGCCAATGAAACCAATCCTTGAATGAAAATAGGTTGATGGTTAAGCTTCCCTAAAGGCGTGGGATTATTTTTATCTCCATCCGAGCTAGGGTGAGCTCGGATTGAGTGAAAATTGATGGATGGTAGCCATTGTTCAATGCTAGGGAGGAGATAGATCATGGATTGTCCATCCCACATGATCAGAATGGATGATCTTGATCGAATCATGCTTAGAGCCTTTGATTAATCCTTTGAAACTTTGGGTTTGATCATGGCCGTCCGATCTTAAATCGGACGATCCATGGAGTTATCACGTGCGCCGCCATCCGAGTCATCACTTGGATGTGACAACCTAAATAGCAAATCCAGTCACGCCACATGGAAAGCATGCCGCATCAACTGCACATGGCCCAATGGGATTAAGGCTTTAATTAAGGCTAATTAACTTATTTTTAATCCTGAAAATTTCTAAATTCATAACTAATTATAGAAAAATCCAAAAAATATAAACTTAGGCTCATTTTGAAGATATTTCAGAGTAGAATATAGAAAAATTATAATTATTTAATTTTGAATAGTGTATTTGGCTTAATTAAATATTAATTGAAAATAGAATTAGCCAAATTACTCACTAATTAACCATCCAATTAGTCTCAAACTTTTGTGTATTTAGGGGGATGACCTCAACCTCTCTAATTTTTTGGGATTTTATTATTTGCTTAATTTAGGAAAACTAATGGATTAAGTCTTAATCACTTTCTTAATATAATTAGTGATAATTAAGTAAATGAACAGTAAATTAATCAATCAATTAACCCTATTAACCTCTGTTAATGGTGGTGAAGTCTAGGGAAGTCGATTGGGACTCCCTCTCCCCATCTTTTCTTTAAATCTTCTCTAATCCCTTAATCAATCAATTAATTAACCCCTTTTAATTAATTAATTAATAAGACTAATCAAAAATTCAATTCATAACCTGAACCTTAATTAATTAATTGAGGAGATTTAGGGATTGAGACTTAGGCTCCCTTCTTTATCACTTTCTCTAAGCCTATCTCATTTTTGTTTGGTTAAGGTTAATTAAGGTTTCATTAGTTAATTAATTAAATTAATTAATTCAATTAAATCTAATCCCCTAATCTAATCTTAAGTAGTTCTTTGGGTGTTCAATAACCTAAAGTGAGAGGTGATGAAATTATGGTTAGCCTGCGTGTGTGAGAAAATCATAAAAGCAGTTAAGTGAGATCCCTTAAGCTTAATTAACTATTAATTATGAGAAAATTACATTAGACCCCTTTCATTTCTTAGGAGCATTGCAAATTTACTTTCCATGTGGTTGCATATCATATTGGCACATTAATAATTAGTTAATTAACTTAAGGTGATGTAAATAAGGGTTAATTAATCCACTTAATTCATACTCTAACCTAATTAAACTATTAAATCAACCTAATTACTTCTTCAATGAACCAAAATTAACTCACACATGAGGAATGGGACTAGGATCAGCAAACCTCTTTCACATTCCTTAAAATAAATCAAACTTAAATTAAAAATGATGTTAAAAAACTTTGGTTTATTTTAAGTGACTTTACTTAGTATGATTATCCTTAGGAATTAATTGGAATGAATGAGATCATGTGCTTATGTTCCTTTATTTCTTTCCCTATCATGCTAAATTTTGCTTGCCATGTGTAGCCATGCATTCATTTCTTTTAAAATTAATTTAATGAAATGGTTCTATTTATGTCTAATTGCATGTGTTGATCTAAATTAAAGAGGTGTAGCTATTATCACTATTAAATCAAAAGTTATTTTCAAAAGTTTATGAATCAATTATAATATACGGAGTGATGCTAATTATAAATATCTATAAGTTTGCATATGTTGGTAATATAGCATATGCAATATGAAGCTTTCTTTCCTTATCCTACATGGATTCACATGGGATTCATAAATGTATAGTTCATTTGAAAAGAACACAACATTTGCCTAAATCTATTACTATGGATCTCCATGTTAAGACATAGGAAGAATTTCATATCACATATATAAATCATATATAACTTCTTGCATGACTTCTTATTCTTGTGGTTCTTTTTATTTATTCATATGTATTTGAGAAAAGTGGTATAATAGTCTAGACACCCCGGAGCTGCGAGGCTTTAAGTAGCCCTAAGAAAGTCTTGTACCTTATGCCCCTCGTGTAGAAAATAATGATGATAAACTCACTTAAAACACATATACATATGTATGTATGATGTGGCCAATGAACAAGACTCACAAATCAAATAAATTAAACACAACTTTTACATGGGTTTCTTTATCCTTATAGTTGCTTATACATCTACATGTATCTAAGAAAAGTGATATATTAGGCTGGATACACTGGGCTTTGAGGCTTTAAGTAGTCCTAAGTAGGTCTTCTACCTTACATACCTAGTGCAAAAAATAATGGCATTGTACCTGCTTAAAAATTTTATACATGTGAATTTGTATCTAGCTAATGGATGAAAAATCCATCTTTTCTATTAAAAAGGCATGCATTCATAATTCAATCAAATGAAATATTTAAATTTTAAATACACTTCCTTGCATTTACCATTCAAGTGTGCAAGAAATCTAAAGATGTCTTTCTTATTGAATAAGGTCATTTAGGGTGAACCTAAACTTAGGATTCACTAAAACTTATAATAAGTCATTCATTAAAGTAAATTGATTAATTAATTTACTTTAGAAGTGACTTAAAATAGGGATGAAAGAGAGATTCCCTCTCTTTCTTCTCTTTATAACACCTAGTTGTTAAGTGTAAGCCAAATGAAATAAAAGAAAATATCAATTAAAGCTTGCAAATTAACTAAACAACTTAAAATGAAATAACCCTTTAAAAATTAAATCCCTCATACTTAGCAAATTACAACTCTAAAGCATAGTTAGACATGCCACATAAGCTCTAATGCACACACGTTAGCCTAAGTCAACATTTCTAGCTTTATGTTAAGGGTGTGTATAGTTTGATGTATGCTTGTTTTATGATGTATTGTTGTAGACTGGATGTTAGGATAAATGTGTGTAGTCTGGATGATAGGCCGATATTGGCCTAATCATATTTTCTGCAGGGGATTATGCTTAAGGGGCCACTATATTAAAAATATAAATATTTTTTGATGTGCAGGTTGCTTAGCCCCTAAGCATAACCCAAGTTAGGATAGGTAGGATTGCTTACCCATGTGTGGGGTGTCAAGTCCAAATTATTCATATAACTACTTAGGTTGTATGGTGTATTTAGCCAACAGTTGTTTTACAGGTGTAGCTAGATTTACTTTCCTTCTTTTAATATACTTTTGCATTAGGATTAGGATGAATGTTATAAGGGATTAGGATGAGCTTTGGTTATAAGCAACCCCTTAGTTGGATGATTGTATGTTTAATATCATGCATAATCATCTTCTTTCACTCTTGTTAAGAGAAGGCATCCATCTTCTTACTCTTGCTTAACCCTTGAGAGCCTATGATGGAAGAACACCTCTTTCCTTTTTGATTTGGCCCATAATCAATTTCTCATGCATTTATACATCCATAATCCCATAGCCTATGTCAAAATCAAGAGTACCAAATTAAATGAAATTTGATAAAAATTTGCATTAGATTTAAGTCGTTATTCATACCCCTCATGCTCTAGTCTCTTAGGGAGTTGGTTTAAGGACTTAGTTTCTTTTTCTAAATAATAATAACTTAACCATCTTGCAAAAATATATGACTTTTCTATATGGATTTAAAGCATAGGAGGAGTTAGTTGGCTGCCACTCCAGGTAGTAATAAGTCTAGCAGTCGGGTGGTTTACTCTCTCTTGTGGAGGTAAACCATATACCCACTTTTGCCTAAGATTTAGGTCATGCTTTGGCCCTTGCCAAAGCTCCCCAGATTTAAGATCCGAGGTCATTATTTCCCTTTGCAGGCTACAAGCATAAATCCTCAACTCTTTGGCATTTCCAAAATCTTGTATTATGGAATTATAAGTCTTATATTTCTAATAAAATTTCAACTCAATAAATAGATCTCCTCAACTTCAAATATATAAAGCCCAACCATAAGATATATTATAGTGTCCACTAGGCTTCCTAGTATCATGAGCACTCCCTACTTATCTCCTTTAGTGCCAATAATAACTCTCTCCTTTTGATCCATACCACTTCATTTTGTAAAATACAACCAATTTGTTGATAGTCTTATATTTGAATTCTTTGGAGACAATAATCTCCTACTTTAATTGAGAGTATTCTTAAGGAATTCACTTTTCTTAAGATGTAATTAACTATAGGGGCTTGCCTTGACAGGAAACTGTTAAACCCAATTTAAATAAACCCTACTTTATTTCTCCATGTAAAGTAGGAGAAAATTTTCTGGTATATTCGAAGACCCATGATGCCTTAGGAGTCTTTATTAGGTGATTAGGTCCATTGTAGGGTAGTGACTTCTATCTTTCGAGATAGTATACTAGTCCTTAATATCATACCTGATCATCTCAATAAGTACATCCTCAGATCTGTGTGGTGTCCCCCCTCACATATACACACGAATGAAACCAAAAATGAACACCATAATGAAGAATTAGTTCATCGAAGATTCGAGTCATGGCTCATTGGTAAGTAGCACCAGCATTTTTAAGGCTGAAAGACATGACCTTATAGTAATAAATTCTAAACAGATTCAAAAGGAGTATTTTTCTCATCTTCAAAGGCCATCTTTATTTGGTTGTATCCATATGGGCCATCCATGAAAGAGAAGACTGCATGATATGAGGCAATGTCCACTATCAGTTCTCGTATTGGTAGGGGAAATTCATCTTTTGGACATGCCTTATTTAAGTCCTTAAAATTGACACATATATGAATTTGGTCATTCTTCTTCTTAACTAGGATGACACTGGCCAACCAGGTTGGGTATTTTTCATCTTGGATGAAACCATCATCAATCAGTTACTTCAAAAATGACTTGTTGTTCAATGTCTAATCTCATGCGCTAAGGACCTTGCTTGATAGAGTTAGCACTATGCCCTATTGCTAGTTTGTGGACTATTATGCTAGGAGATAAACTGAGCTTCTCTTCATAACTCCATGAAAAGTAGCCCTTCAACTTAGTCAATAGCTTAATTAAGTCATTAGTTTCAATTTTATTTAACAAGGAACTGATGTATGTCAGGTGTGGATGTCTTCAGTTCCTAAGTTGATTTCTTTGAGCTCATCGATAGTTAACTTGATCTCTTCTTCGAACTATCGTGGTGCATCTTTGACTTCAAAATCATCTGAACCATCTAAAGTTTCTAAGCAAACCTCCTCAAATGAGTTAATGTGATTTGAAAAGATCCTATCAGATTTCAAATGATTGGTGATGACTAACCAATAATCGTCATCATCGATTGGACCTATAATACCAAATCCTAGTCCTAGTCTTGATTGAGAGCTTTTGCATTTGTTCTTCCATATTCTTTTGAAATAGTCTGACCTGTGCTTTGACCAAGTATGTGGGATTAACCCTTTCTTTGTTAAGTTATGAACACAAGGCGAGTATCAATCAAAAGGTAATTCTATTAAATATTTATATGAATTATCCTCAAGTTCTACATCAACTTCTTAACTTGAGTATGATGCTCCCAGAAAGAACCTCTGAGTCTTCACATCTGTGGATGATTTAGGGGCTTCCTTAATTACCAAACCCTTAACTTTTTTGTGAGAAAAGTGAGGTTAGAACTAAGGTTTCCAACTAATTCCTAATTGTTTCACATATAGTCCTGGGTACGCTTTATGCTTTGCTTTGGAGCCTAATCTTCATCGATATTTTTCTCAAGTGTCACCTCCAAAAGAATCTACTGCTGAGAAAAGCTGGCTGGTGTGCTAACCATATAGGACTCATCCTCTGAACAAGATTCTTAGTCTATATAGATAGCAGGTGTACTCCTGGTAGCTCGGACATATCCCTTATTGGGTGGCCAATAAAGAGGTTTACACCCTAGGACTGCCTCAAAATTGGCTTCTTCCTCTGCCTGGTAGAGGTCAGGCCATCCTACCCATATGTTTGAATGGAGTAACAACGGGTGGAATCTAATGTTAGGCTTCACTTCCTCCTCCAAGTCTATTTCTCACTCCCTTTTATTTTATTTTTCATTTTATTTTTTCTTTTCTTTTTTCTTTTTCTCTTTCTTTTTTTTTACTTTTTCTTTTATTTTTGAACTTTGGCCAAATTCATGAGAATTGACTTGTTGGTTTTGAGGGAGGTAATAAGCTGCATCCTTGTATATGCCGACCATGAACTAAAAATGGCTTGAGATCTCTTTTGACACTTTAGGCGATCTCACCTCTCATAAACTTCATACACTAATATAGAGAGGATGGAACTTGTGAGTCACTATAGCACCCAAGACGGGGGGTGTTGGGAGTGAATTGGGCGATATTAAAAATTTTAAAAGTTAAATCTTAAATTTTAAGTTTTAGTAAAAAATTAATTTTTGATTATATAACAACAAGATACAATTCTTAATGCAGCAAAAATAAAAGTACGATAAAGTAAAGAGAGACAATAGGCACACAATTTTTACGTGGTTTGGCCAAAACAATGAAACCAGCCTATGTCCATGCCTAACCACCCCTAGTAATCCACTAAATGCAAAATAGCTTACAAATAGTACTATCTGCAGGGTGAGTACAACCTAAATAATATGTACTCCTACAAAGGCAGTATAAACCTAATATAAATTTTACAGCATGAAAAGAATAATAAAAAATAATAAATTTTGATAAAATAAATCTCTCACAAATATACCAAGCAATTCAATTCAAAAAGTGATCTCACAACTTATAAATGATCACTTTACAACTTAAAAATTTGGTAAGATAAAATGCTCACTTAATATTGATAAGAAATAATAAAATAAATATCTTAAAGTGATCTTACTAAGTTGTTTATGTTATTACAATTTGTAGACTAGTATAAAAATAATTTCAAAATAAATTCACAATATTCTTTTGCAAAAAAAATAAATTTCAGCAAGGAATAATTTATTTTATTTTAACCAAAAAGATGCTTTCAATTAATGCAAATGATCACAAAATACTTAAATAAAATTAGTATATGATAGATCTAAAGCTAGTAAGCTTTTAATTAAAAGAGAGACCTAGCAAATATGAAAATAATATCAGCATAACAAATTAATTTAAAATGCTTAAAATATACTTCTAAAATAAATCTAAGAATAAATGGTCTTGAAAATAAGACTAATGAAGAAATATTTCAAGAAACCAAATGAAATTTGTAGGAAGATAAAAATTTCTACAAGTTGAAATAAATCTTACAAACTATCACAAGAGTTTTTCACAAAAAAATGATAGAAGAAACTTTGATGTGAAAAACTTAGACTTTGATGTCTAAAGACTAATCGACCAAAAAGTATAAATTGGAAAGAATAAATAGATGGTTAAAATAGTATAAATAATTAAAAAGGGATTAAGATCAAGAAAACAAACTAAAGTAATTTGAGAAAGCTTACTTAGTTGAAGATGTTGAAGCTTCCAAACCAAGGATTTGATCTTGCAAAATTTGTAGAACACTTGGAAGAAAAATCTAGGAAATTTTCTCTTAGATTTGCTAGGGGGATTTTGAATTTGATTAAGGAATGCTTTCATGAAGAGAATGAGGGCTACTTATAAGCCAGAATGTCATTTTGAATTATTTCAAAAAATATCTTATTCTAACATCATTTTATCATATAATAATTTAATATTTAATAAAAATATAATTTATAATAAATAAATATTAAATTCAGCTATTCACATGGGCAAGTCAAAAATAATCAAATATGGGTCTTAATATATTCAAAGCATGTAGCATTATTTCATTATTAAAATCAGCTAATGTTTGACAAGTCATAATAAATTCAATTTTAGTCAAATGTGAGTCATGTAACCTATCAAATTAAAGAAAAAAAATCCATGGAATCCATAGGAAATGAAATCAGATATAAATCCCTTGACTATAAAATGACTTTGGCTAAAATACAATTACCATATATTTTTGTTAATTTTCAAATATGACATTTAAATATTATGATATAAATTATATACAATTATTCATATGTTAGTTATCATATAACCTTAAAATTAAATTAAAATATTTTATTATATTAAGTATATAAATTAATTACACTTAATAGTCATAATTTATTATCATTTATTATTTTGACAATTCAAATGCTATGTATGAAACATATAATTGAATGTTAATTAGATAGAGATTTATATAAATTAATCTCGTTATTATTATTTAAAATAAATAAAAGTAATATGTTAAGTTGTGAGCAAATTGATTCATGCCAATGAACTCATATGAATTTCTAAGATGCATATAACCTACAATACTATATCTTGAGCTTCACATTATCCATTTTGATTTATCTTTCATTCTTCTATTCTTGCAATTTCCTCAAACATATTGTGAGATGTATTGGATAAGTAATTAGCGATTAATATATCTAAAATACATAAAACATACATTAGAACATTCAAGCATGCGTTTGTTATCATCAAAATTAATCAGATTGAACATGAGGCTCATTAAGCTAATAGAACCGTGTTATTTTCATATATCCATAGTCTCTGAAGCAAAGCATTGAAGATGTATCTGAGTCTATAATATGAAACATAGCTTCTGTCTTCCAATCATCTATCTCCAAGGGCAACACTATAGAGTCTAAGGCCCTCTCGCCTTGTTCATTAAATCCCTTTAACATCATCCTTTTTTTTAGAGTTTGGAGATGTTGATTCTCAAGTAAGAAAGAGTTCTTAGAATCATAATGTTGACTGATGCACCTGGGTCAACCAACACTCTTAATAGCCTATATTTGTAAACATCCACTTTAATGTAAAGAGGACAGTTGTGCTCGACGTCTTTAGAAGTAAGTCTTCATCACTGAGTGTAACTCCTAAGATGTCCTTCGAGTGGCTTGTCTCCTCTACAGTAGCGGTCAACTGAGCTAAGCATATCTTTGGATCAAGTAAAGCTTAATTAGAGATTCCCTCATCTCTTTGGATAAGACAAGGGTGTCGTATATGCTTAACTTAGCTAGCAACTTTCTAAGATAAGATAGGACGTTGTAATCAACTCAGGCTTGGTCCTCCACAAGAATATCCATAGGTGGAGCATCTTGTGGAGGGACTATCTGCTCACTAGAACTAATGGCATGCTTACCCTTATCCTGAGATGTTACCCTATGAGGTAGAACTTTGCCACTATGTAGGTTTACTTTGGTGACTTCATGTGGCGGGTTGGTGGAAAGTTCTACGAGATCATCAAGCATACCTTCAGCTTCTCCTGTGGGACCCTCAGAGTCGATTGACTCCAAGTAAATCTTAATGAGTGAACCCAATTGATTCAAAAAAAGAAAATTTGATTCTGAATCAAAAGAGAAAGGATCAAAATTACTAGACCTATTATTATTATTTAGACTTGGAGAGTTTTCAACATGAATAAAATCAGGAACATCATAAGTGGACAAGTATACGTAGAATATACGCTCTTCATTAATTTCTTTCTAGGTGGAGATACATGATAGAACTCAAGTAAAGTAAGCAGAGTGAGGGGTTTAGTGCCCTCTTCCATAGATACAATGCTCCTGCTGGTAGAAAAAGAGCTGGATTAAAGGGTAGTAGCTGCAACAGTGGAAGGCATACTTTACTTGGACAATGGTTGCGCTACTGGACTATCCCGAGAAAGTGTGGACTACTGATGCTGCTGCTGAGCTCCCACCTTCCCTGAGTTTTCTTTGGCAACTTACAAACCTTCCTTGATGTTGGAGGTTTGAGCTGCCTCAGGTACTTGTAAGGAAAGTTTCTTGATCTTAGAAATGATCTTTTTAGAGGTTCAAAATAAAGAGATATCCCAACCTTCTTTTATCTTGAGAGAATCGCATGTATCCCCAAGGATTACTCTAAAAGAACTATATGATTGTTCCAACAAGTATTCCTTAGGGATAACAATGGTACCCAACTTATAGCTCAAGCCAGCTTTTGAAAGTGATGCAATCCTTTAAGATATGGCTTAACATGCAATGGTAGGGCAAAGTTAGGATCATCGCTCTCGCCCACTTCCTTTGGCCTCTTAAGGTCTGCTAGCTAAAAATCTGATTTCTTTAAGAAATTTTTAAAGATCTTCCTAACTACCTCCCTCTTGAATGAATAAGGCTTGTTTAATTTTTCCATAAGAGTAGGTGGATAGTAGATACCTAGTAGTCGATATGAATATTATTGTTGAGTGTACTATTGTGGAGGCAGTGGTGGTAACCACTATGATAGCTATGGTGGCCGGTATGATGGCTAAGGTGGTAGAAGAGGAGGTGGCGAAGGAGGTTGCTGAGCTCGTGGTCTCCAAACTAAACACTGGTTAGTTGCTTCCCTATGTCCATTGACACCACTATCCCTGGCCTCTTCTCAAATACTTTCTATGGCTTGGGTTTGTATGATTTATCTTGGAAAGGTAACTGTTTGGCTTCCTTTTATAAACTGGGTGCCTTGTTGATTAATTTCTCAAAGGTTTTGATTATGAAGCCCATAAGCACAAAAGCAACTGGGCCATGGATATTCTTGAGAAGACTTTTAATGGCATGATGTTCGGACAGCTATAGTTCATATTTCATACTCAGGTCACATAACTTTAGAATGTAAACAATAAGGGACTCATTGGGATTTTGTTTTGCTACAATAAGGTCACCCACAGTTACCATTTGTAGGCTCCAGCAAGTCTCTTAATAAAGAGTTACTCCAACTGAGCAAAAGTCTTCACCAAACTATTGGCCAGTCCGGCATACCAATCAAATGCAACACCTGACAGACTGCTAACAAAAAAATAGAAGAGAAGTGTGTCGCTGCCACTGGTGTTGCAACATCTAGCTCTGAAATGTTCCACATACTGCCGTGGGTTCTCGCTACCATTGAAACTTTTGAAGGATGGTGGCACGAACCTCTTGGGGTATTGGACTACATCTATTTCCTTTGGGTAAGGTCTACCCTTTGGAATGAATGAGCTTCCCCAGGGCTTATTCCAGTGCTTCCCTTAGTTGTTGCTCCACCATCTTCTTGATGTCTTTCTCATGCATGGAGGTATTGTCTATGACCTTCTTATGCAAACTACCACTGTCCTAATCCACCGAAGAGGAACTCTTGGGAGGATCTAAGACATGTAAGAGCTCGACTGATCGACGCTCTTGGGACTAGGCAAAATAAGAGCTTGGTTCTGGAGTGCTAGAACTGTTGCTAACAAATCCTTAACCCTTCTCTCCATCTGTTGATCTGATCATCCTTCTGCTTGAGCTACTGAATGAGGTGCTAGATTGAGTGAGAGGTGTCACCTTACTAGATCACAAAACCTTCTTGATTTTGATGGTCTCTATGGAGGGATCCTCAAGTATCGACCATGTGGATTTCTGTTGAATTCTCAAATAGTTCATCCTCATTAGGGTCAAAATCTACTCTACCCTCTTCTTGATCTGAATGATCACTCCCAAGAAGTTGTTTCTTCTCAACAAAGGATTCTTCTAGGATATCATATAGTGAACGATGTCCTACTCTGCCTGACTGAATTGGTACAAAGAGCGACTGACGGCTAATTGTAAGACTATGCACATCTGAATCAATATATTAGACATTGTGCTCTAATGGAGTGCTCTCCCTAAGGGGATCAACTACCATGGGGACTGCACTAATATCCCCTACTTCCTCTACTACTAATTACGATGGTGGAGTGACTATGATGCTTTTGGATCTCCATTCCTTTTTCATCCCTGTTGAAGTGGAAAGTTGAATGGGAGAGCTCGGCCTCACCTCACCTGGTGGCATAGATGGAATGGGATCCTTAGTCCATAGTCAGATCACTAATGGAGATGTCCTTTCTCCATATGCTGGTTTCTTTACGGGGACTGCAGAAGGAGGGACTTGGATAGGTGATGCTGGGTGATGAGTGGAGCAGTGTGATGGTGGACACACTGACTGCCTCTCCATTGGAGCTCTCATCCTGCGGTTGGTAGTGCTTGTAAGGACTATGTTGTTGGTATGATCGGCCCAAGTAGCTCGTCAATCTGGGAAGTCTACTAAAGCGAGGCTACTGACTATCTAGCGTACCTTCTCCTCTTATTTCTACCCACTTGAGCTACAACTCTAGCCTCGATGCTTTCTCTCTACATATCTGATCCCTAACACACTTAGGGATTAGAGTCCTCAAATCAAATATTGTATTAGACTCCAAATGTCTATGGGCTCTATCGACTTGATGGAGAACTAATCATAGACTAGCGTAGGGCTTCCTCTTCTCCCTAGCTGGTACCTTAATCTGTGTTGGTGATGGAAGAAATGTAGCAATACTACTATAATCCTCCTCTCTGTCTGAAGCTAAGAGGGGGTGAAACCTGCAACCCCTCAAGAGTGGAGAGGTCTCATGAGGGGAACCCTCATTAGCAACATGAAAGGCAGTGTCTACCTCCCTAGATGCTCACTCGTACTGCCGCTTAACCTTTTGGTTCTTGTTGTAGCGTTGCCTCCTACTGAGCAGAGCAGAATGAGAACTAGAACCTGCCACAAAGGTAAGGGAGACTATCTTGAAAGCCAATATAGCTTTCCCCTTCAGAATGGGGGGAAACCATTAAGGAGGTGCTAGCCTTCACTGGGATTGCAACGAGGGCCACAATAAACTGAATGATGGACACTATAACAACTAGCACTGTAGGCACTAGTATTGAAACCAAAATAGATGAACTAATATAGGCACTACCAAGAGCTAGAATATTTATATTTACTTTTAAGCAACCTATAAAGAGAATATTTATATTTACTTTTAAGCATACCTTAAGCATAATCCTCAGAAAATTTGATTAGGCTAATATCAGCCTACCATCCAGTCTATGAACCATACATCCTGACATTCAATCTAAAATAATACATTACAAAACAAAACATACATCACATCATACACCATCCTAACATAGAGCTAGAAGTAGTGACTTAATTCTAATGTGTGTGTTAAGGCTTGTGTGGTATGTCTTGCTAGGCATTAGTATTGCATTTTCTATGTATAGAAGGATTCAATTTAACATGAAAGGTTGATTTCACTTGAAGTTGTTTAATTGATTCGAGAATTTTAATTTGTGCTTTCTTTTATTTTATTTGCTTACACTTAGCAACTAATTATAAAGAGAGGAAATATGATTTCCATCTTTCATCCCTACCTTAAGCCACTTTCTAAAACATGTTAGTTTTATTTAGTTCTCTTTAGTGAATGACTTATTAAATGATTTAATTAATCCTAAATTTAGGTTCACCTTAAATGATCCTATTCAATATGAAAGGAATCTTAAGATTAATCAAATTGAATTACTATCACATGACACATGTTAAATCATTCCTTTCCATCACATGTAACATGCTCATAATTCTAATCCTAAGTGTATCTATACATGCAATATTTTTTAGCACACTTATATGATGAATTTATACATGTATATTTAAAGTTTACATTCTTTTATTTGATTCAATTATTTAATGATATTAGTTTAAAGCTCTATCTAAAATTTTATGCAAAAAAACATAGGGGTGAAATTAAATAGGTACGTGTCATTGTTAAACAGGGAAGTGAGGTAATCAAGTGACCTCCTTGGGGCTAACTAAAGCCTCATGTTCCTAGGATGTCCAAAATATATACAAATTTGCATTCAAACATATGTAAATTTATATGCATGATTTATAGGAAAGAGAGCATTAACTTATATGTAACACATGCTAATCATTTAGATGGTTATAGAATACATGTATCCTTGATAAAATACTATTAGAGGAGGTAGAGGTCATCCTCTTAAACAATCTTAGAAAGTTTAGGGTTAATTAATTAATAAATTAGAGTTTAATTAAGCTAATTAATTTTTTAATTAAACCTTAATTAAGCCCTAATTACTATTCAAAAATAATTAATGATATTTTTAATAAATTTCTCTCTAAAATACATTTATAATAAGTATTTATTTATATTTTTTATTTTTTTACAATTAATTATGACTTTTGTAAGTTTTAGCCATTAAAACATATTAATTAGGCCTAATTAAACCCTTAATCCCGTCGACACCATATGGGCGACGCGTGGTGCTTTCCACGTGGCGCCATGGAATTGGTTACTTAAACATAATCTAGAGAGCGCTTATGTGGCGGAGGTGGATGCACTTTCTCGTGCACCAATCTAAGATCGGACAACTATCATTAATCCTGTGGTGCTAAATGATTAAATTGGATTGATCTATCAGATGAAATCATGACTATCCATTTTGATCACGTGGACTGGACGGTGTGTGATCTATCATCATGCTAGTAAGGGGGAATGGAGTCCGTCTACCATTGCATGGGTGATCCTAGCTCACCTAAGCTCGGATCAACTCCAAATAGATCCCACACCTTGTGCAAAGGATCCAAGGGTATCCAATGGCTGAGATCACATGGGATGAAAATTTTCTTCAAAAAGTTCCAACCAATTTTCATACAAAGGTTGGTTTCAATGGCATACCTCACGGGAACTTAAGATCGGTGGAAATCTCGATTGAGGAAACTTTGTCTAGTGGAGATGAGGCACTACTAATTATCACAAGCTCCAATTTGAGGTGGTTTACTCGAAAGGATAATACCCAAAGCATTGGTGGTTGGCGTTGATCGAAATCCACCCCCCAGATGATAAGAAGCTTAGGGAATGATTCATTCTTTCCTGACTACCTCCAAGGATGGTGTGTGCAAAGTTAATTGCACTTTGGTTGCAGTTTAATCAAATGGGAATAAAGGGAGGAGTGCCCTATTTCAGAATGAATGGAAATGGCAATTTTTTGATTGAGGGATGAGCTTAGTAGCTTGGAAAATGTCTCTGGTGGCTCATCTTGGGTAGCTAAGACTCTGAGGAAGTGCAAGTGTCTATTTGGAGTTAGAATGATAGAGGGTATACCCCCTTTCCTCTTGATCAAATGGCTCAGCTTGATTTTGCATTTTGTGGATGTTTGATCACTGGTGGTGGTTGGGAATGGTAGGGATCCTCCTTAAGTGGCTCAGTTTGAGTGACCAAGGCTTGGGAGGTGGCTGCCAAGGTGGAATCATGGGTGTCCTGGGTTTCAAATGCACCAGTGGGGGAGGTGAGGTAATTTCACCTCCCCATGAGCCCTAGCTAACCTAACTACCTTTGGGTCAAGTTGGGTAGTGTTCTAGGAGCCTAGGTGGACCAATGAGAGAGTGCCAAGTGGTCAAGGAATGGAAATAACCACTTACATGGGTGATTTATCTCATGTGATACGCCTACCCTAAGGATGGTCATTTGATATTTGATTTAATTTGGGCAGATTTGGAATGATTCAAAAGTGGGTTGGGCCAAATTTCATGTCATTTGGAGTTCATTTGGTTTCATTTGGCTCAATTTGACCCATTTAGGTCAAATTGGGTCAAATTATGTTAGGTTGACTAATTGGTCAAATTGGGCCAAACCAAGGGTTGGGTCAAGTTCATAATCATTTGGCATGTATTGGTGTCATTGGTTTGGTTTAATTTAGTTTAGATTTAGTTTTGGCTAGTTTGGGTTCATTTAGGTCAAATGGGTCAAATTGACTAATTTGACCCAATTGGCCAAATTGGCTTGGGTCATGGCTTTGTTGGGATTGGGTTGATCATTTGGATTATGTTGTAGGCTTTGGTTGAGTTTAATTTAGATTTAATTATTTTTTAAGTTGGTTTGACCCTTTAGATCAAGTTGGGTTCAATAGATCATTTGGTTCTAGTGCGTCAATTGGGCTCATTTGAGGCTTTCGTCAAGTTCAATAGTCAATTTGGAATGAACTTGAGCCATTGGTTGCAATCAATTAAATTTTTATTTTGATTTGACCCATTTTGTCCATGTAGGTCAAGTGATGTTCAAATGTTAGTTTTGGATGGGTATGGGTCATTGGTTTCAATGGATTTCATTTAGGTTACAATTTGGTTAGTTTGGGTTCATATGGGTTAAAAAGGTTGACTTGGTCAAAGGGCTAGGTTGACTTGGTTCAACCTAATTTATGATAATTGATCAACCTAGGGTGATCAACAATCATGTTATGATGTTCGGATTGGCTTAATTCACTTTGATTTTGATAGGATTAGAATTTGGCTCAAATAGGTCAAATTGGCCACTTTGGGTCAAGTAGACCAATTGGGTTTAGTTGGCTTGATTTTGGGTTAAGTTTGATTAAGTTGAGTTTATATATGGATTTGGGATAGATATATAAATTTAATTGCACTTGGGTTGGGTTCAAATGGGTTTTGGTTCATTTTAATATTTCAAGTTAAATGGGTTTAGTTGGGTTTGACTTGGGTTGATTTTGGTTTGGCTTGATGATTGTAGATTTCATTTATATTTGGAATTGTGATTAAAGATATGATTGATTTGTGAGAAAATCAATTGAGTTTGAAGTGATTTGGGTTAAGATTTGGCTAAACTCATGAGGTTAATTCAAAGGACTTAGGAAAGGTTTCAAGTTTGGATTTGATCATGAGCTTTAATCATTTGGTTTTGGAATTTGAATTTGGATTTGGATTTGATTATAAGTTTGGTATATTGATTGAAGGGTTGAATTGATATTTGAGAAATTCAATTGAGTTTGGATTGATTTAAATTTGGATAAGGCTAAGTTCATAAGATAAAATCATAGGGCTTAGGTTGATTTTGAATTTTGATTTGATCATGGGATTCAATCATTTGATTTTGAATCTAGATTTAGATTTGGTAATTGAATTGAATTTGAGGTTTGGTTATGGCTTAAGAAGGTAGACATGGATTGGGTTTAGGCTATAGGGTAGTTGGATCTCCCTAAGTCCTAAGGAATAGCCTAATCCTGTGGTTAACTCTTCTAAGTCTCTAGGTTTTGGTTAAGTGTTCACCTAAGTGCTAGAAATGTCTTATGACTAAGAAAATATTAATGTCTAAAAGACCCTAAATCTAAAATGGGGAGATTGAGAACTCACTCCAAAAGTGAGGTCAACAAAACCATTCATGGATTACCTAAACAGAGGAAAATTACCTCAAGAGAGGTCCCAAGCTCATCAAATCAAGTAGAGAGCACTTTCATACACTCTCATTGATGGCAAATTGTATGGTGATCTTCGATCATATATGATTACATTATTTTGACAAATATGAAACACATAAGATCATGACAGAGGTACACTCAGGATTACTTGGAGCTCATCAATCCGATCCGAAGATGAAAACTGAGATCAAATGACTAGGATACTACTGGCCATTGATGATTATTGACTGCATGGATGTAGCTAGGCAATACCACCAGTGTCAGGTACATGGTGTGGTCCTACACCAACCACCCAACATTCTACATCATACATTGGCCTCAAGGTCATTCAAGTGTTGGGGTGCTGACATAGTGGGTCTGGTTGACCCTCCTTCTTCTAAAGGTCATCAATTCATCCTAGCTACCACTAACTACTTTTCCAAGTGGGCAGAGGCAATCTCACTCAGAGAGGTCACAACTAAGCATGTGCTCTAGTTTTTTAGGAACCTTATCGTATGTAGGTTTGAGGTGTCTCGATAAATTATATCTAATAATGGTATAGCATTCAAGAGCACCAATATCAATAACTTTGCCTAGAGACATAGCATAGATTGGATATATTCTACCATTTACTACCCCATAGCAAATGGCTTGACACTTCAACAAAACCCTCATCCAAATAAGCGACAATGGGATGGATCACTGCCTTAAAGAAGTCCAACTCAATCTACCCCTTTCTCCTTAATGTATGGGTCCGAAGCTGTTCTACCATTAGAAGTCCAACTCCCATCACTAAGGATAGATATGGGTAGCAAGATCACAATAGAGCAAAATGTCAAGTTGCAGTTAGAAGAGCTTGAAGGTTTGGAGGAGAGATGCCTACGAGCATGCTAGGACCTCGAGTTACACAAAGCCAAAATGATTCAAGCTCACAATAATTTGGTCCATCTTAGAGCTTTTCAAGTAGGAGAGCTTATTTTAGTTCTGAGGAGACCAATTTTTGCTCATCGCAAGATGGGAGGCAAGTTTGAACCCACTTGGGAAGGCCATTTTGTCATAAAGAAGGCCTACCAAGGAAGATCTTATCGCTTATTAATCATAAGGGAGAGAGTCTGATGCTTCTGATCAATGGCCTTCACCTAAATAAATATTATCCTTAAATTCATGTTTGAAAATATTTATCATCAATAAAAATCCCATTTCAAATTCAATCTCTTCCATATTGAAAGCATCTTTGTTTGTAAATCCACTCTTCGATGTCTGTGGTAGGTGTAAGGAACTCTAGTGGCATCCTATCCTTCATCAAGAAAACACAAACACATACTACACATAACTATAAAAAAATAAACACACATCTTTTAACTCGGGCTTCTTTGAATTGAGATAATGCCCCAGCGGCACCCACTCAGTAGCTGCTCTAGGTCGGGCTGACATGCTACCCTGCTAGTGTGTCACTCTAGTGGTATATTTATCTTGTAGGATGTAAGTCTGCTATGCTTTCCTCTTGAGTTAACCACTGTAAACCAATGAGTGCCCTGTTAGTTTGGTAGGCCTTACTACACGGCCAATAAGCTACCTCATGATGACTTCATTTAAGAAGATATAAGTCTGTTATGCCTTCTTCTTCAACTAGCCATCATGCTGACTCAGTCGAGTATATTTGAGGCTTAGGGTAAGTCCCACAGTGGCTTCTTTTCTCTTGACTGCTTCAAGTCTAAATTTGGTCCTTCCGTGGGACTCCCCACTTGGTAGTCGCCCTAGGTCGGGTAGCATATGTCCCATCGATGATTATTTTGATGATCATTTTCATCTATGAAGTTGTAATTCTACGCCTTCTTCTTAGATTGATCATTGAACACCGAAGGGAACCTTAGGTTAGTTGGTTCTCACTATGCTGACAATGACCTACCTGGTGGATACACCACTAATGGCAGATGTAAGTCTGTTAAGCTTTCTCCTCGAGTTGGCAACCATACACCTATAGGATTTCTTTTCCAAGGCTCAGGATAACACCCCTAGTGGCACCTCCCCTATGGGCTCTCTATTTAGATCACATCCTTTGTGACCCCATCTAGATACTACCCAGTTACTACCAGATTGGGCAGTTCCCCTTTCTTAGTAACCATCATTGTGGTTGGAGAATCTTTACTGGGGATGTGCAGATTCTCCCTTGGTCCAGTAAATCTGAGATAGGTCAAAGTTGACATAGCCCCTTCTTAGTGTGGTCCCTCACACACTAATAGAGTCCATGAAAAGATAAAATAAATAAAATATATATTCATTTGTGGATTAGGAGAACACCTTTAGCCATACCTTTTCCCAAGAAGGCATCCTATCTTTAGGGCAGTGTCAGCAAAACAACCTATATGAATCACCTGACTACTCTTAAGTTGAGATAAGTCCCCAGCAACACTCTCTTAGTAGTCACCCTAGGTCGGGTTCAATTTATTGCGCATCCAATAGGTAACCCCAGCGGTTGTTCCTTGCTTTAGAAGATGTAAGTCTACTACACCTTCTAGCATAGCCATTGCACACTGAAAGGTAAACCTTATGTTGGTTAGCTCTACCCCACAATTGGTAGGCTATCCCGTTGGATTTGTAAACCTAAAATAGGTCAAGGCTATCATAGCCCCTTCTCAGTGGATCCATCGCACAGCGGTCCATCAAATTAAAATGAAAATTAATCCTAACTGTTATCGAGCTGACATAAGTCTCCAGTGGCATACACTCAGTAGTCACCTTAGGTCGAGCTTGATTTGTTGCACCATCAACAGGTCACCCCAGCAGTTGTTCCCCACTTTGGAAGATGTAAGTCTAATATGCTTTCTTCCTAGCACAGCTGTTGCATGCCAATAGGCAACCCTTACGTTGGGTAGTCTCTCCCTTCATTTGACAGACTACCCTTTTGGATTTGTAAACTTGAGATAGGTCAATGCTGACATAGCCCCTTCTCAGTGGGTCCATCATACACTGACAGGGTCCATAAATTAAATCTATGAAATTTGACCTAGTTGACATCCCCAAACAAATCCATAAAATTAAACTCTTATCCCTAGCGGATAGCTCGAACCTGTTCCCCTAGTGGAAGGTTCATATTCCCAATCCCTAGCAGATTCGAGCCCATATCCCTAGAGGATATGCCTCCACATCGATAAAGATAAAACAAATTAAAATTAATTTGATCTTGATCCCTGATAGATTATAGATTCTTATCTCCAGTGAATTTTCTTCCAATAAATCTCCATTCAAATCAAACAAGTTAAATCATAATTTCTAGTGGATCTTCTTCTATTACGCTACTAGCATGAGTTGAGCTACATTGCACTAAGATCGTGATTCTATCTACCTTTTAGATTTAGGTATAGACCATTTTTGTTAGCACTTGCAATCCTTTGGACATTGTTGATTGTCTCAATCAACATCAATACATGTAGTGTGCCTCATCAGTTACACACCTATTGGGGGTCCTTTTGTTGATCTTACTTTTGGAGTGATTTCTCAATCTTCCATCTTAAATTTAGGAGTCTTCTATACACTAGGACTTCTCTAGTCATAAGACACTTCTAGCAATTTGGTAAACACTTAACCTAAGCCTAGAGACTTAGAAGGTTTAACCATAGGATTAGGTTACCTTAAGGATTAAGATAATCCACCTACCCTATAGCCTAAATCCAATCCATGTTTATCTTCTTAAACCATATCCAAACCTCAAATTCAATTGAAATACCAAATCCAATTTCAAATACAAATCCAAACACAAACTCCAAAACCAAATGTTTGAATCCCATGATCAAATCCAAACTTGAAATCTTTCCTAAGTCCTTTAAATTGAGCCAAATCAAATCCAATGCCAAATGACCATTCTACCTTTGGTTCAAGGGTATCACATGAGACAAATCACCCATGCAAGTGATCATTTCCACTCCTTGCCAATTGGCACTCTCCTATTGGTCCACATCGACACCTAGGACACTACCCAACCAGACCCAAGGACGTTGGGTCGGCCATGACCCATGGGAAGTGAAATCACCTCACCCTCCCCATTAGTGCACATGAAACCCATAGGACACCCACTATTCCTCCTTGGAATCCACCTCCACACCTTCACACACTCAAATCGAGCCACCTCATCCACTCCCTACCACCCACAACCCTCCTTGGCGATGACGGGATTAGGCTTTAATCAGGCTTAATTAATCATTTTTAATGGTTAAAACATCCAAAATTCATAATAAATCATAGAAAATTTGGAAAAATAAAAATAAATACCCATTTTAAAGGAATTTCAGAGGAAAATTAATTAAAATTCATCTTAATTAATTTTGAAAAGTAATTAAGACTTAATTAGGGTTTAATTACAAAATTATTTAGCTTAATTACTTTAGCAATTAATCTTTAAGTTTTGTGAGTTAATTTAACGAGATAACCTCCACCTTTCATGATTTTCTTAGGATTATTTGCTCACTTAATTAGGAAAATTGATCAATTAAACCTTAATTACTCTTTTTAAGTTAATTAATGATTAATTAATCCCATGAATAGTACTAAATTGGTTAATTAAGTTTATTAATCATTATTCAACAGTGAATGAACTAATGGAATGGAGTTACGACCTATTTCTTAGCCTCTTTCCCTAAGTTTATTTCATTAATTAAAATGAAACCAATTAAGGTTTAATTAATTGATAAAATGGCTTAAATAATTAAATTAAAATCATAATCACATCATAGCTTAATTAATCAATTCTTGGCTAGACATTTAGGTGTTCAATAACCTAAAGTTATTTAAGGAAAATTAGGGTTAACCCACATGTGTGGGGTTACCATGAAAGTACCTAATTAAGTTCTTTAATTTAATTAACCATTAATCATGAGCCAATTGCATTAGGCCCCTTTTATTTCTTAGGATCATTGCTAATTTAATTTCCAATTCATGTGCATATAATATTGGCCCATAATTATTTGGGTAATTATGTTAAGGTAACATAGGAAAGGGTTGATTAATGTATTTAATGCATTCTACAACTTTATTAACTCATAAAATAAACTTAATTATATTTCATTAAACCAAATTAATTAATAAATATGGAAAAGGGTTAGGATCAGCAAACCTTCTCTCACATCCTTAAATCAAATCAAAACATAAAATTAGAGATGATATTAAGAAAGCTTTGGTTTACTTTAAATGGCTTCATTTAATATGATTGTCATTAGGAATTAATTTGATAGAATGAAATCATGTGTTTATGTTTATTCATTCCTTTCCAATCATGTTAAATGTTGTATGTCATTTGAAATCATACATTGATTTTTTTCAAAATTAATCAAATTAAATGATTTTCTTTTATGTAAGCTTGCATGTGTTAGACTAATTTATAATATGTATGGCTATTATCACTAATAAGTTCAAATCATTTTTCCAAAGTTTATAAACCAATTACATTGATTAAAATATTGATTAATTAAAGATTAATTTATTAAACCAATTACATTGATTAATTAAAATTCTTTTATGTAAGCTTTCTTTTCTATATTCATACATACAAATTTACATATGTTTGAATGAAAATGGGTATATAGTTTAGACATCTTGGGAATACGAGGCTTTAGCTAGACCTAAGGAGGTCATTTGATTACCTCACTTCCCTAGTTAATAATGACATGCACCTAATTAATTTAATCTCTATCCATTTTTGTATAAGAATTTGGATAGAGCTTTAAGTTAATATGATTAAATTATTAAATTAAATAAAACATACACATACATTAAACATTTAAATGTGCTAAAATATGTTGCATGTATAGATAAGCTTAGGATTAAATCATATTCATATTACATGTGATCAAAATGATTGATCTAATCTATGTCATGTGGCAGTAGTTCAATTAAATTAATCTTAAGATGTCTTTCATATTGAATGAGGTTACTTAAAGTGAACCTTGTAAATCACATGAAATAAAATAAAATACAAATTAAAATTCACAAATTAATTAAATAACTTCAAATGATACCCACCATCATGTTAACTTGAATAATTTCTAAACTTAGAAAAATACAACTCTAATACTTAATTAAATACCTACCACACAAGACCTTAACACACACATTAGAATTAAGTCATGACTTTTAGCTCTATGTTAGGGTGGTGTATGACGTGATGTATGTTTTGTTTCATGATGTGTTCTTTTAGACTAGATGTTAAAGTGTATGCTTCATAGGCTAGATGTTAGGTCGTTCCTAGCCTAATCATATTTTCTATAGGGAATTGTGCTTAAGGGGATGCTTAAAATAAATATAAATGTTCTCTTTATAGGTTACTTAAACCCCTTAGCGTAATCCAAGTTAGGACGGGTGGGCTTGGTTACCCATGTGTGGGGCGCTAAGTCAAAATTATATATAAAACTGTTTGGGATTGTATGTGTTTTTAACCAACCTTTGTATTATAAGTGTAGTTATATTTAATTTTACTATTCTTAAT
Source organism: Cymbidium sinense (assembly GCA_021442155.1). Lineage (NCBI taxonomy): Eukaryota > Viridiplantae > Streptophyta > Magnoliopsida > Asparagales > Orchidaceae > Cymbidium > Cymbidium sinense. The sequence continues at coordinate 167,224,438 of CM038218.1, read as the reverse complement.
GTAATTTTACAATAGAATTTGGATTAGTGCCTTGGGGGATTAGGATGAGTAGTGGTTAGAAGGCTTTGTCTTGAGGTGCCCTGTGATGCCTTTGAAACAGGCCTATCCAAATCAAGAAGGAGGAAAGAAGATGTGAAGAAATTAAGGAAAGAAGACCCCCATAGCATTTATTCATTTTTAAATTGTAATTATTCGTTCATATTCCGGGTTGTATAAGGGTGGAGCTCGGTTATCTATCTTTTCTTTTTTCAGGTTGTACGGTGGTACCCGATCGCACCGGCCTCTTATTCTTTTGCGGAAGTTAAAAAATTATTTAATGATATTTTAAATCGTGCATTAGGTGGCATGCTTTTTATAATTTCTTAAATATTTGATGCTTTAATGTGTGGCCTAGATGCGATTAGGCTCTTAGTGAAAAATTAATTTTTCTACCCCAATTAATCAAGCATAACTAAATTTTAAATAATTCATAACCTCACCATAAAGCCTAGGTATTAAATAAGATAATTAAAAGATTTAGAAACCCTTTAGTTGTATGGTTGTATGTTTCACATCATGCATGCATATTATTTCACTTTTGAAAATTAGGGATTTCTTTCCTTGCAGGATGGTAGAATGCTTGACCTGTAAGGGCATCCCTTGTGTTAGAAAATACCCCTTTCTCGCTAATTTAGTTAACAACTTTATTTCATCATGCATGTAGGCATCAAAATCCTAAAGTCATTGTTCAAATGAAGTGTCAAAAATTAAATAAAATTTGAAAAGATTTTGCATTAAATTCAATCATTACTCATACCACTCATGCTTTAGTTTCTTAGGGGGTGGGTTTAGGACTTTAGTCTCTTTCTAATTAATTAACTACCCTGACTATCTTGCCATTTCATATGACCAGATCACATGGATTTGAATCATAGGAGGAGTTAGCCGGCAACCACTCTAGGCGATTGTAAGCCTAGCAATCGAGCAGTTTATTCTCTCTTATGGAGGTAAACCTTATTCCCATCTTCGCTTAGATTTAGGTCGTACTTTAACTCATGCTAAAGCTCCCTATATTTAAGATCTGAGATTGCTATTTCCTTCAGGATATAAGCATAAATCCTCACCTCTTAAGTATTTCTATAATCTTGTGTTGTTGGATTATAAGCCTTAGCAATCTATTAAAATTTCAACTCAAAATATATAATTCTCTTTAGTTTCAAAATAATAAAGCCAAACCATAGGATAGCTTGGAATGCTTGCTAGACTTCCTAGTATCACGAGCATTCCCTACTTCCTCCCTTTGGATTCCAAAAATAAGTCCTCTCTTTGAACCTTTCAATTGATTTTCCAAATATAACAAATCCTTTGATAATCTAACCTTGAAATCTTTGGAGATAATAATTATTTAATTTAATCAAGAGTAATCTTAGAAAATTTCTTTTTTGAAGATGTAATTAACTATGGAGGCTTAGCTCCATAGGAAACTTAAGAACTTGGTTTAATATAAACCCTTTTTTATTTATCCATGTAAAGTAGGGGAAAAATCTCTAGTATATTCGAAGACCCATCATGCCTTAGGTCCATTAAAGAGTGATGCCTCTATCTTTTGAGATAGCACATTATACCTCAATTTCATACCTGATCACTTCAAATAAGTACCCCTACGATGCATTGGTGTCCCCCCCCCCCCCCTCCCCATCCAAGAAATAAACATTACAAGCACCCAACTCATAATTAGCAAATTCATAGGTTCAATTCTTGTTAGATGCATGCCAATGGGAACATTCAATAAGTCTATTAGAATTGGCTCTATATGAATAGAATCTCATCATCCATATATAGTGAATTGGTATGGTATATTCATACCATAACATATGAACAGTAATAACTATAATTCTTATCAATACTGAAACTCATAGGGAAGAAAATGGATTTATGGATGGAATCAAATATGTAGTATTTATAAAAAAAAGTATTCGATTATTAAGGAATAATCAATATACTTCTAATGTTGAATTAGGATCAACTAGGACATAAATAAAGCATTGGGCTGAACTCTTCTTTGGTGTTAAGGTAAGAGCTATGAATAGTCATCGACTCCTGGAAAGGGTAAAAGGATGGGGACTATTATGGGACATACAATGCATTACAGATGTATGATCATTACACTTCAATCGGGTTATCCTATTCCACCTCTCATAGTGAAAAGAACGTAAAGAAGAAGACTTAATAACATAGCAATACATTAACACAAAACTTCTACCCCGAGCACACAATGGAGTCATAGACAGTCAAGTGAAATCCAATCCATGAAATAATTTGATCTATCAACAACATTATTGTGGTAAAAGTCATAATGTTAGAGGGATAATTACCGTAGAGCATAGAGGGGGAGGTCATAAGCGCATCTATAACATAAAATTGACTTTTGATGAAATAAAAAAGGGATATCTAGTAGAATCATAACCATAGAATATGACCCTAATCAAAATACAGACATTTATCTCACACATTATGGGGATGGTGAGAAGAGATATATTTTACATCCTAAAGGGGCTATAATTGGAGATACCATTATTTCTTGTACAAAAGTTCTTATATCAATGGGAAATGCTCTACCTTTGAGTGTGATTTAAACTATTGATTTATGTAATTGGAAGTAACCAATTAGGTTTATGATGAAACCAAGAAATTATCACTTATCGAATTGGAGTACCTCTGGGATAGACCTTAATAGAAAACTGTTGAGTAATGGCAATAAGTGATTAAGTTTAGTAGTTCTCATATAAAATTATTGACTCTAGAGATATGGTAATATAGAGAAGATAAAATTGTTTGAAGCATCGCATAGAATCGGAAGCACCCCTTATTTCAAAGAGAGGATGATAGGTTATTTACATTTCATATGGTGGTCAGAAGCGAATTGAACACTAAGCGATGGTAATTAGAAAGACCCCCCTGAGGAAAAATAGAGATATCTCCTACATTACTCATAATATGTAGAAGTATTGACATAATTTCATAGAGTCATCCAGTCTAAATGCTACATGAAGAACATAAGCCAAATGATGGAACGGGGAGACCTAGGATGTAGAAGATCATAATATAAGTGATTCAACAATTTTGGATTTCTATATATCAACTCATGTGGAACTACATCATATGATTCATATAAGATCCATCTATCTAGATATCATCATATACATCTAGAAAGTCATGTGCTTTGGAAGAAGCTTGTATAGTTCAGGAAAGGGTTTTGATTGATAAAAAAGAATAATATACTTCAACCGATATGCCCTTAGGCATGGCCATACATAACATAGAAATCACACTTGGAAAGGGTAGACAATTAGCTAGTGCAACAGGCGCTGTAGTGAAACTAATTACAAAAAAGGGTAAATCAGCCACATTAAGATTACCATCTAGGGAGGTCCATTTGATATCTAAGAACTACTTAGCAACAGTCGGACAAGTGCGTAATGTTAGGGTGAACTAAAAAAGTTTGGGTAGAGTTGGATTTAAGTGTTAGCTAGGTAAGTGTCTTGTAGTAAGAGGAGTAGTTATGAACCTATAGACCATCCCCATGGGGATAGAAAAGGGAGAGCCCCAATTGGTAGAAAAAACCCACAGACCCTTGGGGTTATCTTGTGCTTGGAAGAAGAAGTAGGAAAAGGAACAAATATAATGATATTTTTATTCTTTTTCATCATAAATAAGAACATTGAAAATCAATTTTTTGAAATTGGAAATAATGTGATGGGCGAAAGACAGGCTGTACATGGTGGATTCACAATCCACTGCCTTGATCCACTTGGCTACATCCGCCCTTCCCTTATCTAGCTAAAGGATTTTCCCTTTATTTTTTTCATTCATCATTATACTTCAGATTAAGATCGAGATATTGGATATAGAATGCCAATTTCAAAATTGTAAAAAAAGGAGTAATCAACCATGACATGTTCACTCAAAAAAAATCCTTTTGTAGTTAATCATTTATTAGGAGGAATTAAAAAAATCAATAGGAGGGAAGAGAAAAAAATCATAGTGACTTGGTCTCGAGCATCTACCACTATGCCCACAATGATTGGCCATACAATCGCTATTCATAATAGAAAGGAACATTTACTTATTTATATCACAGATCATATGGTCGATCACAAATTCATAGAATTTGCACCTACTCTCACTTTCGTGAGACAAATGAGAAATGATAATAAATCTCATTTTTAGTCATCCTACTAAGTATTCATGTAAAAAGACTTATCTTATATCTTAAGAGTCTTTATCTTATAGTAAGAGTAGAGGTATATTTATTTTCTTTTTCATAAGACCTAGACTTTTTTGACTTATCTTATACTATACTTCACCTAGGCACTTGTCATTCATTGGTCGGGGAGAGCTTTTAACAAAATTCAGATAGAGAAGCAAAACTTTTAGCTCAACATATATATATATATATATATATATATATATATAGCACATATATATATATATATATATATATATGTGTGTGTGTGTGTGTGTGTGTGTGTGTGTGTGTGCGTGTGTCTATTTCAAAGCACGAAGAGTAATTGATCAGATTCAGGGATGTTCTTATGAGAAAATACTCATGATACTACAACTAATGCCATATTGAGCATCTTATCCAATTTTAAAATTAGTTTATTCTGCAGCAGCAAATGCTAGTCATAATATGGGTTTAAATGAAGTTGATTTATTTATTAGTAAAGTTTAACTCAATAGAGGTGCTATTATAAAAAAGTTAAAACCCCGGGCTCGAGGATCGTAGTTATCTGATAAAAAACACTTGTCATATAAAGATTCCTTAAAATCTAAAATTTAGATTCTTATTTAGAAAAAAATGGATCCAAAAAGAATATAAAATTATGGGACAAAAAATAAATCCACTTGGTTTCAGACTTGGAACAACTCATAGTCATCATTCTTTTTGGTTCACAAAATTAAAGAATTTTTTCATGGGTCTATAATAAGATGAAAGAATATATAATTGTATTAAGGACCATGTAAAAATAATTATAAAATATCCTCAGGTTTCAAAGGAATTCCCCATACAAGAATTCAAAAAAATAATAGATTTGATTCAAGTCATAATCTACATTGGATTTCCCAACTTATTAATAGAAGGATGGATATGAGTCGAAGAATTACAAATGAATGTACAAAAAAAGTTTCATTATGTAAACCAAAGACTCAATATTACTATCACAAGAATTGAAAAGCCTTATGGACAACCAAATATTCTTGCAGAATATATAGTTTTACAATTAAAAAATAGAGTCTCATTTCGAAAGGCAATGAAAAAGGCTATTGAATTAACTGAACAAATGGGTACAAAAGGAATTCAGTGCAAATTGCAGGGCATATCGACAAAAAAGAGATTGCATGTATCAAATGGATCAGAGAAGGCAGGGTTCCCTTACAAACAATTGGCTAAAATTGATCAATTCTCCTATACAATTAGAACTATCTATGGAGTCTTAGGCATCAAAGTTGGATATTTATAAAAAGAATTAGAAAATAAGAATAATTGACCTTTCTTTATCTTGCCATTCTATTCATCGATAGAAAAAATTTAGAAACTCTTTTCTTATTTTTTTTTCTTAATCAAAAAAAAACAAACAATTATAATTCTATAAGGTTGAATAAAAATTTGATTTACCATTTGATTTCATTTAGATTTTATTATAATTGCTATTCTCAGTATGTGACTCATTAGTTTTTTCTTTAGAGTTTAAAATTTAGATTGAAAAAAAAGGAATATTCTGACATGACTACAAACTTAGTAACTATCAAAACTCAAGAAACTCAAAACTAAAAACCAACTTATTGCTTCATATTGTCGAGATCCCAAGAAATAGTCACTATATGACTGTATCGATCATATAGTTGTAACAATTGAAATTCTTTTAATAAAAAAGAATTTTGATTAAGAATTGTGAAAAAAGGGGGATGTGGAAAAATGGAAGGATATAGAAAGAGAGAATAAAGATATCAATGATATATGATTCCCATATGTTTGGTTTATGATGAATTAACCCATAAAAAAATAAAAAGATAGTGTTATAAAGCATCAACATCAATATACAATAAAAATAAAAAATATCTAATTACAATAGAATAAGAAATATAAAAGTAAACAATAGAAACTATAGAAAAAAATAAATGAAATTAAAATAATAATCTAAATAATTTAATCAATATGGATAATATAGTATATTATGTAAGATATCAAAGATAGAAGAATAAATAATCTAAATAATAGAAAATAAAGAATAATTTAATCGAGCTCGGGTTAAGAAAAACTGAGGAGATTAACTCGAAAATAAATAACAAATTTTGTTGAGAGCGCCATTATAGAGTTCAAGCCTAAGCAGTAATAGAGAAGCTATGGAAATGATACCCATGATTACATAGGATTTTCTTAAAAATGAATCAATCCTAATGATTCATTGGGTAAGATGGGGGAATGAACCAAAAATATATATATTTCTTCTAAATGGTCATGAATTGACCCTACAAATGAAGGATGAAAGAGTCAATATTCGCCCATGAAACCTTTCTTTATTTTTCTTTAATTTTATAATTTCATTTATTGGATGACTATTGGCATGATTCAATAAAGGTAAAGTAAGATACCTTAGAAATTTTGATAAAATAAAAAGATAAAATAAAATAGAAAAACATGCCTAGTTATATATATAGCTACCTATGTAATGAATTCAATATAAAAAATTAGTATATTCTTTCTTTTGATAGAACAAAATATAGAAATATATGTGTATATTGTGTATATATAATATTATTGATTCATTTCATTCATGAGGAGCTAGATGAGATGAAACTCTCATGTCTGATTTTGCAGTAAAGATGGAATTCAAAAACAACCATCAACTATAACCCCAAAAGAACCAGATTTCATAAACAACATAGAGGTCAAATAAAGGGAATATCTTATTGAGGCAATCAGATTTGTTTTGGTAGATATGCACTTCAGGCACTTGAACCTGCTTGGATCATAGCTAGACAACTAGAAGAAGGGTGAAGAGCAATGACACGATATTCAAATCATGGTGGAAAGATATGGGTACGTATCTTTTCCGACAAATATGTTACTGTGAGACCTACAGAAACACTTATTGGTTAGGCAAGGGATCCCCCGAATATTGGGTATCCATTGTTAAACAGGGCCGATTACTTTATGGAATTAGTGGAGTATCAGAAACTGTAGCCAAAGCTGCTATGGAAATTGCAGTATGCAAAATGCCTATACGAACTCAATTTGTTATTTCAGGATAGGTAAACAAAAGTAAAAGGAGTATGGATAATGAAAAATAATTACAGATTTATTTATTTCTAGACAGACAATATTTCTTTGTTTTTTTCATTATCCCTTGAATTTAAATAAGAGATTAAAATAAAAATGATATGATTCAACCTCAAACCCTTTAGAATGTAGCGGATAATAGTGGTGCTCAAGAATTGATGTGTATTCGAATCATAGGAACTTGTAATCACTAATATGCTCATATTGGCAATGTTATTGTTGTTGTAATCAAAGAAGCAATGCCCAACATGCCTCTAGAAAGATAAAAAATAATTAGGGTTGTGATTGTATGCACGTGTAAAGAACTCAAACGTGACAATGGCATGATAATACGATATGATGATAATGCAGCGGTTATCATTGATCATAAAGGAAATCGAAAAGGAACTCAAATTTTTAGTGCATTACTCAAGAATTATGATAGTTGAATTTTATTAAAATAGTTTTATTAGCACCCTAAGACTTATAGATGAAAATATGATATATCCAATCTATACATAAAATATTCAAATATCTGAAAAAAAAAATTTGATTAATAGATTGTGTCTCATAAATATACTTTAAATTTCAAAGTACTTTTAATAATGAAATAATAAAAAATAAAACAAAAAAGAAGCATGTTGATTATATCAAAATTAGAAGGCACCAATAACTATAGTTCATCATGGGTAGGGACATAACTTCTATAAGAAATGCTAACATATATCAAAAAGGAAGAGTTCAAATAGTATCTACTAATATCACTAAAAATATTGTGAAAATATTTTTAAGAGAAGGTTTTATTGGAAATGTTCAAAAATATTAAGAAAGTCAAAAAAAATTTCTTGGTTTCAACCTTATGACATAGAAAGACTAGGAAAGGGAATAAATAAAAATGAAAGCATATCAGTTGACCTGGTATACAAATCTATTCCAAAAGTCAAAGAATTTCTAAAATGTTAGGTGGAATGGGAATTGTAATTCTTTTTACTTCTCGAGGTATAATGACAGAATGAGAAGCTTGACTAGAAAAAATTGGAGGAGAAATTTTGTGTTATATATGGTGATTCTCGTAGGGTATCCTAATTTTTTCTTGAACTTATTATTTATAAAAGAGAGAGGAAAAGTGAATTATAGAACTCTTCCTCTATTAGTTAATACCTAAAGGGGATTCCCTGGAATGAAAGAATAAAAATTGATTCATGAGGGTTTAATTATTGAATCACTTCCCAAAATGTTTCAAGTTTGATAAGATAATGAAGATCTAATTCTAGGTTATATTTCAGGGAGAATTTGACATAGTTTTATATGTATACTACACAGAGATAGAATCAAAATCAAAATGAGTCATTATGATTCAACTAGGGGAAGTATAATTTATAGACTTCACAAAAAAAAAAATGAATGATTAGATCATTCGTTTAAACATCCTTTTCATAGGGATATAATTCGAAGTTCAAAAATGTAATAAACTAATTTTTGTTTCCAAAAAAATAGATTTAGAATAAAAATAAGGAATGATAAATATGAAAATAAGGGCTTATGTTCGCAAAATTTGTGAAAAATGTCATTTTATTCGTAGGCGGTGTGGGGCGAATTATAGTTATTTGTTCCAATATGAGACATAAACAGAGACATGGGTAATCCTTCTCAAGTTCTAAATCAAGAACTTTTTAAAAGAAAAACCCATGTACTTGTAAAAAGAAAGGATTAATTTTTATATTAAATAGCTATCCCTATATCTTTCTGATTCTTCTTTCTTTTTATTTTATTCTTAGGAATATGATCTGATAAAATATGACAAAACCTATAGCAAAAATTGTTTTATGTAAGAATGCACATATTGGTTCAAAAGAATGAACGTAGAATACCAAAAAGTGTTATTCATGTTCAAGCAAGTTTCAACAATACTATTGTAACTATTACAGATGTACGGGGTCTAGTGATTTCTTAGGCTTCCACAAGTACTTCTAGATTTAGTGACACAAGAAAAGGAACACCCTATGCTACTCAAGCTTTGGCATTTAATGCTATTCATACATTAGTCGATCAGGGTATACAACAAGCAGAAGTTATGATAAATGGTCTAGGTCTCAAAAGAGATGCGACATTACGAGCCATTCAGTGAAATGGGATGCTATTAAGTTTCATACATGATGTAACACCCATGCCGCATAATGGATGTCACCCCCATAAAAAAGACATGTTTAGAAATAATAATTCAAGAGACTACAAGAGAAATAAATGATTCAATGATATGATCCAATAATCATAAATAAAAGAAAAGAATAGTATGGTTCGAGAAGAAGTAGCAAGATCCACTCAAACACTACAGTGGAAATGTGTTGAATCAAGAGTAGACAGCAAGCGTCTTTATTATGGTCATTTTGTTCTATCCCCGCTTATGAAAGGTCAAGCCGATACCATAGGTATTGCCATGCGAAAGGGCTTTACTTGGAGAAGTAGAAGGAACATGTACCACACTTGCGACATCTGAAAATATTCTGCATGAATATTCTACGATAATAGGTATTGAAGAATCAGTACGTGAGATTTTAATAAATTCAAAAAAGATTATATTGTAAAGTAATCTCTATGGAGTTAGGGACACATCCATTTGCGCTAGGGGACCTAAATACATAACAGCTCAAGATATTATCTCACCACCTTTTGTACAAACAGTTGACATGACTTAGCATATAGCTAACTTGACAGAACCTATTGATTTGTGTATTGAATTACAAATCTAGAGAGGTCATGGATATCATATGAAATCCATAAATGAATCTCATGATGGAAGTTATCCTATAGATATTGTATCTATGCCTGATCGAAATGCAGATCATAGTTTTATTCTTATGGGAATGGGAATGAAAAATAAGAGATACTCTTTCTAGAAATATGGATGAATGGAAGTTTAACTCCTAAAGAAGCACTTTATGAAGCTTCTTGTAATTTGATTGATTTATTGATCCCTTTTCTACATGGAGAGGAAGAGTACATGAATTTAGAGGAAAATGAAAATAGATGGAATCTACCCTTTTTTTTTCTTTCAAGACAAATTCACTAATCTCAAGAAAAACAAAAAAGGAATTCCATTGACATGTATTTTTATTGACCAATTAGAATTGTCTTCCAGGACCTATAATTTTCTCAAAAGGTCTAATATGCATATATTATTGGACCTTTTGAATCACAGTCAAGAAGATCTTATGAAAATGGAATATTTTCACATAGAAGATATAAAACAAATATTGGGCACTCTACAGAAGCATTTTGCAATCAATTTACCTAAGAAAAAGTTTTCATTTTAAATCCATGGAATTTTTTCATTTTTTAAATTTTTAGAAAAAAAATTAGCAATAAAAAATAATGGAATAATTTTTTAATCTCTGACACAGTCCATATATTTACAGAATAGATACATAATAAGATTGATGTATCAAGGGAAGATCCATAAGGATCTTCTTTAGATACCTATGTCATGGTATTTAACTTTGAAAAAGACCTAAAGTGAGGGATTTCTCGATAGGTAAATTTGCTCCAATACCTAACCAAAGAGCTACTATGGTACCGATCAAAAATACTATTTTAGCTACTAGATGACGAAATAGATTTTGGAATTTATTGACATTCTCCAAAAAAGGTATTGTCAATAATCCTATTGGTACTAAAACCATTAAAAGAACACCCAATAATTTATTGGGCACTGTGCAAAGTATATGAAATCTGGGAAAGAAGTACCATTCGAGTAATATTTCCAATGGAGTTGCAAACAAATCCGCCGGTTCACCAATCATTAATAACCCTAGAACTGCTAAAACCACACTACATGCAATAGTGCCTAGGATTACTTCTGGAAAAATATATAAAAGATTACTGGGCCATGCGGGTTCTCCAAAATAATTATGTCCCATCCCTTTAGTTAGTTTAGCTCTTAATAAAGGATCATTCAAATCAGGTTTATTTATTATTTGGATAGGTGAACTCTTGTGGATCCATCCCCCAAAAGAATCAGACATGATAAGTTTTTATCATCCGACTTGAGCAAGAATCAAAAGAATCACAGAAATAGATCCATAGAACATAAATAGTTCCATAGAAGACCTATATTTTTATACATATCCACATATATAATGTAGAATGACTCTATGTAAGAAAAAATTTATCAAATTCCCTTTCCTCGAATTTCAAGGATTCATTATTCATTGCAAATAATTTAGTTATAGCAACAAGGAAATGCTCAATATCCAAGTCTGCATATAAATTCAATCATGATCAAGTGTTTTTTGGATTGTCTCATATCTTTTGGTTGGTATTTAGCCTTACAACATCTCGATTGTACTACATAAATCAAATAGAAAGTTTTTTTGTTAATAATAAAGTCTAGCCCCTATTCTTCCTTAGATCCCTTATTTAACGTTGATAGTATAATAGATCAGGGTTGATGCAAAGGAAATGAATGCATCTACATACTATAAAAAATTTATTAAGATTACTATAAAATTAATACGAAATACTAATACTATCAATTAATTAAATAATTATAAAAAATATACTAAAAAAACAAACAAAGTAAATAAATAGAACATTGGATCATTCCACATCACGTATTCTAGGGATCTTATGGAGCCTGTTCATGCATGACAAGATTCGGGTATGATCATAGAAAATACTCTCCTCAAGTTAAAACCGGCCTATCCTATGCTACATAAAGGGACTGACATGATAGTTGGATGTGGAGACATGTTGGGTTGTTAATTCCAACTTGGTGAATAAAATCATATATCTACATGGACCAATCAATAGTTCAAGTCACACACTCCCATAATCCATCCTCTTTTGGGAAAATATACTTTAATTATTCCATTCATATCAAATAAATAATACTTCAGAATTGAATATAAGTCTCCAAATAACATGCCTTATTTTTCAATAATCCATATTTGTAGCAATAAATGACTCTTGTTTCTCCCTGATATGATAAATTACAAATATCTATGATCTACCTTCTCTATAAAGGACCGAAATACCTTGCTTACATATATCATTGGAAAGTGCATTAACATAAATATGATAATAAGAAGAGGCAATACAAAAGTATGTAAACTATAAAAATGAGTCAAAGTGGACTAGCCCACACTAGCACTTCCACATAATAATTCTACCAAAGGCGATCCTATTATAGGAATAGCGTTTAGGTACACATGTTATAATTTTTACTATCCAATAGTCAATTTGGTCCTGAGGTAAGGAATAACTAGTTATGCCAAAAGATACGGTCAATACAACCAGAACTACCCCTATAACCTAAGTTAATTCGTGAGGTTTTTTAAAACCCCTTGTAAGATACACACAAAATACATGCAAGATCAACATTAGAACCATCATACTTGTTGTCCATTGATGAACTGATTGAATTAACCAACCAAAGTTGGCCTTAGTCATTATGTATTGAATAGAGGAAAAAGCTCTATAACAGTTGGACAATAGTAAAAGGTTATAGAAAAATGTGTAGCTACTTGTACTAAAAAAAAAAGTGTAATCCTCCCTAAATAATAAAATATATTGCCATGAGGAAGAACATATTTACTAGTTATATCATTTATAATCGCTTGAATCTCGAGATGTTCCATGAACCAATCATATACTTTATTGACATAGGTCAACCAAGAAAGACTCCCCCTCTTAGAGTCGTATATGAAAGTTTCATCTTGTACAGCTCAAGCCAAAACACACAAATACTGGTTTCAATGGATATGGAATAGAGAGTTTCAGAATTCTTGTGGCTTAGCCACTTGACTTGATTTGACCTAAAGATACAATGTAAGAAAAATCTAGAATCTCTTCTTTATGATGATAATGCCAAGAAATACAATATCAAGTTGGCTCATCTATCTTTCTTTATGTTAATCATGATAGGCCTCTTGAATCTTATCTCCCCTATCATTTTTTTTTTTTTTTATTTGATAGAAATTCTCTTGTTGATACCCTATGAATCAATTGAAACCTCATAATACTAAAACCATGATGATTTAAGAAAACCAAAGCTAAACTCAAAGGATTTTTGAGTAAAAATCATTTGATCATCACTTCTTCAATGAATATAATAACTCAACAAAATCTAGAGAAAGAGGTTTCTTTTAAAAGTATGAAGAAAAAAAGTGTTTGATTTAGAAAAGACATATTTCCTTTTTTTTAATATGGTTGTGAGGTCTGAATAATATGTATGAATCATAGTTCAAATATTTCTTTTCTTGATCTATTCTATATAGTCTGTGCTCCATTGACTAGAATAAATATCCGATGAGGTAGAATCATCTTGATAGAGATGACAGGTACATTCTCTATATTATCAATAAAATCAGTTAAACAAGTCACATGCTCATATTCCAGAAATGAAATATCAAAACAAACAAATTTCATGATCGAACTACCATAATGGTCTTTAAATCCAAGTATTAGGTAATCTTAAGTTGAAGTAATAAGTATCTAAAGCATGAAGTAAGTAAAAGTAAAAAAATCTTTTTTTATTGAAAAACTAGGACTTACTAGTTTTATGAACTAATTAATTGGAATTCTATCCAGTAAAATAGATGAATTATAAATTTCTAAAATAATAGATAGAAATATTGCAAATAGAGCCATTGCAACTCCCTCAAGTGGTGTAGTCTCCCACACTAGAGCTACTTTTCCATATTCTGAATTCAATTGTTTCGATAAATTCCCAATGCCAGTTGATCTTGGCCCAGATCTAGAACTTCTCTCAACAGTTTTTGTAGCCATCAATCCTCTTTTATCATGGGTTTAAAACTATTGACTTTGTATACCATTCCATTATAGTTGTAAATAAACCACATTATTGTGATCCTTTGTGACCTTGAAATTATCAAAAAAAAATGGAAACAACAACCCTAGTTTCCATCTCCATATTTTGTTTACTTGTATGCTTTACTGGGTATGACTTATTTACCGCTTTTGGGAAACCCTCTCAAAAATTAAGAGACCCCTTCGACGAACATGGGGAATAGTTGAAGTAATGAGCGGGGGGGGCTCATTACTTCATTGGAAATAATGAAAAGTCATTTCATTTTTTAGTTGGAACTTTAGGTGGTTCTCGAAAAAAGATAGGAAAAAAAAATATCCTAAAGTCAAAACTAAGAGGAATATATAAACCAATGCTTCCAAATATTCGATCATATTTTACAATTATAGCTTCCACACCTATTCATTTTGGATTATTTATTAAAGAAATTTGAATTTGAGATTTACAATTGACTATTACTATTTATTACTATCTATATAGTATGTATATATAGATATAGTCATTCATATCTTATTACTATTCGATTATATTCTATTTCAATTTTTTCTATATTATTCTAATAGTTTAATAGAATATATTATTCTATTCATACATAAAAAATATAGAAAAATAAATAAATAGATGAAATAGATATTTATATATTAGTATATTAAATTAATATATTAATATTTAATATGAAATAGATAATAGATTCAATTAGTATATAAAATAGAAATTAATAAATTAGAAATATTAAATATTAAATAGTTAAATACTATATATAAATATAATATATTTATAAATTTATATACTCTAAATATCTAAATACTAGAATAAAAGAAAAAATAGAGGCAAAAGATAGCAAAGGAATTTTGCATTAGATTACTTGTCTCCTTATAGTTGAATCTCCAAGTTTTTGGAATGCTCCAAATTCCACTTGAGCCACTAAATCTGTATCAATATTGGCAAAAACATCTCTGAATAAGGTCCTGGCACCATGCCAAATATGTCTAAAAAGAAAAGAAAAGCAAACGTATCATGCCCAAAAGTGAACCAACCCCTTGGACTACTACAAATAACACCATTGGATTTCAAAGTAGCCCAGTCTAATTCAAAAATCTCACCTAATTGGGCATGTCTAACATATTTTTTTCATAGTAGAAGGATCACTATAAATGACACCATTGAGTTCTCCACCATAGAATTCAACAGTTACCTTGAAATTTCTTATTTAGATGGTCAAATATGTCATTAAGGATAAGCATATTATCTTGAAAAATAAACATGTTATCCTATAATGGATTTGATCATTAAATAAAAGACTTCTAAGGCTAATGGGTCTTCCATGTACCAGAGATTTTTCCCTTAAACTATATGGAAGATAGAACAGGGTTTAATTTAAATTGGGTTCTTGGTTCCCTATAGAGGAAAGCCTCTATAGTTAATTGCATCTTAAGAAGGGTCTCTTCCTAAGAATACCCTTGATTAAAGAAATAAATTGTTATTTTTAAAGATTTCTAAGGTGGTTTTCAAAGGATTGATTATTTTTGAAAATTTTAATTGGGAATGGTCCAAATTAGAGAGAGAGTTATTTTGGAAGTCAATTGGGATGAAGTAGGAACTGTCTATTGATATTGGGAAGCCTAGTAGACATTTCAACTATCCTATAATTAGGTTTTAAATTTAGAATTTAATTTATATTTTGAGTTGATATTTTTTAGAAATCTAATACTTAGATTCTAACAACATAAGACTACAAAAATGCCTAGGATGAAAGACTTATTCCTAAAAAGGATGCTTCAGAACCTAATCTACAGGTGCTTCTGACACATGTCAGATGCTCAACCTAATTCTATCTTGGGAATTATCAATCATTCCTCTCACTTGAGGGAATTAACCTATCCCTGACTCTTTTGGACTTATAACCCTCCTAGAGAGGGCTGCCAGCTAACACCACCTAAGCCCATTTTAAATTTATAAACTCAAGTCTTATGAATGCAAGATGGTTAGGTTGTTGCATTTTTAAGAAAGGAATCTATGAACCCAGGCTCACTCCCTAATCCCTAGAATCTTGTAGGGTATGAAGCTGCATCTAACAAATGCATATTTTTTAGATTTTTATAAGTTTTCACTCAAGATTTATTTTAGTCCATGGATATGCATTGAATGCCTAATTTCATGCAATCAGAAATGGTTATGGGCTAAATCAAAAATAGAAGGCAGGCTTCTCCAAGAAGGTGGTCATCATCGCAGGATAGATGCCCCTTATGTGCAATGGTTGAAGTTGCCCAATTCAAAAAATGGAAATAATATGATTTCATGATTTTAAACCTAATTATTTCTAATTAATTTTATGTTATACCTAAGGCTTTAGTTTATGAAGTTTTGATTTTTATTTATTTTATGTTTCAATTGGTTAAGTTTAATTGGGTAGAAAATTTAGTTTTCTCCTATGAGCCTATTCGTCTAGGCATTCATTCACAGGAAAGCACAACACTGAAAGAAATCTAGAAAAGCAGGTTGATTCCATTATACATCCAAAATAAATCAAGCCAATCAAATTTATAAAAATAGGCCAATGCTATTGTGTACCACTGTACACCCCAGAAGAAAGAAAAATGGGCATTCAAGCTCACTTATAACCTAACCGGTGTCAGACTAATAAAGTACAAGACCACCTCACTGACCGTGTCGATAATATACCACTTTTTTCAGATACATATGAATATACAAAAAGGGAACCACAAGAATGAGATGCCATACAAAAAAATCACATTTGATTTGATTATATGATTTACATATGTGATATGAAATTCTTCCTAAGTCTTAACATAGAGGTGCATATGAGTAGATTTAGATAAATGTTATGTTATTTTCAAATGAACTATACATTTGTAAATCCTATGTGAATCCATGTAAGATAAGGAAAGAGAGCTTCATATTGCATACCTTATATTATCAACACATGCAAACTTATAGATACTTATAATTAGCATCACTCCATCCATTATAATTGATTTATGGGCTTTTGAAAATAACTTTTGATTTAATAGTGATAATAGCCACACCTATTTAATTTAAATCAAAACATGCAATTAGACATAAAAGAAAACATTTCATTTAGTTAATTTTAAAAGAAATGAATGCATGATTACACATCGCAAGAAACAACTAGCATGATTGGAAAGAAAGAAAGGAACATAAGCACATGATCTCATTCATCCTAATTAATTCCTAAAGACAATCATACAAATAAGGCTACTTAAAAGAAACCAAAGTTCTTTAAGGTTATTCCATCTTTATGTTTGATTTGAGTAAAGGAAATGTGAAAGAAGTTTGCTGGTCCTAATCCCATTCCCCATGTGTGAGGTAATTTTGGTTCAATGAAGAAGTAATTAGGTTGATTTTATGGTTTAATTAGGTTTGGATATGAATTAAGCCAATTAATTAACTCTTACCTACATCACCTTAAGTTAATTAACTAATTAATAATGAGCCAATATGATATGCAGCCATATGGAAATTAAACTTTCAATGCTCCTAAGAAATGAAAGGTAGACTAATGCAATTGACTCATGATTAATAATTAATTAAGCTTAAGGGGTCCCTTCACTTAACTCTTTGATGGTTTTCTCACACATGTGAGATAACTATTAATTCATCATCTCTCACTTTGGGTCATTGGACACCCAAAGAGCTACCCAAGATTTAGATTAGAGAAATATATTTAATTGAATTAATTAAGTTTATTAATTAATTAGTTAAGTCTTATTTAACCTTAACCAATCAAAATGAGAGGGACTTAAAGAGAGAGACAAAGAAGGGAGCCTAAATGTCAATCCTAAATCCTCTCAATTAGTTGATTAAGTTTTAGGTATGATTTGGATTTTTAATTAATCTTGTTAATTAATTAATTAATTAATTAATTAAGCGGTATTAATTAATTATTTATTTAAAGGATTAGAGAAGGCCTAAAGAAAACATTGGAAGAGGGAGCACCAATCCATTTACCTAGACTTCATCACCACTAAAAGAGGTTAATGAGCTTAATTGATTAATTAATTTACTGTTCATTTGCTCAATTATCATTAATTATATTAAGAAAGTGATTAAGACTTAATCTATTAGTTTCCTAATTAAGCAACCAATAAAATCCTAAAAAATAGGAGAGACAGAGGTCGTCCCCTTAAATGCACATAGAAAATTTGAGATTAATTAGATGGTTAATTGAGAAGTAATTAGGCTAATTATATTTCTAATTAAATTTTAATTAAGCCAAATCCACTATTCAAGATTAATTAATAATAATTTTCTTGAATTCTACTCTGAAATATATTCAAAATAAGCCTAAGTTTGTATTTTTTTTTTTTTTGGATTTTTCTAGAATTAGTTATGAATTTAGGAACGATTAAAAATTACCTAATTAAATCCTTAATCTTTGCCACATGGCTGCGATAACGATAGTACTTTTTTATACGATGGGATTTTTTTATGTTGTCACATCCGTCTGCTGACTCGGATGGTTGTGCATGCAGTAACTCTGTGGACCGTCTGATTTAAGATTAGACAACCATGATTAAACCCATAGTTTTGAAGGATTAATCAGAGGTTCTAAGCATGATTAGATTAGTACCATCCATTCTGATCATGCGGGATGGACGATCCATGATCTATCTCTTTTTGAACGCAAACAATAGCTATAGTCATCGATGGAATCGATTGAGCTCACAGCTCGGATGGGTTGAAAATGATCCCACACCTTGAGCACAACAAAAATCCAATGATGGAAATTGCGCATGACTTTTCTTTCACAAAAAACCAAGCTATTTTTTTATTCAAGGATCGGTTTAATACCTCATGAATCATGAGCGTGGTTCCAATGATTGAGGAAGCTTGATTTGGTATAAACAAAGCTCTGTTGAGCTGCACGAGCTTTGATTTGGTGTGATTTGCTCGGAATACCAAAGCACTAGATGTAGGTGGTCGGTATTGATTGAACTCTACCCTCTAGTCGAGAAGCTTGGGAAAGGATTCATTCTCAGTTGTTTAGCTCCAAGAAGGTGTGTGCAAAGTTAATTGCACTTTTGTGGAGGTTTGAGCAAATGGAATCGAAGGTGGCCTCCCCTATTTTGGTTTTGTGTAAAATCAAGAATGGGGATTTTAGGGAACTTGGGAAATCTTAGAAATAGCTATGGGATTCCTCTCCTTAAATGCTAGGGTTGAATCAAGTGTGAGTGTGTGAGTTTGAGTGAGAATAAGGGGGGTATACCCCCTCATTCCTTGGATCAAATAATCAATTGTTTGGCTTCTTCTTGATCAATTGGCCATTTCAAAGGGTGGTGGAGATCCTTGGGTGCATGATGTGGCTAGTTTGGTTGGGTGAGGGTGTGGAGGTGGCTGCCAAGGGAGGAAGTGCTTGTCCTTAGTTGTTTTAGAAGCTCCAATAGGGATAGGGAGTTGATTCTACCTCCCCATGGATCATGGTCGACCCAACCACCTTTGGGTCAGGTCAGTCATGGTCCTAGGTGCCTAGGTAGACCTATGATGGGGGTGCTAAGTGTCCATGGGGAGAGAATGACTCAATGTGCATGTGTCTTATCTCATGGGATGCCCTAAACCCAAGGGCAAAATGGTCATTTGGCTATGGGTTTGATTTGGGCATATTTGGGACGGGTCAAAAGTGGGATAGCCTAAATTTCAAGTGGTTTGGAGTTTACTTGATTTGATTTAGCTTGATTTGACCTATTTAGACCAAGTTGGGTTAGGTTGGGTCAAGTTGACCAACTGGTCAAATTGGGCCAAACCAAGGATTGGGTCAAGTTCACATGACCAATTGGACTGTGTTGGTGTCATTGGTTCGATTCAATTTTTTTTGGATTTAATTATGGCTCATTTAGGTTCATATAGGTCAAATTGGTCAAGTTGACCAATTTGACCAAATTGGGTTAGGTTAGGTGTTGAGTCAAGTTTAATTGGCTACTTAAAAATGATTATAGGCTTTAGTTTGGTTTAATTTACATTTAATTTAGATTTTGGCTAATTTGATCATTTAGGTCAATTTGGGCTAAGTTGGGTCAAGCTGACCAATTGGTCAACTTGGGCTCAATCATGGCTTTAGTCAAGTTCAATAAGTGATTTAGAATGAACTTGAGCCATTGGTTACAATCAATTTGGATCAAATCATGATTTGACCCATTTTGATTTTAGGCTAATTTGGGTCAACTTGGCCAAATGGCGAATTAGGCTTAGTTTGGCTCAAGTGAAGGTTTGGTCATGTTCAATCATTAACTATGAGTTGGTATAAATCAATGGTTTTAATCAATTTGGCATATAGTGGATTTTGGCTATGTTGGGTTTCATTTGGGCTAAATGTTAACTTGGTCAAAAGTTAGGTTTGACCTAATTTAAGGCAATTGATCATCCTAAGGTGGTTGTTGGTTATGTTGTGAGGTATGGATGGGCTTAGTTGAATCCAATTTGGGTTGGATTAGAACTTGGCTCAAAAAGATCATTTAGGTCACTTTGGTTCAAGTGAGCCTAAATGGGTCAATTAGCTTGATCATGGCTTGATTCAAGTTTAGTTGAACTTACACATGAGCCTAGGTTTGAAATATAAATCTAATTGCAATTGGTTTGGAGCGAAATCTAATTGCAATTGGTTTGGAGCCAATTGGGTTTTGGTTCATATGACAATTTCAAGTCAAAAGGGCCAACATAGGCTTGGCTTTGGTTGACTTGGGTTTGGTTTAATAATGATGGTTTATGTTTATATTTGGGTCAATGATTGTATAAATGATTAAATCATGAAGAAGTCCATGAATTTTGAATTGTTTGGGCATCATTTAACCAAGTTCAAGAATTTAGCTAAAAGAGATAAAATTAGGAATTCAATTTGATTTGGGTTTCAATCATTTAGATTTTGGAATTGATTTATGCTTTGGAATTTGATTGAAGGTTCAATTTGATCATTTGAGAAAATCAAATGAATTGGGGTTGATTTGAATTTGGTTAAGGCTAAGTCCATAAGATAAAATCAAAGGGCTTAGGAAGGGATTTGGAGTTTGAATTTGATCATGGGTTTTAATCATTTTATAGTTGGATTTGATTTTGGAATTTGGATTTGAATTTGTCATTTGATTTGGAAGAAGGAAGCAAGGGTTTTTGAGCTATAGGGTAGGCAAGTCTTCCTAAATCCCTAAGGCACAACCTATCCTTATGGCTAACTCTTCTAAGTCTCTAGGGTTAGGTTAAGTGTACACCTAATCACTAGAAGTGTCTTAAGACTAAGGAACTCTTAGTGTTTGAGAGTCCTAAATCTCTGATAAGGAAGTTGAGAGCTCACTCCAAAAGTGAGTTCAACAGGCATACTCTAAATTTATGAGAATGGTGCACAAAGGCTTACTCAAAACTCATGAAAGTTCCAACTTCAAGTGATTTCATAGCATTTAATAAAACTGATACAAAGTTGTAAGAACAATAAAAAGATGTGAATGTTTATTTTATTGATCATCATTTGAAAATAGATTACAAATTACACATAGTATTTCTTTAGGTAACGTCCATTGATTGGAGGTATTGGAAGTTCTCCAAAATAGATAATAAGCTGGAAAGAACCTCCTTTGTAGACTTTTTCCACTGCAAACGGTCCTTCCCAAGTTGGTTCAAATTTGTCATCGATCCTTCAATGAGCTAAAATTGGCCATTTAAGAACTAACACCAAGTCTCCTACTTAGAAAGTTCTAGGATGGACAAATTTATCATGTGCTTGAACCATACGTGACTAGTACAGTTCAAGGTCTTGCTGAGCTTTTAAGAATTTTCCTTCAAGATTTTCAAGTTCTTCCAAATGAATCTTGTGATTTTGATCTATTGTAATATTATTATTGATAGCTATTCTTAATGAAGGAAACTATACTTCTAATGGAAGAACTACTTTAGTTCCATAAACTAAAGCATATGGTGTAGACTGAATGGTGTCTTATATGTAGTCCGGTAGGCCCATAAGGCTTCAACCAACTTTTCATGTCATTGGTGTTTATTTTCATCAAGTACCTTCTTTAGAATTCTTACCAATGTCTTGTTCAATGCTTCAGCCAATCCATTTTCCCTAGGGAAATAGATGGTCAAATATCTCCAATCAATCTTATGTTTAGCTACAAACTAATTTAATTTTGTAGAATTAAATGATGGACCATTGTCAGATATGATTCATCGAGGAACACCAAATCGATATACAGAATTGTTCTAAAAGGATTTTAACACATGATATGCTTTTACTTCTTTTAGTGGGACCACTTCAGCCCATTTAGAAAAATAATCTATTGCAACAAATATGAAATGGCATCCTTATGATGAAGGAGGATCAATAGGCCCTATGATGTCGGTACCCCAACTCTCAAATGGCCAGGAGGTAGCTATAAGGTGTAATATATTGAGGGGTTGATGTAAAACTACACCATGTATTTGGCATTGATGGCAATGACGTGCAACTTCCATGCATTCATTTAGCATCGATGGCTAATAATATTCAAGTCTTTTGATTTTCAATTTCATTTTAGGTCCAGATTGGTGAGCACCACACAACCCAGAGTGTATCTCAGTCATAATCTTTTGAGCTTCCAGTTTATCTAAACAATTGAGCCACATTTGATCGAATGACCTATGATATAAAACATCATTGATCAATGCATAAGACAAGGTACATTTCTTTACTTGATTTTCTAATGATTTGCTTTTAAGAAGCCTCCCCTTACTCAGGTTGTCAATAAATGGTTGCCTCCAATCACATTCTATTTGGCTTTCATTAAGAGTGGCTATCTTTTGCATTTCTTCTTTCCTATTTATGTGATCCAGATCTCTAGGAGATATAACTTGTTGATTTTGAACTTCTATAGAAATTGATTCTTTTTCTATGCATATAATTTCTTTAGCAAGTTTAGCCAAAGCATCTGCTATAGACTTATCTTTGTAAGATATTCTATATAGAGTCACATATGGAATTTTCTCAAGTAGTTTCATGGTATATTGATGATAAATAAAGAGCTTTGGATGCAAAACCTTATAGACTCCACTTACTTGGTTTATAACCAATTGAGAGTTTTCGAAGATTTTTATTTTTTTTAATTTCCATAAGGATTGCTAGCTCTAAACCAGTGATAAGAGCTTCATATTCAGCTTCATTATTTGTATAAGACTCAGCTAGATGATAAGAATATCTCATCATCCCTTTTCTGGGGTTATAAAAATTAACCCAATTCCTGCCTTCCCTGTGATAGATGATTTAATTCTTTGTTTTTTCTTGATGATGATGCACCATCAAAATATAACTCCCAAGTGACATTAGGTTCACCTTCTAATGTTATGATCTATTTATCTGGAAGATCATCATTTAAGGGGACCCTTCAAGCATTGGATGTACTGCTAAGAAATCAATTACTATTTGTCCTTTTCACAGCACATAGACAAATATAAATGTCTCAAATTGCAATAGAATCATTGACCATCATGCTAAACATCTAGACAACGTTGGATGGGTCATGAGGTATTGCAAAGGATTCACCCTTGAAGTCAAATTAACCTTATGAAAAAGCATATAATGCCTCAGTTTCTGAGCAACTAAATTAAGGCCAAATAATATTTCTCAATAGGTGGATAGTTCTTCTATGTTGGAATAAGCCTACAACTCAGATAATAAAGGGCACTTTCTTTCCCTTCTTCATTTATTTGAGATAGTTGTGGTATGTAAAATTAGTGGCCTTCTTGGAATTGGAGAAGCCAAAATAGGAGGATTCATCAAATATTGTTTCAGGTTTTTTAAGACACTTTTGCATTTTTCATCCCAAATAAATTTGGAATCTTTCTTTAATAATGCCACAAAGGGTTGACACCTTCCTGATAAATTTGATATGAATCTCCTTAAATATGCAAGGCTTCCCTAGAATGATCTTAGCTATGTAAGACATCTAGGTGGCAGCATTCCTATAATAGTTTTTATTTTTTTCTGGATTGATTTCTATTCCATGATGCCTAACTATAAACCTAAGAGTTTTCTTGAAGTTGCTCCAAAAGCATACTTCAAAGGATTCATTTTCAAGTTATAGTGGCGCAATCATTCAAAAATGACCCATAAATCATAAGAATGATTTTCTTTTATTTTACTTTTAATGACTAGATCATCAATGTAACATTCAACTTGATTATGAATCAAGTCATCGAATATTCTAGTCATAGCTCTTTTATATGTAGCTTCGACCTTTTTGAGACCAAATGGCATGACCGTGTAATAGAAAATCCCTATAGGAGTTCTAAATGCTGTATGCTTTTCATCCTCTAGGGGCATCTTAATTTGGTTATATCCAGATGATCCATCCATGAATGAAAAAATCTCATGCGAAGAGACTATGTCAACCATAAGTTCAGGTATAGGTAATGAAATTCATCTTTGGGACAAGCCTTATTTAGGTCTTTAAAATCAACACAAATGCATATTTGACCATTCTTTTTCTTTACTTGAACTATGCTAGCTAACCAATCAGGATATTGCTCTTCTCGCACAAAACCAGCTTCAATTAATTTCTTTACTTCAATAATTACTTATTATTCATTTTCTAGGCACATCCGCCTAGAAGCTTGCTTTATTGAGGTGGCATCAAATTTAATTCCTCGCTTATGCACAGCCACATTCTAGGATAAACCTACTATTTTGTCATAACTCCAAGCAAAGTAATCTTTATATTCAAAAAGTAAAGTGGTTAACTCTTCAGAATCTTTTGGACCCAAAAATGTACTAATAAAAGTTAACTTTAGGTTCTCAGGAGTTCCTAGGTTAACGTCATTTAATTCAACTATAGTAGATTTTATTTCCTCCTCATACTTAGGAGGTGCATTTTGAAGCAAATCATCATCGGATTCATCTATTTTTTTATGGATGATTCCTCTAAAGAAATAGAAGAAATTTCACATAGTTGATCCACTTGATGATTACTTATCATTAAGCAATGTTCTATTTCATCAAATGATTCAATGACACCAAACCCAATGCCGCTTTGGAATGTAAATTTTTATATTTTATGTTCTACATGATTTCCATGCATTGGGCTTTGTCTTTAGGCCAAACATTTGAAATAAGACCAAGTTTAACAGAATTCTTTACACAAGTAGGATACCATTCAAAAGGAAGTTCTATTATTTCATTGAAAGGTGGTTGTTCAAGCTTTACATCTGCTTCTGAGTTTGAAGAATAGGGTACAGGATAAAACTTTACTAACTTTCTCGCTTCTCCTGATAAGTTAGGGGCTACATTAACCTCTAATTGATATATTTTATTTTGATTAAGAGGAGTCAAAGTTACAGTATCCACATATTTTTTTAATTTCTCATATGTGGAAAGTTTAGACTCTTCTTTTAATGCTTTGATTTCTTCTTCATCAATATCTGATTCTAAAGAAACCATAAACTTTATTGAAGCACTTTTATGATTGGAATCTTCATCTGAACTAGATTCCAAATAAACATGAATCACTGGAGGTTATTTTTCTTTTTATTTTTCCTCATTTTCTTTCTTTTCTTCTTTTTTGATTGTTGTATTATTTTGTGCTTCAATATTGCTAGATTCTATATAATCAAATTTTGGTTTCTTAGGCATATAGTAGATAGCATCTTCATAGAGCTCAATCTCATGAATAGAGATTGGTTGTATATCTCTTTTTATAACATATTCCACTCCATCCCTACTATATTTGATACACTCATGAGGTGAAGATGGAACCATTCTATATTCATGGATCCATGGTCTGCCTAAGAGTGCATTAAAAGAAGTTTCTGAATCTATGATATGAAATTTAGCTTCAATCTTCAATCCTTCTATTTTTAACAATAGAGTGATTAAGCCTAAAGCTTTTTCATCAATTTCATTAAAGCCTCTTAATAACATCTTATCTGAGCTACGTATTGTAGTGTCAATCTTTAAGAATGCTAATGTTCTAGAGTTCATAATGTTAATGAAGCACCAGGATCCACCAGAACTCTTGAAAATTTTGTGTTTTCTACCTTTACAGAAATATAAAAGGAAGAGTTATGATCACTAGTCCCCAAAAGTAGATCCTCATCAAGAAAGTAACTCATGGGATCTCTTTGAAGTAATAAGCCTCATCTGAGGAAGTGGTTGTTAATTGGGTCAGGCATATTTCTGGATCAAGTAATGCCTGAACCAGTGACTCTCTCATTTTATTTGAAAGAATGAGAGCATCATAAATATTCAACCTAGCAGGGATCTTCCTAAGATGAGCTAAAATGCTATAATTTAGGAATTCTTGGTTTACCCAATGTTTCTTTGAGTAAAGATTTTGAACTTAAGTTTTGATCCATAATTTGTTTTTTCCTCTCTCCTGAGGAGGAGGAGGCAAATGAGGTGGTAAGACTTATCCACTATGGAAATTTACTTCAATAATGTTTCCAAGTTTGGGTCAACCTGATCCTCATTTTGAGCATCCTTTTCTAACGATTGGTCAGAGTCTGATGTTTTTAAATCTATGTTGAGTGGGTTGCCTTGTAAGTCCTCCATATGGATTTTAATTTCTGAACCTGATTCATACAAAACATCATGAGACTCTTCTTTTTCATCATTTTTTCAATATTTTCAATGTTATGTTCATCAGAAATAACACAAATGTAAGAAATGCCTTTAGAAGTAGATTTTTTATTCATCTTTCCAAAATAAGTACAAAAAGATAAAGGCTCATAAGGCACTGCCTTTCCATTTTTATTATACAAAATCCTATCAGAAGATACATATGTCCCTCCCTCACCACACTCTCTAGTCTTCTATGCAGTTGAAGATACTGAGTTGGGTTGAGGTGGAACTCGTGCCCTCGACGCCAATGGATCAACCTAGGTGATCTCCTCTTGGGTCCGTATTTGATCCTGCATAGCAATTTTGAAAATTTTCATCATATATTTTTTTGAAGAATGGGATAAAGCTATATCCCATTCAATTATAGATGAAGAACTAGTAGAGTAGTTACTAACCTTAATGGACCCTTGTCCAGGGTCCACAAGGTATTCCTTTGGAATAATCACCAGCCCATTCTTGAAGTTTCATTTAAGCCAGTCTTTGAATAAGAAGCAATCTTCTATAGTATGTCTAAACATCTTATGATTAGGGAAGTAGTTAGGATCATTTACCTCTCCTACTTCTTCAGGCCTTTTTGGGTTAGGAAGTTTAAAGTCTGGCTTTTTCTTTAAATTTTTAAAGATTTTCCTCACCGCCACTTTTTTAATGGTATAAGTCTGGTTCATCCTTTCTAAAAAAGGGCTGGTTGGAAATTTTCTAGGGTATGGTGACATTTGTTATTGTGGTGGTCTATATGATGAAGCTCGCTCTATCTGTATCTGCATAGGAGCTTTCCCTCTATCCACCATAGAGATTTGCCTGCTCTTTTTCTAAAGGTCTCCTAGGTCTAAATGGTTCTACTAAAGATTGATCCTTTAAAAAGGTCATCCTAGAAGCTTCTTCTTGTAAACTTAAGGCATAATTTATAAGTTTTTCAAAAGTCTTAATCATAAAGCCTTTAAGTAAGAAAGCAATAGGACCATGGATATTCCAAAGGGGGATCTCTATAGCATGCTGCTCCTGTAATTGGGGCTTGCATTTAAGGCTGAGGATTCTTCATCTAAGGATATAATCCACTAAAGATTTGTCAGGTTTTTGTTTCTCCACTACTAGGTCTCTGACAGAATGTGATGTTGGGTTCCTGTAAATATCTTCACAAACAGTTCTTTTAATTCAATTAATGTATGCACTGAATGATTAAGCAAATCATCATACCAATCGAAAGCACCCCCGCTCAGGCTACTAATGAACTATTGAAATAGTAAAGCATCAGTACCCCTGGCATTGCATCAGCTTGCACAAAAGTGATCCAGATGTTGTTTCGGATTTCTCATCCCATCAAATACTTTAAAAGGAGAAGGCACAAATCCTTTAGGGTAAGAAATGGATTCATATTCTTGATGGTCTACCCTTCTGGTCATGTGAGCGAGCAATGGCCTCTTTCACTTGTTATTCTACCAATGTTCTTAGTTCAGTCATGGAAGGTACTTTATTTATAGGCATTGATTCATGCCAGTATTCCTCCAAACAAGACTTCAAATTATCGGTGGACGTGATAGATTAGAATGCTCAGTCTGATGAAGCCAAGAAGATGATGGAATCATGTTTTGGAGTGATTGCATAGTGGTAATCATTTCATCCATCTTCTTTCCCATGGATTCAATTTTCTCATCCTTCTTTTGGATCTGAAGGATAAGTTGTTGAGTTAGATCAAGAGTAGGATTTTATGATGTTTCTTCTACTCTCTTTTTGATGACCTGGTGTCAACCATATAGATGTGAGCTACTGGTAACCCTAAATCATCATCCAATAAGTCATCTTATTCAAAATCATAATGTTCATTTATTGTTTTCATTTTTTCATTTTCTTTGTCTTCCTTAATAATAGTTTCCATTTCTCTTTGGATAGGGAAAGTGGAATGCCATTGCTATCAAGGATGACATATATCACTTCACCTATTTTCATAGGTTTTATTTCAAACAATTTGTTATTCACATCCTCAGATAGAATTCTCCGAGGGGCTCATGAGTGATCCACAGAGGCGGATGAAAGAATTTGTTCCCTCTCTTGAGAAGGTAAGATGGTGAAGGTATCCACATAACCTTGTATTTTATTTTTCTTAAATTCTATCACTAACCTGGGGTATATCTATCTCCTCATATTTTGAATGGAAATCTCTCAAGAATGGCCTTCCCTCCTTCTTTTTGTGATGGAGGTGGGTCATCCTAAGAGTTCATTTGCTAAACTCTTTGAAGCATGATGTTCCATGACCCTCAATAACTCTTCTTTGGCATAAGAAGAGGGTCTAGGAATCTTATGAAGGTTTTGATGAAGTCTACCCTGGGATTCTTTATTCAACTATTAAAAGTTTTCTTTTCATGATGCTGGAAAGGGCGAGGTGGAGAACTTGAAATCCTAGCCACATCCTCCTCTCCTTGGGCAGCAAACAAAAGATAAAATTTGCTTCCACCTAGAAGGGGGAAGTGTCAGGAAGAGTAAAACCATCCCTCACTCTAGTTAATTCCATGTCTAACATCTTTTCTATTTCTATTCTCTAAGAGCTATCCTCCTAGGTCTCCTCCCTTTGTTTTTCTTTTTTCTTTTCTTCATTTCAAGTAGCCCAGAGATAGATTCTATTTCAAAGGTGCCATATGGAATGAAAATAAGAAATACCTTTAAAGTGGGCAGCTTTTTTTTTTAATAAGACCCTACTAGATCCTTTCAACAACCTGAACAGTAGTCTCCTTGCCCTCAACAAGATCAAGAGGATATGCACTAGAAAACTCCAAGAATAGTTGTTCATTTCTCACAGTTTCCTCAATAATAGGATCAAGAGCTACTCCATTTGTAGTAATAAGAAGATTCTCAAAACCAGCTCTAAATTTCATAATAGAGCCATCAGGCAGACAACTGCTATCCACAGAAAAGTTGATGGTAGAAGTAGCAGTGAAAATCAATTATCCAACCCTTTTTCTATTTTACAAAAATAATTTTATTATGAGAATAATAATATAAAATGTGGCCAAAAGTAAAGCTTTTGACCCATTAGGAAATTTTAGCCAACATTATGGTAAGGATTCTCTCTCTCTCTCTCTCTCTCTCTCTCTCTCTCTCTCTATTTTAGAATTTGGTTCTAGGACCCAATCATTTAACTGTGGCAAATGAAGTGTTCTAGAACCTTAATTCAAGATGTTTGATAGGCTCAACCAAGAATGAAATGGAGAGGTATCTAACGAAAAGAAAGGCAGTCTTGACCAGTGAGTGGCACTAGTACACTATAGATATATAGAAATAATCACTTGTTTCTAAAATTGGAGAGAGGAACCATCCCTAGTGGAGTCGTCAAAAAATATCTCTATGGAGAAAATTAAAGACACCATGTAGAGTTTAGGAATTTCATATTTAGATGATCAAATATGTCATTAAGGAATAAAAATATTATCTCAAAAGATAAACATGTTATTCTATAATGGATTCGATCATTAAATAAAAGACTCCTAAGGCTAATGGGTCTTCTGTGTACCAGATTTTTCCCTAAATTATATGGAAGGTAGAACAGGGTTTAATTTAAACTGGGTTCATGGTTCCTTATAGAGGCAAGCCCCTATAGTTAATTACATCTTAAGAAGGGTCTCTTCCTAAGAACACTCTATATTAAAGAAATAAATTTTTATTTCTAAAGATTTCTAGGTGGTTTTCAAAGGATTGATTATTTTGGAAATTTCAATTTGGAATGGTCCAAATTGAAGAGAGTTATTTTGGAAGCCAATTGGGCTGAAGTAAGAAATGCCTATTGATACTCGAAAGCCTAGTAGACATTTCAACTATCCTACAATTGGGCTTTAAATTTAGAATTTAATTTAGATTTTGAGTGGATATTTTCTTAGAAATCTAGGAAATAGATTCTAACAGCACAAGACTATAGAAATGCCTAGGATTGAAGACTTATTCCTAAAAAGGATGTTGTAGATGCTAGTCTACAGATTCTTTTGACACATGTGAGATGCTCGACCTAATTCTATCTTGGGAATTATCGATCATTCCTCTCACTTGAGGGAATTAACTTATCCTGACTCTTCTGGACTTATAATCTACCTGAAGAGGGCTGCCAACTAACACCACATAAGTGCATTTTAAATTTATGAAGTCAAGTCTTATGAATGCAAGATGGTTGGATTGTTGCATTTTTAAGGAAGGAATCTATGAACCTAGACTCACTCCCTAATCCCTAGAATCATGTAGGGTATGAAGATGCATCTAACTAATGCATATTTTTTATATTTTTATACGTTTTGACTCAAGATTAATTTTAGGCCATAGGTACGCATTTTATGCCTAATGTCATGCAATTAGAAATGGTTATGGGTCAAATCAAAATGAAAGGCAGGCTTCCCCAAGAAGGAGGTCTTCCTCACAGGACAGATGTTTGTTATGTGCAATGGGTGAAGTTTCTCAATTCAAGGAATGGAAATAATATGATTTCATGATTTCAAACCTAATTATTTTTAATTGATTTTATGTTATACTTAAGGCTTTGGTTTATAAAGTTTTGAGCTGTATTTATTTTATGTTTCAATTGGATAACTTTAATTAGGTAGAAAATTTAGTTTTCTCCTATGAGCCTAATCATCCAGGCATTCATTCATAGGAAAGTACAACACAGAAAGAAACCTAGAAAAGCAAATTGATTCTATTGTACATCCAAAATAAATTAAGCAAATCAAATTTAAAAAAATAGGCCAATGTGGCCGGGTATAGCTATACACCCCAAAAGAAAGAAAAATGGGTATCCAACCTCTGCCCTTATACAGCTCAACCTAGAACAACAAGTCTAGATCTATGGGTCTTCTTTCTAGGACAATCTCCTTCTTCAGTGACATTCATCGAGCTTCACAGGAAACTACTACACCATCTCTTAGGGTCAGCTCCTGATAATCCTAGACCCCATAGATCCTAACCTAATTATAAGCTCAAATTTACATTGTAAACTCAAAAAGAAATCTAAGCCCTACAAAACAAATATTTGGAAATACAAATAGTACACAACAGTTATATTTTACAAAGATATGCTTATCATTAGTTTCTTGCCAAGCCCACCTATCCTATGGACTATGTTAAGGGATTTTAGCACCTATAAGCAAACAATAAATTTTTAATTTTTAATTTATAACAGCGATCCCTTTAACATAGTCCCTACAAAAAATAGTGTTAAATCTAAAAAGAATGCCCTACTATTTAGTCTAATGAGCAAACAATCCTAGACATCCAGTATAAAGCAATACACCACACAGACATGTGAAGCACAACATATCACAACACATTATAGAGAATTAAAAGAAAATCATGGAATGATCTAACCTAAATCGAGAGTCCATGACCTAAATAATCCAGTGTGTGTAGATGGTGGTCTTGTGTGATGGGTCTTTACTAAGCCTTTTTTTAATTCAAGTTTCAATTTAGGATTTGAATTTCTTTAAATTTTACCTTTGGGTGGTTTCAATTCAAATGCATTAGTAATTTGTTTTTTTGTATTACATTTTGTTTGATTAAAGTGATGTTTAGGTTTTCAAGAATGAACAATAGGATAGACCCCATTTTCGGATGCAATTCATTCTATTCTACATCCTAATTCATAATGAACTCTTCATCTTAAGATGAAGATTCATCCTAAAGTTCTAACTAAGATCCTTAAGCATATTAATTAATCCATTTTTCTTTTATTTAGTTTATATTTGAATTGTTTTTTATATTTATTTATTTCATTTGATTTAGTTTGATTTAGTTTGATTTAATTCATTTGATTTGTTGCATTTTAGATTTATGTTGACTTCATTTGATTTTTAATTGAATTAATTCAAGTTGTTTGATGAGTTTATAAAGTTAAGGTTGAATATAGTTTATTAATTTCATTAATCCATATGTATATAATTGATTAAATTCTTTAATTTAGGATTGTTTGGTGTTTTTCTTTCTTTCATATTATTCTATTTTTATTTATTCAGTTTGAATTGTTCTATTCCTACATTTGATTTAATTTGGTTTGTTTAATCATAAGTTTTAACTTAAATTTTAGCTTGATTTGGTTTTCGTTATATATATATATATATATATATATATATATATATATATATATATATATATATATATATATATATATATATATATATATATATATATATATATATATATATATATATATATATATATATATATATATATATGTTCTTTCAAAGATTTATTCTTATGTTTATTAATTTTGAATCCCAATTGGTCTTAATGTGGTGTTAATTTCATTCAATCCTAGACATAAGATTGGGTTTAGGGTTATGTATGTTGAATTATGTCATTTAATTTTACTTGAATTAGTTCATTTGATTTAATTTGATTTATTTCATTTAGTTTAATTTGAATTAGTTTATTTGGTTTATATTAATCTTTTGGATTAAGTCATGTTGATTTTATTTAGTTTAGTTTATGTTAACTTAAAGTACTTAGATTAAGGTTTATGTTCATTCCTGGATTGGATTAATTGTAAATTTTAGGATTTATTAATATTAATCCAATTCATTTAATTATGCTTTATTAAGTGTTATTAATTCTTAAAGTATTAAGTTCTTTTGACTTAGGACTGTTTAATAAACTTTTCCAAAGGGTTTCTGATGTTTAATTAAAATTAGTTCAATTTATTTGATGGTTTAGTGGATTAATGATTTTTATTAATTCATTATTTGATTAATATTGACTTTGGAACTTGGAAATTTAACAATTCCCAATCTAGAAATCAATTGGATTCAAAATGTTTCTAGCAAGTGGGGTTACATGCCAGTTTCAAGTGTCCAAAGTTTCATCTTGAATAGATTCTTAATTAGGGTGTAATTTAGTTTTAATTATTTCATTAAAACTCAAACTAAGCTTAATTTAATGAAGCTCAATTAAAGATTTTATTTTCATTTGATTCCTAACTAAAATATGCTTCCAATGAGAGTACATTCATAATTTTTGGATATTTGGTTGATTTATTATGATATAATTAAGTTATGATTGATTATTTGATTTATTTAATTCATTTAATTAATTAATTAAGCTAATTTGTGAATTAGTAAATTCAGGTAAGTTTTATTAGTGGTTTAATTTATTTATTAAAAGGTTATGAATTATTATTTTTTAAATTTAATTTATTTCATTAAATTTATAGTTTAGGATTTAAATTTTTAATTTTCATAAAATACGTGAAATAAATTACGAAAATTTTTTATTAGGTGTGTTTCAACCTTAATTTCATTTTCCTAGAGTTTCAATTCAGTTGGATTTGGGGTTTAATAGTAATTAGGGTTTAATGGTTTCCAATTATCACCAAATTAAGGCCAAAATACCCAGAAATTAATTGGAAATTTTAATTTCAATGGATTCCCTTCATCAAGATGAATCCATAGAGCCCTATTTGTATTTTTTGGATTTATATATATTTTTCTATGATTTTTAGAAGTTCTAGACATTTTTTTGCATTTTTAAAATTCCAAAAACCTAATTTTCCTCTTTAAACTAGTCACCGCTGAAGTGGCACATCACGCCGTGTTTCGAATGTTGACTGGTCCATGTGGGATCCATGTGGATCCCGTGTTAAAAGGGTGCGGTACACATTTTTGAGCAGGATCGTCCAATCAAAGAACGAACGGTCCACAATCAATCCATAGGTCCTAAGGTGTTTAAATCAAGCGGTCTACCTAGATCTGACATGTCTGTTCCTTTTAAAAGGAATGGACGGTGGTGATTATCTCTTCTCCCTTCTCTACATGAGCTAAGAGTCGTCCTCCTTAATATGTTGATTTTCAACAATCCAAGCAGCAAGTTCACATGATTTCAATTACAAAATGATTGTAGAAGGATTTCCTATCAATTTAAGCGATTGATCTCACTTGAGATCAAGTTTGATTCAAAAATCATCAAAGTGAAAGCTTGAAGGAAAAATGGGATTGTGTTAATGGTGTACCTTTGTTTCTTGGGCCTTTGGCAGTGGGATTGATTCGATAAGGCTTGAAACTTTGAGGGAAGCTTGTTTGCCAATGGAATTGAGCTATCTCCTTGTGAATTGCTCCCTAGCCTATATTTCAATTTTGGTGGTTCTCCTACCTCCCAGTGGCTTGGGAAGTGGGAAAGTATTCACTTGTCTTTGGTTTTGGCTCATGAAGGTGATGGGAAGGTTGTTTCAGTTTGTGGAAGGGTATAGGTGCCAAATTATATTTAGGCCATGAGCCTTCTTTTAATTTCTTCCTCTTTAGTCAGCTGAACTAATAGAAATCTTTGGAAGCTTGCTACTATGCTTCTCCTACATCTTACACCTATCCAAGGTGAAGAAGTGGAGAACGAATGTGCTTAAGCAAAAGAAATTTTGCTGTGGAGCCATTAACTTGCCTTAGCCCCCTTGTCATTTGGATCTTTGTGTAAGATGATTAAGAGGTTTGATTAGTGCTAAAATCCCTCATTAGAAAGGTCTAAGAAGGTTTCATTATTATTCCATAGGAATTGATTCATTTGGATTACTTTGATTAATCTAAATTGGAGGTTTAGGTTAATTCCACCTAAGCTAATTAGGTTAGAATAAACCCAATAAAGATTCTTAAGACACTAGGTGTAGTGTCAGAAGCACTAAATTAGGATGTTCCCATTTGATATTAGAACATCCTAATTACTAATTTCATATTGATATTAACCTCATTCAAAAATGAGGTCAACAAACACTATACTTTGATTATGCCCTTCTAAAAAGGAACATCGACCCTCACAACTCTATCTCTATTTACCAAAACTACTAGAAATGTTTTAAAAAAAGGTAGGCATATGACATACAAAGAGTTCATGCCCTTCTTTATCTCTAAATATGGAGTGCCCCAATGACCCAATAGCTATTGCATCCCCATTATCCATTGATCTTGCTCTAAATAATCCCCCTTTTATTAGATTATTACCAATATAATTGTAAAAAGCTAATTTTTCAGGAATTTTAGACCAAGCTTCCGAGAAGCTCAAATTTTTAGCTAGTCCGTCTTCAACTCTTTGATATATTTCTTGTTGGAAGTACCCATGATCTCACTAATAACGAGTGGGTCCAAAAAATTCGATTGGAGTAGTTGCTAAACCATACCACATAGTTCCAGTAATAACAAAAGCTACAAAAAATAGCAGCAATACTACTGGGAAGCATAGTTTCAATATTACCCATGTGTAATCTTTTGTATAAACATTGAGGCAGATGGACACTAAGATGGAATAGACCCACTAATATACCTAATGTACCTATTGTGATATGATTAAAAGCTATTCCCCCAGGAACAAAAGAATCAAAACCTTCTGCACCCCACACTGGATTTATAGATTATACTTTTCCCGTCCATAAGGATCAAACACCCATATACCAGGACCACATAATCCATTTACATGAAATGCACCAAAGCCAAAGCAAGTAACTCTTGAGAGAAATAAATGAATTCTAAAGATCTTGGGCAAATCTAAAGAAGGTTTTCAGGTTCATTATGGTTCACATACACCTGTTCAGCCACCCCTCCACAGTATTCAACTTGACCTTTGTTCATATAACTAAATTAGATGTTCTATTTTGCTATTAGGACATCCTACTAATTTTATTGATATTAACCTCATTCAAAAATGAGGTCAACAAACACTATACTTTGATTATGCCCTTCTAAAAAGGAACATCGACCCTCACAATTCTATCTCCATCTACCAAAACTACTAGAAATGTTTTAAAAAAGGTAGGCATATGACATACAAAGAGTTCTGCCCTTCTTTATCTCTAAATATGGGGTGCCCCAATGACCCAATAGCTATTCCATCCCCATTATCCATTGATCTTGCTCTAAATAATCCCCCTTTTATTAGATTATTATCATTATAATCATAAAAAGCTAATTTTTCGGGAATTTTAGACCAAGCTTCCGATAAGCTCAAATTTTTGGCTAGTCCAACCCCAACTCTTCGATATATTTTTTGTTGGAAGTACCCATGATCTCGCTGATTATGAGTGGAACCAAATAATTCAATTGGAGTAGTTGCTGAACCATACCACATAGTTCCAACAATAACAAAGCTACAAAAAATAGCAATACTACTGGAAAGCAGTTTCAATATTACTCATGTGTAATCATTTGTATGAACGTTGAGGCGGATGGACACTAAGATGGAATAGACCCGCTAATGCCCAATATACCTATTGCAATATGATGAAAGCTATTCCCCGAACAAAAGGATCAAAACCTTCGCTGGATTTATAGATTACTTTTCCCGTTAGTCCATAAGGATCAAACCAGGACCATATAATCCATTTACATGAAATGCACCAAAGCCAAAGCAAGCAACTCTTGAGAGAAATAAATGAATTCTAAAGATCTTGGGCAAATCTAAAGAAGGTTTTCTTGCAAATGCCTAGATTCATTATAGTTCCTCCCAGATATTCTAACCCACCCTTCCCCGCACCTTCTAGTCCTAATACACACAATGATAGATAGCTGACAAGAAGCTCAAGCCAGAAAACAAAGTATGTGCTCGTGCCACGCCTTCATAACTCCAAATGCCTGGATTCATTATAGTTCCTCCCGAGATATTCTAACCCACCCTTCAATTACTAGTCATGAAGGGTATAACGAACATGCCTTGTCTCCACATTGGATCAAGAACAGGGTCAGAGGGATCAAAACCGCTAATTCATATAGAGCCATCGAGCCAACCAGAAACTAGAGT
This sequence comes from Cymbidium sinense, assembly GCA_021442155.1. NCBI lineage: Eukaryota > Viridiplantae > Streptophyta > Magnoliopsida > Asparagales > Orchidaceae > Cymbidium > Cymbidium sinense. The sequence continues at coordinate 167,186,965 of CM038218.1, read as the reverse complement.
TGTATTCATTATATGGACAAAAAGTAATCGACCGAGATCATTCAATACAATGATATGAACACGAAAACAAGGCAAACCCATGTAAATACCACCTTTCTGAAAAAGAAATGGACATTATGTAACTTTATCGCATTGGAAAAGACTAGACCGTGTATTTCACCTATTCGGTAGATTTTCTGTAGGAAAGGATTAATATTTATTTGTATTCCCTTCTTCTTTTTTATTTTTATTTTTATTTTTAATGAAATAGAATAAAAAATAGAATTCTTTCTATTTCTTTCTATTTAGAAAAACAAATAGAAACAGATCTTATTCTATACCCAATAAGTACCAATACGCAATGGGAGGATTTTGATGGAAAAAATGCATAGATACTTTTTTAGAATTCGAAATCATTCGAACAATCGGCTGATCCCATCGATCCCCTTCGTTACAATCTTTCTTTATTCATTCTGTATTCCTCTATGAACCTTCCAGTTCTATATATATATATATATATATATATACTTATATATACTATAAGTCTAGCTAGATATAATAAGTTAATATATTTAATAGAATTAAGATTTAGAATATTTTAGAAGATTAAATAATATTCTATATATATATAAAAAATAGAATATAAAAATAGAATATAAGAATAGAAAAGAAAGAGAAAAATGATGAAGACAATAAAACCATTGTTACGTTTCCATATTAAAGTAAAATATAGTACTTCATTTTTTCTTTATCTTAATGCCTTGGTGTTCCAAAAGTACCTTTTCGGAGTCCTGGAGAGGAAGATGCAGCTTGGGTTGACGTATAGTGCGACTTGTCAGACAGATTGGTCATATGGTATTTCTCCGTTATCTCCCTCGATCGAGTATTCTATGTTTCGCCCAATCCAATAAATATATATTCATTTATTGAACCATCAATAATTCAGAGTGAAGCACAATAATTCCTATTGGGAATTATTATCAATTAAAATAATTGATGGTTTACTTGGACTGATAAAAGAAAGTATCCAGGCTCCGTTCAAAGAATACCAAATTGTAAATGGTAAGAGTAAAAGTAATAGAATGGGAGTGTAAATGTAGTAATTCTGAAATAAAGAATATAAAAAGAAAATAGAAATTTCATTAAATTCTTAATAATTTATTTAATTCATTATTAATGAAATAGAATATAACTTACTATAAGAGAATCTATTTTTGTAGAATATATAAGAATTACACGATTACTGCTTGTATCATAGAGACTTACTATAGGGATAATTTTAAACTGCCTACCAATGGAGTAGTATGATGAATACATCGAATATTTTTGGGAAAGGTATGAAAAATTGAAAAAAAAAGAAGTGGTACTGGAATCATTTGACCTATATGCTCAAATGGAATTCGGGCAAATCTTCCCCCGGAGTAGAACAAGAACCTAAAAGAATTGAAAGGGCCCATTCAGGAACAAGAAAATGACATCGTAATTTGAATTTCGATGAAACAATACATCAATGAGAGGTTAGTTCAATAAGTTCATAAAATTCTTTTTGATTTTATACATTATAGAATATAGGAAAGGGGAAGGAGAGCAAAATTTATGTTTAAAAAAAAAGAAATAGGATTGGAATTGACACATTAAATTTTTTTTCCCAATTCTTTTGATCTGTATGCATCCAAAGGAGCACGTACGGTTCCTCGGGGATATAATTTTGCCCTCATCAATCGTCTACATTGAGAAAGATTGTTTTTTTAGGCCAAGAGGTTGATAGCGAGATCCTGAATCAACTTGTTGGTCTCATGATATATCTCAGCATAGAAGATGATACTAGGGATCTTTATTTGTTTATAAATTCTCCAGGCGGATGGGTAATACCAGGAATAGCCATTTATGATACTATGCAATTTGTGTCACCGGATGTACATACAATATGTATGGGATTAGCCGCTTCAATGGGATCTTTCGTTCTGGTCGGAGGAGAAATTACCAAACGTCTAGCATTCCCTCACGCTTGGCGCCAATGAGTTTTTTATTTGAGAAAAAAAAGAATACTATGCCTTCGCTGTATCGAATATGAATCAAATAAAGAATAAGTAATAATAGCATGGCAATTCGAGTTCGATATGAACAAACCTTTATTGTTTTTTCTAACATGAGATTTTGTATCGAGATAGTAGTATGAAAGAAGGGTTATTCCCAATTTGATTTTATGTGTTAAGCAAGAGTCAATTTCAGCGTCACAAACCATTATTCTTCCACACTAGAAGTCCCTTCTTATTTTTATGTTATGAGAGAAAGAGTTAAAAAAAATGGAAAAAATCATTTGATCCTTCTTGGATCCTATCAAAAAAACTTTGGGATTGCTAAACCACAGACGAGATAAATATATAAAGCAACAGAACCATCATAGTATCTTTTTAACTACTACGAAAGGAAGGGTGGTAAATGGATCATTTAACTATTTGGATCGGATAGGTTCTATTTATTCTTTCGATAGAATAGCTTCTATCAAAAAAGATAAATTCCATTGCAGAGTATGCAATGTACAAAAGATGCCCGTACGGTTGTTTAATTCTATTTTTATTGTTCTTTTGATTCCCCCTTACTTTAATACTTTAACCCAATCGTGCAATATATAGATAGAAGAACCATTCATGATGTTATATCAATATCATCAGGGTTATGATTCACCAACCTGCTAGTTCTTTTTACGAGGCACAAGCAGGAGAATTTATTCTGGAAGCAGAAGAACTATTGAAGCTTCATGAAACTCTCACAAAAGTTTATGTACAAAGAACGGGCAACCCTTTATGGGTTATATCCGAAGATATGGAAAGGGATGTTTTTATGTCAGCAACAGAAGCCCAAGCTCATGGCATCGTTGATCTTGTAGCGGTCGAAAATGATAATACTGGGATTCCATATAAATATACGAATTCCTTTTAAAATTGGAATTTCCGTGTGAATAGAAATCATTCATAATCATCAACCATCAGGTTAAGATCGATCTAAACCAACCCCGCTCTATTCTATCTAGAATGAGATTATATAGACACGCCATGCCAACCATTAAACAACTTATTAGAAACGCACAAGCCAATAAGAAATGTCACGAAATCTCGCTCTTCGAGGATGTCCTCAGCGTCGAGGAACATGTACTAGGTGTATGTGCGACTCGTTCATTTCAGATCATGAGTTTGAAAAATGTAAAAGTTTTTACAGTATCAACGACCACTACCAATGAATTAGGATAGATATAGTGAAAGACGGCCTTTTAATTGACTAGTATCTAAAAATGAAGATCTATAATCTACTTAATTATGTTATGAATTTATGGTTTCTATTGGTGAAAATCCAATCACTTCATTTGAGATGAGAAGGAATTCTCCATTGGTAACAGATAGTTATCCATTATGCAGAAGAAAGAAGGTTATGCTCCTATTCTTTTTCTTGAAAAAATGGACTAACAGGGTCAGCTACCTAGCCAACTTTCAGAATTAAATGTCATCACTATATGGGTAGCTTTTTTGTGAAAAGGACTATTAATTTATAATTAGAATTGAAAAAGAATGGGTAGAGCCAAAGAGTGTGAACTATAGATAAAATTAGATGAAATGAAAGAAGAGGCTCTGGTGTATAGAGAGGACCTCACAATTTCAGAAGTTACCATAGAAATGAGGGAACCCAATATTCTTTTTTATTTAGTAGCATTTTAATTTCTTATTTCCAGGAAAGATACCTTGAAGAAAGAAAATATCATGGTCGGGAAGGTCATAGTCACAAAAGCCATTGGAATTTATATTTTATATATCGGAAGAATCCGTTTTGTTATTAATCGACCGGAGGAAAAGGATGACTGAAAGAAGAGAAATCAATTAGTTATTCAAGAAAATTTCATTTGATTTGATTCAATGACCAGAGTTAAACGAGGATATACAGCTCGGAGACGTCGAAAAAGATTCGTTTATTTGCATCAACCTTTATAGGGGCTCATTCAAGACTTACTCGAACAACTACTCAACAAAGAATGAGAGCTTTGGTTTCTTCTCATCGAAATATAGGAAGAAAAGAGAGATTTTCGTCGTTTGTGGATCACTCGGATAAATGCGGTAACTCGTGAGGATAGGCTATTCTATAGTTATAGCCTATTCATACACAATCTGTACAAGAGACAATTGCTTCTGAATCGTAAAATACTTGCGCAAATAGCCCTATCAAATAAGAATTGTTTTGATATTATTTCAAATAAAATCATTAATCAAAAATAAAAAAAATACAAATCAAATAAAAGAATAAAAGAATCTTAAATATTATACAGGAAACAAGAATGATTGAAACAAGATTTTTTGGAGAATGGACTCGAGAAGATTGAAAAAAAAAAGAAATTAAGATTTGAGTAGTAGGAAAAAATGAACATCTTTCAAGAAAAAAGATTTCTTCCCATTTTTTTTTATTTATAATTTTAGAGTTTATAATACAACAAGAATCAAATCTGGATTCTAGTTTTTTGAGCAAAAAATTCATATTAATATGAGCTTGAGTTCCGATTGGACTTTTGAAGAGTATATCTATTTATTTTGGTTCTAGGACCAGTAGTTCTAGGGATCGACTCCACTCTCTCCAAATGTTTCTCATTATTATAACAAGGTAACAAACATAAAACACGAGCTTGTTTTATAGCAATAGTAATTAATCGTTGTTATTTCAAAGTTAGCCTATTTATCTATCTAGATAAGATTTTTTCTTGTTCACAAAGAAATTGACTAATTAAACTCATATTTCTATAATCGATTCGATACCCCGATCCAATTGGGGGTAAACGCCTATGAAAAGATTGCTTGGATTTATGAAAAGGTTGTTTGGATTTATCCATGCTTTGTTTATTCCTTCTATATAAAATAATCTATAAAATAGAATACATTTTTATTTATTTAATTAAGATTAAAAAATAGGATTTTTGTATTATATATGTTAAGATGTAAAGTTCTTAGTCTTCCCACTACTTGTAAAAAATAACACAAGCATTCCGTTACATCTATTTCTTTATTTCCCCATGAATTGTATACTTTTGACAATAGCGACAAAATTTTCTAAATTCTAGTCGATTGGGTGTATTGTGTCGATTCTTTTGAGTAATATATCTAGAAATGCCCGGCGATTTTTTATTGACACCCTTTCAAACACAATAGGTACATTATAAAATAACTATAATTCCAATATCTTAACCTTGACCATGAACCACCTTTTCATTTTGGATCGACTTCACTTTAGAACTCTCTTCATTTTCATTTTGATCTAAACCAAAGAAAAAAAAAGAAAAAAGAAGAATCAATATTCTATATATATATATATACCTTATATTAATAAAAGTTATTAACTAGAAATTAAATTTGTAAATATTTTCTTTTTCTAATTCTAATAATTTGAATGACTTCAAAGTACTATAATCTAAAAAAGAATTACTATTAATTACTATAACTATAAAGAAAAAGAGTCATATTCATTAATAGAATAATATTAAGAATATTGTAATAATTAATTAATACATTTTTTTAAACTATGAATTCTTCCTATCCTAATCTCAGTATCTTCTTCTTTTTTCTATGTTAGAATTTCATGGAACCGCCCTTAAACTGGATCCACATTTCCATTTATTTTCCTAAAAATTATATCATTGATTCACTATATTTTGACTAAGATTTGATACACTCTTTCTCTTTCTTTTTTGAGAATAGAAAAGAAAGGAGGCAAATTGGAGCCATGTTACGTAGAATTGTATCTCAAATCTTCTTCATTTTTTCACAGATCAATAAAAGAATTCAATCAAGATGAAAAAAAGGGGAATGACAAGGCATCTAGAAATAAATGATTAATTTCTATCAATAGACCTGCTAAAGACCTAAACCATAGAGTGGTTAGCACAGGTGCCGTTGAGAGATATGTTTTTATATCTCACATTGAAAATCCTCCTTCTTTTAATTAATTATTTTTTTCTTATTTATTTCAATTCTTTATTTATATTATATATTATAATACATATATAGTCTCTAATACAGATCATAGATAACCCGATATTTGAATTTAAGTTCAAGATTATTTGTTTTTTGTTACTTGTATATGAAATATATATATATATATATATATATATATATATATATATATATATATATATATATATATATATATATATATATATGTACAATGATAGCAGATCCAATTTTTTTGCCCTCTAAAAATATGATAAGAAAATTATCTACCTATCTATATAGAGATGGTAGAGCAAAAAAGAAGGATGTGGAAAACAATACATGGATTTTATACAATGACACTATACAACAATCTTTAAAAGGGATGGAGCTTGGTAGTGCATTTGTTTTGGGTACAAAATGTCACAGGTTCAAATCCTGTCATCCCTACCTATTCTTTCTCCTATGGACAGTTAGGAGGGATTCATTGAATAAGATCGAGAAATTTTGGACATAATTTTTCATTTTTGCATACTATATGCACACAAAACCCTCGGGGTTAAAAAAAATTCTTTTCTTTACAATCATATCTACTATTATAGGATATAAGAAAGCTCTTAGTTCAGTTCGATAGAACACAGGTCTCCAAAACCCAATGTCATAGGTTCAAATCCTATAAAATATGATTCTGTTTATGTTATGTCAAATTACAATAAAATAACTTAACAAAACAAAGTATAATTGCAACTTAAATTTGACCTCCTACAAGGAGGAGGTCAATCAAAAAAAGAGATGTTACTTAATCAAAGGTCCAACTGATCACCACACCTATAAAATATGTTACAAATAATTCTATTAGTAAGAAATTAGACCTAAGATGATTTCAAATAGAAAAACTAATCATTTTGATAGAGAATAAAAGAGAGGTAAGATCTATCAAATATTAATCAAATATCCATGATAATGACCATGAATTAGCAATGAAAAGAAACCATAGAATAAAATGAAATATTATAAGAGGATTTGATTTTGATTTTTTAAATATTGAATTTTATTTATTTCAAATAAGTCATATGTTTAAACCAATAAATGAGTTGGTTATAGTTGAAGAAGAAAAACCAAAATAACCTGAAATGAAATATGAAAGAGGCTTATATTTCTTTATTTTTGAATAAAACATTTATAATTTCAATTTCATTATAAGAAAAATAATTGAAAGATTTTGTTCAATTGAAATATAATATACCATTATGAAGGCACTAAAAAAAACAAAACCTTGACTTTTTTCAAAAAAAGAAAATTATTGAATATTTTCATTTGATCTTTATTATTTCTTTATTTGAATTCAATAATAAAAAAAAATAACATTACCTAGGTTCTATATCCATATTAAAGAATATGATTGTAGTTCCATAAGGAAAGACTGAGATCTAATGAAAAATTTGCATCACCAATTTGAAAGTTCAAGATCTCTCATTTTCATTAAATAATTAAATATAAAAAGAAAAAAGAATAATAAAAAATATGAAATACAATTCTAATATATTAATTCCAATTATCCAATGAAAAGGTAAAGAATTAAATAGAAAGGGATAGTAATAAGAATTTCCATTTTTAATAATTAATATTTAGAATAGTAATAATAACTTTAGTTTAGAAGTTTAAAATGAAACAGTATCAGCATATTTGTTCTATGAACAAAAAATTACCAATTAATTTAATAAAATGAGAGGATTAAAAAATAAAATATGAATTGAACCACCATTTATAGATTTCAAATAACATATAATGGAATATTATGAATATAATGAGATCTTCTAATCATGATATCTTTCATTAATTATTAGAGCCCATCCATTCAAGATCTTTACTTTCTATTACTATGATGAATCCACTAATATAAACCTTACTTAATCTTATATTCTATGGAAAATAAATTTAGGCATAGACAAGGAAGATATTGTAATAGCGTTTCCTTTAGGTAATGATCGAGATTGTGTTGTTGGGCTATAAGAAGGATTGCTATACTAATTTGGTCTACTCTAAGTACACCTTTGGTACAAGATTGACGATCTCATAAAGATCCAGTATCAGTAGTTTTAGATTTACTAATTTCATCTTTCATGGAGTCAACCCACATTTTTTTTTGAACAAACAAGAATTTGGGGAGCTCAGCATGTCTGGAAGCACGGGAGAATATTCTTTTGCTGATATTGTTACTAGTATTCAAAACTGGGTCATTCATAGCATTACTATACGTTCTCTATTCTTTGTGGGTTGTTTATTCATCAGTACGGGTTTAGCTTACAATGTTTTTGGAAGTCCTCAGCCAAATGAATATTTCACAGAGAGCCGACAAGGGATTCCAATAATAACTAGCCATTTTGATTCTTTGGAACAAATTGTTGAATTTAGTAAATCATTTTAGGAGGTTCCCAATGACCATAGATCGAACATATCGATTTTTTACATACGATGGTTGTAATTAGGTGTGTACCTACGTTTATTTTTAGGGTCAATATCAGCAATTTAGTTCATCCAACAATAAACCTAATTTGATTTATAGAGCAATCAAACATGAATGAACAAAAAGTTGAATTGAATCATACCAATCTATACTGGGGTTTATTACTCATTTTTGTACTTGTTATTTTATTTTCCAAGTATTTCTTCAATTAAGAAAAAGAAATAGTAATAGTAGGAATTCTCTTATCCGATTCAGAAGGATACTATCCTCATAATTATCCATGACTATTTTTTTTCCAGCATGACCACTAATAAAAAAAGAAAAATGAGTAATACTAGAAGGATTTCATTTTGGTTGATATCGGAAGGATACTATCTCAAGCATTATCCATGAATTTTCATCTCTAATGAATAATCATATGAAATCCATTATATTGTGACATGAAAGAGAGTAAGAAATGACCAGACTATATATTTAAAACATATGGAATCTCTCAACATAATCCAAATATTATTTTTTAGAAATGGAAATGACAAAATGGATCCCTTTCTTGGATGTTTCAAGCCACTTTATTCTATTCCTTTTTTATTATGATATTTTTGAATAATTTAATTTTTTAACGATTCATAGTTTATGTCATTCCTAACATAATATTAACTAGTATGTTAATATTTTGAATACGATGCAACAAGAAAGGAGGAATCCATCGATTTTAATAAGAATCCAATACCTATGGATTTATCCTTATGAAACATCTTGCAAATCCTTTTCCTTTTATACTCATCTCTTTCTACTAAACTAAAGAAAATAATTACAAGAAAAAAAACTCTATTTCTATATATTCTATATATAGAAATAGAAAAAAAAACTATAGTGAGATAATAAAGAAAGATTTGATGCATAAAGATCTAATCTTGTTTTCATGTTAAATAAGAGAAGTCTTTATTCTATTTTTTTTTCTAAGTTTTTGAATAATTGAAGAAGTTCTATTTTTTCAATTATCTAGAAAAGATAACAAGGAATAAGAATCTTCAGAGAAAAAAATCATGATTTGAATATGAAGATGACACAAGAAAATCCATCATTTTATCAAAGAAGAACAAGAAGATTAAGAAGACTTTTAGAAATCCTTTTACTTTCATTTTATCCTTACCTTGTATTCTATTCTTTTGTATTTGTATATTTATTTTATATCATTAGAATATACAAGTAACTCTATTTCAAACATATAAAATGAAAAAAAAATAAAATAAATAAAAAGAAAAGACTTATAGAATTTTTTGAATCATATTCTTATATCATTCTATCGATCAACAAGAAGTTGGCACTTTTACCAACTTTATTTTAAGGAATCTCTAGATCTAGAAATTCATTTTGTGCAACTGAACCTTTTTAAACTATTTCTTTTTCAGAACCAAAATGATTTGTGCCAAAATCATAGATGCCAAGAAGAACAGAAGACCTTGGACTCGTAATGGATCTTGAAGCACTATTTCTGCGTCTCCCTGACCAAAACCTCCTATATTTGGATTACTTGTTAATGGTTGATCAAGCTTGATGGATTCACCTTCTGAAACAAGAAGTTCTGGTCCTGGAGGTATAATATCAACCACTTGACGTCCTTCTGATGCATCAACTATGGTTATTTCATATCCCCTTTTCTTTACGTGCTATTCTACTTTACTATACCAGCAGATGTAGCATTATAAATTGTTATTGTTACTCTTGCTACCATCAGGATAAATCTCCTCTATTCTCACCACCTACATATATGGGATATTTTAAGAAGTAAACGTCTTTTCGTAGCAGGGTCGGGGGAAAGAATAGGAAAGACGATTTCACTATATTTCTGACTGGGAACAGGACCTATCACAAGAATATTTCTTTTATTAGGACGATAACACTGAAAAGAAAGATTGCCCATCTTTTCTTTCATTTTGAGAGAAATACGATCGGGGGGAGCTAATTTGAATCCCTCAGGTAAAATAAGAATAGCTCCTATATTCAAAGCTCCTTTTTTTCACCAGTAGCAAGAACTTGTTTCATTTGCATATCATAAGGAATTTAAACAACTAATACTTCAAATACAGTATCAAAAAGTACAGCTTGCAGAACTTCAATATCCACGGGCTTATTAGCTAAATGGCAATTGGCACATACAATTCGCCCAGTTGCTTCTCGTGGATTTTCATAACCCTGTTGCACAAAAATGGGATATGCATTTGAAATAGATGCTCAAATTATTACATATATCATGATCAATACATAAATGGATCGAGACATCTGTTCTTTTACCTAAGAAAAGTCTTTCTATTTTGCATGGTCCAATCATTGATCCCCAAATTTCTACAATAAATTCGATAGGTAACCAGTAGAATTCCCACAAGTTTGCCATTGTATTGATTGTACTAAAATAATTGTACTGGTGGAATATAGTATGAATACCTTGAGTTGAAAAGGTAAGTATAAAGAATAAGTAAGATGAAAAATGATTTATTTATACATGAAATATTCTGATTTGATTGATATCAAATAATGAACAATGAATTATTCATTCATTGAATGATAAATTACTACAAGCGAAGGAGATACATGATTTAAAAAATGGAAGATCCAATATTTCACAATTGTATCTAGAATCACTAGAAAAGTGGAAACAAGACCAAATATAATCTGATCATTCTGAGCCAATCCAAAATTGTTGTAGATCGAACCAATCATTAGTTCCTAGCCATGGGTTGAGTGAAATTTGATCCATAAATTAGTAACTAAAAGAATTGAAAAAGCATTGATTGTATCACTTAAGTTATATAGAAATTCCTGAATCTAAGAATTTAGAATGAAAAGTTCTTCATTACCTAGAAAAAAAATAACCACATAGTATAGAGAAACAGATTAAGTTTGTAGAGAAATGCAAAATGATATGGAAATGAGATTCATTTTGTATTGTTTCCTTGTGCATTCACATACGAAACCTTTGCATATGTGTCTCTGAGTACTTCTTTATCATTTTGTCCAACAGGAATAGTTCTTCTAATTCCATAAATTTTTCTAGAACATTTTTTTCTTGAATATCATTCAAAAGGATTTTGGATTGCCTAGTATTCCAACAAATTAAGAACCTAAGTTTCTAGACATTTCTTAAATGAGAGAGAAACCCACCAGGGCAAAAAGAGTATAGACACAAGATATGGGAGGGAAGCCAATGCTTTCTTTTTTTTCATTTTGTATTCGTGATATAAATTATTAATGAACCTTTTCATTCATCAAATTTATCTGAGATTTCTATGAAGAACGAATTATATAACAAGAAGAAGGTATCAAACTTATGGATCTCTTCCTTTTTTTTGTTTTTGTGTAAGAATTGAGTCTTTAGGATCTAGAATAGAACGTACAAGAAAGGCCCTTTTTGAATGAAAAAAAGAAGTAAATATTCTTTCCATATTCTAGAGAGTGTAATTAGACAAATTGTAACTAATTTACCCTTTATTTATTCCTTTCAATGAATACTCCGAAAACCCATTTTGAACTAATGAATATAATTTGGATTTAAAGATGAACTCTACCAGATCATTTAATTCTTTTATATCTATTTCAAATTCAAAAGATTTCACTATCTAACCACAACGTGGAGAGAGGGTATCAATTCAAAGGCCTAAAAAGAGGAATTATGTTTTACGAAAATAAAATACATGTTAGGATATTTGATGAATCTACACTACACTTATTAGACCTTTTGATAGTATAAAGAGTGAAGCTGGATGACATGTGTATGCATATACAAAATAGTTTTTGTGTACAAATCTCCTTAATTTATTTTTTTCAATATGTTTTATTTGATTAGTTATATTAGATTTTTAGATTTTATTAATATTATTTCATATACATTCTCTTGATAGATGTATTAAGTTCCTTATCTCATGTTGAGATTTATTCTTTAGTTTCTTTTGCTCATTTCAAAATACTTCAATGGGTACACACAAGAAATAGGCCAATTTGGCAACTTTTTGTTCAATTTCTCGTGGAGTCAAATTCTCATTAGTACGGGTCAACGAAATGGCTCCTTGGCCTTTGATTTCCATATAAAGGACACAACAAGGAAAAATACCCTCTCACTATTTTGATTGATTGGATATCTTTTAGAAAGATACAAAGGAAGATGCGATGATTTATTCTAGGAAATCCCCAACGAAAAAGGTACATTATCCATTCTTTTCTAACGAATCGATCATAACCACTACCTACATTCCATGAAATTGTGCACCACAAATAAGAACTAATGAATAGACATGTGATTCCATAGAAATACATCATGATCCCTTGGGGGAAAAAGAATTTGCTGAGATAAAAATAAGGATATCAGATTTTTAGCAAGAAAACTGGAAGTTCCAACCACTAAGAATCCTAGTGAACCTAAAAAAGGATACAGGCATTGCAAAAATTACTTATTTTTTGAGACCCCGTTATAAGTTCTATCCATATATGTTATGATTGTCAGTTCATATTATACTAGATCTAGTTGCATTCGATTAGAATTGATAGAATAACCCAAATGGATTTAACTCGACTTTTATTGCTTGATCCCTAAGTAACTTTCATTAACCATTAGAAATAATTGGTTAGATACATTTAGTTTTTATTTCAAAGATTTTTCAAAAATGATTTACGGATCATTTTGAATTTAATCATTTAATTGATTAAGCTATAACTGCATATACATGCGTTAATGTGTATATTATCCATCGACATACATAATAAAATAACTCTTCTATTTGTTTTCGAAAGTCCACATATCATATATCCTACCATATTACATTAAAAAAAAGTATATGTATGATGATCTGGTGTTGAAATAAATCAAGGAGATTTAGTCCCATCATATTTAGACAATCTTATTTCTAAGATTATAAAGAAAACATGATTGATGGAAAGACTAGCCCATTAAAGGAACATAGAGGAAAGTTCAAATCTATCATAGAATGGGTACCTCAATTTCATATTTCTATTATAATTAGAAATTATAATTATAAAGATCTCTTATGATAAGTCTATCTATTAGAAATAATATTCAGATAATATTCATATGAAATATTTAATAATCAATAACGAATGTAGAATGAATCATTCTTATTCTCTACACAAATATGTAAGATAATCTGCTTTCAGAAATTGGATTCTTCTACTCCCATCCTTATCTTCATTGTCTTTCTATCTTTTCTTTTAAAAACACCTTTTTTTTGGTTTTAAAAGAAAGATATAAATGAGTTTCTTATGAGTTTCCGACTTTAACCAATCTTATCCAACAAACATGGATTCCTAGTGAAAAATGGGTGTTCCTGCTAAATAGAAAGAACTTCTATATTTTGATTATTTGTTATTTGAATATTTATTTATTATATTTATTTATTTTATATTTATTATTTATTTCTATTTAATATTTTTCTATTTTTGATATTTGTTTATCTATTTTTCGTTGTTCTATATATGAATATGTCAAAAGGATGGAGAAAATGATTTTTATATCCTAGATTTCTTGGAAGGAGAAAGAAATTATTTTTTATCTTGTCGATACAAGGATGCTTATTCCTAATCAAGAAGAGAGGTAGAATAAAAAAAGAATCGGGGCAAAAATTCATTATCCAAAACTTCTGACTCTTACTACACTTATAACTGATGTCCTTAAAAAAACACCACCTTCCTAGTTTTTTTTTTAATTTTGAATCTTGATTCAAGGGAAGGAAACCATGTAGCTAAAATAACTCATTCAAAACACCTTTTAAAAGATTACGTGGTACGATTGTGTCAAATAATCCCTTATGGAATAAATACTCAGCCATTTGTGAATTGTCAGGTACTGTCTTTTTCAATGTTTATTCAATTACTCTTTTACCCGCAAACGCAATGTAGGAATTAGGTTCAACAATAATGATATATCCCAACATACCAAAACTTGTTGTAACTTCTCCAGTTGTAGGAGATGTAAGGATTGATACATAGAATAACTTTTTATTTGATTGATAATCATATAAAGTAGAAGATATTTTAGCCATTTACATCAAGCTCAAACTCCCTTCTTGCATGCATGCTCCTCTAGAAGCACAAACAATAATGATAGGTAGAGATCAATTAGTAGCATACTCAACCAAACTGGTGATTTTCTCACCTACTACGGATCCCATACTACCTCTCATAAACTGAAAATCCTTAACTCCAATTGTTATTGGAATACTATTTAGTTGACCTACTCCCGTTTGAACAACTTCAGCTAAACCCATTTTTCTTTGATAAAAAGAGATGTCATCTATATAAGGTTCCTCCTCTAGATGAAATTCAATGGGGTCCATAAAGGCCATATCTTCATCCATAGGCTCCCAAGTGCTAAGATCAATAAAGAGTTTGATTCTATATGAACTACTCATTTTCAAATGATATATGCAGTGTTCACAAATATTCATTTTTGAACTAAATTTTTTTTTATAATTTAGTCCATAACAATTCTCACATTGAACTCATAACCATTTGTATTTTGTATTATATTTAAATCATTAGATTTTTCTCTTATATTGAAAGAACTACTACTAGTTTTGATACTAGGATTTTCACTTTCAATACTACTTGTACTTTCCGCACAAATGAAACTAGAAATGTAACTATGGATACCATTATAAATGCCACTATTAAGACTAATTTTTAAATAAAGATAACTATCAATGTAACTATTAATGTGATTATTCCTATTAGATTGAGTATCATACATGGAATAATAATAGTAATAATTACTACTATTAGACCCACTATTCAAATAACTAGGAAAAAGAACCTCTAGTTCACTTAAAAAAGAACTAGCATTGTCAATATCAAAATATATAGAATAAGTGTCACCATTACTATTTCTAACTAAAAGAGTATGATTAGAGATCAAACTCCAAATATTCTTGCTATCAAATAAATAATTCAGATAATGAATATTACTGAAACTATAATTGTCCCTACTAGGGATCTCTTTCTCCGCATCATTTAGAATAGCTTCTTCACTTCCACTAGTATGTCTAAGAGCATCAAGACTATCCATTGATTTACTTAGTCCACACGTATGTTCTAACTTCTTGTTAGATAACATCGAATTGAACCAACATTTTTTCATAGATTCTTTCTGCCCCCTATTTTAG
Source organism: Cymbidium sinense (assembly GCA_021442155.1). Classification (NCBI taxonomy): domain Eukaryota; kingdom Viridiplantae; phylum Streptophyta; class Magnoliopsida; order Asparagales; family Orchidaceae; genus Cymbidium; species Cymbidium sinense. Next base: position 167,171,387 of record CM038218.1, on the reverse strand, counting down.
GAAAACCTAATACTAATAGATGAATAGTCATTCAATGAAGAAAAAATCATTTTACTATTTCTTTTTTTCTTTCTCATTAGAATTCCAATGAAGCATATGATCCAATCATTAAAATTGTTAATGAAAATTTAGTGAGTCTTGAAAATAAAGGATTCTCCTTTTGAAGAATCTGGTGAATCATTTTAATATTATGATAATGATTATAATAGAATATTTTCCTCAAAAAAAGCATTATAAAGACAGGTTTCTCTCATGTCAAACTTTCAATTCTCATCAAAACAATACATAGTTGTTTCTTCCCATAAAATAAAAATGAATTCTCGTGTCGTAGAATCTTGTGTCAAATAATCAAATAAGAAAATGAGTCTCTATTATAATAGGGAACAAAAAAGATAATATAGAGGATAGGGGTAGAAGGAATCCTTCTATTGGCTTGATCTATGGCTTGAAACTAAGAATATAAAATGATCCACCAATCCAATCTCAAGGATCCATAATTTAGCTTATGGCTCCAATAATAAATAATAAAATATATAAGTTGTTTAGTCTTCTTTCAATTTTATCTTCTTATGTTTAGATTTTGTATATACTTGTATATTATATCTTATATCATAAGGCATGTATATTGTATCTATAAAAGACATATACAAATACACAAAGACCCTCATAGTTCATTGTATAGAATTAGTATAACATGTTTATTCTTTATTTGATTCAACCCAATCTTTATTTTTCTGAAGAAAAGATTGGACCAAGTTTCATTGCAATCAGGTAGGACAACAAACAAGCAATGCTAAATTATACGTGGTTATTTTGTCTCTTTATCTAGCTTATCCACTAGGTCAAAATCAAATGTACTCTCTTTCCATATTTCACAAGCAGTGGCTAGCTCAGGGCTCCATTTGCTAGCTTCATGAATAATATTATTACCTTCACGGGCAAGCTCAAGCCCCTCATTACGATCTTATACATAAGCTTCTAAAGCTACTCGATTAGCTACTGCACCGGGTGCATTTCCCCAAGGGTGCCCTAAAGTTCCTCTGCCAAACTGTAGTACAAAATCATCCCCAAAGATTTTAGTTAGGGCAAGCATATGCCAAACATGAATACCCCCTGAAGCCACGGGTATAACACCTAGCATAGAAACCCAGCCTTGAGTGAAAAAAGTACCATGACTTTGATCTTTTTTTAATAAAGACATCATGTAATAAATCAACAAAACCCAAAGTCATCTCACATTCCCCTTCTAGTTTACCCACTACTATACCATTGTGAATATGATCTTTGCCAGACATACATAATGTTTTAGCTAGTACACAAAAATGCTTACCATGATTTCTCTATCTATCAATAATTGCATGCATTGGTCGATGAATGTGAATAAGTAGACCATTATTGCGGTAATAATGAGCCAAGCTCGTATTTGCAGTGAACCTCCTAGTTATGTAATCATGCATTACGATAGCAACTCCCAATTCTCTAGCAAATATCGCTCTTTTGATCATTTCTTCGCATGTACCTGCAGTTGCATTAAAGTAGTGTCCTTTAATTTCACCCATTTCATCTTACGCTTTATGTTTGAGAATTTAATTTCAAAATAAGAAATGATCTCTCCAACATAGAGATTTCGTAGGGCAAAAAGAAAATTGTGGCCTTTGAGATCCAACTAATAATTAGGCATTTCCAAGGTAAAATTCTACCAAAATTAAGATTAACTCAAAATTTAAATTACTAAATCACAAGTTTTGAATTTGAAGGCCTCCGCCATCGAACTTGGTTCTGACGTGAGATGAAAATTCCCCCTCCATCAATCTTGGATCTAGAACAAGGGAGAAAAGTGCGTGTTGCACTAAAAAATTTTGAAACATAACATTACTAAGTTGTTATGCTGTTAATATTTTATGGGAATTATCAAATTGCATAAGAAAATCAGCCATAAAATAGAGTCTCCTGACTTGTAGCACTAAAACACTAAGCTCTTGAGAATTTGAACTTCTGGTGCACCATTTCATAGTGTTATCTAGAAAGCGCAAAGGCTTTATGACCAGTGCCATAGCACTACTTCATGGCATTGCAGGGCTTCCTTCTCGTGTTGTATGGTCAAAATTAGGGGTGTGCATTCGGTCGGTTTGGTTGGTTCGGTTGATGTTTTGGTCAACCCAAATAAATCAAACCAAAATAAAAAAAATTGAACTGACCAAATTAATACAACTTGTGATTTAGTAATTTAAATTTTGTGTTAATCTTAATTTTGGCAGAGTTTTATCTTGGAAATGCATAATTATTAGTTGGATCTCAAAGGCCATAATTTTCAAAAAAGAAGCCTAACTTGGATCTCAAATCCCACAATTTTCAAACATATGGACTAGTGTAATATTAAACTAGGTCATATAATTAAATTACTTATGTTGTTGATCCATGTGATAATCAAACTTCTTTTCTAAAGCCTTCTACCTTTGGCTACTCTTACCCAATTCTCTCCTTAAATCTAAAACTTGCTCGTTTAAGGATTTAAGAGTTTAGAGTCAAGGTCATGGGGCATGTGAGCTCTCCCCCCACTTCAAACCTCGAACCAAACCACTCAATAAACCTCTTTGTTAGAGGAGCCTTCTAAATGAGGACTTCTTCATCAGCTCCCTTAATACACCCAGTGTAGGGTACAAACCATAAATTAAGGAGGGATAACCATAACCTACTATATTACTACCCCTAAGCATATTCTAAGTTGAATTATAAATTATATTCCCTATATCTATCATAAAGCCTTTTTGAATTGAAAAATTCAAAATAGCTCAATACTTGGTCACCTCACTAATATTAACAGTGGACATCAGCTTAGAAAAAATGAAATAATGCCAAGCCTTAGACACGGTAGTAAGGCTAGCGGCAGGTTAGTTGATGATCTTTTCCTCCTACCATTTTCACTAGATGTTGTGTTCCTACCTGTGAGAAAACTAAGGATTTCATCAAAATTGGAATGTTCATTATAAAAGAAAATATACTGGTCATATGCCAAATTTGGAATTCATAAAATGTATTGATGATAGTGCTATCAAAATTTACCTATTTTCCCTAAGTGAAGGATTTATTATGTTGGTGCTCCTTCGCATTGGCAAAATATTCTCGCACCATGGGGACAATGTAAGAGCTACTCTCGTAAGCCAGCTTTGCCCAACCATGCTCATTCATCATCTACTCCATTCTCCCAAACAGGTTGTAGGAGCTCTTTTCTGGAATAAGATGCTTGTGCGTGAGGGAGTGCTAATACCGTTCCTCCGCTATAGAACTAACAAACCTATTAGCTTCTTTTGAGGTGGCTCTCCTCGTCCCAATGAGTCTCTTGAGTAGCATGATTACCTTCCTAATAGGGGGGAAAGCTTAGGGAATAAGAGAGAGATAGAGAGAGAGAGAGAGAGAGAGAAAGCTCTAAGGAAGGAAAGATTGCATAATGAAAATTTTCATAGCCTAGGGGGTCTATTTATAAACCAAGCTTAACACTGCAGTGCTAAAATAGCAGCACCAAAGCACGAACCTCTTGAGTTCTAAAATAGTAACCAGGGTTGCAACACTCACACATAGTGCCTAGGCACTGGTGAACTGGTCAAGTCGGTTACCATGTCGGTCAAAAAAGTACATTCATTACCATTAATTTTGTAATTGAAAAGATGCACGGTGCTTTGACCTAGCACTGAGGCCCTGGTTAAAAAGTTTGTCTCTCACTCTTAAAGTGCTTGTATGCCTATCAATTATCCTGAATCGACTTTTGTCTGACATTACGGTACTAAACTATTAAGGCTTGGGCGCTACTCAAACAATTAACATGACCAATAACTATAAAGCCACGATGTTAACCATGCGACACCAAGATACAAAGCCTAGTCACCATATTTTTAGCATCAAAATGCTTAACATAAGATAAATTTAAATTACTCACAAGGGCCCCAACACAATAACAATTACATAAGTTCATCGCCTAAGGATGCTTCATGGGTTAATATAAAAAATAAATCTAAATTACTCATATGTGCCTCTACATTTGTATAAAAATCCGAATTATATGTTGGAGGATGCTGCATATGTTAAAAATTTTGGTTGGGTCTCATGATTGGGTTGGGTCAACAAAACCTAATCACTCCTCAATGATGATCATGTTAATTGTAAAATTTATCTGGAGGAGATATGTTTAAATTAAATAATGTTCATCATTCAAAATAACTTTAAGTAAATAGTCATCCGCCCATCCATCATTATTAGTCAAGAATGTTAAGCTAAGAAAATATTTGCTCAAAAATAGCTAATGCCAAATTAAATATATATATATATATATATATATATATATATATATATATATATATATATATATATATATATATATATATATATATATATATATATATATATATATATATATATATATATATATATATATATATATATATATGTTCATACTCAAATAATCTCATGCCAAGAAAGACGGGGATAATTATTGAATATATTTAGCAGGCTAAAAGCCTTCTATTAGTTAAGGTTAACTTAAATTTGTCACCTTAGATAAATGTCACCCCCAGCTCTGCAAGAACACCTTGGACGATGCAACATATCGCCGCTAACAAGGATTCTTTGGTGAGGAACTATTTCCCTTGGCTAAGTAGACTAGGGACTATGACAACTTAGAATGATAAAACCAGGGGATCTTGATCAAGCGTGTCATCATCCCCTAATATATGCTTGTTAACCTCACTTTTGGAGTAAGGACTCTTCTTCCCTATCCCTCAAATCAGTACAACCAAACCTAATTGAATTTGTTTCATATCCAAGCTACAAGCCAAAATGATTTAAACCCAAACCCATCTTAATCATATGATCCAATCTTATAGACTCAACCCAACACTTCTTCAATTAAATCAAACTCGATTAATTTTTTACAAAAGCACTCCAACCATCCAAGTCATCATTTCAAACTCTCTTAAAACCTACAATCAAATTAAACCAACCAAATCAACTCAATCAACCTAACCTAGCCCATTTGATCCGAAGTGTCCAACTGAACCAAAATCCAATTCAACCCAAATCAATTGCAATTAAAGCCATCAATCAATCCTAAATTAATCATCAAACTCAACTCAATTCTCAACTAACTCAATTCCTAAATTTCAAATTTCATTTGTTCTTGGCCCAAAGTGAGGACCCATTTGATCCAAACTTCAATCCAACCCAAATAGGATTAAACTAACTCATCCAAAACCTTCTACAATGATTATTGATCACCCTTGATTGTCCAATTACAATCAATTGGGTCAAACCAAAGCTAATTTGATCACTTGACCCAAGTTGACCCAATTAGCTTACATGAACCAAATTGAACCAAACTTTATTCTAAACCCATTTGATTGAAACCATTTCTTCTAATCAATCATAAAGTAAGTATTGAATATAATTTGACCATCAATTGTACTTAGCCAAACCCATTTGGCCCCTTTGACCCAAGTTGACCTAATTTGACCTAAAAGGCCAAGTTGGGCCAAGTCAAATCCTAAATCAAATTGATTGAAACCAATAAATCAAATCTATCACAAATTGATTATTGAACATGATCAAACTCTTGATTGAACCCAATTTGATCAATTAAACCCAATTGACCCATTTAGCCCAAATTGACCTAAAGGGTTCAATTGAACTAAATCATTCCCAAATCCAATTTAATTGAAATCAACACCTACTATTATCTTCAAATCATCAATTGAACCTAAACCAACCCCTAACCCAAGCCAATTTGGTCAATTTGACCAAATTAGCAACTTAGCTCATTTGACCCATATGAAGCCATATGAGCCAAAGCTAAAGCCACTTTAAATCAAACCAAACTAATTGAACCTAAATATCACAAATCATCATTTGAACATGACCCAACCCTTATTTTGACCCAATTTGACCCCTGGGTCAACTTAGCCCAAGTTGATCAATTTGACTTACATGGGTCAAATTGAGCCAAACTCAACCAAACTTGGCATGAACTTTCCTTGGATCACCATGGGTCAGCCCAAATCAAACCCAACCCATTTTAAAATTGAATTTGCCCAAACCCATTAGGTTAAACCCTCCAAATGAGACAATATCTCCATTTGGATGGTCAAACCCACTCTCCTCCCTTTGGCAGCCACCTTTAGCTCAATTGGGACATGAGGGCCACTGGCTCACCTGACCCAAAGTTGATTGGGTCAACCATGAGCCAAGTGGAGGTGAGTGAACCAAAATCGCCCTATTAGAACACTTGGAGGGGCTGGTACACTCCACCTCAGCCCCTGTTAGCCCACTCCTCACCTTTAGCCATTCAAGCCGCACCACCTCAGCACCTCAATGCCATCCTCAACCGTCTGCGTCGACTGGATGCCTGCCATAGGCTAATATTGATCTAAGCCATTAGATCGATCAGGGAGGAAAGTATACTCCCCCTATCTCATTTCAAATAAAGAAAGAGAGAGAGAGAGAGAGAGAGAGAGAGAGAGAGAGAGAGAGAGAGAGAGAGCTTCAGTGAGTCGAGATGAGCCTCCAGAGCCTTCCCAAGTTCCCCTGAGCTTCCCAACACAGGCAAGACCAAACTCGAGTGAAATAGAGTCTCATCTCCATCCAACCTCACCTAAACTCCAACAAATCCAAATTAACTTCACCCACACCTTCCCTAAGCTACAACGATCCAAAATGAATCAATTCCCAATTGATTTGAATGTCGGATACCACTCTTAGACCAACTCCAATGACCTTCCTATGACATTTAGACCATAGAGTCATCGGCGGGGAGGTAACTTGCGAGCTTCACAACTAGGCTTTGTGTATTCAATATGAAGCTATTAGCTGGGTCATCTTGAGCTAAATGAGGTACTGCAAACATAGAAAAGTCACTAGGTGTTGGTCTTTTGTAAAAGAACTCTTCATTTCAAGTGATTTCCACTATAGGATCTCCTTAGATCTCTTCCTTGGATGTTTTGGAGTTGATCCGATGCCTCACAAGCTCCGGTGAGCTTGGATCAAGCGGGGGAGGGCGGATGGTGTTCGTCTTCCATCGCTCGGGGATGAACGATCATTTTCCATCCATTTTGCATGATTAGAATGGACGGCCATGATTAATCTAATTAGATTTATTTGATTTTATCCCTTAGGAATCATTGGATTAATCTGGACCATCCGATCTTAGACAGACGATGGGGATGAAAGTGCATCCGTCGCCATTGACTCAGCATGCCGCGTCGGATTATTTAAGTGGTCAATCTTGTGGTGCCACGTGAAAAGCACCGCTAGTGGCACCAATGGGATTAGGGATTAATTAAGGTTAAAAATTCTATTAATTGCTCAGAACTTCATAATATCATAAATAATTATAGAGAAATCATAAAAATACAAATAAACCCATTTTGGAAAGAGTAAAAATAGGAGATTTTAATAAAAAATATTTTCATTAAGTTTTAAATAGTGAACAGAGCTTAATTAAGGTTTGAAGGATTTCCTAATTATCTTAATTCAGCCCTAATTACTTGGCCAATTGATCTCAAACTCGAAGTGGTTATTCAATGGGATGTCCTTTGCCTCCCATAATTTTTTTGGGATTTATTAGCTAGGTAGTTAAAAGAATTTGAAATTTAAATATTAATTACCCTCCCTAATTGATTTAATGATTACTAAAATTATTAAAATAGTAAAATTTTGATTATTAATGATTATTAATCATGGTCAACAATGGGAATGATAGGGGCGAATGATCAAAGCTTTTCCTTGATCATTTGTTTAAATCCATTCCATTAAGAAGGGTAATTAATTTAAAATTTAATTAAAGGTTAATTAAGTAATTAATGATGAAATTAAATCAATTAAAATGATAATTAGATCACATAATCTATTTTGAATTTGTGGGTTCCTCTTTATGTATTTAATAACATAAAGACCCTTAAGTAAATTATGATTATCCCATAAGAGTGGGAAAATCATATAAGTACTTAATTAGATTTCTTAATTTCATTAATATTTAATTATAAGCCTCATCACATTAGGTCCCTAAGTGCATTGCAAGTTTAATTTCTCATTTTCATATCATGGGAAGATTATGATTAAATGATTAATCAAATTAAATAAGCATAGGAAAGGGATAATAAATCATTTACTTAATGATTCAAACTTAATTAACCCATAAAAGTCATTTAATTATCTTTCCTTAAACACACCACATTACTCACATGGGATGGGATAAAAATAGCAAATGAATTCATCTTCTTTGAGTTTAGTAAATCAAACCCAAAAATCAAATTCCATAAGAAGCTAAGGTTGTCCTTAAATGATTTTATTTAATGTGATTGTCATTAAGAATTAGTGTAGTTGAATTAATTATGTGGAAGTGTTCAATTATTCTCTTTCAATCATCATAAATTTTGTATGTAATTTGATACCATGCATTCATGTCTTTCAAATCAAATAACCAAATGAATATGTTTATGTAAAATTGCATGTGTTGGATTAATCTTATTATATGTGTAGCTATTATCACTAATAAATTTTAAAATTACTTTCAAAATTATAAATTAACAATGAAAGTAAGAATGATTTTAGCTATGAATACTTCTATATGACTTGCATATGTTTATAGCTTAAGCATGTTAAGGTATTATTTTATCTTTATAATTCATGTATGAGTTTACATATGTTTGAATGATAATAAGTATATATTATGGATATCCCGAGAATACGATGCTTTAAGTAGCCCCATGAAGGTCATTAATTATCTCACTTCCCTAGTTAATAAAGGCATGTACTTATTTAATTTCATCCCTATGTGTACTTGTACTAGAATTTGGATAGAACTTTACTTTACATGTGTAAATGATTCATTAAAATAAAAATCATTTGCATGATTTTCATTCTCATAGTTGTGTGTACATTCATATGCATTTAAGAATAGTAAGTACATAGTTTGGACATCCCAGAAATACGAGGCTTTATGTAGCCCCAAGGATGTCTTAGCTTATCTCACTTCTCTAGTTTAAACAACGGCACATACTTGCTTGCATCTCTAATACATGTGTGTGTATTTAATTAAAGAATTAAGATCTCTCTTTTCTATCAAAACATATATATTCATAATCATTTAAGTGTGCCAAAAATACTTTGCATGTATAGGTATGTTAAGTTTTAAATCATATGCATGATTATTGATAATGAAAAGGAATGATGCAACATTCTCTATGTAATGGTAATTCAATTTCATTAATCTTAAGGTGCCTTTCATGTTGGGTTGGATCCTTTAAGGTTAACCTAAACTTAGGGTTAATAAAATGTTTGATAAATTATTCATTAAAAAAATCAAGTCATAATAATGTGCTTTAGAAAAAAAAACATTAGGTAAGTATGTAAGAGGTTAAGCCTCTTTGTTCTCTTTACAATATTTAGATCCTAAGTAAACATCAAATGAAACAAAAGAGAATACAAACTAAAATTTATCAATTCTCTAAATAACATGAAATGAAACCACCCTCATGATTAAATTAAATATTTCTAAATTTTTAGATAATCATAATTTAAAATTCTAACTAATACATACCACATTAAGCCTAAACACACACATTAGAATGCTAAGAAACCACTTCTAGCTCTAGGTTAGGATGGTGTATGTAATGATGTTATGTTTTGTTTTATGATGTAATATTTTAGACTGGATGTTAAGGTTGTGATTTGTAGATTGGATGTTAGGCCATCTTTAGCCTAACATTATTTTTTGAAAGGGGATTATGTTAAAGGTACCGCTAAAAATAAATATAAATGCTTCTATTTGCAGGTTGCTTAGCCCCTTAACATAATCCATGATTAGGATAGGCGGGCTTAGATACCCATGTGCAAGGTGCTAAGTCTAAATTATAAAATATAATTTCTTGGGAATGAATGTTTGTTTAGCTAACATCTATTTTGTAGGTATAGTTAGATTTACTTTTCTATAAAATGTAATTTTTCAAAAGAAATTAGGATTAGTGCTTTGGGATTTAGGATGAGCCGTGGTTATAAGGTATAGTCCTAGGAGGCCCTGTGAAGCCTTAAAGAAAATTAAATCAAAATAAGAATGAAGAAAGAAGAAAAGTGGAGACAACCATAGCATCTATTCAATTTTAATTGTAATATTATTTTCATAATCTGGGTTGTATAAGGGTAGAGCTCGACTACCCAATTTTTCTTCTTTTTATGATAATCTAAATGTTTGAATTTTCTATTTAGATTGTCTAATAGAAATTACATCTTTTAATAGTTTCTCAAATGCGGTGATTGAATGTGTGGCCTAGATGCAGTAGGCTCTTTAGGGAAAATTTAATTTTTCTACTTAATTAATAACTCATAACAAAACTTTAAAACAACTTTCAATCTCACCTAAAGTTTAGAATATAATCAAGATAATTAAAATATTTAGCAACCCCTTAGCTGAATATTGAATGTCTAACACCATGTGTATCATCTTATTTCACTCTTGAAAAAGGAGGTCCTCCATTCTTGAACTTTAGGGAATGCTTGACCTATGAGAGTACCCCTTGATGATGGAGATATCTCTCTCTCTCTCTCTCTCTCTCTCTCTCTCTTTGATTTGTCCAAAAACATAATTTCATAATGCATTTAGGCATTAAAAATCCCAAGCCTTTGTCCAAAATGTTGTGCCAAAAATAAAATAAAATTTGAAAAGATTTTACATTTAGACTAAGTCATACTCATACCAAACATGATTTAGTCTCTTAGGGAGTGAGTTTAGGACTCTAGTCTCTTTCAAATTAACTAAACAGCTTAAGCCATCTTATAATTACATAAGATTGGCCTACAAGGATTTAAAGTGCACGAGGTGTTAACTGACGACCACTCCAAGTGGTTGTAAGTCCAGAAGAGTTGGCGGTTTACCCTTTCTTGTGGAGGTAAACCATATTGTCCCCTTTCTATTTAGAATTAGGTCATGCTTTTAGCTTGTACTAAAGCTTTATAGATTTAGGATCTAAGGTTGCTTACTTCAGGCTACAAGCATAAATCCTCACCTCTTAAGCATTTTCATAATCTTATGTTGATGGATTATAAGCCCTAGGATTCTAATAAAAATTCAACTCAAATGAAAATAAATCTCTCTCTTTCAAACATATAAGGCCTCACCTTAGGATAGATTGGAGTGCTTACTAGATTCCTAGTATCATGATGGCTCCCTACTTGTCTTCCTTTAGAATCCAAAATAAGTCTTTCCAAACTGAACACTCCCATTTGATTTTCCAAAATATTCAATCATTTAATAGTATTACCTTAAAATCTTTGGAGATAATTGATTGATTACTTTAATTGAGAGTATTCCAGAGAAATTCAACTTCCTATGATGTAATTAACTATGGAAGCTTGCTTCCATTGGGTTCTAAGAACTTGGCCTAAAATAAACCATGCTTTATGTTTCCATGTAAAGTAGGGGAACAATCTCTAGTACATATGAAGACCCATCATGCCTTAGGAGTCTTTATTTGGTGATTAGGCCCATTATAGGGTGATATTTCTATCTTTCGAGATGGTTCATCATACCTTAATGTCATACCTGATTACTTTAATAAGTACCTCCTAAGATCTACGTGGTTTCCATTCGGCATCTGAGTTAAAACACCATAATATTTAAAGTTAAATGATATTTCCATTCACTATTCTTTATATGCTATATATTAGCAATTTATATCACTCATTATGTGAATATACAATCACTTATGTCACACTACATCCCTAGACACCCATTCATATCATAAAGATATGTTTATTTTCCAACCTTAATCGAGAGTGCTCTATTACTATAGTAAGAGGAGTAATTAACTATGAGGGCTTACATTCATAAGAAGTGAAACCCAAATTTAAATAAACCCTAACATAATGTTAGGGGAAATCTAGTTAAATATATATTAATCTACCTCACAAAAAACATACTCATACCCATCTCAATAAAAATGATGGAGAACACCCTCAAAGATGTTTTTTTTGGAGATCAGATTTCTGGTGACTCTCCGGAGATTGCTTCTCTTTCCATCTATGGTTAGAAAATTTAAAATATATGGTGTCATTGTAAACTATAATATCAAAGCATATTCTTTTATAAAAAGCTTTGGTTCCTAAAACCTAGTATAACCTAACTTTAGATCTACGACCAAGTCTATCAAATGGAAAACAATAAGAATATGATGACTGTTAAGCTCGATGAGGAATCCATGGTAAGGTTCCCTCAAGCCATAATCAATATTGGTTTTGTTGGGGCTATCCTTCAGTTTGGAATAATTTTAGAGGTTGTCTAGTTTCTACCAGCTAGACCCATTACTAAACCTATAATCAAGGGCATTGGAATGTCAAAGGCATTCAACAAGGGACAGAGGCCAAACGTGATCATTCTGAATGAGCCCAACCCTAAAGCTCTGAACTCAAAAAGTGGTTCCATCTTTAATAAACTTTAAAAGCCAATGTAAACTACTTCTGGTAAGGATAAAATGGCCATCAAGCCCAAGTTGAAGTCTATTATTGTCAATCTAAATACAATGGTAAGGATAAAATGGCTCATAGAAAATACAATGCTAATTATAGAGCTATTAGATTGCTCATTCATGTCGAATAACAACACAACCATTATGGAAGCAAATATACCCACCAACAATAACTTTGATCTACTCAAATTGGTCAAAAGAAATAGCACAAGAAGAGACATAAAGAAATCTTTTTAGGCTAGACATATACATCCTATTCCATAGAATCAACCATAAAAGGAGGAGACCATTTCATCTAAAATCTATAAAGTTCTAAAGTCTATTAAAAATAGAAACCTTCAGAGAAGAAACAAGAAGTTGGTGAGCTAGGTCACCAACCCAACAAATTCTTACCTAAAAGAGGTGGGAATATTCAAAAATATTATGCCCATTTACAGCTAGACTCAAAGTCTATAGGCACTATAGTCAGTGAACATTAACAGCAAACCCTTAGACACAAAACACTAAGTGGTCAATTATTGGAAGGTCCCAGCAACCACCGTAGAAATCCAGTGAACACTAAGGTGTGACATTTGGGATATATTCCCAGAGATCTACTACTAGAAGGTCTTAATTGATTTGGGTACCAAAAGAATCTAAGTCATCAATGATAAGCCAAGCCCACTAGATGACAAACTCTCCTATCATCAACTAGAAATGTTGGTCCAAAAAGAGCCAGCCAATGGATGATGGCATGGATGACCAACTTTCCTAAGAAGATGAAGATCTCCCAGCCAATGAAGAACAATAAAATTTTGGTCTCCAAAATAATGAAGATATTGATCACATGGAGAATGAAGTTGTTTGTATGATTAACATGCATCTATGAAATAAAGGCCTGGTACTCAAATAGCAGAATCAAGAAGAGAAATAAGAGAACCTAAGCCACACAAGATCCTAAAATTGAAGCTCATGTTGAAGTGGAAGTGATTGAAGAGTTCACAAACATTATAACAAGGTTACAATAGCATATGGGTTTTCAACTTCAAAGGATAGATCAAGAAATCAGCCGGCTCAACAACCGGCTCAATGAGATGAGTGGGCTGATGAAAGAGCTATTTGGTCAACTCAACCTCATAGCAATTATAATATAATAGATACCGCCAAGAAATTCTCTGGAAATGAATAATCTGACAATTAAAACTAGAGGCATACAAAATGCTTTGCCTAATCTACCAACAGCTACACCACAAAGGTAGGAACCTCAACGAGAAGCTGTAGTGAACACTTATTGAGACAATGATGTTATCACTAAATCCCAAATGAAAGATCTCATCAATCAAAAGGTCAAAGTAGTGATAGCTTCAAAAATTGTTGAGCAATTAATTAGAAAAGGCTTATTATATCTAACTAAATACCATCAACTACAATACCTTAAAGGGTATATTGTGACAAAAATTAATACCTTTTTAGGCACAAAAACTCATGATAACACTTTCAATTTAAAGTATCATGTGGAAATATCGAAGGCAATGTTTCCCTACCGCTATGATAATTTGTTAGCAACCTCATACACACATAGCTTTTGAATGGTATGCTGAGTTACCTAATGACTTAGTAAAAATCTTCGTTGAGCTAGAAACATTTTTCATCAGAAGATTTACAGGAGCAACAAAGAAAGTAATAATTATATATCTCACCTTTGAAAAGAGAAGGAAAGATGAGAGTGTTGCCAAGTATATTACAATATGGAGAAATCTAAGCATGAGATGTGACTAACAACTCACAAAAAACATGCAGCAGAACTCCTCAAAAGAAATATCAATGATCAAATGGCCCCATATCTAGCTATGGCTACAATTAAAACATTCTAAGAATTACTGGATCATGTAGCCAAGTTCGAAAGGTTGCCCAAATAAAAAGGGCTAAATATTGGTTATAATAATAGCAAACCCTTTGGAAAAGGAAACAACTAAAGTCTAGCAACTTAAAAATGAATGAGGTGAATATAACATTCACATTCATAGTGGAAAAGGAGGCAAATGGAGGTGTTGCAACCTCATGCCCTAGTGGCATCATCGTGGCCAACAGTAAAGCCAATAGACAAAAAGAAAATTGGCTTACCATCCAGAAGAAAATGACTAAACAGTACTCATTCAAAAGAGAATGAATTGCTAAAATTTTTAAGCACACCTTAAAGCTAGTGTTATAGTTGTTAGAGCCACGATGGATAGACCAAGTGGACAAAGTTGATGATCTTAACAATTGTCCATTTCATGGGCTCATAAGCCACCCATTTGAGGATTATTTCATTTTCAAAAATTGAGTATAAAATATTTACCATATTGGAGAACTCACCTTATCAGACACTGTACTAATACATTCTAAAACAGGCAAAGGTTAGAATTGTTACAACATACCCAATCCAAAATGCAAAAAACAAAACTGGTTGGGAGAGCAAAGCCCACCAAACACAAGAAGAAGAGGAAGGTGGTTGGGACACCTTCATCTCAAAGAAGACTAAAAGAATGATCAATATTCTTCTAGTAATAGCAGTTATTTGATGAAAGAATTCTTTAGAGAGGAAGAACTCGTAATCTCAAGTTGACCTTCTAATCGCTCATCCCTTACTGGCAAACTCTACACTCAATGATGAATTGCCTGATGAACAAATCTTCAAAGTGGAAGAAGCTCAACAACCATCAAAATGGGAACTCTACTTTGATGGGGATTCATTAGTAAATTTAGCTAAATCGCCTGGTTTACCTACTATACATGTCTGAATTGGCTTAATACTTGTAATACTACAAGAAGGTATTCTCTGATAGTTTGATGGAACCTTGAACTAATAACGAGATCGAATATAAAGTATTAATTATGGGTCTAAAGCTATTGATTAACATAAAAATTAAACAACTTTAAATTTATGGAGATTCCCAACTCATAACCTAAAAAAATAACTAGGACTTTCAAGATAAACAAGCTTGAGTTGGCACTTTATCATAAGCATGTCCTAGAGTTTCTAAAATAAATCCCTAAAGTGATAATTATAAGGTGTCACATTGAGACAATGGCAAAGTCGATGCATTAGCAAAATTAGCTAACAAAATGATAGACCCCCAAAGAGACCCAATTACAATAATCGTCCAAAGTAGGATAGAATTAGCACCAACCCTCCTGCATGCTTTTAAAGCCAAAAAAACCAAAAAAAATCTTTGCAATAATAGAAGAAAAATACTGGTAAGAACTATTCATCACTTATCTTAAAGGAGGTGGATTACCAAAGGATAATTTGAAAGCTCATCAAATTTCACAAAGAGCATTGCTATATGCTCTTATGAATGATATATTATATCGACACTCATTCGACCAAATGTGGCTGCAATGCTTAGGACCAGATGAATCCAAGATAGTAATGGATGAAGTCCATGAATGATTATGTGGTGTACACCAATCTGGGCCTAAAATAAAAATCAAAATTAAACGAATGGGATATTACTAGCCTAGCATGGCTCAAGATTGCATTGAACATGCTAAAATGTGTCATCAGTGTCAAATACATGTAGACACGTTGCAGCAGCCACCTAATGCTTTACACCCAACAGTAGCATCCTGGCCATTCGAAAGTTGGGGAATTGATATAATTGGCCCGATAGATTCTCCATCGTCTATGGGACATCACTTCATTCTAGCCACTACTAATTACTTCTTCAAATGAGAAGAAGAAATTCCATTAAGAGAAGTAAAAGCATACAATATGGTAAAACTCTACTGGGATCGCATCATCTATTGATTCAAGATACCTCAAAGAATTATATTAGATAGTTGCATAGCCTTCAACAATGCCAAAATATATTGCTTCATTGAGAAATATAAGATAGATTGGTAATATTCCTCAATATGCAATCCAAGAGCCAATGGTCTTGTAGAAGCATTCAATAAAATGTTGGTTAAACTTCTCAAGAAAATTCTCTCTAAAAATAAAAAAGGGTGGCACGATAAATTCATGGAAGCAATGTGGGCATACCATACCATATATAAAATTTCTGCACAAGCAATGCCAAAGTCTTTAGTCTTCAAACCAGAGCAATACTACCTCTTGAAGTGGAGTTACCTTCACTCCACATAGTAGTTTAAAATGAGCTTACAATAGAGAAAAATATCCAAATATGACTCAATGACTTTGAAACACTAGATGAATTGCAACTACAAGCCTAATAAAGTATAAAAACATATAGAGCAAGAATGACCCAAGCTCATGATTGTATGGTTCTCCCAAGAACCTTCAAAGTAGGTGAACTAGTACTATTATGAAGAAAGCCCATCATTTCACATTAATGAGTTGGTGGAAAATTTGATCTAAATTAGGGGGGACCTTATATAATCAAAAAAATTTATGAAAGAAGAGCTTATCAGCTTATCAATGCAAAAGGTATCAGATGCCCCCTATAAATGGATAATATCTCAAAAGATATTATATATTACTACAAAGGGAATATTTTCATTTCAATGAGAAATTCCCTTGTTAATAGGGGAAATTTTATATATCTTACAAAGAAAAATCCCCTATCAAAAGGAAATATTATCTAATCAAGCAAATTTAAATTAGATTCATTATGCCCAAAGGAGCTGGATCTAAATTTATAACTAAAATCCATCATTCCCAAAGGGGTTGGATCAGATCCATCATTCCCAAATGAGCTATATCTAAATTTATAACTAAACCCATCATGTCCAAAGGGGTCGGATCAGATCCATCATGCTCAAAGGGGGATCAGATCCAACATGCCCAAAGGGGCTAGATCTAAAGTTTAAATTAGAATCCATCATGCACAAAGGCTTTGGATCTAAAATGTAAATTAGGATCCATCATGCCAAAAAGGATCAAATTAGATCCATCATGCCTAAAAATGCTTGATCTAAAACCCAAAATTTAGATTACAACTTGCCTAAAAGGGGTTGGATCTAAATCCAAACCTTAAGATTCATTATGTCCAAAAGGACTGAATTTAGACCTAAACTTAAATTCAATATGTCTGAAGGGATAGGATTTAAGTCTACATCGAAGGGGCGAGACTATATATAAAATTAGATTAAAAAGTGAGATTACTTAAACTTTGTGACACTATAGAAGATTGAATCAAAGCCATAATTATATCCCACTTAGAAATGCAAATATTACTACTTTTGTATGATACCAATGATATATATAGAATAGCTACAATGTTCACCTGAAAAAGGCTAGATGATATGCCTCTTATTGAGCCCACTAAGGAGCAAATATGGGCCACCATTGAAGCCCGTGATCCACATAGTTCAGGCAAGTTATAGGACCGATGATCATGGCATCAGGATATGTTGATTGGCTAAGATATTTTTTGAAGATTTGTTTACTCGATCATCATGCATTTTGCCAACCTATTCAAAGTTTCCATCAGATCATGATCCAACTTACTGGATGATCAATCTTAATTAAGACATAACCATTATGTTCCTCTAGAGCAAGTTGTGGTATTAACTTCGAAGATCAAGATATACTTCCACAGTTGAAGATATAGCTCTCTCTATAGGCATAGTCCAATTATTGGGTTACTGCATACTACATCATGAAGCAGTCAGTGGCTATGTATACTGGGCACATCAACACTTACATATGCATGATAATAATTTTAGAAAAGCTGGCATATATCATGTTGCCTATGCTTCACTCTTTGATTACAATCATCTGCACTTTACCTAGATCTGGAGTATCACCAAACATTGGCATAGGCCTACCAATACCTGTTGGATTGGTCCACATGAGATGATAGTCACAATAACTAATATGTAAGATATAGCTGGCCTCCCTGTTATAAGCACTCCTTATGAGGAATGCATTCCTTCAGATCATGAGATTTTTCAATGCCAACTAGTTAATTAGCGTAGAAGAGGTAGTTACATATACTTTTCAGGCCTCCATGTGCTCTAGCTCATTACTAGAGGCTATATCAAGAGCACAGATTATAGATGATGGGGCATGATCACTTTAGATATATGGTATGAGAGTTTCCTACAACCAATAGTATGCTTGTCTCATTTTGCATGGCTTGAAGAACTATTTGATACAGGATTTCATTCTTCTGAGAGGTCAAGCAGTGCTAAATTTGAACCTGAGGGTAGAATGAATTCCTCACACATTTTACACTAGAAAATGATGAGGAGCTATCTTTAGTAGCCTTCATTACCACCTAGGATCCATTCAGCTTCTCTACTTTATTAGAGCCAGGCTTCCATATATACAGCCATAAATTATAGAAAGATAAACTGGCTCATCATCCACACTCCCCACAACATATGACTCAAACTTTTAAAAGGCCATCATATCAAAAAAAGTCATAGGAAGAAGTGATGACATCAGACTCCAGCCACTCAAGAAAGGAATGATAGAGATATTCATAGCCATTTATCAGTAGATCATGATATTGGAATACTAAAGATAGATGACTTCACTCATGTTCACATCCCATCAATGTCAGTTGAACCATCAACAGAATGAAGGGAAAGTGATGTCACATTAGTATTATGAATAAATGCCAATGAAACTTCCCTAGCTTCTACCTAGCCCACTAGTAATGATTATCTACAGAGTGGAGAAGACATATATACAGAGGAATCTAGCATGTTATTGACTAGTCACAAGTGACTCTTATCTAACTCAACATGGGTGACTCTTGTGCATAGAGTCATTCTATTCCTAATCCCAGCTACATAATTCAGAAGCAACTATCTTATATGGAGATCTCAAACTTCATCTCCATGATACATCCTAGGCCTTTAGATCCATTACAGTGTGGCTATTTAAAGAACTTATGTCATATAGTGATGGCATTGTGCCACCTGCTTCTCAGTGTTGACATGGAATTTTTAACTAAGCTCTCCATTTCTACGTTAAGGCAAATTATTTATTAGATTGTGTTACTACCTTAGGTCTTGAAACCAAAGAGCTATAACTTTGGTATTCCATGTTCGATATATTGAGTTTGGAATATTCTCATTATGCACTACTTACCAAGAAGTCCTATTAGATATAATTGCCAATGCAGAACCCACACTACAGCAGTACTTTATATCAAGTTTCTCTGGTTCATCAAGATCTCGAGCATAGCCTTAGAGAATTGAGATCCTTTCATAGGGAGCTTTCTAGAGCACAAATTGAGCTCATTGATATATCAGCTGAATTGAGAGAGGTACAATTGAGGAGACAATATCTATTAGAAAGAGGAGCTATGATCAAACAACCAATCAGAGTTATAGAAGAGAATTGCTCACAAGTAGACACTTAGGTGTCTAAAATTGAGTAGATCATTTCTTCATTAGTTCATGACCAAGAAGCTGCCTTTCAGCATCTCCATGAAACTCAAGAAAGATAATCTACTATAGTTTATAGTGCTCATACATTTTCTATCTGCTTAAAGAAATTTAGGTTAATCATTTGTAGCTGTAATCTCTTGTATCATTGTTTTATATAATAAACAAAAATGATTGGAAATTTTTAATGTTGTGTTTCACTCTTCTCATCATACGACTACATATTATCATTAAGGAAAGGCAATGAATGTATCATGTTCTATCAACATGACACATTCATTGGGGGGCAACTTTATTCAAATCAAAAAATTAAGTAAATTAATTTTTTCCACAGTGTCGCGGTGCTACTACAATTCTCTTAAAAAGATAACTACTAGTCTAGTTGGCAAGGAAATAATATGGCGTTGTAGTGTTGTGATGATGATTTGTGGTTTAAATAAGCAAGAAAATTTATTGTCCCTTCCCCATAAAGATAACAGTGAGTGGGGAAAAGGTTGGGGGGAGGGTGGTTATGGGGAAAGAACGCACTAGTGAAAAATCCTATAAAAAGGGGATTGTCCCCCTAGACTACTTCTTTTTTTCTCCTACTATTAATTCCTCATGGTTGTCTTACTAGAATGGGATGGAGACTTTCAACAACATATGGCAAGTGATTATTTGAGGATGCTTTCCTTTAACACAAGATCAAAGCCAAGTCTATCACTATAAACTCCAGGTCAAATTTTGGAAATGCAATTTTATATCTTTCTCTCTTAGTAATGATATTTTACAAGATTGTCGCCATCGATCTTAGATCTCGTGGTAAATCAAATAGCATATCTTCATCAAACTTTGACCTAGAGTAAAATAGAATGCCTCCATACCCCTAAAATCTTAGAATTCAGAAAGAATCTCCACCGTTGAACTTTGTTCACATGACATGAATAAGAAACCTCCCTCTGTTGATCTTAGATCCGAAACAAGAGAGAATTATACTAAAAACACAAGAAATCAGCATTGCTAAAATGTTACTCTACTAAACTTTTCATAAAAATTCCAAGGATACTCAAGAATTCTTGTTTGACACATGCATTTTCATCTTACTACACCATGGCTCCAAGTCCTAGTGCCGAGATGCTAAGTTCTCAAGAATGAAGTTATTAGCACTCTACCTCGTAGCACTAAGGCACTGGATACTTAGCACTGAGGCGCTATGCTCACGGGTTTCATCTATTTAACACAGCACCGTAGTGTCAAGGCCATGTCTGGAAGTTTGTTCTATCATCAAACTTAGCTCTGATGTGAAACAAAACCCTCCATTTATTATTCTTAGATTCAGAATAAGGGAGAAGAGTTATAATGTACTAAAAAAAGGTTGTAAATATCATATCATAAGGCATTATGCCACCAAAATTTTTAATTTTTTCCAAAAAAGGTTGTTAATGAAATAGTGCTGATGCACTGTGTCCTCAAGAAAATCAAACTTAAGCAGACATCCCACAGTGGCATAGAGCTGATACCCTAATGTCGAAGCACCGTATTCTTAAAATAGAATTTTAATGGAAAATATTAAAGCATTTATATTCTATTTTAAATTGAACCCATAGTGTTGCAACACCGTAGTGCTAAACCCTAGGTCTTAAGCTTATGTCCCGTAGACTGGCAATGCTTAGACATTGAATTTTCAACGTCAAGTTGCTACCCATGTAATGTCAATTTTTTTAAAATTTTGGAGCTTTCCAAATGACAAACAAAAGGACATATACACAAAAATGCACAACAGTGTGAAATAAAAATATCTTTACTAAAAAATAAAATAATACATAAATTTGTACAAAAAAGATAAAAATATATAAATAAAATAAAAAGAGGGGGGGAAACTAGTAGTCATAGCCATCCTCCTCTTCCTCTTCTTTCGACTCTGACAAAGCAGCTACCTAAGGGGAATATTGAGGCATTGTAGGAAAAGAAGCCTGACTTGGTTCTCCAAGGCTACAATTTTCAAACATATAGACCAATGTTATATTAAACTGGGCCATATAAAAAAATTGCTTTTGTTGTTGCTTCATTTGATAATAAAACTTCTTCTTTAAAGCCTTCTAACTGCAGATCCCCCTAAATCTAAAACTTCCTCATTAAAGGATTTAGGAGTTTAGGGTCAAGGTCGTGGGGCATGTGAGCTCTACCCAACTTCTTACCTCGAACCAAACCCCTCAATAAGCCTCTTTATTAAAGGAGCCTTCTAAATGAGGACTTCTTCATTAAGCTCCATTGATGCACCCACTGTAATGCATAAACCATAAATGTGGGAGGGATGACCAAAACCTACTATAGTACTACCCCTAAGCATATTGCAAATGGAATTATAAATTATCTTCCCTATATCTCTAGTAAAGCCTTTTGAATTAAAAATTCAAAAATGGCTTGATTCTTAGTCACCTCATTGATATTACTATTGAGCATCAGCTTGATAGAAATGAAATAATGTCAATTCTTAAACTTAGTAGTGAGGTCGATGGCAGGAAATTTGATGATCTTTTTCTCCTGCCATTTCCACTAGATCTTAGCCTTGCTACCAATGAGAAAACTAATGTTTTTATCAAAATCAAGATGTTCATTATAATAAGAAAGATACTGGTCATATGCCATATTTGAAATTTTATAATATGCATTGATGGTAGTGCTATAGAAACTTACCAGTTTCCCCTAAACGAAGGCTTTATTGTCCTGGTGCTCTTTCACGTTGGCAAAAAATTTTTGTACCATGGGGATGATGTAGGAGCTTCTTTCATAGGCCAACTTCACCTAATCGTGCTCATTGATCATTTACTCCACTGTTCCACCCAAGTTATAGAAGCTCCTTTCCAGAATGAGATGATAGTGGGTGAGGGAATGCCAATACCGTTCCTTCACTATAGAGCTAACAAACTTGCTAGCTTCTCTTGAGATGGCTCTCCTCTTACCAACGAGTCTTTTGAGTGGCATGATTACCTTCTTAATAAGTGGAAAAGTTGAGAGAATGAGAGAGAGAGAGAGAGAGAGAGAGAGAGAGAGACAAAAGCTCTAAGGAAGGAAGGATTACATAATGAAAATTTTCACAGCCCAAGGGGTCTATTTATAAACTAGGCCTAGTCGTGCGACTAAAATAGTAATGTAGAGGCGCTAACCTCATAAGTTCTGGAACATCAACTAATGCCACAGCGTTCACTTGCAACGCCTAGGCACTGGTCAATTGATCAAGTCAATCAAAAAGGAGCATTCATTACCATTAATTTTGTTACTTAAAAGATGTGTAGGGTTGATGAAGCGTCATGGTGCTCTGACCTAACACCGAGGCACTGGTCAAAAAGTTAGTCTCACACCTTTAAAGTGCCTGCATGACTGTTAGTTATCCTAAACTAATTTTGACTGATGCTATAGTGTTAAACTATCAGTTCTTAGGCACTGTTTAAATAGTCAACATGATTAATTATTGTAAATCCATGGTACTAACCATGCCCCACTAAGGCAGGATACAAAGCCTAAGCGCCATATTTTAGCACCGAGGCCCATAGCATAAAGTAAATTTAAATTACTCATGGAGGCTCCAGCATAAAAATAATTTCCTTAATCCATTGCCTGAGAATGCTTCACATGTAATATAAAAAAAATGAACCTAAATCACCCGTATGTGCCCCGACATATGCATAAAAATCTTGATTGGGTCTCATGATTGGGTTTGGGTCAACAAACCTAATCATTCCCTGATGAGGATCATGTTGATTGTAGAATTTTTTATGGAGGGGATATGTTCAAATTAAATAAACTTCATCATTTAAAATAACTTAAAGTAAACAATCTTCTACCATCCATCATTATTTATCAGGGATGATAAACTAAGAAAATCTATGCTCACAAATAGCTAATGTTAATTTAAATATATCTACGTTCGTACTCAAATAATCTCATGCTAGTAAGGGCATGGAATGTGTCCTCTATCTACATGATTTTATTGCCAAATAGTACCACATTAGATGTGGATATGACTAGAACCCTCTCACTGGGTGGCTTGGCCTTTATATGATTCTACTATATTTTGGTCACGATAATAACCTAAATATTCCCTAAAAGCTTTGCTACTAGAGCCATCAATTTTGGAATATATTTAACAGGGAAAAAGCCTTCGATTAGCTAAGGTTGACTTAAATTTATCACCTTAGATAAATGTCACCCCCAAGTCTATAAGAACACCTTGGGCGACATAACCCATGTCTATTGACAAAGATTCTTCGATCAGAAACTATTTACTCTATCTAAGTAGATTATGAACCATGATAACCCGGGATGAAAAAACCATGGGATCTTGATCAAGAATGTCATCATCCCCTAATATATGCTTTAAGTTAAACAATAATTCCATTAGCTATTCTTTATACACTATACATTAGTGATTTATATCACTCATTATACAAATATACAGTCATCTATGCCACACTACATCGCTAGTTATTTTCCACCCTTAATCAAGAGTGATCTCTTACTATGATAAGAGGGGTAATTAATTATAAGGGCTTGCATTCATAGGAACTGGAACCCATATCTAAATAAACCCTAACATAATGTTAAGGAAAATCTAGTTGAATATATATCAATCTGCCCCACAAAAAATATAGTCCTACCCATCCCAATAAAGATGACGAAGAGCATCCTTAAAGGTATTTTTTAGCGATCAGAAAAGATCTATATGGTTTGATTGATCCAAGGATTTATTTCACTTCAAAAATGATCAACATAAAATGCAAAAGAGGTCAATTTTGGCTATACCTAGCCTACATGGGGTTCAATGGTGATTTGCATTTCAGAAACAATCAAGGAAATGGAATGAATCCTTTGGAGAAAGAAATAGCTTTTCCTCCATCTAGAATGACGTGGAGATGGATGTCCATCATGACTCACTAGTGTTTGGTGTCATAAGCAATCGAGGAAGTTCAGGAGGAGGGAGAAGGTCTGGTTAGATTTGATTTTACTTGAAGAAGCTGATGGAATCAAGCAAAAGTGAAAATTTGATCTCCTCCATCCTTTTTAAGCTTGGCCAAAGGCTCTCTCATTAGACTTCAATGGAGGCCACTGACCATTAGGAATTCAACCAAATGATGGAACTGAATGTAGTGAGAAGGTCAAACAAACCTTTTGATTTCTTTAGAACAACTGAAACTGAACACATGGAAGGAATCTTGGGGACTTGATGAAGGCAATAGCTTAGTTTGGTCTTTTCCCCTCCTATGGCATATTCCATTCCTCTTAGGCTGAGTTAAAACTTCCTCAAGCCTTCAATTTTGGTTATCAACCATTTCAAATTAAATCTAAGTGGATCCCAATATGATTAGCTTAAGTTTGAACCCAAACATTCACATTTGGTCCACTTGAACTTATCTTGGTTCTGCTTAAGTTAAGATTGCTTTAGGTTGGGTTAAATGCAATCAATGTTAATTATTTACCTTCTTTTCTTAAAGATATGTTTAACTATTATAGTAATTCTTCTTGAGTTTTGGTTCAAAAGCTCCTAAGTTAGTTCACTTAATCATTTGAATGTCTTCTCTTTTAGGTTGACTTCATTTATCCCATTTGATAGATTAGATTTAAGTTTTGGCTTTAATTATGTTTATTCAAGCATTTGAGATCATTTGAGTTCATCAATTTTATTTCATTTGAAGTTCAATTTGAATTTAAACCTATTTTAACCAAATTGTGTTTAATAGATCACCATAGGTTTAATTAGGTCAAATGATTAGTTTTATCAAATCAGAGCTTATGATTAATTAAATTATGTTAAAAGATCTTTCCCAAATGATTTTGAATATTTAAATTGAGACCATTTTAATTTAATTTGAGTTTGAATTCAATAGGGTCTATTTAGGACAATTTAGATTAAATGATCTAATCATCATAGTTGTTTTATTGTGTTTAAATTTCTTTGGATTCATGTTTAGAAATGTTCATTTCATCATTTGGAGTCTTTGGAATAATTTTATTTGGTTAAATTATGGTGAGTTAACCTTTGACTTGATGGGACCCATATAAGTTAACTCCATGTCAAAGGGTTGTTCATCTTTGATTTTCATTCAAATTTAACTCCATTTATGTTCATGTCATGATTTCATGGTTTTTTTTATTATGAGTTGATTTGGTTTGCATTTTTTTTAATTTAGTTTGAATTTCTTTAAATTTAGATGATTCTGAGCTTAAGTAAGATAATTGAGTTAATCATCTAAATTATTTTAATCTAAGCTCAATTGGATTCAAATTTCAATCATTTTTAAGTTTAGATTTTAGTTTAGTCTGGGTCTACCCAATCCTATTAGGTTAGGTCAAATCTTAGAAGGATGCACTAGGTCAACATGTTTAGTGTTCAAAGTGCCTAACTAGGAGGCTCCTAATCTAGTATTTTTTTTAGGGAAATAGGAAATTTTAATTGCCACATAAAAAAGGTACAAAGTCCTTAGAGGGGGAAAATCTCTGAGCTAAAGCTCAAAGAGCTACAAGAAGTCCTAAGGAGATAAGCCCCCTAGCTAATACAATAGATAATAGCAAAAAGCTAATAAAATACAAAACAAATATCCACAAAAATAATTCCTTGAAATCAACAATCTTCCTCGCTCCTTTGTAACCAAAGATACTCAAAGAAAGAAGGTCTCCCAGCCTATACTAGAGATCTTATGAAACTAGTCCAATCCAGCAGCAAAAGTCTCCCAACCTAAACCAGAGATCTACAAGAAGCTGTTGTAGCACCTTATCCAAAGATGATCATCACAGAAACATGCATAAGACTTCAACCAGCCAATATAGCCACTGAGAACAAAGTAGTTAAAGATATTAAGCTTAGTGTAATAGATAAGAAAGAGCCCCATCAGTAAAGTATTAGGCCATAGGGAGCACCACCAAAGCCACCAAATATTATCTAGCATAACAATAAGATTAACATCAAGGAAGATAGGAGGTAAGGTATCCAACAAACCACGAAAGGGTAAAGAATCAGCCACAATCCATAAGCAACAATTCCAGTAGGTAAAAACTAGAAAAGAAGAAAGGGAAGTAGCCAAAACACCACTCAACTAGTGCAGGAAAATAATTCTCCAAACCATAACTAGAGGCATAGAATAATGAGCCCAAAAGGGCACAAAAGTCCTCAAAGGGAGCGAAAACCATAACACTGCTGCTGCTAATAGCCACAATCCAAAAAGCAAAACCCAACCCAGATGTTCAAACCCTAAACAGTACACAGAATGGGAGGAACAAAAGGGAAGAAAAAGACTCAAGAGAGAAAGAACAGCTAAAAAGAATAGGAAAAACTAACACAAATAGCCAACAATAAGGAGACAAACAAACCCACCATAGCAAGAAGGACACAAAGGAAGCAAGAGCAGCACCCAAAAGATTGAAAACCCAAATCTAGGGAACCATAGGAAAAAACCAAACTAAGAATGTTGAGCAAAAAAAAAAGTTAGAGAGAGGTCCAACCACACCACCTGCAGCCAAAACCACTACCAGATGGGAGAGAAAGCAAACCAGAATGAATGAAAAAAGAAAAAAAACCAAAACTAGAAAAATAATTGCAATCCTTCCAAAGAAGAGAAGAAACAAAGTAGAAAAAAGAAAAAGGATGAGGAGAAGGAATAAATCAAGACCAAACCACCACAAGGTAAAGCCAAAAATAATCAGAATCAGAACCAATAGCAAGTGGTATGCCAAAGCCCCACATGATGAGAGAAGATTAAAAGCTTCTAACATAAGGTAAGCCCATTTTATCAAGATTCGCCAAACCTTTTAAAAGGAAAGGGGTGTCATCCTGAGAAAACATTTGCATAGAAGAAGACTTAGCTCCTAAATTGGCAAGAAAGTCAGCACAGGAATTGGCTTCCCTATAGATATGAGAAATTTGAAACTCTAATACGTAAAACATTTTAGCATTGCCATGAGCATCAGAATTGGGTAAGTGTAACAGGAGTGGGGCATCAACTTCAAACCAGATCTTATGAAAACCTAGTTGTAAACAAATAGAGATACCATGATAAAAACCTTTAAGCTCAGCAAATAATACTGAACAAGGCTCTAAAGGGGTAGCAAATGCAGAGATAACCTTCCCACTATAATCTCTCAAAATCCCACCACAACCATAATAACCATTAGATACAGAGCCATCAGTGTTGAACTTAATGAATTGGTAATTAGGTTTAATCTAGTATATAATCTTTTGGATAGAAGAGAGATTGCAAGAGGGAAGGCTAATCCCAAAAATGAAAGTCGTAGACTTACACCCTTTAAAACTATCATAAGTAAGCAGATTAGCTTTGAAAAGAGACATACTTTTATATTTAGTTCTAGCAATAATACGATGATAGTTCATAGGAATACTACGATGCTTAGCATCATTTCTCTCTATCCAAATATTGCAAAGAATGGTAGAACCTAAACCAATTTGATGGCAATAGCAGCATTTAGAGGGGAGATAAAAACCTTTTTTCAGAAGAGTAGCATCTACATGAATATAATGCTTTACGAAGCACCAAGTTAAAACTAAGAAAGAAGTGGGAATAGAATAATTCCCTATTTTAGTAAAAATCAAGGACTCTTGAAGTTTAAACCTGATGAAATGCCAAACATCCTTAAAAAAAAATCTCTAGAAGATGAGTTTTTAATGAGAATTTGGTCGGGTCATTAGGGAAAGGGCAAATGTTAAGGATTTTGTCAACTACACTTTAGGAACAAGGGTATTTAATTGAACCACATCCTATTTATTGTGAGAAATTAATTGATTAATCTTAAGCATCACAGTAGAATGTGTATTGAGTAAGGAGTCAATAGAACCTGGCCACAGCCAATTATCTTGCCAGAAGAAAGAGGAACCAGACTTGACACCTCAAGAAATAAGGTTCTCAGCATGTCATTTGATACTACAAAGCCTTCTCCACACAGGAGAATCCCCATATTTGAAAGCACAAATAAGGGGATGTTTTCCTTGGCAATATTTAGCATGCATAAACTTAGATCAGTAACTTTGATTATTTCTAAAATTCTACCATAATTGGTAAGAAAAATAGTTACTAAAATCCTCTAATGTTTGGCAACCCAAGCCACCTTCATTATAAGTACCACAATAGTTGTGGCAACTAGCCCAATGTAACCTTTTGGAAGAAGAGTTAGAACCCTAAAAAAATTTATTAAAAAGTCTATTGATTCTTTTAATAATGGACTGGGTAGGAACAATAGTAGACAAGAGATACATAGGTAGAGAGCAAAGAGTACTTTTGATCAAGATAAGTCTATCACCAAAGGAAAGTAAATGAAACTCTCGAGAGGAGATATTTTATTTTATTTTATTTTTTTGACTAACTTCATCAAATAAGAAAGATCTTTTAGTTCCTTAATATAAAGGAGTCCCCAAATACTTAATATGGAGAATTTGATGTGAAAAACCTATAATATTCTTAATAACATTAATCCTAGGCAAGAAAATAGAAGAGATAGTAATAAAGACTTTTTTCAAGATTAATATTCAAGCCACTTTCCCAACCAAAGAGAGTTAAGAACTTACACAATTTTTTAATATAAAAAGTAGAACCATTGCAGAATATAATGAAATCATCAGCAAAACTAAGGTGAGAAATGGGTAACCCACCACAGGTTTCTGAAATACATGTTAGGCATATTACTAAACATCTGCTTAAGACATCTAGAAATATATTCTATAGCAACAATAAAAAAACTAGCAGAGAGATGGTCCTCTTTCTTGAGACCATGAGAGGAAGAGAAGAACCCATGAACTTCACCATTGACAAGCAATGAAAATAAGAATTCTCAATCCCATTATTAACTAAAGTAATAAATTGACTAGAGAATCCAAATAAAGCCAGGATTCAATAAAGGAAAACCCAACCATTATTATCATAAGCTTTGGAAATGTCAAGCTTAAAAAGCAGATTTCCACTGCAAACTTTGGCATTTAAATCATGGATTAATTCTTCAGACAAAAGAACATTGTCAAAGATTGGTCTCCCATTAACAAACTTGGTTTGATTAGGGGAGATAATTTTAGGTAGTAGAATACCCAAGCTTTTAGCCCAAATTTTAGAGATAAGTTTATTATAAAAAGACCAAAGGCTAACCGGTCTAAAATCACTCCAAATTTTAGGATTATCTTTTTAAGGAATTAAAATAATGGAGGTTCTAGAAAGTATTTGGGGAGAGTATCACCCTTAAAGAAATCTAGAACATCTTCAACCAAGTCCTCTTTAATGATACACCAACATTTTTGGAAAAAGAGAGTAGTGTAACCATCAGGGCTAGCCACAGAATCAGTATTCATACTTTATAAAATGTCATCAATTTCAAATTCAAGGTAAGGAAGAAAGCATCTTGTTATCTTCATCAGAAATGAGATTAGAGATAACTTTAGGCCAAGAAATATCATCATAAGCAACATTTTTATTGAGAAGCTCTTTAAAAAAAGAGACAATGGAATCAGTAAGCTCCTTATTATCTGAACACCAAACACCATCATTAGTTTTAATTTTATGAATATGATTTAAAGCCTTTTTCTTTTTAACCATAGCATGAAAATATTTAGTATTATGATCACCATCAGAAATCCATTTCATAGAGGCTTTTTACCGCCAATAGGTCTCTTCCATGTCATGATAACATGTTAACATATTTTTAGCCTGAGCCAACAAATGAATTTTAGAAGGGTCATTAACAACAACATCTTCCAAAACTATAACCTCATTCTCCATAGCTTTCATATTGACAAAAAAGTTTTTAAAATAATGTTCATTCCACCAATTAAGGCATTGTTTGAGTCTTTTTAATTTGAACCACAATCTTCTCATCCCAAAAATAGAATCATCAGGATGGAGAGGTTTACCCCAATTACTAACAACAACATCAAAAAATCTCTCATCCATGAGCCACAAATTTTGAGAATGAAAGGGGATAGAAGAGGAGGGTTTAATAGGATTCAAATTCACAGATAAGTAAGGGAGAATGGTCCAATAGGGTTTTGCTTAAGTGCTCCATAGAAGTACTAGGAGGAAGATTAATCTAGAAATGGTTAAAAAGAACTCGATCAAGCCTTTGCCAAAGTCTGTAGTTATTCCAAGTAAATTGAGACCCACTAAAGCCAATATTAGTAAGATGATAATCAAAGATCATGTTATTGAAATCTTCCATTGAAAATAAATTCGGAGCATTACCACCAACCCTTTCAGAAGAAGAGGAGATAGTATTAAAATCCCCACCCACAAACCAAGGAGCATTAAGAAGAAAAATTAATAAGATCATCCCAAAGAAATCATATACCATTTCTATTACAAACAGCATAAATAAATGAACCAAAACAAAACCAATTATCAAGAGTAATCTTAACATTCACAACCCAAGAAAAATCATCCAAAACTTGCAAAACAAAAGGACTATTCAAAAAATCCAAATTCTATTGCTCGAATTAGCAAAGAAATTACCAGAATAATCATTCTAGCAACATAAGAAATATTAAAAGGAAGGATAAAAGGTTCTAATATAGCCAAAAAAATAAATGTTATGAGAACAAACTAAATTTCTAATTCTATTTTGAACAGAGAGGGTAGAAATTTCTCGTACATTCCAAATTAAGAAAGAAACTATTTTTTTTGGGCAGAAGAGCCAGATCTAGTAACTTTGGCAAAGTTAGGAAATTTAGATTTAGGAGTTTTAGTTTTCTTTCTAAAAATTGCTTGAAATTTATTAGCCATATCCACAAAACCATCAAATAGAGATTATTCAGGGATATGCTTGGGATAAGATTGCATCTTTAAAACTTCATTACAGGGCACTTCACCTTCTTCCAAATCATTATTATTTTGCACAATCGAGTTAGAAATTAGTGCAACATTAGATGAAGAAGTGAGAGTAGGATTAAAACCATTTAAATTACCAGTGCCCAAAGTAGGATTAAAACCTTTATCTATAGTAATCTCACTAATCGGACCCTCATGAGATCCCATGTTCTTTTATTAAAGGTGATAAAGAAACAAGAACGAAATCATTTGATATTGGATCATCATCCATAAGTTTTGAAAACATATTATTATCCATATTAATACCAATATCAGTGTGATGCAAATGTATAAGTTCATTGGAAGGTAAAGCATACTTATGCACAAGAGTAACATCCAAAAGTTGATCAGGCTGAATAGCCACAGCCTTGTCTGAAGGAGAAATAGTAGGATCAATGTAAAGAGCCTCAGCTTCAGGTAATGAATTATCCATGAGAACATCTTTCTAAGAGTTAACCAAAGGCACCTTGAGATTGGGAGCCAGATTAATATGCATGGATTTGGATTTCTTAAGGTCAGGATGAACCAAAAAATAATTTGAAAACCCATGACAGTGAATTTTGCAATGGGAAAAAAAATAGGAAAATTTTCAAAATCCACTTTTTGCAAATATCCTTATTTCTCTGATCCTAGCCAAGTTTCTTTAGGAAATTTTTTAGTTATATCCAACTCAATTAGGATCTGAGCAACAGAGGGCCTGGAAATAGAAGCAGTTGTTTGATCATATTGAAGAGGACGATCGAACAGTGCACCCACATCAAAAAGAAACTCATGATTAATAAAATGAAAATGAAGATTGGGTAGAGAGATCCATACTAGAACTATAGGAGATTCCTCCTTAAAATCAAAATGAGGTATCCATTCCAACAATCGCATCTGACAATTGAAAAAAAAATACGAATGTCGAGAGAAAACCCTAGAATAATCTAAATAATTTGAAAACTGAATCAAGACATGTCGTGAATTGATCAAACTAACAGAGAAAATGCCAAAAAGTTTCAAGCTATGAAAAAATGATCGAATATTCTCCATACTAGGATGGCAAAAAGCAAATTTACCCATCAGCATAAATTCAAAAAGTTTTGCAAGCCTTTCTACAACTGAATCAAAACACATTATTGTGGGAACACCCCAGAAAGAGGTAGAGATAAGGTCGAGAGACTCACCAGCATAATTGGCCTTACCAGCAAGAACATCCTTGAAGGATTTAGAAGCCAATGAAGGAATTAAGCTAGAGACACCTAAGGAGTCAAAAGATATCATGGGAACAGCCGAAATGTCATGCTTCCCCCATGGGGAAGCAGAGACCAAAGCCATAATCAATAATAGCACATGGTAGGAGAAGCTAAGAACCAACAAAGCCACCAAAAATGAGAACCAACCAAAATGTCCACAATAGAAGGCAAAGAAGACTTGCCTCCATTAGGGAAATGGATTTCGCCAAAGCATCGAGGTTTAGGGTTTGACAGAGAAGAGAAGAAAATGACTCCTAATCTAGGATTAGATGTCCTAATTAGAAGTTTATAGATGATGTTAACCTCATCCAAAATAGTGGTCAATAGTTAGCCCTCCCCCTTTTTGTAAGAAACTCTTTCCCTAACTATTCTCGCTCTCCTTATCACTCCCTCTCTCCCCTTTGAGCAATTTTCACTTAT
This sequence comes from Cymbidium sinense, assembly GCA_021442155.1. NCBI lineage: Eukaryota > Viridiplantae > Streptophyta > Magnoliopsida > Asparagales > Orchidaceae > Cymbidium > Cymbidium sinense. Next base: position 167,138,075 of record CM038218.1, on the reverse strand, counting down.
GGGGATGGTTGTTGGCTAGAGTGCTTAGTGTTTTTAGGCTTAGGGGTAAGGAAGAGCCTAGGATCTAGAATTGTGGCATTGTGTCCCCGAGATGATTCATTTTCAAGATTTTTTTTTGTTACAAATAATTTGACCCCCAATGAATGTGTCAAGTACACTCATTGCTCTCCTTTATTTATTATATTCAAAAACATCAAAGAGAGAAATGAGTATAATATTTGAGAAGTCAATAATCATAATATTCATATATCATGCAATAATAAAGAGATAGTTGCTAAAAGAAATTTCAGCTACAGGTAATTAATCTGAATTTCTCTAATATAGATGAAGAAATATGGGCTTGATAAGTCATAATAACCTATCTCTCCCATACATCATGGAGATGTTAAAAAGTAGCTTCTTGGACATGGAGTAATGAAGAGAGAACATACTCAAGTTTAGACACCTAAGCATCCATCTATGAGCAATCTTTTTCTGTAGTTGTGACAGCCTATCTCACCAAAGGCCTCTTATCTAATAAATATTTCCCTCTATATTGTAGGTCTTTCAATTCAACAGATATATCAAGAAGCTCAATCAACACTATGGTGATATCTCTCTTATATGATCTCAAGGCTTTGAGGTTGTGCTCAAAATCTTAGTGGACTAGAGAAGCTTGATGAAAAGTAGCACTAAGCAAAGTCTCACATCAGTGAGTGAATATGATAAGTGCTCATAGTATGTAGTCCATAATGAAAATAATCCAAACTCAACATCTTGGTATAGGGATTTCTAAAGCTATAACTCTCCCACTTTGAGGCCCAAAGTGGCAGCACAGTCCAACAAAGAATTTGTCTCCACACATAAGTTAGGCAAGTCAGTCAAAACTTTTAAATCAACACTCAGAAGTGACATAATGTTGTCACTTTATAGCATAAGCTCTTTGAAGAGTTGTAACATGATGATCCTGAAGATCTAGAGTATATCCTAGAGATGAATCATGAAAATTTTAAACTAAATAAATGCCTCTGAGCTACATCCCTTAAACTAAAAGTGGGCTGGCTATCTGAATAAGAGTTAAGCTCTATTGAGAAATCATCCTAAGTAGCATTGATTATCACCAAAGTCAATTCTGACAAGAGTGACTCATAACTAGTTATCAAAGCACAAAATTCCTCTATATATGGATACTCTCCAATATGCATATGGCCATCACTCATAGGCACAGTGGAATGAGAAACTAGGAAAGTCACACTGCATCTGTTGATAATACGAAAGTGGCATCACTCTCTATTTTCTCTGTTGATGGTTCAACCTCTACTAGTGGAGATGGAGCATAAATAGAGTCAGATGTTCCTACTACTCTTTTATCATAATCAGCTAAAAGAGGGCTTCAGGCATCTCTATCAGCCTCTGTATGAATAAATGAAGGCTCTCAATGATATTTTCTACATCTGTCTCGTCTATCTGATGACTCTTTAAAAATATGAGATGTGTGTCAAGGGGAATGGAAGTGTCATGTTGATCTAGCTCTCTTGAGTCCATTATTATATATGCAAAAGTCCAGCTCCAAAAAAGAAGAGAAAGTATGACAAATCTATAACAATTATAAGTGACTAACTCTTGTCTTAGCCTTATGTAGAGCTACATAGAAATAAGAACTAGTCCCTAGGCAAAGCAGCAAAGTCCCAAGCAATAGAGACTGCCTTTAAACATACAGATAGTGGCAACATCTCCAGGGAATGAGTGTCTACTATATCAAGTATCTATGGTAATTCATATATGGGCATAGCCTGAGTAAAGCCATACTGTCTGGCTACTCTGTTGGGATTGTATCCCTCCAAAATCACATATTCATAATGGTGGTAGCAAAGCCAAGTAGGTCTTAGCCCAATGAGATATTCTACTATGCATCTATACCCTAACTTTGATAATAACAAGGGAGTACCTCTATCAATAATAGAATCCAAGAATCTCTGTCCCAAGATCTAAGCAGGTAAGCTATAAAAAGATGATCTGTGAATAATTAAAAAGTGATCCATCATGTGTGTTGGCGTAAGCATAAATGTTCAAATCTAATCTCTGCTAAAGTAATTATATCTCTACTCAGTTGCATAATCAGTAGAAAATGCTACTCTCTAAAGTAAGTAGTGTCTCGGGAGAGTTGAAGGCTCTAAAAATATGAGTGTGAATCAATCCATGTAGATAATTCAAAGGGGCCTTTAGATCTTAGCAGTGTGAGTCTGACATGACACTCACTCAACTTAATCCATGGTACTATAAGCTAAGTCTGCATGTGTTAATAAAATTCTCTCACCACGAGAAAGCAAGCTAGCTATTATGAGAATGGAAGGCTAGAAGAGTCTGCTGCGACCTGGGAATATAAAGTAACATAGTCACATGGTAATAAAGTCACTAAAGATAACTCCTAGTCAATGCTTCTTGCTAGAATATGTTAAGAATCGCTCCTCTTTCAGGCTTAAATTTAGTATTGAAGGACTCCTTAAATGAATTAAAGCCAAAGTCAAATTGATCATCCAAGCGCACAAAATAAGGCAAGCATAGTGCTGACCGAGAAAAGCTCTCAGACCACTTGTCCAAAGTAATAGTGTCATAGCATCTATGGCTTGATCTTCACTATCTAAGTAACCTCTGATAGTGAGCTAGAGCATAATAAAAGTTAGAATAATATATATATATATATATATATATATATATATATATATATATATATATATATATATATATATATATATATATATAACTCCCTCTCCTCCATTGAACAACTAACTGATGCTGAAATAGCTCGTTATATGGAGAAATGCACTCCTTATAGAGAATGCCTAAGATAGGGAGGCCTACAATATCTCACATATATGTCATAGTAATTGTCATCTCATGCAGATCAATCCAGTAAGTATTGGTGGTCCTATCCCATTGCTCTGCTATTCCATGGATCCAAGCTAAAGGATAACAACTATAATCAAAGAGTGATGCATAGATTGCATGTATATGCTAGCTCTCTTGAGAATATCACCATGCTCTACAAATTATGGTGGGCCTAATACATGTAGCCACTAACAACTAACATAGGTGTGCCAAATATTGACTTTGGGCCCTAATCCTTATAATGAAATACGTGGTAACACAAAAATTAAATTTTACCCACATAAGGAGCACTATCTATAATTGGCTGGAGTACATCCTAATCCCCAAAACTAAGGTTACCTATAACTCACTTCAAAGGAACATCATGATTGTGTCTCAACATCAAATTAATCACCCAATCAAAAGAATCAACCCTGATGAAAGCTATGAATCAAAGAGTGGAATGTAAGCAAATGAATCCTCAAAATTCTCTCTATCTATCAACATGCCCTGATTCCATAACAAATGATCCTACAATATGGCTGAAAAATGTGAATCATAAGCTTCAATTGTGGCCCAAATTTGTTCCAGTGAGCTCAATAGGAGAAATATCATCTGGTTTTTTCTGAACAAATACTATAGCAAATATGAATAAAAAATAGCATATAAATTTTATAAGCATCATAAAAGAGGCAATAATATATGAATTAATTAGTAAGCAATGCTTGTGGACTTTTATCCAGCCTCATCTAAACTTTAAAGAGTTTAGACTCATATTTAGATTTAATCTCTTTTAAACTTTATAGTTGCATATTTGTATTTAGATTTCATTCATTTAAATATGTTGAATCTTGGCTTATATTTAGACTTGGCCCCTTTAGGCATGTTAGGTGTGTTTGGACATAGATCTAGTCCCTTTACACATATTGGATTTAAGTTTAGATTTACCTTTTAGGCATATTGGATCTAGGTTTAGATTTTAAATTTATACCTTAGGGCATGCTGAATTTAATTTTTATTTTAGATTTTGCCCCTTTGGGCATGATAAATCTAACTAGTCCCTTTGGGCATGATGGATTTAAATTTTAAGTTTATATCCGACTCTTTTGGACATGATGGATCTAATTTTGGGTGTAGGGATCTAATTTTTTGTTTAGATTCATTCCCTTTGTATATGATGGATCTAAGTTTTAAGTTTAGATCTAGTCACTTTGGACATGATGGATCTAATTATAGGTTTATATCCAACCCTTTAGACATGAATTATGATCTATCCCTTTTGGGCATGATGGATCTAAACCCTTTGTGCATGATGGATCTGAGTATGGATCTGGACCTTTTCGAAATGACGGATCTAATTCTAGTTTTTGATCTGGCCCTTTTGCATATGATGATCTAATTTTGGGTATAGATCCAGTCTTTTTGAACATGATAGATCTAATTTGGGTTTAGATATAGTCTTTTTAGACATGATGGATCTAAATTTTGAGTTTAAATCCAGTCCCTTTGGACATGATGGATTTATTTTTAAGTTTAGATTTAACCCTTTTATATATGATGGATTTAATTTTGAGTTTAGATCTGATCCCTTTAGATATGATGGATCTAATTTTGGGTTTAGCTTTTGTCCCTTTAGACATTATTAGTCTAATTTATGGTGTAGATACAACCCATTTGGACATGATGGATCTAAATTTTGGATTTAGATCTGATTTCTTTGGACATGATGGATTTAAGTTTGGGTTTAGATCCGGACCTTTTGGACATGATGGATCTAATTTTTATTTAAATATGGTCCTTTTAGAACATATTAAACTAAATTTGGATTTCTTTGATTAGATGGAGTTTCTCTTTGATGAAGAATTTTTCTTGTATTACAAGAAATATAAAATTACCCCCTATTGATAGGGAAATTTCCTTTGGAATGAAAATATTCTTCTTATATTCAAACGTTGATAATGATTTATCATCTCAACTGATTGATTTAGAGTCAATTTTAACTCTTGTATTTATAAAGCATAATGACTTCAATAATTATGCATAATCTATTTTGAGATATTATCCATTTATAGAGGGCATAGACCTTACCCTTTTTGCATTAATAAGCTAATAAGCTCCCCTTTCTTATACTTTTTTAATAATGTAAAGTCCTTCCAAATTTTGATCAAACTTTCCACCAACTCGATGATGGAGAATGAAAGGTCTTATATGCATCAAAACTAGTTCACCTAGTTTGAAGCTTCTTGAATGAATCATACAGTCATGAGCCTAGGTCATTCTTGCTTTATACATTTTTAGATTTTGTTGAGTTTGGAATTGAATTCTATTTAAAGATTTAGCTCTTCAACTCATATTCAAACATTTTCTCCATTGTGAGTTTATTTTAGATTGCAATATGAAGTGAAGGTTGTTATACTTCAAGAGAAAGTATGGCTTATACCCTAAAGATCAATGAGTATGGTGTTACTTATGTAGCAGTTTTATATGTGCTATGATATGCCCACAACACTTCTATTAATTTCTCATACCATTATCTTTTGTTCTTATAGAGAATTTTCTTGAGAAGTTTGACTAATATTTTGTTGAATGCTTCAGCAAAACCATTGGCTCTTGGATTATATATTGAAGAATATTATAATCTATCTTATATTACTCAATGATCTGATAGATTTTAACATTCTTGAAGGCAGTGCCATTGTTAGATATAATTCATCAAAGTACTCTGAATTAATAGACGATGTGGTCTTGAAAGAATTTTATAACATTTCTTGCTTTAACTTATCTTAAGGGAATTGCTTCTACCCACTTTGAGAAGTAATCAATGGTGGCTAAAATTAAGCAATGTCCTCTAGATGATAGAGTATATTAGACTGATTGCATTAGTTTCCCAACTTTAAAATGGCCTTGATGCCACTGCTGGATATAAGGCATTAGGAAGTCAATGTAACGTGTTTGTGTATATTTGATTTTAATGACATCTTTTAGCATGTTCAATGCAGTCTTGAACCATACTAAGCTAATAATATCTCATTTATTTGATTCTAATTTTCATCTTAGAATCAAATTGATGTGCACCACACAACCCTTCATGAATTTTATCCATTACTATCTTGGCTTCTTCTAGTACTAGACATTACAATCACATTTGGTCAAATGAGCAGTAATATGGTGTGCCATTCAAAAAGGCATATCGTAACACTCTTTGTGAAATTTGTTGAGCATTTGACTTATTTTTTGGTACACCGCCACTTTTAAGATGAGTAATGAATGGCTCTTGACATTCAACTTCTTTGATTATTATTAAAATCTCTTAATTTTTTTATCTTTAAAAGCTTGAAGAAGAGTCAGAGACAATGCTAGTCTACTTTGGATTGTTATTATTATTAGCTTTCTTTGATGATCTATCATTTATCTAATTTAGCTAATGCATCAGCCTTGGCATTTTGCCAATGTGACACCCTTATAATTATTACTTCAAGGATTTATTTCAGGAGCTCTAAAACATGCTTGTGATAAAGCATTAATTTTATCTTTTTATCTTGAAAGTTCCAAATATTTGTCAGATTGTGAGTTAAGAATCTCCATAAACATGAACTTCTTGATTTTCATATTATTTCTTAGCTCTAGGCCCATGATTAATATTTCATATTTAGACTCATTGTTAGTTTTAGGTTTAGTCAGGCTATATAAATATCGAAGTATACCACCTTGTGGTGTACCAAATATTAAGCTAATTCTAGCTTGCATAAGTAATCCTGGTAGTTTAACAAACCTTATTAATGAAGCTCCATCAAACAAAATCTCCCATTATGATGATTGTTGACTCCATTCACCTCAAAGTTCTCCTTATGAGGTAATGCATCATTGAGTGGAAAATCTGCTAGTAAATAATGAATGGCTAAAAAGTCAACCAAAGCTTGCCCTTTTATAGCCTTTTGTAGAACATATGTTATGTCAAATTAGAGTAATAAGATTTCTCATTTAGCTAGGTGACCTACTAGAGTAACTGTAGTCATCAAAAATTTGAGAGGATTGACTTTGGATATCTATGGTGTTTTAATTTGCAGTCGTTGGGACACCATACAGATCATAGGGAGTAGTTATTGAAGTTATCGGTTATGACATTGAGGTATGATATACCATATTAAAAAATAAAAATATCACCCTACAATGGACCTGATCACCTAATAAGGACTCCTAAGATAGATGGGTCTTTGTATATAGCTAAGATCATTCCCTACTTTACATGGAAAAGTAAAGCAGGGTTTATTTTATGTCGAGTTCTTTAGTTCCCTATGGATGCAAGCTTCTATAATTAATTACATCCTAAAAATAAGAATTTCCTAAGAAAACTCTTGATTGAAGTAGTCTATAAATATCTCCAAAGATTTCAAGGTTAGACGATCAAGGGATTTTGTAATTTTGGAAATCAAGTGGAAATGTTCAATTTGGAAGACTTATTTTTAGATTCCAATGGAAGATAAGTTGGGAACAGTAATGATATTAAAAAGCCTAGTGAGCACTCTAGTCTACCCTATAGTGAGGCTTTATTTAAGTTGAATTTTTATTAGAATACTAGGGCTTATAGTCCATCAACACAAGATTGTGAAAATGCTTAATAGGTGAGGACTTATACTTGTATCTTAAAGGAAATGAATAGCCTCGGATCATATCTAGAATGCTTTAGCACAAGCTAAAAGCACAACCTAAGTCTAATCAAAAAATAGGACATAGTGGTCAACCTCCATAATAGAGGTCAAGCCCATCCCGACTCTTCTAGACTTACAACCACCTAAAGTGGCCATCAACTAACACCTCTTACACTTTAAAACTATGTAGGCTAGTCTTATGCAAGTGCAAGATAGCTAAGTTGTTATTTAATTAGGAAAGAAACTAGATAGACTCACTCCATAAAAGACTAGATCATGATTGGCATGAAATCATGACCTAGACTAATGCAAAATTTATAATTTTTTATATCATTTTAACACATTGATTTGGACAAAGGCTTGGGATAATTATGCCTAAATGCATGATGAAATTAGATTATGGGCTAAATCAGTGGGAGGAGGTGTTGTCACTACAAGGGATGCCTTCAAAGGTCAAACATTCCGCTGTCATGCAAGAATGGAGACCCTCCCTATTCAAGAGTGATAAGATGTTCAGCTAAGGGGTTGCAAAATCTTTTAATTATCTTGATTATAACCTAGGCTTTAAAGTGAGGTCATGAGTTATTTTAGAATTTAATTTTGATTTATTAATGAGGATAAGAAAAATTAATTTTATTCTAAAGAGTCTACCCCATCCAGGCCACACATTCAATCATCATGCTTCAAGAAATCTATGAAAAATATGTCATTTCTATTGCATAAGATAAACACAATAATCAAATATTCATAGATTTTTATAAAAGAATAAAAGGTCAGTGCGACTGGGGACCGTCGTACACTCTGAAAAAGAAAAAAATTAGTTAGTAAAGCTCTACCCTAATACAACCCAGATAATAAAAGAATATTACAATTATAATAAAAGTAAATGCTATGGGGGTCCTCGTTCTTCATCTTTCTTTCCTCATTCTTCTTTTTATTTTACTCTAGGCTTCAAAGGGCCTCCCAAGTCTTTGCCTTCCAGCCACTGCACATCCTAAACCCCATCGCACTAAGCCTAATTCATATTATCAAAATTACATATTTATAAAAATTAAAGTCTAACTCTCCTGCAAAATAGGTGTTAGTTAAACAAACATACAATCCAAGCTGTTATATTTTATAAAATTGGATTTAGCACCCTTCACATGTGCAACCAAACCCACCTTTTCTAAAGTGGATTATGTAAAGGGACAAAAGCAAGTTGCAAGTAAAAGCTTTTATATTTATTATTTCAAGACCCTTTCGCATAATCCCCTGCAAAAAATATCATTATGCTAATAATGGCCTAACATCTAGTCTACGCATAAATAATCCTAACATTCAGTCTAAATTATTACATCACAAAACAAAACATCACATTAGTATGTCTTACTAGGCATTAGATATATGATTGTCTAAGGTTTTGGAATGTTTAAGTTACACATGAGGGGAGGTTACACTTCAAATTATTAAAAAGATTAAAGAATTTTAATTTATACTTTCTTTTTTTTTCACTTAATATTTACTTAGCATCTAGTTGTTATAAAGAGAAGAAAGAGGTTTGACCCCCTTCATCTCTATCCTATGTTATTTTCTAAAGGCATGTTGTTAAGATTTTGGTTTCTTTTAGTGAATGATTTATTAAACATTTTATTAATCCTAAGTATGTGTTAATCTCAAGGAATATTCAACATGAAAGGTATCTTAAGATTAAGGAGATTGAATTACTATCACATGGATAATGTTACATCCTTTCTTTTCATCATTAATATCATGCATATGATATTGAATTTAACATACCTACACATGCAGTGTACATATATATATTTTGGCACACTTAAATGATAGTTAATGCATGTATTTTTGGTAAAAGGAGGGATTTCAATCCTTAGTTAAGCATATATATGTATGTATCAAAGATTAGGCTAATACATGTCATTATTAACTAGGAAAGCGAGATAATTTAATTACTCCTTGGGGCTACTTAAAGCCTCATATTCTTAAGATGTCCAAACTATATACTTACTAACTTCAATACACAAAAAAATATACATAAGCATAAGAATGAAAATCATGCAAAAGATTGTATATTAGCAAATTATTTACTCATGCAAAGTAAAGCTATATCCAAATTCTAGCACATGTATAAATATGAATGAAATTAAGTAAGTATGTGTCGTTGTTAAACCAGGGAAGTGAGGTAATCTAAGACCTCCTTGAGGCTACTTAAAGCCTTGTATTCCCTAGATGTCCCGACTAAATACTTACTAACATGCAAACACATGTAAACATATACACAAACATGGAAATAGAGCAACACTTTAACATGCTTAAGCTATAAGTGAATATAACTTCATTAAATATTCATAGCCAATCATCAATTTAAATTTTTATCATTAGTTTATAATTTTAAAAATAATTTGAGATTTATTAGTGATAATAGCTATGCCATATAATATGATTAATTTAACACATGCAACTTATATATAAATAACCATATTCATTTGATTCTTTTATTTGAAAATAAGAATATATGATAAAAATGACATACAAATTTATAATTATTGAAAATGAATAATTAAACATGGCCATATGATGCATTCAATCACATTAACACCTTAGGACAATCAAGTCAAATAAGTGTTCTTTAAAGTTAACCAACATTATTATGAAGTTTAAATTTTAAGTTTTAATTATTAAAACTTTAAAAGGAGAAAGACATTTGTTATTTTTCCCCATCTCATGTTAGTGAATTAATATATTTAAGGAAGATAATTAAGTGAATTTTATGGATTGATTAAGTTAAAGTCATTAAGAAACTAATTTAACTTCCCTTTCCTAAGCTTCTTAATTTAATTAACTACTTAATCATGAGACTCCAATGATTGGCCAATGAAAAATTAAAATTTGCAATGGTTCTAAGGGACTTAATGCAATTAGGCTTGTGTTTAAGAATTAATTAGACTAAGGAAGAATCTAAGCTAAGTACTCTTATGGTCTTCCCACACCCATGGGTTAACCATAAATTCCTTAATAATCTTTAAATTATTAAACACATAAAGGGAAACCCATGAATTGACTTTGAATTATCTGAACCAATTGCCATTATAATTTGATTCTTACTTTATCATTAATTACCTAATTAAGCCATGAATAAATTAACCCTCGTAAGAAAATATATTTAGGAAAATAACTAGGAAGGAGGCCTTAATTATTTTCCATCATCATTCCTACTGTTTATAGTGATTAATTATTACTAACCATTTAATATTTGTTGTTTAGTATTTTTAATAATTATTAAGTTAATTAAGGAGGGTAATTAAAATTGAAATTTCAAATTCTCTAAATTACATGGCCAATAAATCCCAAGAATATTCTTGAAGGTAGAGGACATTCCATGGGATTAACCTGGCAAAATTAAGATCAATTGGCCAAGTAATTAGTCCTTAATTAGAGTAATTAGTCTAAACTTTAAACCCTAATTAAGTACTATTCATTAAGCAAATATTAGGGATGTTATTTTTATTAAATTTTCCTCTATTTACCCTTTCCAAAATGTCTTTACTCATACTTTTGGATTTTTTTGCAATTAACTATGAATTTTCAAAGTTTTGGCTATTTATAGATATTTTAATCACTTAATTAATCCCCTAAACTATTGGCTCCATGCAGAAGCTGACGTGGCAGCACTTTCCACATGGTGTCATGGGTTTGGTTATTTACAACGTCTGACACAGTAAATGAGTCAGCGATAGTGGACGTGATTTCATCCCCACTATTTGATCTAGGATTGGATGACAGAGATTAATCTTGTGGCTCCTAATGGATCAAAAAATCTAACATATTAAATCATGGCCATCTATTCTAATCACATGGAACGGATGGTTGATCTATCCTCTCCCAACCACTAGAAGATGGACACCATCCACCTTTCATTGCTTGATCTGAGCTCATAGGATGATGGGATCGACTCCAAAACATGTGGGGAGGAGATCTAAGAGATCCTATGGTAGAATTTGTGTGCAATCACAATTTTTGCATAAAAGAATAACACATAACTGAAAATCTATGATTTGTTGGACTTTTACCTTACCAGAGCTAAATACCGGTGGTCCATCCACTAAGGTAGCTTCGTTTGAAGAGACAAAGTAGTGTTGAGAAGAACTTGAGCATCCCCGCTGATTCCTCGATGGACTAAGCACCACTGTGAAACTCACCAGAGTTGGTCTTAGAGTGCCTTCTGGTGATCAAATCAATCAGGGATCAATTTGTTTTGACTTACCGAAGTGAGGGGATGGTGTGGGAAGAGTTAACTTGAGTTTGGTGGAGTTTTGGTGAGGTTGGATGGCTGGGACTCTCAATTTTGAATGGTGGTTGGTCTCATCGGTGATTGAGAGCACTAGGATTCAGGGAAAGGTCTAGGACTACTCGAAATACTCTGAGGAAGCTATCTGTGTGAAGTTTGAATGGATGGGGAGGAGCATACTCTCTTCCCCAAGTGAACTAATGGCAGAGATTGGCTTAGCCTTTGGTAGTCATCCGACTGTGGTAGGTGGTCAGAGATGGCAGTGGCTTCTGAGGTGGAGGTGCTTAAAAGGTTGAGGTAGTGGCATGGGCTGGCATGGGGTGTACCTCCTCCTTCAAGTGAACTAATGGTGTGCCATGGGTGAACTCACCTTCTCATGATGCAAGGTTGAACCCAACAGCCTTGGGTCATGTTGGGTCAGTGGTCCTAGTGTCCAAGAAGGCTTAAAGGTGGCTGACAAGGCTTGGGAAGTGGGTGAACCCCTACAAATAGAGATTTTATCCTATTTGGGTGGCTTGGTTCAAGGTTTTTGACCCAATCTGGTTTCACCATGGGTTGGGTCCACTTGGGCTAGCCCATGGTGAACCAAGGATGAGTCATGCCAAGTTTGGTTGGTTTTGAACTTGGTTTAATATAGTTTGGCTCGATTTGACCAATATGGGTCAAATGGGGTTCAATTGAGTTAAGTTGACCAATTGGTCAAATTGGATCAAATTAAGGGTTTGGGCATGTTCAAATGGTGATTTTGAATATATTGGTGCAATTAGTTTGGTTTAATTTGAAGTAGATTTGATTTTGGCTCATATGGGTTCATTTGGGTTAAATGGGCTAAGTTGACCAATTTGGTCAAATTGGTGAAGGGTTGGTTTAGGTTCAATTGATCACTTGAGAATTATTGTAGGTGATGGTTTGAATCAATTTGAGTTATGGAAAGATTTGGTTCAATTGGACGCTTTAGGTCAAATTGGGCTAAGTGGGTCAATTGGGTTGGCTTGATCAAATTTGGTTCAATTGAAGGCTGGACCATGTTCAATAATTAATTTATGATTGTTTAGATGCACTGGTTTCAATTAATTGGGTTTAGAACTTGATTTGACTCAAATTGGCCCTTTAGGTCAAATTAGGTCAACTTGGGCCAAAAGACCAAATTGGCTTAGTTAGGATTAATTGGTGGTTAAGTCATGTTCAAAACTCAATTTATGATTGATGAGAGTCATTGATTTTAATTAATTGAGGTTTAAATGATATTTGGTTTATTTTGGTCCATATGGCTTAATTGGGTCGACTTGGATCACATGGTCAAATTAGTTTGGTTTGACCTAATTGATTGCAATTGGATTATCAATGATGATTAACAATCATTATAGATGAGATTGGTTGGGTTGATTCAATCTAATTTAGGTTGGATTAAAGTTTGAGTCAATTTGGCCTTTTAGGCCACTTTGGGTCAAGTGAACCAATTAGGTTGATTGGGTTGAATTGGATTGGATTGGGTGTTAAGAAGAGTTTAATGATGTTTTTAGGGTTGATTGGTGTGGCCTTGATTGCTATTAATTTAGGTTTGATTGGATTTGGCTCATTTGGATATTTTGGGTCAAATGGGCTAGCTTGGGTTAATTGGGTTCAATTAATTTGAATGATTTGATTGTAAGTATTGGAGGGGTTTGAAGTGGTCTATTGAATGATTTGAGTGCTTTTTGTGAAAATCAATTTGGGTTGGACTTGCTTGAATGGGTTTTGGGTTGGATCCATAGAATCATGGTGGAAATAACTAAGGTTAAGGGATAAATTAATTTGGCTTGGAGCTTGAATATAAAATAAAGATTCAATTGAGGTTGGTTCTTTGAGCTTGAGGTTTGTTTTGGATGAGTGGACAAGCATGGGTCTTGGTTTAGGCCATAGGATCAGTAGAACCTATTTGTCCTAAGGTATAACCTAAGCTTAGGGTATGGCTTTCTAAGCCTCTAGGCTTGGGTTTAGTGTTCCCTTAGTCACTAGAAGTGTCCTATGACTAGGGAAATCCAAGTGCCAAGAAGGTCCTAAGTCTAAGATAGGTAACAATTAGTCCTCACTCTGAAAGTTAGGTTAACAAAATTGGCAAGGCACGACACACATATTGGCGTTGACCGAGATGATCAATAGCATCCGGGAAGATCACAAGCACTAATGAAGGCTATGCATACCTAAGTGGAGAGGTAGATAGAATTACGGTCTTAGTGCGATGCAACTCATTTCATGCCAGGGGAATGGGAGAGTTAAGTGGATTTGGATTGATTTGTTTGAGAATTGATTTCGTGCCAAGGACACAAAGAGAGATCGATGGGGGATTTGCACATGAATTTAGTTGGATTATAGATTGATTTATGCTAAGGGAAAAAAGGGAGATCCACTAGGGATTGAGATTTGATTGAATTTGTTTAATTTAACTTGGATTGTGTTGATTTATTTTGATTTGAATTTGGGTTTTATGTTAATTTGATTATGTTAATTGATTTGGTTTGAGTTTAATGATTCATTTTGATTCTAATTTAATTTTATGTTGATTTATTGAATGAGTGTTGACCTTATTAGTTTGTAATAGACCATACTGAGGATGGGCTATGTGAGCCTGGGCCTACCTTAGATTTACCAGTCCAAAAGGGTAGTCTATCAATCATATAGTATGGACTATCCAACCTAAAGGTTGCCCATTGATTTGCAACGACTGAGCTAGGAAAAAAGCTTGGAAACTCACATCTTCCAAAATAGAGGCAACCATTAGGGTGACCCATTGATGGCACAACAAGTCAAACATGACCTAGGTTGACTACTAAGAGAGTAGCTCTATGAGTCTTATCTCAACTCAGATAGTCAAGGTGGTTCCTATAAGGAGCTTTCCTAATATTGCCCAAAAGATAGGATGCCTACTTAGAAAGAGGTATCTCTAGGGGTCTTATCCTAATCCATAAGAGATGTTATTTTGTTTATTTATTTATTTGTTTAGCATAGACCCTATTGGTTTGTGATGGGCCACACTAAGAAGGAGCCATGGGGGCTTTGGCTTATCTCAGATTTACTGACCCAAGGGATAGTCTGTAGATTCAATGTATAGAACTTCCAACCACAGGGGTTGTTACTAGGAAAGAGGAGTTGTCCAATCCAATAGTAACTTGGGTCATGTCTAGATGGGGTCATGAAGATGTAATCCAAATAGAATGCCCTCAGGGAAAGGTGCCTCTAGTGGTCTTACCCTAACCCTAAAATATAAAGCTTGTAGCAAGGTTGACTAAGTAGAAACTGGGACTCACATCTCTGCTGTTATCCACGGTTGATGTCAGTAAAGCAAACACCAACCAACCTAAATTGCCCATCAGTTTGTGAAGATCAATCTAGAAAAAAAACATCAAGAAATCACATCTCCTTATGAGGAACTAATCATTGGGATAGTGTGTCATCAGTTGGACAACTACTATCTGACTAGAACGACTACCAAGTGGGGAGTCATAAAGGAGGACTAAACCCAAGCTTGAAGTAGTCAAGAGGAAGAGGAGCCACTGGGGTCTTATCTTAATCCTTGACTATATAAATTTGGACCCAGTTAATGCACAATAGCTAGTTCATGAAGAAATCTTGAGGACTCACATCTTCTTAAACAAAGATAGTCATTGTGGTAGCTTATTGGTCATGTAATAAGATATACTGAACTAACAAGGTGCCCATCAGTTTGTAGTGGTTAAGTTAGGAAGAAAGCACAGGGTCTCACATCCTTCTAGCAGAAATGACCACTAGGGACACACACTAGCTAAGTAGTGAATCAACCTGACCTAGAGCAACTATTGAGTGAGGGCCGCTCTCAACTCATAGTATCCCAAAGAAATTAGATTTGTGATTGATTTTTTTTATTTATGTGCAATTTTGAGTTTGTGATGTACTCATGAGGGATAAGATGCCACTGATTTCTCTTATACCTACCATAAACACATCAA
Source organism: Cymbidium sinense (assembly GCA_021442155.1). Classification (NCBI taxonomy): domain Eukaryota; kingdom Viridiplantae; phylum Streptophyta; class Magnoliopsida; order Asparagales; family Orchidaceae; genus Cymbidium; species Cymbidium sinense. The sequence continues at coordinate 167,122,329 of CM038218.1, read as the reverse complement.
GAATAATTTGGTAATTGAAAATATTTTAACTTAAAGAGAAGTTTGATCAAAATGAAATTTTTATTGATGGAATATTATTTTTGACATTATTTATGCATAGTATTTCTTTAGATAAATCTTGTTGATTAGGAGCATTAGGCATTCGCCTTTATGATTTATGAGTTAATAAGATCGACCCTAGTAGACCTTTTCTATGGTGAAAGGGCCCTCCCAAGTAGGTTCAAACTTACCTCCCATCTTGCAATGAGCAACAGTTGGTCTCCTTAGAACTAAAATATGCTATCCTATCAAAAGCTCGAGGGTGGACTAACTTATTATAAGCTCAAATCATCTTTGCTTTGTATAACTTGAGGTTCTGGCCTGCTCGTAAGAATCTTTCTTCTAAACCTTCAAGTTCCTCTAACCGTCGCTTGGCATTCTACTCAGTAGAGATTTTGCTACCCATAGCTATCCATAGTGGTGGGAGTTAAACCTCAAATGGAAGAATGGCTTTGAACCCATACACTAAGGATAATGGTGTAGATTATGTTCGAGTTCATTGAGTAGTATGGTAAGCCCATAATGCTTCAACTAACTGCTCATGCCACTATTATTTATTATCATCGAGCATCTTCTTGAGTATTTGAATGAGAGTTTTGTTGAAGGCTTCTGCCAAACCATTCACCCATGGGTAGTAGATGGTAGAATATCTCCAATCTATATTGTGTCTCCAAGAGAAGTTGTTGATTTTAGTGCTCTTGAAAGTAGTACCATTATCAGATATGATTCAGCAGGGTACCCCTAAGTGGAATCGCCTCCACCAACTTGGAGAATTAGTCTATAGCAACTAGAATGAATCAATAACCCTTGGATGAAGGAGGATCAATCAGACCCACTATATCGATGCCCTGACACTTGAACATCCATGAGGCCAAGGTTGGATGTAGAATGTTGGATGGCTAATGTAGAACCACTCCATGTACTTGGAACTGGTGACATCACTTCGCTATGTCCATGCAATCTATGATCATCGTCAGCTAATAGTATCTAAGTCTCTTGATCTTGGGACTTCATTGATGAGCTCCACATAATCTTGAATATACCTCGATCACGGTCTTATGGGATTCATGTTTGTCTAAACAGAGTAACCACATATGATCGAAAGACCGTCGGTATAAGACACCATCCACGATGGTGTAGGAGAGTTCCCTTTGCTTCACTTGATGTGCTTGAGATAACTCTTGGGGTAGCAATGAAGGGTTGCATATGGACCTCTATTGATATCAACTCATCTTTCAGACATGCTAATTCTTTAGCGAGTTTGGCTGTGGCATTATCTATGCATTTTATTTCCTAAAGATCTTATAGATTGTGATCTTTGGTATTTGAGCTAGCAACTCCATGGTGTACTTATGGTAGTAATGGAGTTTGGACTTCAAGATCTTATATAAGCAATATGGTTAACGACTAGCTGTGAATCCCCAAAGATGTTAATATTTTGAATGCCTAGCGAGATGGCTAACTCTAGATTGGCAATCAGAGCCTCATATTCAGCTTCGTTGTTGGTGCAAGGTTTAGATAGATGATATGAAAATCTCATCATATAGCGGTCTGGTGTTAGGAAGACTATCACTACCCTTGCCTTGCCTGGGAGAATGGATTGTGGTTCTTCTCCTCTATAAGAGGAACACGCAACATCAAAATACATCTCCCAATACTGAATGCTTGTATCCCTTAAGTTCATTATTTGTTCATCAAGGAGATCATCATTGAGTGGAGAATTCATTGGAAGTGGATGTACCGTAAAAAAATCTATGAGTGCTCATCTTTTCACCATAGAGGGGTACAAATGTGATGTCAAATTATGATAAAATCATGGACCATTGTGTCAACCATCTGGATAGCGTCGACCGTGTCATAAGATATTGTGGTGGATTGATTCTAGAAATCAAGTTTACTTTATGAGAGAGCATATAGTGTAACTTTTGGGCTACTGAGATTAAAGTTAGGCAATGCATCTCAATGGGTGGATAATTTGCCTCAATGGGTATTAGATGATGACTAAGATAGTAGAGTACATTCTCTTTCCCCTCATTATTGGCTTGGGCCAACAAAGTGTCAAGGGAATCATCTAATATAGCAGTGTAGAGTATCAGAGGTTTGCTCAAGTTAGGGATAGCTAGGACTGACGGTGTCATGAGGTATTACTTGATGCACTCAAATGCATGTTGGCACTTATCATCCTATTTGAACTTGGTATCCTTCTTGACAAGTGCTGAGAATGGTTGACATCTGCCTAATAAGTTGGATATAAAGTGTCTTAGATATGCCAATCTCCTTAGAATGATCTGAGTTGGGTTAGACTTTTAGGGGGTGGCATTTCAATTCTGCAATATCAGACAACGAACCAAAGAAACTTCCCTGAAGATACTCTGAATGCACACTTTAAATGGTTCATTTTAAGGTTATATTATCTTTATCACTCAAAAACTACTCTCAAGTCAAAGAGGTGGCCTCCCTTTTCTTTACTTTTGACCACGAGATCATCGATGCATCATTCGACTTGGTGATGAATGAGTTCGTCGAAGATTCAGGTCATGGCCTATTAGTATGTGGTGCTAGTATTTTTAGGACCAAAAGCCATGACCATATAAAAATATGTTCTAATCGGGGTTTTAAAAGCAATGTTCCTTTCATCTTAAAGTGCCATCTTTATTTGGCTATATCCATATGAACCATCCATGAAAAAGAAGACTGCATGAGATGAGGCAATGCCCACCATCAGTTCTCATATTCATAGTAGAAATTTGTCTTTTGGGCATGCCTTATTAAGATCCCTAAAATCAACACATATGAAAATTTGGTCATTCTTCTTCTTAACTGAAACAATGCTAGCCAACTAGGTGGGGTATGTTTCCTCCTGGATGAAACCATCATCAATCAGTTTCTTTAAGCTCATTGATGGTTAACTTGATTTTTGGGGGTGCTTCTTTGACTTGGAGATCATCTGAATCATCTAAGGTTTCTAAGCATACCTTCTCATATGAGTTAACATTATTTGAGAGGAACCTATCAAATTCTAAATAATTGGTGATAACCACGCAATAACCATCATCATCCACTTGGCCTACTGTACCAAAGCCTAGTCCTAACCTTAATTGAAAATTCTTGCATTTGTTATCCCATAATATTTCAAAATATTTGATCTATGCTTAGACCATGTATGTGGAATTAGACCTTTCTTTGTTAAGTTAAGAACACAAGGTGAGTACTAATCAAAAAGTAGTTATATTAACTTTTTAAATGATTCACCCTCAAGCTCTACATTAACTTCTTGGCTTGAAAATGCTACTCCTAGATAAAACCATTTGGGATTTTTATTTGCACATATTTTGGGGACTTCTTTAACTACCAAACCCTCAAATTTTTGTGAGGAAAGTGAGGTTAGAGCTAAGGCACCCATCTGTTGTCTAATAGTTTCATATAAAGACTATTTAAATACACTCACACTTTGCTTGGGGACCGTGTCTTCATTACTATTAGGCTCTATGTCACCTCCAATAGGATCTGTTGATGAGAATAGTTGGTCAGCGTGCTAACTACATAGGACTTATCCTTTGAACTAGATTCTAAGTCTATGTAGATAACAGTGTGGTAGTCTTAGATGCTTGGACGAATCTCCTAGTAGGTGGTAGGTGGTAGGAGGTAGGTATAGAGGTCTTTCACCTCTGGGGCTCCTTCTGAACTTACCTTTTCCTCATCCTGGTAGAGGTTGGGTCATCCTCCCCATGTGTTTGAATGGAGTAACAAACTGTTAGTGGAATCTAATATCAAGCTCTATATCCTCCCCAAGATCTTCTTCTTGTTCCCTTTTCTTTTCTTTTTCTTTTTCTTTTCTTTATTTTTCTTTTTTTTTCTATTTCATTTTCTTTTTCATTTTGATGAAGTTCATAAGAGAAGACATTTTATTTTTTAGGGAGGTAATAGGTTGCATCCTCATAAATCCTAATCTCATGTACTGCAAATGGCTTGAGATCTCCTTTAACACAATACTCAATTCTATCCCTTATGAACTTGAAGTAGTGATGCAGGGAAGATGGAACCATGTTGTTCTCATGTATCCAAGGTTGCCCTAGGAAACCATTAAAAGATGTATCATAATATATTATGTGAAACTTTGCTTCTGTCTTCCAATCAACTATCTCCAATGGCAACACTATGGAGCCTAAGGCCCTCTCATCTTGTTCATTGAATCCTTTCAACATCATCTTCTCCTCTTGGACCTTAGATATGTCAATCCTCAAGTAAACAAGCATTCTTAGACTCATAATGTTGATTGATGCACCTGGATCAACCAACACTCAGGATAGCCTGAACTTGGTAACATCCACTCTTCACCTGAGAATGTGACTCTTAAGATTTTTTTTGAAAAGCATGCCTCCTCTCCAGCTGGATTAGTAGAGGCCAACTGAGCTAAGAATATTTTAGGGTAAACCAATTGTTTGACTTGTGACTCCCTCATCTCTTTGGATAAGATAAGGGTATCATATATGTTTAACTTAGCTGGAAACTTTCTAAGATGTGCTACGATGTTGTAGTCGACTTTGGTATGGTCCTCCACAAGCATCTTGTGGAGAGGTTATCTACTCACTGAAATTAATGATATGTTTACCCTTATCTTGAGGTACTACCCAAGAGGTAGAACTTTACCACTATGGAGGTCGACCTCAATGATTTCTTATGATGAGGAGCTTGTGGAAAGTTCTATCTACTCATCGGGTATACCTATAGCTTCTCCTAAATGATCATCAGAGTTTGATGACTCCAAATCAATCTCAAGTGGTGAACCCTGAAGATTCAGAAAAGGGCAATCTATTTTTGAATTGGAGTGAAATTGTTAGAAATTATTTAGACTATTATTGTTATGATTAGGAGAGCTATCGATAGAGATAAAATTACTGAGATCATCAAATGTAGACAAGATTTAAGCTGAATCATTCTTCATCATTGATTTCCTTAATTTTGGAGGTGGTACATAATAGAAATCAAGTGAGCAGGGTGAGTGGCTTGGTGCCCTCATCTGCGGATACAATACTCTTGCTGGTGGTGGAGGAGCTAGTAGAAGTAATTATTGTAATGGTGAAAGGAGGAATGACTCTGGGTTGCGTATGGTACTATCCGAGCTTGAAGGTGTTATCGGGTCGCTTCCACCCTCCCTGAGTTATCCCTCACAACTGCAAGACTTTCCTTGGTGTTGGATGTATGAATTGAGTTAAGCACCTGCAAAGAAAGTTTCTTGATTTTAGAAATGATTATCTTAGAGGTACGGGATAAAAAGATATCTCAGCCTTCTTTTGTCTTGAGAGGATCGGATGTATCCCCAAAGACTAGTTTAATAGAACTAGAAGGTTGTTGTACTAAGTATTCTTTGGGGATAACTATGGCTCCCAACTTATAGCTATGCTCAAGCCAATCCTTGAATGTAAAGTAATCCTCTAAGACATGGCCTAGCATGCAGTGATAGTAATAGTAGTTAGGATCATCACACCTATGTTGGCTTAATGAGCCTCATGTTCAATTCGATCTTGATGATAACAAACGAATGCTTGGATGTCCTAATGAATATTTTTATGTATTTCAGATATATCAATTTCTAATTACATATCCAATACATCTCATAATATGTTTGAGAAAATTGCAAGAGTAGAAGAATTGAAAAACAAATCAAATTGGATAAATGAAGCTCAAAATATAATATTTTAGGTTATATGCATTTATTCATTGGCATGAATCAATTTTCTCACAACTTAACATATTATTTTAATGAGGTTAATTTATATAAATCTCTATCGAATTAACATTCAATTATATGTTCCATACATAGCATTTGAATTGTCAAAATCTATTAAGTGTAATTATTTTATTTACTTAATATAAGTAAATATTTTAATTTAATTTGATGGTTATATGATAACAAACATATGTATGATTATATATAAATTATATCATAATATTTAAATGTCACATGCCAAAATTAATAAAAATATATGAAATTTTGTATTTTAGCCAAAGTCATTTTATAATCAAGGAATGTATATCTCATTTCATCTCCAATAGATTCCTTAGATTTTTTTTCCTTTAATTTGATAGGTCACATGACCCATGTTTGATTAAAATTTAATTTATTATTACTTTTCAAACATTAGCTAATTTTAATAATGAATGCATGCTACATGCTTTGAATATATTAAGAGCCATATATTGATTATTTTTACTTGCCATATGAATAATTTATTTAATATAAATTATACTTTTATTGAATATTAAATTATCACATGATAGATAGAATTAGAATAATATATTTTTTGAAATAATTCAAAATGACCTTCTTGCCTATAAATAGCCCTCATCCTCTTCATGAAAGCATTCCTCATTCAAAATTCAAACTCCCTCTAGCAAATCTAAGAAAAAATTTCTTAGATTTTCCTTCCAAGTGTTCTCCAGATATTGCAAGATCAAATCCTTGGTTTGGAAGCTTCAACATCTTCAACTAAGCAAGCTTTCTCAAATTACTTGAGTTTGTTTCTTGATCTTAATCCTTTTAGTTGTTCATGCTATTTTCACCATCTATTTATTCTTTCTAATTTATACTTTTGGTGGATTAGTTTTGGACATTGTTTTTTTTCACATCAAAGTTTCTCAATCATCTTTTATGAAAAAATCTTGTGATAGTTTGTAGGATCTATTTCAACATGAAATTTTTAACTTCCTACAAATTTCTTTTGGTTTCTTGAAATATTTTTCAATAATCTCATTTTGAAAGATCATTATTTAGATCTATTTTAGAAGTATATTTTAGGCATTTTAAATTAAATTATTATGCTGATATTATTTTCAAATTTGCTAGATCTCTTTTTAATTAAAAGCTTACTACTTTTAGATCTATCATATACTCATTTTGTGATCATTAGCTTTAATTGAAAAAATCTTTTTGGTTAAAATAAAACAAATTATTCTTTGCTGAAATTTATTTTATTGTGCAAAATAATATTGTGAATTTATTTTGAAATAATTTTTATATTAGTCTACAAATTGTAATAACATAAAATCACTTTAAGATATTTATTATTTCTTATCAATATTAAGTGAGCATTTTATCTTGTCAAAATTTTTTAAGTGATCATTTATAAGTTGTGAGATCATTTTTTGAATTGGATAGCTTGGTATATTTATGAAAGATTTATTTTATCAAAATTTATTATTTTGTATTTTTGTGTAAAAATTTATATTGGGGTTGTACTACCTTTGTAGAGAGTACATATTATTGTAGGGGTTGTACTCACCATTATAGAGAGTACTATTTGTAAGCTATTTTGTATTTAGTGGATTCAGGTGGGTGGCTAAGGACGTAGGCCAATTTTGAGGTTTCTAACCATGTAAAAAAATTATGTGCCTATTATCTCTCTCTTTACTTTATTGTACTTTTATTTTTGCATTAAGAATTGTATCTTGTCATTATAAAATCAAAATTAATTCTCTACTAAAAATTAAAATTTAAGATTTAAGTTTTAAAATTTTAATATCACCAAATTCACCCCTTTCTTGGGTGCTATAGTGACTCACATTGGTATGAGCCTAGGCTCTGGCTTAACATCCAAGAGTAGATCTTTTCACTATGGCACAAGGTTTCCCAAAGGGTTCACTACCGTGAGGGACAATCCACTCATAGACCTCCACTTTTAGATAGTGTACCATTTGACTATTGGAAAAATAAAATTAGTACATTTTAAGAGGTCAAGATGCATGTGGTATATGTTAACACATCAATATCATACACCCACAGAAGTAAATGGAATTAAAGTAGAAAAACCTTTTGAGGAATGGTCTCAGTCGAAAGAGAACTTGATGAATTAAATGCTAGGGCTTGTAATACTTTACATTGTGCTTTATTACCTAATGATTACATGAAAATTTCTATGTTAAGTACAGCAAAAGAAATATGGGTAAACTCATTATAACTTATGAAGGAACTAGTGAAGTTAAAGATGCTCACACAAATAGACTTGTTCTTGAATATGAGTTATTTCATATGTCTCCTTCTGAATCTATTTCTGATATGTATACTAGATTCATGAAAATAATTACATTGCATTCTCTTGGAAAACATATAGAATCAAGACTTAGTCTATAAGATTCTTAGATGTCTTCCAAAAGAATGGGAAGCTAAAGTAATAACTATTATTGAAGCTAAGGATTTATCTACTTATCCACTTGATCATTTTTTGGGTTCTTTGATAGCACATCAACAGGTTATTGCTCAAAGGGATAAGATGGATAACTCAACAAAAAGGGAGAAGGAGAAAGGAAAAGCCATTGCATTACAAGTTGATGATAGTGATGAGCATAACACCTCAAGCTCGGATGGTGATAGTGATGAGGTGGCCATGCTATCCACAAGGCTTGGGAACTTGCTAAGGAAGAAGAATCAAAGGTATAAAAATTCTAAAAACTATAAATTTCAAACTAAAAAATTTCCTACATGTGAGGGGATCATTTGCTACCATTGTAAAAAGCCTGGACACATAAGAGGTGATTGATCAAAACTTGCTGAATCAAAGAAGAAAGAGATTGATGTGAAAAGAAGAAAAATATGAAGGAGAAAAAGTACCATAAGAAGAAGAATACAACTTTATGGGCCAATCTAGATTCAAATAAATCAAGTACTTGCTCATCCGATGAAGAGGTCAACATATGTCTTATAAAAAATGGAGAATCTGACTTAGATTCTCAAGAGGTATGCAATGATATATCTTATGATGAATTAGATGATGATTTTAATGATTTAGTTATTAAATATCAAAAATTAAAAATAAAATACAAAACCTTAGAAAAGAACATAAAATTTAGATATGCATTTTTGATTTAAAAATGAATGTGATAATTTAAAAGTAAAAATACTTCTTTATTAAATTGTTCCTTACTTGTATGTAAACCTGAAAGAGAGAATATCTTGTTAAAAGCAAGATTAGAATTGTGTTGAAATCATAAGTTCATTATAATACTTCATCAAGAAAAACATTTAATAGAAATTATTTGCATCATACACATCCCACTCGTATACCTTCTAGTTATCGTGCTAAGTCATATGCAAACACTAATGTTTGGTGCAACTATTGTGATAGAAAAGGGCATATTTCATTTGATTGCTATGCACATAAATTATCAAAATACTAAGCAATCATCTTATGTATGGGTACCAAAGGTACAAGCACTACACAAACCACGCATGAGATATCTTACTTCAAATGAGAATGTGGACCCAAACATGTTTGGGTTCCAAAAGTTAACATGTGAGTTTCTTTTGTAGGAATTCCTTCAAAGCAAAATCAAAGAAGGCATGTGGTACTTGGATAGTGGATGTTCAAGACATATGACGGGAGATAAAGATAAATTCACAACTTTAGAATCAAGTGATGGAGGATTTGTTACGTATGGAGATAATTTAAAGGGAAAGATCATTGGCATTGGTTCTATTTGTAAGAATTCTATCACTTTAGATAAAGTTTTTCTAGTAGAAGGATTAAAACATAATTTAATTTCTATTAGTCAATTATGTGATAAAGGTTTAAATGTAGTATTCCATGCATCATATTGCATTATTAAAAATAATGAAAATGTTTTGTTAGTAGGAAAAATATATAAAAATATTTATGTCATTGATTTAGATAGCTTTCATGATGTGAATTTGAATTTACTTTGTTTTAAAAGCACTAATGATGATATATGGTTATGGCATAGGAGACTATGTCATATTAACATGCACACACTTAATAAAATTGCCAAACTTGATTTAGTAGTTAGATTACCTAAATTAAATTTTCATTCAAACTATGTTTGTGATGCATGTATTTATGGTAAGCATTCTAGAAGCTCATTTAAAAGTAAAAATATTGTTACTACTTATAGACCTCTAGAATTATTGCATGGATTAATTTGGTATTAGCCCAAGCTTAGGTGGAAAAATTATGGTTTTGTGATTGTTGATGATTTCTCTAGATATACTTGGGTTTTATTTGTAACTTACAAGGATGATGTTTTGGTGAGTTTAGAAAGTTTTTAAATATATTCAAAGAGAACAAGGCCTTTAATTAATAGGGTTCAAACCGATCATGGTCTAATTTGAAAATAAATTATTTGAGGAATATTGTGATGAACATGGGATTAGACATAATTTTTTTGCACCTAGAACTCCACAACAAAATGGATTAGTAGACAGAAAAATAGAATATTAATTGAATTAAGTAGATCTATGCTTGATGAGTATAAATTGCAAAAATATTTTTTGCGTAAAAGAATACTGCATGTTATGTGATGAATAGGATCTATTTTAGACCAATTTTGAAGAAGACACCCTATGAATTGTTTTTTGGAAAGAAGCCTAAGATTGAACACTTTCATGTATTTCAATGTAAATGCTTTATTTTGAATAATGAAAAAGATCATTTAGGTAAGTTTGATTGCAAATCAGATGATGGTAATTTCTTAGGATACTCTCTTTCTAGTAGAGCTTATAGAGTTTACAATAAAAGAAAAATGATTGTAGAAGAATCAATACATGTTATTTTTGATGAAAATTTAATTGATCCTATTATAAATGAAGTGATTGATGAAGAGATTGATAATTTTAAGAAAATATCTTTAGAAGATAATATGGATGATTCATTGCCTAAAGAATAGAAATATAATAAAAATCATCCAAATGAACTAACTATAGAAGATCCTTCAAAAGGAGTTATGACTAGAAGACATGGTAGAGAAGTTGTAGATCATTCAGCATTTTTATCTGAGGTTGAACCTAAAAATTTACAAGAAGCATTAAATGATAATTTTTCGATTATAGCTATGGAAGAGGAGTTGAATCAATTTGTAAGAAACGATGTTTGGGAATTAGTCTCAAGACCCCAAGATCAAAATGTCATTGGAACAAAATGGATCTTTAAGAATAAGCTAGATGATTCAGGTTGTATTGTTAGAAATAAAGCTAGGTTAGTTGCACAAGGGTACACACAAGTTGATGGTATAGATTTTAAAGAATCTTTTGCACCCGTAGCAAGACTAGAAGCTATCAGTTACTCCTTGCTTATGCTTGTTTTAGGGATTTTAAACTATTTCAAATGGATGTCAAGAGTGCATTTTTGAATGGATTTATCGACCAAGATGTATTTGTAGAGAAACCACCTGGATTTGAGAGCCTTGATTGTTCAAATCATGTGTATAAATTAAAGAAAGCCTTATATGGTTTAAAACAGGCTCCTCGTGCTTGGTATGATAGGTTAAGTAATTTTTTGATAGATCAGGGATTTGGAAAGGGTAGAGTAGATACCACCTTATTCCTTAAGAGCATAGATGATGATTTGATTGTGGTACAAGTGTATGTAGATGATATATTATTTGGAAGTACAAATGAATCTTTGTGCCTTAAGTTCTCATCTTTGATGTTTAAAGAGTTTGAAATGAGTATGATGGGAGAACTAAATTTTTCCTTAGGTCTTCAAGTGAAGCAACAAGAAAATGGCACATTCATCTATCAAACTAAGTACACAAATGAATTGCTTGAGTGGTTTGACATTAAAAGATTTAAATCTAGTAAAACTTCTATGAGCCCATCTACAACATTGGATTTAGATGAATTAGGAAAATATGTTGATCAAAAACTTTATAGGAGTATGATAAGTTCACTTTTATACCTTGCTGCTAGTAGGCCTGATATTATATTTGTTGTTTGTTTGTGTGCTCATTTTCAAGCCAACCCGAAAGAATCTTATTTAATAGCAGCGTATCTTCTATTTAATAGGCACTACTAGTTAGGTTTATGGTATCCTAAAAATTATTTATCATGTGATTTGCTGTTTTCGATTGATTTTGTGGGATGTAAAGTAGATAGAAAAAGTACATAAGGTACATGTCATTTTTTAAGATCATCACTTGTGTCTTGGTCATCTAGGAAACAAAATTTTGTACCTTTATCCACTGTTGAGATTGAGTACATAGCTGTCGATAGTTGTGTTGCTTAGGTCCTTTGGTTAAAGCAATAATTAGAAGATTTTGGTATTAAGCAAGATCATATTCTAGTTCAGTGTGACAATACTAGTGCTATTAATTTGACCAAAAATCCTATCTAGCACTCACGAACCATGCATATAGAAATTAGACATCATTTTATTAGGGATCATGTTTTGAAAGGTGATGTTAATATTAATTTCATTAGTACCAATTTACAAATTGCGATATTTTACAAAACCCTTACTTAAGAACATTTTTGTACTTTAAGACGATGCTTGGAATGTTAGATCCTAATATTTAAAATTGTATGTAGCTTGTTCTCACTTTTGATGTCGTCAAAAGGGGAGAAGAGTAAAATGTTGGTTAGTATTAAGTCTATTTTATGCATACATTTAGGGGGAGCAACATTATTCATCTCTTATGCATAAATTTTTTTAGAAGAGAATTTTTTTTTCAAAAACTATGATGAAAGGTTAATTTTCATCTTCATCAAAATCAATACCTAACATTAGTTTGTCATCATCAAAAAGGGGGAGATTGTTGGCTTAATGAGCCTCATGTTCAATCCGATCAATTATGATGATAACAAACGAATGATTGGATGTTCTAATGAATGTTTTTATGTATTTTATATATCAATTGCTAATTACATATCCAATACATCTCATAATATGTTTGAGGAAATTGCAAGAGTAGAAGAATGAAAGATAGATCAAATTGGATAAATGAAGCTCAAAATATAATATTTTAGGTTATATGCATTTACTCATTAGCATGAATCAATTTGCTCACAACTTCACATATTATTTTAATGAGGTTAATTAATATAAATCTCTATCGAATTAACATTCAATTATATGTTCCATACATAGCATTTGAATTGTCAAAATAATAAATGATAATGACTATTAAGTGTAATTATTTTATTTACTTAATATAATTAAATATTTTAATTTAATTTGATGGTTATATGATAACTAACATATGTATGATTATATATAAATTATATCATAATATTTAAATGTCACATGTCAAAATTAACAAAAATATATGAAATTTTGTATTTTAGCCAAAGTCATTTTATAATGAAGGAATGTATATCTCATTTCATCTCCAATGGATTCTTGGATTTTTTTTTCCTTTAATTAGATAGGTCACATGACCCACGTTTGATTAAAATTGAATTTATTATGACTTTTCAAACATTAGTTGATTTTAATAATGAATGCATATTACATGCTTTGAATATATTAAGAGGCATATTTGATTATTTTTACTTGCCCATGTGAATAGCCAAATTTTGGTTGCTTTAATTTAATATTTATTTAATATAAATTATATTTTTATTGAATATTAAATTATCACATGATAGCATGAGGTTAGAATAATATTTTTTTTGAAATAATTCAAAATGACCTTCTTGCCTATAAATAGCCCTCATCCTCTTCATGAGCACTCTTCATTCAAAATTAAAAATCCCTCTAGCAAATCTAAGAGAAAATTTCTTAAATTTTCCTTCCAAGTATTCTCCAAATATTGCAACATCAAATCTTTGGTTTGGAAGCTTCAACATCTTCAACTAAGCAAGCTTTCTCAAATTACTTGAGTTTGTTTTCTTGATATTAATCCTTTTTAGTTATTCATGCTATTTTCACCATATATTTATTCTTTCTAATTTATACTTTTTGGTGGATTAGTCTTTGTACATTGTTTTTCATATCAAAGTTTCTCAATCATCTTTTTGTGAAAAAATCTTGTGATAGTTTGTAGGATCTATTTCAACTTGAACTTTTTAACTTCCTACAAATTTCTTTTGGTTTCTTGAAATATTTCTTCATTAATCTCATTTTGAAAGATCATTTATTCTTAGATCTATTTTAGAAGTATATTTTAAGCATTTTAAATTAAATTATTATGCTGATATTATTTTCATATTTGCTAGATCTCTCTTTTTAATTAAAAGCTTACTAGCCTACTTAGATCAATCATATACTCATTTTGTGATCATTAGCTTTAATTGAAAAAACCTTTTTGGTTAAAATAAAACAAATTATTCTTTGCTGAAATTTATTTTATTGTGCAAAAGAATATTGTGAATTTATTTTGAAATAATTTTATATTAGTCTACAAATTGTAATAACATAAATTCATTTTAAGATATTTATTGTTTCTTATCAATATTAAGTGAGCATTTTATCTTCAAATTTTTTAAGTGATCATTTATAAGTTGTGAGATCATTTTTTGAATTGGATAGTTTGGTATATTTGTGAGAGATATATTTTATCAAAATTTATTATTTTGTATTTTTTTTTGCTGTAAAATTTATATTTTGTACTCAGAAGAGTACATATTATTGTAGGGGTTGTACTAGCCCCGTTATAGAAGAGTACTATTTGTAAGCTATCTTTGCATTTAGTGGATTCCTAGCTAGGGGTGGCTAAGCGTGGACATAGGCCGATTTTGTGGTTTGGCCGAACCACCTAAAAATTGTGTCTATTGTCTCTCTTTACTTTATTGTACTTTTATTTTTGTTGTATTAAGAATTGTATCTTGTCATTATAAATTCAAAAATTAATTTTTTAGTAAAAATTAAAATTTAAGATTTAAGTTTTAAAATTTTTAAAAATTTTCTATAGTGACTTACATCCTACCCACTTCCTCTAGCTTTTTACCTACCCACTTCCTCTAGCTTTTTAGGCTCGAGTTGCTAGAAATCAAGCTTCTTAAAGAGATTCTTGAAGATCTTTCTAACTACCTCCCTCTTGAATGAGTATGAATTGTTAAGTTTTTCAGAAGAGTAGGTAGAAAATAACTACCTAGTAGTGGATAGTAATAGTGTTGTTGTGTAGGCTATTATGGTGGCCATTGTGACAGTTCAGGTAGGGAAGAGGAGGTGGGAGTGGAGGCTATTGAACTCTAGGCCTCTTAAACTGTACTCTCACTGGTTGCTTCACCTTATCTACTGCCACTACTATCCCTGGCTTCTTCTCAAACACCTTCTAGGGTTTGGGTTTGGATGACTAGTCTAAGAAGGGTAACTATTTGGCTTCCTCTTGTAGGTTAGCTGTCTTGCTGATTAATTTCTCAAATATTTTTATGGTGAAGCCATTGAGCATGAAGGCAATCGGGAAATGGATATTCTTGAGAAGAATCTTATTGGCATGCTACTCTTGCAGCTATCGTTCATATTTCATACATATGTTGCACCATTTGAGAATATAATCAACAAAGGACTTATTGGGTTTTCATTTTTCTTCAACGAGGTCCCCAAAACTACCTTTTACTGAGCTCCTGTAGACGTCTTATTGAAGAGATTCTCTAACTTTTCAAAAGTCTTCACCAAACTATTGGGCAATTCAACTTACCAATCAAATGCAACTCCATCAAGGCTACTAACAAACTGCCACAAAAGTAAGGCATTACTACCACATACATTACAAAAACTAGCTCTAAAGTGTGTTATATGCTTCCTAGGGTTCCAATTACCATCAAATACCTTAAAGGATGGTGGCACAAAACCATTGTGGTATGAAACTACTTCAAATTCCTCCAAGTAGGGTCTACCATTTGGAATCGATGAGCTCCCTTGGACTTGTGCCAATGCTTCCTTCACCTGCTACTCAACCATCTACTTAATGTCTTTTTCATGTATGGAGGTATCATTGGTTACCTTTCTATGTAAGCTACTGGCAAAGCCTTGGGCTTCCTAACTAGGCAACTACTTATGTAAGGATCCTCAGGTATCTACCATATGGACTTCTACAATATCATCCAAAAGGTCATCTTCATTGAAATTGAAGTATACCATACCCTCCCCTTGATCGGACTGATCATCTCTAACTTTCTGCCTCACTACAGCATGATAGTCTTTCAAAATCCTCCAAACATTGGTCATCCACTTGACCTAGCACAACCAAGATATATGCTAAGTGATGACTCACAACCAAACTATGCTCTGAAGAAGTAATGCACTGTATGTTATAGATGGGAGGAGTGTTATCTCTAGCTGGCTCAATAGTCATACAGACAAACTCAGTATCCCCTCCTTCCTTATCCTCCGTCTATGGTGGTGAAGCGACTACGATGCTCTTGGGCCACTACTCCTTCTTCTCCACCATTAGGATGGAAGGTCGAGCGGGAGCACTCGGCCTCATCTCCACTTGTGGAGTAGATGAAGTGAGGTCCTTGGGATGTAATCGTATCACCAAGGGGGATGTTTTCTCTCTAGATATTGCATTGTGGCACTTAGTGGGCACTTAGATGATGGAAGGTGGATGGATGATGGTGGTCGATGAGTGGAGCGGTGTAATGGTGATGACACCGGCTGCCTCATCACTAAATATCTTCTCCTACTGGTGCAACTAATGAGTATTATCATGTCAAAATGATCAGCTCTATCAGCCCACTAATCATAATGGCCAATCAAATTTGATGCCTCCGACTGTCTAGAAAACCTCTTTCTATCGTCTTGCCTGCTTGGGGAGCAACCTTGGCCTCTGTGACCCTTCCTCTATAGATTTGATTTCTAACACTCCTAGGGATCAGTCTCCTTAGATAATGCAAAGTAGCAGACTCAGAGGGTCTATGGACTCTCCCTACTCTCTTGAGCATGGACCTCATACCAGCATAGGGTTTTCTCCTTTCCCTGTCTAGCTTCTCATACTCCAAGGGTAGTGGGGGTGATGATGCAATCTTTCTGACATCCTCCTCTCCCTCTACAAGTGAAAGGGGGTGAAACATACTGCCACCAAGAAGGGAAAAGGTCTCACAGATAGATCCCTCCTCAGCTACATGGGAGGCTTCTTCAACCTCCTTAGCCATGAACTCGCAATGCCTCTTAATTTTTCTATTCTTGTTATGATGTTGGGCCTTAGTCAATAGTACAGGGAGAGAGCTAGAAATGACCTCAAAAGTGGCTACTATCTCAGAAGCTAGAATGGACTTCCCCTTAAAGGCTGGGGCTGTTATAGAGGCGGTATTAGTTCAGACAGAAGATGTAAGAGGTACAGATGGCACTCATGTAGGGGAACCTCTAGCCTTTCTCTTCATAGATGGAAACTCAGTGTCTGAATGAAGATCAAACTATAGAAGTGGCTTCTTATTAGCTGCCTCCTCCCTACTGATAGTGTTGAGGGTGTCCCTCATAGGTGACTTTGAAATGATTAAAGCCCAATCCAAACTTTGTGATGGGGGACAAGGTGAGTATGGTCTCATCCATGGCCAAATCCACACCAAAGGAAAAGGAAAAGATGAGCTTTCTAGAAGACATAGTGGCTTGTTGCTTGAAGAAAAAGAGAACCGGGGTTTCTTCTTCACCATTAGAAAAGAAAATGACATAGGATTAGACTTTTGCTTTGATTATTATTGACTTGAATTTTGACTTTGAATTGGAACCCTCATTTAACAAATTTGATAATATGAAATGGGGTCCGGTGTATGTTGGACGGATTTGAAACTTTAGAGAAGAATGTTTTGCTTTTCTTTTGAACTTCATTAGGATTTTAAAAATATTGAACAAACCTTACTTTACTAAACTAGTGGAAAGAGGTTCTTGATTTTATTTTATTTATTTTTGGGTGAATTCTTTGGTTAATGTTTTTCTACCTATTGGACCTACTTAGAGTGAGGTCTTAAAACCTAAAGGATGTTTGCCACCCTTGCTGAAGGATAAAATAAGCAAGGTGTCCAACGGAAAGAATGATCATCTTGGACTTATATAAAATATAAGTCCACTATCTATGCTTGGAGATAATGATTGACTACTAAAGATGGAGAGAGAAACTATTCAATAGTGGAGTTTTCAGAAAAATCTGTGGTGTTTTAATTTAGAGTTATTAGGGCACCATGCAGATCTTAAGAGGGTACTTATTAAAGTGATCGAGTATGACATTGAGGTATGACATACCATCTCAAAAGATAGAAAGATTACCCTACAATGGACCTAATCACCTAATAAAAACTCTTAAGTCTAATCAGAAAATAGGACATAATGGTCTACCTTCATAAGAGAAGACAATCCCATCCCGACTCTTCTGGACATACAACCACCTGGAGTGGCCTCCAGCTAACACCTCCTATGCTTCAAAACTATGTAGGTTGGTCTTACGTAAGTGTGAGATAGCTAAGCTATTATTTAATTAGGAAAGAAACTAGAGTCTTAGACTCACTCCCTCAGAGACTAGATCATGATTACCATGAAGTCATGACTTAGACTAATGCAAAATTTACAATTTTTTATATCATTTGACACAGTCATTTGGACAAAGTCTTGGGATAATTATGCCTAAATGCATGATGAAATTAGAATATGGGATAAATTAATAGTAGGAGGTGTTCTCCACTACAAGGGATGCCCTCAAAGGTGAAGCATTCCCCTATCGTGCAAGAATGGAGACCCTCCCTATTCAAGAGAAAAATAAGATGATATGCATGATGTTATAACATTTAATCATTCAGCTAAGGGGTTGTTAAATCTTTTAATTATCTTGATTATAATCTAGGCTTTAAATTGAAGTTATGAGTTATTTTGAATTTATTTATGTTATTAGCGAGGATAGAAAAATTAATTTTATCCTAAAGAGCCTACCGCATCTAGGCCACACATTCAATCATCAAACTTCAAGAAACCAATGAAAAACATGGCATTTCTATTGCACAAGCTAAACACAATAATCAAATATTCATAGATTTTTGCTAAAAAAATGGATGGTGCTGCTTGGTATCACCATACACATAAAAAAAGGTAATCGAGCTCTACCCTTATACAACCCAGATTACAAAAGAATATTATAATTATAATGAAAGTAAATGTTATAGGGATGTTCATTCTTCATCTTTGTTCCTCTTTCTTCTTTTGGTTTTACTCCAGGCTTCACAAGGATTGCCAAGTCTTTGCCTTTTAGCTACTGCTCATCCTAAACACCATAGCACTAAGCAAAATTCCTATTGCAAAATTACATATTTATAAAAATTAAAGTCTAACTACTCTTCTAAAATAGATGTTAGTTAAACAAACATACAAACCAAGCAGTTATTTTTATTAATTTGGACTTAGCACCCTACACATGGGTAACCAAGCCCACTTATCCTAATGTGGATTATGCAAAGGGGCATAAACAACCTAGAAGCAAAAGAATTTATATTGATTTATTATTTTAGCGGCCCCTTTAGCATAATCCCCAGCATAAAATATCATTAAGCTAATAGCGGCCTAACATCCAGTCTACTCATAAATAATCCTAACATCCAGCCTAAAAAATTACATAAAAACATCACATCCTAACTTAGAGCTAGAAGTAGTGTCTTAGTATAATAATGTGTATGCTAAAGTTTAGTGTGGTATATCTTACTAGGCTTTAAGTATATGATTGTCTACAATTTTGGAATATTCAAGTAGCATATGAGGGGAGGTCACACTTTAAATTATTAAAAAGATTAATGGATTTTAATTTATACTTTCTTTTGTTTCACTTAATATTTACTTAGCATTTAGTTGTTATAAATAGAAGAAAGAGGTTTAACCCCCTTCAACTCTGCCCTAAGTTAAAGGCATGTTGTTATGATTTTGTTTTCTATTACTGAATAATTTATTAAACATTTTATTAATCCTAAGTCTGGGTTAATCTCAAAGAATCCTAATCAACATGAAAGGCATCTTAAGATTAAGGAGTTTGAATTACTATCACATGGATAATGTTACATCCTTCCTTTTCATCATTAATTTCTTGCATATGATATTGAATTTACTATACCTACACATGCAATGTACATATGTATATTTTTGGCACACTTGAATGATTGTTATTGCATGTATTTTTGGTAGAAAAAGGATTTCAATCCTTAGTTAAGCATATATATGTATATATCAAAGATTAAGCAAATGTGTGCCGTTGTTAAACTATGGAAGTGAGATAATCTAAGACCTTCTTGGGGCTTCTTAAAGCCTCATATTCTAAGATGTCTAGACTATATACTTGCTAACTTCAATACACATAAACATATACATAAGCATAAGAATGAAAATCATACAAAAGATTGTATATTAGCAAATTATTTACTCATGCAAAGTAGAGCTCTATCCAAATTATAGCACATGTACACATATGAATGAAATCAAGTAAGTACGTGTCATTGTTAAACTAGGGAAGTGAGGTAATCTAAGACCTCTTTGGGGCTACTTAAAGCCTTGTATTCTTGAGATGTCCATACTATATACTTACTAACATTCAAACACATGTAAACATATACACAAACCATGGAAATAGAGCAACAATCTAACATGCTTAAGCTATAAGTGAATATAACTTCATTGAATATTCATTGCCAATCATCAATTTAAATTTTCATCATTAGTTTATAATTTTGAAAATAATTTGAGATTTATTAGTGATAATAGTTGTGCCATATAATATAATTAGTTCAACACATGCAACTTATACATAAATAACCATATTCACTTGATTATTTTATTTGAAAACATGAATATATGATACAAATGCCATACAAATTTATAATGATTAAAAAGGAATGATTAAACATGGCCACATGATAGATTCAATCACATTAATACTGAAGGACAATCAAGTCAAATAAGTGTTCTTTAAAGTTAACCAAAGTTATTATGAAGTTTAAATTTTAGGTTTGAATTATTAAATTTTAAAGAGGAGAAAAACTTTTTCTATTTTGTCCCATCCCATGTTAGTGACTAAATATATTTAAGGCAAGATAATTAAAAAAATTTTATGGATTGATTAAGTTCAAATCATTAAGAAATTAATATAACTTCCCTTCCATAAGCTTCTTAATTTAATTAACTACTTAATCATGAGCCTCCAATGATATGCCAACGAGAAATTAAAATTTGCAATGCTCTTAAAGTGACCTAATGTAATAAGGCTTATGTTAAAAAATAATTAGATTAAGGAAGAATTTAAACTAAGTACTTAACCATAAATTCTTTAATGATCTTTATGTTATTAAACACATAATGGGAAACCCATGAATTGAATTTGAATTATCTGAACCAATTGTCATTTTAATTTATTTTTACTTTATCATTAATTACCTAATTAATCCCTAATTAAGCCATAAATTAATTAACCTTTCTAAGGAAATATATTTAGAAAAATAACTAAGAAGGAGGCCCTAATTATTTTCCCTCATCATTCCCATTGTTTACAGTGATTAACCACCACTAAGCATTTAATTTTATTATTTCATTATTAATAATTATTATGTTAATTAAGGAGGGTAATTAGGATTGAAATTTCAAATTCTTCAAATTACATAGCCAATAAATCCCAAGAAAATAATGGGAGGCAAAGGACATCCCATGGGATTAACCTGTCAAATTTGAGATCAATTGGCCAAGAAATTAGGCCTTAATTAGGGTAATCAACTTAAACTTTAAATCTTAATTAAGTACTATTCATTAATCAAACATTATGGATATTATTTTTTATAAATGTTCCCATAGTTACTCTTTCCAAAATGGGTTTACTCATATTTTTTAGATTTTTACAATTAGTTATGAATTTTTAAAATTCTCATTATTTAATGATATTTTAATCACTTAATTAATCACCTAAATCGTCAGCGCCACACGGAAGCTGGCGTGACAAGCTTTCCATGTTGCATGAGGGATAGGTTATTTAAAATGTCAGACGTGGTGGCGAACATGGTTTCATCCCCGCCATCCAATCTAGGATCAAACGACGGAGATTATTCTCATGATTCTAATGGATAAAATCAAAAAATCTAAAAGATTAAATCATGGACATATATTCTAATCATGCAGAACGGATGGCTGATGATCCGTCGTCCCTCAAACGCTGAAAAATGGACACCATCTACCTTCCACCGCTTGATCTGAGCTTGTTGGAGCTTGTAGGACAATAGGATCAACTCCAAAACATGCAGAGAGGATATCTAAGAAGATCCTACGGTGGAAATCATGTGTAATCATAATTATCTTTGCAAAAGAACAACACCTAAGGGAAAATTTATGGTTTGTTAGAGTTTTACCACATCAGAGCTAAAGATAGGCAATCCTTCAACTAAGGTAGCTTCATCTTGAAGATACGAAGCTCTGTTAAGAAGAACTCGAGCTGCCTCCCTGCCGATTCCTCTATGGACCAAGCACCACCCTAAAACTCACTAGAGTTGGTCTTGGAGTGCCTTCTAGTGATCAAATTGATCAGGGATTTATTCATTTTGACTCATCGAAGTGAAGGGAAGGTGTGGGAAGAGTTAACTTGAGTTTGATGGAGTTTTTGTGTGGTTGGATGAACGGGGCTCTTAGTTTTGAATGGTGGTTGGTCTCACTGGTGATGGAGAGCACTAAAGATTCTAGGAAAGGTCTAGGACTGTTCAGAATACTTTAAGAAAGCTCTCTATGTGAAGTTTGAATGAATGGGGAGGAGTATACTCTTCTCCCCAAGTGAACCAAGGTTTGAGATTGGCTCAGCCTTTGGTAATCGACTGGTCGGGGTAGGTGGTCGTAGATGGCAGTGAACTGCTAAAGTGGAGGTGCTTGAGAGGCTGAGGCTGAGGCATTGGCTAACATGGGGTGTACCTCATCCTTTAACGAACTCATGACTCAAGGCTGAACCCAATAGCCTTGGGTCAGGTTGGGTTAGTGGTCCTAGTGCCTAAGAAGGGTTAAAGGTGGTTAGCATGGATTGAGAAGTGGGTGAACCCCTCCAAACAGAGATTTTATCCTATTTGGGAGGCTTGGTTCAAGGGTTTTGACCCAAACCGGTTCACCATGGGTTGGGTCCACTTGGGTTAGCCCATGGTGACCCAAGGATGAGTCATGCCATGTTTGGTTGGGTTTGAACTTCGTTTGATATGGTTTGGCTCAATTTGACCCATATGGGTCAAATGGGGTTCAATTGGGTTAGGTTGACCAATTGGCCAAGTTAGGTCAAACTAAGCATTTAAGTATGTTCAAATGATGATTTGGAATGTATAGTGCAATTGGTTTGGTTCAATTTGAAGTGGATTTGAATTTGGCTCATTTGGGTCAAATGGGCTAAGTTGACCAATTTGGTCAAATTGGCTAAATTGGCTTAGGTGAAGGGTTGGTTTAGGTTCATATGATCACTTAAGATTGATTGTAGGTGGTGGTTTGAATCAATTTGAATTATGAAAAGATTTAGTTCAATTGGACCCTTTAGGTCGAATTAGGCTAAGTGGGTCAATTGGGTTGTCTTGATCAAATTGGGTTCAATTGAAGGCTGGATCAAGTTCAATAATCAATTTATGATTGATTAGAGGCATTGGTTTCAATTAACTGGGTTTAAAATTTAATTTGACTCAATTTAGCCCTTTAGATGAAATTAGGTCAACTTAGGCCAAGAGACCAAATTGCCTTGGTTAGGACCAATTGGTGGTTGAGTTATGTTCAATACATAATTTATGATTGATGGGAGTCATTGATTTCAGTTAATTGAGATTGGAATGAGATTTAGTTCATTTTGGTCCATATGGGTTAATTGGGTCAAACTTTGAAATAGTGGTCAAATTGGTTTGGCTTGACCCAATTGATTGTAATTGGATTATCAAGGATGATTAACAATTATTATAGAAGAGATTGGATGGTTTGATTCAATCCAATTTGAGTTGGATTGAAGTTTGAGTCAATTTGGTCATTTAGGCCACTTTGGGCCAAGTGGATCAATTAGGTTGATTGAGTTGAATTGGATTAAATTGGGTGTTGAGAAGAGTTCAATGATAGATTTAGGGTTGATTGGTGGCCTTGATTGTAATTGATTTGAGTTTTATTAGATTTGGGCTCATTTGGACCTTTTATGTCAAATGGGCTAGTTTAGGTAAACTGGGTTCATTTGATTTGATTGGTTCGATTGTAAGTATTGGAGGGGTTTGAAACGGTCTATTGAGAGGAGTGGTTGGAGTGCTTTTATGAAAATCAATTTGAGTTTAACTTCCTTGAATGGGTTTTGGGTTAGATCTATAGATTCATGGTGGATTTAACTTAGGTTAAGGGCTAAGTTAATTTGGCTTGAAGCTTGGAAATAAAACAAAGATTCAATTGAGGTTGGTAGTGTGGGCTTGAGGTTGGTTTTGGATGATTGGACATGCATGAGGTTTAGTTTAGGTCATAGGATATTTAGAACCTATTTATCCTAAGGTATAACCTAAGCTTAGGGTATGGCTTCCTAAGCCTTTAGGCTTGGGTTTAGTATTCCCTTAGTCTAGAAGTGTCCTATGACTAGAGAAATCTAAGTGCCTAGAAGGTTCCTAAGTCTAAGATAGGTAAGGATGAGTCCTCACTCCAAAAGTGAGGTCAACAATATCAAAGTTATTTTATGTGATCATGTTAGAGTGATGCAATTTCTAAGTAACAAATATCAACACTAAACATTACTTCTCATTAGAAGAGTATTTCACTTCAGCTCCTATTAAACATCGACTTATATAGTAGAGAGCATTTGCTTTTCCTTTTTTATTATTTTGAGCTAATAGGGCTCCAAGCAATTTCTCTAGGGCTGATGTATATAACATCAATAGCTTTTTCATTATTGTCGCTGCCAAAATTAGGGGATGTAACAAATGTTATTTTAAGCTATTAAATGCTTCTTGACAAGCATCATCCCATATAAAAGGTGCATTCTTTTTTATTAATTGAGTAAAAGGGTGACATCTCCCTCAGAGGTTAGAAATGAACTTCCTAATATAAGCTAACTTGCCTTGTAGTGAACATAGTTGCTTCAAGGTCTCTGGTGATGGCATTTTCATTATTTCTTTGATTTTAGAGGAATCAATTTCAATTCCTCTATGGCGTATGATAAAACTTAGAAATTTTTCATAAGTGATGCTAATAGCATAGTTTAAAGGATTCATCTTTAAGTTAAAACTTCTAATTCTATTGAATACAACTCTTAAACCATTTATGTGCTCACTTTGAGCTTTGCTTTCAAATACCAAATCATCGATGTAGCATTCCATATACTTATGTATAAGATTATCGAAGATGCGGGTATTTCCCTTTGGTATGTAACACCGATATTTTTCAAACCAAATGCCATCACTTTGTATTAATAAATGCCAATCAGTGTACAAAAGAACATATGTTTCTCTTTTCTAAATGGGAATCCTTTCTTCTATTTTCTAAGGTGAGATCTACAATCATCACTTTCTTGGTTGCTCCTACAAATCTCTTGATGAATAGTATTTTTAATTTGGAAAAAAATTTTATTAAGTCATTGGGTAACTCAGCGTACCATTCAAAAACTATATTAGTGAGACTGCTAATAAATTATTATAGTAGTAAGACATCATTTCCTCTGGTATTTTTACAAGTGACTTTAAATTAGGCTAATTGCTGTGGATTTTTTGTACCTAAAAAATTATTGATTTTTTGCATAATGTACCCTTTGGGATATTGTACTTGATCATATTCAATCAGATATGGTTGAACCTTTTCCAACTGATTATTCAATAGTTTTGAAGCAATGACTGCTTTGACCTTTTAACTAATAAGATCTTCTACTTGGGATTTGGTAATGACATCAACCTCTTATTGAGCACTTAGTGTAACTTCTCCTAGAGGTTCTCATCTTTGTGTTGAAGCTGTTGGCAAGTTAGGTGATGCATTCTACATGCCCCTAATTTCAACAGTTGGATTGATCATATTTGGAGGATTTCTTGGAGGTATTTGTTGTGTTGCAGTTGTTATTAAGTTAAGAAAATTGAACAACTCTTTCATTAACTCATGCATCTTATTGGAATGATTGTTGAGATGATTGATATCTTGGTCTCTTCTTTGGAGTTGAGAACCCATCTATCATTGTAACCTTGTTACAACATTAGTTAGTTCTTTAGTTTCTTCAATCTTTACTCGGGTTTCTCCTTTGAGAAATTGGTGACTTGGGCCATCCTATTATTTTTTCTCACTTTGTTGTTCAAGTACCATGTTCTTATTTCATAAATATGTATCAACTAAATGAAGAGCCTCAATTTCCATGGAATCAAAATTTTCATTATTCTGAAAATCAGGAGTTTATTATTCTTCATTAATTAAAAGGTTGTCATCTTCCCAAAAGGGCTAATTGTCTGCATCATCAAACATTGGCTAACTATTTTTAGATCAGTCCTTCCAATTGATGATATGCGATTCAGGCTATACATCATCTGGTTGAGCTTGCTCATATTAGTTTATTTCATCTTTGATGATTTATAGTTCTTTAGGCACCTAAGTTGATCAGAACCTCTAATGGCTGATCTATAGAAACATATTTTAGAAGTCACACCCTAGTGTTCACCAAATGGATTAAAATGAGATGATTGATATTTCTTTTTTTAATGAAGGCTATCAGGACCTTCTAACAACTGGCCACTTAGTACTTTTAAACTGAAGGGCTCATTATTGATGCTCACTGAATATTAAACACCTGGTCTAAAGCTTTTCTCAATGAAGGCATGATATTTTTCAATATTCCTACCTCCTTTAAAGTATGAATTTGCTAGGTTGGTGACTTGGCTCATTAACTTCTTAATTCTTCTTTGAAGGTTTCTATTTTTAATAGTTTTAAGAACTTTGTAGATTTTAGAGGAGGTAGTTTCCTCCTTCTTTGGTTCTTATGAAGTAGACTGTATATATTTATTCCAAAAGGATTTCTTTATGGTTTCCTTAGTGTTATTTTGACCCATCTGAGCAGTTCAAAATTATTGACTGTGGGTGTGTTTGCTTCCACTAGTGATTCATACTGTTGTTCAGCTTGTACATGTAATCCAGTGGCTCTGTAATAAGCATTTTATTTTCTTCTAACTCTCTTAGACATTTTGGTGCCCAAAAAAGATACTTCATGATTATTTCCTAAGGCATTACATTATGGAATGGTAGGCTTCTCTGATGAACTACTAAGTGGATTGACGGTGATAGATTTCAGTTTAAGCTCCATGATTATCTTCTCCTTAGCAGATGATGTTGGAGATGCCTTTGAAAATTGGTTGAAAATGGAGCTTCTTTTAGAAGTTCAGCTCTTTCCCTAATTGAGTAAGGCCTTAGCATGCAACTATCTATGCTCATTGTGGATGATTACATTTAGTCTCTTTCCCTTGCACGACAACTTTTTAAATGCTTTTGGCATTTCATTGCCCTTAATGATGGGCTTGGTCACAGGTCCAGTAGGCACAAACTATACCACTTTAGAAATTATCCCAAACTAGAGAGTGGTTCCAACATAACCAACATTGATCACAACTTAAGAGAATCTAACAATAAATTCCTCTTCCAACTTAACAATCATCAAATTCATTAGGCTTGCCATTAAAATTTTCACACATGCTCATAGATTTGAAGTTAGGTTTAACTAGATTTTAGGAACCTAAACTATTTAAAAAAAACTGATAAATTTGCAAATCAACGATGACATCATATATATTAATCTATCTAACCGGAGATGGGGGAGAGTGATCCCCAATGGAGTTGCCAAAAATTTCATCATTCAGGAAAAAGGCTTTTGTTCTTCATGATGCAAATTGATTTTTTATTCGACTAGATTTCCCCTAACATTATATTAGGGTTTATTTAGATCAGGTTCTACTTCCTATGAATGCAAGCATTCATAGTTCATTACCCCTCTTACCATAGTAAGAGAGCACTCTCAATTAAGGTTGAAATAAATCTCTAGTATAAATTGGTGTCTAGTGTTGTGATGTGGATGGCTGTCTAAAAGGAGGTTAGTCAAGATCCCATGGTTCCATGATTCTAAGACTACCGTTATTCTAATCTATCGACATTAGAAGGCTATTAGACATAATGTCTAGGGAGTCTAGTTAGCAACAACGAGTTGCTTCATTTAAGATATCCCAAATATTAGAGTTTGGTGTAGATATTTATTTAATTAAGGTTAAACTTATATTATAAATTTATCTAATAATTTAATAGAATCTTCATTATAGATATATGTAGGACATACAGCCATTGGTAAGGCCAAGTAGGATTTTATGTTATGCTTGCATTGTAATCATTGGTTGGACTTACATCTATTAGAAACTCGCTAAATTAGACTTATTGAAAGGCCAGGTAGATGATGTTCGCATAACGAACATATAGATTTGACTTATATCCATTTGGAATGTCAAATAAGGTTTAGGAGTTCACACAGAGAGCAAAAAAGATTGGACTTACATCCCTTTGGAATTCTAGTTAGATATGGATGTTTGCATAATGAACTAAAAGATTAGATTTACATCCCTTTCGAATGTCAGTTAAGGTTTAGGAGTTGGCATGGTGAACATAGAGATTAGACTCACATCCCTTTGGAATGTCATATAGGGTTTAGGAGTTCACATGATGATCAATAGATTAGACTTACATCCCTTTGGATGTCAGATAGATTCAAATATTCGCATAGTGAATGAAAGATTGGACTTACATCTCTTTGGAATGTCGGTTAGGGTTTATGAGTTTGCATGGTAAATATATAAATTGGATTTGCATCCTTTTGGAATGTCATATAAAATTTAGGATGTTCACCTAGTGAATGAATATATGTGTTGACCTACTTTTGGAGTGAGGATCCCATCTTCCCATCATAGGTCTAGGGGTCTTCTAGAAACTAAGAGCTCATTAGTCATAAGATACTTCTAGTGTCTAAGTGAACATTCAACCTAAACCTAGAGACTTAAAAAGATTAACCATAGGATTAGGCCATACCTTAGGACCTAGGGAAACCTACCTAGCCTATAGCCTAACAAAATCCATGTCTAGATCTTTAGCCAAAATCCAACCTCAAATCAATCAAACCAAATGCAATTGATCTTTTCATAAACCAAACAATCCTTCAATAATTTAAAACCAAATCTTCAAATGAAATCCACCATAACAATCTAAACCTAAGCTCATCATTTAATCTTATGGACTTAACCAAAACTTCTTTCAATCCTCATAAATCAATCAATCCTTCAATCATCATTCTAAATCAAATGTACACTCAAATTCAAGTCCTCAATCTAAAAACAAATCCACCATAACCCAAACATAAGCCTATGATTTGATCCTATGGACTTAACCAAATTTTCTTTCAATCTAAATCAAATTCAGTTAATTTTCACATAAATTAATCAATCCTTCAATTATCATTCCAAACCAAATCAAATCTACAATCAAATCAACCAAGCAAAAATCAATTCAATCAAACTTAACCTATCCCATTTGAACCCAAATAATCAAATAAGCCAAAATCCATTTGAAACCCAAATTAATTGCAACCACAGCTATAAATTAATCCCAAATCAATATCCAAACTCAACTAAACTCAATTCAACCAAAAATCAATTCATTTGACCCATTAGGCTTACTTGACCTAAAGTGACATAAAGGACACATTTGAGCCAACTTCCAATCTAACCCAAATATGATTGAACCAAACCATCCAAAATCTCATATGATGATTGTTGGTCATCCTTGATTAATTAATTGCAATCAATTGGATCAATCCAAGGACACCCACTTCTCCTCCCATGGCAGCCACTCCCCCTCACTCACCCACTCAAACTGAGTCAACTCAGCACCTCCTTGCCACCCATGACCACCTGCGGTGTCTGGATGGCCACAAGAGGCCAAACCCATCCAGCTCATCTGATTCAAGGGAGGAGGGGGTATACCTCCATCAATTCATTATGATTCAAGACACCAAGCATCCTTAGAGCCCTAGCCCACTGAGATGAGCCACAAGAGCACTTCCCAGAGTTTATCGAGCTTCCTCCTTGCCAAAAAACACGAGATTGGACAAGCTCCAAATCCATCCAACTTCACCAAATCCCAACCAATCCTAAATTAACTTCACCAACATGTTCACCAAACTCTAGCAAGTCGAAATGAACCTTCCCCTGAGCGATTCGAGCACCGAAACCCCCTCCAAGCATAACTTCGATGAGTTTTTGGATGGCGGTTGATCCACAAAGCCATAGGGGAGGAATCAAGGTGCCATCTCCTTAACAGGGCTTCGCCTCTTCAAGCTCAAGCTACCTTGGTTGATTAGTTGGCGGTCCGAAGCTCCGTGAGATATTTTTTATCAAACTAAGTATTTTCCAAAAATAATTTAGGCCTTTTTGAAGGAAATGTGAATGTCGTGCAAATCCCACCATAGGATTCTTGTAGATTAACCCTGTGTGGGATCGTTCCTGAGCCTCCCCGAACTCTAACGAGCTCAAATTAAGCAAAAGAAAATGGACGATGTCTGCCTTCCGTCGCTCAGGGGATGATAGATCATCCACCGTTCATTCCACGTGATTGGAATGGATGTTCATGTTCTTCTATTAAATTAATTCCAATTTATCCTAAGGGAACCATAGGATTAATCTTCGGTGTTTGATATTAGATCGAATGTCGGGGATGAAAGTGTGTCCACCGCCATTGTCAACAAAGTCGGAGCTTTTAAATAACCAATTACCGCACCACTTGAAAAGCACACATCTCGCATGTCCATGCCTTGACGGATTAGGCTTAATTATTCATTTTAATCACTGAAACTTTAAAAAATCATAACTAATTGTAAAAAATTCAAAAATCCAAATTAATACTCATTTTAACGATAAAACTGAGGAGATTTATTTAAAGTTATTTTCATTTGGTTTTGAATAGTAATTAAGGCTTAATTGAGGTTTGAATGCTTATTTAATTAGCTTAATTAAACCTTAATTACTTGGGTAATTAATTCCAAACTTGGAGAATTAATTTAATGGGATGACCTCTGCCTCCCATGATTTTATTGGAATTTATTGCCTAGGGGATTAGGTGAATTAATGTTTCAAATCTTAATTACCCCTTTTAATTAATTTATTGATTAATTAATGATCTAAATAGTAAACATTAATCAATTAAAACTTATTAATCACTTATTGATAGTGAAGGGATGAGGGAAAGTGATTATGACCTCTTTCTTGGTCCCTTTCCCAAGTTCATTTCATTACTAAAAGGATTAATTAAGATGGTACTTAATTAAGTGTTTAATTAATCAATGAAGTGGTTAAATTTAATCAAATTAAAATGCAAATCACTTCAGATAATTAACAATAAAACTAAGGGTACCTCTTTATTTGTTTAACAACATAAAGACCCTTTAAGGAAATTATGATTAACCCATAAGTGTGAAAAAATTATAAAAGTACTTAATTTGGTTCTTTAATTTAGTTAATCTTTAATTATGAGCCAATTGCATTAGGTCCATTAGGAACATTGCAACTTTACTTTTCTCATATGTTCATATAATTTATGGCTCATAATTAAATGATTAATCAAACTAAAGAAGCATAGGAAAGGGTAAGTAAGTGATTTAATTAATGATCATTCAACCTAATTAATTCATAAAATCTACTTAATTATCTTTTCCTTAAACCAATTATTATTACTAACATGGGAATGGGATTAAAACAACAAATAATTTCTCTCCTCTTTAAATCAACTCAAATCCAAAATCAAACTAATTATAAGCATTGGTCTTCTTTAAATAATTTTATTTAATGTGATTGTCCTTAGGAATTAATGTATTTGAATGAATCATGTGTTTATGTTTAGTCATTCCTTCCCAATCACTTTGAAATGTTGTATGTCATATGATTTTATGCATTCATGTTTTCAAATCTAAAATGAATCAAATAAATTTTATTTTGGAAAGCTTGCATGTGTTGGCTTAACTTAATGCTATGTGTGGCTATTATCACTAATAAATATAAATTTATTTTCCAATGCTTATAAATTGATACTAACATTTGGAGTGATGATAGTTATAAACATATAGGATTTGTATATGCTTATAGCTAATCATATGAAGTGAAGCTCTCTTTCTCATGATTTATGTATAGATTTAAATAGGTTTTGATGGTAATGGGTATATAGTCTGGACATCCTAGGAATACGAAGATTTAAGTATCCACAAGGAGATCATTTGATTACCTCACTTCTCTAGTTAACAAATGCACGTACTCATTTAATTTCATTCATATGTATTTTGGTATTAGAATTTGGATAGAGCTTTAATGCATATGCATAAATAATTCAACTAAACAAAATATAATCTTTTAATGATTTTCACTCTTCTAATTATGTATATATGTGTATGTATTTAAGATAGCTAGTATATAGTCTGGATATCCCAAGAATACAAGGCTTTAAGTAGCCCCAAGGAGGTCATTTGATTACCTCACTTGCCTGATTAATAATGAACATACTCGTTTACATCTCTTATACATGTGTATGTTAATTTAGGAATGAAGATCTCCTTTTCTATTAAAAATACATGCATCCATAATCATCTAAGTCATTAAAATACATTACATGTGAGTTAGTGCTCTCTTTCTTGTGATTTATATATAAATTTATAAATGTTTGAATGAAGATAAGTATATAGTATGGATATCCAGAAAATACAAGGCTTTAAGTAGCCCCTAGGAGGTCATTTGATTACCTCATTTTCTAGTTAACAAAGACACGTACTTATTTGATTTCATTCTTATATATTTTGGTATTAAAATTTGGATAGAGCTTTAATTTACAAGAATAAATAAGTTAATAAAATAAATATAAATTTCAACTATATGCATTCATCCATCATTTAAGTGTGCCAAAACATGTTTTGTATGTGTAGGTATGTTAAGGATTAAATCATATGCATGTAATAAGTGATGGGAAAGAATGGTTTAACATGTACTATGTGGTAGTAATCCAACTACATTAATCTTAAGATGCATTTCATGTTGGATAGGGTTATTTAGAGTTAACCTAAACTTAGGATTAATAAAATATTTAATAAGCCATTCACTAAAGAGAACTAAATTAAATTAATATACTTTAGAAAGTGGCTTAAGATAGGGATGAAGGAAGTTAACTCTCTTTTCTCTCTTTATAACACTTAGATGCTTAGTGTAAGTCAAATTAAACAAAATAAAATATAAGCTAAAATTCACAAACTAACTAAACAACTTGAAGTGAAACCAACCTTTATGTTAAATTAAGCTTTTCCACATTTAGAAAAATCATAACTCTAATGCTTAGTTAAGACATACTACATAAAGCCTCAGCACACACATTAAAATTAAGCCGCCACTTCTAGTCCTAAGTTAGGACAGTGTATGTGTGATGTATGTTTTATTTTGTGATGTAATATTTTAGACTAGATGATAGGGTGTATATTTCGTAGACTAGATATTAGGCCACTCTTAGCCTAATGTTATTTTATGCAGGGATTGCTTAATGGGTTGCTTAAAAATAAATATAAATGTTTTACTTGCATGTTACTTAAACTCCTAAACATAATCCAAGTTAGGACAGGTGGGCTTGGTTACCCATGTGCAGAGTGCTAAGTCCAAATTATAAATATAACTGCTTGGGATTATATGTATGGTTAACTAACCTCTATTTTGTAGGTGTAGTTAGATTTACTTTTCATAAAAATGTAATTTTGCAATAGGAATTAGGATTAGTTCTATGAGTATTAGGATGACCAGTGACTAAAAGGCTTAGTCCTAGGGTGCCCTATGATGCTTTGAAGCAAATTAAAAGGAAGAAAAAAGAAATGAAGAGTGACGACCCCCATATCATGTATTCATTTCTAATTATAATATTATTTTGTAATTATGGTTGTATAATGGTAGAGCTCGCCAGACCATCTTTTGGAAAGAGGCTCAAACAAGTATGTGCCATTGTTGAACCAAGGAAGTGAGATTATCTAAGATCTCGATGGGGCTACTTAATGTCTTATGTTCTTGGGATGTCCAAACTATATACTTGTCAATTCAAATACACATAAGCATATATATAAACATAAAAATAAAATCATGAAAAGGGTTTTGTATAAATATCTTTTACTTATGTAAAGCTTAATGAAAAAAAAGGTTTCACTTTATAATTATATGCATACTCATAATTGAAGTTAAGCAAGTATGTGTCATTATTAAACCAGAGAAATGAAATTATCTAAGACCTTCGGCTATTTAAAGCCTCATATTTCTAGGATGTCCAGACTATATGCTTTCCAATTCAAATACATAAATATGAACATAGGAAGAAAACCATCAATTACCATCTTTTAATTACAAGTAAATGAACATTTCATTTTTCACATAATTAATTATTTATAGTAAGCATTAATTTAAGCTTTAAATTATCTAATTCATAATTAGCATATATTTTCAAAATAGTTTGAGATTTTCTAATGATAATAACCACATCATATAATAATGTTTGTCTAACTCATGCAATTTAAATGCAATCTTATTTTTTTAACTTTAAAACATGAATACATAAAGTACATGGCATGCACATTTATGATAATTGAAAGGAAGTAATTGAATTTCACCACACAACATACTAGATTTCGTTAGAACCTAAGGACAATCAAGTTAGATAAACATCCCTTAAATCTAATCAATGTTCTCTAATGTTTAATTTTAATATTCAAGTTATTAAAACCTGAAGTCGAGAAACAATACTTAGAATTCACTCCATCCACTGTTGGTTATTTAATATGTTAAAGAAAGGAAATTAAATATATTTTAAAGATTAATTAAGTTCCATCTATTAATTATATCAATTTGATCACCCTTTCCAACCTTCTTTAATTTAATTAATCACTTAAACATGAGCCTTCAATGATATGCTTTGGAAATATAAAATTTGCATTGCACTTAAAAAGATCTAATGCAATTAGGCTCATGCTTAAGAATTAATTAAATTAAAGAAGGAAAAAATTTAAGATAACTACTCTTATGATTTTCCCACACCAATAGGAAAATCATAAATTCTTTAATGACATTATGTTATTAAACACACAAGAGGATTAATGGGTTGCACTTAAGTTACTTAAATTAATTTCATTTACATTTCATTGTTAATTTTCTTTAATTTACCATTAATTATTAAACATAGTAATTAAACCCTTTAAGAGAATACATTTGGAAACAATTAGGAGAGGGGTTCCTAATTAATTCCAATGTTATCCCCACTATTTACATTAATTAATTAACATTAATTACTTATTTTTATTATTCATTAATTTTATTCATTATTAAATTATTTAAAGAGGGCAATTAGGATTGAAAATTTAGAATTTTTCAAACCACATGACAAATAATTCCAAGAAAAATATGGGAGGTAAAGGATATCCCATAAAATCACCATGCTAAACTTAGAATTAATTAGCCAAGTAATTTAGGCTTAATTAAGGTAATTAGCCTAAGCTTCAAATCTTAATTAAGCATTATTCATTAAATATTAATTAGAAATTATATTTTTATTAAATTCTCCTCTATCTAAGCTTTCCAAAGGGGGTTTATTTACACTTTTTAAAGATTTTTCTACAATTAGTTATGATTTTTTAAAGTTTAGGTTATTTAATTAGATTTTTAAATCTAATTAAATCATTTTAAATAGTCGGTGCCACATGGACGTTGACGCAGTAACGCTTTCCATGTGACGTTGTATTATTGGTTATTTAAAACATTTGACATGGTTGCTGGCTGAGTGGCGGTGGACGTGATTTCATCTTGACCGTCTGATTTGGCATAATTTTGTCTCAACCGTCTAATCCCGGATAGAATGGTCAAGATTAACCTTATCATTATGTAGGGATTAAATAGAAATTTCTAATGTGATTAATCACAACCGTCCATTCTAATCACGTGGAATGGACGGCCGATGATCTATCATCCCGCGAGCACTAAAAGTAGGACACCATATGCCACTCAATCCAAGCTTCTCAGAGCTCGTTTGATGGTGGAATTAAATCCAAAATGATTTAAGTGATCTAAGGAGATCCCATAATGAAAATTGACTAAAACCATAATTCATTTCGAAAAAGATCAACACTTAATGTCCAAATCTATGATTACTAGATTTTTACCTCGCTTGAGCTAAAGATCGATGTTCCATCAATAGAGATAGCTTCATCTTGAAGAGATGAAGCCCTGTTAAGAAGATCTCAAGCTACCTCCTCACTGATCGGTCTGTGGACCAAACACTACCATGAAAGTCATCGAAGTTAGTCTAGGGATGCCTTCTGGTGGTCGAATTGATCAGGAATCGATTTGTTCTTATTCGAGTCTTGGAAAACATGTGGGAAGAATTAATTTGAATTTTATAGAGTTTTTGAGGGCTCTGAGTTTGGGTAGAGATTGGTCTCGTTGGTAATAAGGTACACGAGGAGCTCTAGAAATGCTTGTGGACTATTTGGAATCCTCTAGAGAAGGTATGTGGTAAGTTTGAATGGATGGGGAGGAGTATAATCTCCTCCCCAACTAAACCAAGGGTTGAGATTGGCTCAGCCTTTGGCAGCCATCCGATCGGAGTGGGTGGCCAGAGGTGGTAGAGGACTGCTTAGGTGAATGTGTGTGAGAGGCTGAGGTAGTGTAGTGGGCTATCATGAAGAGTACACTCCTCCTTAAATAGACCAATGATTGCCCATGAGTGAACTCACCTTCTCTTGGCCAAAGGCTAAACCCAACAATCTTGGGTTAGGTTGGGTCAGTGGTCCTCTATCCCAAAAGGACTAAAGATGGTTGTCAATGAGTGGAGAGGTGGAAAACCCTTCCAAATGGTGACTTTGTCCCATTTGGAGGGCTTGGTTTAATGAGTGGGTTGGGCCCACTTGGATAGCTCCATGGTGACCCAAGGATGAGTCATGCCAAGTTTGATTGGGTTTAACTTGTTTATTAGGTTTGGCTAATTTAATTCATATACATTAAATGGGGGCTAGACCACTTTGACCAAATTGGGTCAAAGTGGGAGTTTGGTTAAGTTTAATTGGTCATTTAGAATGAGTTAGTGCAATTTATTTGATTCAATTTGGATTAGATTTTGGATTTGGTTTATATGGTTCAATTTGGGTCAAATGGGTCATGTTGACCAAATTGGCCAAGTTTTCTGAGCATGGGTTAGGTCCATATTCAATTGATCATTAGTGATTGATTGGAAAAGTTGATTTGAATTGATTTGGATTAGGGAGTGATTTAATTCAATTTGAACTTTTAGGTCAAATTGGGCTATGTAGGTCAAATTAGGTTGGGTTGATCAATTTGGGTCTAATTAAAGGTTAGATCATGTCTAATATTCAATTGGTTGTTGATTAGAAGCATCAGTTTCAATCAATTTGGTTTAGGATTTGACTTGGCCCAATTTGGCCCTTTAGGTCAAATTGGGTCAACTTAAGTCAAGAGGCCAAATTAGCTTGGTTAGGTTCAATTGACTTCAATTAGTTATTGAGCCATGCTCAGTATTCAATTTGTAGTTGATGAGAGTCATTGATTGTAATTAATTTGGCT
The DNA here is from genome assembly GCA_021442155.1 of Cymbidium sinense. Classification (NCBI taxonomy): domain Eukaryota; kingdom Viridiplantae; phylum Streptophyta; class Magnoliopsida; order Asparagales; family Orchidaceae; genus Cymbidium; species Cymbidium sinense. The sequence continues at coordinate 167,085,002 of CM038218.1, read as the reverse complement.
TAGAACATGATTCGACCCTATTTGGCCCTTTCGATCACTTTGGGTCAACTTGGGTTTAGGGGCCAAATTGGCTTGGTTAGGTCTAATTGATTATAGTTGAGTGTTCAATAGTGACCTATAATCATCAATGAAAATATTGGATAGCTTCGTTTAATCCAATGGGATCTTGATTAAATTTTGGTCTAATTAGGCCTTTTAGGTCATTTTGGGCTAAGTGGTTTGGTTAAGTCAATTTGGACCAATTGAGGCTATGGATGGATGGAGCATATTCAATGATAAATTTAAAGTTCATTGGTGGCTTTGACTACAATTGATTTGGGTTAAAATTGGGTTTTAGCTCATTTGAACATTTTAGGTCAAATGGGCTAACTTTGGTTAATTAAGTTTAACTAATTTAATTAGCTTGATTGCAAGTATTGGAACAGTTTGAAATGATCCACTGGATGATTAGAATGATTGAGAGAATTAAATTGAGTTTGGTTTGCTCGAATTGGTTTAAATGGAATTATAGAATTAAAGTGGGTTAACTTGGGTTAAGATTCAAGTTAATTTGGCTTGAACTTTAGATTAGAAACTAAATTCAATCAAGATCAATTAAATTCAAATGAGTTTGGGTTGGGTTGGCTTTAATCATATGAGTTTGGAGCTGAATTGGACCTTATTGGGCCCAAAAGCATTGGGTCAAACCATAATACCTTTCTTAGCCGACTTGGGTTAAGGTGGATCAAATTGAGTTGATGTTAAGCTTATATTTTTGGCTTGGGGTTTAGGTTTCAATCATTTGGCTTATGTTTAAATGAATTGATGGGTATGAGTGTCAGTTTAGGCCCTAGGGTAGGTGAAGCCCACTTGTCTTAAGGTAAGCTCTAGACCTAGGGTTATGCCCTACAAGTCTCTAGGCCTGGATTTAGTGTTCCCTTAATCATTAGAACTGTCCTAGCACTAAGGAAACCTAAGTGTCTAGAAGAATCCTAGACCTAGGATAGGAGTGATCAATCCATACTCCAAAAGTGAGGTCAACATGCCATTAAGTAAACACATTCTTTTCTAAAGATGAAGTAAGCATTTCTAAAATTTTCTTTTCTTTTTCTAGAGTATTAAATTTTCTTTTCAGCTTTCTTTATTCATGTGCTTGTTCATTGATGGCATTATCAAATTCTTCATAAGAAATATCTTCACATATCTCACCAATAGAATCTGCATCTGCCATTGGACATATATCTGCTTCTTTCTCTCTAGTGTCGTCACTTGATTATTCTAAATTGAAGTTTGTCCAAAGGGCTCTTTTCTTTTTCTTCTGAGGCTTTTTATTTTTCCAAGACTTCTTTATTTTAGCTTTTTCTTTTTCAGCTAAGTTTGGGCACTCACCTTTTACATGTATGGGCTTTTCTGTAATTGAAGCAAACTATTTCTTCTCCTGCATTCAATCTTTTAGTAGGCAATTTATGTATTTTTTTTCATTTTATATACCTATGCTCTTTCTTTCTGATCATATTTTTTAGCCTTTTTGAGTGAAAAGCAATCTCATCACTATCAGCATTTGAACATGAGAAATTTTCTTCACAACTGTCTTCCACTTCCAAGGAAATTAATTTTTCTTTCTCTTTCTTTTGGAAAGAGTCATTTTGATCCCTTTGTGCTATAACCTGTTCATATGCTATCAAGAAACCAAGAAGCTAATCAAGTGTACAAGTATTTAAATCCTTAGCTTCATTAATAGCAGTAGAAAACTGAAATCTTTGTATTTGAATCCCTTTGTATTTGGTTTTTAAAAAATAATTTCAAAAAATTTAATTTTTAATTTTTGTAGAAAACTGAAATCTTTAATGATAAAGCTTTAGAGAAATAAAATGAGAATAAATAATAGTAGAAAAGTAAAGTGTAGAAAATCAAGAAAGAGGAGATTTTTATGTTGTTTGGCCAAACCTCAAAAATTGGCCTACATTCGCTGCCACCCAGACTAGAATTCACTAAATCAAAGTTGAGATTATAATAAATCTTTCATACTCTCCTTCATGGACAAGTACAATCAAAAACTGTACTTTCCTTAATGGGCAAGTATAACCCAACAACATACTTTTCTTAATAGGCAAGTATAAGAAAATAAGAATGAGGAATACGAAAGTATCTAACTCTCAATTTAAAAGTATTTTGCTCTCACAACCCAACTACAATAATATTAAGGCAAGTGAAAATAAAAGTAAGAAAAATAGTTCGCTATAATTTGTATTTAAAATTGAAATAAATGATTAAACATCAAAGATGTATAAGATACAAGTGAATCTTTAAAATGTTTGAAGAGAATTATAAGAACTTGAAATCAAAGTGATTTAGTTAATGATCTAAAGTATAATTATAAATTGAAAATAAAACTAATCAATTTTTATATGGAGACTTGAGTTTTGAAAAGATCAAATGAATATGCAATATTAAAGCACATAAACTCAAATGAAGTCTCTTTTAAAATAACTATTACATATGCAAAAGATGAGACAATTTAAAGGAAAAAAAATTTCTACTCACATGAATTCTATATGAAATAATCAACACAAAATTAATCTCACTTACGGATACATAAGAATAAAGAAGACGGAAAGATTTGCAAACACGACCAAATATTAAAGAATCTTAAGCCAAGAAAGAGATTAAGGTCACACACATGAATAACAACAAAAATAGAATTAGACCACCTTGAATAGCTCTCAACCAAGATACATTTCCACCTATCCTCCAACTTCTTTTGTGCAATCTTCAAGGCAATCACTTGAAGGTTGGAAGATGGAAGGATGATAAAAATATTAGCTCTTGATTGACCAAAAAAGATCTCCAAGAAATTTTGCAAGAATTCAGCCAATAGAGAAAAGTCCAAGGGAGAATAACCTAGTCTTAAGAGCATTATAAATAAGAAAAGGAATAAAGAGGGTCATCCAAGAAGAGGAAAAATATGAGGAAAAACACTTTAGGAATTAGTTTAACTTAAGCCAATCAAAATTTAAATCAAATTGAATGATGAAGGGTTCGACCAAGGCAACGAAGAGGGAAATCCTATTTGGTAAGAAGATTTGATTTGAATTAATCAAATTAAATTTCAATTTGCATGATAAGGAGTTCGGCCAAGGCAAAGAAGAGAAGAATTCAAATGGTAAGAGATTCAATTTGAATCAATCAAATTAATTAGATTTTGCATGATGGAAATTCAGCCAATGGAACTTGGAGGGAACATTTATAAAGAGATTAAATTTGAATCAATTCATCTCATGACAAGATCTACAAATTAATTTGAAAATTAATTAGCATGTAGGTCGGCCGAGAGAGGGAAGAGAGGGTGAGTTTGAATTATTTGCAAACAAAGCATAATACCATTAATTAGCTAAGTAAACAGGGCAATAATTCAAATTTGATTAATTAAATTAAGTAATAGATAGGGTTGTCCAAAGGAAGTTTCCATGATAGGATTCAATTAGTATTAAATGCAATATCATGGAATATTCAATTAATTTATCTTGATTGAATGAAAGACGGAAATATATGATTCTATAACATTTTAAATTAAATCCAAAGGAATTATTAAAATTTGGCCAAGCTATATTCCAAAAATAGATTAAATTTATTTTAATGTACTTAATTCAACTTGAATGATTATGAATCAGATCTTAGAAGAATTTAAATCAATATTCATCATATGATTAATTTAAATCTAATTAAGGGTATGGCCGGCCATGGGAAGTTTCCAAAAATAAAATTTATATAAAATGAAAGAGGATAATTCCATGGCTTATTTTAATTAAATTTGAATTAACTCAAATAAATTCAAATAAATTTAAATTATCTCAATTAGATTAGCATATGATCAGCCAGAAATATTATATAATGAGTTAAGTTCAAATTAGCACATGTAAGCAAAATAATATTTAATTTGAATTCAAAATAATTCAAATGAAATATTCAAATAAATGAATTTTTTATTTAAAAAATGATGGAATAATCATAGAAATAATTTGAATCACTCTGACTTATTTTATTTTGCAAATAATCATAAAAAATTTCAGCCAAAAAGTTTTAGGATGATAGATAGGATAAGAGAGAGAAATTTGGGATAATATGATAGAGAAAATAATACCTTGAATAATTTTTGGATAATTTAGATTTATGCATTGAATAAAAGGATAATAAACATTGCTAAACATGTAAATAATTTAATGAAATGTGAACTTAATTTAACTTACATGAAAGCACAATAAATAGAACAAAGTTTATACATTTAGTTCGCATTATCTAAAATGGATAATTTGAAGAATAATTGTAAATATGAAATGTTGAATTTATGAATAATTCTAAAACAAATTATTTTGAAATGAATGAGTGATTTATTTTCTTTTAGTGAGCTTTTCATTTGTCATAATATAGTTAATCCTAAAAATATTTTCACCAAGTTCAAGTCTAATAGCTTAGCATTCTGAACTGACTGAAGAACTTGGAGTTGAAATTTTTTCCTACACACTTTAATTTAACTTGATTAGTAGCATTTAAACATATGTTTGTTATCATCAAAATAAATCTTATATGAGGTGGGGCTCATTAAGTCAACAATTATTAGTTTTTCTAAGATATTTGATTATTATTAGCTTGAAAGCCATTTAATGATTAAATCAAACCTTAAATTTAAATTGCTTTTTTTGAGTTGAAATTTTGTTTAATTAGTTTTAACTTCTAATAATGTCTAAAAATTTTCAAACTAACTTCAAATTTAAAATACAAATACATTAATTTCAAGAGGTATAATAATTAAAGTTTGGGGTTACTAAATAACATGATGTAATCATCACATTTAATATAATACATGTGAAATGAACATTTAACATTAATTCTTATTTGAACAAATACAAATATAAATACATAATTCTAAACTATAAAAATAAATATACACAAAAAAGAAAAATACATAAAATACACAAAATAATAAAAAAATTTATAATAATCCTCAAATTCTTCTTCTTCTTCTTCTTCTTGTTCTTCTTCTTCTGGCTCACAAAGTGACTAACATAGAATTGATATTACGACACTACAAGAAAAAGAATTTGTTTTGAGCCAACATTAAAGTTGTAGTTTTCAAACATGTGAACAAGTGTTGAGTTATACTAAGTCACATATGAAACCTATTGCTACTGCTGACCCATATGATAATCAAATTTTCTATCTAATTTCTATTATTGTCGGTTGCTTTCATTAACTCTTTTCTTATGTCAAAAACTTCTTTAATTTTCTTGGAGTTGCTCATTTAAAGTTTTGAAGGATTGAGATCTGGGTTGAGGAGCACACGAGCTTTCTCTTACCTCCATTTTTTATCCAAATACTTCAATTGACCTTTTTCAATGGAGCCATTTGTATTAGAACCTCCTCATCCAGCTCCTCCATCTCACAAGCCAAAAGATATAAAACATAAATAAGAGAGGGGTGATCAAAGCCTACTATAGTGCTAACCTTAATCATATTATAAATTGAATTATAAATTATAGTTCTTACATCAATAAAAAACTTTTTTGAATTGCATGATTCAAAATGACCCTTTCCTTAGTTACACTAATATAACTGGTGGGCATCAACTTGGCAGAAATTAAGTATTACCAAGCTTTATCCTCGGTGGTCATATCAGTGCAAAAAAATTGATAATCTTTCCCTCCCACTATTTCCATTGGACATTAAAATTTCTAATTGTGAAGAATCTAAGAATTTCATCAAATTTCTGTTGATTATTATAATAGAGAAGATATTTATCAAATCCACAATTTTGTAATTTATAATATGTTTTAATGTTAATATTATCAAAACTTACACATTCTTTCCCATAAAATTATTATTGTCCCAATGTTCTTTTGCGTTGGCGAAGAACTCCCACACCACAGGGACAACACATGCTTTGTTATCATAGGAGAAATGTTTCCAGTCTCATCATTGATAATTATTTCTATGCTCCCACCCAGATTGTGAAATCCCTTCTTCATAATAAGATGTTTGTGGATGAGAGCATGCTGATATCTCTCCTCTGCCTCGACATTGATAAAGCAATTGGAGCAACTTGTGGCCACTCTCTTCTTATTTTTGTTTACTTATTTGACAACATTTTAGCTTTTTAGAGTGAGGAAAGGCTAAGGAGAAAGAAGCAAGATGATTGGAAGAACAGAGCTTGGAATAAAAAAAATTGATTGGCTAGAGGTCCTATTTATAGATAAGGTCTAAAGCCATGGCATTGGTTTAGCAGTGCCTACACGTTAGCCTTTCTTTTCTATTTTGTAGAGTATAGTGCTATGATGCTCTACATGAAGCACTTAGGTGCTAGTCAATTGGTCAAGGCAGTTCTTATTCACATCAAATGGTACATTTATGATCATTATTATGTAACCAACAACATACAAAAGTCATGTCAGACATTTATGCAGCGCCTAAGTGTTGGTGTATAACACTGTGGTGCTAGTATGAATTTTTGTCTTTTTATGTTAAATGAGTCTATTTAACTGTCAACATTTTGAACTACCTTTTTGACTAACGTTGCAGCACTGGTCAACTAGTCAACCCTCTTTTCATCATTTTTTTTCTCTTTTTTTTGCTACAGTACTACAACGTTGTGGCATTGGGCCTATAATATATATATATATATATATATATATATATATATATATATATATATATATATATATATTCATTTAGGAGAAAATAATATTTACATGCTTGATTATATGAAACTATTCTAGAAACTCAAAAGAAGGGAACGAGCTTTGCCCTTAATCCAATTCTTAAACCTCCTAGCAATGCAATCTCCTTATAATGGATCTTCAATTCATAATTCTTTGCAACAAACATAAATTACTACTAATAATATTTAAACATATATATTGGATTCCTCTCAATAAGAGTTTAGTTTAACGTCTTTAGCCCAATGTAGATTTTTTAATTATTTAATAAACTTATATGATAGATACTTTATAATCCTCAACTTTTTTAATAATCCTCAAGATTTTCATCCACTCTTTTTTCTTGACATCAACCAAATCTTTAAAAATTATGGTTAGCAAAGATGATGATCCACTTAAGTAGGCATACTTTAAATTACTAGGTAATGATTTTAACTCTTATTCTAGGGCTTCAATTTAGATGGGTTATAATTCTTTCTTTCTATTAGCGTTTCTAATGGTTCAAAATTTTCTTTAAACTGATTGGGTGCAACTTTAAGAAATTATTGATTTATTTATATATTCTCCCATCATCATTTTCTATTTTTGTTCTAGAAAATCATTTATGATAATAAAATCTAATTCCTTTTCTATTTTACTTTCACTTAACCCAATCCTATAACATTCTTCATTTCTATCATCAGGAATTTTCATAAAGTTAAACACATTAGTTTTAACTTCTTGATCAGTTGCTCTCATTGTTTATTCTTCTTTTTGAACATCTATCATTATTCTTCTAATAGCTAATAAATATCTCCCTAAAATAAGAGGTTTTTTCTTATCTTTCTCCATAACTAATATTATAACATCAATAGAAAATATAAATTTATGTGCCTTAACTAAAACGTCATCAATATAACCCTTAGGATAAGTCAAAGATCAATCAACTAATTTTAGAGTCACACTTGTAGGTTGTACTTCTCCTAGTCCTAGTTTTTTGAAATTTGATAAATGCATTAAATTTATACTAGCTCCCAAATCACATAATGCTTTCTAAAAAAATTATCCCCTATAATGCAAGGAATAATAAAACTCTTTAGATCTTTAAAGTTTTCATGTAATATTCTTTGAATTATTGCACTAGATTCTTCAATAAGGGATATTGTTTCATTTTCTCCTAATTTTCTTTTTTATATATAATGTATTTTATAAATTTAGCATATGAAGGCATTTCTCTCAAATTTCAACGAATGGTATATTTATAAATAATTTCTAAAATATTTCTATGAACTTAAAAATTTGATTATTCACATTTTATTTTTGAAGTCTTTGGGGAAATGGAAGTGGTGTTCTTTCTCTCATTTTCTTATATGCTTCTCTTTCTGATTTCTTTTTTTTCTTCAATTTCTTTTTTTTATTTTCTTCTTTTTCTTTTTCTTTACTTAATATTTCATTTTCCTCATTTTTATCATTTAGTTCTAATTCTTTTAATTTTCTTCCACTTCTTAATTCAATTGCATTACATTGTTCTTTGCTTTTATCTTTAGTATTTACTTTCGTGTTACTAGATAAATTCCTTTGAGGTCTAATTATAAAGTTATTTGGCAATTGCCCTAATTGAATTTCTAAATTTCTATTTGATGCTTGTTGGCTTTATAATCGAGTTCCCATTTGTATCACTAATTCTTCTAAAGTGGGTTTCTTTTTCTTAGTTTAATTTTGTGGAGGATATCTTGGTAGAATTATAGGTCTAAAGTTAGAGTTTTGAGAGTTATAATTCCTATTATTCTAACTTTCCATATTTTCATTTTAATAAAATTTACATTATTATTCCAACAAACGTTTTGGTGATTCCTCCAACCTTGATTGAATATATTTGAATAAGGATCAATTGGTTTATTTAAGATATAGTTAAGCATTTTCATTCCATCATTAGTTTGATCTTCCATTATACAATTTTTTATCATTTAACCCACTTGATTCATATTACAAATATTTTGATTAATTCTTAAACTGTCCAATTTCTTAGATATAAAAACTACTTAAGAGGTCAACATTGCAATCATATGATTATTAATAACACTTGCCGCTTTCTCAGAACATAATCTATTTGACGGCCATTAAAAATTATTATTTGTCATTTTCTCTATTAAAACATAAGCTTCCTTAGAAGATTTTGACATTAAGCTACCTCTTGTTGTTGTATCGATGATAATCCTTAAAGATCCTACTAAGCTGTTACAAAATGATTGAATGATGAGTCAATCAAGTAATGAACGATGAAGATATTTCTTTAGTAATTCCTTATACCTTTCCTAAGCCTCATATAAAGATTCGTTATCTAATTATATAAATAATGTAATATCATTTCTTAGCTTAGCAGTTTTAGATGGTGATAAATATTTTGCTAAAAATGTTTGAGCTAATTCATTCCAAGTTATTATAGATCTTTGAGGTAGTGAATTTAGCCATACTTTAGCCTTATCTCTAAGTAAAAAAGGAATAATCTTAATCTAATAGCATCATTACTTACCCAATTGTATTTAAATGTTGCACAAATTTATAAGAAATTAGTAATATGCATATTAGGATCTTCAATAGGTGAACCTCAAATTGAGAGATTAGCAACATTTAAATTATAGATGGTTTTAGTTCAAAGTTATTGGCTTGAATAGTTGGTCTAGCAATACTTTGATGTATTTACATCTACTATTAGTGTGACATAATCTATAAGAGGTCTAGATGGTTCTCCTATTAGGTGATTGTCCATTTCTAGTTTCTCACTTGATCTCTCTTTTATATTCTAATTTTCCTATAAAGTTGTTTGATTTCTAAGTTCAATATATTTTTATAGTTTTGTCTCTACACATGCAAAGTTTAGAAATTATAACTTTGATTTAAAACTGAAATAATAATACACTGAACAAGTACAAGGATTGTACATTAAAGATATTTCATACTTAATAGTTAATACAAATACACAACAAAAATGTTGAATGAAAAATAGTTTAGCAAGACTAATATTAACTTAATACAAATTACTATTTTTTACTTTCTAATCCCCGACAACGATGCTAAAAACTTAATTTATCTATTTTACTTTATACGCAAGTGCACGTGTAGCATCAAGTAATATAGAATGACAGTATCGTTCTCATGAGAATTACTGCAAAATTTTATATTAACTAAAGTATTAATCTTTTTAAATTCTGAGTTTATCTAATAAAAAAATAAAGTGCTTAATTAAAATACTATCTTCTATTTTGTAATATATTAAAAAGATTGATTTTTATATTTTTATAGAAAATATAGGCTTTTTTCTTAATTTTAAAAGTAATATTTTGAATTTATGAAAATTTTAGATTATGCATTATATTAAACTAAGTAGTTGAATTAATTTTAAATTTGTATTGTTAACTAGTAGTAAAAATACTATACTCTCTATGTCTAGACAAGTATAACCAAATCAATCCCTTTATCCAATTTTCTTCCTAGAGCCAAGTAAATTTTGATTAGTTGTATTATCTATATTTTCTTTTCAATAATTATAATTCCTAAAAACAATCATGTTTAATGGCCATTTGACGCTTCTAGACTATCTAGCACATTCATTTACCGTTTTCCTAATTATTCTTATCGGACTCCGTTGATATCTATAGATTATACTTGATTTTAGCTTTATAATTAACTATGTCACAAGTAAATAAAGCAGCGAGAAAAGTAAAATACCATATTCATTAAAAGCATGAATAATTTTCTTATTTTATTATATAAAATAAAGTATAATATAATACAAACATCTAAAAAATTCACATAAATTCATAGCACTTTATAGATTAGTGCTTCATAGTAGAGCAGAAGAAGGAAGTCTCACTTAATATTTTAATATAAGATGTAAGATAACTAAGGAAGAAAGAAAAGAGCACACTAAGTAAGTCTTCTAAGTCCACCCTTTGTGATCCTCTACTGCTCCCTCATAGAAATATCCAGCATCTCCCACTGAAAATCTTTGATTATTGATCTCTTTCTCCACCAATTTAAAAAAATACTCTTACACACTACTCTCACAACACTCTCATTGTGCTTGGATTGTCACTCTCCACGTGCTTCACAAAAGCAACATACTCTTACCCTCACTCCCCCTCTTGCTAAGAAATTTGAAAAAAAAAAAAGAAAAAAAATCTTTTTACTTAGAAAATTCAACTATTTATAATCTAGAAACCACCCTAGTTGTTTTCCCTGACTTTCATGCTAAAACTTCCTCAAAAATTACTCAAAATCATAACTGAACAATCACGAATCTATTCTGTCGGGTCGTAGCATTGTGGTGTTGTGCTTGCTGTCTCCGCTTCATATTTTCCTTCAATACAACATCGCGATGTTGAGCTTACTGTTAAATTGTCCCAAAATGAGTCTGATTTAGCACTATGACGCTATTTATATAGCACCTAAGTGTTGGCTTTGTTATAAAATACCTCCAATTTAGCTCATTTTCAACTCCACGATGCTGGGCCTAAATTTCTTCTTTTTTTAGTTTTTCTTGAAGTTTCTTATTACAACACAAAATATACATAAAAAAACATTTTAACATATAAAAAATATGCAAAAGACATTATAATTACATACAATTTTCACTAATTTAACACTACTTAGTGCCAAAGAAAATATTTGCTAGTTGTAACTATTTAATTGTATTAAGTATGCATTAATGACTCTAACTAAGTCATTGATTATATAAGTTGATAGTTGCCTTCACTTTCTGACTTCTAGCTAGTAGTAATGCTAATTGTTTGGATTATCCTATATCAAATAAATGGGGGATAAATACAAGGGTTGATGACATTGAGTTGCTCTACATGCTCATGTCAATAACATCTTATTAGAGAGCTTTGGGTGACTTGTCTTTGCAACAAGTTCATTATACAGTTAATGACTTCTTCTGGTTGACCTTAGAGTTGAGTATTCTTGTTTGGATGGTTTTGTTGAAGTCACTATGATAGCTTCGATGCATTGACACCTCCTTAAAAGGTGTTAGAGTTTGAAGGGATATGAGACATGGTTTTATTTAAATAGTCTTGAAGATATAATATATTCATATATTCATTTATGGCTGCTTGATCGTTTTAGTAGTTTGACATTTTATTCCATTTTGATATGTAGATACTTTTGTTTTGCTTGAAAAATCCAACATGAAGGGCTCAAAATCAATGATAAAATGGCTGAAAGAGCTTTATAATGACAAACATATGTATTAGAGGAACTTTTACCAATACTACATTTATTTTGTCTCAAACACCAAATTTATTTTGCCATCTAATAGGTTTCATTTGTTGGTACTTATGACCTTTAGACTTTTAGAGGATTTTTGAGTGAAGGATATTTCTTTCTTCTTTTTGTTTGGTTTTTTAGTTTTTCTTACATTTAATTCCATAGTAGTTATTGTAGTCTATAATTCATGATTATTGAAATTAGATATGCTTGGACCTTCTATTTTAAGAAAAAAAAGAGAGATAAAAATAACCCTCTCAAGCCATATTTTGCGGAATAGTGCCTCCCACTCGAGTTAATAATGACTTTGTATGTTTTGGGCTTTTTCGTGGTCCTTTCACTAAGGAGCTGTTTGGTTGGATGAATTTTGAGAGTAAAGTAAATACAAAGTTTTTAACTTTTTAAGTATTTGATATAGTGCAAAATAAAAATCCAAAGTATTTGTAGTGTATTTTCAAATGGAAGTGTGATTTGAGGTGTTATTGAAATTTGTCCAATTCGGGCTTAAATTCGTTCAATTCGGGCAAATTCTAAATATATATCAGTTCAGTGTAACGTGAGAATGACCTTTGCTTATCGTCGCCTTGCTTGCCATCAACTGCTGCCATTCATTGTCGATTGCCTTTGCCGTGCCATTCGCCCATTCTGATAGCCCGCCATTTGCCGGTGGTCATCTACCCCCGCCATAAAACTATCGCTTCTGGGTGGCCCATCATACACCATCGTCGGTCACTTATCACCTATACTGCCAACTAATTTTCGCTAGCCATCATTATCATCTATAACCCTAAAAATATATTATATTATATGTATTCTATAAAAAAAAATAATAATAAATTCATATATTTGTGAATTTTTAATCAAATAATTTAGTAAATTATTTGTCTATCAAAAAGGATAAACAAAAGGACTCCACGAAATAAATTGAAGAGTAACAGATCGAAGATCAATACGCCAAGATGTTTTCGGCGGCGCTTGATCCCCTTACGGTACGTCTGATACTCATTGGCCTCTTTTTCATGGCTGTCTCCTTCTACGTCGGCACCCTCTTCGGCTCAAACCCCGCTGTTTTCGTTGGCTCCGGCGACGTCATTCCCTCTGCACGATCAAAAGGTGGGTCTGCCATAATTTATAGTTGACATTGATATGCAGACGAATTCCAGCGAAATTTAGCACCAAATCTGTACTTTTACCAGGGTATTAGCTGAAAATGACCTAATACCTTGATCCATTTGCCCATTTGAAACATCTGCGGTTTCTTCGAGAAGGCAATTTACTTAGTTTGAGAATGCGATTAGTTTTCTTGCTTGTAATGTGACAGCATGGTTGTTGAATCAGTGGAGGATCCTGCAGCTTGTAAGAGATACAAATCAAGCCTATATTATAGAGAGGGAAGTGCGAGAAGATCGATTCTCAATGATTCTCCTTGATTAAACTGAGTTACATAGATGATTTAAAGAGAGATATAAGACAGTCTATGTTGAATCATGGAGTAAGTCTTATAGTGATAAATGAGATAGAGTTTTGGCCATAACTGCATAATTACGTTTTAGATCTGAAGTGATTGCACATGAGTAATGACCCCCTATTTATATGTGTGAGAAGCTGATGGTACAAAATTGACTACATAATGATTTACATAAGACTACATGACTTGGACTTGGTATACTATGCAAATTTGACTCATAATCAGCTACTAGTCTAGAACTTCAAATGAGTTTAAAATTGAGGGTAGGCACCCTTGGGAAATTTTAGTAAGAACTTTTACTTGTTGTTGAGTACACAACACTAGTGTTTGAGTTCTTAGGGATACTCTTAGCAAGTGTGCAATTTTGTGAGTCATTAGGTGAGTTTTGTAGTTCACCATTGTGGGTTGAGTAGATTTGAATTTAGGGAAAGTTGCCAATAATCAACTCTTTAAAGCTTGAAGAGTTTTATGTTGTAGGCTGTTTAAGTCATTATGCTTTCAATGACTTGTTGAACTAGGTTCAAGATTCATAATGATTTGATTGAGCTGAACAAGTATATATGGGTGTATATTAGTTTTCCATTTTTCTTATCTCTTCTAAGAAGATAAGAATGACATAAAATTGAAGTTTTAAAAAACTTAATTTGTTCTAAGTGACTTAAAGTTGATCTGAAACATTGGCTCTATGTAGTGCTTAAAGCTTGACACATAATTGACATGTAAGTGGCAGTGTTTATAAATGCAATGATGTAGTTCATTTTAGAATTTTGCTACTTTTACTTGAGTCACTATTCATCATTTTATTTTGAGAAAAACTTTTAATCTCCCATCCAACCTCAAAAAAGGAAGAAGTTTTATGATCTTGTATGTGCTATTGTGGCTAATGACTCCAAAGGAAATATGGGGAGAGAATGATGCATGGAGTTTCATTGTTTGCAAAGGGTCTACACTTACTGAAATGCCTCCAATGAAGAAAGTGGAGGTTGAACTGGTGGAAGAAGGTGATTAGGATGGATTATGTACGCCAAGCAAGGCGATTGTTGAAGAATCCTTTAATATTGTGTAGTTTATTATCAATAAAGGTCTTGATGGGTAAAGGTGTTTGTTGGGGGAGTAGATACTTAGATGACAATGCTTAAGGTATCATGGACAATTGTCCAATGGTGGAGATTAATATTTAAACACCTTGGAGGTTCAAACCAAGTGGGGAGTTCATCAGTCCAAGCTCTTTGTTGAGAATCCCATTTGATTGAGGAGGTTGTTATTGCTAATGGCCTTGATTGTGTAAAGGTGGTTGCTGGGAGAGCAAATGCTTAAGGTGTTATGGAGGGTTCTCTAATGATGGAGATTAAGGTTTAAACACGTAGGGGAGTTCATACCAAGTGGGGAGTTCATGACTCTAGGCTCTTTGTTGATGAATTCTTTAGGATTGAGTTGGTTGCTATTGAGAAAGTTCTTGATGGTGCAATGGTGGTTACTAGGGGAGTGGATGCCTAGACGATAATGCTCAGAGGTGTCATGGAGGGTTCTTCAATGAGGGTGTAAATGAGTTGAGGAGCTTGATTGAGTTGGAAGTTCATGTTCAGTTTATATGAAATTTAGTATAGTCATTTTGCTCATGCTTGAAATTTTTCATGAATAATGTGTTCGTGTTTGGTTTATTAGAATTCAAACTAAATATGAGCTTTATTGAATTTTGAAAATAAGATTTTAATTTAATCAGTTTAAAAAAGACTTTAAAAGTTTTGTCCAACAATTTTGACTCCAAGAACCCACAAACTCTCCCAACATATGCCCTACATGGATTACAAGCTTAAATGGCTAAGCTTTATATTACAATTTAAACAATATAAAAGTAAATGTCCAAACAAAGTGGGAGTAAAGAAAAAAAATACTATTATTTTATTTCTAATATTTTTTGTTATTCTATTTTTGTTTCTTCAAAATAAAGAAAACTACATATGTTTTTTTAAAAGATTTTTTTATAATTTTATTTTCTATATATATATTTATTTTGAGCTAATAATGAGCCAACACGATTGAACAAATATTTGCTCATGTTTGGCTTGTTTAACTATCAAGTTCAAAGCTTTGTTCATGTTTGACTTGCTTACTTAGCAAATGAAATGAATATAAACTTCCTAGTCTTCTTTTTAAAGACTCAAAGTTTGACACTTCTCAAGTACTCCTTTGGTCTAGAAGTTGATGTTTAACCTATTGTAGTGATCAATAATGACATCTCTTTTGATTTATGAGTAGGCAATATTAAATGGAGAGGAAAGATTGTTGAAGTTGTGCATCTAGAGAGCAAATGAGTTGAGAGAGCAAGAGAGCGATCTTTTTGAGAAAGTTGCAACCCAGGGTTGAATCACTCGTGATGAGAGTGCTATGAGTAGTATATTATTTGTTGATGAAGATGATGTTGGCCGAGTTGACCATGCTGGTGATGTTCAAGGATGTGGGTGAGTGAGAGCTGACATTTGATGTTGTTGTGCCTTCTGATAGGAGAGTCTGTGCGAGTTTGAGGAGACATCTTATACACCAAAGTTTCCTATGGGAGAGTTGAGGATGATGATCCCTATTTGTAAACTTCACACTATTCATTTTGAGACTGAGTCTCTGAAGATGCTTACAAGAAATTGTGAAGTTGGCAATGAGGTTAAGAAGGCCATAGTCATAGAGCAAATGCAACTCTTCATGGATAAATTTATATGATTTGAACCCCTTGGTGAAGTTGACAAGGAACACCTTTGTAATATCCCATTTAATTAATTCCTAATTAAGTTTTGTTTAAGCTAATTAACTATTTCGTAGCATTTATGTAGAATCCACTTTACTTCGATGCAACCGGATAAAGCCACTGACGCGGATGTTAGATTTCTCCAGCTCTATTTCACTTCCTTCCTCCCTCATTTTCCTTCACGCGAGCTCGAGACCGCCCCTGCTTCCTTGATCGACGAATTCTTTTCCATTCCTCGACTTCTAGATCGACTTTTCCGCTTCGCTCTCCGGCCGACACCGCTTCCTCGGATGAACGCTGAGCCATTCTTTCCTCGGCCGGCGTCGACGCCGCTCGCTCCACTGACTACGGCGCGGCGCTGAATCGGCGTCCTCGCTGGACTGTCGCCGCTTACGCCCATCAAAACGCCGCATGTGTATAAGAAGACGACGGGAAAGTCCCAGAACGCCGGTTTGGAATCCCGGAACCGACGGTTCGGCTCCCGCGGAACCGATCGGCTCTGGCCTCGCTCCGACGGAAACTTAGGGAAGTAATTTCTTTCCTCTCTCTTTTCTTTCAGTCCCTTCCTGGCGAAATGCGTGTTTGAAGGGTTCAACCGCTTTGCTAGTGAGTGGTAAATTATTGTGGGGATTTGATTGGCTAATTTTAGTTTATCGATGATTAGGTAATTAATATGAGAGATTTCTTTGGAGATTACTTTGGAGTCGCATCCGGTGTTTCCAAAGCTTATGAGGAGACATCGCCGTAAGATTGCAAAGATTTCGGTTAAGTTACTTATGAATTTTCACGTATTAGAAGGATTTAAAGAGTTATTTTATTATAGGTTGTGTACTGAGGATCGAGCACATCACGACGACACCGCAAATCGGGTGGTGGTTATTATCGTAATGTAGCTTTATGCATGTATGCCTATGCCGACCGTTCAGATAAATTGTATGAAATAGTGATTGCCATATAATATCATCAATGTACAAATGATGTTTAGTATTCAGATGATTTATGATTACAATGATTAGTTGTAGCATATGATTTCATTGAGCATATAGAAATATTTTATACATGTTAAATGCAGTAATGTGATAAAAAATGTGTGTGATCGCTGACGACGGATCGCAGATAGCAAAAGTTGACGACAGTTGATTGGGGATCCCCGACTCACATTGAGGTTGGTGTCGTTAGGAAACTTTGTAGAGGTAGAGTCCTGAAATTTTTGCCTACACTTAGTGACTGTTTTATGCGAAAGTCAAAACCCAAGAATTATAAATGACATTTCTAGAAAATGAAAATGATTTGATATAGAAGAAATAAACGAAAATCATCGCTCGACATCGACGATATGAACTTACAAAGATATTATTCGTTATCATTACATTTCTACAAAGACTTACTTTGATATCGTATACAATGATTACTAGTATAGTTTTACTACTTTACCACTTGAAATTTACATATACATGCTTTCTACCGCTCAGACCGAGCTTTTAAGTTTCTTCTTGCTCTTTTAGCTTATGATTTTTGTTGAAAATTCGAAGACGAATAGTTTTAATGCTTTGTTTTGAATCAGATAGTAGTTTTAAAGGCTTTTGCACGCATATTAAATTAAATATCTTTAGCTGATTTATTTAAAGATTTACGCCCCAGATTTGTATATGAATTAAGTAGTATATGAATAAATAGGTTTGTGATGATTTGATTAGATACACCTTTCACTGCTTCGTTCGCGGGAACGCGCGGAATCAGTCCAATCGAGTATCCTATTCTCCGTCAAAAAGATAAGGTGTCATACAACCTTAATAAGTTTTAAGCTAAAATCAACTAACATGCTAGTTACACTTTTGAATTGCTTGGTGGAAGTCTTTTGCCAAGAGGTTAATTAGTTGATGATAGAAATCATCTTGATGAAGAAGCTTACAAAGTCTTCCAGGGTGATCCAATTGTGGCTAGTGCTGAGTTTTCCTTATAACAATTGGTCCAAATTGACGGCTTTCCTTATGAGGTAACTCCTGAGCTACATTTCACTATATGTTAGGAGGAGATTTGATGTCTCTGCACAATATGCTCAGTAATGCTCCTGTTCAGGCACTCATGATAACTGGATTGACTTGACTTTGGCAAATATGGGTGCACAATGGTGGTTTTATTCTGCGAGCTAAGGGTGTCAGTAGAAACCAATTTACTGTTCTGTAAAGTGAAAAACTTCAGTCGAGCATATCTGTATCTTACTGACATAAGATTAAGTTTGAACTATTATATGTGATGTGAACTTGCTTCATTATTGTTTAGCATAAAATAACGAAATGCAGCCATGTGCAAACATAGGGCGTTGCAGGGAAAATCTTGTAAAATGAATGGTAGGTTATTAGCTGTACATGCAAGCAATATTATAATTGAACAGTTCTCAGTTGCTGTGGTTTTTCTGTAGATGATATGAATCACAGTTACGTCTAGTTAATCATCTAGTTAATTGACATTCTGGATATTATATTGATTGCTCATTTGTTTCTCATCATGTCAAAAAGATGTTCCAAATATTAATTTTAAGGATATGGAACTGTTTTTTCAATTTTCATCTTCGCTTGTCTTAGTCTAAACGACCACAATTATAAATGTTGAAACGACATTTTGGTGTTATAGCACCACAACTATGAATACATATAATTGATTTTTGAAAAATGCACAGTTGCATGACCATTGGCTCAAATGGAGTTGTACATGTATATAAAAAAGAGATGATTTTAGGAACAAAACCACATTCGTGCACACTTTTTCATGTGAATTTAGATCCATAGGTGCATGCGAAACTCATTATGGATTAATGTCCTGTAGCATCCACCAGTATTTTTTATGTCACATTCACATCTACTAATGGTGTTGATATGCATGATCTCACAAATTCCTGTATCATTGTGTTGCAAAAAGATTAGTGAAGTTGACCAAAGCTATTTCAATGCATTGTTTTCTTTTAATCTTATAACCATTGTCTGGCAGGTGTTTTACAATATACAAATAGAGTTGCTCTTACGTACAGGACAAAATCAGTTACAATACCAAAAAGTGGAATGAATGTATGCCCTTTGAAATTTAATGAATATACTCCTTGTCATGATGCATCTTATTTACGAAAACTGCTCCCAAAACTAGATACTTCTCGAGAAGAGCAGCTTGAGATTCATTGTCCTCCATTAGAGGAACGCTTGTTTTGCCTGGTTCCACCACCTGTTGACTATAAAATACCAACAAGATGGCCACTTAGCAGAGATTATGTTTGGCGCAGTAATGTTAATCATTCACATCTTGCTGAGGTGAAAGGAGGACAAAATTGGGTTCATGAGAAAGATACGCTATGGTGGTTCCCTGGTGGGGGTACACATTTTAAGCATGGAGCTGTTGAGTATATTGAGAGGTATGTTTTAGTACTTGTGCATGTTGTTTTTATCTCAAGTTAACATATTACCGTTGCTATATTTATATCTTAGTAGCCTGCATAATCCTGTTTCATTTTGTCCCTTATGAAAGGTAGGACCAATTTGTATTTTAGGTGAACTTGAAAATTTTAACTTGGTTCCATTCAATCTTCTATTTGTTGGTGGTTTGAGGATAATTCAAATGAAAATATCCATGCTATTGATTTCACATATTATCAAATTGGGCATGCACATGTAATTGTATTCTTCTTATGTAGTTATTTTTTTCAATTCAAAGTTTGGATATTTACTGCTAAAAAAGTGTTTAATTGGAATCTATCGTATGTATTTGTTCAAAATTCTACGGAGTAACAATAACCATTGATATTAATAATAAAATGTATAAAGTACAGTACTGGTCTTCTAAGAAAAAGTAACAGCTAGGGCTAGGGAAAATGTGGCTAATATTGTCTTCTAGTTAAATTTAAGAAGTAGCCTTAATTGTGCTTTGCAAAGATGAAGACATGAAGTTTAGTTTGAAGGTTGAGTTGAGGTGCTGAACTTATTATGGATGTCTTGGGTGTTGTTGATTTTGAGTTGACTGAATGCTTTAATGCCAAGAAAATTATGTTTTGGTTCCTGTATTTTCATCTTGTTGGCACCTGATTCTTCAAATTTACATTTTTTATGAGAAGTTCCTCCAAATCTTTTAAAAGTTCATCCTTTTTTCTGAAAATAAAAACCGTTATATTTAAATCATTGAATTTTCTAATGAAGTATCTGCATTGTAAAAGTGGTTCAAATGTGTCCCTAAATTATAAATTATACAATGATGCATTAGGGCCCTATTAATTTCAATGAGAATCTTTGAGAACATTAATGGGGCAGGGGAGGAGGATTTTTTCATCTATACATGCACAAATATTCACCAATTTAAATTTCATAACTTCTAAAAAATTTTTAATAATCCATGCAATTTGTTCTCCAAAATAAAAGGGAAATCTATCATAGTTTCTATTCAAAAATTAAATCAAATTAATCATACTCACTACTATAATAAGGTCATTTATAATAAGATCTTACTCTTTGAGGTACTTGTTTGTAAGTAAACTTGCCTTCTAAGCACAATTTGTAGTACCCAAATATCAAACAAGGTGAAAATCTAATTGCATTTAAATTATACCCTATTTTACATATATCCCCAAAATTTTCATACACATTTCCACAAAATTTTACATTTTATGTTGACTAAAATGATATAATAATAATAATAATAATAATAATAATAATAATAATAATAATAATAATAATAATAATTGCAATTATTAGTTCAGTGCCAAATAAATGAATTATTTAGTTCAGTTAATCAAACCTTAAATTCAATTTAATTAACCGTTTTATTTAATGAACAAGATTACTGTAGCAATCTATCAAAATCCACTTAAGTAAACATGCAATGACTGATCTTTGGTAGTGGATTAGAGGATGGCAGTGATTAAAACATAGTTAAATCATTTAATCCTTTTTAAGCTGAGCTGATGTCTTTCCCATTTAATGCTATTTCCTCTCTTTGTGCTGCTGTATACCTTTCCATTTTCCTCTTATTTCACGTGAAAGGTAGAGACGGAAAGGCTGGGAGTCCTGTCTGCTTAGGTTGGCCGAAGGAATTGAAAGGGATTAAGGAATTACGGGTGTTGGTTTTGGAGAAATAGGTAAGCGATGGAATTTTGTATATTATTTTTATATTAATATATGTATTAGGGCTATTATGAGTTATTTTACTAAGTTTATAGTACGTTTACGTTATTACAATAACCAATTAGAATTACAGTAGCTGTAGTAAATATTGTGGAAATTAGAAAGATTGGAGGGAGATTCTGACTGCAGGCATGATATTATTGACTTGTATAAGTATAGACATATGTAGATATAAATATATTATATTTGATTTGATTATTGTAGCCAACCAAGATCTACAACTATATTAGGGTTGACTGTGGCAGTTAGAGTTTGATTTAGGGATATTGGGGAGGAGGATGACTTTGGGATGTTGCTGGACAGATAAGAGAAAAACCAAAACCTTCCTTAGCTGTAAGAAATTGTTTAAGGATTCCAGGTTATATATTAAATGTTATATATAAACAGATATGCAAGTATGCATATATAAATACTCCTTAGTATTACTAATAAAATTCCTTTCTCCCTAATTTTCATTTTAGCTAATCTGAAAGGTTGAAATAGAAGTAATGGAAAAGAGAAGAATTATAATTGGGTAGAAATATTGTATAAGTATATGAAGATAATATATAAGTAGTAAAGTTAATCAATTGGCATGAATTTAAGAGAAAATTGTTAATAATATATATATATATATATATATATATATATATATATATATATATATATATATATATATATATAATATGTATGTATGTACAAATGACATAAATTTAATAACACTATCTTAATTTAAACAGGTATAGACTTTGGCATTTATTAAGACGTTTGAAAGAGTTAGCTATGAATTAAGATCGTATGAGGAGAAGTCTCATACATGTAAGATATTAATGTGTTTGCTTGTGCAACCTTATGTCATTCTAAATATGCCATTGAACTGAAAGAAAATTTATTGATAGACTATGTATTCAAGAAGATAACAAGTATGTATTGTCACTGGTCTAAACACTGAGGTGAGATATATAATTGCTAACATATATTCAGTTTTTTCTAGGATTGATATTTGCTATTGTTAATGTTATTTGAGAATATTTTATACATTGCAAATAAACCTTTTTACCACACTTATGCAAACACAAATGATTATTTGTATGACCTACAAATATGCCTTATTGAGCTATTAGAATTATGATTCAATCAAATGCCTTAATGTCATATTTCACAACTATGTATATTGAAAATATTTCAGTATAAGAATTGTTAATTGCTAAATGACATGTAATGCATATGATACGTCAAGAAATATCATAAAATTGTGATAGGAAGACTATTTTATGAGAATTTTCGTAGGTATGCAAAAGTTTTGATGAGATGAGATTCTTTACTTTTGACATTAAGGTTGAGTAAATCAATTGGTGTTAGGAGGGGCTGTTTGGTAAGTAGCATAGTATCGACTCTGCCTTATTTACAACTTTAGGTCGACGGGCCGGGTAACAACCTTTATGTTATGAAAATCAAAACCTCTGCAACTATGAATGACATTTCGAAAAAAATGATTTGACATAAGACAACACTCGAATTCATTGAATGCATGATGAACATGTATAGCTACTTCTATTGTACACTATTTATATGCTATAACTTACTAGATTAATTTTCAACTCACATACTTGACAACATGCTTACTTACGATTGTATTTGAATAACTTTCAGTTGTACATGCACATTATTTTTGAAGTATTATCCTGAGATTACTTTAGTTTTACTCGTCTCACTGGGCTTTAACTTATGATATTATATGTTGATATTTCAGGCAAAAACGAGGAGGGCAGTACCTAGTCAAGTTTTTTGAGTTGTATAGTTTTGGAAAACTGTAAAATTTTTTTGAATATGTATAAGAATTTTATTTCGATGCTTTTAGTGGCTCTGTGTTTATGTTGGAAAGTAAATTTACATGCTTCCCAAAATGTGATTTATATATGAATTGAATGTTAGGAATGTTCAAAATGTATGCGTTTATTGTGATAATTTGGCAAGAGTTAGATTGTACATGCTTGTCTCGATTTGACACATGTTGGGATAAGTTGGCAGAATCTGTGGCTAATTGAGTTATCCCAGTATGTTATACCTCAGATTGATCTTGGGATAAGAGAAGTTGTTTGGAGTGTGAGACAATTAGTACTAGAGTGGGCCATGTATAAGATGAACATTAATAGGTAAGTAGAGCTGAAATACTCTTTTTATTTAATACTCAAAGTAGTCGTTGAGAATAATGACTTGAAGGGTGAGTTAGATCAATTTTCAAAGATAAATAAATAGTTATTAAAAGAATTGCAATAATCAATGTTGGTTGAATAGTTTATAAGTATTGAATTCACCAAAATGGTTGATACTTAATTTGATAGTTTCAAGAAAAAAACTAAAGAAGAGGAGGTGACTTAGAGCAAGTGATGAATGGTTGAATTATAGAGTAGAATAAATATATTAGAATCTTCGTTAGCATATTTTGAGTTATCACAAAAAAAAAAAAAAAAAAACTCATTCAATTAATGACGTCCTTACAAAGTCGTGATGTTGAATTGGAGAAGCTAATAAAAAATTTTGAGTTGGATAAGGTTGAGATGTCTTCCCAAGCACTTAGAGATATAGATACTAACGAGATCATTAGCATGATCATGACCAAGCACAAATAGGATCCTATAAATAAATATGAGGGAATCATCTTTTACTTGGACATGCTGACGAGGCAATGAGTGATTAATATTGTGTCGTGAGACCTTATCTTCTTTATTTCATTGTTGAAAATCACTCTATCAAAAATGATTTAAGAAATGCTAGTCTTGATAAAGAAAGTAATCTTTAGTCTTTAAAGGATGACTCTTGATGCACTTTAATCAACTTTTTAGGAATTATCATGTTGTTTGATTTGATCAAAATTAAAACTTTTGTGAATAAATGAATTTTCTTCAAGCAATTTACCTTTTTTAATGTTCCAAGTTGATAACCTTAAGAAAAGTTTTGCATGACATTTTGATGAATTATCAAATTAAATAACAATGGGTTGAATTGTTCGATAAATATGAATTTTCTCACTAAATACAACAATAGTTGATCATGCATCCAACTTAAGATAAGTTATCACCTTTGATGGATTTACCTTATGTTAAATTTTCTCACCTTTGTTGGGGTAACTAGCTAGAGTTGCTAACCATATTAAGTACTCAATGTTGATCTTGTCATAAAAGGAGTTAAAATTTTAGGGCTAGCATTTTTTCCTTTAATACTAAAGATTTTAATGTGATGCTTGATTTAAGCCATTTAAAATAATATTTGAGAATTCCCAAATGAAATTCCAAATTAAGGAATGCTAAATAACAGGCAATCAATACAAAAAAAAAAAGAATTTATGAGTACTATTGAATAATGAAGATGAGGTTTTTGATTTTTCTCAAATATTTTTAGGCATTAAATTTTTTGTACCATAATTGTTGATCTCTGAGTAGCGATTCCTTAAGTATGATATTTGTTATAAACACATTTAATTCTAAACTTCGGTGCCTAATTTCAAGTATCTTATAAACACGTTTAATTCTAAACTTCAGTGACTAATTTCAAGTATCCTATCATGAACTCTCAAGTATTGAACTAAGGTTTACAAGTTATGTTTGTATACTAAATTATCAAGAACATCTTATCTATGGAATACTCCTTACAAGTTGGATAATTTGTGTTGGCGACTTCATTTATTTATTCATTCTCTAATTATTGGCTTAGATGGCCAAGTGTAATTTTTTGAATTTTCTTGATTTAATAAAGTATTCCACATTGTGAAGATGTTAGTTATCTTTTGTGTTGTGGCCATGCTCTTTGTGAAAATACTATATTTTGATGGATTTTGATAGGCTTGTGTATGTTGGAGGTTGCCGATGAAAATATCTCTTATTTTTGATTGCATTCACCATATGATACTCATTAAGGAGTGTACATGGGATTCTTGTTTGTTGGCAACTTATTCTAGTGAAAGGTTGATAATTTAGCAATCTTCTATATTCAACTTGTTGGTGGCATTGATGTAGTTGCTAGTTGTTACGGTAAATTCTTGATTAGTGCCGAACTGAAGTTGTCTCAGTATTAACTCAATCTATCATGATGATATTGCCATGAATTCCTTGTAACTTTTAGATGCTTGAACTTTGATATCTCCATATGGTTGCATTCCTCTATATTTATATGATTGTTGGCTAGGTCCAACATTTATATGAATGGTTGGTTGCTTCAATGTGAGCATCTGTCTAAATTGTTCCTTTTTAAGACCTTGAGTAATTGCAACAAAGGCAGTTATAGGTTTCAAATCTTTAACATTTAACATTTCCTGATGGCAATGAATGATAAATCTTCAAAAATTCATTGAGTTTTTGCTTGATCTTTAAGAGTGCTTAAGAGTACTTCAATGCCTTTTGGGTACTTATAATTTGTCTAATGAATAGTCTTCTTGTATATTACAAAATTTATACTACGACATAACAAAAGCCTTGAGAACCATCTCAATTGTGCCTCTTTAAATGTCCGAAAGAATACATTTTATTGCATCATCATTATTCACTAATGAAGTGGCTAACTCGAATTACGCTGTGGTTAGCTTGATAAGATTTTCTCTTATGAAATTTCAGGCATGGGATATTTTATTTTTTTGTAGATTGTGTCTTAGTGATTTTTTGGAGAATGTATTTGTCAGCTGCTTTCATTGTGATTGAGTGATTATCATTGAATGATAGAATTCAAGGACCTGTCATTTAGAATTCGTACATGGGGTGTGATTCTTCTTGAATATATTCTAAAACTGGTTGAATCATTTGGGTGAGTCTTTTCTCCATTTGATTTAGTTGCTCCAAAAAAGTGAAGTGTTATTGTTCTTCTTGTGCGATTTCTTCTCTTATATCTTGTTGATTCATTACTTGATTACTTGTTTTAGGCATCTTCCATCCCAACACATCTATTAGAATGTTGAATTCAAAATTTTCTATGGATGCACTAAAATCCTACTAAAAGAATGACTAAACTATAAGAGAACTTTTATAAAGAAAAGAGATAAAATAAAATCACGAGTGAGAAGATTTGGGATTGTTTAAAAATATAAGACTTAAGTGAAAATGATTTGAAGTCCTAAGGTCTTTGATCCCCTATTAATAAGCTTGGGTTAAGGTACAATGCTACAAGAAAGGCTATATTTATACTATTGAAGTAAGAAAATGTACATAGTGAGGATTAACTATTACTTGTGGAGCCAAAATACATAAAAGGTACATATGATGTATTCAATTGAAGTTCTTACTGATTGAGTAGTGAAAAATTTAGGTGGATTGTTCTGGTAAGTTATAGCAAATTATTTTAAGTGAGTATCATTTAGCTAGTAATCTTGGCTGTGTATCCTTGAGCAAGTAGTCTTGGGCATGTGTTCATGAGAGTCTAGTCTATGGTTTGTATTCTTAAGCAATTCGATTTAGTTGGTCCTTTAAGTTGAGCTCACCATAACTATGATGAGTTCTTTATTATTCAACTATGATGAGTTCTTTATTATTCTAGGTGACTTGCAAGAGCTAGTTGGCTTTAGCAGATAACTTTGAGCCTGGTCTACAAGATATTTGGGTATACATAGTATTATAATATTCTTAATTCTTGAATTTGGTCAAATTTGCTGTAATTGGGGTTTTTTATGGTTAGAATTTCTCATTGATTTCTTTGAATGGAATCAAACTATTCATTATCATTTTAGTTCAATTTCTTTCATTTTCAAGTTTAGACCTAAAGGAAGCAAAATTTTGCTTATTTAGTGATCTCTGAATTACAAATTCCCTAGTTTTGTATGTTCTACACTTATTGCGTTATAATCCTTGTCCCTTGAATGTTCTTCACAATTGAATCCACGTAGATTAATACCAAAAAAACATGCTTCCATAATTATAACTAATGTAAGCTGCACTTTAGAGTTCAGATTCATGATGCTTCTATAATCTATAACTAATTTCTTGTGTTATTCTTACAATTTACTCAATTAAACTAATGTTTGACATCTCCAACCATAACCAAGTTCAAGGGTAGGGAAAATACATGGCATACCACTAACCTATTTAAATCAACTTCACTGGAGAGGGGCCCATTATTCTCTTCATGTTCATTATAATTATCTTCGAGCTTATTTAATTGATATGAATTTTTATCCGTACACTATAGTCTTGTTAAGCTATATGTGCCCCTTTTGGCGAGATTTAAAGAATGTGTGACAGCTTTGATATAAGAAAGTTAGATTACTTTGCCATCTAATTTCTTTTAAAAATTGTTATGCACCACAACATGTTTTAGAGCTTAATAATACTTTTATTTATGTTCAACAAGCATCTCTACTTGTTTACTTTGTAGTTTCTTGCCTTAGATATGATAAATCCATAACTTTTTTTTTTGGTGGAATATAAAGATCTCATGTTGAGAGTGAACCATTTCAATGCCAAGGCAGTATTCTAATTTACTGAGTTCTTTAATCTCAACCTCTTATAATAAACATCTTTTCAGTGCTTTGATTTTTTGGAGGTTATTTCTCCATTATATCATACATATAGACTAATATTGGTATAGTTCTCCTTGAAGTGGAATGTTTTAAAAACAATATGTGATTACCCTCTGTTCCAAAAGCTTTTATTACTCTAACAAGCTACCAAATCAAGACTTGGGATTGCTCGTGTCTTTTCTCAGAGCGAAGGATTTGAATTTCTATAGAGTTTTGAGTTTTAACCATATTGTAGAAGTTTTTGAATATCTATTATGAATTCCATTTATTTTTTTGAGGCTTGCAAGAAAATCATGTTACTTTATCTACAAGTTTATTGCTTTTACCTGCACCCTACAATAGTTTTAGTTTTAAAGTATCTTGTTCTTGCCAAATTTTTGTGAGTGTGGTGAAAGTATTTGATGATGCTTATGTTTTCTTGTTTGAGATTATAAGCGTGATCTCACAATTCACATAAATAAACAGAATCTTCAAGATTCCAAAATACCATGTTGACTTTCTATTCAATTGTTTGTGCCATGTTGTGAACTAAGTATAGAGGTCCAACATGTTCTTCCACATAATTGATAAACCAAGACATCACAAAGGCATTGTTGGAATCCAACGAAGGGAAGGGAAGGTCACCCCCTTTAGGTTGATGGATTATTCCATTAGGTATCTGATGAGTGAGGCCAATGAAGTAGATCTTCCCATTAAGTTTGAAGGATGTGATTTGAAGAGGTGAGTGCTCCTTAGAGACCACCAGCATGATAGTGTGGCTGGCTCTGGTAGAGATAGAGTCCATCTTCCCTCTATCTTTACTTGATTATGTTAGGGTCCATTGTTGTTGCTAACTGCCACTTATTAGCTAGGAATAGTTTCTGATACTAATTTAGAAAAAAACATCTAGAAGAGAAGAAGATAGACAAATAGTTGAATACTTCATTGTTTGAGTAGGCTGAAACCTGTTCTTATAAATATAGGCTTACAAGGTGAAAAATATGGATGAAATCAACTCATCTTGGCATAGACAGAAATCTAAATACTACATCTGGTTTTAGTATAGACAATATTGCTTACAATAGGTAAAATCTTCTCCTAATTAGACCAAATGCACTAGCCTTCCATTGAGGGTCAAACCGTGAGTTGTCCAAGAGGATAGCTGTAGGAAATTGCCATTTAGAGTTGGCCGCCTACTGCATAGCACCCTCTAGGTGGAATTCCATCAAGGGCAAGGTACCTCCAGCCCACATTGCCATTTGTGTGCTGATTTCAATTAAGGAATGACTCCAAATATGGCATAAGATAAGTCGAATTAATTTTTTTATCATACTGCAGTTATTTAACACATTCTAATCACAACATAAACACAACAAAGACAATGCAGTATTACATGGTTTTCCACAGCTATTATGCACTGGTTTCCTTTACTGCTGAGCTGCAGTAACGGTGCAGCCAGTACTACCATTTTTGCCAACCTAACAATTCATTTCACCAAGTAACCGCTGTGTCTTCAAATGAAAAAAGAAATTTGCATGGATTTTGCTACATTTACTTCAACCTTATTTTTCCGTTTCTAACATTCTGTAAGATTCATCAGCTATTCTTTTAATATTCTTTAATATGAGCACACCCGTCTTTTTCATATATTTGTAGTTGTTTTTTTATTGCATTTTTTTAATGCCTATTTTTTCCTTTGTTGTGCATATGATCAATATTTGTGCTATTAAGCTGTATTAGTATGGTGTTATACCATATTTGTTTCGATTCTTCTGAAATTTGAAATTATCTTGTTGTTCATTTTTTAATTTTGAAAAAGAAATGTATGAAGATTGCCATCATATATATATATATATATATATATATTATATCTGCGGGTAGAAATATTCTTTGTGATTGCAAATATTTTGATCTATTTTGTAATTCTGAGCTTTCTGTCTGTCTCTCTCTCTCTCTCTTAACTGGCTTTTGCAGGCTTGGAAATATGATAACTAATGGAACCGGTGATTTACGTTCTGCTGGAGTTGTTCAGGTTTTGGATGTCGGGTGTGGTGTTGCCAGTTTTTCAGCTTATTTACAACCTTTGGACATTCAAACAATGTCCTTTGCTCCAAAAGATGGCCATGAAAATCAGATCCAATTTGCTTTGGAACGTGGAATTGGTGCAATGATATCTGTTTTGGCTACGAAACAGTTACCGTTTCCTCAGGAATCTTTTGAAATGGTTCATTGCTCACGATGCCGTGTTGATTGGCATGCAAATGGTAACTTCACTAATCTCTATGTTAAAGATATATTCACGATAGTTTATAAGACACTTTCTGGCAATGGATAAATTATCATTCTTAGGATGCTTATAAATTCATATATAGCTCAAGAAATTTGCAGAAACTGGGTTAATTTTACTTATTTTTATTTTTCTGATCTAATCAGGTTAAAACAGCTAGAATCACGCACACAACACTCATCTCTAACAATTTTTCTTAATCTTTTTTAGGGTTTGAGATGCAATCAATTCATTTAGAATTCCTTATATAGGAGGGTAATATTATGGTATTATCGTTGTTTCCATTATATGACCTTGTATGACATATAAACTAACAGCCTATGCAAATTCTTCAGCTTTGATATCAAATGATTCTACAGAGCTGAGCTGCTTATGAAGGTTAAAGTCTATTTCCATAATGTGTTGGCCCTATGAATTATTTATTAATGGTGATTTTATTATTGTTCTTTTTAATGTTATACAAGAAAGCCTACACACTTCATCCCAAGCCCACTTTGTCTCTCCCTTCACAATTCTATGGTGTTAAACTAGTTAATTGCAAAGCTTATAACCTTTGAGGGTCAGACATAAAGTTTAATATTTCCCTCTTCTTTTCAGATGGCATACTACTTAAAGAAGTTGACCGTCTTTTGCGACCACATGGATATTTCGTGTACTCAGCTCCACCTGTGTATAGAAAGGATAAAGACTATCCACTCATTTGGCGAAAGTTATTTAATCTGACTACAGCTATGTGTTGGAAGCTAATTGCTCGACAGGTCCAAACTGCCATATGGTTGAAAGAGGATAATGATTCATGTCTATCAGAGAATGCAAAAAAGAATTTACTGTTGATATGCGAACCAGCGGAGAATACAGTACCACAGTGGCAAAATCCTTTAATAAACTGCATCACTTTAAGCAACGATCGATATAATTTTTGGAGGCTACCTGTCAGACCTGATCGCCTTGCAGTTTATTCAAGAATTCTTGAAAAATTAGGTATTAATTTTTTCACATATTAAATTTGGTTTCTAGGGATAAATTTGTGGCATTGAATTTGGAGCTGCCGATACAGCAATAAATCTTAGTCAATATTTCTTATTTCATGAAGGTGGTGCTGTGGAAAACTCAATAGAGCCATTCCTAGTCTAAGGGGCTATTTGGGATCAAATTTATTTTGTGCTTTTTATTTTTGTTTTTTATGTTATTTTTTTAAAATATGTTGTTTTGTATGTTTTCTAAGTGTTTTTGTTTTTTGTTTTATAAAATAAATCACATTATTTTAAAAATCACTCCAAAAATTTTTTAAATATTTTGAATGTATTTAAAAATAATATTTACTATCAAATATATTTTATTTCGAAACATAACATAAAGAAAATAAAATAAAAAACAAAAAAAAAAGTGATCTTGAAGGGCCTCTAAAGTATAGTGTTTTTGTCATATTTCCATCAATCTTCTACTTCTGTTGAAGTGTGAAGTTGATTCTCTAGATTCCACTTATATCATTAGCCTGCTATCTGCCAACATACTCTTGTTTTCGCATATCGTTAGTGCTCTGCTGTACTTTTATCGGAAGGTCTTTGAGATCGTTAGTACTGACCTTTATTTCTACCTTTCGTTACTTTTCTATTTTTTGTTGCATGCTGTACCATAGCAACTGCTTCCATCGTTTTTTTTAAAACAATATCAAGCACTTGTTTTTTGTTTGACATTTTGCTTGTATTTCTTAAACTTTGCCCGATAGTTCTTTCTTTCATAAGACAAACACATATGTAATTACTTGCTTTATTTTTTTTAATTGTAATATCATAATAAGACAGTGTAGTTAGTACAATAGGGGCAATTAACTAGAATTATCAGAATACAAAGGAAACTTGTTTCACTCTCTTGAAGGTAAAGATTTGGAACTTTATGTCACAACCCGGCTCGGGAGCTTGGAATACCAAGGCGGGAACAGACGATCGGACGGATAAAGAAAACTTACATAACAATTCCAATCTTAAATAGAATCTCTAATCGTACAAGAGCCACTGCAATCCACAAAAGATTTAACAAATTTGTTCACACATATATACTAACAAAGTTCATGAGAAATACACTTTAAATATAACTCGATATAATTGACATAATTACCTATCTCCTGAAGTCCCTCTACGGCGATAAACATGACTTTCCCTTCTATTAGCCATTTATTTAGGATGACTTATTTAAGCAATTAACAAATGAATATAATTCGTTATATGTTACACTATAAGAACCAAGAAGTAGAACCAGATGCATGCCGCTTTTATTTTTAATGCATAAAAGAAATTTGTTCAAACTATCAAACATATGTGAGGTAGATACATAAACATTTTATTTAACTTTTATTTTTATATTTATCATCCATCTTGAGTCAGTCAAACCTTTACTAATACTCATCTAAAGGACAAGAAATTATTACCATTACCATTTTTCAATTTCATCGTTTTTTATATTTCATTTATGCATATCAAGGCCCCCAAAGCACTATAAGGGTGAACTCCATTTTCAACATACACATTCATAAGATATAATTTTTTTATTTATTTTTAATTCATAATTAACAAGAATCGCTTAACTTTATAAAATGATGAAGTATATGATCTAACATTCGTTATTATCCAACACGTAAGATACAAACTACATCACAATTTATGAAGAGAAAAATTATCACAACTGCGCGAAAAAGTCATAATCATATGAACATGTATTTCATCACAAGAAATTAAAGATATTTTTTACCATAAATATAAGAATATAATTATCCACTTTAACTTGCGGTTTCCTCTTGAATCTTCTTTCCTTTAACGCTTCTTTCTTTAATTGAAATTCCTATAGCATAAAATATTGATTTGGATCAATATTAGAAAGCAATTTATTTTATTTTATTCATATGATACTTACATATAGTTTTTTACTATTTGACGCTTCATACTCAATATTCATCATTTCATTTTCTAAATCGTCAAATTACCCTTTAATTCACTTAATCTAATGATATGTCTAATTTGCCATATAATACTTCTAAATCTCGATACTTTTCTGAATATACAATATTAAGTGTTAAAGTGACTTAATATATTTCATTAAATATTTATCATTCCCCTTAAAATGATTCTAATCTAATTAACGATAATATAACTTAGCATAGGTTTAAAGTTTTATTAAATTTGCAATTATATTTTAGATATAAGGGTTTAATATTTAATTACTTAATTATTCTCATAAATCTTTCAACATATTTATAATTTACATACATAACCTTTAATATAATTAAAATATATTGCATATCAAAATACTTATGTAGGCATTTGCATAGTAAAATGGTCATTTGTATTTGCACTTCATTTTGAAATTAAAACTTATATAATATAACTACATTTTCTTTTATAATATAAAATATATTTCCTTTACAAGTTCTCATAATTTTAATACCTCCTTTTATTATTTTTCTTTAAAATGATCTTAAAATAATACCTTAACTTGAATTTAATTTATATTACATATTCCTGAATTAATTTATTTGCTGAAATCGATAAATCTTAAATTAGAATTATAAACCCTAAATCAAAAATTTGAGATGATAACATTAACATAAAATTTCAATTAAAAATAACTATATATCTTATTTACTTACTTACCTCTCCTCTCGACTTATGCCCTAAGACGGCTCGCTGTGCTTCTAAGTCACGATGCTGCCTCTCTTTCCCTCCCACAAGACGCAGTGGTTTCGTTTCACGCAAGGGCATGCAAGGCTTTCCTTCCTCCTTCCTCGACGACACTGATGACGACGACTGATGTCGACCTGGATTCCACTTGCTAGGGCACGAACTCCTCTTTTTCCTTCCGACGACACATGCAAGACTCGCTAGTAAGGTGAGTCTTCTCTTCTCTCTTTCTCCCTCTCTCCCTCTCTCACGTATTTTGGGAGTTCTATTTCCGTTTGTCGAAACCGAACTCCCCCTTGGACTTTTTTTTTTTCAAATCCGTGGCTAACCATCGTGGCGGTTGCATTTTTTTTTTTTTTTTCCGGTTATTACACTTTAGATGCAACTAGCTTTTTAACTTTGGGGTTTAAGACCAAATTAGTCCCTCAACTATTTATGAAAAATTAATTTAGTCCCAGACTAAATAGGAGGACCAATTTAGTTCCTTGACTATTTGATCATGGACCAAGTTGGTCCTTCTGTGGTGCGGTGCGTGAATGAAAATGAGAAGAGGGCAGGGTTTATTAGTTATCTACTTATTTTTTATTTTTTGTTATTCCGAAAATACCCTGTAGTATTCATTATTTATCTACAATTTTACGTTAAATTCCAAAAAAGGACCAACTGGCCCCGATCAAATAGGATCAAATCGTCTGTTATGATTAAATCATTCTTAAATAGTTGAGAGACCAATTTGATCTTAAACCCTTTAACTTTGTTAAGCTAAATACATACAATCTTCACCTCTATTTCAATTTATTCACTCTTTTTGGCCCACAAAGTTTGTGTGTGTGTGTTTGAACGCTCTTCTGAGATTGTGGAAATCTTGAAATTATGAGAATTAAAAGCCACAGCCAGCATTCCATAAAATTTGGAAACACTTTTAGAAACTACAGCTAGCACTCTATCATATCCTGAAATGCTTTGTTGCATGATTCCAACCATACATACAATCAGCCCTCCAGTCTGCAGCAGATTTAAGCCCATTTGTCTGCCATCTTGCAGTCCTCTTGCTGCTTGCCAGTTGGTTCTTTTTTGTGTGGTCACCCCACAACTGTTTTGATCTGTTGCTGTCCACCATCCACTGTTTCCAAAAATGAAATGTATTTAAAATCCTGCATTTATTTTTTTTTAGTTATAATTGACTAGGTTAATTTTATCGCTGTTTTCCCTCTTTGATGGTTATGGCCTTGTTGTATTTCTTAGTTTTCTTTCTATTCTAGGGCCATTGATTGGGTTATATGACCTCTATAAATCTTGTACCTCTTCCACGTATTCAAATTTGTAAAAGAATACAATATTCTTCTCCCATGATGTTTGACGTGGTATTTGAGCCATCTTCTCAGTCTTTCAATTCCTCTTAAATTTCTAAATTTTCCTCATAATTTCTCTAAAGTTTTTAATTGATTTAAATATAATGATAATTAAACATGAAATGTCCTTGGAAAGAAGCTCCTTCGATGCTACCTCCTGCCTTGAATCAAGATTGCATGACAAAATGGTATCGAAGAAAGCCTTCTCCAATTTGATAGTTAATATCCTCACACATCAAATACATCAGCATTTGAAATGAACATCATTGCAATTGCTCAAAAAGATTAGGTGCAACATTGGAAAATCTTTGCGCTGATAATTTTGCGACATGTACGAAATCATGGGTTAATTGGTGTCCAAAATTGTACCCGTATTGGTTCATTGACTTGACTCAATTGATCCCAATTAGTTAGCCAATTAATTGAGTTACCATTTTTTACATGTTCATAGATAGTTCATGTGTTAAATTTAGCCATTAGACATGCATACTTCCCATAATAATTGTAAATGGATTCATAAATTTCTTTCATCTTTTATGCTATGATTTTGTTAAGATTTATTGGTGGTTGAATTGGAACTCAACCTCATTTAGTATAGCCTTCTTTTTTCCTTGACTTTTCAAGGCTTGATGCTTAGTTTTCTCTTAAATTTGAAGATAAGAATGATTATCGACATAAGAAGCAGGAGGGCATGCACCAGGAGGGTAGAAGAGGTGGAGGATGAAGGCAAGATTCTTTTAATTAGGTCTACAAATGAATCGAACGTAGCCGAGCAAGAGTTTGTTTGAGCTTGGGCTCGTTTACTAAATACATGTTCAAGCTCGACTCAATCTCAATCTGGGCTTCTATGATAGTGTTCAACCTTGGTTTGTTTAAATTCTTTCTCATTCAAGCTTGTTTCATTTAATGCTTATCGAGCTTTTAAACAAGTATCTCATTTAGCTTTATCGAGCTGAGCTTGTTAAGTATTAAAAAAGTAGCTCGATTTGAGTCTTGATGAGCCAATTAACAAGTCCTATCTTGGAGTTTTTTTGTTAGTTACCTAAATGTGAGCGTTATCAAGCTTATAAATGCGCCTATTATCGAGTTTACTGATTGAGCAGCTCATTAACTTGTTAAAGTAGCCTTATGGGTGGTTTGGGTTTTTTGAGCGATTTAAAATAGGAAGTAAATTAATTAATAATTAAATAAAATGATGCTAAATTAAATTAATATTATTTGAAATTTAATGTTTTAATATACGATATTATTTTATTTAAAACTTATTAATCAATGATTTAATTCATTTAATATTAAAGAGCTTTTATTGGGCTTCATATGAGCCTTAATCAAGTAATAAATCTAGCCTTAAATTGATTTTTAATAGAATTTTATTCAAGCCTTAATTGAGCCTTAAATTGAGGCTTACGAGCCTATTCACAAGCTTTAAATGATAGTATTCATGAACATAAATGAATCGACCAAAAAGTTGTTCAATCTCATTTATTTAACAACCGAGAATATATAAAGGTGTTCAAGCTTGTTTGTTTAGTTAATCAAAAGATCATAAACAAGCTCTTATCAAGTCAAGCCATGAGTAGCTTGTCGAACACTTTATTAATTTGCAGCCTTTTAGCTAAGGATCATTACATAGCCACATGTTTGATGATGTCATCAACTATAATATATGGTGGGGCATCAACACTTTGATTGACTAAGTCAAGCCAACTCCTTGGAATCATGATCATCCTAGCATGCTGAGCAATATTTGGTAGCAAGTTGTCTCCTCTACACTCCAACTTGCTATCAATATGATGTATATTCATAAATATCTTCATCACATCGATTTGCAGCCTATAGCTCAAGCTGATCCGGATAACTTTCCTTCACAACATCCTCAGCAAGTGTGCTTG
Source organism: Cymbidium sinense (assembly GCA_021442155.1). NCBI lineage: Eukaryota > Viridiplantae > Streptophyta > Magnoliopsida > Asparagales > Orchidaceae > Cymbidium > Cymbidium sinense. The sequence goes on along the minus strand of CM038218.1, from coordinate 167,048,031 downwards.
TGCATGTGATTGTCTTGACCATTTTCACCAACATTTATTTTTGATGGAACCCTTGGTAACCTTAATGCTTTTTGTTGGTCGCCACTCACCCCGCTCATGCTAACATTATTACATGCCAAAGTGGCACCATCAATATTTAACAGCCGCATCTCTGATTTGTAGGCTCTTACTCCAAAATGTATCTAGCTTCAATCAATTTGCAAAATGTTTCATGACATCTTTGCAACTTACTTGGCCATTCCACAAACCCCATTGATCTCCAAACTACTTAACCACCTAAGATGCATGAATATTAATGGAAGATGCTATAATCTCAAGTCCATGCTAAGCATGTTCTACCAATATTTTGAATTCTAGTCGGTGCTATCATGTTCTACCAATATTTTGAATTCTAGTCGGTGCTACCGGACACACTCTGTTTTGTGCTGTCATGTCATCATCTTGGGGATTGACATCCTGAGATTGGCATCACAGGCACCAATTCTCGATCAGACTGGTCATCTTGACATAACCTCCATTCCATGTGTTGTTGGCCCATTAATGTTTCCAACATGCCAACCTGTGATCCCATTATTGGAATACTTCAGATGAAGTCTTAATAACACTCATTGAGCTTCACCTTGGTATTGCATTGACATCCATCTCAGAAGCTTCCTTATTAGGTTGTAACTTAGGGATAGTGGTGTCACTCTAGACAATTTGTTGATAATATTTGATATGATTGATTAGGGCTTTCTTTCACATTTCCTACCTCTATTGGTCACACCTCACCAGTTGATACGGACTATGATTGCTTGATTGATGACATGTATATAAGCTATCAGTAATGCAAAACATGTGTTTAAAATACCAGAAGATAATAATTATACTTATATAAATACAACCAAGTTATGAATAATGTAAATAACATATGATATATTGATAGTAAATAAAAGGATTTTTTGATATAAGCTACTACTATAATTCATTTCTTTGTATGCAACAAAACTGACACAAATGATAGATTAAAAATTTAATGACAGAACTAGATATGAGGGGCTTGTAGGGAATTTGATATCTCATCTATGAGCAAGGGTTCCATCGTTAAGTTGATATTTTTATTCGGGCTTCAAATGAATTAAAGTCATCTATATAAGACAAACAAATGAACTTGATGATTAGCCTATGAGCAAAGGCATCACTTTATAGCTAGCCTGTCAGCGAGAGCAAGATGAAATAACTCACAAAAAGATATTCATATGACTATTTATGGAATATTCAGATCGTACTACAATCATATTCGAATGATTAAATTGTGTTGTAATTATTTGAATGAATTGAAAGCAAAAAAAAAAGAGGTGAAACTCGAATAAGATTCATAAGAGATTTGTAGTGGCTTAAATAGCTCATTAAGGAGCATAAGCAAGATGTTTTAATGAATATTGGGTTGAATCACTTTGAACAAATTGATGAAAATCAAAGGAATTATATGGGGCTTGCAATGAACGAACTTGATAGCTCTTTAATGAGTACACAAATTCATCATCATCATCATCAACAACAACAAAAGTTACAACAAGTTGTTATTTTACTATGTGGGGTCGGCTATATAAATCCTTCTTCTTCATTGTCTTATTAAATGTCAAATTTTTATTTATTTCTAATAAAATAAGATCATTCTTTTACTACCTAATCAAGTCTTCATAGTTCTATCTCTATTTTTCTTATTATAGGTCAAATATAATACATTTACTCTCCTAATTTGATCATCAGACAACAAACATTTCATGTGATCAAACTATCTAAGGCGACTCTCTCTAATTTTATATTCTACTAGAGCTACTCTAACATTTTCATGTATATATTCATTTCACCATTAATCTCTAAGTATAAAGCCACTCATCCACCTGAGCATCCTTATCTTTGCAACACTTCATTTTATGTTTCTCTTTTATTGCCAATATTCCACGCTATAAATCATTATAGGTCTTACCACCGTCGAATGTTTAAAATCAAATGAATCATATGCTAAATGAAGATAAATAAACACGCCATCAGATCTGCAACAAACCATACAAGCAGATAGAAGGGGTGCTTCAAAGCTCATAGAATGGGATATTTGCATGCATTCTAAATAACAAAATGTTCATGCAAACAGCAAAACCAAATGATTCTGAACAATGTGCACGAATCACAGGATGATTCTAAGTTCACTTAAATACCTTGAAAAACATGCAATTGTATCATGCAAAGGCATAAAATAAAAGCAAGTTGATGCATTATATAGTTGCACTAAGATTCGTGCAAACATCCTTGAATAGTCGCATGGGCCTCAACACATATGCTAAATGTTAAATTCATTGTCTGAGGATGTTCCAGGGGTTAACAAAAATAAATTTTAATTGCCTTGTGCTTCAAATAGTGTATCAAATGCTTAATCATATGATTTGAGAATGCTGTAATACTAAAATTAGAATTAATCTAAATCCAATCTTGCTTCATGATACATGCATTTGAATGATCAATAAATGTCTATTTTCAAAATCAAACTTAAATATATTGATCATATACATTCTAGATTGAGATGCTTCACCTATATGACCAAATTATAAGTCTCACTTAATTAGTCCAATTCTTCTTTTTTTATGATAATGGGAGTTGACAAGATTGATTGTAAATTAAGCGTTTACTCTTTAAAAGATGATTTTGATTTTACATTTGCATATGATTATCAAAAATCTTAATCAGGAAATCTCATATCCAAGCGTACAAACTCTAAGTATCAAGATAATGATTATAACTACCGATTCTAATTATGAATTTGATCCTCTACAATTAGGCATGTAAAGTTGACAAGGTTTGTAATAATAAACGAAATTAGTCAATTAACCTCAAAGATGACTGTGTTGAATGCAGATTTCAACTAAAGGGGATATTACCATAAAAATATGTTTAAAGTTCTAAATTAAATTGAATTGAAATAAATCTAAAAACTCAATAAGTTACTAAGCCAAAATGTTCAAATGAAGTTCATAATTTAAAAACTTAAAGCAAAATCCACTCAATTCATCTTTTATAATTATTTGTCGGATGTGATAATTTAAGAAAACTCTTAACTTACAAAGGAGCTAAATCAAGTCAAGTGTACTATTATGTTTACTTTCAAATAATCTCATACCAATAAGGATATGACCGTTTCCTCTATTTGCATACTTTTACCTTTAAATGCCACCATATAGTTTACGGTAGCAACCATAGTGCTTCGACTAGGTAGTTTGGCCTTTCAATAGCCCTACTTATCATGATCACAGCTGTAGCCTGAATGTTCTCTAATAGTTTTATTCTTTGAGTTGTGAACCATAGAGTGCACATGATAGGGCAAAAAATACTCTATTAACTAAGACAGATTTAAAACTGTCTCATTAGACAAATATCAACCAATAAGGTTATCTTGAATGAAGCAACCCATGATTGTTGTCAAGAATCCTTTGATTAGGTTGAGTTGATTACCTTCTCTGACTAAGTAGACTAGGTTGAGTCGATTACCTTCTCTGACTAAGTAGACTAGGGACTATAATAGCTCGGGATGATGGAACCATATGACCTTGATCGAGCGCATCATCATTCTCTTAACCATCTGCTTTAAATTAAATGATGATGAATTTCTCAAATTTAAATTATATTTATTGCTACTATACGCTAAAAATTAGCGACCTAATGACTAGCCTTAATCAAAAGTTTTCTCTCACTATTGATAGGGATAATTAACTATAGGTGCTTGCTCTTATCGAAAACCTAGAACCAAATCTAAAGTCCTCGTAAAATGAGGGAGAATCTCTGGCTAGTGTTTTATCTACAATCTCCATCTGCTTTTTGAAAGTTGGACTCGGCAATTTCAAACTCTCCTCATTGATAGGCTGGGCGCGAATTTTCAGAGCCTGCAATGGTGAAATTGAAAAGAATCTATTATTGCTCGAAGTAGTGCTAGGGCCAAGTTCATGGTTATGGTGTGTGAAATTTGTGAAGGGGCGTGGCTTAAATGATATCTTAATTTAGAAGTTTTCATTACATAATCTATAATAATGAGGTGTGATAATCAAGTTGCTATTATTAATCTATTAAAATAACCATGTCTCCTCATTCCCCATTCACATGATCTTATTCTCCCAAAACTTATCTCCATTCTTCACAAAACCACAAGCATGTCCTTCACTCGATCTCCTCTCTCTCTTTTTCTCATTCAAACACACTGCATCTTATTGGATCCCATTGCTCACCTCGTCAAATTTGCTCTTTGGCATTACATGTCACAGACATGCCTAAAATGCTTCTTGTACTAGGCTTGCATGCATGAAACCATAGTTACCTCCTCTTGCCTCTTACCTTCTCACACATGGCAGTTCTAGCTAACCCTTTTTTTCTCTAGTTGTTTGTCTCATGTAGTTGGCCTCACCCTATTGTTGAGCTTTCCTTCTCTCTTGCGTCTAGCCATTTTCTCTCCCATTTTTGCCTACTTTGTTAAATCCCACTGCCCATCTCCTCTCTAATCTTCTATTCCAACTCGAACTCCCAATACTTCCTGCCTTCTTCCTTGTTTAGCTTTTACTCAAACAATAAAGAAGTGAGGGTTTCACAACTAGAGCTTATAGTTGAAACCGTGGAGAAATGGGACTAAGATTTTGAAGGATGAAAAGTTATTATATTACTTCCTAGAAGATTAATCCTACTACTAGACAACACTAGCCATTTTTTTTCTCCTTTCATCCTCACTCTTTATTTTTCTTTCTAAACATCTTATTCTTCACTTTCTTAGAAGAAATCTCACCAAAGAAAAATACATATATTTAACAAAAAGGAATACAGAGAAAATGTTTTTTCATTCTTGCTACAAATTGGTCATTCATCTAATATTCATTGTTGATGGTGCCATGCACACAAGGTAGAAATGTAGGTTGTTTCAACAATGTTAGAAAAAGTAAAAATAAGTTATTGAACACATTCCAACATGATGAGAAATCCCTACTCTCTAGGTACTTTCTTATCCATGTAATGAAGGCTTTTGTGTGCTTTTTTTAAGTATGATGGGTTTAAAGATTTCCTAGTTGGTTTTTCTCATGACACCGAACATGTATATTTTTTAAACGTGATGGTAAAGCCTAGCACTTTTGTAGATGCTCTTTATGTGGGAGAGATGTTAAGAGGTTGCTGAAATTCTGATAGAATACCACTTTAAAGAACAAGAAATAATTTACTAATTTGAATGGTATGTCTATAAAACTAACTTTATTAAATGCAAAGAGGTAAAACAAGAGCAAAATTGGAACATTTAGACATGATGCACATTGTTTTGAAGGAATAAAATTGAACGCACATAGGGCATACTCTTAATTTATATGGGACTTGATGTAAGCAACAAAATGCATTATTTTGAATGCATAAGAATATAAATAACTAAATGTGCCATTGAATGTGCAATACAAACATGTAGGCAGATAGAAGTGTTCTTAAAAAAATATAAAATAAAATATTTACCAGCATCCTATTGACAAAATATTTGTGAAAACAATAAAATTTATTAGTTTTAAGTATTGACAAGTTTTTGAGGCAATCTTCAAGTCACATGTGCCTCAAAATCCATATAGGTATCTTGAAAATCACGTAAATGCATAGTGCAAGTGCATTCAAAAGCATGCAAGTGCTTAGTATAGGTACTCTAAAAGTTGCACAAGTACATCATGTGAATTTCTTAAAAATCATAAGTTCATTATGCAAATTCTTCGAAAATAATGAAGCATAGACACTTTCAAATGGTTGTTCATGTTGGATACAAACATGAGTCCGACTTGTCCTGACATATGTCCGACACTTCAAAAAATATGTTGGAGGCTTTAAATTGTAAATTTGGACTACAACTCATTTGGGACATGCATGGGATATGATAGGATATGAGTTAGACACAAGGGCAGGAAACAAAAAAAATGTAATTTAAATGAATACCATTGCCCTAGCCATCTCAACATCTGACACTTTCGTCCCACCTACATTTCATGTCATCTTCCTGTGGAGTGAACTGAGCCATCATTTTTGAAGTCTAAGTCTCCATCTCATGACAATGACTTCTTTAACTTGCTATTGATGTTAAAACTGTCGAAGTTGTGTTATGCCATCTCCTTTTGAAGTTGATGTCTTGCTTTTTTTGAAGCCGAAGTAGTGCCATGTCGTTTTCATCTCACCACTGAAGTTGTAGCCCTACATTGTGTCCCTCTCTTTCTGCCATTGCTGAAGCCATGTCTCTTTCTTTTGAGGTAGTCCCTTGTCTAAGGTTTGTCGAACTTTGAAGCCTTGTTTGAACCCATGAAGCTGTGAACTAGTGCAATTATGGTTAACATCTTAATTATCTATTATGATTTGGAGTTTAGTATAAACGTTTAGTTTCTTTCAAATGTTTTAGTTAATTGTTTACCTAAGTTACATGTGTTAACAACATTTTAAAGATAGGATTATCATGATTTTGATAGAAAAAATACTTCATCTCAAATCAAATCTAACCCTTAGTTATTAATTAGTTTGTCATAAGTGATCAAACATTTTTTGTGTATAAAACCCTCAAGTTCAAGTTACATATGTTAGTATAAAGCTCATAGGAATGTTGAAATAAGCCATAGTATATAATTAACTATTTAAGTCATTTTGTATGGTTTTATGGTATAATTGCCTGCACTTATGGCTATGATGATGCATATTCCATTTATGTCCCACTAGTAAGACACTTAGACATAGAGCCTTTATATAATTTGGATATAAATCATCTAAAAATATTAGTATGAATTAGGCATAGGAGGGTATTTTGGAATTTATGTAGTTTGTGCAATTGTCCATGGTACAAATGAAATTGTTCATCTTTTCCTCTAATTAGTAATAATCATGCAACCGCCATCATTTATTTCATTATTTTGAGAATATTTCATTGATCTTGATTTTTTTGATATATTTTAATATTTTGAAAGTATTATTTATATTTACAAACATCTTCTATCATTACAAAGATTTTTTTTTTTAATATCATATTTCATTTGATGATATTTTTAGCGGAGAATAGTGAAAATTATATATTTCATATTAATAATTTATTATGTATGAAAAAATATGTTCATGCCACGTCATTTCCTATTTTTTCATTATTATGTTACTGCGCCTTGTTTGTATTATGTTGTGTTCTTGTCCGTATTCTCGTATTCATGTCCATGCTTCATAGATTAAAATTCTTGTATGTGCTTTATACAAATGCATTAAAAGTCATATAAATACATAGGAAGGCATGCATAACCTTACAATTAAATATATCTGCATGTGCTTCGATAAGTGAGTTGAGTGTTTACATATAATATTTGAGAATGTTGTGGGGATTAAAATGAGAATAAGTAAATTTAAAATTATTTTCACCTTAAGAAACATGCAAATATGTAGAAAGATTTGCAACTATGTGATAATACAAATTTTCTTTTCAAAGACAATTTCAAGCTCATGAAGTTATGCATGTTCTCGAGCGGGTTGCTCTACCACAAGCTTATAAGTCTTATATAATAGGCTATTTCTTCTCAATGCAATTGGAGGCAACATGATTGGTTAGAAATCAAATGTTCATCTCAAAAGAAAAAAAAATGCACATGTATATGGTCTTCAAGGCCTTTTAAGAAGATAATTCATTAACAAACACTCGAAACCTTGATACCTTGTTGATAGGCTTAATCATAATTTTTAATTTTCAGATTTAACCTCTATAATTATGTCGGAGTTGGCAAGGTCTACAGCACAATAAATTTTTTGGCCAAATTGAAATCATATGGAAATTACGAGACCTAATCTGCCATCTAAGATAGAGTTGATAAATTTTCTAGCGTGATGATGGATTTAAAATTATATAAAACTATGGACTTGATCCTCAAAGTAAATGAAGTTGAGAAGGTCCAAAATAATAGGAAGTTATTCAAATTCCCTAAAAATTGCTTTGTCGTATACAAATTTCAATATGAGGGGTCCTTATTTTCAAAATGCCCTCAAATCCTCTTACAAATTACTTTAGGTTTAAATCAAGATAAAAATATCAAAAATTCTAAGGAAAATATAAAATTTAAAATATTTAAGTGGAATTAATTACATAAAATTAAAAGCAATAATTCATCCATCTTTTGTAATCAATTATCGAGGGTGACAAGTCTAAGCTTGCCCTTAGTTCAAAGAGAACAAATGTTATATCATGTGTACCATATGATTACTTTCAAAAGTTTTATGCTATTAAGGATGTGACATGTGTTCTCTAATCATTTGATTTTACTATCAAATAACATCATGAAAAAATAATAGTTATGATTAATACTCTTTAACTGGTTGATTTATTTCAAAATGATACCATTAATAATAACATGGTCAAAGCTCTTCTGTTCTTCAATGGTCTAAGTTCTTTAAGAAGTGAATTATTTAGTGCACTTGATAGGGTACAAAGTTTTTTGTCAGTTAAAGTCAACTTAAAGTTATCCTTTTACACAAATATATACTATCTATCAGGTTCCCTTAGATGATATAAATTGTGGTTGTTGACATGGATCTTTTCATCAGGTTGGGCCAACTATCTCTTTTATTAAGTAAACTATGAACTATGATAACTTGAGATGATAGAATCATGAAATCTTGATCAGATTTTTTATCATTCCACCATTATTTACTTTAAGCTAATAGTGGTAAATTTTATTTTTTTTTAAAATATAAAATTTTATTTTATACGTTAAATACTTAAGGTTTAACAATTAGCCTTAATCAAAAGTTCTTATTTTGTCACTTGGAGAAATAATAAATAATAAGAGATTATGGTTATGGGAAACATGCAATTAGATTTTAAAGTCCTGGAAAATTGAAGGCAAAATTCTTGGTAATGTCTTATCTATAATTTAATGTCTTTTGAAAATAAGTCTCAAAAATAAATATAAACTCACTTAATAGAGCTGGGTTTTGATTTTTGGAGCTCACACCTATTATCATTACTAAGAATTCAATCCACCATAATAAGACTAATTATGTTGAGTTTGATAGACACTTTATAAAGCAGAGAATTGAATATAAATTATATAAGTTACATTCCACCAAAACATGACATTGCTGTCATCCTTACTAAGTTTCTTAATATTTCCAAGCTACGAATGATTAACATAGCTTGATAAGGATTGTGGAAATCCTGAAATCAAGAGTCCATAAATTTACAAAGCACTTCTAGAAACTACAACCATAATTTCATTAATTTCAGGAATTATTTCACCTGTTGTTATGCACAATTCTAGTCATAAAATCAATCCTCTAGTCTATTGTTCGCAAGCATGCAGCTCTCCAGCTTTTAGCCTGTTTGCCTGCAGCCCTCCAGCCTGATGTTCGCCAGCTTGCAGCCCTCCTATATTCCACTGCCTGGAGGTTTTCCTTGGAATCACGTCACGTTTTCCATTACCTGCTACTTTCTGCAAACACTGTTTCCTTGCGTGGAATGAATTTAAAATTTTGCAGTCACTCCATAGATTTCAAATTTTTTTACCCCTAATTGGGCTATGCATCTACTATTAATCTTGTGCCTCTTCACTCTATTGGAATATGAAAAAAAAAAAACGTTGTATACTTCTATGGTTTCAAAGGATTAAGTTTTTTTTTACTCCAATCTATTCTTTTGAGACTTCTTTGCCTGTTATATTAGTATCATCACAAAATAAGGTATTTCTACTTTACTATCACCATTTTTGTTAACTGGTGGATGCCTATGCTCTTCTAATATCATGCTGGAGCTTTGTTTTACTGGGACTTTTGCAGCTACATGTGTGCTGCATGCCATCTTTAGAATTATAGAAAAATAGTTATGTTTTTCGATGATGCACATATTTTGATTTAGATGCTAATTTTGCATGTCATGCTCTTCTGAACAGGGATCTCTCCAGAGATGTATGAACTTAACACAAAATTCTGGGAAGTGCAAGTCAATCAATATTGGAGGCTGATTGGTATCGGCAAGGCGGGTATTAGGAATGTTATGGATATGAATGCTTATTATGGTGGATTTTCTGTGGCACTGAACAAACTACCCATTTGGGTAATGAATATAGTACCAGCAACCATGAGTAATACGCTTTCTGTTATATACGACCGTGGATTAATTGGTGCTTTTCATGATTGGTGGGATGTCATTTTGTTATTGATGAAATTAATTATTATACTGTTGATTTCTCTATTATGTCACTAAAATTTTATAATGCCTTTTGTCTACTATGCTGGTTATTTACATTCTCTCCTACTACAGGTGTAGCCCATTCTCTACCTATCCCCGAACATATGACCTGTTGCATGCATACCATCTTTTGTCGCACTACCAATCTGGTGAGAGAAATTGCTCTGTAGAAGATATCCTTTTGGAGATGGATCGCATCATTCGTCCTCAGGTGCCACTTTCTTGAACTTAAAAATGTTCATTTTAGCTCTAATGTGATTCATATTGCATTTTCTTTAATTCTAATGTAAAGTCATACTATTTTTTGGCTGAATTGTCTAAATTGATTTTTTGGAGTTTGTTTTCCTCAAATAAATTTTGGACAATGAAATATATGTTGTTTAAGAAAGTTGAAAATTTTGTTTAGAAAGATGTTCGAGGTGTGCCCCAAATTGAGGTGCACAGAGAAAATCTTAAGGCTTAAACTTTATTGTCACCAGTAAAGCTTATGCTTTTTTTTGAGATGTACAACTCAAGATTTTGTCTCAAAGTATTTGAGGTGATGACTCAATAAGATTATTGAAAAAAATTAATTATATTATATTATATTATATTATATGTTGATATATATTGTATTATATTAAACTTATATTTAATATACCTAGTCCATTGCCACAAAAAATTGAAAAGGTAATTTAAGTATATTAAATTACTTAGTTGTTATTAATTTATTAATATATTTTATTTATATTTAATCCAATTTTAATTTTTTTAAAGTGTAAGAAGAAAAATATAGTGATTGAAGAAAATTTGAAAGATGGCAATGAGACATGCATACGATAGCTCAAATACTTTCTTAATAAATTGAGGATGATATCATTGTAAGTCTTGATCATCATGGTGTGTATAAATTTTAAGTGAGTACTTATATTGAATCTTATATCAAAATTCCAGTTTATATTAATATTTAAAATTAAGATTTGTGATTTATATGTTTATGATGATAAGCTAAATAAATATATTGATGATTTCTTATTTATATAAATAATTTTTAATTTTATGATTTTTTTATTTTTCTAATTTTAAGGTTATGCTTTGATCCATCTCGATAATTATGCTTTGCTTCACTAAGACAAAATGCTTCATTTCCAATTTTGATTTTTTTTTAAATTGTGGTTAAAATAGATATTGGTTGCAATTATAAGGCAATAGAAGTGTTTGATTAAGTCATTGTAGTTTACTATTCATTTCTGATCATTGAGTTTATTTCTTGCAATTTTTGCTATTTTTTCACCCCATTTATTTAACCTCTAGCCATCCTTTGACAAATTTTATTTGTTCTGGGGATAGGAGCTATTTTTTCTTGTATTTCTTCTTTATGATTTTCAACTTTGGAGTTTTATGTTGAATTCTTGGTTAATTAATAATTAATGTTGTTTCTTATAATGCAAAAGTTCATTGAGTTCTTTTGTGAATTAAAAAGTATCAAAATCAATATTCATCAACATCATTGTTGTTGTTAGTAGCTTCATCTAATTATAGATATCCATTTTATCACTCGATTTGTTCCATGTTGAGGTGTTCTCTATTATGTCGATGGATCAAATCGACTAACTTGAATTGAGTCTTGGCTTAATATTATTTTGAAAATTCTAACATTGAAGTGCTTTGTTGATCCTTGTTTTATGCTTTAGAATGTGTGAATCTCACCAAACTAACCAAATTGAAAGGGAATTTAAGCTAGGAGGCATGTGAGATGAATTGGATTGTGTGATGGCATAAATTCTAGAAATCTATGAAGTTATAGAACCATAGGGTTGTTACTTCTTAAACCTTAATGATCAAACCCATATAAGAACGTATGAATTAAGTAACGGGAGCATGAGGTATATATTAAAATATTATTTTATAGTGAAAGTTGGGTCATTAAAAAGAATAGCTTTGGAATATTAAAAGCCTATCATAGAAACTTAAAAATAAAATTTATAATCTATAATTGAACTGGGTGCTTTAATCATATAGTGGTACTAACAACAAACTTGAGTTTGATAAAGGAAAATTTTAATTTTTAACAAGGATGTAAAGTAAAATCTAGAAATAATAGTGAAAAGTGATAATATTAAAAAGAATATAGTGGTTGCCTATATTGAAGATTAGATAGTGGAAGATATACTTAGTTGATTTATATGTGTATTAGCATAGAGCTTATGCTTCAATATAATTGCTAAGTAATATAATGTGCAAAGATTAGAGGGAAAAATGAGTAGAAAAATAATTGCATGGTTAGAATTTTTATAAAAAAGAAAATGCAAGAGTTAACATCTTATTTTATCTATTAATTAGAAAGAATAAATGAATATTCATAAAGTTGTCTCAAAATTATTGTGATAAGATAGCACCAATCTTTTTATCCCCTACTAGGAGGCTATACCATAGAGATCGTCGTCAGATATACCAACTTTAGTTAAAGCCTTATGATCTATTGTTGGCTGGTTGGGGTCATCTTGAACCTAGCATCTAGATCTCTTGCATGGAACTGATCTTGGAGGTCATCGTCCATCACAACAATTAGTTCTGCCTCTTGTGCCCTCTTTGACAATTTTGTGGTGTAGAGAGGGAAGATTTTTGGGGAGATGTAAAGGCCATTGGGATATTAGAATATTTAAAAGACAACAAATGAATTTCTAGATGAAGAAAGAGCTCTTTTGATTAAGTAAGCTTTTTAGATTGTATTTTAGTGTTATGGGTTCAATTAGATTATGAAGCCATATTAGAGTAGGGTTTTGTTGATTGGGATGTGTGGAGTTGGTAACATATAGCTAGAATCTTTCTTTGATGCTAATAAATTATGAGTGGGTTGCAAAAGTGAAGAATTCGGCATAGGTAGAAAATTGAGGAGGTTCAGGAGAGAAAAAATTGTGGGGGAGATAAATAGAAGCTTTAAAAGAATAGGCATGAGGTAGAGAAAAATAAAATAAAATAGAAGAATAGTTTCACTACTATAAATAAGGGAGAGGAATTATTTTACATATGCAAAAATTTAATTCCATTGTCAATCATTTGAATTACATGGCTATTGACATTATTTATAATAATAAGCCATATAAAAATTGTAAAACTATTCTCAAGCTTGTAAAAAAATTTATTTTATTTTTTGTCCACCCAAATCCATAAAGTGGAGTTTTATAATGGTATAGGTAGGATACAAACCTAAGATTTTGGTAACAACTTTGAAGGCCCTTACTAATTAGATTGATTTGTACCAAATAAAAAAAATAAATTTTTTGATAACATATTAAACAATTACAATAAAATACATGGAGAATGACTTGATAACCACTAATAATAAATTAAATTCAAATAAGGGCAATAAAATAAACATGACATTAAATAATAATGATTTAATTGACAATGCAATGACTCATGTCTAGGGGTTAAAATAAATGACATGCACTGCTTTACTCTCTCACCCCTCCCTCTCTCCCTCATTTGACATTGCCAATCCCCTGGTGCTGCATGAACACTCGTATGAGCACCTTTGATTAATCCAAATTTCTTTGAGTTAATTTGAAATTATGATTATTTTTAATGAATTTTCATTCTTATACAATGTGATGATTTTAATTCTAATGCAGCATTAAGTATTACTACGCAAATTTAAAGTACATTGTTTAGAGTGTCAGTTGACATGTTTTCTCACAGGACATGTTTTTGTAGGGCTATATCATTATTAGGGATGAAGATTCCCTTGTGTTGAGAATAAAAGCCATTGCTCCTAAGTTCCTGTGGGATGTCAGTTTGTATATGCTTGAAAATGAGGAAAAGAAAAAGGAACCTGTCTTAATATGCAGGAAAAAGTTCTGGACTATAGTTTGAGGTACTATGTGGTCTGCTGTTTTTTCTCTGATAATCTATATAGTTAATATTTAGTTGCTTTGCTATTGGGGTTTAAATTGAACTAACTTAAGTTCTATTTTATATTCTTTTGGCGCTTTCCTTGCATGAAACAAAGATAGGATTATGGTGTTTCGAGATCAGATCGCATTGCCATTTCAACAGCTTTCACTCTTTATCATCAGCATTGTTGGCCTTATTTAATTTTTCCATTTCCATAACTTCTTTGAAAAAGCTTGTAGACTTATAATTTGTGTTCTGATTACTGTCTGTTTTTTTATAGCGAAGTAATCGAGCAAAAAAGTAAATTTATTTGTTAATATATTTATCAAACTTGTTGTCATGAAAATTATCTTTTGTGTTGTTCATTTATAGTGAGGGCTATTTATTGAAGAAATCAGCTTGACACACAATCCCTTCAATTTGTGATACTAAATTTTTTAGCCATACGGAATAGTTTATTTTTTATGTTCCATTCTTTGGCCAGACCATTTTATCTGCTTCCATTTACTTCGCACATCTCATGCCTCATCCCTAGTTTTAGATTCAAGTTGTGGAAGAACAGTTCAGTACAACAGAAGCGGTTTGGGGTTCTCTTAATCCTAATGTGTTTCATGCTTGCCTGTGCATGTGATACAACTCGAGACTATAGTCAAATGAGTTGCTTGGCATTCTTGTTGACCTACAGAAGCAAACTAGATATTTCATCATATGCTGTAACTAAGGAAATTTTGTGCTGAAATCATCTGTAATATTTTAGGCAGTAAAAGAGGAAGATGGAATGCATTGAAAGTGTTTTTTTTGGGGGTTTAGTGTCCCTATTTCATATTTAATCATAAAATCGTTATGGGCTCCGAAAATTAACATCCGACTTTTTAATAAAAAGAAAGTTTGGATGTTGTCATATAAATTTTTAGGAGACAGATGAAATAGTTGATAAGATACTACCTAGAGATTTCACCCTCATTTTGTGAAGACTTTAGATATGATTCCAGGTTTTCTATAGGCGCAAGCACCTATGGTTAATTACCCCTCTTAATGCGAAGTGAAAGATTTCGATTAAAGCTAGTCGTTAGGTCGCTAATTATTTAGCATTTAGTAGCAGCAAGTGAAGTATTAAACTTAGAATTATGAAATTTATCATCTTTTAACTTAAAGTGGATGGTTAAGAGAATGATGATGCGCTTGATCAAGATCCCATGGTTCTGTCATCCTAGATTGTCATGGTCCTTAATTTACTTAGTGGGAGGAATCGACTCAACGACAAGAATTCTTTAAAGAGTTATGGTTGTGTCTAAGAGAATCTTATAGATATAGGTTGATGTTTATCTAAGTAGACAATGTTAAGCTCATCTTAGCTAATAGAGAGTTTTTTTTTTCCTATACCTATGATTTACAACTCGAGGGGCAGAGCTATTGGGAACATATGGGCTATAATCATGATTATAACATAATGGTGTCAATTGACTGAACCACCGCCGTAAGATTCTAGAATCTGATCATACGCTGTTTTATGCCAAACTATGTGAATAAAGGATATGGGCCACACCCTTATTAGCATGAGATTATTTGATACATGTTATGTAGTCTAAGAGAACCTTATAGATTTGGGTTGATGTTTATCTAAGTAGACAATTTTAAGCCCATCTTAGCTAATAGAGAGTTTTTTTATCTATACATATGATTCACAACTCAAGGGGTAGAGCTATTGGGATTATATGGGCTGCAATCATGATTGTAACATAATGGTGTCATTTGACGGTGAACCACTTGGTCAGAGGATTCTAATTGTAACTGCATCATATGTGAAGTTTACTGATCAAACTATGTTAATAAAGGATACGAGTCAGCCCCTAGCATGATTATTTTAGAGTAAATATACAGATTTTGATTTGTCATTACTCATGAGCTCTTAATTTGTCACCTCTGACAAATTATTGTGAAAAGTGGATTGAGTAGATTTTTATTTTAAATTATTTGATGTTGAATTTCATTGATTTTGAATTTATATTTAATTGAAGTTTAGTTTGATGATAAATTAAAGCTTAAACAACTTTTGGTAATATATCCTCTATGGTTGAAGTATTCAATTAACACGGATATCAGGGTATTTAAACCTGCTTGATCATTTAGTTTATTATTTTGGATCCTATCAACTCCATTAATGTAATAACAAAATATTAGATCTAGATTTATATTTTGAGAACTTGAATTTGAAATGATTGAATACTAATATCTTAGATATTTTGATAATGATGACCTCTTAGTTGATATCTTTAATCAACACAATATCAATGGGATTAGAACTTATCAACTCTACTCCTTTGTTAGTAGAGGATCGGGTCTCTCAATCCATAATTGTGTTTCCAACTTGATTCAAAATTTAACTTTTGATATGAGATTTCTTCATTAATATCATTAATGGTCATTTGCAAATATAAAATAGAATCTTTAGTTTAAAAGTGACTATTTAATTTTATGATTAGTCCTGTCTACTCTAATCCTTAGAGGAGGATCTTTCTAATTAGCCGAAATTTATGACTCCCATTATATGGATGGAATGATCTACTCAAGAATGTGCATAATTGATAGATTTGAGTTTACTTTTTGAAAGAGAGATATTATATTTTTATGAAAATATTAGCTAATTATCAAGAATAATTGCATGATTCTCGAGATTAGAGTGAACTCAAATTAATTTTAATTTGAGCTTGCACAATATTCTCAGACCACGTGATTTAGCATTCAATATGCTGGTCCGAGCATATACATACAATCTAAATTCATTTAAGATTAACCTGCGCAGCACTTTAGACAGTAGATTTAGACATTTAGCACTGTGCCGGGGCCCTTGCTGGTTATAATTGCATGTAATCATTTATTCATTTTTTAAAGCACTTGCATATGCTTTCAGACGATTGAGATCAAGTTTAGGAAGTTCCTTAAAATATATTTGAATATCTCATTTTAAATTGTTTGCACGAGTTTTAAAACATCAAATTTAAGTGTCAAGTTGCTATCCAATGAGTGCACTATTTCATCATTTATGTTGCTTGCACGCATCCCGATGCAACCAGATTAAACATGGACTTGTCTCATAATGCATGTAGATGTTTTATCCATTCATTTGAAACTTTGCATGAACTTGAAACACTTGAATAAGAGATGAGCTCATTTCAAGGCATATGTAAGCAATCATTCTTCTATTCAAGCTTTTGCATACATTTGAGGACATTTAAGTTGAATGGATGATTGCAATGATTCATTTCTTTAGAAACTTGCATAGATCTTGAAGTACTTGAATAGGGTATACAAATCTTTTTTTTTTTGAAATTTGTGCAATAAACTCATTTCATTTAAATGCTTGTACGAATTTCGAAACATTTGAGTTGAAGGAGTGGTTGCTTCAAAATGAATGCAAGGCTTCATTTTAAATTTTGCTCATGTCTCCCTTGAAATCTTTTCAATTCATCTAATGAAACATGAAATGCAATCCAATTGATCATAAGAAGGTTTTGTCTGTGCTCCTAGACAAGTTATTAAATCACATTTGTGCTTGTAAGCAGGTAGTCCAATTTATTGTGATTCAATTACATTCTTCCTAAGCTTTTCATACTTAATTCATTTTGTGTGACATTTATTACAATTCCAATCTTTCATCTTATGATTTTGATTTTTAATTCATCTTTATTATGTGTCACATTAAGGCTTGTTAATTCATTTTGATTATGCCAATCCAAAGCTTTTTTGCAGGTTCGATTCATTATAAATTTCGGCGGCTTCTTGGCATCTGCCCTGCATATGGGGGTGCATCAAGAGTGGTGGGCCTTCCTACCATATTTATAGGAAGTATGCATGATCGGTGTCTTGCGACACCGTGGCCTAAAATTTTTGTACCTACTATGATTATAAGAAGCAATGCATAGGCTTTCAAGTATACCTATATAAATTAGTTTTTAATTTCGGTTTCAGTTTTAGGCTTAATATTCATTTTAAGTTATATCATTGAAGTTTCTTGTGCAAAGCTCGATAGAATTTCAGTCTCCTGACGTCGTCCTTGCATAGGGGGTTGTATTTGGGGGGTGGGGGTTACTTGGCTTGTCCATTACACTTATAAGAAGTGTGCATGATCAATATCTTGCGATACGCGGTTGAGGGTCTTCATACCTAGCGCACTTATCAGATGCAATGCATAAGCCTTCAGGTACCTGCATGAGCAGGACATACAATTTTTCTTACCGTGTGGAATAATGTGCATGAGTATTTAATTTGTAAGTTTTCATCGTCCCGCTAGAACAACGAGCATGAGTACTTAAGTGATTTAAGCATTTTTTATGTCACATTGGAACAATGTGCAATTGATTTTAGCATTTTTACCTTAGACACGCAAATCAAAGTGGTGTGGCATGAATTTCAAGGTGGCATAGGTTTCGAGGAGGGGGGGGGGGACTTTTCCTCTCTCTCTCCCTGCCTCTTTTTTTTGGCTATTTAATTTCTAGAGAGAGAATGTTCTTTGTTGAGAGAGAGTAAGGGAAGGGGGAGAATGAAGGCTAGAGAGAGGGAGAGTTATATTGTGACCGTGAGGTGAGAGGGATGCGGGAAACAGTAGTTGCACCTGTTGACTCTACTTTATTAATAAAAAATAATCTAGTCATGGCAAATACTTTGGTAAACCTACTTAATCTTCCCTGGGTATAAATTTCAGTTCTGGAAATAACTGACAGCTATGGACCTCTTCATTTTGTTGTGAGCATTGCGAAGGTCTATTTTTGAGAGAATTTCACTAGTTTAGCTGATAGTATCGCTCTGATTGAAGTTGTGCTTATTGTACTCTAATCAGTACTAAAGAACTTTTAAACATGTTATGCTGATCAGAATAAAAAACTATTATTCTTCTGTAGATTGATTTAATGCATTTGACCACGAGTTCCATGCTAATTAATTGGATTCTGCTCTTTTGACTTTTCTTTTTTAATGAACAAATCTATTATCAGTGTTCTGGCCTCTGAAGGTACTGATGTTAACTTTTGCAGGTTGTCTGTTATACTATTATTTTTTTCGGATGCCATTGAGCAATATTTCAAGTTCACAGGGAGAGTTTATTTCCATGTTTGATTCCATGCATTTCGATCATCTACCTTTAGTAGGAAATAGGCTTTGTGCAATTCACCAAACCCATCCCATATTTCGATCATCTTCCTTTAGTAGGAAATAGCCTTTTTTTTGAAAACAAAAATGTCTGCCTGGGATGAACAGGTGCAGTTCCCACTATATGCCTAAAGGATCTAAAATCCTGATTTCATGATTCCTGCAACTAATTGTAAGGATTTTATATCCCTAATTCAATGTTCAAGTGAAATATTTTTCTTGTGTAACTGGATTTAGATCCCTCCTAATCACTCTTGTAAATGTCAACACACTGTTCCCAGTCATGTATTTAATTTGATCGGTTACGATCATTCCATCTATGGTTAGGCTGGCTTTTTGACTGCCAAAGTTGGTTGCTTTATTGCCAAATCCTTGCCTTAAAACTTGGATGGCATGGCTGGAATTGGTCAAGAAACACTATCTAAGTACCATGGTGATTGTAGTATACTTGAAATCCTTTGTAGTATACAGTTAACACAAACAATGAGTTTCCTGTGGCAGTCAAGTTTTTAAGGTTTTGCTTTTGGTACCAAAAAAAAAAAAAAAAAAAGGCTTGTTACATCACGGTGTGATTGAGTAAATCATTATACGTGGAAGTAATCAGGCAACCACCACCTTTGTAAGCACTTCTTTCTCATTTGGGATGGTAGGACACCCCAATTTGGTTATGCTGTAAGTCATATCCACTGGGTGAATGCTATCCACATATATTAAGTGGATTCAAAAACCATTGTCATATTATCTAATTTCAATCATATCTTTTCATTTATTGGATTGACCACCAAACATCCAATCAAAATCTAAAGGACGAATCCAACAAAAAGACAGAGGTCTTCTATCCTGCAAAAGTCTAGAGAGAGAGAGAGAGAGAGAGATTAATTGTTGGTGGGGGCAATGAAATGATTCAATAATTTATGAGAAGTGGCCACAGCTATAAGTATTTCAGTGATAATGGCCACCATTAGTGTTTGTAAGGATTGGGGCCTTTCGAATTTCAACAAAATCCAGCAGCTGCCCAACCCATCATTGTCTCCCACTTTCTCACTCTATATGTGCGATGTTTTGTTTCTTGAAATGACGCTTTTCTGATCCAGAAGTTTGGAAAAGACTGCAGGTCTTCTCCTTTTTAATCTTTGCGGACGCACCATGAAAAAGGAAGGTTGGAAGTCTATAATGGTTTGTTTTCATGAGAGTTCAAAGGTCTTTGTTGTGTGTTTTGTGATTTGTAACCTCCCAGCTACCAGCTCGCATTATTCCAGTTTGTTTGCTGCTGGGGGTTGACCTAAGCTTTCATGATTCCTTTTATATTTTATATCTCACTGATCAAAATTGTATGCAAAGGCAAGAGTGTCATCACCTATCCTTCTGCTTTTACACCCAATGGACTCACTGATACATTTGACTCCCTTTGGTCAAGTTATGATACATCCCATCAATTTTCCATAAATATTAATGGAAATCTGTATCACTTGGATAAACATGAACAAACGAACCCTCCGCCAAATAGCCTCCTATAATTTCTGAAATTTTATGAATTTATGCGCATTTATTTACATGATTTCATATATATGCCTGATTTATATGAAGAAAAGTAGAATCTAGAAAATTCATTTTTTATAGTGTAAGTTTGTTTGGGAAGTATAACTTTGTTCTTCTCTTATGGTTAGGGCACGGCTAACCAGCATCTGATTCCTATATTCTTAACATTTAAGATATTTTTGCAAGGGGTTAGATTTTATTTTAGATTATAGATTATTAAGGTGGGGATTGTTTCTCCCTGTTCTAATTGGTTCAGTCCACCTAGTTTTTTCTGTCTAATGGGTATATTCAAATTCCTTTTGGCTAACATAAATGAAGGTCGTTGAGTCGTTGCAGTTTAAGGCTAGCTTACCTTTTCAATCACCGAGTGAACTTTTTTCTGTTTCACATTACCAAACCCAACTTTATTTTTTATGACAAGAAACCATTGCTTTATTTTTTATTTAATGTCAATTTTCCTATGAAGGGAAAATAAATTTTTTTTATTTAATTTTTCTGCACTTGAGAGCATGTAATTAAAATTAGAAATGAAAGGGAGGCATCTTGCTTATGTCATTTGGCAGATGTGTAAATACAAAAAGAGCTGCGAATTTGTTGCATATTTGGTGCAGTAGTCTGCATTTAATTAACTCAAATAGTGTAGTAAAAAAAAAAAAATGAATTGACCAAAATTTAGCGAAAATCAAAGCAAGGATGCAGTTGTTATATAGATACAATCCAAGCAAAACTTGTACATTATTTGAACATTTTGTAGGCAACAAACACAAGTAAAACCAAGGATGCGCTTACAAGTTGCAATAAATCGCCAAAATCCATAGAAATAATCACTTATATGTACAATTAAACTCTGGTTGATTACCCCATTGGTGAGAACCACCAAAATTGTAAACAGAGATGTAGGCTGAGGTGTGCTTCAATATTGCTCGAGGTTAAGAATGGTGAAAACACACCATTCAAGTTTTGATATTTCATCTTTGATTTGTCACCACACTTTCACTTGGCGGATTTCTCATATTTGATCTCTTCGGTTTTTTGATTGTTTGGCTGTGATTTTCGAGGGGTATACGAAGGAAATGCGGCTTTTTTCTCCAATATACTTCCTCTTGAGCTGCTCTATTAGGACTTTTTTTTCCAAGTGCTATCAAATTTTTTTTTTTTATACATAAACAAATTATATTTGGCTCATTAAGAAGCTCATATTTGAAATAAATAAATATTTTTAAATTATGGGGTATTATATATAAAATATTAATTAGATAGTAAATAAGTAGAATTGTTTTATTATATTTGGCTCATTATTAATTTATTTTTATTTGCTCAAATTTTAGCTTCTGTTCAGCCTATTTGGTTTGAATTTTAATGTGACGCTCATGTATGATTTATTCATGAACAAATTTCAAACATGAGCTAATTATGAGCATATCAAATTTTAAAAAAAATCCGTTTACATCGAATTGATGAGAATCTGCTTGAATTGTTGGTTTGACTAGTCAATCGGTGAATTAGTAAATTGTTTTAAAATTTTTAATGAAATGATTAAAATTTTTTAAAGTAATAATTAAATATAATATTTTAAGTAAATATTTTAAAAATAGATTGAATACATCTTAAAAGTTTTATTATTATTAATATAAATTTAATCAAATTAATTTATAATATAAATATCAAGCTATTATATCAAGACATCATTTAGGTAGGTCTAAAAGTTTTTTCTTAGAAAAGTTTTTCTTCTATATATAGAGTTGTAACATTAGCTCTTTTTATGACGTGAGAAAAAAAGATTTTAGAAATATGTTGAAATTTGATTTGGAATATAGCAATAAAGAATTAAATTAAAAAATTAAGCTTTTAAAATATTAAATGTGTTTTTAAATCTAAAAATAATTTTTTTAAATTTTTTTTAATTTTATACTATTAGTATATATTTTTATAATATAAATAAATTATTTTAGGAATATAAAATTTATAATAATATATTATAAATGTTTTACATATTATATATTATATTATTATTTATATTTTAATAAATTTAAAATAAATTTTTTACATTAAAATTTTATATATTTATTATAAGTTGTATTATTATTTATAAATCTATATAAACTTATTTTTAATTTTTAAATATGTTTAATATACATATATTTATATACATAATAGATGTATAATTATATCTTAATAAATTTTAATTTGATTTTTAAATTTATAATTATTAAAAATATTATTTATATATTATTTATTTTATTTTATATTTATCATATATTTATATTATTTTATTATTTAGATTATTTTTAATAATTTAAATATTTATTATATTATCCGGTTCAACTTCCAGTTTAATTCCGGTTGAGCTATTGAATCTTGAATATCTCTTTCATCTATTTTTTTATTCGGTCCGATTTTTATAATCTTGTTTAATATCATTTTAATAAGGAAAAATGGATTTTATTCAAAGCACTGTATTAATTTACATAATTAACATGGTTTTAATCTTTTTATTATCCTATTATAAGTGTTAATGTCATCAACTTAAGATTTTAACTTAAAATTAGGTATTAAGTTTTATTGTTTTGAAACTTTCTTTGTAAACATTATTTTTCATCTTAAGAGTTTTTTGTACATATGTTTGAGTGATAATTTTATTATGGTTAAAATCAATAATGATTATAATTACCCTCATTTTAATTTAAATTTTAAAATGAAGACATTACATACCATATAAATGCCCGTAAGTAATATGATCTGTATACCATTAAAATGTTTTCCAGTTAAGTGCTTGTTTAGCGGCATGAAGAAGCTCCAGCAATTTGCGATATAAAATAATAATAATAAAAAAGAATCCATTATCCAGATGAAGCAACAAAAAAAAATAAAATAAAAAATTCTTATCCAGATGAAGGCTATTTTTTTAAGTGATCTTCTAAATTTATCCAAACTAATCCAAGCTAGATTAGTCTTGACATTATTTTCGCAAAACTCCTAAAAATCCTTACCTTGCACCATGAACTCTATATTACTTTTTAAGGTATTAAACTAAGGTTGCATATTCATTCTCAATCATCAATCTCAACAAAAGAGCTTCCACCATCATCATATTATGTATTCAAATACAATTTAAAAAGTGCTTTCTTGATCAGAATTTTATTTCAAAAGATATGCATTTCTTGTAGAGGATTTATCTTCAAACTTGTTAGATTTTTCACAGCTTTTTAATGATTAATTTTTTATTAATGTTTAAATTCATATTATTAGATTAAAAATATTTATAATAGAAAATTTCAACTAGTGAGCACTACTATATAACCTAACCTTTTCTCCTTATGTACACATACTCATAATAATATTTTTTTTTTTAAGATAGAACCCATTAGCAAGAAAATGCTACATTCTTAATACCCTTGGTGCAAAATCAAAATCTAATTATTTATTTTATTTTCATTGTATATGCTTATGATTAATTTAGAAGTTTATTTTGATTAACTTGTAATTTTGTATCTCTAGCCTTTTCTTTGTATAATTTGCTTTAAAATAATTGCATGTATATTGATATAAGGGTCTAAGACTGGGTAATTTTGAAGTTAGAACTTTATCAGAAAGATCTAAATTATTTTAAGAGAGTTTAGGATGTAAGTATTTTGCTTGTGCAATTATATAATCATTTCTTCTCTCACTCATTTAAAAAACTTCCTGTCTAATATCTTTTCATCATATATTATTAACAAAAATTTATATGAAACCTAAATTAATCTCTGAAAATCATGTTAAAAATTTCACTAGGTTAGTAGAAGATACTTTAGATCTTAAGATTTATGAAATTAAATTAAGGACTCCAAAACTCTTAGAAAAAATAATAATAAAACCAACTATAAGAACCTAAAGGAAAAAAAAAATGTAACCTTTGATGACACATTTATAAAATAATAGAATCCTAACTTCTCCTTTAAAAATGATATCTATTAAAATAGAAGAAAATAATCATACTAGAACTTTAGGGGAAACCAAACTCTTAAAAGACTATTAATTTTAAAAATGATGAAAGAGGAGAAAATCAATTTAGAAATACAAAAAATTTTAATGATTCAACTTAGAGAGTCAATATGATGACATACATGACTATAATAAATTAGTAGATTTATTAATTCAAATAGATGAATATTTTTGACTAGTATAAAATAAATGGCAATTAAGCAGTATTTTTAACTAAAATGAAACTTGTAGAAAAAATAAAGAAAAAGATTTGAGAAGAAAGGATGTTAAAAATGAAATATTATTTTAGTCATCATGATAAGAAACTACATAGTTAATTATTGAATTCATGATAGGGTAGACTTTCTTTAATTGAACATTTGAATATTTTCAAAGACCTAGTTTCTAGCATTGACAATGTAGATAATGATTATAAATTATGTTGTGGATTATGGCTATGTCACTTTGGGTGAACTAATTGGTGGATTAAGGCTTTTCTAAAATGCTTAAGAAAGTGAGGATAGGTGTGAAGAGGTTAGTTTTTAGGTGGTGTTTAAGATATAGACTCAATAATGGTAGGCTAAACCCAGATAAATCACTAAACAAAACTTGAAGCATTATAATAGAGATCCAATGACATGAGATAAGAAGAAGTCTACTTTTAAAATAAAAATTTTAAAAACTTTTATTAGATATAAGATAATATTTTGGATTTTTTCTCAAGATTAGTCTTATGAAACTGTTTCTAGCTGACAGGTTGATTAGTGGATTAAAGTTGTTAGAAATTGGGTTTAGAGTATAAATAAACTTATAATAACACTTGTAATTCAAATTTTAGTATGTCTAGTATGATTTTAGAGTATTTTAAAAGTTTAGATGAGTTTAAGGCCAACAAACCATACTTAGATATAGACTGGGTCTAGTTTGACCAATATCTAGTTGAGCCCTCCAAAAAAAGATTTTAATTCTTTTGAGTGGATATTTTTTGTGAGAATAAAAATATTATGGTAGAGATGGAGATGAGTAAAAAAAGAATAATAGAAGAAAAGGACAATAAAAATCACAGCAATAATTAAGATTACTAACCAAAGTGACCTATGCTTAAAGGATCACTAAATCCTATCTTGAGTTGGCCGGCCACCATGGGCTCCCAACAATTTAGATTCTCTTCCTACTTTTGTTGCATTCAAATTTTATAAAGCTTTCATTCTACAACAAATAAGTGTTTAAGTAACCATATAATAATTCAAACTTAAAGAGAGAGAGAGAGAGAGAGAGAGAGAGAGAGAGAGAGAGAGAGAGAGAGAGAGAGAGAGAGAGAGAGAGAGAGAGAGAGAGAGAGAGAGAGAGAGAGAGAGAGATTGGATGGACGATGAGGGTGAGGGTGAGGGCATCCCACTCAATTCCCTATCTCCACCCTCTAAGCTGGTGACTCCATTTTAAAATTAATTATATCTTATAAATATTAAATTAATTAATTATAATTTAATAAATTATTTTTCCCCACATCATATTAAAAAACTTACATAACACAATAATACATAAGTCACCATACACCCACTATAATGTGCAAAGAATATAAAATAAAATGATTCAAGTTCAATTTTTCTTCATTTCCTTGCATGCTTTGCTTCAAGTCTAAAGCTTGATCCCTTGGCTTCATTTCCCTCCATGCTTGGACCTTCTTGTGCTACACCAAATTGACTTAAGATTGATATTAAAAATACTTTTGAATTATTTGAACCTCAAGTCTTACTAAGAGAAGTGTTATGAGTTGATCAAGAAAAAAAAATGCATTCATCTTTAGAACTAATAATCAAATCCTTCCATTTAAACTCATAGATCTTTTAAGAGACTTAACCCTTATATACCTATAGTACATCATTAGAGTAGAAGGCACTTGCTCAAGAGAAAATCACGAGCCCAACATAGGAGCTCGCCCTCAAAAGATCAGCTAAGAACTCCCAATGTAGTATGAAGAACGATGGTTTTACAACATGCCAGGGCCACCTGATGAATGGGAAGACATGCCATGACTCCAGGATAGGAAACTTACTACTCGCTCCAGCATCTAACTCTTAAGTGGCTACGATACCCCGTGAGGGTGAATTGGGTATTTTAAAAATTTTAAGTTAAAATTTAATTTTAATTTTTTTATAGAAATGTTAGTTGAAAATTATGATCTTAAAAATATAATACAATAATAAATTAAAATAAATGTGGAAAAGTAAAAAAGGTAGGAGGCATTAGAATTTTACACGATTCGACCAAACTTAAAAGTTGAACTATGTCCATGCCTAACAACTCATGCTAAGAATTCATTAAATATCTTAAGAGTTCAAAAATCTTTCATACTCTTTTACATTGTGTAAGTATAATCTCAAATCACACTCTCCTACAACGGGAAAGTACATCCCCAAACACATACTTTTGGCACCCGTAAAGTATAATCCTAAACAAATTGCATACTCTCTTACATGGGAAAGTGTGAAGATGCAAGATTTGACTTGAATAACTCTCTTCCATTGCAAGAAGAATTCTTGAAGAAGAAATATTGATCTTCTCTTGAGAAAGCTTGAAATGGAAAGAATGAGGAGAAGAGAGCTTGAAATCTTGAATGAAAAGTCACCTTAGAAAAATATTACAATTGGTTAGCCAAGTTAGGGTTTCATCAGGAGAGAATCATAAAGCAAACACAAACCATTGAATAGGGAATAACAAGTAGATTGGGGAAAAAATAACTTGAAAATTTTTTGAAGTTTAATTTCAAAATTCAGATCAAATAAGTTTGAATTTGACTAATTCAAATTCAAATAAGTGTGGGATGACCAAGCATTATGGGATGAGATATAAGTGCAAATCATTTAATTAATAATCATTATATAATTAAGAGAGCACTTAAGAAAAAAGTTTGAATTAATTCAAAATGAAATTCAATATTCTACATGCATGGGATGGCCAAAATTTTTCCATAAATGGATTAATTAATAATCAATGTAAATATATCAATTAATTACTTAGGGAATTAATTTAAGAAAAGATTCAATTTTCAAACACAATTTAATTATAATTTAAATGAGTATGGGG
The DNA here is from genome assembly GCA_021442155.1 of Cymbidium sinense. NCBI lineage: Eukaryota > Viridiplantae > Streptophyta > Magnoliopsida > Asparagales > Orchidaceae > Cymbidium > Cymbidium sinense. The sequence goes on along the minus strand of CM038218.1, from coordinate 167,020,184 downwards.
GGCCACTGACAATGTTTTCTAAAAAAAAGGATAAACGTAAAAAGAAAATTGATTTATAAAATCTAATTTGAATAAAATTAATTATAATAGAAAAAAAAAACAAATTAAATCAATAGGGGGGTAGTCAAGATATTTTTTTGGAGAAACAATTTTGGAGTTAATGTAATGCTAATTTAAAATTATAATTTTAAAATGTGCAAAAGTGAAAACAATTAATGCATTAAACTAATTGAATCACATGTATCATGAATAAATCCATGTAAAAATTTGGCCAAATCATGAAAAAACATTAAATTAAATTTAAAAATTGATATGAGGAAGAAATATAATAATTTGGATATAGAAAATGATCATTTGAATAATTAATTAAATAATCCATTCCTCATGATTTAATTAAATGATAAAATAATAAATAAAGCATAAAAATTAATTGTTGTAATGTTAAATAAACTAAATTAAGTTTTTGATGCAATTGATAAGGTATTAAATAATGTAAGTGATTGTTGAAAATTAATACAAAAAAAGGGAAAATATTTTGAAAATCAAAATAAATGAAATAAAATTAATTTAGAATTAATTTATTATTTTTGTGAGCTTTTTGTCATTTTATGCAATTACTAAGAATATTCCTAATGAATAGAAGTCCAAGCTAAATTGTCCTTCTAGAGTAGAGTGATTTAATTTGGTCGAGTAATTTTTCTGAAATACTTGAAATAAAATATTAGTATTATCCAATCATATGTTTGTTATCATCAAAATCAAATAATTTAATTATGAGCTCATGAAGTCAACACTGACCAGATGATTTAGACTCACCTTGAAGAATAATTTGGGTGATGACTATAGGGAAACTCACTAGTCTTTAGCTTCAACTCATCCCATGTACCAAGTACAAGTGAGTACCACTAGATGGAGAATCTCATAGCCATCACATAGCTACATGACATAAACATCTCAGCTTATGATTTTTCTTTAGGGTCTATTTATATTTTTATTTTCTTACTTGAGTACCTTGTTACCTTATATGTAGTCCTTTGAACTTATAAATATGAAGTCAAGAGGTATATTTAAGATATTTTTCATCTCACTCAGACCTCTTTCTTTGGGTCTACTTGTTTTGAACATTGGTTTATGGTAGTGGACATTCTCTTATTGATTTCGGCAGTTCCCTTGTTAGATTTGGATATACTTTTGCTTTTCTATGTACCTACCTTATACACTTCACTAATATATTCTCCTCGACAGAGTAGAAGGCACTTGCTTAAGTGAGAATCGAAAGCCTAACATAGGAGCTCACCCTCAAAAGGTCAGCGAAGAGCTTCCTGCATAAAATGAAAGGTGATTGCATCATGACTCACCAGCCAACTAGAAGAACTTAGTGTCCTTCCGTTGCGACTAATGATTGGTAAGACATGCCTTGACTTTAAAATAAGGAACTCAACACATAGCTGACTAAGGTGATTTGGACTCACCCTCAAGAAATATGGGCAACCACTACAAAGCAAGTTGCTAGTTCTTGGCTTCATAGTTGCCTTACTTGCCTAGTATATGACGTACATGTGTCAACACATGATTTACAGCTAGGGTTTGTATATTTTTTTATATAGTTACTTGAGTACTTTGTAGCCTTATATGTAGTAATCTAACCATATAACTATGAGGTTAAGAAGCATGTTTAGGATCTTTTTTCTCTCTTCAACACCTCCCCACTGAGTCTACTTGTTATGGACATTGGTTTGTGATAGTAGACATTCTAATATTGATTATGATAACACTCTTATTATTTGGTGCTAATTCAGCTTATCTCTATACTTATTTTTTTTTCACTTCAACCATATCTTTTCTTGACCTCCACTTACTCTTAGCTAGTCTCGTCAGTAAGGTCTAAGATTGTTCCATCGATAAATTTATATCCAATACACCTCGCACTAGCTCAACCCATTTTCCTAAAGCTCCTACTAAAGATGGTTCTATGAACATTAGGAAAATATTTTCTTTTAAGTTTCATAAAAAGGAACTTGTGTAGAATTAATGTAAAACCCAAATTTTATTCTTACACAAAATTGAAGATCTATTAGATGATCATTTATAAGAAGCTTATGATGACTCCAATATCATATAAAGAATTAAAATTCATTGATAGCTCTTATTTTAATGTGATGGGTTGCCATTTTATTGTTAAAACTAAATAAGAAAATTAGAGAAGAAAGAATATATTAATATGTGTGTTGTGTGTAATGGCAAGGGAAGTACTTTAGTTATAGATGTAGAAATTGATATGAATACTATTTTAACACAAAATATAAGTAAAGCTGACCTTAAAATTTAATATCACTTTGAACCATTTCATGTCAACTATGTAAATTAAGTGTCACTCTTTATTAATATTAGTAGTTGTAAAGATTAAATTAATATGAATATATAATAGAGTTATTGATGTGATATAATGAATTTTTTTTTTTAAACAAAGAGAAATGTATTTTTGATTACTATAAAATACAACATAAAAGAAAATCAAAATAGGTAAAAGTAAGAAAAGATAGTTACATGTAATTGCATCTAATGTATGGAAGGTTTGACTTCTCTCCATATAGTAGATAAAGTTTCCTATCAGGTGTAGTGGAGATGATGAACTTTTTTATTTAAATCACCTTAATTAGCTAGATAATCAACTGGCTTATTGCCTTCTATGTATATATGATTGATAGTGAAAGTGATTTTGCTTAGGTAGTTTCTAGTTTTCTTGTGGATTTATATCAATGTCCATGACTTAACTATGATGTTTTGTTATTGTCAAGTGTTCAAAAGGATTAAGGAGTCCATCTAAATCCAGACATGAGCTAATTTTAGGGAGTGAGAAATTTTAATTGTAGTGTAGCATGCAATGTACTCAATATGGATGGTAGATTATGCAAATCATGTCGCTAAGAAATGTAGGATACATCTTATAGTACCATTATGGAAAATGCCTCCAATACTTGATTAGTTTGTGATATAGTTAAAGCTTCTATCAATGTTAATCTTTATGAAGGGATTGTGTGGTTTCAACCATAACATTGTATTGCATATGATTATTCTTTGAGGTGGGGCTAAATTTAAACTAATAAGTAGAGCGTGGTATCCCTTTATCTATTTATTATTGAGGCACACATTTTGAATAGCTTTGAATAGTTAATTTTTGATCATTGTGATTTTTTTATCTGACTTGTATTTTTGTTACCATGTTTATTGTTATTTTATGGAATCTAGATTGAACTAGAGAGCAATCATTGAAATGATGGATCTGATGTGTAGCTTCTAATTTGTGTTGCTATATGGTTTCTAGAACTCTAGCATATCTGTGATTGTTTGAATATGAATTTTGTTGTTTGCTATTTTAAACATTTCTTATAATATGTCCAAAATTTCATTATAGTTACAAGTGATGAAGGAGGTTGTATACTCTGTTCTTCAAAGTGGCATAAGGGGCATATTGAAGACATTCTTAACCCTTTTAGTTTTAAAAGATCACCAATTAGGGGGATATTATGCATTATCCTCCACATGAAGAAAGACATGGAAGGCTTTAGGATGCTATTTGAAATGAATTTTCCCTATTGGATGGGGTGATCAATGACGCTTATTCTTTGATAAATAACTTCTATGATGGTGGTAAGTCTTCCTTTACCTTTAATAACAAGTTTAACCTCATTGTTGGTAATTATAGGAGTTGACTTAATTTTCTAACAAGTTGCTGCAAGGAGGACTTCAAAAAGTTTGTGGTAGTCCCAAGTATCATTATGCCAAAAATTGTTAACCATAAGGTTTTATGGGTTCGGCATGAGGGCCAAGTTAGAGAGCAAAAACTCACCATGCTAGTGATCATTCCAATATATAATATTTCTTGCACTTATATTATGGAATAGTAGGTCTTTAGCATTATTTCTATTAGTGATTATTTCCTTCCATGTGTTATAATCAGCAAAATGAGCTTATACTTTTTAAGGGTGTTTTTTCCTTACATAATTTATGATGGAGATAGTTTGCCTAGAGAGATTTATTGTCTTTGAATCTAATTCATAGGTTAATCATGTTACATTTAATATTACCAACCCATGTTTTAAGCCCCAAATCACCTTTTTCAATTAGTTTACAAAATGTTTTCTAACTCACTAGCTAGTGGATAGATTTCTTATTATTGAATCTATTCTATCTCCACCTGAACTGAAACTAGAACTTTTTGGACTTGGGCAACATAAAGAGGAATGTAGTTTAATATACTCTTAGCAAGAGTAACCCTCCCACCAAAGGATAGAAAAGTGTTCTCCCAAGAGGTTAGTTTTCCTCATATTTTTTTTATTAAGTCATCATATAGGCTGGTTGTAATTTTACTCTTGTACATGTTTACTCCTAAATATGGGAAGGAAATTCAGTAGTTTTGAACTGAGTGTGATCTTTTATCTAATTTATTCTTTTTCTAAAGATATATTTTCTAGATTGGAATTGGCATTTGCTCTTGTTGAATTGAGAGGTCTTCAAAATCCGTGATGTTCATGACCTTTTTTATTGCTATTTTTCTATCATTACAAAAGATGAGGACATCATAAGAAAAAGCCAAATGGGAGATAATGGTTTTTGCTTTATTGGCATAGCATGTGTGCTGATTTTTCTTGTAGACTTGGTTGAGTTGTCTTGAGAGATAATCCTAGGCTAAAATGGAAGGTATGAATGATAATGGATCTCCTTATTTGACACTACATTTGCCCCTAAGATGACTTTGGTATTATTGATAAGAATGGAATAATAAGTATCCTTAAGCAATCTTTTTATAATGTCATAGAGTTGTAAGTTGAAGTCCCGAGCCCTCAAAAATGGATTATTAAATCCTAATTGTTGGTATCAAATGCTTTTCTAATATCAACTTTCATGATGAGATTGCCTCCTCTACATTTTCTATGCATATTTTAATAAACTTATAAGCCTGTAGTATGTTGTCTAAAATTTATCCGCCTTTCATAAATGCAGCCTAGTTTTTGAAATGATTTGGGGGGAGTTATTATAGATGGGACTTGATTATTTAGCTTATGAGTTTGGATATTATAGAGGTTAGATTGATGGGTTTGAAATTATCCCAAGTGAGAACATTATGTTCCTTTAGAATGAGAACTATAGATGCTATTGTGAAATTTTATAAATCTTACCTCCTTTGAAGAAATTTTGTATGGCATCTATCTTATCTTTTTTAATGATATGCCATGTGTTGACCCCATTTTTGAATGAGGTTGACATCATCCTAATTTAATAATTAGGATCTCTAATCTAAAGTTAGGAATTCCTAATTAGACACTTAAGACACTATATGTGGTGATTAAGTGCATAATCAAACCAAAGTAAAATATTAAATTAAATTAAATATAAAATTTGAAAAATCAAGCTCAATACATTAGAGTGAAAGCCAAGGTTATCCTAGTGGATCTCACTAAGACCTAGATTAACTCAATTGGACTATGTGAATGTAATTAAATCCAATCTTAATACAAATCAAAATTAAATAACTTCTAAGAAAGATGAAACTTGCAGGATGTGTATTAATTATATAACAGTAAGTAAAATCACAATAAAAATATAAGTTTTCTATACCTAACTTTGACGCCATGTTAGATCTTATTCTAGGTTCATCTTTATTCTCTAAAATTTATTTGAAAAGTGGAAGTCAACATTCAAAACTCTCGATGGTATTTATATGGTTAGTCATGCCATTTGGTCTTTTAAATGCACCTACTATATTCTTGAGACTAATGAATAATGTATTGGTCACTTTCTTGTAGTCTATTTCAATGATTTTCTTATCTATAACACAGACAAAAAGTTGCATCTACATTATTTAAGAATGATCTTTGAAAAATTGAAAGTAACAATGTAAAATTTAAGAAATATATTTTCTATCAAATTGAAGTCATCTTCTTTGATTTTATTCTATTTGCTGATGGATTAAAAGCAAACCCATCAAAAATTAAGTCTATTATAGATTGACCAACTCTGAAGTCTTTTGTGGATGTTAGAAGTTTTTATGGACTAGCTACTTTTTATACATAGTTTATAAAAAATTTTAGCACTGTTGTAGTCCCTATCACTGATATCTTAAAGAAAGATAAATTTACTTGAACCATAGATGCTGAAAGGACCATAAAATAAATTAAGACCCTTATGACATTTTCACATGTCTTAAGACTTCTTAACTTCAGTAAAGTACTTGAAGTGACTTGTGATGCATTAGGTATTAAAATTGGTAAAATATTAAGTCAAGAAAATCATTCAAATGGTTTTTAAAAGAGAAATTAAATGACCATAGATAAAAATATTTTGCATACAATTGTGAATTTTATGCAATTATTCAAACTCTTAAGTACTGGAGACATTATATTTTCCATAAATAGTTTATTTTGAATATAGATCACCAAGATCTAACGTTTATTAACTCCTAAAAGAAGCTATATTATAAACATGCTAAATAGGTTAAATATCTTTAGAACTTTTTCTCTATGCTTAAACATAAACCTGAAATAGAAAATAAACCACTAGACTCTCCATCTAGAGTATCTTTAATGGTTTCATCCTTCAAATTTTAAATCCCTAGATTTAAAACTTAAAAAAAGATTATAAAATTTGCTCTAATTTTCATATGATATATTGGAACATGAATCCAAGCCCTTGGCTTTTTTTAATAGTTTCTTTATCATTATAGATGGATATGTTCATAAAATAGAGATTATGTATTCCCAAAACATCCATAAGGTAATTCCTTATTTCTAAACTTCATTCAGGAAGTATGTCAAAATATTTTGGTAAATTAAAAACCCAAACACTAGTTGAACAAAGATTTTACTGGCCATCTCTATGAAATGATATTGAATGTAACATAGCCTAGCGTTACACTTGTCATCAAGCTAAAATTGTCAAATAAAAAAGATTGTTATACTTCATTACTTATTCCTTCTAGACCATGGGAAGACCAATCTGTAGATTTCTCACTAGGTTTACCAAGGATGCTTCATGGACATGATAGTATATTTATCATTGTAGATAGATTTTTTAAAATGGCATATTTCTTACCTAGCTCAAAATCAAATGATGCATTTCACATAGCAAGATTATTCTTTAAATAAAATTTTATGTTACATGGAGTCCCATCCACTATAGTTTTTGATTAAGACATCATAATTATAACTTATTTTTTGGAAAGCTTTATGGAAATTAATGGGAATATAACTAAAATTCTCTTATACATTTCATCCACAAACTGATGGACAGACATAAGTCATCAATAGGATCTTATGAAATTTACTTAAATGTTTAGTTGAAAAAAACATAGGAAACTAGGATTTAACATTACCTACATTTAAATTTGCATACAATAGTTTTATTTCAAGATTGGCCTATAAATTACCATTCAAGATAGCTTATTAATATAACCCTAAAATGCTTATTGATTTAGCTAATACACATACTCATGCATTTCTGATTCATCATATACAGTTATATGTGATTTTCATAGTCTTCATAGACATAAAGAAATAATTGAAAACACAAAATGCTAGGTACGTTGAACAAAAGAATAAAGATAAAATATTTAAGAAATATGACATGTGATTATGTATTGGTTCATATCTATCTTGAGAGATTTCCTTCCACTAAATATAAAAAGTTACAAGTGAGAACATGTGGGCCATTTAAAATTATTAGGAAACTTGGTACTAATGCTTATGTTCTTGAATTTCCCCTTCATATGTTTATTAGCCCTATTTTCAATATAGAAGGTCTAATATCTTTTAAAAGAGTTACCTAACCTCCAAATTTATAGAATGATATTTTTGCATGAGAAGTTAAAAATTATTTGTTGGTACCTTTCCAGCCAATATTCTTTGAAGTGGAGAACATCATTATAGCTAAAACACTAACATATGATAGTATTGTTTAGAGATTCCTAAATTGGTGAAAAGACAAGCCACTAAGTGGATACCTAGATGATCTTAGAGGAGCTACAAAGCTTTACTCCAAACATCTTGAAGACTTTCAAAATCCTTAGTCTTTAGAGTCCAAGGGAGTTGATGTAGCACATCAAAGGAGGAAAAGACCTGTCATAAGGTCCCAAACCAAATGATTAAACTTATGAGGACCTTTATTATATTTTATGTGTTGTGAAATTTTATATTTATATCTCATATGTTGTATTATGTAGCACAAGATGTACTTAATCATGTTTAAGTGTTGTATAAGAGTTATATTTAAAACCATTTAGTGTTTTAGGGTCAAAAGTGCATCAACAGTATAAGGCTTAGGTGCTTGCCTTCTAGCACCATGACACCATGACCAATTCCATATAGGGTGTTTGGACAGAGAAACAAGCACCTAGGCACTAGCCTGTGGTGCCTCAACACTGCAAAATGATGGGTTTCATGTTATAACAATTTTTTTAGTGGTTTTCTCCCAATAGGCACATCTCTTGGAGTATTATACTTTATAAACTCTTATTCTGACTTAATGGACGAATTTGAATGGTTTTGTGTGAAAATTTGGAGTGAAACTCTTAGGTTGGAGTTTGGTGGCCGATCATCCAAGGATTTGGTGATCTCTTGCTACAATGTTACTTTGGTGAGTAGAACTCTTTACATCTCTTCTACTTTGGTGAGTGGAAGATCTTGAACAAGCTTTCTTTCTCGCTCCACCATGACACTCATTGTGATCGCACCACACCCATTTTTCCCACAACTTGGGGAAGATATAACACCAATTTATGAAAATGACTAACACATAATAATTGATGATTTTACCAATTAAAACATACTTTTGGGAGGACCCTATTGAACTTTTTATATGGTGCAATATTCATGTACATGTTGGAATCAAATATCTTATGGAAGGATAGATGATTACTATGAAGGGAGGATTATTACAATTAAGTGCATCAAACTTAAAGGTTATTACAATTAAGTGCATACTATTTGAAGGTTATAATAAGTATATAAGCAAATGTGCTACAACTAGAAGTCAAAATAGAACTATGGCCAAAAAATTCTAAGATAGCATAAGAAGTTCTTGATATTGATGCTCTCAAAAGGAAAACTCTTTACATTCATAGTTCCTTTAGAACTATGTATAAGCAAAAGTTAACTCATGCTCTCTAGAAGAACATTAAAGTTTTCACTTAGTCAACACTAGAATGGCAAGATTATATCTCTTATGATAGACTAGATATTCTAAAAAAATGCAAGACTATTAAAGAGAAGATAAGAAAATGTTTTCCTATATAGTTAACCCAATAAAATGAGAAGTTTAAAAGCTTCTTGAAGAAAGATTACTAAGAAATTCTAAGGTGCTAATGCTAAAATAAAATGATAAGCAATGAAAGGTAGTAGCCATTGTGATCAAACTTTGATATAAACAATGATAACACCATAGTTAATAGTCATTATATACATAAATTATCATACATGAACCCGAATCTTTGATTTTAGACATGTTGAGAACTTCCCCAAATCTTCTACTTTAGTTTAGTTAGAGTAGTCAATTCTTTGGTAGATGTTGAATCCAAATCTATCTGTAGATGGAGGAAGAATCTTTTGAGATACTTAAGAAAAAGGTTAGGTAGAAAGAATATAGGCAGAAGGATAGAGAAGTTGAAAAGAGTAAGGGAAATAATAATGTTTATTGCTCAAAATCCAAGTACAATGTATAGGGGTCGAGAGTGAAAGCCAAAAAGTTCTTTCTTAAGAGATAAGTCTTCCTTTTGTAATATCATGAAGTGACCATACATGGTATACATATAAGGTAAGTCTAGTACAAATGAATTTCCACCTATACTGATGGCAGTATGTATGTGAGCATGTAGATCTGTAGGTTGATGGAGGTGAGTATCCCATTGTTAGATGAGTATACGATTGAAGATGAGACTGAAAGTAGTCGCCTGCTATTGGCGAGTCAAGTCATGCCTTGTCCCTTGAGTTATTATTCTCTAAGCGATTGGTTTGTGGGATCAAGTCAATCTTCCCTTATCGGACACACATTCCATCAAGTATACTTATTCTTGGTTGTTGAGTTTCCTTTCTATGAGTACACTTATCTTGATAAGTAGACTTGCTTGGGCCTATCTGCTACTTGGGTATACAATAAAACTAGTTGTAGTTATATTTTTTTTTGCTAATTTACCATAATTTGATTATTTAAGTCATAGTAGATTAGCTTAATTTTAGTAATTAATGTGAATTCATTATGGAATGATACTATACTTATATTTTATTAATTTTAATTGATAACATTATCTTGCATGAGTGTATCAATTTCCCAACAAGTTTTGCACTATTATTGAGGATTACAATGGCAATATAAATTTCAAGTTATTATTATTACTTTGGATAAGTTTTATTTTAGTACTACTTATTTTTTTATTTTTATTTTATTTTTTATTCTACTTTATTTTCTAGGTTAAGAGCATTGCATGAACCACTCTAATGACAAGACACCACTTTTCCTTAATCATGAAATTGAGTGAGCAAAGTAGGAATGCTCTCTATCCCGATAAGTTTCTCCCTTCTTCCTTAGTTATAATTCCATTAGATTCTTAGTTTCTCCATCCAATTCTTCTCATGTTCTACCTCCTCCCCACTTCCCATAGAGCCTCCCTCCTTTGCCCATGTGGTGGCTGAAGTTCTTTGGCTGACCCCAATATCCTCCTTTTTCCTCAATCATACCATGAAACTTTTGCTGAAGGCTTTAGTTCTTCCCTTCTTAGAAAGGCTTCTAGGAAGAGTAGAAAACCTACCATACTGCTTTCTGAATATGAAACTTGGAGCTTGGCCAAGCCCTTTAAGATTACCCTTGTTGGAAAGTTTGCCTACAAGTATTCAAAGATGGACACCATAAGGAACCATTTTGATGAGCTGAAACTTGTTGGAGAATGGAGGGTTGGCATTTTGGATGGAAGACATATCATGATTAAACTCTCTAAAGAAGATGACTATGCTAGACTTTTCTCTAAAAGCTCTACTACATTGAGAATGTACTTGTGAAATTCCTGAAGTGGACTCCCTCCGTTGATTACAACATTCAACCTCCAATTGCTCCCATTTAGATTAAATTACCTGGGCTAAAACTACATCTTTTCAACAAACAAATCCTCTATTCAATAGCAACCATATATGATAGATCCCTAAAGTTGGCCACGCCTACTTTCAACCAAACCAGGCCATTAACTGCAAGAATCCTTGTGGAAATGGACATAACAACCTCTTATAATGATAAAATTTAGGTACGAACACAATCCAATGGTTACTTGGAGAAAGTGGAAATTGAGCAAAAGCCTTTATTTTGTGGAAAATGCAGGATGTTTGGTCCTAACTTGGATAATTGCTTCATGGCACACCTTGAATTGAAAACCAGCAAAGCTGGTGGGCATAAGCAGCCAGTGGAGACTCTTCATCAAGACATCTCAACCTCTTTCCAATTTGATACAAGATTAGTCAATATTAGCAGCAATCAACCCACCTTACGGCCTGATAATGGTGACCCACTGCACTCCCACTATGATAATTCTAGAATGCAACACATGGAAGCTGAAAATAAAAATTTCTACGATCACCAAAGAGATGACAACCTCCATAATGAAACACCTCCTATAACTTTAATATCCCCTAGTAAGGAAACCCATCAGGACAACTCAAATTCTAGAATTGATCACTCACCTACTTTTTAACCTAATATTAGCCATCTGAATAAGGAAACAATAGATTCTAAAAATAAGATACTAGTAGCTTACCCACCTGACAACAACTCCTCACTTCACCTATAAACTCATCTTGAATAAGATAATGAATAGGATTTTGGAAATCAAACCCAAGCCAACCCATCTACTGAAGAACACTATGAGGACATCATCAACTCAGTTATGGAGGAATGACACACCCACACAAACAAAAAATAGTTGTAAAAAGAACCAGGGAGATGAAAAATATTTTAGCAAGAAAGTTTCAAAATGGGGAAATAATCCAAGTGGAGAAGGTACTTCTAGAAGACCTACTAGAAATAACTCTACCCTCAAATGACAAATATTATGATTTGGAATATTAGAGGCATTAACAAGGATAATGCCACTAATAGATTTAGAAGCCTCTTGAGATCACACAATCTTGAATTATTTTCCAATTTAGAACCTCTAGTTCATATTCAAAATCTTCCAAAAATCAATAGAAGATTCTCTAGCTTCAACATTATAACTAACATCAACAATAAAATTTAGCTTTTCAATAAGCCTAGATTCAAAATCACATAACCTTTAATACACATGATTTCATGTTAGATCATTCTTGATCATTTAAGGTAAAAATAATGGAATACTTGTGTGCCACCAACACTCCTTGAGCAAGCATTTTCATTAGATTAGAAATCTCTCATGTGCTCACACTTTCACCAAAGATTTTCTAATCTGATTAATTTAATCTAAACCTTATTCTCTTTATAGGATTGATTATAGTAGTCAACCCTATTATGAACTGCTCATGTATACATGGATGACCCCCCCCCCTCTTGCCGATGGGTTAGGTTATTTGGGAAAAACCTCACTTGGGATTACTTAACACAACATAATAAGGTTGATTAATTTCCAAACATATCCTTTAGACAAAATGTAGCTAGCATCAAGGCATAAATCAACTTCCTCCACACAACTTAACAATGATAATTTGTTATGTTTTCTTATACTTAACTAGCTTCTTTGTGTTAATTGTATCTTCTTAAATGAAAATATGTTTTGAATCACTATCCTTGATATCTTCCTAGTTAAGTTTGTATGACTATGTAATTCTCACAATTAATCATGCACACTATGATCTAAGCCATTTGTAGTATGGTTGCCTTCCAAAAATTCTATTAGACTTTGTAAATTTGATTACATTTATGATCAAGTTCAATGTAAATTGCCCAATATGACTATTGGTTGGTTTTCAACCGATTATGTTATACAAATTTGACTAAGATATTCAGGAGATCAATTAATCACTAAACTAAACATCGTCAAGATTTAAGTATACACCTATATTCAATCTGATTTCTTTCCTTTTGAATTGATGGTCTCCATTCAACACTGCCCTACATTCTAGACATCTATGACCTTATTATCAATTAACTAGAATCTTTTATCCTTTATTACTCATGCTTTGTTTAATATGAGAATCTCATTTGAAAGTTGATTTTCTTGACTACGCTTAGACATATTGATGCATATGCATGAAATGGTTAGTACTTTAGGTTAGAATGCACCCCATTAGAACTAAGACTTGACTCAAGTCATGGTCAACTAGTCAATACTATTGATTCATAAAATAATGAAGATATCTAACCATGATTAAATCCTTATATGACTAGTTAGTATATCTGACCAACCTAAAGCCTTTCACTTGCATCTAATGTAATATGAATAAAGTGATATACTATTCTAGCCATAGCTTCACCAAAATTCTTATTTGACTTGGCATTGTAAGTCATTGTATCGTGATATACTATTCTATGATAGTTCAAAATCATCTTGTCGCTTAGCATAAGAAGTTGTAGCTAGGTCACTTTTCTCTTCACATCTTCTATGATAGTGTGGTGTCTAGTGTTCTTTGTTATTGATTATTATCAATGTAATGTCCTATGTTGCTCTAATAATATACAATTGTTAGGTTTAAAATATTTTTCGTAGGTGTTTGATGTATGGCCATTGCTTTATTTTTTTATTTTATAAATGGTCATGCATCAAATACTAATAAATCTATAACTATAATATTATGTGACTTTCTCTATGAATATTGTTGAGTTATCATGACACCATTTAGGATAAAAGTTTTTTATTATAATAATTTTAATCTATTCTTACATAAAAATAAATATAAACTAAGCTTCCTAAACAAATATCTAAAAGTTCACTTATCTTAATAGATAAACATACAATTTAAGTTTAGAAGATGGTATGGGAGCAAAGAGAAACTAAATTTCTATTTTAATCTCAACACTTCTCTAAGAATGTATTATTGAGTAGAACTCGGCTACCCTTTCTTGTATTACTAGGTATTTATAGTAGTATACCTAGCTACAGTAACTTATTAACCTATATTTTTATAACCATTATAGAATAGTAACTTTTTAATTACATTTGTTATTATTGCATTTTATCACTTTTTATTGTAATGTGATTGTCTAAAATTACTTCTATTATGTGGCTCTTTGGATAAAAAATTATATTTTCTATCAACTTTAATAAATTTTAGAAACTCTAAAACTTACAAAGAAAGATGTTTTAAAATTAAGGCCCCTCTCGAACCAACCTTTTTTCTTAATTTAACCATTCTACTCTTTTATATCTTTTAAGAGAGTTGTAAAATTGAGCCTTACTAGCATTAGGCACTAGAACCTAGCATGTCATAGCCTAACTTGAGCATATATTGAAAATCACATAAAAATAGTAAAATTTCATAGCATGCATAACCTTCTTAGGATAAATCCCTCACTTGGCATAGTTTTAACAGTGAATTAGGAAGTCCAAATATGCTAGTTAGCAGAAATCTGATCTAGAAAAGTTTGGTAAGTTTGGTCTCAACAATTTTTTAGTGGTTATTTAGAACTTTAGGACTATCTAGTACATTAATGACTATTTAGTACATCTATTTGCCTTTCACGTAATTATTTTTTCTAGGATTCCATCAATATCTATATATCATACTTAGTTTTAACTTTATAAGTGGATAGATCACAATTAAATGAAGCACAAAAAAAAAGGTAAAACACCATTTTCATTAAAAGCATGAATAATTTTTTTATATTAATCCACAAACAAAATTTAATACAATACAAACATCTAAAAGTTCACATAAATTTAGAGCACTTTATAGATTAGTGCTTCATAATAGAGAAAGAAAAATCTCATTAAACATTGTAAACTGATGTAGGATAACCATAGATGAAAGGAGAGAGCACACCAAGTAAGTCTTCTAAGTCCACTCTTCACAACCCTCTGCTGCTTCCTTATGGAAATATCTAGCATCCCCCATTGAAAATCCTTGATTGTTGATCTCCTTCTCCGCCACTTGCTTTAACAAATACTCTACCACACTAAGCTCACAACACACTAAAAACACTTGGAGTGTTGCTCTCCAAGTGCTTCACAAAAAACTCACACACTTGCACTCACTCACCCTCTTCCCAAAAATTTGAAAAAGTAAAAAAAAAAAGTCTTTGCACTTAGAAAGGTCCTCTATTTATAACATAAAAATAGCCTTGATCAGTTACTCCTTTGCTCCTACCAAAATTGCTTGAACTCATTATTGAACCATCATGAATCTATTCTGTTGGGCTGTAGCTCCACGGAGTCGACGTGGTGCTACAGCGTTGCTGATTCAACACTATGGCACTGTGTTTGCCGCCTTTACTTCATATCTTTGCCTTCAGTATAACACCTCATTGCTACTTATGAAATTCTTAGATGCTAAGAATGATGTAAAATTATTCTAAAAAGAGCATGATCTAGCATCACGATGTTGCTAATATAGTGCCTAGGCAGTGGCCTTACTATAAAATTGCCCTAATTCAGGTCATTTTCAATGTCGCAATGCTGGTTTTGTAGCACCAGGCATAAATTTCTTTTGCTTTCATAATTTTGAGTCTTTTCTTGTTACAACACCAAATATATTTAAAATAAATGCATTTTAATACAGAAAAAAATATGCTAATGACATTAAAATTATATGAAATCTTCATAAATTTAATACTGACCAACTACCCCAAAACTCAAACTATTACTTATTCTTAAACAATTTAATACATTTATCCATATATTATTGTTTTGAGTTAGTTGATAATATAGAATTTTGAAAGTTTAAAATAATTAAATAACTAAAAATAGAAATTATATTTTAATGTTTTTTTTTTCATTTCATCATTCCAAACTAAAAATTCTTATTATTAGCTAATATTTTTTTTAAGTTAAACTTTTTTAGTGCATATTATCATGGTTGATTCTTATGAAGATGAATGAATTGACTTTTAATAAATAGTTATCCATATAATAGATATAGACATCATTTTTTACTTTCTCAATTAAAATTATGACCATTGCTATTCCATAATTGAATTAAATTAGTTTAGATTATAATAATTTTAAAGTTCTATCATGATACTCAGCCTTGAGTGACACCTTCTAAAATTTTCTTCTTTTCTTTTCTCTTTTTTCATGATATTATATATATATATATATATATATATATATATATATATATATATATATATATATATATATATATATATATATATATATTATGTAGAAGTGCATCGTATTGGCTTTGTAAACCATGATAAATATTTTACAATCTTTAATCAATTCAATATTACCTTAAGTTCCAATTAAAAATGGTTTAAGTAATGTTATTTTTTGTTATATGTATTTCTATTAATTTTAATATCAATTCATTAAGAATCTCTTATGTGTAATGTATGTGCATTAATAAAATTCTTAACTTAAACAAAAATTACTACTTTTTTCTAAGAGATTTGGTTATTATTAGGTAGAAAGCAATTCAATGATTAAATAAAACCATAAATGTAAATTGCTATTTTTGAGTTGAATTTTTATTTAATTAGTTTTAGCTTCCAACAATTTTTTGTAATTTTCAAACTAACCTCAAATTTAAAATGCAAATATATCAATTTCAAGAAGTATAATTAAAGTTTGGGGTTGCTAACTAGCATGAATAATAAAACATTTAAATATAACCTATGTGAGAAATGAATGTTTAACATTAATTTCTACTTGAACAAATACAAAAATAAATAGACAAACTTAAAACTATAATAATAAAAATACACAAAAAATAACAAAAAAAAAAGTTCCTCGTAATCCTCTTCTTCTTCTTCTTCTTCTTCTTCTTCTTCTTCTTCTGGCTTTGGCTGGTAGCTGATGTAGGGTTGATATTACGGTGCTATTGGAAAAGAAATTTGGTTTGGGCCAATATTAAAGTTGAACTTTTGAACATGCAAATAAGTGTTGAGTTATACTCAACCATATATGAAAATTATTGTTGTTACTAACCCATAGATGATTATTATTTCTTAATTCCTACTATAGTTGACTGCTTTAATTAACCCTCTTTACTAGGTTAGATACTTCTCCTCCAATTTTTTGGAGTTGCTCGTTTAATGTTTTGGAGGATCAGGATATGGATTGAGGAGTGCATGAGCTTTCTCCTACCTCTATTTTAGATCATAACATTTAAATTAACCTTTGAGTGAGTGGAGCCCTTTGTATAAGAACCCCCTCATCTGGCTCCTCTACCCCACCAACCAAAAAACACAAAGCATAAATAAGAGAGGGGTGATCAAAATCTAATGTATCCTTAATTATATTACAAATTGAATTATAAATTATCTTTCCTACATATATAGAAAAACTCTTTTGAATTGTATAATTCAAAATGACCCTATCCTTAGTTACCTCACTACTATTACTGATAAGCATCAACTTGGCATAAATGAAGTAATGCCAAGTTTTAGCCTTAGTGTTCATGGTGGCAATAAAAAAAGTGATAATCTTTTTCTCCTATTTTCCCCTCACAAAAACTTTGTTGTCCGATAGTTCTTTGCAATGAAAGAACTACTGCACCATAGAGATGATGCATACTTTGTTATCATAGGCAAAATATGTCCAGCCTCTCTCATTGATAATTCTTTCAATTTTCCCACCTAGATTGTGGAATCCCCTCTCCAAAATGTGATGTTTGTGGAAGAGAGTATATTAGTACCTCTCCTTTGCATTGACATTGATAAAGCAATCAGTGTCACTAGTAGTTTCTCTCTTTTTATTCTTATTTATAAATTTGACCAGCATTTTAACTTTTTTAGAATGGGAAAATGTTAAGGAGAAAGAAAGCAAGAGGATTTAAAGAACAGGAATATGAGTAAAAAATTCGGTTGCCTTGAGGTCCTATTTATAGATAAGGTCTAGCACTACAACATTGGTTTAATAGTGCATAGACACTAGCCTTTCTATCCTAGTTTTAGGGTTTAGAGCCGCAATGCTCTACATGTAGTACTAGGCACTAGTCATTTGGTCAAGAAAATTCCTATTCTCGTCAAAAAGTATAAATATGGCCATTATTATGTAACTGACGGGGTATAGAAGTTATGTCAGACATTTATGTATTTCCTAGGCATTGGGACTATGTATTATCTTTTTACATATATTTTTATCTTATATATTTTCACTTAGGAGAAAATAATATTTCAGGCGTGATTATATGAGGCCATTCTGAAAACTCAAATAAAGGGAAAGAGCTTTACCCTTAATCCATTTATTAAGCCTCTCTACAATGCAATCTCCTTCTAATGGATCTTCAACTCCTAATCTTTTGCAACTAACACTAAACTTACTACTAACAAACATTAAACATATATATTGGATTGCCTCCTAACATGCACTTAGTTTATCATCCTCAGTTCGATGTAGGTTTTCTACTTTTTAAGGTCTTTGACTAAATTAATGGACTTTTAAATTGAGTCCAATTTTCTCCATAGTATGACTAATGTCATTGACCATTTACTTTGAAAGTCTCATTCGTCTTTAGGTCTTGAATATTGATAGCACCATGTGCATAATCTTGACCTTAGTTTCTTAATCCTAATCATCTTGACCTTAGTTTTTCTAGAAATAATTTTAATTTTGAATAAAATAATAATACTTTTTTTTTCTAGGCTTAAATTATTTCTTAATAATCTTTCTATCAAGATAATTGTTTCATTTTTTTTCTTTATATATCATTAAATTTTCATATGCTCCCAATCTAATTTCTTCTATCTCATTTAGATATATGAATCACTTTTTTACAATTATTTTCATATTGAAATTTAATTTCTTAATTACCCAAAAGACTTTCTTCTTCAACTCTAATGGTCAAGCCTTCCAAAATACTAATCTATAAGGACACATTCTAATAGGAGTTTTGTAAGTAGCTATGTATGCCCATAATGCATCATCTAATTTTAATGACCAATCCTTTCTAGTAGGTCCAACAATTTTTTCTAAAATCTATTTATATCGTTATTGAGTTTCAACTTGGCCACTAGTTGGGAATGATAGATAGTAATTATTTTATGATGTACTCAATATTTTCGTAAAAATTGTTTCACATATTTATTACAAAAATGAGTATCTTCATCATTAATATTAAATCCAGGTGTTCCAAATCTTGTAAAAATATTTTTTAAAAAATTTAATAGTTATCTTAGAATCATTTTTTGGTATAGGCATTGCTTCTAATCAACACCTACTAAAATATACTCATTCACATATGAAGAAAAACAAATGGCCCATAAAGTCTATTCCCCATACATCAAAGATTTCTACTTCTAAACTATAATTTAAGGGCATTTCTTGATGCTTAGAGAAATTTCCTATTTTTTGGTATTTATCACAAATTTTAACATATTCATGTACATCTCTAAGTAATGTTGCCAAAAAAAAACCCACTTTGTAATATTCTAGCAGTTGTTTTTTTACCTTCAAATTGTCCTCCATATTCAGAATTATGGCATGATCTCATAATTTTTATAATTTTATTATTAGGTAAAGATCTTCTTATAATTTGATCTAAACACTTCTTGTAGAGATAAGGTTCATCCTAAAGGTAAAATTTTACATCATGTAAAATTTTTACCTTTTGATGATAATTGATTCCATAAGGTATGACTTCGCTTACTAAGTAATTCACAATATCTGCATACCATGGAATAAATTTATGTGTAAATGCAAATAATTGTTCATTTGAGAATTCTTCTTTAATATCTCTATAGCTCTCAACTCTTCCTCAGCTGTTAATCAAGATAAGTGATCAACTGCATAATTTTTAGATTTGTTTCTACCTTTCATTTCTAGATCAAATTCTTGCAATAATAACACCTATCTAATTAATCTAAGCTTAGTATATTTCTTTTCAAATAGATATTTAATTACTATATGATCAATATATACTATAACTTTTGTTCCAACTAAATACGATATAAATTTATCAAAGATAAAGACAATAGCTAGTAATTCTTTTTCAATTGTTGATTTAATTGATTTTCATTTAGAGTTTTACTAGTATAGTATATTACATTAAAAAATTTTCTTTTCATTATTCTAAGATCGATCCTATTACAAAATCACTTGCATCACACATCAATTGAAAGGAATGTTCCATTCAGGTGTTATAATAATAGAAGTTGAACATAATTTAATTTTTAGTAGTTTAAAAGCTTCATGATTGCATAAAGTTTAGATATTTTAAAAATGTATTTGATAGATCTCCTATAAAACCCAGCGTGTCCTAAAAGACTTCTAACTCCTTTTACATTAGTCGATGGTGAAAGTTTTTTTATTATTTGCATTTTTTCTCTATCCACTTCTATTCCTTTTTTTTTTTGAAATTTTATGACCTAGTATTATTGCTTTTCTTACCATAAAATGACATTTCTCTCAGTTAAGTACTAAGCTTTTCTCTTCACATCTTCTTAGAATAATTTCTAGGTTTTTTATGCAATATTCAAATGTTAGACCAAAAATAGAAAAATCATCCATATATACTTTAATGCAAATTTCAATTAAATTCGAAATATAGCCATCAAACAATATTAAAAAGTAGCAAGTGTGTTACACAAACTAAAGGGCATTCTTCTAAAAGCAAAGATACCATAAGGATAAGTGAATATTATTTTCTCTTGGTCCTCAAGTGCTATGACAATTTGAATATATCTAGAATACTCATCTAAATAACAATAGTATGAATGACATGCTAACTTAACTATCATTTGATCAAAGAAACATAAAGGAAAATTTTTTTTATAAGAATCGTATTCTTTTTCCTTGTCATTTAGATATGCCACATGGCTCCAACAACCCAAGACACTCGTCGAGTTACTAAATCTAGTGAAGAATCATGTCAATGCTAAAGAATACAATGAAGTGATCTAACTATCATTGGTAGTTACAACTAAAGATTCGTTGAAGAGGTCTTAAAAGAAATTACCTAGGGAAAGATACCAAAGGAAAAGAATGAATAAGAAAATGGGAATAGAAATACTAGGGCATAGCTTTAGAAACTTTGCAACTCATTATCAAAGAACAAACTATATGCAACTTGCTCTAGCGACTCCTCTTAGAATGTCAATGGCTGAACTTGTAGAGGTGATTTATAATAAAGATTATTTTAAATGCCCGCCACCTACGAAGGCTAATGGAGTATGCGATTGGTCAAGATATTATGCTTATCAGTGTGATCACAGCCATGACACTAAGGAGTGTCACCATTTGAAGAGCTTAATCGACAAGTTGATAAGGGCGAGGAAGCTCAAATAGTTCATTAGAGGAAGGATAAATAATTCATTGAAGTTGGCAATGAGCCTATATCCGCACACATTGTTCATATTGTTGGAGTCATACTAGATTTTGTTGGAGGTGATGGTGAGTCCTCCAAAAGGAAAATATAAAATGGTTATGGTTTGGAGAAGTAAACTCAGCCGCCATGATGCGAGCACCTCTACAACCATCATGCTAGTGAGTTTTATAGAAATGGATAAACCTGCTATTAGAAATCCCTACAATGATGTAGTTTTGGTGACAACCCTGATTGCCAACTACTAGATAGGGAGCATTTTGATTGACATGGGGAGCTCGATTAATATAATTTTTAAATTAGTCTTTGTTAAGTTGAGCCTAGCGAATTACAGACTTGTGCCTATTGGGGACCATTGTACTACTTCTTACGAGAGTAGAGAGAAATTGAAAAGATTATTACTCTCCCCATAACTTAAGGAGAAGGCAGGAGAAAATAAATAGTTATGGATAACTTCATCATAGTCGAGGCCCCTGCTACCTTCAATGCTATCTTCGGCCGACCTCTACTCAACACATTCAAAGCAGTGGTGCTGACAAATCATATAGTTGTCAAATTCTCTACTGCTTGAGATTACTGTCAGAGGGAACCTCAACCAATCCCATGCGTGTTACTTGAGAGCCAATGGTAGGTCAAGCATGGAAGATGAGGTGTTACAGTTGGATATTGCACAGACAGGAATTGAAGTCCTTGAAGAGATAACAGAAATTCCTACCACATAAAGGATGAGTGTTAAAGGTCAACCCGATTCGCTATCCCCAGCATAAAGAAACCCTCATTTAAACTCTCATGGATAATTTAAATGTACTCTTATAGACATCAATAAACATATTGGGCGTGCATCAACATTGCTTGTCATCGCTTGAACATTTGCTTGAACATGTAAACCATCAAACAAAAAATGAGGAAAATAGTAGCCATACTCGCTTAGCCTATTAAGGAGAATGCCACCAAGCTGCTCAAGGGTAAGTTCATTAGAGATGTCTAATACTTAGAATGGGTGTTCAACATGGTAATAGTATAGAAGTGAGATGACAAATGAAAAATGTGTGCTGACTTCACCAACCTAAACTCAACATGTCCAAAAGATGGGCATCCTCTCATGCAAATAGATAAGCTTGTGGACTCGATGACTAAATTTTTGGTGATGAGTTTCTTAGATACATTCTTAAGATACCATCAAATTTAAATGTATCATACAAACTCTAAGAAAACAACTTCCATTACTGCTAAAGGATTATACTGCAATAGAGTTATGCCCTTTAGGTTGAAAAATAGAGGGGCAACCTACCAAAGACAAGTGGATCAAGTATTCATGGATGAGAAAGGGGAGAAATATGGAATTTTATGTGGATAACCAACTACTCAATAGAAAGTCACGAATGCAACACTTCCAAGACCTTGAAGAGATACTTGCCACACTTGAAATGTACAATATGTTTCTTAACCCTTTGAAAATATATTTTTCATGTAGGAGCATGGAAGCACCTAGGGTTTCTCTTTACTCTTGAAGGCATAAAGAAAAATCCAGATAAAGTGAAGGCTATACTCAACATGTCCTCACCCAAAAATATGAAAAAAGTACAACAATTTACTTGGTGAGTAGAAGGATTAAATAGATTGCCCTCCTTCATTGTAGAGCACAAAGGATGGAGAAGTCTTTCCATATACTTAAGAGTAAGAGAAGACCTGATTAGTTCAGACATAATTAGAGAAGAAGATGGGAAATAATGGCCCATCTATTATGTCAGCAAATCCCTGTGAGGTGTTGAGCTAAACTACCCACTTTTAGATAAGCTCGCACTCGCATTAATCACTTCAGTTAGGTGACTATAATCATATTTCTAAGCACACTCAATACAGGTTATCACTGATAATCCACTCAAATCTATACTTGATAAGCTTGGCCACTTGGGAAGATTAATGAAATGGTCTATAGAGTTGAGTGAGTTTGACATATTATACTAGCCTCAAATCACAATCAAAACCTAAGCAATCATGGATTTCTTTGTTGACTTCAGTAGCTCATAAAATATTCTCCCCAACTTGAAACACTTATCTTGCCTATATGTTGTTGATGGTTCTTTTAGAGAACAAATTATGGGCTTGAACATAGTTTTGAAAAGTCCAACATGAATCATAATAATGTAATCAATCAAATTTAGGTTCAAGGTGAGAAATAATAAATATAAGCTTGAAGCATTACTCATGCAAGATTTGCTAAGAAACTTGGAGCCACACATGTAGTACCCTATACAAACTCGCAACTTGTAGTAAGAAAAATAATGGAGAATATGAAGTTCAAGATGAGTCTTTGATTAAATACTTGCTTAAAGTGAAAATAGAGATTAGGCAATTAGAATATTTTTGGACCGAGCAAATTTTGAGAGAAGATAACCAACTCACTGATTTACTATCTCAATCTAGTGGACTCAGGGAGTACACGATCATCAAACTCAAACATCTGAGTACAAAATAAGAAGATCTAATGCAAGAAATAGGAAGAGAGTTATTCTGAAGATTGACTACCATGCTCAACCTCAGATGTGTGAGAACGTTAGTACAAAGTAAAGTCCTTGAGGAAATACATTTCGGTGAGTGTGACAACCATTTTATGGGAAGAATGCTCACTCATAGAATCCTAAAGTAAGGGTATTTTTGACCCATACTAAGAAAGGATGTTGAAGAGTTCACAAAGAGATGAATATGATACCAAAAGTTTACAGCACTCCAACAATAGCCATCACAACTTTTTCAACCCATTACCAATGATTGTCCATTCACTATTTTAGGGATGGATTTGATAGGTTCGTTGCCCATTATTTGCAAGTAGTGAAAGTTCATGTTAGTCATGATTGATTATTTGGGCAAGTAGATAGATCTAAAGCCACTCATAAAAGTCACTTCTTATGTAACAAGAAATTATATTTGGACGTACATTATTTTGAGTTATGTATTATTAATGATGATCATCACTGATAATGAGCCTCAATTCATTGAAAGAGGCTTAAGAAAGTTTTTTTGAGTCATAAGGCATTAAGATAAAATGCAAATCAATTCACCATTTGTAGAGTAACAGACAAATGGAGGCCACAAAAAATAAGATCCTCAATTTGCTCAAGAAAATGGTCAAAAGCAATAAGGCTAAATGGGTTGATACATTACGTACGACCTGGGTGTCTAGAATGACTCCCACTAATATGGCAGGACACTCACCATTCATATTATTGTTTAGTACAGAAGCCATCTTACTGGTTGAGAATGAAGTTTAGAGCCAAAGAGTCTTAACAATGGAAAGAATAATAGATGAAGATGGCGAGTAGAGTAAAATAAACTTAGAGACTATGGAAGACACACTTGACATGCTTGAAGAACTTAGAATTGAAGCATTACTAAGATAAGAGAAGAAAAAAAGATGAATGGCCAAATATTTCAACTATTATGTGAAGGAGAAGCATCTCAAAATAAGAAACTTAGTGCTAAATAAAGTAGATCCCATTGCTTGATAGAATGTTCTAGGTAAACTCTGCCATAATTGAGATAAACCTTTCATAACCAAAGAATAAATTAAACCAGGAGCATATTGATTACATTCTCATTCTTGTGAGGACATACTGATATCATTGAATGCTAGAGATTTGAAAAACTTTTATCCCTTAGGGAAAGTTCCTCTAATTTGTACTTGCTTTACTATTTTTGAGAATAAATCATCCTATTTTCTTAATACTAAATGAGATGGACATTTAATAATTAAAGAATAAATTAGGCCAGGAGCATATTGACTATAATGTCATTCAAGTGAGGACATACCTAAAACATGGAATGTTAGAGATTTGAAGAAATTTATCTCTTAGAGAAAGTTCCCTTAATTTGTACTCACTTTACTATTTTTGAGAATAATGTATCTTCTTATTTTCACTAATAAAGTTTATATTTTGTTTTTTAAATGAGTTTACTCAAAAGATAATGATAGCTACCAAATGAGCATACATGAATGAAAAAATATGGAACTTGCACTTAGAGAGCTGCATGATGACACAAGGTACTTGGTATGCCATCTTGTCCCAAGGAAAGGTCCCACTCAATGAGTGGCAAAAGCCCGAGTAGGAGCTCTAAATACTTAGCATGCCACTCTTGTCCCCAAAAAAATTAAAGTTAGATAAGTAACCCTTGAGTTGAACCAACTCTACAAGACCTATAGTGTAAGACTGACACCCTGTGAGGTCGACGACTAAATTCAAAAAGACCAACTCTCCTAGTTGGCAACTAAAAAGGCCAACACTCTATACGGTTGTCTACCATAGTATAAGATTGACACCCCATGAGGTTGGCAACTAAACTTAGAAAGACTAACTCTTATAGTTGGCAATTAAAAAGAATAACTCTCCCAGTTGATAATTAAAAAGACCAACGCTCTGTGTAGTTGATGACCATAGTGTAAGACCGATACCCTGTGATGTTTGTGAGTAAACTAAAAGACCAACTCTTATAGTTGGAAACTAAAAAAGACCAACTCTCCTAGTTGGCAATGAAAAAGACCAACACTTTGTGTGGTTGGTGACCATAGTATAAGATTGTCACCCCATGAGGTTGGCAACTAAACTCATAAAGAGCAACTCTCCTAGTTCATAGCTTAAAGGATTAACATCTTGTGAGGTCGACAACTAAAATGACCAATTCTCATAGGTGTTGATTGAATGAATAATGCAATCTCCCATAAAGGTGCACAACCAATAAGGGGGTGTGTTTAACTTGCTATATAACTTGGGACTACCCAATGAAGGTTCTCTCAATTAAGCCATGGCTTAAAATATTCTAAGTCATGAGCCAAGTTATTCAAAAGTCAACAAGTATGTATCATTTTAAGGAGTGAATACACATAAACTTGCTACACTAAAGTGACTATTTAGAGGAGATTCTCTCAAAATATTATAAATCTTGAGCCAAGTTATTCAAGTATCAATAGGTGGGTATCACTCCAATAAGTAAACACAAACTCATTATGCTAAAGTGATTATCTATGAAAGATTTTCTCAATTAAGTTGTGAATTAAAAATATTCTAAGTTAAAAGCTAATCTCCTCTAACAATTAGTAGGTGAGTTTCACTCAAATATCATAAGCGAACTCAGTATACTACATGTAATCGTTTAGGGGGACTTCTCTTAATTTATCAATAACTTAAAAATATTCTAAGTCACAGATAAATCATGTAAGCATCGACCATCAAGTATTAGCTTAGCTACCACATACTTGCTCAATGATACTCAATAAATAAACAAATTTAGTAGCCATTTAGATAAATATACTGGATTGAAAATACAATTATATCCAATCATGATTTATATTTCATATAAAATCTATACAAAAAAGCAAATAAAGAACATACATTCTGCTTGCCAAGAAAAAACTTTTTACACAAAGAAAAATGAATGAAGAAACAAACTACCCTCATCGTTATCATCATCGGAGTCTAGGAGTATGAGTACATTAGTAAGTCTAAAAACTTGGCATCCAAATGACATGCTTCACTAACTTGGTGATAGTGAAGTGGGTACCATCTTTGAATTTTTTCTACAAAAGCTCATGGCACTCATTAGAGTCAAGAAACCCAGCAAACTCAGTTTCTTTCCTCTGAAACTCCTCAGTATGATGGAAAACCTCTTCTTCCAACTCTCTTTTTGTCTCTACAAAGCAAGTATGCTCCAAAGCCACCCTCACCTTCTCCTCCTCTTAGCAAGTAGACTTAGCTTGAAGGTCATTATGCTTTTCTTTGAGAGATGTTAGTTCTTTCTTCATACTCACTAGGTTGGACTTATTGGCATAAGCTTCCTTCCTATTCTTAGAGAACTTTGGGCAGACTCCCCAAGTCAACAGCCATGTTATAGCTTGAGTAGTCATAATAGCATATGACAAGCAATCATTGGGGATGTCACCCAAAAGGTCCTGAACTCCTTTGATTAGATGGAGGGGCAGAGCTCATGGCTTCATGGGTAAGCTCATGGAAGTTTGGAGTGAAGTGGCTCTTCGAGCCTTTTTAATCCTCTTCCTCCTCTTCACATTCGTTGCTCTGTTGGAGACTATGAGGAGTTGTGCTTGGGATTCTCTTTCTAAAGTTCTTTAGAGTAGTACTTGGCCTTGCTTCTTCGACAGTTTTAGTGAGAGCCTTATTTAGCTCCCTTCTTCTTCCTCATCCTCGTCAGCCTCAAAAGAGAGTGGGTCCTCATTGTGGCCCATTTGCTCTGCCTATTTTGGGCTTTCCTTCCTGAAGGAACTAGAACAAGTTTGGGTTTTCTGGGGTCACTAAAGTCACCTCTTCTATGAGTAAACAAAGGAAAAAAAAAGAATACTAATCATAAAAATAGAGGGAATAACAAGTTCATAGAGAAAAACTCAATCGAGTAGAGCGATAATCCTACAGAAGGGAAGGTAGAAAGAAATATTCATATAGCCTCATCATGAAATCCTCCTCCTACATAATCAGCTTACCAAGCTTGGTAACCTTACTCATTATGGAGGGAAGAAGAATAGTTGACACTGGCCATTATAACGTGCTCTTCACAAAGAAAACTTGTGAAGCAATGTAATCTTAGCCTTTATGGTCATGATGTTACACTGATACTCCACCTCCAAGGACTGTTGCCACTGTGACTCTAGCTCCTACTATGATTGTAGCTCACCTATGTCTTGTTGAGAAGAGCATAGGGCTTCTCTCAAGATGGTGACCTCCTCTAGTAGGGTGGCGACCTAGAGGAGTCTATGAATACTCACTACTCCTCTTTCTCTGTGTCATCCCCTGGCCACCAAGTAGATTTATAGACTCCCTGCCATCTTTACAAGTATAAGTGGAGAAACTGCCCATCATTTTCTTAATGTCACTAGGCTGGTTAAGGCAATGGGAGATTTGATTGTCACTCCTAGTTGATATGGACTCTTTATCAAGTCCATGCATGGTTCCACCAATTCAATCTATGGGAAAGCTAGAGTCGCCACTAGTTAGTGAGAAATGAACTCATTAAAAATAAAAAAATGGAATTTCAATAAGGGAATTTTTTATAGGTCCAACCCTTAGGAAGAGAAGTCACTTACCAAGTAAATGAAATTCTTCTTTACTCAAGTAGTGGCCTAGAAAATCACCTATCGAAAGATGAAGAGATTCTATGAGGTTACCTGGACTGTCAGAGGAAATAACTTGAAGGGCCGATGAGCGCCCTTTACCATCCTGTCTTAAAGCTTGAATGTTATTCACACTTAGTTGTTTCAAGGAATGGGATGCTGATAGAAAGGACTCACAGTACATGATAATTAGCAAGTCTCACCTTAGGGAGGCATTTCTCTACAGCCACCTTTACAATAGTTGGTCCAACCATTCGGTTCACCAGCACCTTCCTACCCTAAATCAAAGGTACCTTTTCTTCTCTTTCCTCTTCTCTAGGAATTCTCATAGGTTGTAATTGAGGGAGACTCACCACAATAATCTATTCTTCAATGATGAGAGTTCTAGATTCTCTTTATGGTTAGAAATATAGTTGCCACAGTTTGAAGAGCAGAGATGCTCACATCAATCACTAGAATGGTAGTAACCTCTTCTGACATCTATTTTTTCTCGACCTTCTTTTAAAGAACCACTCACATAGTTATACAAATTTTTTTAAGTCTTGTAGACTCGACCACTAGAAGTTGGAGAATTTTATCTGAGTATGAAGTTGAAGAAATGTTGAATGCACTAAAAAATGATAAAGGATCCACTCACATAGTTATACAAATTTTTTTAAGTCTTGTAGACTCGACCACTGGAAGTTGGAGAATTTTATCTGAGTATGAAGTTGAAGAAATGTTGAATGCACTAAAAAATGATAAAGGATCTACATAAATTGCATAAATTTACCTCTCACTAATTACATAAATTTTATCAAAATATTAAATATTTATAGCTAATCATTTCATTAATTCTTCTATCCTTTTTGTAAGGTACCTGTACAAAGAGCAGATGAAATGGGGAGCTAAAGTATACCCAAGATAGTGAGCAGGCTCAAGCAACTTGATGAGTCTACTTATCAAAACAAACATGCTTGCATAAAAAAAAATATTTGACAACCAAGAATAAATACACTCACTAAAAGGTGTGTTTGATAAAGGAAGATCAACCTGATCTAGTAAGTCTAGGACTTAGAGAATAATAACCCCAAGAATGATGGATGAATCAATCCATCAATAGTGGGAAAGTACTCAAAGGAACATAACAGCTACTCCTCTTAGCTCAATCCTCACTCGTGTACTTGCATAATAAAAGGACTATTCACCCCCACTGTTTTATAAATACATACTTGCTTTCATTGCTTTAGCATGAATCCATTTATACTTGATTTACTTTATATGTATTTTCTATGTATGATCACCCCTTGGTATTATAAAAGGGGAACTCCTCTCTTACATAGGGACTCTTTTTTTCTCTCTTTTAGTTCCCTCAGTCTTTGTACTTTGATTTAGGGAATGGAGATTACTATTTTGTTTACACTTCATTACTCTCTTGTCTACTTGCTTGCAGTATTTTTGTTTACTAAATTTCGTAGGTATTTCAAAAGGTTCCTTCTACACCCATAAATAGATTTTGTATTTAATAGTACACATCTAATGAAGTTCTTAGCATTCTTTTGAATGTGGGCCAAAAGTACCCCTACCTTAGGATCCAATGAGGGAATGTTCTCCCTCCTAAGTGATTGCCACTCCACTTTTACTGGTGTGTATTTCCTTAATGACTTTTATTTGTTCAGACTCTCTTATGCATAAGAGATTAAGTGAGGTCGCTGATCTTCTAAATAGCTCACCTATAATTAGCAAGTACCGAGCTACTCAATTTTTGAATCTCCTTGTGTTCTTGATTGATCCTTCAATTTTTCCATCCTGCAAATTTTTTTTGATAAAGACAATCTAGCTAGGAGAGTATTCATGTTGACTTGCATTAGTTCTTCTACCTATGTGCTCGGCTAGGTAAGTTGTATGATTGAATGCTCTTCAAGTCCACTAGCTTGAGATAATAAGTCAACAATCTAGTTTTGTTCCCTAGGTATTTGTTCTTCTTATCTTTGCTTTCACCTTAAGTATATACTTCTGCAAAGACAACTTTGACCTTATAGTTGCCATTAACTTGTGTCACCACTAACTACTAGTCTGAGTAAGTCACCACATGCGACCACCGAGTCCTCGGGCAAATTTCAGTCTAGCGAGTAGAGCTTTATACTTAGATTGATTAGTTGTTACCTTTAAGCTAAATTTAACTGACTGCATTATGGTGATTCATGTTGGACTTTTCAACATAATGCTGGTACGCATGGCTAGCTCACATGATGAGCCATCAAAATATAGTCACCATAAAGTTTTTAGGTTGATTGGGATGTCATGAGAACTACTAAAATCAAAGAGAAAGTCCACCAATGCTTGAGATTTTATCTTTATTTTGGACGAGTAGGAGATATCAGGCTTGGTAAGTACAAATTTGAGTAGGTTATCGGTGCCAACCTTGATTAAATGTGCTTAAAAGTATGGTCATAATCATCAAGCTGAGATGATAAGTGAGAGTGTGAGTTTTTCTATATGTGGATAATTCAATTCAAGTCATCACAAAGATTTACTAACTTAGTAGATGAGTCACTATTTCTCACAAAGATTGAGCTAATCAAATCTTCTCTAACTCTTAAGTATAATAGGAGGGTCTCATTGCACTTGGATTGTCACTGAGTAAAATAAGATGTAGGATAACTAGAAAAGAAAGAAAAGAGTATGCTGAGTAGATCTTCTAAGTCCACTCCTAGTGATCCTCTACCACTTCCTCATGGCCCACCCCCTAAAAATCCTTGGTTGTTAATGTCCATCTCCACCTCTTTCTTAAGAAAACACTCTTTTCACACTACCATTACACACTATCACTACACTTGAAGTGTCATTCTCTTAAGTGCTTCATAAGAACACATACACTCTAACTCACCCTCTTAACAAGAAAAAAAAGAAAAAAATCTAAAAAAAGATATCTTCACCTTAGAATGTCCCCTTTATATAGCCTAGATATAGTCCTAGTTAATTGTCGAGACACTCTTATTGTAACTACCTTGAACACTATTCAAAAATATCACTGAATCATCATAAATCTATTATGTCGGCTCATAGCGCTGTTGATGTAGTGTTGCAGTGATGGGAGTGGTGTTGTCGCGCAATGCTTGCTGCTTCTACTTTATATACATAAATATACTTAAAATAAATACATTTTAACATAAAAAACACATGATAAATGCATTAAAATTAGAAGAATTTTTTGATAATTTAAATACTTATTAGTTGTATATAATTTAGAGGTTGTAATTCAATGGACAACTCATTAGGGATCAAATTAAAAAATTTTGATAATAAATCTAGATTACAATATGTATATGGTATGCTTTGGTATCAAAAGAAACTTCACAAAGGTGTAGGATAAATAGTGAAATGGATTAGTGAAGTATTGATCTAAACAACTAAACCTTAAGGGTTTGATGTGAATTCTAGAAGACTCAATCATATCAAGGTGTAAATTAAAGGTATGCTTCCCATCGTTAGCTGGGTATATCTTGATCAACTAAGGTTTTTGAAATTTCTTCTGACTAGCATTAGGTTATAATTTAGTATTATGCTTATGTGGAGATGTGCGAAGAATTCTATATGTGGGTGTAATTAACCACTTTTAAGTGGATTTTATTGAAAATAATTTAATGGTGTTTTTATTATTTTTGAAGTATTTTCACGACAATAATGAATCACATTTAAATCATAAATCTATGATCTTCATAATAGGATATGCATGATTTCTATTAGAAAGATATCACACTAGATTTGGTAAACATAACTACTTATCTTAATCAAAATAAGATATCTACAAGTGATAGATAGAGATCTGTGGTTCACTGAACTGATATGAAAGGATTCTGGGTGAGGTTCAGTTGTGAGATTCTCTCTAGTAATTGCATGGGTTGATATGACATTCATAACACTACCTTTATATATAACTAATTTGCAACTCTTTTCTTTACATGAAATATAATATTTTTTCTACTCTAGTATTCTTCTTCTCTAGAAGCAATCATACACCGCATAACTGACATTGAATTATCAATAATGGGATGCACTTTTTGGTCTGATAGGGTGTATCATCATGTATCTCTTCTATATCCTGCTTGTCTTCTAGTTCTTCCATCTCATATAAGAATAAACTTTTGGTCTTACATTGATACTGCCTATGACCCTTCTTATGACATTTAAAGTAGGTTATCTCTTTCATATTTTAGAAGTAGCTTCAATTACGATCATATAGGATTAGTTGTTAGGTCTAGTATGACATTTGAGATATATATGATATTTATATGGCATATGAGCTTTCATTTTAGATGTGGAGGATGCTTTCTTATGCTTCTCAAAGAGTAAATCATAGTGAAAGACATCCTTTAAAATTTGATTGTAAAGGTCTACCTCATTTTTAATATTTCTTCTAAGGCCAATGACAAACTTGTTGGCTGGCTACCACTCTTGATTAGTGCAATGTGTCATGGCTACTGTTGACCTCATTTTAGAATGAGCTCTCACCCCCTCCATCTTAAACATAGGACTTCTCTTAGACTTTAAGATTTTCTTAGTCTTAACACATATCTAGTGATTAGGTGGACACTCAACCTATCTCTAGAGACTTAGAAGAGTTAACCATAGGAATAAGTCATGCCTTAGGGGTGTTAGGAAAATTTCCTACCCTTAGCTCAAACCATTCCTCACTTTCCTTCTTTGAAATCAAACTCCAAATAAATATTATTGATTTTCTCCAAACTCAAATTAAATTTATATGATTGAAATAAATTCAACACCATATGATTGAAATCCATGATTGAAATCTATGATTGAAACCCATGATCAAAATTCATCAAAATTCCTAAGTCCAAATCTTTCTACGTCCTTAATCTTCCCTTAAGGACTTAGCCAAAATCATGATCAAAACCAATTCAAATCTTTGAGATTTTCTCATAATTTATTTATAATCTTATTTATATTCACATATATAAATGAAATATAAATTCAAAGTAATCAAACTAAACTCAAAATTCCAAATCAATTCATGAAATTTTCCTAAGTCTCCTTAATCTTCTCTTAAGGACTTAGCCAAAATCTTAATCAAAACCAATCAAACTCATGAGATTTTCTCATAATTCATTTATATTCTCATTTATATTCACATATATAAATGAAAGATAAATTCAAACCAATCAAACTAAATTCAAAATTCCAAATCAATTCATGAAATGTTTTAAGTCTCCTTAATCTTCTCTTAAAGACTTAGACAAAATCTTAATACAAACCAATCAAACTCATAAGATTTTCTCATAATTCATTTATATTCTCATTTATATTCACATATATAAATGAAATATAAATTCAAATCAATCAAACTAAACTCAAAATTTCAAATCAATTCATGCATTTTTCTGAAGTCCTTTAAATTCTCCTTAAAGGACTTATCCAAAATCATGATTTAAATCAATTCCAACTCATGGGATTTTTTGAAAACTCATTTTATATTCTCATTTATATTCACATATATAAATGAAATATAAATATAAATCAATCAAATTAAACCCTCAAATTAAATTCCCATTCTAAAAATTTTCTAAGTCCCTTAATTTTCCATTAAAGGACTTATCCAAAATCTTGATCAAACTATCTCAAATTCATAGAATTTTCTCATAACTCATTTATATTCTCATTTATATTCACATATATAAATGAAATATAAATATAAATCAATCAAATCAAATTCAAAAATTCAAACTCCAAATTCTAAAATTTTCCTAAGTCTTTTAAATCCTTCTTAATGGACTTAGCCTAAATCATGATTAAACCACTTCAAATCCTTGAAATTTTCTCATGATCCATTTATATTCTCATTTATATTCACATAATAAATGAAATATAAATTCAAACAATCAAAACCAATTCCAAAAATCAAACTCAAATCCACTCAAAATCCAATCTAAGCCTTTCAAGTCAAAATCTTGAACTTAGCCAAATCGATCTCAAATCAAGCCAAACTCTTGATTTTTCTTCATGATTCAATCAACTCTACAATCATGAATCCATATATAAATCCAAACTTCAATCACTCAATCAAAACCCAAGTCAAAAATCACTTGTAAATGGATTTATATTTCAATCATAAGTCCATATACAAGTTCAATCAAGCTCAAATCAAGCTTTGACCAAGTCATTTGACCCACTTAGGCTCACTTGATCCAAAGTGACCTAAAGTACCCTTATGAGCCAAATTCTATTCCTAACTAAATTGGATTGAACCAAACTCACCTATGCCTTTCATCATGATCGAAAATCATCATGTGATGATCAATCAACCAAATTGGATCAAACCAAGTCAAACCTAAAGGTTGACCAAGTCAACACTAAGCCCAAAATGAAACCTAACATAACCAAAATTCACCATAGGCCAAATTGATTGAAACTATTGATCTAAGTTCATTCATGGACTATGTTTAAACTTGATCAAGTCAACATTTGAGCCTAATCTAGCCCAATTGGCCACTTGACCCAACTTGACCTAGGTTGACCTAAAAAGTCAAAATGTGTCAAAACTTGATATAAGCCAAATTGATTGAAACCAATGGGTCAAGTTCATTCCAAATCACTTGAGAATTTGACCAAAGCCTCAATTGGCCAACTAGACCTAACCTAGCCCAATTGACCTTAGACCCAACTTGACCTAAAAGGGTGATATTGAGCCAAATTTGAACATAACTAAAATTGATTGGAAACAAAGATACCAATCCACTCCATATGATCGACCTAACCTAAACCTACCCATGACCTAGCCTAAATAGGTCAAAAGGGTCAAATAGGTCAACTTGACCCATTTGACCTAAATGAAGTCATATGAGCCAAATTCAAAACTATACCAAATTGAATCAAACCAAAGCCACCAAAATATTTAAAATGGTCATATGAACTTGACCCAACCCTTGGTTTGACCCTATTTGACCAATTGGTCAACTTGACCCAAGTTGAGCCATTTTGACCTAAATGGGCCAATATGAGCCAAACCTTATCAAATGAATTCCAAATCTCATGAAACTTGGCCAAACCAAGTTTCTCCACATGCCCAACATATCCAAATTGAAAAATCAATAAAATATCCATTCTACCCCTAGGCCATAGAACAAATTTTGACCTAGCCCATGGATAGTTTGGTCATACCCTCTTCATATCAACTTGATGCTTTCCTAATAGCTCAAGGGGACCTAATGAAGAGTGGTGCACCCAACCCAATGAGTTTGGATCAGCCCAATTGGACCCAAGGCCAAACTGACCCCATTGGTCAAATTAGCTCATTCCAAATCCCTCTTCCACTCAATTTCAAGCACATGGGAGGTTGGCAATCCACTCAAGGCCTCAAACCGACCATGTTACAACTCAAAATGGATCAAACAACCTCCCCATTATGGTCAATTGGATCAAAATGGCAAAAAAGCTTGGTCGTCCGATCCTTCACAGGGGAGATATAGTCCCCCTAATTCCATTCAAAACCATCATTCCTCAATTCAATCAAGCCATAGAGAGTGTTAGGAAAGATTAGAGAGCCTTCCTAAGCATTCTAAGAGGGATTTGAATTTGAGATTTCTCAATTTTCTCCATTGGAAAATAAGGGAGCTCACTTGAACTTCCAACTTTCTCCACACTAAAAACCACTCCAATTTCTCTTGCACACTTCCTCTAAGGACCAATCCTGAGCACACTCAAGCATCCAATTGAGTTCCCACAGTAAGGAGAGAAGGAATTAGATCAAAGCTGCAAGATACTTGAAGTGGTGTTGGTCTATAGAACAATCCACTCAACCCCAAGGCCTAAGAATTTCAACAGGGCTTCATCTCCACTAGACAAAGCTACCTCATTGATCTCGAGCTCCGGTGATCACCTTGAGGTATAGAATTGTCCGACCACCTAGCATAGGAGGTGTTGGTTTTTTATGTAAGGAATTTTCAAATAATACAAATTCCATAGTTGGATGTGTTCCTTATTGGCTTTAGATGGTGTGGGTAAAGTTTTATTTCAATCCGAGCTCAATCAAGCTCGGATCTTCCCCTAGATCATGGATGGTCTTTGTTGAGCCTAGGGGAAGAACTAGGGAGATCTTGGTCATCCATCCACACATTTTGGATGGACGGCCGAGATTATTCTCACCTTTAGAAAATGAATTATCCCTCTTAAGACTGCGGGGAGATCCCTAGTTGTCCAATCTTTGATCAGACGATAGAGATCAAAGCGCGTCCCGCCACCACACCTCCTTTATGATTTGATGTTTAAGTAAGCGGCATACGGTGCAATGCATGTAAAATGTGCTGACCGCCGCCGCCATGCATCATGATGTGAGTAGAGGGATTAGTTAGGATTCTTAATTAATTCTAATTAATCTCCTGATCTTCTAAAAATCATATCTCTCTCAATAAAATTCAAAAAAGTATGAGGTAATATCTTATGGAAAGATAATTCAACCTAGAATATTTTAAAAATAATTTCAATAGATTTTGAGTTATTATTTTCTCTGATTTTGGGTTTTATTAGAAATCATATTTTGCTAATACTTCTTAATTAAAACTTTGATTAATCTTAAACTTCTTGGGTATGTTTTAGGGGATGACCTTTACCTCCCCTAATTTTCTTGGGATTTATTGAAGGCTTAATTGGGGAAATTGCAAATGTGTTTTCTAATTACCCTCCTTATGTAATTATGGATAATTAAGGTGTGATTAGTGGTTTTAATCCATTATTAGGATTGATTAAGGTTAGATCCAGTAGATAGAAGGCTTAGGGAATAATTTGAGGCATTTCCCCTAAGCTATTCCCTAAACCCCCTTTTCTTTCCATAATCTTCTCTTCATTAAAGATTAATCCATTTAATTATCCCCTTAATTAATTTCTAAAAATCCTAAAGACTTGCATAACTTAATTAATATATTTTGGGTAGATGCTTAGGTGTTGAATAGCCTAAGTTCAGTTAAGGAAATCAAAACCCAATTTATATGTGTGAAAGGGTATTTTGAAATTACTTAAGCTAAGCCACTTAGCTTAATTAACCATCAATCATGAGCAAAATTGCATTAGGCCTTTTCCTTATTAGGTGCATTGAAAGTTTAAATTCCTTGTAAGTTTTTATGTCATCTCATTGGCTCATAATTATTTGGTTAACTATGTTAAGGTGGTGTAGGTAAGGTTAATTAATTTGCTTAATTCATACCTTAACCTAATTAATACATAAAAATGAATCAAATTATCTAAAAATTTTAAAAAATATCAAATACATATGGGAATGGGTTAGGAATAGGAAACGTAACTCATCTTTTCAAAATTAAATCAAATTCCAAACTTAACAAATATCACATTGAATACATTTTGATTTATTTTAAACTTTCTTATTCCATAAGAATGTCTTTAGGATTTAATTAAAGTGAATGTATTTACATCTTTTCATTACTTTGATTCTTTCCCCAACATGTTAAATTTGTATGTCATATGGTTTCATGCATTCATATTTTTCAAATTCAAATTTAGAAATGAAATTGTTTAATTTATGTCAAATTTGTATGTGTTGGCTAAAGTAGAAATATGAGTGGCTATTATCACAGCTAAATTCAAATTATTTTTAAAACATATAAATAAATTATCAAATCTAAACATATGCTACTTATATTTTCATTATAAGCTTGCATGTGAAAGAATATAAAGATGTGCTTAGCATAGGTTTCTCTTCTCTTTTATGTTAGCATAGTTTTGAATAGGAGTTGGTAAAATGTATGGTTCATTTGAAAAGAACCTAACACTTACCTAATTTCATATCCTATTCATCCCTATGCTATCATCTAAGAAGGATTATCTCTGCTTGCACACATAAATGGCACAAACAAAATGAATCAATTAACACAACTTTTGCATTCTTTCTTTTCCATTTATTTCTTTTATACATATGTTTGTATTTAAGAAAAGTCATATATTAGTCTGGAAAATCCTGAGATTGCGAGGGTTTAAGTAGCCCTAAGTAGGTCTTGTACCTTACATCTCTAGTTAATAATGGCACTATACTCACTTATGCCTTTCTTATTTCATGCGTGTATATAAAAAATTGGATAAAGAAACCATTTTCTACTAAAGAAAATCATGCATCTTAATCTTCTAAATTTCTTTAAATGGATTACTTAGCATGTACCATAAAGTATGTTAAATATTCTTATTTGTATGTATAGATATGCTTAAGATTCACTCATATGCATGTTATGCATATTGGGAAAGAAACGAAGTGATGTGTGTTATGTGGATTTAATTCATTTTATTTAATCTTAAAATATCTTTCTTGTTGAATAGGTTTGTTTAGAGTTCATCTAAACTTAGGATTAATTAAAATATTTGATCAAAATATTTACTAAACAAAACTAAAATGTGAATCTACTTTAAAAATTACTTAGGTTAGAGAAGGAAAGAGGAGTTCTCTTCTCTTTCCCTCTCATCATAACTTAGTAATTAATTGTAGGATTCATTTGAATCAAAGAAAAATATGAAATAAAATAAACCCAAAATAATTAAATAATTTAAATGAAACCCTCCTCTAAGTTAAACATATTTTCACACTTAGAAAATTTGAACCTAAAGCCATAGCTAAGCATACCACACAAACCTTTAAAGCACACACATTAACCTAAGTCACCACTTCTAGCTTTAGGTTTATTACGGTGCATGGTTTGATGTTTTATTTGTTTTATGATATATATTTTAGACTGGATGTTAGGGTGTATGCTCGTAGAAATGAATGGTAGGATGCTCTTAATATAATCATTATTTTCTGTAGGGAATTATGCTTAAAGGGTGCTATCATAAATAAAAATATAAATTCTTTTGCTTGCAGGTGCTTTATACCCCTAAGCATAATCCAATAGGCCAGGTGGACTTAGTCACCTATGTGTGGGGGTGATAAGTCCAATATACATGCTTGGGATTTATTTGGTTTATTTTAGCTAACCTTTATTTTGTAGATATTAGTTAAATTTTCACTTTTCCTTTTCATGTAAATTTATGCAATTAGGAATTTGGAATGATTGTTATGGGGATTAAAATGAGCATTGGTCATAAGATCCTATCTTATGCACCATGTGAAGCCTTGGAGCATCTACCTTTCAACCATCTAAAAGAAGGAACCAAAGAAGAAAGAAGAAATGAAGCTTGAAGACCCCCATAACAACGAATTCCTTACTTAATTATAATTTAATTCATTTATAATCTGGGTTGTATAAGGGTAGAGCTCGGCTACCCAATTTGATATTTTGGTTTGTACGGTGGTGCCCGATCACAATAGCTTTTTATTCTTTTTGCGATTAGCTTTATAAATTGATTGATGATTTTTTTAGCTTTTGCATTAAGTGGTATCTTTTTCTAGTTTCTTCCTTGCTTTATGTATGGCCTGGATGTGATTTAGGCTCTTTAGGAAAAAATAAATCTTTTGCCTAACTTAACAACTTAAATAAAAAATAAAGAACTCATAACCTCACCTAAAGCCTAAGTTTAAAATCAAGATAAAAGAATTAGCAACCCCTTAGTTGGATGAGTATTTCTTTTATAATATCATGCACAAATGCATCTTATTTCACACTTGATTGGAGGGCTTCCACCTTTGCGAGAGAAACTTGGCTTGTCCTTTGAGAGCCATGGCGGAAACTCACCTCCTCCTTTCTCGCTAATTTTGGCCAACAACTTTATTTCTCATGCATTAGGCATATGAATCCTATTAGCCTAAGTCAAAAATAATTGTCCAAAAATTGAAAATAAAAATGAAATTTGAATTACATTAGATTTAGGTCATTTGAAGCATGCCCTTACAAGATCTAGTCTCTTTAGGGAGTGAGTTTAAGGACTTAGTCTCTTTCTAAATAAATAATATTCTAGCTATCTTGCATAAGCATATGACTTACCTACATGTATTTAAAATCGTTGGAGGAGTTAGTTGGCAGCCACCCCCAGGCGATTGTAAGTCCAAGTAGTCAGGTGGTTTATCCTCTATTGTGGAGGCAAACCAAATACCTATTTTTGCCTTAGATTTAGGTTGTGCTTTTGGCCCTCACCAAAGCTCCCTAGATTTAAATTCTGAGATTGCTTCTCCCCTTTGTGGGCTATAAGCTTAACTTCTCACCTCTTAGGTATTTCTTTAATCTTGTGTTAAGGAATTATCAGTCCCAAATTTTTAGTGAAAAATTCAACTCAAATTAACTAAATCAATTTCAAAAATGTAAAGCCCAACTATAGGATAGTTTGAGATGCACATTAGGTTTCCTAGCATCGTGGGCATCTCCTACTTATCTCACATTTTGGCTTCGATAATAACTCCCTCTTTTCATCAATCCCATTCGATCTTATAAAAATGAACTAATTGATTGATTGTCTTTTCCTATTAAATTTTAAAGATAATAATCATTTACCTTAATCGAGTGTTTTCCTAAGGAATCCCCATTTCTTAGGATGTAATAAACTATGGGGCTTGCCCCTGTAGGGAACTTAATGAACCTGATTTAAAATAAATCCTGCTTTACTTTTCCATGTAAAGTAGGGGAAGAATCTTTGGTACATATGCAGACCCATCATCCTTAGAAGTTCTTATTGAGGTGATTAGGTCCATTAAAGGGTAATGACTTCTATCTTGTGAAATAGTACACTATTCCTTGATGATGTACTCGATTACCTGAATAAATACATCTGTGGATCTGCATAGCATCCTAAAAAGATGAATTTCTATAGTCTTGTCTTTCTTTTCTCACCACAGATTTGAAAGGATACTCCTATAGAAAATTTTCTCCACAGCTACTAAGTTCTCAAATATATTCATATACTCCACTACTTGCATACTTCTTTGTCTAAGAGTTGTTAACTATTCGTGAAGCTTATTATCATGATTTCTAGAATAATATTTATCCCTTAACATCTCCATCATTTCCACCTCTGTCATGCTATTTCTAACAAACCTTTCTTCTTTAGCCAAAATAATATTCTAATAAGTTTTTGCATGGCCCACTAACTTCAATTTAGCAAATGTGGTTTTTTAATAGTCATATATATATGTAACTATTCAAAGAACTTGTCCATTTGGATAAGTCAATCCAAAAAATTATTAGGGCCATGATCACTATTACACATTGGGGCATCTAACTTAATTTTTTTTGGTCATTGAAGGTTTTCATGGCTCCTAAGATGATCATGTCTATGGATGTTCCTCAGGTTTGGCCTTCTAGCTAGGTAATCTTCTTTGAGAATGCCAAGGTTTATCACTTTTATGGTTTTTGGGTCATCCTATCATAAGATAGTTAGTGGAGTTTGAATCATATTACTCAGGATTTGAACTTGGGAAGCTAGGTTCATGATAATGTCATCTACCCTAGTGAGCTTTTTCTTACTTTGCATAGTGATCTCATCTACCATTGTAGCTAAATCTTCTAATAGATTCAAACTAATATACTTGGGTGGCATGATTTAGGTAAAGGAAATGCAAATATGTCACTCTTCAATAAAGTTTTCAAGTATGCTTTATGTAAATGGATTTTGAAACACAATGAGATGCATAAGTTTTAGAATGATTTAGCCTTCAATAAACATAGATTAACTATGGATACTACAAAATATGAATGAACACATAAAATAGATTAAATCACAAAATGTTAATGATATGATTTCAATTTTTATGTGGAATTTGCATCCTAGGTTTTGACTATTTTAGTGAACTCACCCTTACTTAATTGGTCACTCAATTATATAGGATCTTGGTAAGTTTTAAGTAAAGGCTAGACTTTGTAGATAAAGAGAACTAATTGGTAGTAAAATAAATACTCATTGAATTGTCTGTCGCATGAGTCTTTCATGAGTTTACCAAGTGAAATCACTAAAATCAGTAAATGAAATTATATAAATACAAAACAAAGAATTAATCTTGCTTAGATTTGATATATATCACTTATAAGCACTTTCTCCATGCCTTCAAATACATAGTGCAGGTGGTGTGAGTGCATCAGAGAGAGGAAAGAGGAGTGCATAGGAACTTCCAGTTACCAATGTGAAAGGGTCACATGAGATCACCAAAGCTTTGAGGTAGGTTGGCCACCAAGCTCTAAGCTTGAGTTCTTCGCTCAAAATTTTCACACAACAACAACAACAACCCCCTTTTTTATTAATCAAACATTTATATAGTTACAACACTTCAAAGGGTGTGTCCCTTTAGAATAAGCACTGAGAAACCATTACTAAAATTGAACTCTTCTTCTCGCAGCACTTAGGTGCTACAAACCCATGTCATGGCTCTGTCTCTTATATCTAGAGTTATTAAACACTATAGCAATGGCACCGCTGTGCCAGAATAACTTTTAGTAGCTAATATAAGATTTTGATCACAATGTACATACAATAATTAAACATGATAAATCACATCATCTAACACATAATACAACACATGTAACATAATTATAAAATATCACAATACATAAAACACAACATAAGTCTCATAAGTTTTAGCTTTTAGATTGAGACTTTGTAATAGGTTCTTTTCTTTCTTTTCCCCCTTGATGTGTTACATCAGGTATGGCTTGGATCAAACCATACTTTGTTCAGGCTAAGTGAGTTGAGAGTGCTATAGATATATAATTACATCAATCCAAAAAAAATTTATGTAATTGATATTCATAAAGCATAGTTCTTATTATATCTAGCAAGGTTTTGTTCTTTCTTAATACTATACTTTTTTATTGTGGTGTGTTTGGGGTCAAAAAATTATTTCTTATTTTAATTTTTTCAAAAAGAATCTAAAATTCTTCATTTTTAAAATGACCACCATGATTAATTCAAGTAAAAATAATCATTAACACCTTATCTATCTAAATCCATCATACAAATTTAACAAATTCAGAAATTTCAGTAACATTTGTTATCCAAATAATTATCCTAAAAATAGCTTAAATAATTACATATTCATACCTACTGACACTTAGACTAGTGGGGTGTGATTAGTCCAATAACCCTATATGCATTTATTCTAGTGGTCTAAATATTGAGATTTGTTTTTCAGGTATAAAGGAATATGCATTTATTTTCATAGCTGTCATTTAATGAATAATTGGTTTTTGGAATAGTCAAGTTTTAGGAACCTTACAACCAGTTCTTTGGTTAAGTAATATATATAATTTGTGCATTCTTGCATACTTGTGTGTTGAATTCTTCTATGCCAAAGCAGCATCATTAAATATTTTCAAGAATTAAAGAATAGCTAAGGTTTTTATAGAGGAAAAGAATAAGGTGGCTGAGGTTTACTCTCTAGAATCTTTAAAAAAAGTAAGTTTTACCCTAGATTCATTCATGTTTGACATATGATTCTTAATAGCCCAAAAAATCTAAGGAAAAATTTATATGCATAGAGTAATGATTTTAAGTACCTTTTAATTTATGATAAAATAAAATTTTCATATTTTTTTGTTGTGGCTGTTCAAAAAATTAAATAATTATCAAGGTTAATTTGATCTCAAATAACTAGATTTTATCGTCAATTATTTTTATAAACCAATATTTGTGAAGACCCATAAAACTTTCTGGGTACCACTTGTTGCGTGCTAGAAAACCAGTTGCGATAGAGTAAAAGTTTTCGCCTTAGCTTCGTTGTGAAATCTAGCACACACACATGTATTTAAAGAGTGAACAATAAAACTCTAATTTTTACGTGAAAAATCTTGAAAGAGGAAAAAATCACGGGGTAGCCCAGTAAAAAGCTTCCACTATGTATCTGTTTCAGAGTACAAGATCTTCCCGATATTGGGATTACATAATTATATATGAGAAAGGAACAACAGCTATGTGACAACGATCAGGTTATAACAAGCAGTAGTAGGATGATAACTGGAGGAGCAATCACCCAGAGAATTGTGGGGAACACAAGAAAAATGCGGAACAATCATAAATGAGGAACAATCACCGAAATGCAGGAACAATCACGGAGAAGTCATCATGATGAGACCGACAGAGATTGACGATCAACACGGTGGCCGGCTGGTTGACGACAGAAAGTGGCGACATGATTGTGCTTGGAGGATCTTTAGAGCTCTCTCTCTCTTCTCCTCATATGAGGAATGAGGGGCTATTTATAGATTGGAGGAGTGACGCCTCTGTAAATATATGCAAAATCCGAACCACT
Source organism: Cymbidium sinense (assembly GCA_021442155.1). NCBI lineage: Eukaryota > Viridiplantae > Streptophyta > Magnoliopsida > Asparagales > Orchidaceae > Cymbidium > Cymbidium sinense. The sequence goes on along the minus strand of CM038218.1, from coordinate 166,975,480 downwards.
CCTCCAATCGGATGGCTCATGATGATTCCCTTGATCATATGATGTATTTTATGTATTTGAATGCTCAAATAAAGTCAGAATTGTAAGATCTTTGGCTTGTTGGAACTGGCTCGTCAAGACGCTCAATTTGACTATAAACACTCCATATTGGAGAGCTTTTTAGGAATTTAACTGATGTCCCAAAATTTCCAATGATATTTTAAGTGCTTGATCTCGACCGCTTACTGACTTGCTTTGATCAAGATTCGTGCTTCTACTAGAGGAATTTTTAGGGTCATATTAGTTGCCCCCTATTTTTGGATGATATTATCTCAATCATCAAAAAATATATGTGCCAAGTACTTCAAAATTGTAAATTATTCAATGAAATCTGCAGGTCCATTATCCACATATTTTGAGAGAATAAATCTTCATGTAAGAACAAGATTATGACTACGGAAGCAGATGCATAGCCACAAATATATGTAGGTATGTGCGAGCGTGAAATTTTGAGGTTACGGACCCTCGGTTTCTGGCACCTGAAAGCTCGCTGCTGACCATGCATAGATCGTGGCGACATGAAGCCATGGGCTTGGTCACGCCAGAGGGTGGGGCTGGCCAAGAAACCACGCGCTGTCATGGAGCTCTGGCGCTGCCTACGTGGGCTGGCCAAGGGCTGTGAGCGAGAGCAGCGTCGCATGGTCAGTCGCTGGAATGGTGGATGTAGAAGGAGAGGGCCGCGAACATGCGGAACAGGGCGCTGGTGGTCACACGCCAGCAGAACGCATGAGGGCCCAAGTGGGTTTTTTTGTCCGTTGATTGCTACCATTTTGACCGTTTGAGCGAAGTTTTGCGCTTTTGATGGTTTTAGACGATTTCTCTTGATTTTTTACCTTTTATCCCCATAGGGGTCTATAAAACCCCAGGGCCAGGAGAAGGCACCTTCTTCTTTTGAGAGAAGGTCGCTTTGGAGGTGATCAAGACCGTAGTTCATATGGCGGCTCGAAAGAGGTGTTAACTAACGCCGATCAATGATGGGCGATCAAGACCTGTAGTTCATACCGCAAGGCTCCAGTTTTCCTTGAAGAGGTGTTAACGACCGTCGACACCGAAGTTCGAGGCTTATCAAGACCCGTAGTTCATACCGTAGGCTCCGCTGAAAGAGGTGTTAACCGTCGACGGATCGGGATCGTAGTTCATATGGTAAGGCTCCAATTTTCCCTTGAAAGAAGTGCGACCGACCGGACCGACCGGGTTGGAGGTGATCAAGACCCGTAGTTCATATGGCTCCAATTTTCCCTCGAAATAGGTGTTACCAACCTGCTTGGACCAATGGAGGTGATCAAGACCAGTAGTTCATACGGCAAGGCTCCAGTTTTCCCTCGAAAGAGGTGTTAACTAACCTCATTGGACCGACCAAGATTGGAGGTGATCAAGACCCATAGTTCATACGGCAATGCTCCAGTTTTCCCTTGAAAGAGGTGTTAAATGACCTCGTCAGACCGACCGGGTTCGGAGGTGATCAAGACCCGCGGCACATAAGTCGTTGTTCCAGTTTTCCCTCGAAAGAGGCATCAACCGCCGTGACCGGTTGGAGGCTATCAGACATACGTCATCTGTTTCTCAAAATAGGCATCAATCACTGGACCATCCGGTGAGGCGATCGCGCGGTACATATGTCGTTGTTCTAATTTTCCTCGAAGAGGTGTCACCGCCTCGTTGGATCGTCCGGTTTGAGGCGATCAAGGCCGCGTTCTTAAGTTGTTGTTCCGCTTTTCCCAAGAGCGTCAACCGCCTCGTCGGACCGTAGGTTTGGAGGCGTCGAGGCGGTACATCGTCGTGTCTATAATTTTCCTCGAAAGAGGCATCAACTGGATCGCCGTTCGGGTTGATCAAGGCCGTGGTGCATATGTTGTTGTTCCGCTTTTCCCTCGTAGAGGCGTCCGCCTCGTCGGACCGTGTCCGGTTTGGAAGCGATCAAAACTTTGTCGTTGTTCGGTTTTCCCTCGAAGAAGCGTCACCGCCTCGTCGGATCGTCCGGGTTTGGAAGCGATCAAGTCCATACATCGTCGTGTCCAGTTTTCCCTCGAGGCATCAACTCGTCGGACCGTCCGTCGGAGGCGATCAAGGAGATGATAAAGGCGGGCGAGCGATGCTCGGCGATGGTGGCGGCGGTGACTGCGATAGTGGGCGAGATAACCGATGATAGATAGTGACCGGCGGAGATTATCGCGATGGTGGCGGCAATGTCGACGTATCAGCAGCGGTAACCGGCCTGATGGTTCTGGCAACGAAAGTGGCAGCAAACCAGATCGAATCGTAGCCCAGTAATCAGAGATGCCAGCAGCAATGGTGGTAACCGCAATGGTCAGCAGTAGTAGCCAGCGATAACCTCAGCAGTTGGTAGCCGGCAAGTGTTAAGGCAACAGTAGTCAGCAATTGCTGGCCCGCGTCAGTAATCAGCGAGAGATGCCAGGCTGGTAGCCGATTACCGGTGATAATTGTGCTAGCCGCAGCCAGTAATGGCGTGACCGATGCGTGCGGCTGCCGGTAACCGTGGTTAGCGGCCAGCAGAATTAATCAGCGGCAACAATAGCGGCGAAGTAAGCAATGCGCGGCTCTGTCAATGATCAGCGAATAATAAACCATAATGGTGGTGACCGAAGATTGCCAATAATTAAGCATGATCGGCAATATGTAATAGCGATAGTTATTTAGCGCCAGCGGTGGTCAGCGGTAAATCGCGATAGTGGTAACCAGTGGCGTAGCGTCAGTAATTGTGGATAGCCGGCGATGGTAGTGACCAGCAAAGGTGTAACGATGGTCAGCGGTAGTGTCAGCAGTATTGACCTGGCCGACAGTGGTTGGAGCCGCGAGGTGGTGGCAGCGAACAATAGCGGCAGTAGTCAATGTGGCGAGCGCGGTTCAGCGAGATAAGCGATAATTGTACCGCGAAGATTATCAGCGATGGTCGGCGGCGACCGCGAAGGTGGTTGGCGGTAGCCGTGGTCGGCACCTGCGGGCGATGAGATTTTGACCTATCCGGTTGTTTTTTGATGTGACTTGATGGCGTTAACCTGTGTGGAAGAGGTTGAATTGAATCCGCTGAGGATTTTTGACCCATCCGAGGTTGTTTGTCAGAGTGTTGCCCATGACATTAACCTGTGTGGAAGAGGTTGAATTGAATCCGCTGAGGATTTTTGACCCATCCAAGGTTGTTTGTCAGAGTGTTGCCCGATGACGTTAACCTATGTGGAAGAGGCCGTGGGAAGTCCACTAAGGACCTTTTGACCTATCATAGGTTATTTGTTAGAGTTTGTGCTCGATGACGTTAACCTATATGGAAGAGGTTGAATTGAATCCGCTGAGGATCTTTGACCCATCCAAGTTGACGCAACCTCAGATGGAAGAGGCTGAATTGAATTCACTGAGGATTTTTGACCTATCCGAGGTTGTTTATCGCGTTACCCATGACGTTAACTCATACTAAGAGACGGGAAGTCCACCATGACCTTTGACCTATCCTAGGTTATTTGTCGAAGTCTTTGCTCGATGACGCAATGTATGGAAGAGGTCGTAGAAGTCCACTGGACCCTTTGACCTATCCTAGGTTGTTTGTCGAGTGTTACCCATGACGTTAACCTATATAGGAAGAGGTCGAATTACGGATTTTGACCTATCCGAGGTTGTTTGTCGTGGTGTTACCGGCGACGCTAACCTATGGAAGAGGTTGCGGGAAGTCCACCAAGGACCTTTTGACCTATCCTAGGTTGTTTGTCAAAGTGTTACCCGATGATGTTAACTTGTATGGAAGAAGTCGAATTAAAACATCCGTTTGTGGTTGTAGCCAAAGTTGCTCCTTAACCCTGGTTTCATTTTTCCATGAGTATGAGTGGAAAAACATAATTTGCAAAGCTATATCTCTTCTTAATGTTGAAATATCCTCCAACTTTGACTTGTTTCTTGGGATGGTAATCGATTAGATGCTTAACATGGGTGATCTTCGAGATTAAGAGTTGCCCCCCGCCGGCTGAATCAAGGAACTAAGTTTGAGATGAATCTTCATTCTTCGCTTGCGCTCCTTAAAAGCTTGAAATGCTCCACCTCGATGGTGATTTTGATCTTGTTTGAAAACTTGGTCGACATACAAGATGAAATAATGGGAATCAATTTCCCACGGCCAAACTGCTATGCTAGATTACCAATCATAGAGTAAAAGTTTTTGCCTTAGCTTGTGAAATCCAAACACACACATGTATTTAAAGAGTGAACAATAAAACTCCAGAACGTGAAAACCTCAAAAGAGGGAAAACCACGGTAGCCCAAGAAAAGCTTTCACTATGTATCTGCTTGAGTACAAGATCTTCCCGAGCATCGGATTACGTAATTATATGAGAAAGGAACAACATCTATGTGACAATGATCGTTGTAACAGTTGCAGTAGTAGATGATGGCGAACCGGTATGAGCAATCACCGAAATGCGGGAACAATTACGCGTAAATGCGGAACAATCCGGCGTAAATGCAGAACAATCACCGCAAAAACAGGGAACAATCAGGTAAGTCATCATGATGGAGACCGGCGAGATTGAGACGATAAGGATCAACGGCGGCGGCCGGCGACAGTGGTTGACGACCGCCGAGTGGCGATGATTGTGCTTGGAGGTTCTTTAGAGCTCTCCTCTCTGCGCTCCCTCATATGAGGAATAAGGCTATTTATAGATTGGAGGAGTGTCGTCTCTGTAAATATATGCAAAATCCGAACCACTCCTCCAATCGGACGGCTCATGATCATTCCCTTGATCATGTGATGTATTTTGTGTATTTGAATGCTCAAATAAAGTCAGAATTGTAAGATCTTTGGCTTGTTGGAACCAGCTTGTCAAGACGCTCGATTTGACTATAACACTCCATATTGGAGAGCTTTTTAGGAATTTAACTGATGTCCCAAAGTTTCCAATGATATTTTAAGTCTGATTCTAACCGCTTTCTCATCAAATTTTGGCCTTGCTAAAGATCAAGATTTGTGTTTCTACTAGAAGAATTTTTAGGGTCATATCACCACTAACTGCTTTGCAAAGATTTGTATATATTAGTTGAGAGCCTCAATCATTGGTTTTATGAGTCATCCTAATTTTGTAGAACTTAATGGGCATTTGCCCAATTTTGTTGTGGTTCCTAAAGATTGTATCGTGACCTACAAAAATTCACAGAAACCTGTTAAACTATAAAGTTTTTTTGTCCCCAAATTTATCACTTATAATTTAAACTTTTATATTAACAACAATATCTAGTTTCTCGTAGTCAGTGTTTTAAATAACATCTAAAAAAGTATAGCCATTAAGAAAAAAAGATCATTTTTTAAGAGATTTTGTTAGAATCTTATTTAGTAATAATGGTGGTTTTAGTCTTCTTTAGCTTGTTTGCTTGATAGCTATAAGACTTTTATTTTGATGTTATTCTTCACACATAGAAGTCGTTAAGAATTTAATCAATCTATAGAGCTTGTCTTCATGTGATTACTTGGTGTTGACGGTGTGCTTATTTCCTACCTATAATATAATAATTTATCAATTTAGATTCCTAATATAAGTTTATTATCATAAAATTTCAAAATAATCTTTAGACTCATTGGGGTCAACATAACGAGTTTAAATTCCATTATTATAATGAAAGAAATCAATCAAATTAATAATCATCATTGATGAAGATCATAACACTTTTAGAAAATAATAAATTTTATAGTAGATTGCTTTTGTATATCGAAGGTATACTTTTCTCAGCAAGCCTCAACTAGTTATGAAGCTCAGCCTATATCAAGTTATTATTTTCCTAGCAATTAAAGGATAGCATGCCAAAATTCAAGTGTAGCATTTGATACATAGCTCTCTTGCCATAACTCTAGAGAGCGCACTATAGCTCAATAGTGAATTTGCGCAAGCTCTCACTAAGGGGTACCAGACTAAAATTTTTGTTAGTATTACTCACCCCATCTACAACTTAGTGCTTCGTGCACTCACTCCTTACTTCTGATCAAGACATCTGAATTGGAAGGCTATATCAACAAAATGATAGATTTACCTGCTTGTCGTACTATTGTATTTGTTTTCATATTAGGAGTAATATATGTATATGTACTTGATATTTGATGTGTTTATTACTTTTTTTTATTTATGGTTCAACCTTCTCTATACCTTTATTTATCATATAAATAAAGAGGTACAAGGCATATTTTAGAATTATTATATTTAAAAAAATATATCTTAAGCTTTTGAGTTTAGAATTTGTACCTACAACATTGAACTTTCTTTAATCTCTCTCTCTCTCTCTCTCTCTCTCTCTCTCTCTCTCTCTCTATCTCTCTCTCTCTCTCTTATTGTTTGACCACCTTGCACCTACAATTTCAAATTGATTTTCAGTTGTTCAATAAAATTAAATGTCCTCATATTCTATTAAAAGCTGGAAAGATTTAATCATAGTTAAATTAGATTTGAAATGTTCAAAAAAATGTTAATTCAATGCATAAAAATAACATTAAATATAGATTAATAACAATACAAAATTTAAAAATTGTTATATAATGACTTTGTTAGGACTGGTAGTGATAACACTATGGACAAATTCCATCATCATAACTTACTTTTTTAGCATATTAAGAGTCTAATTGAAATTATTATTATTATATATATATATATATATGGAACTTTTATAATGCATTTCTTTGGTGCATTTTTAAGGGCCTATTTAGTATAAATTTAATTTTATATTTTATAATTTTATATTTATATTATTTTTAAAAATATATTTATTCTTATTTGGTCTCATTTTTAATTAATATATTTTTACCATTTTTATATATTTCCTTAAAACATATTTGTTCATATATTTTAAGTATTTTTATTTTTAAAAATATATCACACTATTTTTAAAATTACATAAAATAATTTTTAAGTGATTTGAGTGTATTTAAAATAATTATTATTGGATCAAAATCTATTTGTGAATGATTTCAGACCTTATTAGTGAGTCAAGGTGAGAGGAGGAGGTAGTTAGAAGTATGTTTAAAGGGAGCATAATAACTATATTAGCCAACTAAATCACAGTTAGGTCTGATGAGTCCCATTATCACAATCTAGAATAAAATACAAGAGCTAATAGATCTAGAGAAGGAAATAGAATACGACATAAAAGGATCATATCAGGCTACAAAATACTTAATGAGTAAAAAATGAATAAATATAGCCTCTGTAGCAAATCATATAAAGACACGTGTATCTCTTTGTAGCTTCAATGCTGCTATTAAAAGATGCATCATTCACAATACTTGCCCATGCTCCTGAGTGGGGGCAAGTGCAATGTTGTGGTTTTGTGTCGAGTAAGGGCCCATTTAAGATCGCTGTCTTTACGCTACGTCACACGGACAATTACGTTTCGCTTTTGCGGCCAAAATTCGAGATTTTGATCCGCAGCTGCCGCGAAGCTGTGACTCAATCTTCCTTCCGCGGCCCGAGGCCATATACATTTTAACATCCCGTGCCAAAGGACTATTCTCCCCGTGCTCTCAAAACATCTTTTGCCGAAGAAAACTGAGGGCTTTTCCTATGCAATCCGCTCGCCGTAGTCGATCACCCCCGTAGGGACTCTTCTTCGATCACCTCGTGCTCTTTGCCCGCAAGGACTCTTCTTCTTTTCCGACTTCATACGTCGTGAAGGAAACTGTCGACTTTCCTAACAAGTCCCTTCGCGAGCTTCAGTTTGTGTAGATCCCGTCTTCTATTTATGATAGCTACATTGCTACCTTCTTGAGTGATTGGTTGTTGGATATATTTGTGTTGCATTTTATTTCTAAGTGTAAAGTCACTCACTCTAATAGCCTTATGTTTAAGTGGAGGTTGAATTAGCTTCCATGTATCATTCTTTCAAGTTTTTTTTTTATTTACTTTCAGTTTTCACCATCTATATAATAAAGTTCCCTCTAACAAGTTTTGGTATGCATCAACAAAGTTAACTAACATGAACAACTGAGCTATAGCAGTTTAATACGATTATAATTTGCTACCTCTAAATCATTGCAAGAGTGACAGAAATAACATCTAATTGAGGAATGTATATTTTTGCATTTTCTTAGAATTTCATTCATGGTAGAGTGATGAATATCTTCGCTTCTTGATGTTACATAATGCTTCTGTAGATTCATGTAAGTCTTGTCTTCTTGCATAGCATTATCTGTCAAAGACTGTTGCTTTTTGTGAGAAGCCACTGCTGCTAACTTATCAACATTCTGCATACTCAGCTTTCTTTGTTTAGCTTTCCTCATAACAACCATTGGGATATTTTGATCTACACTGGACCGTCTCCCGGAGAAATCTTCTCCTTGATTTTGCTTACAAGATAATAATTGAAGACTAGAATTTGCTGTCTCAACTTCATGATTTGATGATTTGTCCTTACAAGGATTACTAGGAATATTAGCATCAGATGTTTTCAATCCAGCACAATTCACAAGCAGTCTCTTGATCTGTTTTGGCAACTTGAATAATGAGACTTTCTTGATTCTTTATTGATGTTTACCAAAACTTGTAGGTTTCTAGGTTTTATAATATGTTATTGTAATTTTCATAGCGTTCAACACATAAGGTCATTTTGGTCTTTTGACAATCAGCAAAAGCATCGATTCAACTCAATTTTACAAATGATCAAACCAAAATAAAAAACTCAACATCTTTCTTCTACAACAAATTTTCTCAAACAGCTACAATGTCTCCAAACTCTTAGAAACTCAGAAGTGACTTGCCTTTATTACTCTTTGAGGCAACTACGAATCTACAGGGGTCAATGAGTTAGGCAAGTTGCCATCTCATTTCCTTGGCCATGATGGTCTTTATATACGAGTTCAAGTAAGAGTTTATTTTGAGTATACAATTATCATTATTAAATATATTTTATTTTGAATCAAAACCAAACTAAAATTGAATATAAATAAAACAAAAAAAACAAAAAATAAATGTGGTCCCAAACCATCCTTAGTGTAATTTTAATATATTTTAATTTCTAATCTTTAAAATACTTGAAATAGTTTTTGAGTAATTTGAGACTACTTTTTATCATTTTTGTTTTTGTTTCTATTTTAGTTATATTTTATTATAATTATATTTTGATTTTAAATAAAACATGCTTAGTGATGATAAATATTTTTGAAAATACTCAAAGTATTTAAAAGCTATTCTGAACATTTTTTAAAATTATTATAATTTATTTAGAAAATTAAAATACTTAAAAGTTACATTTAGGAAATATATTTCTAAAAATAATACAAAAATAAAAAAGAAAAAATACAAAATAAAATTGATTTAATAAAATCCCTATGTTTTTTGTTTAAAAAGTATTATATTATTTTTACAAAACATCCAAAATAAATTTTAGATATTTTGATTGATTTTAGAAAATAACTAACACTGAAAATAATGATAATAAATAATTTTTTAACAACATTGAATTAAGATAAATAAAAATAAAACCAAAAAAGATAAATTTAAAATTATCTTAAATAGTGCCAAAATAAAATTTTTTAACCAAAGTTTTTTTTTTTGGTTTTAATAAATATGAAAGATAAACTATAATCATTCCCTGAGGAGAGGGAGAGTCGGGGTTAAATTTACTCAGCAATTGCAAAGTAAAAAATCTTTTATTTTATTTTATTTTTATTTTTGTTATATCCTGCTCTCAATCAACTTAATGAGCGCTAACTTGAATAATAATAATAAAAAAAATATTTGCACGACAAGTGAAATATAATATTATTTAATTCTTTACCTGCAAATATTTTATGATTATGACATAAATGCCAAGAGAGTATAGCTGGAGATCGGAAAGCATAAAACCGAAAGAAATATGCTTCTTTCTTTAATCACTTTTTTATTCATTCCTACAATTATATGTTAGTAATATTTATAGTAGATCCATATTATATTTTTGAGATATTTATTCATGTCACCTAACTATTAAATACTATAGGAATGCCACTTTCGAATTTCTTTACTCCCTCTGATATTATTATCGGTTGCGTTAATATGAATATAATCTTTCAACTTAAGTAATAATAATTTATTAACTTTTGGGAAGATATCTTATAATATGTTATTTATAAAATAAGCATATTTATTAAAAAAGTATTTATTTAAATGATATAATTTTCTAGTTGTGGTGTAGAATATAAAAAAGTTATCAATGTTAAATTTAAATTTGTCTGTGAAGTAATGCAAGATCTTTCTTTAAGCACACAGGAAATAGGGCTAGATCAGGTAATAGAAAGTCAGTAGAAAATAAAATGATAAAGTATATTAAGTAAGAGAATTTTCATTATATCAGAGAGTATAAGTACAAGTAGGAGGGTCAAAGAATACTAATCTCTCTCTCTAAGGAATAGTAAAGAGTCTATAAGTTCCCAAAAGTGAAAGTCCTCACCTCCTTGAGAATCCTCCCTTTTATAGGACCGAAAGGAGGCTACATAAGGAAAATATACATCAATTATGTCGATTATGTAAGAAGAAACTTGACCATAATTTGGAGAGTTAGCAAGTAATATATGTTGATTGACAAGTTCTTAGGTGTGGTCATCAGTGCCAGTGGGGCGAATTTTCTGATGTGAGTGTTTAGCTGCATATTCGCTTGTATATGGGTGAGTCCCCATAAACGAGGCAAGTTGCGGCAAGTTGCTTGATGTTGGTCACTTAATTGAGATTGTATTTCCTCATGTTCTCCTACTTGAAGCAAGTCATCGTGGGTGAGTGAATAACTTGTTTGAATTCTGCTTCTCATTGCTTGATGCTCTTGAGTTGATTCTTTGTTATTTTGAGCACTTGCTGGTCCATGTGTACTCTTTGGGTATACATTTTACTCATTGATTTTTTTGCTTTTTATAGAGGCGACTCTTAGAAAGGACAAAAGAATGAAAGCAAACATTAATTATTAGTGTTAATTAAATTTTTTATTAAAATGTCATTAATATATTAACCTCACATCACCTTTGAGTTTCTTTTTATACTCTGGGCTATAAAAGGATCTGAGCTCTAAGGATGATTTTCTTATCCATGATCTCTGCAAAATACATTTCATATTCTCTTGCCAAGTTCTATTATTGATAAAATGGTCACTTGCCATGGACTCAGAAAGATCTCGTAGTGATATAGATCCTATTGAGCTTTGGCCAAGTCTACACAAATAAAAAAAAAAGAATAAAAGAAGAAGAAAGAAATCAAAGAAGGTGGTTGAAGGGAACCTCTTGTTAAAGTGAGTTCTACAATGTTGATGGCGCTATTAGCGAGTAAGGCTATTATCCCAATCAAGAATAGTTACAAGGACTCATGATTAGAAGCGAGTGTTGAGGGAATGCTACAATAGAATTGATTGATCCCCTTATTTAGAAGAGCATAAGAATGCTGCACAGAGTGTTTAAGATGAAGTTAGAGGGGACATCCATCCTATTTGGTGGAGGATGTTCTTGCTAAACAGGTTAATGAGAACCTTTTATCAATAAAGAGTAGCATAAGACTATCTCACAAGGGATATGAATTTTGGCCATATCAACTTTATTATTTCTATATAATTTTATATGATCCCTTTATTATCTCAACTTAACATGTCTAGCATTCACATGTTTATAAAGGATGATGTTGTCCAATTGTAAATTCCCATGGATATTCCTTTGGAACCACTAAGTAGAATTGAAATAATTATTCATCTCAAAGTAGATGAGTTGTTTGGATATCATTCGAGTGATGTGGAAGTTCATTTTATTCAATAATGGCATCCTTTTCCAAGGATGACACTGTTGGTCAAGTGCCTTAAAAGGATTTCTTTGTTTGGGATTGATGATATTGCTTCTCATAGTATAGAGGATACTTTAGTGAAAAGATCCATGCCACTAATGATCTTCAAGCAACTCCATTGAGTGATGACTTGGTGATTTCAAGTTTTTCTTTGCGAGTGGATGTTTTTCCACTGGAGAAGGATTTGGTGGCCTTAGCTTCTTCAACCACAGGATTGACTAGTCTTACCTTGACAGACCCTTGTGAGATGATGATGAGCTTTATGTTGTCAATTCGTTATTAAAGTTACAAGTCAAAGAAGAACAAGTCATTTCTCCCAAGAGAAGGTGATGCTATGGGGGTACCTCATGCATCTACTTCTGCTAAGTTTATTTATCTGTAGGGGAGAGTAACTCATCCTAGGAAAGGTTTAAACTCCATAAGGTTGGTAGTTTCCAAGTTGCGGTGGAAGTTGGTTGCCAAGGAAGCTAAGCTATAGAAGAATCTAGTGCTTGGGGAAGCCAAATTAATTTTGTTTCAATATTGTTACAAGTCATGAGAGTCTTCTCATTCATTGTGGGTGTTAATTTTATGTTTGACTATTTATCAAATGAAGGCCCACTTGCCATTGAGTGGTAGTTTAATCTAATAGTGAGGCAATTCAAAAAAGAATGTAAGAAAAAGTTGAATCAATATATGTAAAATTTTCATTATAATAATGAAATAATATTTGACAAAAGAAGTATTTTTAATTTTTATTTTCCTTTCTTCTCTTGCTGAATTCATATAATTTTATTTAGTGGTGAGTTCACTTAATGTAAGTTTTTTTGTGATATGTGCCGCTTATGATTTCCATAAGATTTAGCAATATTTTTTCATTAAATGCTTGCAATGATGTACGCGTCTCTAAAATTTTTTTATCATGTCTATAAATTACCTCGACTATAGTTAGGTGAGACTTTATTATGTTGTTCCTTTAGTTTTTGATTAATTGTTTCTCACCTTATGCGAGTTTTTTTCTTGTTAATTTTGTAGCTTTTAGCGAGTTCCTTTTTGATTTTGGTTATAGTGGCCCTAAAAAAGCATCAACTAATTTTGTGGTGACTGTGGTCAACAAAGTTTCTATCTTCAAGTAGAAGATAGAGCCTTTCATTTTCCAAGGGTATTACTACGGTAACTCAAACTTGTTGGTGTGAGTCGTTCGTGAGAATGAGTGAATAAATACTCTGAAGATAAACTCACCTTCATCCATTTCAAGTTCAACCTCTAATTTTCTCTTTGCACTGAGTTAGTGGAGGTCCTAAATTTCTATGGAGTGGTAGTTTCCCAAATGCTACTGAATTTCATAGCAAGTAATATGACTTTTATTTTGTTCTGAGACAAGGGTTAACTTAGAGTTTTGACCATTTTTGTCATGTTTTCTCCATCAAGGGTTGTAAGGATGGGATTATACAGTTCTTAGTAGTCCACTTTATAGTTAACAACATGCTAAACAAAGAAAGAACTAGTGTTCCAAGCTTTATTTCATCAAATGCTCGGTAGGGAGGGTATCTTCGTCTTTGCCCATACCTTCTCCGCCAACAAAGTGTTGGTTCTAAAATTAAGTGTCAAGGATATTGAGATTCTAGAGAAGGTGTCAGATAGGTCACTCAGCATAAAGCTTTTTCTCAAGTTCTAAAAAATTCATGAGCATGTTTATAGTAAGTACCAATAATAGTAGGGATTTATTATCTTTAAATTTTTTATGCATTAACTTTTGCACTCATTTCTCTCAGGGGATGACTTGTCTACACCTTTCCTGATTTATTTTGAGAAAATTAACTTTTATAGTAAGTTTAGGAAGTCGACGAAGAGGAAGGCGAGCTTGTATCAGTTGAGGCTAATCATAGAAAGTTGGCCAAAGATGCGAGTATGGTTGTGTCAAGTTCTACTCCGAAAAAGTCCAAGAAGAGGTTGTCAAGTTCCATTCCTTGCTCTCCATCAAGAAAGAAGAGTGACAAAGATAAAGAACTAGGAGATAATTCTTGTTACATTTATCCCTATAATAATTATACTCTCAATATGGCTAAACCCAACAAGTCAAGCTTTTAAGCTAGGGCTTTTAATTTTTTTTATGAGCTAGAAACATTACCTAAAGAGCTTCTGATTAGGTGACTCCATAATGCAACCATGATTGCTCAAGCAATAGCATGGCAATCAACCTGGGAGCTCAATAAGGAGTTTTTGTTTGAAACAAAAGATCTTCCATTCACAAAGTTATAGTGTAACTTAGAGAGGGATGAGCTTAGAGTCAAGTTATTCTTTGAGAGGGGACTAAACAACAAGATAAGAAGATAGGTCAAGCAATTATAGAACTAACTCATCTCTCTAATGTAAATAAACATCTAAAAGTAGAACTTTCTTGCCACACTGACGAGTTTCAACAGAAGGAAGCCAAGTTGTCAAGCTTTCTTTACTATGAGAAGTACAAGGGAGTGTTGTAGCAGAAGTTCAAAGAATGCATTAAATTTGTTATTTTCAGTTGGTGGAACATAGTTAATCAATCTCCAAATTCTTGGATTTTGATAACAAGCTTGCTCTATTAGAGTTAGACTCCAAGGAGAGTGATGAAGAAGAAAGCATCATCTAGCTTTTTTCACTTTTGTAATAATTTTTTTTATTCATGCAAAGTTATAAGAGTAATTATATGTTTGAAGTTTGGCATGCTTGAGGTTTTGTACAATAAATATTCTTAATAAAAGATAATTTGTTCCTGTTATTTATCTTTACATTAACTTGGTCGTAAATAAACTCGCTTTATGAATGCACTCTTTGAATTAAAATATGTATATTTGTTGTGTTAATATACTCACTAAATATATTTATTGAATGAATATACTTATTAAATATTCTTGCTAATTAATTGTATAAAGCAATCGCTTCACATTATTAATAGAATATTAAGTTGAAAACCATAGAGTGTCGAGTCTAGGTTTTTATTTACCAACCACTTAGAGTGTTGGTCTTATACTTTAGTCACTAATCACATTGAATGTTGGTCTTAAACTTTACTCTCCAAAAACATGGAGTGTTGGTCTTTTGCTCAAAGCTGCTGACTACATAAATAATAGGTCTACACTTTAATTACTAATCATACAGAGTGCTGGCCTTTTATTTTGTAGTCTTCAACCACATAGAGTGTTGGTTGTACACTTTAATTAACAACCACATTGAGTGTTGGTGCTTTATTTTGTATTCTCTCAGACATTTATGAAGTTTTTATGATAAGAGAGTTTAGGTGTTTTGAGACATAGTTTTGATAGTGTGCCCAGCCCATCTTTGTATATTAGGTCTAATATTAACTCACTTATTTTTAATCTTGTCATTTTGGCCAAATGTAGCTTGAAAAATTAAGCTTGTTGCTTGAGCCAATTGTAGCTCGCTAAGTGAACTAAGTCATCATGCAACTCCATGAATTTGAGCTCAAGTTACTGCACCTCATCAAGTGGCTCAAGCCACTATAGATCACTAAGTCAATAGGAAAGTGTAATTTACTAAGTATTTTAGGGATATTATGCCTCATTTAACAACTTGGCCAAAGTACCTCGCCAAGTAAGTTGGGCCAAATGTAGCTCACCAAGTTACTCAGGCTAGTGTAGCTTGCCAAGTCATTTAAATGGGCATGATATACCAAGTGAATTTGTTTAGGCCAATAAGTAGTTTGTCAAGCATTTTCACATACCATGCTCAAACTTTTAGTCTCTATATTTGAATTTTGAGCAATATATCTTCATGAGTATAAAAAAATATCAGGCAAAAGAAAATGAACAAAATTTTAGTCTATCTTAATCATTAAATTGTTTATCCTAGGTTTGTTTAAAAGGAGTAATAATTTGACAAAAAGAAAATGAGTACAATAATAGGACTTGCCTTAAAGATAAAACTTCTTCATGTCCCTTGCATTCAATGTACGTGACACATTTTGTTTTAAGTGTGTTTATAGTTAGTAGGCTCCTAATCTAACCCACATGTTGATAATGTATAGATCATTTCATGTGTGGGAAACTTTGCACAATACCTTTTGGTGAGCTACATCATCCACTTTCTTTAGCACCAAGTCTCTAGCCTTAAAATAGTTTTCTTTGACATTGTATTTTTAGTACTTAGCCATTTGCCTCTTAATTTATTTCTATTTGAGTTATACTTCAATGCACAATTTTTCAAGTAGGTTAAGTATTTTTTTTATGACTTATGCATTTGACTTTTCCCATTTGATTATTTCTTGATTTAACTTAGCAATCAATATAACCTTCTAACTCTATAATTCATACTCAACTAGTAGCACATCTCTATCCCATGCAACAAGGTGAATGATGTCTGCTTAGTAGGTAATAATGGTGTCATCTTTAAGGGGTCAAAGTATGGTGGGTTGGGTATCAATGCACTTGGCTCTAGAGGCATCCACTTTCTTCTTCAACAAATTAATGACCTACTTATTCATTGCTTTCACCTGTCTATTAATCTTTAGGTGATGTACTGAAGAATTTTTTAGGTGAATTTTATAAAATTCCTTGACCTGCTCATCAGTTAATTATGAACCATTTTCCAAGATGATCAACATGTGTAGTCCATATACTTATAAATATGTCAATTCATATAAAATTTTGAACTTCCTGGGCGGTTGTCTTGACGAGTAGACTTCAATCAATTCATTGAAGTAATTGATTATGAGGAGTATGAATCTTCTTAACTTGCTAGAAACTGGTAGAAGGTCTATCATGTCCATCTCTAATACCCTGAAGGGCCAAGGATTTGTCATGGGTTGTAGAGGTTGTGATGGCTGCTACTGCGAAGGAGAAAACTTCCAACATTAGTTGCATCTCTAAGTAAAATTCTTGCCATCATTCTCAATGTTGGTTAAAAATATCTTTGTCACAAGATTTTATGGATGAGCTTTCTTTCTTTTGGATGACTTCTATAATCCCTTAAATCTATTTCATGTAGTACCTTACATAATTAATTTTGTTTACACACCTCAGGTTTAATGAAGTAGCTAACCTCCAAAATAATTTACTACCAATTAGTATATATTAGGCAAATTTAGTTTAAAATATCCTTTGGTCTTTGATTCCATCTTTGAGCCATCGAGTCTATAAATACTTCTTGATGGAATTGATCCAACTATGTGGGCTTGCAAGATCAATTTTCATAGAACCACTTTCTTTTATACTTGATTTGACATGTTGGAGGGCAAGCTGCTCCCCAAATCTACTTGCTCTTAATAATAGGTTGGCAAGATGATTCTCATCTCTTAAGACTTGCTTGAGCCTCAAATATTCCAGCCTTCTAATATCTACTTATACCTTAAGTAAGTATTTTTGCAGCAACATGTTTGTTAGTTCATAGTCTCTATTGATTTGACTTACTATAAACTATGAATTTAAATGAACCATGATGTGCTTAGCACCTAGCCCTTGAGCAAATCATATCCAGTGAGTACCACATCATACTCAGATTGATTATTAGTTACTTGAAATTTTAATTTTACTAATTGAGTCATAGTGATTCCTATTGGTCTCTTCAACCTAATGTTGGCTCCCATTCCTTATTCTCTTGAGGATCCATCCAAGTACAAGTGTTATAAGAGTTTTAAATTAATGGGGGAATTTCATGAGTTGTTGAAATATACAAGAAAATTAGCAAGCGCTTCTACCTTGATTGCCATCCAGGGAGAAAATGATATATCAAATTAGCTCAACTCTACTAACTATTTTACCAATCTTTCTTAATTATCTAGCTTAGCAAGTACTGATTTGAGTGGGTGATTAGTGATGACTTGAGTTGAATGGGTCTACAAATATGGTCAAAGTTACTAATCAAAATTAATAAAAGTGAGTGCAAGCTTTTCATGATCGAATAATGTAACTCAGCACCATTAGTAACTTGCTCACATAATAAATTGGCATTATTTTTCCTTTTATTCTTTGATCAAAACTGAGTCGTTGGAATCTTCACCAACTCCTAAATGTAATCATAGTAGATCACTTTCTTTTGAACTTTGCAATAAAGGCAATGAGGCGAGTAGGCAGTTGAGGTCATTGAAAGCTTTCTTCCTTATATACTTTGAAGAATGGTGAGTAGCATTCGCCTACCTTAGAAATGAACTTGTTCAATCCAACGACATTCTAGTGAGTCGCCTAGTATAGTTTTGACATTATTAGGATTTATCTTTTTTAGTTTTACGAGTGATAAAAAAAATTCTAGAAACTTGTCTGATCCAACTTCAAATGTGCATTTTAATGGGTTGAGGTGCATATTATAGTAGCTACTATGATTATACTAAATGTAATCATAGTAGCTCACCTTCCTTTGTACTTTACAATAAAGGCGATGAGGCGAGTAGGCATTTGAGGTCATTGAAAGCTTTCTCTCATTCTATTGTCCACTAAAACTTCCTTATAATCAATACTTTGAAGAATGGTGAGCAAAATTCACCTACCTTAGAAATGAACTTGTTCAATCCAATGAAGTTCCTAGTGAGTCATGCTATGTCTTTAGTTGTTCTCTAAGATAGCATTCCTAGTATAGTTCTGAAATTATTAGGATTTATCTTTTTTGGTTTTATGAGTGATAAAAAATTTCTAGGAACTTGTCTGATCCAACACCAAATGTGTGTTTCAATGGGTTGAGGTGCATATTATACTTCTTTAAAGTAGAATGGTCTCATTCAAATCTATGATATGTTGTTTAGGTGACTTGCTTTTAACTAGTGAGTCATCCACATAGAATTCTACATTTTCATCATTTATTATTTAAATATTAAGTTTATTATTATTTGGTAAGTGGCTCTTGTATTCTTTATCCCAAAGGGCATTACTTTAGAGCAATATAACCCTTCTCCAATGATGAAGGTTATTTTCTTTGAGTCAATGAGATGCCTTTTGATTTGATGGTACTCTAAGAAGCAACCCATAAATTTCATCACTAGAAAACTCACTTCTGAGATGACAAGTTCATCTATTCTAAGAAGTGTGTACATAGCTTTAAGCAGCTTTGTGACTTTTTATTTAATTAGCTAGGCAAGCAAAGCTACCATTTTCCTTATCTTCTACTTAACCGCTTGAGCTTTCTTTTTGATGTTAAGCTTGTGACATGCAAAATTGATGTTAATACCTTGCATCTCAACTCCTATCCATATGAATACATCTATGTCCTTCTAAAGGGCCTAAACAAGGGGTTTTTTGTTCTTGCTGCTAAAGGTTATACTAATTCCTTGCACTTGCTTTGAATCTTGAGTGGTCAACATTACTTTTATACTTTTGGTGATTTTCACTCCAGTTTGCATGACTTCTAATTATAACACTTCTTCAATCTTATGAGAGTGACCAAATGTTCATTATATGAACACCTAAATTGACTCAAGTTTTTTATGACTATTATTTCTTCTCCTTTGTTGAAAACTTAACTGGCACATGATAAGTTGATTATACTACTCTAAATGTGTTGAGTAGTGGTTGGCCAAAATTAACATTGTACATGACAGATGCTTCCATAATATGAAGTCACCCATAGCTATAAATTATTTTTCTCCTTCCTTCTTTTTGTCTCCTTTATCTAGAAAAACTATTTAGTGGACCTCCTATTGAATGAGTGTTGAACTTGCCAAGTTCATTTTGTCAAACATAGAATGGGTTAATCGAGCTCCCCATGTCAATTAGAATACTTCTTATCTAATATTTTATTATTAACATTGTGGTAACTACTGCATCATTATAAGAGTTTATCGACTGCTGGTCAATTTTTTTCTAAGAAACTAATAGAGACAACTTAAATACTCGGTCCCCAAGCTATGGCTGCTAAGTTAACTTCTACTGACTATAGTTACTTGAGAAATACTCACTTAATGACTACTTATCTCATCCAAAAATGTTAACTACTACTTCTACAATGTGGATTGTGTGAGCAACTTCTCTTCCTAGTCTCCATGTAAACTCCTTTAGCTTTTCTACTTTTATGAGCTCCTCCACCAAGCCTCATAGATGATAGCATTGTCAATGTCATGCTAGTGGCCATGATGATAGTATAATACCTTGATCAATTAGCTTTCATAGGTGGTGATCACTTGAAGTATTCCTTACTTTGAATAACCTTCTCTAGTTCGGTAATTAACACCTCAAAGGTGTGACTGTATTATTTGTAAATACTCTCGATGCCTATGGTGAATTGATGGATGATTGGTACTTTTTACCTTATATGCAAGTGGACGTGTCGAATCAAGTAATATAGAATGATTAGAGTATCATTCTCATGAGAATTAAAGAAAAATTGATATTAATTTTTATGAAGTTGAGCACTAATCTTTAAAAAACCTAGTTTTAATTCAACAAAATGTAAGTGCTTAATTAAAATGACTATATACTATTTTGGAAGATATTAAAAAGATTAATTTTTATATTTTAATATTATTATTGAAAATGTTTGCATTTTTTTTAATTTTAGAAGGAGTAGTCTAAAGTTATGAACTTTTTGGATTATATATTACATTAAACTAAGTAGTGGATTAATTTCAAGCGTGTAGTATCAACCAAGAGCAAAAATAGTATACCCCCTATGTCTAGATAAGTATAACCAAGTGAATCCCTTTACTTAGTTTTTTTTCCTGGTGCCAAGTAAATTTTGATTGGTTACATTGCCCAAATTTTCTTTTAAATGATTACAAATCCTAAAATAATTATATTTTTAATGTCTATTTAGTGTTTCTGGACTATCTAGCACATTAATGTTAATTTAGTATATTTGTTTACATTTTTCCTAGTTGTTCTTCTAGAATTCCATCGATATCTCTAAATTACACTTGATTTTAACTTTGTAATTAGCTAGATCACAAGTAAATGAAGCATGGAGAAAAGCAAAACACCATCTCATTAAAAGAACAAATAATTTTTTTATACTATTCCACAAAATATTTTAATACAATACAAACATCCAAATCTCACATAAATTCAGAGCACTTTATAGATTAATACTTCATAATAAAGAGAAAGAAAGAAATCATATTAAACATAGTAAAATAAGATGTAGGATAAGCAAAAAAGAAATGAAAGAGCACACCAAGTAGATCTTCTAAGTCCACTCTCCACGATCCTCTACTGCTTCCTCATTGAAATATCCAACATCTCTCACTGAAAATCTTTGATTATCGATCTCCTTCTCTACCTATTGTTTAAGAAAATATCTTTCACACTACCCTTACAACACTCTCACAACACTTGGAGTGTGACTCTCTAAGTGCTTCATCATAAATCTATTCTATCAGGTCGTAGGTTGTGAGGCTATTGATATAGCACTGCAGCATTTGACGTGGCACTATGGCACAGTTGATTCGATGTTGTGGCACTATGCTTGCTTCTTCTGCCACATATTTTTCCTCTAGCATAATGTCATGGTGCTGAGCTTGTTGTAAAATTATCCAAAATGAGTTCAAACTAGTGCCACGGTACTGTTGATGTAGTACCTAGGTGCTGGCCTTGCTATAAATTTGCCATAATTTAAACCATGTATAGCACCATTATTCTGCTTTTGTAGCATCTAGGCATAAACCTATTTTTTTATCTTTTGATAATTTTCTTGCTACAATACAAAATATACTTAAAATAAACATATTTTAATATGAAAACATATGATAAATGAATGAAAATTACATGAAATTTTCACAATTTTAATACTTATCAATGGATTTATAGATTTATGGTTGTGCATCGATGCTTCTCCATACTAATCATATTGTCTTCGTTCTTTATCCTGCCTCCATACTCAAAATCTATCCTTTGAGAAATGCTTTAAGGGTGATTGCTTTATCTAGTCCCTAAGTCACCATTGTGATTTGGGAAACTTTATTGTATTCTTTTACATTCTTATATTTTTTACTGACTCTAATAGCTCCACTAGTGTTCCGGGCTATTGAAGCCTAAGGGAATATCTAAATTGATCTGCTTTATGGCCTTGAGTGAGCATAATGTCTTGAGCTACAGGCTTTAAATCCTTAACCTTTAATAATTTCCTTTAAAAGTGAGTAATAAACTTTCTAAGGGATTCACCTAAGTCTTGATTTATTTGTAGAAGAGTTTAAGAACTCTTCAGGGGTTTCTAGGCACTATAAATTATATGAGGAATATTTTCTTGAATTCCATAAAATAAACAATGATACCAAGTAGTATATGCAACAACCATCTGAGAGCAGACTCCTTGAAAGTGGTGAAGAATAGCTGTCACATCATTATGTTGTTTATGTCTAACATAAATATATTAGGTTCATAATATGCTCTGTAATTGGCATGGTCGATGTGACTTTTGTGGAATTCTAAGTATGGAATTTTGAACTTTGGTGTGGGTGGGTGTGGGGGCTACTTTCATGATCTCCTTAGAGAGGGCTATAATGGGAATAGTATTTATTTATCCTTTATTAACTTTCACCTCACTCTTTTGATAAGACTCATCATTGTTCAACATCCTAGATAATTCTCTTCTAAGATGTTTAGTTTGTTGAGTCTCTGAACTAGAAGGTCCATCATTCTTCCTAGCCTTTACAGATTTATTTCTTACTTTCTTTATATCTTCTTAGACTGTGAGTATTCCTATCCTTCATATCATTTAGCTTTTATCGTGTAATAAACTGTTGTGTATTTGGCCCCATGCTTTCCATGTTATCTTTTACTAATAGGCCTACTTCATTGAGTACATGACTCTCTGTCCTTATCATCTTTCATGCTTACTTTACCTAAATAGATGTTGAATCTAAATTTGTTCATGGAGTAATGCAGGCTCTTCCTTTAGACATATAGGAAGCAGTGCTAGTTTTGGTGGGACAAATTAAGTAGAAATTAAAAATAAAAATACAAAGAGTTTGAGAATTTTTACAATTTTAGAGAATAAAAGTATAAGTATGAGGTCAAAGTACAAGGATCTCTCTCTCTCTCTCTCTCTCTCTCTCTATCTCTCTCTCTGTCCTCAAGGAATACTAAAAGGGAAAAAGTTAAAAAGTCCCTTAAAAGTAGAAAGTGAAAAGTGAATAATCGCTACCTCCTTGAGAATCCCCACTTTTATAAACTAGGAGGTAGCTACATAAGAAAAGTACACATCAGCTATGTTATTTACATAAGAAGATACACACATAATATGGAAAGTAAACAAAGTATTATATGTTGGGTGATGAGTTCTCAAGTGTGGTCATCAATGCCTATGGGGTGAGTTGTCTAATGTGAGTGTTTAGCTACATAGTCGCCTACATGGGCATGTCGCCATATACGAGGTAAGTTGCTTGATTTTGGATGCTTGACTATGGTAATTTTTTCTCATGTTTGCCTGCTTAGAGTGAGTTCTTATGGGTAAGTGACTTGTTTGAATTATGCTTCTCACTACTAGACGCTCCTGTGTTAATCCTTAGTTATTCTTGAGTACTCTCTAAGTTCATGCATACTCTATGGTTATATAGCTATAAGAATTAGAAATGCTTAATCTATAAAAGAAAGAATATAAATTTATTAAATATATGAACCAAACATCAAATAAATATATATTTTTTCTTCCACGATAAGGTTCTTCTAGCAATATATAGTGATAGAGTTCATGTCGCCTCTACAACAAAAGAATAATCTCAAGATGCATTTTCTTACTTAAGAAGTAGAATATTATAATTTTTTGTATAACTAAAAATAAAATAATAGAATAAATTAAATGAAGTGTGATTAAAACTCATTTTAAAATGATATTTTAGTTAGAATTAGATAAGGATTAGAGGTGTAAGTTAATTTAATTCAAGCGAGCTCAAATATTATTTTTTTAGACTTGTTAAACAAAAGTGTTGATGCATTTATTTTAATATTTAAATTTTTTTTTAATCAAATCTATCATGAGTTCTATATGCCACGAACATGATCATATGTAAATGGAGTTATATAAATTTTGAAAAATACA
Organism: Cymbidium sinense; assembly: GCA_021442155.1. Classification (NCBI taxonomy): domain Eukaryota; kingdom Viridiplantae; phylum Streptophyta; class Magnoliopsida; order Asparagales; family Orchidaceae; genus Cymbidium; species Cymbidium sinense. The sequence continues at coordinate 166,951,742 of CM038218.1, read as the reverse complement.
TTATGTCATACATATATAAATAGAATTATTTTTACAAATATTTATATATATATATATATATAAATATAAATGCTGCATCTATAAAACTATATGTTTGTAAAGAGTTTATTGGTATATAAAGTTGCATCTTTATGCAAGTGCATCCTATCACCTAGCGAGTAGCCTTTTTCATCTATTCTGCCTTATGACTCAAAAATTGTCCTTTGAGAGAAGCTCTATGAGTGAGTCTTTTGTTAGGTCCCACTCATAAGTCACTATTATCGGTTGGGTGACTGTATAATATTTCTCAACCTTCACATGCCTATTCAATAGCTCAAGTAACTTTGCTAGCATTTTGGGCTACTAAAGCCTAAGGGAGTATTTGAATGGGCCTTCCTTAAGGCCTTGAGTGGTGCATCATGTGCAACTACAAGATCTACATCTTTGATTTCCATTTTTTTTTCTGAAAATAAGTAATAAACTTCCATAGAGACTCTCCATATTTTTGTAGCATTTGCAGAAGAGCATGTGACGCATTGACAAACTAAGTGAGAAATATTCTCTTAAACTCGCAATGTAGTAGGCATGAGATCCATCTAAGGGCTGGCTTTGAAAGTAGTAAAAAATAATCTTCAATTCATAATATAATCCAATTCTAACATTAACGTGGTTGATTCAAAATAGCATATGTGGTTGCTAGGATCAATGCGACTCTTCTAAAATCCTAAATGAAAAATCTTAAACTTATGAGGAGGCTAAGCTTCTATAAATTTTTTTTGAAAAGGCATTGGTAGGATTATTATTCATTGGCTTCTCTTTGGTGTTCAGCTCACTTTCTTGATATATTTTGTCATCAATGTTGAGTGATCATCATAACTCTCTATTCAGTTGTCGACTTCAACAAGTTATTGATGTAGAGGTAGCTTCATCATCCTTGATCTTTTGACCTTCATTCATCATCATCTCGAGAGATGCCTGGATGAGGCAAGGAATCCTATCCTTCATATTCTTTAGGTCTTGGTGTGTGACATATTATTGAGTACTTAGTCCTACACATATCGAGTTATTTCTTACTGACTGACCTACTTTACTAGTCTCTGACTCTTTTTCCTGGCCTCATCCATTCCCACACCTAAAAGGATGCATGATCTAAGTTTATCCTTTATGGTGAGAGAAAACCAATTAGGCAATTGAGAAGTAGGGTGATGAGTATGACTAGAAAAGTAAAATAAGCATGGGAAAAATAAGTAATTCTATTATATTAGAAGATTTGAGTACAAAAATCTCTCTCTTTCCTCTCTAGGAAAAGTACAAAGGATTATGGAATTATATGGGTTTTGGAAATAAAAAATTTCCAAAAATGTTCTCCCTGCCTCAGAAATCTCTCTCTTTTATATGATTGAGGGGTGGCTACATATAGAATGTCCACTATAGCTAACTTTATTACATAATGAGGTGCTAGCCTATAGAGAGTGCTAAGAATCAGTGGTGAGTTTCCTAAATATAGTCTCCATTATTGATGAGATAAGTAACTTGATGAGTCCCTTAGTGTATACTCATTAGATGCTGATTGCCTTTCTTCAAGCTTCTTCTTATGCTCTCATTATCTTGTGTGAGACTTATTTATATGAAATAGGTCATTAGACTCAAATTGTTTGATTGAGATGATTCTTTCCTTGAAATCCCATGATTTTGAGCAATTTTGCTTAGATGAATAGTCCACTTGTGGATTCAGGTATACATTTAGCTCCTCAATTCTTATACTCCTTGTAGAGGTGAGTCGTAAAAGGAATAGAAGAATAGAAAATGATTAATTACAAACATTTAATAGATTTAAAAAAAAAGTTTTTTTGCAGTTTTGCATCACATAACCCTTGATTTGATTCATAATTTTTGGCATTTTCTCCATGCTTCAAGATATTAAAGGAGTCCAAGATCTTAAACCTGAATTATTTTTATTACTATTTGTTGTAGAATCAATATTGCTCCTCTTTGTTGAATTCATCCCGATGTACTTGTCATGGATTCTAAAACACCTCATAGTGATGTTGACCTTACAAAACTCTAGCGAGTCTTCAAAGAAAGGAGAAATAACACCAATAAATTAGTGGAATTCATTACTCCTCCTCTAGTTGAGACAAGTACTTTAATGACTCTTGCCTAGGATGATGTTGTTACTCCAAGCAAGAGTAGTTGTAGGGACTCACTGACTAAGGTTGACACTCCCCATTTTTCATAAAAAAGGACTGCAGTAGTGTTGGTAGAGCCATCTTATACTCTAGGTATGAAGGAGATTCTTAGTATTCTAGAAAGGAGGAAGAAAGTCTTTTTATTTTGCAGAGAAAAGTCCTAGTAAGTAGGTTGGTGAGAACATCTTTTGAGTAAAAAGAGTAGAGGATTATCTTGATGTAGTATAAATTACTTTTTTGTGACTTTATTGACTCTAACATAATAATCTAAGATCTTTTTATCTCTACATCTTAGTATATTGAGTGTTTAAGCGTCCATGGATGGTGATAATGAGAACTTGACCCACTCTAGATACACCATAGTGGGTATTAATGATCGAGTTAGTTGAGGCCATTAGAAATAATGATTATTTTAAGCGACCACTACCATTAAAGGTAGATGGACTTTATGATTGCTCCAGATATTATTCCTAGCATTATGATTATTGGCATAATATTGAAGATTATCTCCACTTGAATTGATAAAGGAGCTCATCAAGACTGAAAAGCCAAAGAGTTTATCAAAAGGCCTATAAAGGAAGATTCTAAGACATGCAATAAACCCACCTCAGCTCATGTGATTCATATTGCTAGAGCAGTACTCTCTCTCTTTGAAGGAGATGAAGAGTCATGAAAACCCTCAAGCATCTCAAAATAGATGATGTTAACTTAGCTAAAATGGTGCAAACACTAAATACTCAAGCTGTGCCAATTAGCTTTTTGGAGAAACAATGACCTATAGTTGGTAATCCTTACAATGATGTAGTCTTCATCTTAATACAAATCACTAACTATCAAATCTTAAGCATCTTGATTGACACTGAGATCTTGATCAACATCATTTTTTTAAGTCCATATTTGATAAAATAAACTCGAAAAGTTTTAAACTCACCCCTACAGGAGGAACCCTTTAAGGGTTGTCTAGAGAAAGAAGAGAAACTAATGGAATCATTACTCTCCTAGTGACTTGGGGAGAAGGAGAAAGACAATTTACAATAATGACCAATTATTTATTTTGGATACACTCATCACACATACATCATAATCTTTGGCAAACCATTGCTCAACACATTCAGGTGGGTGGTATGAACTTACCACATGGCTTTTAAGTTTTCAATTAGAGGAGAAGTGATTATTATCCATATAAATTTAGGTCAATTTAAAGCATGTTACCTATGAGCAGTGGGAAACTCACACAAAGTAGAGGAGATATTACTACACAAAGTCACATGTATCAGAGTTGAATTTTCTAAAGAAATGATGGAAGTATTGACCATAGTAAACCCTTAGTGAGTCCTCAAGATCAATTCAATCTTCAACAACAAGTAGGAATAACCTTGGTCCATTCCTTGAAAGAAGATATCAATGTATTTGCTCAAACTTCCACTGAATTGCTCGTCATCGACATCAATATCCTTTATCAAAGGCTTAATATAAAGAAGAATGCTTAGCTGATCAAGTAGAATATAAGAAAATCATGGCACTACTTCTCAAGATGATCAAAGAAGAAGTCATCAAATTACTTAAGCTTGACTTCACAAAAGAAGTCCAATACCTATAGTGGATGTCAAATGTAGTGATGGTGCAAAATTCAAATGACAAATAGAGGATGTAGAATTCACCAACCTGAATTTTATGTGGCCAAAAGATGGGTACCTTTTTCTAAGAATTGATGCACTTGTTAACACAGTGGTAGATTAGTATTTAAACAAAATATTTCAAAGATGGTGGCTTGGAATTGAAGAAAGTAGATGCACTGGCTTACCATAATATGCAAGGTAAACTCACTCACACTTAATATGGCTATTATATTATCAAGAAGCGAGTCGACCTAAGAGCATATCAACCACGACTCATTTGGGATAGGATGTGCCTCATACTTGGAATGCAAGAAACTTAAAAAAGTTTTATCCATAAGATAAGTTTTATTCTTGTATTCACTTTATTTTTATTAAGTTGTTAGTCTATATCAATAAAATTTTATTATTTACCTAATAAATTTGTTTCCCTTAAATTATATACTTAAGAAAAGTGGCTACTAAATATATCAATTAACTTATCCAATAATTGTTTAACACTACATACATCAAAGATATTCAATGAGTAATAAGAATTTAAGTTAATGATTTGACGTTGTGGGTCCACCTAGGTCATTCGACATGCGACTCTTACCAACCCAAGTAATGAACTTTCTGAGTCATTTTTGACTTGAAGTAAATGAAAGTCAACCCAAATGCATGTTATAAATGGGTTGGGGTGGCAATGATCATAAAACATAATTATCTAAGTTAACACTGAAAGAGTTACATGATGATTTAAGTCATTTGGCACACTACATTTGGCCCATGTAAACTTGTTTGACAAGCCATACTTGGCCCAAATAAAAGATTGAAAACTAGGTGAGCCACTTCTATCTTTAGTGAGTAGAAATTGACTTAGTAGTATACATATAAATAAATATTAAATAAATGCACCTACTCACCCCATTCACTTTATAAATCATAATAAAAGACCAACACTTTATGGTAGTGACTCAAGCATAAAATTGTCATTCTGTGAGGTCAACAACTACAAATAAATGACTAATAGTTCATGGCTGGAAACTCAAGTATAAGATCAACATCCCAAGAGGTCGGCAACTACAAATAAATAACCAACACTCTATGACTGGCAACTCAAATATAAGATTAACACCTTATGAGGCCAATAATTGCAACTAAAAGACCAATGCTACATGGTTTGGGACTTAAGCATGATATGATGTCAACAACTACAAATAAATTACAAACACTTTATGGTTAGCAATGCAAGCATAAGATCAACACCTCATGAGGTTGTCAATTATATAAAAAATACTAGCACTCCATTGTTGGTGACTCAATCATAAGACTAACACCTCAAGAGGTTGGCAGCTATAAATAAAAGATCAATACTCTATAACACTAGCTTATGACACAGTTGTCATCTCTTTATAGAAATGGCTAGTTAAAACTTTGCTCAAAGAGTTTGGGTCTTTGATTTACCAAATTGTCTTGCTATTCCTCTTGAATGAAATTCAAAGATAAGGAGTTCTTTATGAATGTTCTAGAGATACATAGCTTTTTACCATTATAAATATATCCATCAATGATGAAAAAAGGGTTATTGAAAGTTAAAGGTTTGGATTCATTTTATAGATAAATTATATGAAAGTTTGGGCAAACTTTATAATCTTCTCTTAAAGCCTTAAATCTAGGGATTTAAAATTTTAAGGATGAAATGACTAAAGATGCCCTAAATAAAGCATCTGCTAGTTTATTTTCTATTCCAAGTTAGTGTTTAAGTTTAGAAAAAAAAAGGTCTTGAAGGTATTCAACCAATTTAGCAAGTCTATGGTTCGGTTTCTTTTAAGAATTGATAAATTTTAGAGCATGATAATCTATGTTTAGAATAAACTACTTGTGAAAATGATAATGTCATCAGTGCCTAAAAGTTTGAGTCATTGAATAAAATTCTTGATTATAAGTAGAATACTTATGTTTAGCGTCATTCATCTTCACGTAGAAGAAAGTAAAATAATAATTTTTTTGACTAATACTCCATTAATTTCAACACCTAACAGATCATAAGTTCAAACATTTTATTGAAGTCAAGAAGCTTTAATACAAGTGAAGAAGTCATAAAATTTGATTTGTCCCATGGCTTTTTCAGTATCTGTAGTCCAAGCAAACTTATCTTTCTTTAAAATATTAGTGATAAGGTATACCATAGTGATGAACAACTTAATGAACCTTCTATATAAAGTGGCTAATCCATGAAAACTTTTAACATCCATAATAGTTTTCTGAGGCCATTCCATAATAGATTTAATTTTTGTAGGATCTGCCTTTAATCCATCATCATGCATGATAAAATCTATGAAGATAACTTCAGGTTTGTGAAAAACATGTACTTCTTAAGGTTTACGTATAATTTTTCTACTCTTACTTTCTCTAAGACCATCTTTAGGTGATGTAATCGTGATTTCTCATTAAGGTTATATATAAGAATAAAATCAAAATAAATCACAAGGAAATGACCAATAAATGGTTTCAATATAGTGTTCAACAGTCTCATAAATGTTCTGGTGTGTTCAAAGGGTGAAATCACATAACTAACCATTCATAAAGACTTTCGAGAGTTTTGAATGTTATATTCCATTCATCTCATAGTCTAATTCTTATCTGGTGATATCCAATTTTTAAATGTGAATTTTAAGAGATTCGATCATATCAAAGGTGTAGATTGGAGTTATCCGTCCCATCATTAGGTGGATATATCATGATCAACTGAAGTTTAGCATTTTTCTTCTAACTAGATTTAGGTTGTAGTTCAATATTGGGCATATGTGGAGGTGTGGGTAGAATTCTATGCAGGGGTGTAATTGGCCTCTTTTTAGTGGGTTTTACTAGGAATACTTTAACAGTGTTTTCATTGTGCTTGAATACTTAAGTGTTTTCATAGCCATAATGAATCACATTTAAATCATAAAGTCACAGTCTTTCTAATAATATATTTTTATTTCCATCGAAAAGACATCACACCAGATTTGTTCAACATAACTACATATCTTAATGAGAATAAGACATCTATAAGTGATAGGTAGAGATGTATGGTTCACCAAACAGACATGAAATGATTTTGGGCAAGGTTTAGTTATATGATTTGCTCTAATAATAACATGGGTTGATTTAACATTCATAGCACTATCTCCATCTATTACTAATTTGCATATTTTCCTTACATAAGTTGTCCATTACAAAAATATTTCTCCTCCTCCAATCTTTTTCTTCCATAGAAATAGTCATACACCTCCTAACTGGCATTAAATTATTTATAATGGGATCCACTTCATCTAATAGGGTGTATCATCATGTATCTCTTCTATATCCACCTCTTATTTTAGTTCTTCCATCTCATTTAACAATATTATTTTGGCCCCATATTGATTCTATATATGAACCCTTCTTATGACATTTGAAGTAGACTATCTCTCTCATATTTTCAGAAGTAGTTTCTATGGAGGTTGGATGGGATTAGTTGTTGGAGGTAGAAGAGTTAGGTCTAGTAGTAGACCTTTAAGGATGTGATATGGATGAGTATTTGATGACATTTGAGCCTTAATCTTAGATATGGAAGATGTTTTCTTATGGTTTCAAGGAGTAAAGCATAGTGAAAGGCACCCTCTAATGTTTCTGGATCATGAAACTAAACTTTATTTCTAATATCTCCTCTTAGGCTAATAATAAACTTGTTAGCTAACTATCACTTATATTCAATGCAATGTATCCTAGCTACTAAGTCATCAAATGTATTCATATACTCAACTACTTGAATGCTTTCTTATTTAAGAGTTGTTAAATGTTCATGCAACTTCTTATCATGATTTCAAGGATAATATTTAGCCAATAACATATTTTTTTTCTACCAGTGTCATAAGATTTCTACCAAATATTTCTTCCTTAGCCAAAATATTATTCCAATAAAATTACACATGGCCCAATAACTTGATTTTAATAAATGTGGTTATTTTCATCTAAAAAATGAAATAAATTAAACATGATTCTAATGATTATCTACTTAAATAAAATAACATTGTGGCACTACAATCCTAGCACCTAAGTGCTATCACAATAGACTTCAATTTTAAAAGGGCAAGAAAACTACCTTCGCACCCCAGCAGCCATAATTGTTTAGAGGGGAGTGAGGGGAATGGTTATGGAGCAAAAAAATTACACCAAATGTGGGAACAAATGCCTTGAAAATTTATAAAATGTGGAGAACTACCCCCACTCATCATCTTCTTTTTTTCTCACTCTCCCTCCAAACCACCTACCCTATTCTTGCTCTCAGTTGTCTACACTCTCAATAAAGCACTTTTCACTGCTACACGAGAGCATTCTCCTCATGCAGGAGATAAGATTGAAGTTTACTACCATTAACTTTAAGTAAAAGTTTTTGGAAATTCTTTCTTTATATAATTTTCTCTCTGAAAAGTAAATTTAAAAGATTTTTACCATCGATCTTGGATCCGGTAAGAAATAAAGAGGATTACCTTCATTGACCTTGGATCCGAAGCAAAAAAGAAAACACATAAGAACAAAATTCTAGAATCTTGAAATTTGAAGACTTCCACTATTGAACTTGGTTCTAACTTGAGAAGAAAAATGCTCCCTCCATTGATCTTGGATTCATAATAAAGGAGAAGAGTGCTTTTACACTAAATAATTAAAAATCTAACACTACTAAAATGTATGATGCCAAATTTTTGTAAATCTGTTAAACTCATCAAGAATTTGGTTCAAAAATTGGGTTCCCACTCTATAGCATTGCGACACCAAGATCCAAAGACCAGGTTGAGCTCGTGAATGAAATCTTTGGCCACCTATCTTGTAGTACCAAGGGGCCAAATATCAAGCACAACAGTGCCAAGCTCTCTAGTTTATATCTTATTTGTAGCATCACAACATTGTATTTTAGTATTGTAGTGCCAAGCATAATTTCTCTAGCACTACATCGCTATATTTCAATGTCACAGTGCCAAGCTCTCGCATTTCACCTTTTTTTAGCACAGTGTCGTAACACTATTCTCCCAACACTGAGGCACTCTATCATAAAGCCCATTATGTCATCGAACTTGGTTCTGGTGTGAAACAAAATTCTCCCTCTATTGATCTTGAATCCAGGATAGGTGCTAATGCACTAAAAATAATGAAATCTAGCACTGCTAAGGTGTTATGCTACCAAAATTTTAAAATTTTTGAAAACTTTTAAATCTAAAGCACTGATGAAATAGCACTGCAACATTGTGGGTCCAATGTCGAGGCGCTATGCCCTCGAGAATCTTAAATCTAAGGTGAGCATCTAATAATTCCATGACGTCAATATTCTAGCTCTACACTACTACGCTCTTATGAAAGTTAAACTTAGGAGTGCATTCTAACAACACCATGGAACTGATATTCTATGCTGAGGCACTGCACTCTCAGTAAAATTTAAAATATGATACTCTTCTAATAGCGCCAGGGCATAGATATCCCAAAGTTGAGGTGCTACACTCAACAAATTAAGCTTTAGGAACCAACTGATAGTGTTAAGGCACTTATATCTATCCCTAGTTACCTCACTGATATTGCTAGTGGGCATTAACTTGATAAAAATAAAATAATGCAAAGCTTTGGCCTCACTAGTGAGGTCATGATAAGAAAATTAATGATTTTATCCACTCATTTTTTTCACTAGACATTTGAATTTTTAATAGTGAGAAAACTAAGGATTTTATGAAAATCTAATTGATTATTATAATAAAAAAGATATTGATTGTAATACATATTATGTAAATTGTAATATACATTAATAGTACTACTATCAAAACTTACTAGTTTTCTCCAGATGAAAACTCTATTATTCTGGTGCTCCTTCACATTGGCAAAGAACTCTCACCCCACAGGGATGATGCAAGATATGCTATCATAGGCTAGCCTCTCCTAGCCACATTAATTGATAATCCTCTCAGTGCTCCCTCTTGAATTAATGAAGCTCCTCTCTGGGATGAGATGTTTGTGTAGAAGATCATGTGATATCTTTCTTCTACCTCGACACTAACAAATCTATTTGTGCTACCGATAGCTGCCCTGTTCTTGCCCTAGCTGATGTACTTGATTGGCATGTTGGCTTTCCTAAAATGAAGTAAAAGATAAGAGAAGAAAGGATGCAAAGAGAACTCTAGAAAGAAACCAAAGCTCTTTAGAATGAAAAATTCATAGCCTAAGGGTCCTATTTATAAACTAGCCCTAGTGTCACGATGCTTCTTTATCAGTGTCGAGGAACTAGCCTCTCTTATTCTAAGACACGAGACTAGCACTGTGGTGTTGAACATGCGGCACTGAGGTGCTGGTCAATGTACCAGAATGGTTATTGTGCTTGTCAAAAAGGGTAATTATTATCATTTATAATAATTAATTTTGTAATCGATGTAGTTAAAAAATGATGTCAGACATTGATATCCCACTGTGATGCATTAACATAGCGTCATAGCTCTAGTCAAAAGTTTGTCCTTTTTCATTTAAATGGCATGCCTACCAAATTCACTGAATCTATTTTTGACTAGAGCTGTAGTGCCTAATACAATGCCGAGGCACCAATCAATTGGTTATTCCAATCTCATGCTAGCTTAAGCATTGCAGCGCCAGCCTTATAGTGTCGAGGCACTGGCCCCATGGGTTTTTAAAATATGGTTCCTACCTTTGGATGCTATAGTGCTAGTTACTTAATTCCAAGGTGTCATTTTAATAGCACCTTCCATAATACAACCTAGATACTAGTGCCGAGGCACTGTCCCCCTCAGAACCACAAATTAATATTCACTATGAAAATAGAAAATCATATAAATATGGCATTCCAAAGGGTTGTAAGTCCAATATGTATATTTTCCACATGAATAATCTAAATAAAGATGGCATTCCAAAGGGATGTAAGTCCAAGCTATCCATTTTCCATGCAAATGACCCTATAAACTTGGCATTCCAAAGGGATGTAAGTCCAAGCTATCCATTTTCCATGCAAATGACCCTATAAACCTAGCATTCCAATGAATGTAAGTCTATTTTTTTGTTCACCAAGCAAACACCATACTGGAATTCCAAAGGATGTAAGTTTAATTTACTTGTTTGCCATGCGAACACCCAACTTGCATTCCAAAGAGTTGTATGCCTAATCTACTCATTCGCCATGCAAACAACCTATATCCATATGACATTCCAAAAGGATGTAAGTTTAATCTACTCGATCTCCATGCAAATAACAAAGGGATGTAAGCTCAATATATTCATTCATCATGTAAATAACCTTATAAAGGTGGCATTTCAAAGGGATGTAAATCCAATCTATCTGTTTGCCACACAAATGACATAATTTTGGCTTTTTAATGTATGTAAGTTCAGTCTATCTATTTTCCAAGCAAACACCCTAATGGCATTTGAAAGGGATGTAATTCTAATCTACTCGTTCACCATGGGAACACCTGTTGGCATTCCAATGAGATGTAAGCCCAATCTACTCGTTTTCCATGCGAACAACTTATATCCATATGGCATTCTAAAGGGACCTAAGTCCAATCTACTTGTTCACCATGCAAACAATCTATATCCATATGATATTCCAAAAGGATGTTAGTCCAATCTACTCATTCGCCATGCCAACACCATGCTAGCATTCCAAAAGCATGTAAGTCCAATACTCTTTTTCCATGAGAAGAACTTACATCCTTATGACATTCCAAAAGGTTGAAAGTCCAATCTACTCATTCACCATGCAAACACCCATACACTAAAACTCTGGTCTACTCGAGATATCTAGGATGAGGCAACCCATGGCTACTAGACATTATGGCTAGCCTTCTAATGTTGGTAGACTAGAATAATGCTATCCTAGGATGACAGAACCATGGGATCTTGATCAAAACTATTCTCTTATTCCCCTTACATAGTCATCTATACTATGCCATACACACTATTAGACACCAATTAATATCAGAAAGATATGTCTATTTTCAACTTAATCGAGAGTTCTCTCTTACTATGGTAAGAGGGGTAATTGAATATGAATGTTTGTGCTCATAAGAAGTAGAACCCATATCTAAATAAAACTTAACATAATGTTATAGAAAATCTAGTTGAATATATATCAATCTACCTCATAAATACTCCTATGCATCCAATAAAAGGCATAGAGTTTTTAAAATGTATTTTTTTCTGATCATTGTGGCAACTCTACTAGGGATTACTTCTCTCTTCATCTATGATTAGAAAATTTAAAATATATGGTGTTGTCATAGACTTAAATAGGGATTATAATATCTTAAAAGTTAATTAGGTTCAAAAACTCAAATGGAAAATATCACAAACATGATGACTACTAAGTTAGAAGAACGGGGGGTGGGGGGTATGTCCACTATAATATTTCCTTAGGCTATAATCAACATTGGTTCCGTTGGAGCTACTCTCTAGTTTAGAATAATTTTTGAAGTTTTCTAGTTTTTACTTGTTGGACTTATTAATGAGCCTATCATTAAGAACACTAGAATGACAAAGGCATTCAATAAAGGAATGAAGCCTAATGTGATCATTCTGAACAAGCCTAAGTCTAAAACCCTAAACTCAAAGAGAGATTATATTTTTAATAGCCTGTCGAAGGTAGTTTCGATAATGTCTACTAAGGATAAGGTGGCTATCAAACCCAAGCTAAAGTCCATAATCATCAATGCACTTAGCAGTGCATTAGGAGATCCTACTATCCCACAAGATGCCACTTTTGCTCTAGATAGTAATGACCATGTAACATCTTCCTCAGGCACTAACATGTCCAAGAGAGTTTGAAGAAAGTATAATGATTCTTGCAGAGCTACCAAATTGCTTATTTATTCTGAACAATAGTATGATCCACTCATTGAAGCAAATATACCCACCAATAACAAATTTGATCAACTTTGATGGGACAAGAGAGACAACTCTAGAGGAGCTATAAAGGAGCCTTTCTGGATTAAACATACACATCCCAGGTCGTAATATCAACCATGGAAGGAAGAGATCATCTTCTCCAAAATCTACAAAGTCTTGAAGGTTGTTAAAATAAAAACCTTTAAAGAAGAATCAAGAAGTTGGTGAGCCAGGTCGCCAACCCACTAAATTCTTACTATAAGAGAGGTTAGAATATTAAAAAATATTGTACCCATTTAGAGCTAGGCTCTAAGTCTACAGGTATTATAGTCGGAGAACATTGACAACGAGCCCTTAGAAATAAAAATACTAAGTGGCCAATTATTGGAATGTCCTAACAACTACCATAAAAAAGTGATATAATTCATTCAATAAACACCAGGGTGTTACATCTAAGATACATTCCTAGAGATCCACCATTAGAAGGTCTCAATCGATTTGAGTAATTAAAGAATCCCAAGTCATCAACAATGAGACAACTCAATATGAGCCGACTCCACTAGATGACAAAGGAACTAAATCTATCATCATCGGAAATGCGTCTAAAAAAAAATCGCAAGGGGATGATGAGGTGGATAATCAACTCTTCTGGAAAGATGAAGATTTCCCAATCAAAGAAAAGCAACCAATTTCAGACTTCCAAAATAATGAAGACTTGATTAAATGGAAGTCAAAGTTATTTGCATGGTTGTTACACATTTATGAAATAGAAACATGACATCCATACAACAAAATGAGGAAGAACATCAAGGGAACCTGAATCATTAACAACCAGAAGGTTAAGCTCACATAAAAGTTGGAAGTAATTGAAAAGCTAAACGAAGTTGTAACGAGGTCACAATGACAAATGGGTTCTCAACTCTAAAGAATAGATGAAAAAATTAGCCAGATTAACAACTATCTTAATGAAATGAATGGGCTGATGAAAGACTATTTGGTCAACTTAAGCTCATAGCAACTACAATGCAACAATTGCCCCTGAGAAATCCTTTGGAGATAGTCAATCTAATAGTTGAAATTTGAGGCATGCAAAATACTACACCCAACTTGCCAAGAACTTCAATTCAAAGGCAAGAAGCCTCAGGAGAAGCTAAATTAAATGCCCATCAAGAGGCCGATGTTATCATCAAATCTCAAGTAGAAGATCTCATCAGCCAAAAAGTTAAAGTAGTCATCGCTTCAAAAGCTACTAAATAACTAGTCGAGGACCAACCTAATATGGTTGAATATGACCAAGTACAATATCTTAAAGGTACATTGTACCAAAATTGAACACTTTTTCAGGCACAAAAAATCCACAACAGCATCTAGCTCAATTCAAATCTACTTGTGGAAATACTGAAGGGAATGATGTCTTGTTGTTATGATATTTATTAATAGTCTCTAACATAGCCTTCGAATGGTATGCTGAGTTACCCAATGACTTAGTAAAGAACTTCTTTGAGTTGGAAATACTTTTTGTTAAGAGATTTATAGGTGCAACCAAGAAAGTAAAAACACAAGTTCTCACCTTAGAAAAGATAAAGAAAGATGAAAGTGTTACAAAATATATTACAAGATGGAGAAATATTAGCAATAAATGAGATCAACAACTCATAGAAAGGCATATAAGAGAACTCATGGAAAACATTGATGATCAGATGGCTCCATATCTAGCCATAGCTATGATTAATACATTCCAAGAATTATTGGATCATGTAGCCAAATTTGAAAGATTGCCCAAGCAGAAAGGCCTTAGTGCCAACTATAATAATAATCTCTTTGGGAAAGGAAAACAACCAAAAATGTATGATGCGAAGAAGAATGTTGTGAATACATCATTCACATTCATGGTTGACAAAAAGAGAAATGGAGGTGTGGAAACCTCGCAACCAATAGGAAAGTTGATAGAAGATAAGAAACATGGGCTAACTCTGTATGAGAAGATCTCTAAGCAGAACTCATTCAAAAATGAACGTACTGCTAAGATCTTTAGACATGCACTAAAATTGGGATTACAATTATAAGAGCCACATTGGCCAGACCAAGTATACAAAGTTGATGATCCAAACTATTGTCCATTCGATAGATTTATAAGTCACCCATTTGAAGATTGTTTTGTCTTGAAAGATTAGTAAGAGTTATCAAAATGGGAAACTCACCTCATCAGACACTATACTAGTACATCCTAAAAAAAAAAAAAAGGTAAAGATTATTACAACACACCCAATCTATAATGCAAAAGATAAAGATGTTGAGCCAACTGGAACCCAAAATATAAATGATGATATAGGAAAATCTCGACAAACACAAGAAGAAGAAGAAGGTGCTTGGGAGACTTTCATCTCAAAAATGACTGAAAAGATGTTCAACATTCTTTTAGCTATAGAAGGCATCCGATAGAAGAATTCTTTAAAGCCTGAAATTGATCCAAGAAGATTCTTCCCTAATAGAGCGCAATTTTTATATAATATAAAGAAGTGAATGAAAAATAATTAGTCTCCTTCATCAAAGCCCCATAAATCAAAGAAAAGAGGAAATAAAAAAACCAAACTCTGAAACACAAAAAATGGTTGACTCTTTAGAAGAGTATAGGAAACCTCCTTGAAGGCTAGTTAAGCTGGAAGAATACATGACCTACTTGTAACTTGACACGAAAAATTTTGAGAAAATAGTTTTGAAAAAAACATGTCGAGTCATAAACATGCGTGGAAATTCTAAATATTAAACCCAAAGATAACTATGTTCTATGATTGTAACTTCAACTGACTATGAGGAAGAATTATGCTTTCTTAGAGAAAAGCTTACTAAAAGGACAGTCAAGTCAGGCTCAAAGAAATTTTGTCCTAAATTAGGCAGTAATTTTGAGAGTATTAAAAACTCTAACATTTTAGAAGAAACATAGAATTCAGAGACTTCTTTTGATAAAGAAGGTCATATAGAAGAAGTAACTCAAGTCTAGTTAAGAAATGAAAAATGAATTTCTCCACCTCCCTAATTGAAAGCTAGTTTTAAAGGTAAAGAAATTCAAATTAATGAAAATTCCTTACCACAATCACCGACTAAACCTCAAAAGTCTACCAAAATAGAAGTAGACTATAATGCTCTGGTATATTTATGCATGCTCCTTGCTTTGCTAAGTATCTATGATGCTCTCATGTTATCTAAGGATATATATGAGACATTAATCAAAACCTTACAAAATCTAGAACAATATGAAGTATTTTTTGAAGAAAAATATGAAAGAGGATTTAACCTCTCAAAAATCAGCAACCATCACATTTAGTGAGGATGACCTACTATTAAGGATGACCAAAAATAATCGACCACTTTATGTCACAGCAGAAAGAAACTCTATTTTCTTAAAAAGATATTGATCAATCCAAGTGCTTCGGTTAATCTCTTAATAGCTAATACATTCAAAGCACTAGCTTTGGATGCTTGTTATATGGACAAACGTACAATATTCCTACAAGGATTCAATGAACAAGAACAACTAACCTTAGGGTCTCTTGTTTTACGTATATGCTTTGGGAAACTATACACATAAGTTAAATTCCATGTGATTGAAGTTAGTGTTAACTATGAAGTACTCTTAGGTAGGTCGTGGTTTCATGAATATGTCATAGTACCTTCAACTCTCCATTAATGTATAAAGTATATTCAAAATGGTGAAAATCATCGAATTGATGGTGACATGAATCCATTTTTGATACATGAAATCAAGATCTACAATGATGCCAAGTACTTTATGCCTTAGAAAGTAGAGAAAGTCAATTCCCATATGCAAGTTGTTCCACCTATCAAACTAATGCTGAAAGGCGATGATTCAAAAAAATAAAAATACCAATGAATCAAAGAAACCCAAGATAATTCCCCAACTTGCTTGTAATACTAAGGATGATTAATAGGAGTTACTACTTTATCAATAGAATAAAGCCTCAACTAGTCAAAAAAAAAAGAAGAGGAAGAAGAAACTAGTATGATAAAACAATTAGAGGAAACTCATATTTCTCTAATATGGGTGCCCGAATCACATATTTCCAATAAGGCTATGAAAATAATTACAACGCTAAAGGCACATATTAAAGCCTTAACAACTTCAAGAAAAGAAGAAATATAACAGCTGAAGACTTTTTATATCCCTTCTAGAAGAGGCTATAATGAATGTGGGATCTTTTTCAATAAGATAGAAGAGAGAACCCCAATCCCACACAAATGTTATTGAAGAGGATGATTTTTGGAAGAAGAAATTTTTAAAATGATTCCTTAATACTACTCATTAGCTCTAAAGAAGTTGGTTAAAAGTAACATTCAACCTATACAATCTGCTCAAGCTCGCTTATTTAAGAAACTCTAGCCAAGGGATAATGCTCAAAATTTCATAGGATATAAAAAATTCACTAAATGGGGATTAAGATATATTGCTTCGACATCTCCCCAAATAAGCTCATGCTATACCATATCCTACAAGAAAAAAGTCCCTCTAAAATTATAGATGAATGAAAGGACGTTTCTTATGAAAATAAGGATATACTTGAAGAGGAACTAATAATTGACCTCAAAGAGTCCCAAAAGAATTTGAAGAAGGCAATCAAGCCACTGTTGATGAACTCTAGGAAATTAAACTGCGTACTAAAGAAGATCTTAAGCCAACCTTTATTAGTGCTAACCTTACATCAAGAAGATTATAGGAATTAAAAGAAATACTCTATGAATACAAGGATTGCTTCACATGGAATTATAGCAAAATGCCAGGCCTATCGCAAGATGTGGCTATACATCAACTTGTCATTAAACCTAATGTACAACCTATAAAGCAAGCATCAAGGAAAATGCAATTAGAAATTGAAGAGCAAGTAATCACTAAAACTAAAAAGCTCATTGAAGTAGGATTTGTCTAGGAAGAGAAGTATGTGAACTAGATTGTTAATATTATCCCAGTAAAAAAGAAAATTGAACAAATTCATATCAGCATTGACTTTAGGGACTTAAATAAAGCATGCCCAAAAAATGACTTCCCACTACTTAATGTAGAACTCATGGTAGACAATACATCAAACTATGATATGTTCTCCTTTATGGATGGTTCATCAGGCTATAATCAAATTAAAATGGCTCTAGAAGATAAAAAAACATGAATCCTCTCATACATCAATCGACATATATTACTACAAAGTGATTCCATTTGGCTTAAAAAATGTTGGTGCTACATACTAATGGGAAATGACCTGCATCTTTGATGATGTTGACCTCACATTTGGAGTGAGGACTCATCCTTCTCGTCTTAGACTTAGGAACTTCTAAGCACTTGGATTTCCCTAGCCATAGGACACTTCTAATGATTAAGGGAACACTAAAGCCAAGCTTAGAGACTTAGGAAGGTGTACCCTAAGCTTAGGTTATATCTTAGGGAAAATAGGTCTTACCTATCCTAAGACCTAAACCAAGACTCATGCTTGTCCACTCATCTAAAACCAACCTCAAGCCCACACACCTAACCTCCAATTAAATTTTTTTTTTATTCCCAAATTAACTCCTCTAACCTAAGTTAATTCCATCATGATCCTTGGATCCAACCCAAAACCCATTCAAGTAAATCAAATCCAATTGATTTTACAAAAGTACTCCAACCATTCAATACTCTATTCCAGACCCCTCTAGCACTTACAATCAAACCAATTGAACCAAATGAATCCAATCAACCCAGTTTGCCCATTTGACCAAAAAGGTCCAAATAAACTAGAATCTAATCAAACTCAAATTAATTACAATCAAATCCATTAATCAACCCTAAATCCATCATTGAACTCTTCTCAACACCCAATTCCATCGATTCAACCCAATCAATCCATTTGGTCCACTTGATCCAAAGTGGCCAACATGACCAAATTGATTCAAACTTCAATCCAACCTATATTGGATTGAATCAACACATCCAATCTCCTCTATGATGATTGTTGATCAGCCTTGATTGCCTAATTGCAATCAATTAGGTCAAATCAAACCAATTTGATCCCTTGATCCAAGTTCACCTATTTAATCCATATGAACTAAAATGAACCAAATCTCATTCCAACCTCAATTGATTGAAATCAATGGCTCCCATCTATCATAAATTAAATATTGAACATGGCTTAACCACCAATTGATCCTAACCAAGCCAACTTGGTCTCTTGACCCAAGTTGACCCAATTTAACCTAAAGGGCCAATTGAGTGAAATCAAATCCTAAACCCAATTGATTGAAACTAATGCCTCTAATGAATCAAAATTGATTATTGAACATGATCTAACCTTCAATTGAACCCAATTTGATCAACCAAATCCAATTGACCTCTTTAGCACAAATTGAGCTAAAGGGTCCAATTGAACTAAATCTTTCTCAAATCCAAATTGATTCAAACCAACACTTACAATCATTCTCAAATGATCAATTGAACCTAAACCAACCCTCCATCCAAGCCAATTAGGCCAATTTGATCAAATTGGTCAACTTAGTCAATTTAACCTAAGTGAATCCATGTGAGTCAAACTCAAATCCACTTCAACTTAAACCAAACCAAATGCACCAATACATCCAAAATTATCATTTAAACACATCCAAACCATTGGCTTGACCCAATTTGACCAATTGGTCAACCTAAACCATTTGAACCCCATTTTATCCATATGGGTCAAATCGAGCCAAACCATATCAAGTCCAAAAACCAAAACTTGGCATGACTCATCCTTGGTTCACCATGGGTCAAGTGGGCACCTAATGGTGAACCTAATTTGGGTCAAAACCCTTTAACCAACCCACCCAAATAGTACAAAATCTCCTTTTAGAGGGGTTCACCTACTCCCTCCTTAAGTAGCCACCTTTAACCCTTCTTGACACTAGGACCATTGACCCAACTTGACCTAAGGCTGTTAGGTTTAGCCTTGAGTAATGAGAGGTTGAGTTCACCCATGACACACCATTGGTTCACTTGGAGGAGAAGGTACACCCCATGCTAGCCCATGTCACTACCTCTGCCTCTCAAACACCTCCACCTCAACAGTCCACTGCCATCTTTGACCACCTACCCCAGCCAGATGACTGTTAAAGGCTAGGCCAATCTCAGCCTTTGGTTCACCTAGGAAAAAGAGTATACTCCTCCCCATCCATTCATACTTTACTTAGAGCTTCTTAGGAGTATTCCGAGTAGTCTTAGACCTTTATCCGAATCCTTAGTGCTCTCCATCACTGGCAAGAATAACTGTCATTCAAAATCAAAAGCCCCGTCCATCCAACCTCACCAAAACTCCATTGAACTTAAATCATCTCTTCCCACACCTTACCCTCACTCCGACGAGTCGAAACAAATCAATCCCTGATCGATTTATCACTAGAAGCACTCCAAGACCAACTCCAGTGAGTTCACAGTGATGATTAGTCAGAGGAATCAGTGGGGAGGCTTCTTGAGTTCTTCTCAACAGGGCTTCATCTCTTCAAGATAAAACTACCTCAGTCAATGGACCATCAGTCTCTAGCTTTGGCAAGGTAAAACACCAGTAAATTATAGATTTTCCCATAGGTGTTGGTCTTTTATGAAGAAAATTGTGATTGCACATGATTTTCACCGTAGGATCTCCTTAGAACTCCTTCTTGCACATTTTGGAGTCGATCCCATCATCCTACAAGCTTTGGCCAGCTCGAATCAAGTGGCAAAAAGTGGATAGTGTCCATCTTCTAGCGCTCAAGGGATGACGGATCATCAACCGTTCATTTGATGTGATTAGAACAGACGACCATGATTAAATCCTATAGATTTTTTCAGTTTTATCCATTAGAAACCACAAGATTACTCTCAGATTGAACGGCAGGGATAAAACTACATCTACCACCGTTGAGTTAACTGCCTCATCGGATATTTTAAATAACCAATCCTATGTCACCACATGGAAAGTACTGCCACATTAGCTTATGCATGACATCGATGGTTTAGGAGATTAATTTGGTGATTAAAATATCATTAAATAGCTAGAACTTTGAAAATTCATTACTAATTATAAAAAAAATCCAAAAAATATGAGTAAACCCATTTTAGAAAGGGTGAACATAAGAGAATTTAATAAAAAAACTCTTATATTTGGTTAATGAATAGTGCTTAATTAAGGTTTGAAGCTGAGGCTATTTACCCTAATTAAGACCAAATTACTTGGCCAATTAATCTCAAATTTGGTGGGTTAATACTATAGGATGTCCTCTCTCTCATAATTTTCTTGAGATTTTATTATGCAATTTGGAGAATTTGAAATTCCAATTCTAATTACCCATTTTAATCAATTTAATAATTATTAAAAATTCTAAACATTAAAATTTAAGTAATTAATGATGATTGATCACTGTTAACAATGGGAATGATGAGGAAAATTAATTGGGGCCTCCTTACTAGTTGTTTTTCTAAATATATTTTCTTAGTAGGGTTAATAAAATCATAAAAAATTAGGGATTAATTAAAGGAAATTAATGATAAAATGAAATTAAATAAAAATGATGATTGGTTCAAATATTTCAAATTCAATTCATGGGTTTCCCTTTATGTGTTTAATAACATAAAGGTCATTAAGGAAATTCATGGTTAACCCATTAGTGTGGGAAAACCATAAGAGTACTAAGCTTAGTTCTTTACTTAATCTAATTAACTCTTAAATATGAGCTTATTTGCATTAGGTCCCTTTAGAACCATTGCAAATTTTAATTTTCCATAAGCATATCATTGGAGGCTCATGATTAAGTGGTTAATCAAATTAAAGAGGTTTAGGAAAGGGTAATTAAATTGATTGCTTAATGACTTAAACTTAATAAATCCATAAAATTTACTTAATTATTTTTTCTTAAGCACATTAAGTTAATAATGTAGGATGGGTAAAATAGCAAATGTCTTTCTCCTCTTTAGATTCTAATGACTTATAACATCAAAATCAAATTCTATAAGAAATTTTGGTTATTCTTGAAGGATACTATTTGACTTGATTGTCCTTTGGAATTAATGTGATTGATTGTATCATGCAATGTTTAATTATTTTTTCAATAATTATAAATTTGTATGTCATTTGTATCATGTATTCATGTTTTCAAATAAAAGAATCAAATGAATATGATTATATATGTGTAAATTTTAGGTGTTGAATTAATCTTATTATATGGCATGGCTATTATCACTAATAGATCTCAAATTATTTTCAAAATTATATAATTATGAAGATTTAAATTGATGTTGGCTATGAATATTCTATATGTATACATTCACTTATAGTTTAAACATGTTAAAGGATTGTGCTATTTTCATGATTCATGTGTATGTTTACATGTGTTTGAATGTTAGTAAGTATATAGTTTGGACATCTCAGGAATAAGAGGCTTCAAGTAGCCCCAAGGAAGTCGTAGATTATCTCACTTCCCTGGTTTAATAATGATAAGTAGTTACTTGATTTCATTCATATGTGTACACGTGATAGAATTTGAATAGAGCTTTACTTTGCATGAGTAAATAATTTGCTAATATACAATCTTTTGCATTATTTTCATTCCTATGCTTATGTATATGTGTATTAAAGAGATAGCAAGTATATAGTATGGACATCCAGAACAAGAAGCTTTAAGTAAGGATGTCTTAGATTATCCCACTTTTCTTGTTTAACAATGACAAATACTTGCTTAAATCTCTAATACATGTGTATGTATACTTAACTAAGGAATGAAATCTCTCTTTTCTACCAAAATACATGCACTAAGACCCATCAAGTTTTCCAAATATATAAATATATTGTATGTATGAATAAGAATGAAAGCATATGCATGATATTGATGATAAAAAGGAATGATGTAACGATATCCATGTGATGGTAATTCAATCTCATTAACCTTAAGATGCCTTTCATGTTGAATTGGATTTTTTAAGATTAACCCAATCCTAGGATTAATAAAAATATTTAATAAATCATTCACTTAAAGAAACCAAAAATCATAATAACATGCCTTTAGAAAATAAGTTAGGGTAAGGATGAAGAGGATCAAACCTCTTTCTTCTCTTTATAACAACTTGATGCTAAGTAAATACTAAGTGAAATGAAACAAAATATAAACTAAAATCCATTAATCTTTTTAATAATTTGAAGTGTAACCTGGCCTTATGTGTAACTCAAACATTCTAAAACTTTAGACAATCATATACCTAAAGCCTAGTAAGACATACCATACTAAACCTCAGCACACACATTAGAAAACTAAGTCATCACTTTTAGCTCTAAGTTAGGATGGTGTATGTTGTGATGTTGTATTTTATTTTATGATGTAATATTTTAGACTCGATGTTAGGATTATTTATGCGTAGACTGAATGTTAGGCCTCTATTAGCCTAAAGATGTTTTCTGCAGGGGATTATGCTAAAGAGGCAGCTAAAATGATAAATAAATATAAATGCTTTTACTTGCAAGTTTCTTATGCCCCTTTGCATAATCCGTATTAGGATAGGTGAGCTTGGTTACCCATATGCAGGGTGTTAAGTCCAAATTTATAGAATATAACTGCCTAGTTTGTATGGTTGTTTAACTAATATCTATTATGCAGGTGTAGTTAGATTTCATTTTCCATAACATGTAATTTTGCAATGGGAATTAGGCTTAGTGCTATGAGATTTAGGATGAGCAGTGACTAGAAGGTGAAGACCTGGGAGGCCCTATTAAGCCTTGAGTAAATCAAACCAAAGGAAGAAGGAGAAAATAAAGATAGAGAATGAAGACCCTATAACATCTATTTCATTGTGATTGATATTCTTTTATAATGAGTTTTAAGGGTGGAGTTGGGTTACCTAATTTTTTTTTTTTCGTGCATGGTGATACTTAGCCGCACCGGACTTTTATTCTCTTACAAAAATCTATGAATTTTTTATTGTTATGTTTAACTTGTGTAATAGAAATGACATATTTTCATAGGTTTCTTAAAGCTTGATGATTGAATCTGTGGCTTGGATGTGGTAGGCTCTTTAGGATAAAATTAATCTTTTCTATCCCCGCTAATAAGTCATAACTGAATTATAAAATAACTTATAACCTCACCTTAAAGCTTAGGTTGTAATCAAGATAACTAAAAGATTTAGCAACCCCTTAGCGGAATGTTGAATGTTATAACATCATGCATAACATCTTGTTTCACTCTTGAATAAAGAGGGTCTCTATTCTTGCATGATAGGAGAATGCTTGACCTTTGAGGGCATCTTTTGTAGTGAAGAACACCTCCTCCTATTGATTTAGCCCATAATTTAATCTCATCATGCATTTAGGCATAATTTTCCTAAGCCTTTATCCAAATGAATATGTCAAAATGATATAAAAAATTATAAATTTTGTATTAATCTAAGTCATGACTTCATGCCAATCATGATATAGTATCTTAGGGAGTGAGTCTAGTACTATAGTTTTTCTCTTAATTAAATAACAGCTTAACTATCTTGCACTTACATAAGACAAACTTATGTGATTTTTAAAGCATGAGAGGTGTTAGCTGGCGGCCACTCCAGACAGTTGTAAGTCCAGAAGAGTCGGGATGAGTTTGTCCTCTCTTGTGGAGGTAAATCACTATGTCCCATTTTCTGATTAGACTTAGGTCATACTTTTAGATTGTGCTAAAGCATTCTAGATCTAGGATCAGATGCTATTCATTTACTTCAAGCTTTGAGTATAAGTCCTCACCTCTTAGGAATTTTCTTTTCAATTTTTTATATTCATGTGCTAATTCATTGAATGCATCATCTAATTCTTCATAAGAAATATCTTCACATACCTCACTTGTAGAATTCACATCAGCCATAAGACATATATTTGCTTCCTCCTCTATAGTGTCATCACTTGATTCTTCTGAATCAAAATCTGCCCAAAGTGCTATTTTCATTTTTTAAACGATTTTTATTTTTCCAAGACTTCTTTCTTTTAGCTTTTTCTTTTTTAGCTAAGTCTGGACAGTCATCTTATATATGTCTGGGCTCTTTGCAATTGAAGCATACTATTCTTTTCTTACATTCAATATTTTAGAATGCAATTTATATACTTTAGATTTTTCATACCTATGCTTTTTCTTTCTAATCATATTTCCTAGCCTTTTTGAAATCAAATCAATCTCATCACTATCAGCATCTAAAAATGAAAAATTTTCTTCACAACTATCTTCCAAAGCAATTAATTTTCCTTTCTCTTTCTTTTGGAAAGAGTCATTTTGATCCCTTTGTGCAATAACATATTCATATTCTATCAATGAACCAAGAAGGTGATCAAGTGTATAAGTAGTCAAATCCTTAGCTTCACTAATAGCAGTAACTTTTGCATCCCAATCCCTTAGAAGGCATCATAAAATTTTATAAACCAAATCTTAATTTTTATACTTTCTTCCAAGTGAATGCAAGGTATTTATAATTTTCATGAAGCGAGTATACATATAAAAAATTACTTTCATTTGTTATCATGCGAAATAATTCATATTCATGTACTAACCTATTTATATGTGCATCTTTAACTTCGTTATTAACTTCATAAGTAAGAATATGTTTATCCCAAATTTCTTTTGTAGTAGTAAGCATGAAAATTCTCATGTAGTCATCAGGAAGTAAAGCAAAATAAAAAATGTTAAATGCTTTTGCATTTAATTTATCCAATTCTCTTTCAGAAGTAGACAATTCATCAAAAGGTTTATCAACTTTTAAACCATTCATATCAATAGTCGGTGTGTGATATTGGTGTATCAATATATGCCACATTCTAGAATCTTATTCATGAATAAAAGTACTAATATACATTTTTCAATAATCAAATAGAACATTATCAAGTAAAGGTGGTCTATGTGTAGACTGTCCCTCAGGTAAGTACCTTTAGGAAAAACTTGTGCATAGCAATCAAACTCAGGGATGTTAATCCACAAATTATGCTGAGGCACTGATACCAATTATTACTTAGGTATAGCGACAAAGGGGTGGAGGGGGTGTGGGATTGGGTTTTAAAAATAAAATTTATCTTTTCTACAAGACTTAAATATTTAATAATAATGCCTTAGTGAAATGAAATAATAGAAAAATTAGACAAGTAAAGTGCAGAAAAAAGAAGGAAGGAAAGAGAACACAAAGAATTTTTATGTGGGCCAGCCAAATCCCAAAAATCAGGTTACGTCCATGCCTAGCCACCTAGACTAGAATTCACTAAACCTATGTTGAGATTACAACAAACCTCCCATACTATCTTGCATGAGCAAAGACAACCCAACACCTACTCTCATTAACAAGCAAGTATAACCCAACATGTACTTTCTTTAACGAGCAAGTACAACCCAACAAGAAATTAAGATAAGGCAAAGAGAACGATACAAGTCTAACTCTCAATTTCAAAATATTTTTTCACTCATAACCCAATCTATACTAATATTAATGTAATTGAATATTAATAAAAAAGAGAGCTCAATTTAACTTTAATGAAATTAAAATAAGATCTTCAATCAAAATACAATTAAGTAACTTAATGTTTCTTGAATGATCTTTAAAAAGTTTGAAATAATTTTCTTGAATGACTTTGAAATGCAAACTAAAATACAATCACAAAAACTTTACTTTGAATTCTTTTTCACATAAGCTAACTTTTATTCAAATGATAAATGTATGTGTAATTGGAATAACTAAACAATCACTTGAATAAAGGTTTGAAAGATACCATAAGAAAGCTATCACACACACACACACACACACACACACACACACACACACACACACACACACATATATATATATATATATATATATATATATAACCAATTGAAGACAAGTAATCAACAAGCACAAAATAATTTATGCAAGAGGTGGAGTGGTCGGCCAAATAAAAAATAAAATGAAATAAGATGTTAAGCACAATCAAATTTAACCAACCTATATGAAACTTTAAGCCAAAGAGATGAAAAATGAATATTCAAATGATTAAGCACTAGGAAATCAAAAACCTTTGAAAGAGACATCAGCCAAACAAGAAACAAAAGGATTATCAAATTATTAAGCACAAAATAAATTGATCTCCTTATGTTAGCTTTAGGCTAAACAAGAAATCAAAGGATTATAAAGTAGTTAAGTCTAAAATCAATTGATCTTCTTATATTTGTTCTTGGAAAAATAGAGCTAAAGGTTATGAAGTGAATGAACACAAGATAATTTGTAAATTCATGCATTTGGAACTTAATGCATGTAAAATGAATAAGAATTAATACTTTAGTTATTTGTTTTTCGTAAAGTAAATACTGAAAACTATTTTTCTTTTGGTTGGATGAATGTAAAGTAAATATTTGTATTCTAAATACTTTATTATATGTAACTTAATTATAGAATTTATTGACTAATTAGATTCAATTAAAAGAATAAATATATATTAAAATAAATAAATTATAAATAAAACTTTTATTTGACTAAAAATAAATAAAATCAAATACAAATTGTATTTCAAATATTTAATTATTATGATTAATTTACAAATTTTCTAAGATATTAATTGAGTGTTATAAATAAATAAAATTTGAATATTATCATTTTCAAGAAAGAGAGGAAACTTTAAACTTCGTTGTAAAAGAAAAAATAATGTATTTTGAATATTTAAATTTTATTTAATTATCTAAAAATAAATAGAAAATTATTTTTTGCATGAGTATATTGTAAAATAATGCATTTTTTCATATGTTAGATCTTATTAGTTGTATGTAAATAATTATAACAACTTTTTTATATTAACATAATGAAAATTATATATATATATATATATATATAATTTTATTACTATATTAAACATTAATTAATTAATAGAATTTTTTAAATAAATTAATCATCAAGTTATGATTTAATATTTATTTATTAAATAATTTTTTCTTTAATAAATAGCTTACTCATTAATTATTTTTTTTTTGCTAAATAAACTAAAATTTAATAATTTTTTAATTTTTTTAATTTATCGTGAATTATTTACCATCAATTTGAATAAACATAATTAAATTTATTAAATTATAATTAAGCTATAATAATATTTATTTTAATTCAAGTTAAAATAAATATTAGGGGTTCAATGAACTCGAAAAAGAAATTGAAAAGAAAAAAAAATCTCGTTTTGAGGCTGTCTCGTTTTCCCAAAAAGAAAAAAAAATCTCTTTTTCCCAAAAAGAAAAAAAAAGAAATTGCAAAGCTAAGGTTTTCTCTCCCAGGCTCTACGCTCCGCTCTGCGAATTCAAAATACGCTCATTTTGAGCGTATTTAGAAGTCACGCAAAGTAGGCTATTGTGGGATTTGAAATACCTCAAAAAATTTCACTGAATTTATTTTATTTCCATCCAAACAACAAAAAAGAGAAAAAAATATGCAAATTATTTACAACGCATTTCATTTACCGCTAACCAAACAGCCCCTTAAATAATCTTGTAAACTTCAAAGCCAAGAATAAATAAAAGAAGTATAAGAACTTAACACCTTAGAATTTCAAGACTAATGCTATGATGCTTTCGAACAAGGGAGGAAACATCCCAAACCTTCACTTTTCCTAATCAATATTCAAGCCAACTAAATGTCCAAGGGAAAGAGAAGAATGATGAGGAATTCTTTCACTTGAATCACTAAAATCTCCAAATCTTTGCTTCAGTAAGGATCAACCAAGTTAGAGAGGATGAACAAGAGAGTAAGAGATAATTTTAGCTCTTTGGAACTTTTTTTGAGTTGAATCATGGCTCTTAAATAGAGGAGGGAGAGGTCTAGGGTTGGCCAAGGATGATCCAATGAGAGGGAAATTGATTAGGCATCAATTTGAATTTGAAATTGAAAGGAATATGGATCAACCAATGATAAGCTCCTTTACAAATTTGTTTTAACACAATATGAAATATTTTCTATGTAATTCATGACTAAAAATATAGGAGATCCCATAGGAAATTTGGCCAAGAGGTTTAGATATGAAGGAGAAAAGTTTGAATAAATTAAATTCATGGAAAATCCATTTAATGAATTCCGCTAAAGGCGTTCCAAAAAATAGAAAATCCTCATATTGATGCATGAATCAAATTAGATCAAGGCTGATTGTATTATATACTTATTGAATGTTTAAATAATATATAAATTTAAAGCAAAGTGGCCGCCCCCTAAAACTTTCCTAAAATAGATCAAATTAAAAAAATAATTATTTTGAAAAGATGGCTGATTTGAATTTAAATTTAAAATAACTTGTAATACATTAATTAGGCTATAAATAATCATAATTAATCATGCTTGGGACGTTCAAAATATTCCATAAAAAATTGATTGGATTTAGCAAGTATATGTCATGAATAAAGAAGTTTGAATTCAAAAATTAATTCAAAATAATTCACATTCAAAATTTCAAATAAATGAATTTTTAAAATATGAAAAATGAGGGAATATTATATGGAAATATTTTGAATGAAATTCACACATTTTATTACACAAGATGCATTAAAAAATTCGTCCAAAACAATGTTAAGATGAAAATGATAATAGGAGAGAGAATAAGAGAAATAATGATAATTTTATGATAATTCCATTTTCATGCACTAAAAATATGAATAAAAATTATGAATGGCATGGAAATGATTTAATAAAGTTTAAACATCATTTATCTTGCTTGAACACACATTCATTGAACTTATTACATGCACTTAGTTCATACTATCTAAAATAGATAACTTAATGAATAATTGCAATATTAAGATACAAAAAATATAAATAATTTTAGAATGATGAAATTTAAATTGAATGAACCATTTATTTTATTTTAGTGATCTTTTCATTTGCCTTAATATAGTAATTCTTAGAAAAATTCCCACCCAGCCCATGTCCAAAGCAATCTACTTGAACCTGGAAGAAACCATAATCTCATATGAGATGGAGCTCATGAAGTCAACAAATACCCTACTGGTATTCTAAAAGAATGTAAGTCTAATCTACTCGTTCGTCATGCCAACACCTTACTATCATTCCAAAGGGATGTAAGTCCAATCTACTCTTTCACCATGCAAACAACCTATATATTTTTGGCATTCCAAAGGGATGTATGTCCAATCTACTCTTTCTCTATATGAAGAACCCTACATTAAAACTTTGGCTTACTTAGAATATATGGGATGAGGCAACCTATGACTACTAATCAAACTCCTTGGACATTACGACTAACCCATTGATGTTGGTAGATTAGAATAATGTAGTCTCGAGATGACAAAACCATGGGATCTTGATCGAGACTATTCTCCTATTCCTCTTTGATAGTCATCTATACTATGCCA
The DNA here is from genome assembly GCA_021442155.1 of Cymbidium sinense. NCBI lineage: Eukaryota > Viridiplantae > Streptophyta > Magnoliopsida > Asparagales > Orchidaceae > Cymbidium > Cymbidium sinense. The sequence continues at coordinate 166,921,720 of CM038218.1, read as the reverse complement.
TACACACCACTAGACACTAATTCATATCAGAAAGATATGTTTGTTTCCAACCTTATTCGAGAGGTATCACTTACTGCGGTAAGAGGGGTAATTAACTATGAATGCTTGCATTTATAAGAAGTAAAACCCATATCTAAATAAAACCTAACATAAGATTAAGGGAAATCTAGTTGAATATATATCAATCTACCTCATAAAGAGTATACTTCTACCCATCCAATAAAGATGGAAGAGAGCTTCCTCAAAGGTATTTTGTTTAGCGATAAATGGTTCTTTGATAGTATTCATATTGCACCAATAAAAAAACTCATTCATTTGGGTAAGCCAATCCAAAAACTTATTGGAGTCATGAACATCATCATACATTAGGGCTTTGATTTTAATTTATTTTGTTGATTCTTGTAAGTTTTCATGGATCCTAAGATGGCCATATCTATGGATTTTCCTTAGGTTTGGCTTTCTAGCAAGATAATCTTCTTTAGGAATGTCAAGAATTTCCTCTCTAATGGTATCTGAGTCATCTTATTGTAGGATAGTTGGTGGGTTTGAATTCTATTACTAATAGTTTGAACTTGAGCAGCTATGTTCATGATAAGGTCCTCACCATAGTGAATTTTTCTTCCCTTCGAATAGTGATCTCATCTACCATCCTAATTAAATCTACAATTGATCCAGATTAAATGAAGAAAATGCAAATATGTCACTCTCAAATAAAGTTTTGAAATTTGCTTTATGTAATGGATTTTGGAACATTTTAAAATGATTTAATCTTTAATAAATAAAAATTTACTTTGGATACTACAAAATATTGAGCAAACATACAAAAGAGACAATCATAAAATCTTGAAGATATGATTTTAGTTTTTATGTAGAGTTTGCATCATTTGTTTAGCTATTTTAGTGAACTCTCCCTTAGTCAAGTGGTTAGTAAAGTATTATATGTACTTGGAAGGTTTTAAATATGTAAATGCTAGGCTTCATAGATGGAGATAACTAATTGGTAGTAAAATAAATGCTCATAGAATTGACTACCACATGAGTTTAGCATGAGTTTACCATGTAATATCACTAAAATACACAAAGGACATTACACAAAATCCATAACATAGAATTAACCTCACTTAGGTTCAATATAAATCACTTACAAGTACTTTCTCCATGCCTCTAAACTTTGGGATTTCATACCAAATGTTTAGAAGTGGTGCTGTGAAAGGGTAGAATAAGTTCAAGTTCCAACTATGAGTTATTCACTCAATAATTTCACCCAAAAATAACAATAGCCCATTTTTTTATTAATCAAATATTTATATAAATTACAACACTCCAAAGGGTGTGTTCCTTTCATAATAAACACTAAAAAACTATCTCTAGAATTGAGCCCATCGTCTCGGGGAACCTAGGTGACAAAAACTAGCATCGATGCAATACCTCTTCTATTCAGAGATATTAAATACTATAGCAATAGAGCTGCGGTGCCAAATAGCTAGTGCCTTGGTGCTAGGGTGACTTTTACAAACTAATATAAGATTTCAACCACAGTGTGCATACAACACTTAAACATGATAAATCACAACATCTAATACATAATACAACACATGAAACACAATTTTAAAATACCACAACACATAAAACACAACCTAAAGTTTCATTAGCTTTGGCTTTTGGATTGGGACCTTGTAATGTGTCCTTTGCATTCCTTTCCCCCTTGATATGCTACATCAAAATTACTTATTTTTTATGCTTGTTTTACTTTGCTTGTTATACACATCTTAAACTTGCTTCTCAAGTGCCTAAATGGTTATGCCTCACTCCACAAGACAAATTTGGGTCAAACATTATAAGTATATAAAATAGTAAGTCTTTATCTTCAATTTTTTTCATTCTTGATCATACCTTTTTCATCTCTTAACGATATCAAAGACAACAAATTTATTTTTAAGAAAGTGAGCTTACTCCTTATAGATTTAGTCATCAATAAAGATCATATAATAGGGGAAGTCACTTAAGAGAAATAACTACAATTGGCACTACCTCTTTGCTTATACCTATTCGAGTCATCCAGCTTTAGGCTTTCTTCATGCTCTGATAAAGCTTGCCACTTTTGTTGTTTTCCAATAATATAACCTTCATACAAGTTGTGCTTCAAAGATTTCATATCTAGTAGACAATCTACTAAATGAAAAATCCTTTAGTAACTTTTTATTGATTTCTATTAAAAATATATTATTTTTTCATCATAAAATTGCTCAATTAAAAATAATTATTGTGTCTTTTGGACAAGTAAAAAAATAAGCCCTACAATTTATTAGTCAACATCATTCATGAAGCCTCGTCGTATCTTGATCGATCAATTTGGTTGATAAAAAAAAAATTCTTGGTTGACTAATTCAACTGTGCTAAGCATTTAAGAAATTTTTTGTTCAAGTAAAATTTCCTTTGTTGTTCACATTTAGTTCTTAATTTGTTGATTTTTCATATCATTCAAAAAATTTATAGGATCATCAGCCAAATAAAGTGTCAAAATTTCTCTTCTATAAAACTTGGAATGAATCACATAATAACTTGATAGTAGCCTATGTGCCGATGTCGACCACACTTTGGCATAGGTTATCAGTCTTTATATATGAGCAGGGAAAGGATGCTTTCTCCTCTTATAAGGAAAATTGTCTTCTAATAAGTAACGTTGCAATCATTTGGCATGTGTTAAGCAAGATTTCTTTAATAAAAAAAAAGTGAGGGGTCTAACTTTTTAGGAAAGTTACAGAAACAAAGAGATGCAATTATTTAGGTTTGGAGAATAAATTATGAGGCATTTAACACGCATTGTAAAAAGGCTAACTTGATTTTAAGCAGGGTTGTGAAAATCGGATTGGGGCATATTCAAAGTTTAATGGTTCAATCGTGATTGAACCAGATGATTTAATAAATATTAAAATTATTAAATATCGATCTAATTAAATGCTAAAATTATATAAATTTATAATAAAAAATAAATAGTATAAGTACATAAATAATATTTTTAATAATTATTAATTTTATGATCGATATAAAATTTAATAAGATATATATAGTTATATGTATATTTTTAATCGAATTATGTGTATATTAAATGTATTTAAAATCTAAAAAATTATAATATAAATTTAGAAATATAAATATTATTTATCATAAGACTTAAATTATAGAAGTTATAGTTATAATAAAAATATATAATTTATAATAAAAAGTTATTTTAAAGCTTTCTAAATATAGCTAATAGAAAACATATAATATACAAAATATTTTAAAATATTATTATAAACTATGGCATATATATTAAAAACATTTAAAATTTTAATAATTTTGATAATGTAGATTTATGAATGTAAATATAAGTTATGATCTAAAAATATATGATTATAATATGAAAAAGTATTCTAGAAATTTTATAAAATATAATATGTAAAATATTTATAAAATAATACTTCAAATATTTTAATATTATAAAAAAAATTTATAATGAAAATAATGAGTTAATAATTAACATATTATTCTTATATTCATATATTTTAAAGCTCATTTGATATTTCTAAAGCCCACATAATATAAGTCAAATTTCTTAAACCTAAAGCCTAACTCAATAAGTTTCATCATATTTAATTTTTTTACTCTTACATCAAAAAGAGAACTTGGTATTGCACTCTTTATATTGAGAAGTAGAGTTCTAAAGTATAAGCTTGTAACATATTTAGTATGATTGTGATTAGTTAGTTAAATTCAACACAATAACAACAACAACAATAATAATAATAATAATAATAATAATAATAATAATAATAATAATAATAATAATAATAATAATAATAATAAATAATATTTTTAAAATATATAAAATTTCTTATAAAAATATCTAAACTGCATATTTTGTTAAGTTTAATATTTAAATAATATAATTGAACTAACCTATTTTCTAAAATCGGGATTAGTTCGCTAGTTGAGTTCTTGATGATTATATAAGTTTTGCCAAAATAGTTAACACTTATTTGAACAACTAGTTGGATCAAAGGTTGTCAACCCAATATTAAAAATCTCTTGGTAATTCTCTAAATAAGAATTATTTATTAATTAATTTTTAATAATTCCTTCTCTCATTATCAGTTTTATTTTAATAAAAACTAATGAAAGAGGAGAATCTCTATGTGAAGCTTCCACAGTTATGAAGATTAGACAAATGCATGTAATCATTCTAGAATGATTTTATTTTCTTCAATCTATTAGTATATTATTGTTGTTTAAACATTAGAACTTAGAATATAGTATTTTAATTTGTTGTGTTTGTATGTTACATTTATATAATGTATTTCGGTTCTTCTATGTTTGATAGTTGGCTGCTATCTTTCTATAATTCAGTTTGATGCTATAAAGCTTATATTTTTTTTTGTTGCAATTTTGTTTCTTGTATATAATAATTGGTACTATATTTCTATTCTTAAAAATTAATAACAACAGATATTTGATCTTGTGCTAGATTAACGAGTTTTGCTTATAGATAGTTTTAAATAGGCTATGATGATAATATTAATAAATACATGAGATACAACTTAGTTGAATAGTTTGGGTACTTGTATTTTAGACCTTCAATTTTATTTTCAGATTTATGTTTGTTACTATATTATGGACTTGATTATGTGCTTTTGATTTTTCACTATAATTTTGAGTTTTTTTACCATGATTTTTAATTTCCTCTATACTTTTACTATTCTTAATCGTTCTTTTTAGTATGTTTTTTTTGTAGTTTTTAATTTAAGTAGCTAACAAGCTATGATAGCATCAATGATTATTTAATTTAATCTTCTTTTATATATATATATATATATATATATATATATATATATATATATATATATATATATATATATATATATTTATATATTTTTGGTTAGTTTTGTTTATATAAAGTGCATATTTATCACCTATACGGCTATACAATAATTACCTTTGTTGAATAATGGATTATAAAGAGTTAAGAGATGATTAATTTGAAGATTGAAGGATGTTGAAGCCTTGGAGGATCATTGTTGTAACTTATAATTGGGTAAATATATAAATTGTAATATACTTGTTATTTGATATGTAGATTGTTATTAAGTATTAATTTACTTTGGGCTTTTATTAAATCAAATTATTGGTTGTAATGTAAGCATGAAAACTTTTTGGTTGAATTAATTTTTATCAATTGAAATTGTATGAATTATCAAATTAGCATGTAATAAAATTTTTATGTAATGATAATTCCTTTATTATAAAAAATGTGTATATTGTATATCTTTTGTCATTTGATTTCTAATTAAGCATTATTTGTTTTCTTTTTTTGTATTGTCAATAAACAATAATTTTTTACTTATTAAAAGGAATTTTAAAATTTTTAATCAAATTAATAATATTTATCATTTTAAAAATATTAAATCAAGCCAATTTCGAGAAGATCATGAGCTTGAAATGAACATGAACAACTTTTCGAACTGAATATGAACACTCTGTTAACGAATTATTTTTAACATGAGCCAATTTCAAATTATAAATTATGAGTCGACATATAACTCAACTCATTCAGTTCGCTCGTTTATACCTCTAGGCGATTCACCGGTTGAACCGGTGGTTTGAACCAATTTTGGCCAGTTCAATGCAAAGGCTTGGCTTGCAAAAAAATGGACTGGCCAGACTGGAGTTGGATGCAATCCTGCTAATTTTCGATTCCTTCTTAAAAAGTTGGGGATGAAATAGTTAGTAGCCCAGTTTAATACATTTTCATAAATTAATGGGAAAGCTATTTTCTTCCTTCTATTACATGCACAAAATTTATTTGATATTGTTTATATTTTCAGAATATAACACATGCCGGCAACGTTTCAAAACATAAATAAAGTATTAAAATGATATTTAATTTACTCAACTAAGAGAGAAAGATTCGTAATGATCAGAATTTTAAGCAAGGTAATCTTTGTGCAATCTCGAATGATTGATTTGGTGGTGATGTTATTCTTGTTTCATTTGTTTATATGATAAAATCATTCTGCATACTGAGAAACAGTAAACGAACAATATTTAATTATGATTTACTTCGTAAAAATTAATAAATAATAAAAGAATAATTAAACATGATGTAAAAAAGAAAGCAAACCTTGGATATATTAATGATTGTTTTATAAACGTAATATTTTGTTATTATTTCTATGAAAAATAATTTTAAAATTAATATGCATCTTAAAAAAACGATGAGATATAAATTCAAATTATTATATAAAAGAGGAATATATATTGGCAGACATTCCCATTTATTTGTTGCCGTATATACTGCACAAGTAGCACAAAATCCTTTTACCTGTTTTAAAATTAAGCATTACAATTTGGTTTTTCAATATTATCACCTCAATTAAATTCAGTCAAATATTTGAAAATTTTTTTTATAAAAGCCTTCACAAATGCAATCTTGTTTGTCTTTTGTTTCTAGTATAGGCTATTGAATCTAAATCTATCTATGGACTGAGGAAGAGCTTTCTTAAATACTTGAAAAATAAGATTAGATAAAGTAAAGTAAAGCTCAGAGATCAAAAGAGCAAAAAAGTAAGATGTTGACATCACTTTTGGAGTGAGTTCTCAATCTCTTCATCATAGATCTAGGACTCTTGTAGTCACTAAGAGTTCCTTAGTCTTAAGACACTTATAGTGATTAGGTGAACACTTAACCTAAGCCTAGAGACTTAGAAGGATTAGTCATAGGGATAGGTTATGCCTTAGGGATTTAGTGAGACTTGCCCATCCTGTGGCCTAAACCCAACCTATGTTCACCTTCTCAAACAAAACTTGGACTAAATCCAAATCCCAAATCAAATGATTGAAACTTAAGATCAAATCCAAAATCAAAATCCTACCTAAGGCCCTATAATTTTATCTTTTGGGCTTGGCCCTTAACCAAGTTCAAATCAATACAAATTCAATTGATTTTTCAAAGATCAATTCAATCCCTCAATCATTTATCAAATTCAAGTCCAAATTCAACTCCAAATGATTGAAACCTGAGATCAAATTGAAACTCCCAAATCATCCTTAAGCCTTATGATTGAATTCCATGGACTTAGCCAAATTTTCACCCAATTCAATCCAACTTGATTGATCTCTTCATGAATCAATCAAATCTTCATTTATTTTCACAAATATAAATGAAATATAAACTCAAATAACCAAAATTAAATAAAACTAAATTCAAATCCAATCAAATCCCAAGCTAAGCCATATGGACCTACCTCCATGAGCTTAGCCAAATCCCATTCAAATCAAGTCAAACTCAATTGATTTTCTTATAAATAAATTATTCCATCAATTATCTTCCCAAATATAAATGAAACCCACATTTCAATGATCAAAACTAAATCAAACTAAATCAAATTCTCTTCTAAGCCCTTTTGAGCTACCTTGATGAGCTTAGGCAAACTTACTTTCAAACCACTTCAAATTCAATTGATTTTCTCATAAGTAATTTTATCTTCATTTATATTCACAAATATAAATGAAATATAAACTCAAATGACCAAAACTAAATCTAAAATCAAATCAAAACCTAATTTAAACCCTTTAAGCTAATTCCTTGGACTTAACTAAAACCCACCTAAATCAAGCCAAAATCAATAGATTTTCTCTTGAATCAATCATTCCTTCAATCATATATCCAAATATAAATCAAACATACAATCATCAAGCCAAATTGAAAAATTAAAGTCAAGCCCTTTTGACTTGAAAATTCCAAATGAACCAAAACCCATCATAGCCTAAATTGATTGCATTGGATTTATATTTCAATCCTAAACTCATATATAAATTCAACTAAACCTTAATAAAACCAAAACTAAGTCAATTGACCAATTTAGATCCACTTGACCAAAAGTGGCCTAAAGAACTCATTTGAACCAAGTTCTAATCCAACCCAAATTGGATTGAACCAAGCCTATCCAAACCTCATACCATGATCATTGATCACCCAAGGATGATTAATTGCCTTAAATTAAGTCAAACCAAGTCAACTTGGTCATTTGACCAAGTCAACCCTTAGCCCATATGAAACTCAAATTAGCCAAAACTCATCCTACATCAAATCAATTAAAACCATTGATTCACATTAACCCATAATCCATGATTGAACATGACTTGATCATCAATTGAGCCAAATCAAACCAAATTGGCCCAAATTGACCTAAAAGGATAAAATGGGTCAAAGCATGATCCAGTCCAAATTGATTGTAACCAATGGCTCAAGTTCATTACAAATTAATTTTTTTGAACCCAAATCCATAATTGAATTTGGGCAATTTGAATGACCAATTTGATTGACCTGGTCAAATTGGCCAAAATCTAAATTAAATCCAAATTGATTCAAACCAAAGGCTACAATCTTATCCAATTGACCTATTGAACTTAAATCAACACCCAACCCAAGCCAATTTGGCTAATTTGACCCATTTGATTTATATGAACTAAAATGGGCCAAAATCAAACCTAGACCAAATTGATCGAAACCACTTGAACCAAAACACATCAAATCATCATTTGAACCTAACCTAAGCTTTGGTTTGACCCAATTTGACCAATTGGTCAACCTAACTCAACCTAGCCCAATAAGGGTCAAATTGAGCTAAACCCCTTGAAACCAACCCATGGCCACTTGGAACTTAACCAAACCCGACCCAAACCCTCTCGGGATCAACCCAAAATCAGCCCAAAACCAATTGGAGCCAAACCCAATGAGATCTCCCTTGGATATGCCACCCCCATGGGATTTTACCTAAAATGGCATTGTCCACTTCCCCTTTCCACTTGGCAGCCCTCACACACCCCAAATGGGGTTTGATCTAGCCACCTAACCCACCTTAAGTTTGCTAGGTTTGCCATGGACCAAAGGGAGGTGAGCTAATTCACCTCCCTTACAAACCAAAAACCCAAAGGATCCAAGGAATGCAATAAGCCCAAATCCAGCCTTGAGCCACCTCCCAAGCCTTAGTCCACTCAAATCGAGCCTTGTGGACTTGATGGAAAATGATGGTCAGCTGGAAATAGGAGACAATCTCATCCATCATCATGTGAATTGAGGGATATACCCCCTCAATTTTAACTGGAAAGAGATCCATTTGCATCATCTAAGCTTTGTAAAGAGATTTTGAACTCCCTTGTGAGCTCTCGAGCGATCCCAAAGCTTCCCTCTTCGGATTTCCTCTTTCTCGAGCAAATCCAAAATAGGGCAGCCATCTCCCAATCCTAACTCCACCAATTCTTCACCTCAATCAAATTGCTCCTTCCCACACCATCTTCTTAACTTATCAAAGCTAAACATATCCTCCCCAAGGCTCTATGATCATCAGAGCTAGGATTTCGATCAAAGCCGAAGCTCCAAATGTAAGGATCTTGGCCTCCCAGCAATCCACTTGGAATCAACTCAATTGTTGCTCAACAGGGCTTTGCCTCAACCAGACGAAGCTTCTTCAAGCGTGAGAGCTCTAATCTTAGCTCTGGTGAGGTAACACCATTAAAACCGAGCTTCCTCCAATTTTTTTTATAGCTTTTCAAAGGAAATGTGAATGTCACATGATCATAGCCATTGGATCCTCTTAGATCCTTCATGCAAAGGTGTGGGTTCCATTTGGAGCCAATCCGAGCACGGGTGAGCTCGGATCGTGCGGGCAATGGTGGACGAGCTTCATCTCTCGTCGCTCGCAGAGAGATAGATCACAGGCCATCCATTTTGTGTAAACAAAATGGAAGGTCGTGATTAGATCCGTTAGATTTGATTGATTTTAGCCCCTTTACACCATGGGTTTAATCATGGCCATCCAATCTTAGATCGAATGGTGCACGATAAAGCGCATCTCATCACTAGATGACTCAGCATGGGATGTGACAACTTAAATAGGTAATCCTACGATCCCATGTGGAAAGCACGCCGCATCAACACACCACATGGTGCCCACAGGATTAGGCTTAATTAAGGCCAATTAATCCATTTTTAAGGATGAAACTTCATAAATTCATAACAAATTATAGAAAAATTTAAAAATACAAATAAAGGCTCATTTTAAAGATATTTCATAGCAAAATCCATTAAAATTATCCTTAATTGATTTTGAATAGTAACTAGAGCTTAATTAAGATTTAATTAAAAAATTAATTAACTTAATTACTTCATAATTAATTAACTAATTAACCTCAAACTTTCAAAGATTATTTAAGGGGATGACCTCTGCCTCTCCTATTTTTCTTGGGATTTATTGGTTAATTAATTAGAGAAATTGATTGATTAAATCCTAATTATCTTAATTTAATTAAGGGTTAATTAACCATATGAATAGTAAATTAATTAATTAATTGAGTCACTTATCATTATTTAACAGTGAGGAGATTTATAGAATGTGATTGGGACCTCTCTCCTAATTTCTTTCCCTAAGTTCACCTTACATTTCAAGAGAAAATTAAGTAGGGATTAATTGGCTAATTAATTTAATTAGTTTAATCAAATTATATTCATATGATTTTCCTTGATTTATTTATGGGTAGATCTTTAGATGTTTAATAGCCTAAAGAGATTTATTGAAATTATGATTTACCCATATGTGTGGAAAATCATGAAAGTAATTAAGTAAGTTCCTTAATCTAATTAACCAATAAATATGAGCTAATTGCATTAGGCCCTTTCATTTCATAAAACCATTGCTAATTTACTTTTCAATTCATTTGCATATCATGTTAGCACACAATTATTTAGTTAATTACCTTAAGGTCACATATGCAAGGGTTAATTAATTAATTTAATGCATATGACAACTTTATTAATCCATAAAATCAACTTAATAATATCTCATTAAACCAAATTAACTCACAAACATGGGGATGGGTTAGGATTAGCAAACTCTTTCTCACATTCTTAAGTCAAATTGGATATGTAATCAAAATGACATTAAAGAACTTTGGTTTATTTTAAATAGTTTTATTTGGTATGTTTGTCCTTAGGAAATAATTGGATTGAATGAATCACATGCTTGTATTTGATTATTCCTTTTCAATCATGCTACATATTGCATGTTGTTTAATTCCATGCATCCATCTCTTTTCAAAATTAATTAAATTCAATGGTTTTCCTTTATGTTAAGCTTGCATGTGTTGATTTAATTTAATATTTATGTGGCTATTATCAATATTAAATCCAAATATATTTTCTAAAAGTTTATGAATGAATGATAACATGTGTAGTGATGTTAGTTATAAATATATAGGATATGCATTATACCTTAAGTGTATGGATTGAAGCTTTCTTTTCTTTAATTCAAATATGGTTTTACATGTATTTAAATGATAATGAATATATAGTCTGGACATCTTAGGAATACGAGACTTTAGTTAGCCCAAGGAGGTCATTTGATTACCTCTCTTCCCTAGTTAACAGTGACACATACTTATTTGATTTCATCTACATGTATTTCTACATCAAAATTTGGAAAGGACTTTAATCCATATGCATAAATGTTTCAATTAAATAAAAATGCAATATTTACATGGTTCTTCTTCCTTTATTTATGTATACATCCATGTGTATTTGAGAAAAACAAGTGTTTAGTTTGGACATCCCGGGCATACGAGGCTTTAGTTATCCCAAGAGGTCATTTGATTATCTCACTTCCCTGATTAACAATGGCATGTACTAGCTTATGTCTCTTATACACGTGTGTGTATATTTAATTATGGAATTAGAACCCCTCTTTCTTTTATCAAAAATCCATGCATCCATAATTGACTAAGTGTTTGGATTAATTAGTCATGTGATTTGGAGCTTTCTTTCTAATACACATGTTTATAAATTTACATATGATTGAATGTAATGGGTATATAGTTTGGACATCCTCAGAATATAAGGCTTTAGTTAGCCCCAAGGAGGTCATTTGATTACCTCACTTCCTGGTTAAGAAATTTTATTTAATTTTATCCTTATGTATTTTTTATAAGTTTATAATTAATAATAGATATAGTTTATAAGTAATATGTTATATATAATTAAAATAATAATTTTAGATAATTTAGATAGATTTAAGCTATATACATACATTCATTCACATAAAAGAATATTAGATTTCATATACATATACATTCATCATTCAAGTGTACCATATGTGTAGATACACTTAAGATTAAATCATATGCTTGATATTCATGATGGCAAGAAATGATTTGATATGTGTCATATGTTAGTAGTTTAATTTAATTAATCTTAAGATGACTTACATGTTAAATGAAAATAATTAAGGTGAACTTAAACTTAGGATTAACTAAAATATGTAATATGTCATTCAGTAAAGAGAACTAAACTAAATTAATGTGCTTTAGAAATTGACTTAAGGTAGGGATGAAATAAAGCAATCCTCTTTCCTCTCTTTACAACACTTAATTGCTAAGTGTAATCATATGAAACAAAAAGAAAACATAAATTAAAATTCTCAAATCAATTAAATAACTTCAAGTGAAATCAACCATTTATATTAAATAAAAGTCTTTCACACTTAGAAAATCATAACACTAATGCTTAGTTAAGATACACCACACAAACCTTAACACACACACTATGGTTAAGTCACCACTTCTAGGTTTATGTTAGGGTGGTGCATGGTATGATGTATATTTTAGTTTGTGATGTATTTTTATTATGTTAGGTGTATGTTTGGTATGGATGTTGATATTAGCCTAATCATGTTTTCTGTAGAGGATTGTGCTTAAGGGGGTGCTTTAAAATAAATATAAATACTCTCTTTGTAGGTTGTTTAAACCCATAAGCATAATCAAGTTAGGATAGGTGGGCTTGGTTACCCATGTGTAGGGTGCTAAGTCTAAATTATATATATAACTGCTTGGGATTGTATGTGTGTTTAGCTAACACTTATTTTGCAGGTGTAGTTAGATTTACTTTTCTTTTTTAATGTAATTTTTGCTTTAAGAATTATGATTATTGTTATGGGGGATTAGGATGAGCATTGGCTAGAAGGATTAATCCTTGGGTGCCATATGATGCCTTGAAGCCTACCAAATCAAAGGAAATAAAGACATGAAGAAGTGAAGGAGACATGAAGAATAAAGACTTGAAGATCCCCCATAACACTTATTTATTTATAAATTATAATTATTCTTTCATATTATGGGTTGTATAAGGGTAGAACTCGGCTACCCATCTTTTCTTTTTGGGTTGTACGGTAGTACCCGACTGCATCAACCTATTATTCTTTTGTGGTAGCTATAAAATTATTTGATGTTATGCTTAAATTGTGTATTAGAATTAACATGTCTTTCATAGTTTCTTATGATTGATGCTTTAATGTGTAGCCTGGATGCGATTAGGCTCTTAGAGAAAAAATAAATTTTTTACCCAACTACAACTCATAACTAAAGCTTTAAATAATTTGTAACCTCACCATAAAGCCTAGGCATTAAATAAGATAATTAAAAGATTTTGCAACCACTTAGTTGTATGGTTGTATGTTTCACATCATGCATGCATATTCTTTCTTTCTTGAAAAATAGGAGATTTCCATCCTTGCACGATAGGGGAATACTTGACCTGTGAGGGCATCACTTGTGGTGAAAAACACCCCTTTTAGTTATATTGGCCAATAATCTACTTCATCATACATTTAGGCATATAAAAATCTAAAGCCTTTGTCCAAATGAAGTGTCAAAATCAAATAAAATTTGAAAAGATTTACATTTGTAGATTAAGTCATTATTCATACCACTTATGCTCTAGTCTCTTAGGGAGTGGGTTAAAGGACTTTAATCTCTTTTTGAATTAATAACAGCCTAACTATCTTATAATTTCATAAGACAATCCTTTGATAGTCTAAGCTTAAAATCTTTGGAGACAATAATTTCTACTTTAATCGAGAGTACTCCTAAGGAATTCACCTTCCTTAGGATATAATTAAGTATAGAATTTACCTTCCTTAAAGAAGAAAAATTTCATGCAATTATAAAAAGTTATGTCACCTTTTGTCGAGATTCCTATCTTCGAGGCTCTTTAGGGACTATAAAAGAAACCTTCCATTTTGGAACATCTCGCGATACACGATGATGCTTGCTTAAATCACTCACCTTTATTTTTGAGTCTACGAGAAAGATTTCTTACCTAATATGACGTCAAGAAGCCTCACAGTGATATTAATACTACCATACTTTGGGCCTATCCTTAGAAGAAAGTAAAGAAGGCCTAGAAATCTGACAAAGTCATTGCTACCTCGGGGTTGGAATGAGTATTTTTCTCCCAATGTGGTTGAACCTAGTGTGGCTCCAGTCTTGGAGGTTATAAAGGATTTATAGGAGGGTGAGTACTTGACCCACTGAGGCATAGAGTGCGTTAGCGATGCCTTTTCCCATGACCTTTGGGTGTTTAGAAGGAGGAGGATAAAGTTCCTTTGATCCATTAACACAAGAAATTTATTGTGAGTTGTTTGATGAGACTCACCTCCAAAAGGGCTATATAAGATTGCATAGTCAATGTGAAACCCACTTTAGCTTTGTGAATTCCATTATTTGACTTACTGAATCTCTTTGTTGATTGCAAATGAGTGTGACTAGTGTGCAGGTGTCAATTGAGGGCAATGAAGGATAGTTGATGGTCTTTTAAGTCATTTCTTCTGACAACCCAAGTGACCTATGAAACTAATTTATCTCTCCATAAAAGATTTTCTAGGTCATGATCCATGTAAAGAGGAATCTCATTTGCTATAGTGATAGCTTCCTCTTTTGAGGTTATGGCCTTTAGTGAACCCATTATTAAAATCCCATTTCTAATTATTAATGAGTTCTATTCTCACCATTCAAATGTGACTCCAATCTTGTCACGGGCCGACTTGGTGCCACCGAGTTTGGTCACAAAAGTGGGCTTACATCTAGTGGGCAATCACTGAAGCACCCAATATGGTAACTTTCTTCACTTTCTAACATAAGGGAAATACTAGTGAGCTTTCCCTCTATAACTCCTTGAGATAGCGTGAGTCCTCCCAAGAATAGGGGTTGATGTTGAGGAACCATGTGTGTTCGCTGACTCTTGAAAGCTTGTCAGCTTATCGAGGGAGGTCACACTTTTGTAGGAGGGTTTGACTTGTCTAAGTAGAAGATAGATAAGTTATGATCACTACTAGAGTTGGAGTCATAGTGATGGCAATCCGTGGAATTGGAGTCTCAAAAAAATTTTGTGACTATGTGCGTCGAGGTGACCCTACTTCAAAGCTCGATCAAGTTGCAGGGGACCACCTTTCGCCTTTTTAGTAAGAACTTCTTATATGATTATATGTGCAAGAAAGGAAGAATTTTCAATGATTGGCACTCAAATCCTATTATGAAAAAATTGATGTATAGGGTGATAACGTGTGTGTTGTATTTTTTCCTTGTATAATAAAATGTTGGTTTTCTCTAGTCACTTTTTTTTGTCAATTTTTCACTATGATGCAAGTAAATATTATTAGATTGATTTTGACATGACTTGTGTCACACATGATATTCACAGGATTGAGTAATCATTATATTCATTTAATATTTGATGTGACATCCATATTATTATGTCTTTCTTATCGTGTATATAAATTCAATCTTATCAAAAGTAGTTGATCACTATTCAATTTTAAGCTAGTGGATCTCCTTATCATCGAGAAGAGCTCTCTTTCATTCTTATTTTAAGTTCTCTTCTTTATAATTACATCCTTGAAGAAGGTAGCTTCACCATTTCTTCCAACACAAACCAAGGAGGTGCCCGATCTACTATCTCATCCTCGCCTTTATATGACTATTATTGTAGTAACCACAACTTCATTATTTTGGTGGCCGAAGAAAGAGCGATTATACACAACCCGAGTTGGTGAGTTGTCCATCCCACTTGACCACTTCAGAAATGAGTTTGTATTCTTCTCCCAGCAAGTGGGTTGACATTCTCAGTTTTTACAATTTGGTGTCAGCTCAACTCCTACCCAATTTAGTGGAGAGTATTACGTCCTTCATCCTCAACTTACGAGTAGAAAAATATTCATGGAGCTCGAGCCTTTTGGTGAGTATTCATGGTTAAAGTCCATATGGATGGAACCATGCAATTCTCAGCAACTTTGTTGAAAGTTCTTGGCTTATCAAATAAGGTGTAGTGCTGTTGCTCAAAACTCTATTTTGTCGATAGCTCCTTGTGGTGTTTATTTTTTATTATGTGTTGAGGTTATTATTAAGTGTGTTAGGGGACACCACACAGATCCGTAGATATACTCATTAGGGTGATCGGGTACTACATTAAAGAATAGTGTACTATCTCGAGAGATAGAAGTCACTACCCTATAATGGACTAATCACCTAATGATGACTCCTAAGATATGATGGGTCTTCGAATGTACCAAAGATCTTTTCCCTACTTTACATGGAAAAGTAAAGCAAGATTTATTTAAATCGGATTCATTAAGTTTCTTATGGAGGCAAGCCCTCATAGTTAATTACATCCTAAGGAATGAGATTTCTTAGAATACTCTCGATTAAGATAAATGATCATTATCTCCAAAGATTTCAAAGATAGAACTATCAACAAATTGGTTATTTTAGAAAATCAAGTGATATTGATCAAAAGATGAGAGTTATTATTGAAACCAAAGGGAGATGAGTAGGGTATGCTCATGATGCTAGGAAACCTAGCGAGCATCTCAAACTATCTTATGGTTGGGCTTTATATTTTTGAAATTAAGGAGAATTATATGTTTGAGTTGAATTTTTATTAGAAATCTAGGGCTTAAAATTGCACAACACAAGATTATAGAATTGCCTAAGAGGCGAGGATTTATGCTAGTAGCCCTAAAGGGAAACAGTATCTTTAGATCCTAAATCTAGGGAGCTTTTGCAAGGGCCAAATTATGACCTAAATCTAAGGAAAAAGTGGGTATTGGTTTACCTCCACAAGAGAGAGTAAACCACTGATTGGACTTACAACCGCCTAGAGTGGCCGCCAACTAACTCCTCCTATGGTTTTAAAAATATGTAGGCAAGTCTTATGCTTTGCAAGATGGCTAAGCTATTATTTATTTAGAAAAGAGACTAAGTCTTTAAATACACTCCCTGAGAGACTAGATCATGAAGGGCATGAATAATGACTTAAATATAATGCAAATTTTGTTAAGTTTTATTTTAAATTTTGGACACTTTTATTTTACACATGATATGGGATTTCATATGCCTAATGTATGAGAAAATTGGTCACTAGTCAAAATCAGAAAGAAGGAGGTGTGTTTCCACCATTGCTCTCAAAGGTCAAGCCATTTTCTCTGGCAAAGGTGGAAACCCTCCATTATCAAGAGTGAGATAATATGATTTATGCATGATGTGAGATATACAAGATCTAGCTAAGGGGTTGCTAAATCTTTTATTATCTTGATTTATGTTCTAGGCTTTAAGTGAGGTTATGAATTATTTAGTTTAATTTTGAGTTGATTAATTGGATAAAAAATTTATTTTTCTTAAGACTCTAACATCAGAATTCAACAACCAAAAAAAAATTAAGAAACTAGGAAAATCATGCCATCTTAATTGCACGATCATAAACATAACATCAAACAATTTATAAAAGTAGCACAAAAGAATAAGAGGCGGTGCTGATGCTGCATACAACGAAAAAAATATGGGTAGTAGCTACCCTACAACCTGGATTACAAATGAATAATTATAATTAAAAGAAATTCATGTTATGGGGGTCTTCATTCTTCATTCTTCATTCTTCATTTCTTCATTTCTTTATTTCTTCATTTCTTCATTTTGATTTTTCTCCATTTCTTTCTTTCTTTCTTTCTTTCTTTTGATTTGACTTAGGATGTAGTTTTCTCCAAGGCTTCACATGGTATATAAGGCTTGATCCTATGACCAATGTTAATCTTAATCCCCCATAACATTCATTCTAAATCTTAATTACAAAATTTACATCAAAATGGAAAAGGTAAATCTAACTAAAACGATAAATAAGTTAGCTAAACATATCACACAACCCAAGCAGTTATATGAATAATTTGGACTTAACACCCCACACATGGGTAACCAAGTCCACCTATTCTAATTTTGATTATGCGTAGGGGTGAAAGCAACCTACACAGTGAAAAGTATTTATATATTTATTACAACGCCCCTTCAACATAACCCCTTGCAGAAAATATGATTAGGCTAAAATTGGCCTATCATCCAGTCTATGCATATACACCCTAACATCCAATCTAAAATAATACTCCACAAAATAAAATCATTATTCAAACCATGCACTGCCCTAACCTAAAGCTAGAAATGGTGACTTAGTCTAATGCGTGTGCCATTTAAGGCTTGTGTGGCATGTCTTAGCTAGGCTTTAAGGTTGATATTTTCTAAGTGTGAAAGGTTCCATTTAGAGGTTGGTTTCATTTCAAGTGATTTAGTTAATTTGTCATTTTTAGTTGATTCTTTGATTTGGTTTGAATGAACCTACACTTAATGCCTAAATGTTATGAAGTGAAGAAAAGAGAACTTCTCTTTCATCCCTACCTAAAAACATTTCTAAGGTAGATTGATTAATGAATTTTATTTAATGAATGTTTTATTATGTGCTTTAATTAACCCTAAGTTTAGATTTGCTCTAAATAGCCCTATTCAATAAGAAAGGTATCTTAGGATTAGTTATGGTGGATTACTACCACATAACACACACCTATTTATTTCTTTCCACCCTATATACCATGCATATGAATAATCTTAAGCATATCTATACATGTAAATGCAAATTTTAGCACACTTTGATGATGAATGCTAAGAGAAATGATTTGAAAATTTGGATATTCTATTGATGCATGCCTTTATTATGTAGGAAAGAGGGATTTCTCATCCATTAACTAAGTGCACATCCATAATGTATAAAAGATATAAGTGAGTATGACCATTATTTTCTACACCCGGGCATAAGGTATACCTACTTACTTAAAGCCTCGACCCGGATGTCAGATATATCACTTTTCTTAAATATATGTAGATGTACAAAAGAACAAAATGGATAAAGAATCATGCAAAAGATCATATATGGTTTGGTTGTATAATTTACATATGTAATATGAAGATCCTTCTTAAGTCATAACATAGAAATGCATAGAATATATTTAAGCAAGTGTTGTATTCTTTTCAAATGAACTATACACTTTGCAAATCCTATGTAAATCCATGTTAAGAGAAGAAGAGAGAACTTCATAATACACATCTTATGCTATAATCAAATGCAAGCTTATAAATATTTATAAGTAGCATCACTTCATTCATAATCTTTGATTTATAGTTTTGAAAATAAATTTTGGTTTAATGGTGATAATAGCCACTTATATGCTTAATTTTAGCCAACACATGCAATTTGACACAAAAGGAAACATTTCATTTAATTGATTTTGCAAAAGAAATGAATGCATGATTTCATATGACAAATAATATTTAGCATGCTTGGAAAGAAATAAATGGATGTAAGCACATGAATTCATTCACCCTAATTAATTCCTTAGGACAACCATATAAAATAAGATTATTTAAAATAAATCAAAATTCCTTAAGGAAATTTTTATTTTTGAATTTGATTTGACTTAGGAAATATGAAAAGGGTTTGCTGGTCCTAACCCATTTCCTCATGTGAATTGGTTTAGTTTAGCTTTAGAACAATTAGGTTGATTTTATGTTTTATTTAGGTTAAGGTATGAATTAAATCCATTAATTTCCTTACTTATACCATTTTAACATAATTACTCAAGTAATTATGAGCCAACATATGATATGAAATCACAGGAAAATTAAATTAGCAATGCACCTAAGAAATGAAGGGGCCTAATGCAATTGACTCATAATTATTGATTAATTAAGCTATAGGGTTTAATTAAGTACTTTCATAACCATCCTACACATGTAGTTTGATTATAATTTTCTTTGAAGTTCTCTTAAGTTATTGAACACCTAAGAATCTACCCAAGAATTGAATGATTAAGTTCTAGAATAATTTGGTTTCGATTTTGATTAATATTATTTAATGAGGTTATTAAGCCATTAATTAATTGTAAATTGATTAAGTGTTTATCCAAATGAAATAAACTTAGGGAGAAGATTGGAAAAGATTCTCATCACATTTGCTATATCCATTTATTATTTTATGATGATTAGCAAATTTAATTAATGAATTTATCATTGTTTAACATGTTAATTAATCATTTGATTAATTAAGAGAGGGATTAAGGATGAAATAAGCAACTCCCCTAATTAATTCAGCAATAAATTCCAAGAAAATCATGGGAGACAGAGGTCATACCACTAATCAACCTTAAGAAGTTTAGAATTAATTATTGAACTAATTAAGGAGTAATTAGCTTAATTTAATTTCTAATAAAACCTAAGTTGAGTGAAAATTGTTGTTCAAAATCAATTGATTTTAATTATATATATTATTCTCCTCTAAATAATCGTTAAAATGAAACTAAGTTTGCATTTTTTGGTTTTTTTTATAATTAGTTATTATTATTTTAGGAAGTTTTTAAAATCAAATTTAAAGCTAATTAAACCCTAATCCCATGGACTTGGCGGTATGCGGGGGGGATAGGTTATTTAAGTTGTCACATTCGTGGTTGAGTCGGTGGCGGGCGTGTCTTCTCCTGGGATGTCGATCAGATCGGGCGGAGAGATCAATCATGCGGTTTAGGAATGAATCAGAGGATCTAGTGATGATCATTCATGCATTCCAATCCATTAGAATGGATGGCGTGTGATCCTTTCCTTGGAAGCCATGAGATGAATGGTTCATCTCTCCTCATTCAATTTGAGCTCACTCGAGCTTGGATTGGGATCAAGATGATCCCACACCTTTGGAAGGAGGGGGGATGCACATCCAATAGTCAAGATTTCATGGAGTGATAATTTCCTTCAAAAAGGACTAACCAGATTTTCCCATGGCTATGGTTTCAAGAAATTACCTCATTGGAGGCTATCACCGGCTTCCGGAAGAGGTAGCATCTAGTAGAGATGAAGCTCTTGAAGAGCCTTGAGTTGAAGTAGATTTCTGGGTTGACTCCCCTTTGGTGGTGATTGGCGATCAGTGATGCTTCCCTGCTTGGTGGCCTTCAATGACTTGATTGAATCGATAAGTCCTTGATGGTGCTGAGCTAATTTGGTTTTGGTTGAGAATTGAGTGTGTTGGATCTTGAGCTTTGAGTAAAATTGAGAAGGAAAAATGGGGGAGCTCGGGAATGGCATGGAAAGCTTGGGGAGGCTTTGATTTAGTCTCCTTAGCTATGAGGAAATGATTGCTTCTTGTTTGAGTGAGAATGAGGGGGAGTATATCTCCCCTCCTTGAATCGAGGTGAGAGAGGCTATGCAATAATGGCTTGGATTAAAGACGGTTTGAGCTTCAAAACACCACACATGGGTCGTTTTGGGTAGTGGAGTGAAGGAGAGTGGATGCCCATGTGAGTGGTGAGTGTATATGGTGATTCTAGTGCTCAAATGCCATTGGAGAGGTCAATTTGGCCTTGGCTTGGGTCATGGCCGACCAAAGCTCATTGGGTCATGTTCACCACCCTCCTTGATGTCCATGTGGACCACTAGGAGGATGCCAAGTGGCCTTGAGAAAGAAATGGCCAAATTCCAAGTAAATTTGGTCATAGGATACTCCTAAGGGAAAAAAATGGTTATTTGGCAATTTGAAATGATTCAAAATGGGTTGGGCCAAATTTCAAGTGATTTGAGTTCATTTGATTTGAATTCAATTTGACCCATTTAGGTCAAGGGTCAATTGGGAGTTAGGTTGATTATTGGTCAAATTGGTCAAACCATGGGTTAGGGCAACTTCAAATGATCATTTGGAGCCTATGGGTATCATTGGCTTGGTTCAATTTGATTTAGATTTAGTTTTGATTCATTTAGGTTCATTTAGGTCAAATGGGCCAAGTTCACCAATTTGTTCAACTTGACCCATTTGACCTAATTGGAGACATGGGTTGGTTTAGGCATGATTGATCATTTGAAATGTTTTGCAAGCTTTGGTTTGGATCAATTTTGATTTGGTTTGATTTCAAGTTGATTTGACCTTTTAGGTCAAGTTGGGTTCATGGTCAATTGGGCTAGGTTGGGTCTAATCGGTCAATTGAAGCTTTAGTCATATTCAACAATCAATTTAAAATGAATTTGACCCATTGGTTGTAATCAATTACATAGATCAAGATTTGACCCATTTTGGCTTTTTAGGTCAATTTGGGTCAACTTAGGTCAAGTGACCAATTAGGCTTGGTTTGGCTCAATTGATGGTTGGGTCAAGTTAAATCATTGATTATGAATTGGTTTAAATCAATGGTTTCAATCAATTTGGTTTATAGTAGATTTTGGCTAGGTTGGGTTTCATTTGGGTTAAATGTTGACTTGGTCAAAGGCTAGGTTTGACTTGGTTTGACCCATTTGAGTGATTGATCATCCTAAGATAGTTGTTGATCACAATGTGAGGTTTGGATGGGCTTAGTTCAATCCAATTTGGGTTGGATTAGAATTTGGCTCAAAAAGGTTCTTTACAACACTTTGGGTCAACTGAGCCTAAGTGGGTCAATTGACTTGGTCAAGGCTTGATTCAAGTTTGGTTGAACTCACATATGGACTTATGATTAAAATATAAATCCAATTGCAAGTGATTTGGAGTCAAATGGGTTTTGGTTCATTTGACAATTTCATGTCAAAAGGATGAACATAATGGGTTTGACTTGGGTTAGTTTGATTTTGTTTGATGATTGAAGTTTATGTTTATATTTGGGCATGTGATTGAAGGAGTGATTATTTGTGAGAATATCCAAGGGTTTGGTTTAATTTGAGAATGATTTGGCTAAATCAAGAAATTGACTTAAGGATATAATTGGATTTTGATTTTAGTTTTGAATTTAGTTTTGTTATTTGAATTTATATTTTATTTATATTTGTGAATATAAATGAGGATATAAATAGGTTATGATCTTTTGAGTTTGGAGTGATTTGGATTTGATTTGAGCTAAGTCCATAAGATGAAATCAAAAGGGCTTAGGAAAGGTTTTGGATTTGGAATTGATCATGGGTTTCAATCATTTGGAATTGATTCATGATTTGGATTTTGGAATTATTTATGATTTTGAACCATTTAGGACTGGAATTGAATTTGGAATTGATTCGAGATTTGGATTGGTTTGAAGGAGAGAAGTAAGGATTAGGTTCAAGCTATAGGGTAGGTAAATCTTCCTAAACTCCTAAGTCTCTAGAGTTAGGTTAAGTGTTCACCTAATCACTAGAAGTGTCTTAAGACTAAGGACTCTTAGTGTTCAGGAGTCTATAAGATGGAGAAGTTGAGAGCTTACTCCAAAGTTAAGTCAACACTCCTTGACCTAACTGATATAAACTCTTCCTCTTCCTTTGCGAGTAAAGAGACCAAGTTTGGTGAGCTTAACACATAAGAAAAGATAATGTTGGATAGCTTTTAGGGCTGTTCCTTGAACATCTTTTTCTAGATTCACTTAAAAAATGTTATGATTGTCCCATATAGTGAGTATTTTCTTTATTTACTTTTAGTTTGATATTTGTATTTCTAAGTCAATCTCATTAATTATTTTTTATTATTTTCTTGTAGCAAAGGCGACCTTGCCGCCCCCCAATCTAAACTCGATGTGGTTAAATTTCTTGAGGGTGGGAGCACGTAATTGGGGTGTGTGAGCTTGGAGATGAAGGCAAGTCTACTCAAGAGGAAGAAGAGGGTTTGAGTGTTGCCCTAGTAGATGGTTAGGCTGGACCAACTATGATTCCTTGAAAGTTTAGGAAGATTTCAATGAGCTCGACTTCTCAGTCATGTGGGGCTAATCTAAGAGTAATATGAATAGATCAAGTTTGTGGATAACTACTAATGATGAGAGCCAAGTTATGAAGCCTACAAGCTTGGATAGATGATCTACTCAAGAAGTTTGACAAGCTTTTGGTGAATATTCCTAATGAATGATATTGGTAGTTAACATGAGAAGTTTGCAAGAAGTTTTTTATTAAGAGGAAAAGGCCTATTCCTTGAAATTTTGATTGGTGAAGTTGAAGAAAAATTTTTTGTATCTAGAAGCCAAAAATAAGGATATTCATGCCTAGGTGGTTCAACAATAGGAAGAAAAGAATAAGAAACTTTGAGCTTACTCGCCTAACTTAGTAGAATACGGAGTTGTAGGAAGAACTTTCTCATCATACCAAGGAGTTTTAGAGGAAAGAAGATGAGTTTATTGTGTTTTTCAATTTTTATGAGTACCATGATCTTCTTTAGCAAAAGATTCAGGGTAGACTCATACTTTGTGATGTAGAACATCATGAGGATCCAAAAATTAGAGCTCAAGGTCCATTTACAAGATCTCAAGCTAAAGCTTAAAAAAATTCAAGAAAGAAGAAGGATTAGCCCATTATCTTGCTAAGGCCCATTTTATTATTTCATCTTTTTTTATTTATGTAATTTTAATTTTCTTCTAGAAACTCCATATTTGAAATTTTGCATTTAAAAATTCAAAGCATGACATGTGAGGTGATTGAATCCACATAAAATAATAGCATGTGAAATGGGTGGATGACATAAAATAATGAGGCAATTTAATGCTTCACATTAATATGGCCACTCACCTTTCCCTCCATGTTTTGAATTCTTTTCTTTTGAAATATGCTTGTAATGGCTATAAATAGTCCCTCTTACTAGAATGAAGGAGATCTTTTGGCAATTACAAATTATTGAGTTATTCTTATGGTTTGAGAGCTTGGTGGCCAAACATTGGCAATCTTGGTGGGGCTAGTTATCCAACATATCTTCTTCCCTCACCTCCAATACCCAAGTTCTCTCAATCTCATCAAAAGAAAGAACACCCACCTGATCTAGATTAATGGACTTGTCTACAAACTTGTAAATTTTTCTTGGACTTGTGAGGTTAATTAATTCTCTTTTATATGATAGTTTAAATACATATTAGTAGCTTGGAAAGATACATATTGCTTGAACATTTATGGTGATAGCATAAAATTTCAATTAGTAAGCTCTATTATTTATTTTAGTCATTTTGATTGTGTGACTTGCAATTAAAAGAAAAAAATTAGAGGACCTTGGTGGTTAGTGCTTCATAAAACAACTAGCCATTAGTACAATTCAAATTCAATTACTTGCTTTATTATCTATGTATTTATGGTTAATTTTAGAAGTTTCTTTTATTAACATGATAACTTTCTTTCTTAAGAAAAAAAAAGAAATTAGCAATTTTTTTTCATTACTAAAATAAATAAAAAAATATGCTTGCATAATAATGTAAGTGTGTTAAACTTGGTGATTTTTAATAAATAGAACTTTGTCAAAAGACCTAAATCTAGAGGAGATTTAAGTGGTCTTGTATCTAACACAAGTTCTCTTAGCCTAAAATTTCCTAGCACAATTATATTATACTTGTTTATTTATTTTATTTTTTTTATTGATCCCATTTCATATATCTTTTTTTTAAAAAAAATCTCATAAAAAATCTATCTCTTAAAATCAAGTTAAAATTTGACTAGATTAGTTGATGCCTTAGATCTTAGTATCCAAGATAATGAATTAAAAATTCAACAAATATTAGAAGAAAGTAATAAATAAATGAAAGAACTTAAACAACAAATGCAAACTCTTATAGCACATCTACAAAATATTAGAGTACCAACTCCTTCATACCTTTCATAAGAGATAGATGAAGAAGATTCATATCAAACCATAAGAAAATCAACCACTTAGAAGACCATCAATTGCTAGAAATGGTGGAAGGGAGAAAATTATTTTAAGATTATAGAAAACTCTAATGATGCATCTCAAAAGTTAAAATACAACTTATGATGGTATACATGACCCAAATAAATTTCTATTGGTTGGTTCAAATGGATGACTTTGATTGGTATAAAATGGATGATTACCAAAGGGTTACTTGCTAAAATGAAATTAATAGATGCTAAAATTTATTGGACAAATACTTTAGCTAAGAACAAAGATTGAAGGAACCTCACTTGGATATGAAAGAAATGTTAAGGGCAAAATGCATCCTAGGCATCATGATAAGAAGCTCAATATTCAATTAGCTTTGAGATAAGGTATCTTGTAACTAAATACTTGAATACTTTTGAAAATCTAGTTTCTAGAAGTTGTCGATAATGATTGGCAATTATAAATTTGTTATTGGACTTAGGGTGACATTAGAAATGAAGTTGAATTATTTGATCCAATCTTTAGAGGAAGCATTTCATTATGCATTATTGGTTGAACAACAAAAGAAATCACGCTTCCCTCAATACTAAAGTCAAGTACCTTCCATTTCATCCCATAGATCTATTGTTAGACCAATCCAAATGGCACCTTTTACTAAAACTTGAAGGGAGCTAAGAACAAAGTAATATGTTTTACATGTCATAAAAGGGTCATATGCAAAATCAATGTAAAGCTTAAATCAAATTTTAGAAGAAGTTTAAAATCAATAGATGATAATCTAGAAGAAATGATGACACCCCATTATCTCATGAATTGAAATTATTGATGACACATGTTAATGATGAGATGTCTCTTGTAAAATGAGGCGTAAGATTGAAGGAGAAAATTTTTTTATGTATGTTTTGTTGGTTAAATAGATTCTATAGTCACCTTTCTGTGGTGAGAAAAGAAAGAGGAGACCTATAAAGATTCATCCTTTGGGTTGTCATGAAGATCACATATACTTATTGGTGATGACATCATCAAGGAACTAGAATACTATCTTGAAAGATAGAAATCACTACCCTTTAATGGACCTAATCACCTCAATAAGGACTCCTAAGGATGATGGGTTTGCATATATACCAGAGATTCTTCCCCTACTTTACATGGAAAAGTAAAGCAAGATTTATTTTAAACTAGGTTTGTTAAGTTCCCTACAGGGGCAAGCCCCCATAGTTAATTATATCCAAAGGAATGGAGATTCCTTAAGAAAACTCTCAATTAAGGTAAACAATCATTGTTTTTGAAGATTTCAATAGGAAAGGACCATCAAGATTTGTTCATTTTGAAATATCAAATGGGATTGATCAAAGAGGGGGGGGGGGCAATTATTATCAAAACTAAAATGGAAAATAAGTAGGAGATGCCCACGATGCTAGGAAACCTAACAAACATCTCACACTATCCTACGGTTGGGCTTTACATTTTCTTTTGAAATTGATTTATTTTATTTGAGTTGTATTTTTCATTAGAAATTTAGAACTTATGATTCCTTAATACAAGATTAAGGAAAAGCCTAAGAGGTGAAGAATTATGCTTATAGCCAGCAAAGGGGAGAAGAAACATCAGAACCTAAATCTAGGGAGTTTTGGCGAGGGCCGGAAGCATAACTTAAATCTTAGGCGAAAAATGGGTAATTGGTTTGCTCCACAAGAGAGGACAAACCACCTGATAGCTTGGACTTATAACAGCTGGGTAACTCTATAATTTTAAATACATGTAGGCAAGTCTTTATGGTTATGTAAGATAGCTAAGCTATTATTTATTTTGAAAGAGATTAAGTCCTTAAACTCACTCCCTAAAGAGAATAGATCATACAAAGTGCCTACTTCAAATGACCTAAATCTAATGCAATTTCAAATTCCATTTTATTTTCATTTTGGACAATTATTTTGACTCAGGCTAATAGGATTTATAGTAATGCATGAAAAAAAAAAGTTATTGGCCAAAATCTGAAAGAAGGAGGAAGTGAGTTTCCACCATGGCTCTCAAAGGTCAAGCCAAGTTTCTGCAAGGTGGAAGCCTCAATCAAGAGTAAAATAAGATGCATTTATGCATGATATTACAAAAGAAATGCTCATCCAGTTAAGGGGTTGTTAATTCTTTTATCTTAATTTAAAACCTAAGCTTTAGGTGAGGTTATGAGTTATTTAATTTTTATTTTGAGTTATTAAATTGGGTAAAAGATTTAATTTTTCTTAAAGAGCCTAATCCACATCTAGGCCATATATAAAGTAAGGAAGAAACTAGAAAATTATGCCACTTAATGCAAAAGCTAAACAAATCATTAATCAATTTATAAAGCTAATCACAAAAAGAATAAAAGGCCATTGTGATCGGGCACCACCACTCAAAATGTGTGGATAGCCAATACCCTTATAACCCATTACAAATGAATTAAATTACAATTAAGCAAGGAATTCATTGTTATGGGGGTCTTCAAGCTTCATTTCTTCTTTCTTCTTTCTTCTTCTTCTTCTTTTCTTCTTTCTTCTTTGGTTCCTTCTTTTGAATGGTTGGAAGGTAGATGCTCCAAGGCTTCACATGATACATAAGATAGGATCTTATGACTAATGTTCATCCTAATCCCCATAATAATCATTCAAAAATTCTAATTGAATAAATTTACATGAAAAGAAAAAGTGGAAATCTAACTAACACCTACAAAACAAATGTTAGCTAAAACAAGCCACACAAATCCCAAGCATGTATATTGGAATTATCACCCCACACATGGGTGACTAAGTCCACTTATTATGGATTATGCTTGGGGTATAAAGCACCTGCAAGAAAAAGTATTTATATTTTTATTCATGATAGCATCCCTTAAGCATAATCTCCTACAGAAAAGAATAGTTAGACTAAGAGCATCCTACCATTCATTCTACTAGTATATACCCTAAGATCCAGTCTAAAACATATATAACAAAACAAAACAAAACATCAAACCATGAACCAACCTAACCTAAGGCTAGAAGTGGTGACTTGGGCTAATGTGTGTGCTTTGAAGGTTTGTGTGGTATACTTAGCTATGGCTTTAGGTTCAAATTTTCTAAGTGTGAAGAACATGTTCAACTTAGAGGAAGGTTTCATTTGAGTTATTTAATTATTTTGGGTTGATTTTATTTCATGTTTTGATTTGGTTTAAGTGGATCTTACAATTAATTACTAAGTTATGAAGAGAGGGAAAGAGAAGAGAACTTCTCTTTCCTTCCTTAACCTAAGTAATTTCTAAGGTAGATTCACATTTTAGTTTTATTTAGGTCAATATTTTGATTAAATGTTTTAATTAATCCTATGTTTAGATAAACTCTAAACAAACCTATTCAAAAAAAGAAAGGCATTTTAAAATTATATAAAATGAATCAAAATTCACATAACACACATTACTTCATTTCTTTCCTAACATATATAACACATATATAGATGGGCCCTAAGCATATTGCAGAAAATATTTAACACACTTTATGATGCATGCTAAGTAATCCATTTAAGGAAATTTAGAAGTTGAATATGCATGATTTTTCTTAAGTAAAAGGGATTTTCTTACCTAAATTTTCACATACACACATGAAAGTAAGAAAGGCATAAGTGAGTACAATGCCATTGTTAACTAGAGGTGTAAGGTACAAGACCTACTTAGGGATACTTAAAGTCTCACAACCTCGGGGTTGTCCAAACTAATATATCACTTTCCATAAATACAAACATATGTATCAAAAAATGAAATAGAAAAGGAGAATGTAAAAGTTGTATTAATGGATTCATTTTATTTATGCAATTTATGTATGCTAGTATAGATAGCCCTTCTTAAGTGGTAGCATAGAGATGAATAGGATATGGAATTAAGTGAATTCAAAACTATACCAACATAAGAAAGAAAGGAAACCTATGCTAAGCATACCTTTATATTTTTTTCACATGCAAGCTTATAATTAAAGTATTAGTAGCACACTTTCAGATTTGGTATTTAATTTATATGTTTTGAAAATAATTTCAATTTAGTAGTGATAATAACCATTCATATTTCTACTTTAGCCAACACATGAAAATTTGAAATAAAGTAAACCATTTCATTTTAAATTTTGAATTTTAAAATTATGAATTCATGAAATCACATGACATACAACTTAACATGTTGGGGAAAGATTCAAAGCAATGAAATCATGTAAACAAATTCACTTCACTTAAATCCTAAAGTTTAAAATAAATCAAAGTGAATTCAAAGTGATTTTTGTTAAGTTTGGAATTTGATTTAATTTTGAAAAGGTGAGATGAGTTTGCTGATCCTAACCCATTCCCACATGTGTTTGATATTTTTGTTTAGTTTTTAGATAATTAGATCCATTTTTATGCATTAATTAGGTTAAGGTATGAATTAAGTAACTTAATTAACCCTTACTTACACAACCATAGAATAATTAACCAAATAATTATGAGCCAATGAGATGACATAAAACTCACAAGGAATTTAAATTTGCAATGCACCTAATAAGAAAGAGGCCTAATGCAATTTGGCTCATAATTAAAGGTTAATTAAGTTAAGGGATTTAGCTTAAGTAATTTCAAAACACCCTTTCATACTTATGAATTGGGTTTTGATTTCCTTAATTGAACTTAGGCTAATAAACACCTAAGCATCTACCCAAAGTAGATTAATTAACTTCTGGAATTTTTTTTTAGAATTTTAAGAAATTAATTAAAGGGATAATTAATAAATTTACCCATAATTAAGAGTAGATTAAGGAGAGAAAAGGGGGTTCAGGGAATAGCTTAGGGGAAATACCCCAAAAATATTCCATAAACCTCTTACTTACTAGATCTGACTTTAATCAGCCCCAATCATAGATTAAAATCACTAATCATACCCTAATTATGCTTAATTACATAAGGAGGGTAATTAAGAATCCATATGCAATTCTTCTAACCAAGCCTTCCATAAATCCCAAGAACATTAGGAGGCAGTCATCCCCTAAAACATACTCAAGAAATTTGGCATAAATCATAGGCTTAATTAAAGAGTAATTAGTAAAATAATTTTTTCAACAAAACATAAATTTAGAAAAAAATAATTCAAAACCCATTGAAATTACTTTTAAAATATTTTAGGTAGAATTATCTTTTCATGGGATTTTATTTCATAATTTTTTGAATTTTTTAGAGCGAGTTATGAATTTTAGAAGATCCTTAAAATTAATTAACATTTTTATTAATTCCCTAATTAATCCTCTAACTCATGGTGCAATGCGTGGCAGCGGCGGTTAGCACCTTTTACACGTGTCATTCTATGTGGGATTTACTTAAATGTTAAATCCAAAATGGTGGCTAGCAGGGATGCGGTTTGATCTCTATCATCCGATCAAAGATCGGACGGCCAGAGATCTCCCCGTGGTTTTAAAATGGATAATGAATATATAAACATGGGGAATTATCTCGGTCGTCCATCCAAAATGCACCGATGGATGGCTGAGATCTCCCATGTTCTTTCCCTTGATCAACAGATACCGTCCATGATCAATGGGAAGATCCGAGTTCGATTGAGCTCGGATTTAAACCAAACTCAACCCACGCCATCTAAAGCTAAAGAGTGAAACATCCAACAGTAAAAAATCCATAGAATTAAAATTTCTTTCACAAAGCTCCACACTACATTGAGTTTAATGGTCAGAAAATCCCATACCTTGCCCGAGGTGATCACCGGCGTTTGATTCCCTTGGAGAAGTTTTGTCTGGTTGAGACGAAGCCTTACTAAAGTTTTGAGCACTTGAGGTTGAGTGGATTGGTATATGGACCACCTCCTCCTTAGCCAGCTTGCGGCCTTGATCCAATTCAACTCTTCCTTACTGTGGGAACTCCAAAAGAAGCTTGGGTGCACTCGACTTAGCTCCTTGATGAAGTATGCAAGAGCAATTGGATGGAAATTGAGTGAAGTGGAAGTTAGCTCTTCAATAGACCTCCACTATTTTTAAGCTCTGAAAATTAAGAAATGGAGTTTTTAAATCCTCTCTAAGAAGCTTGGGAATACTCTCTGAGGCTTGCTCTGAGTTCCTTAGCTTAATCGACAGAGGGGAAGTTAGAATCAAAGTCAATTAGGGGGATTATATCTCCCCCTTGAAGGATCGGACGGTCATCCATGCACTTGCCATTTTGATCCAATTGATCATATTGGGCAGTTTATTTTGGTTGTTTTGAGTGTGCACATGGTGGTTTGAATTGGATTGCCAACCTCCTATGTGCTTGAATTTGAGTGGGAGAGGGATTTTAAATTTAACATTTTGATCCATGGGATCGGGTTTGGTCTAGGGACCAATTGGGCTGGCCCAAACCCATTAGGTTGGGTGCACCACTCCTCATTAGGTCCCCCTGAGCTTTTAGGAAAGCCTCAAGTGGATATGAAGAGGGTATAACCAAATTACCCATAGATTAGATCAAAGTTTGTTCTATGGCCTAGGGGTAGAATGATCACTTTGCTTATTTTCCACTTTGGATATGTTGGGTATGTGGAGAAACTATGTTTGGCTTAGTTTCATGAGATTTGGAATTTATTTGATAGGGTTTGGCTCATGTTGACCCAATGTAGATCAAAATGGGTCAACTTGGGTCAAGTTGACCAATTGGTCAAATTGGGTTAAACGAAGGGCTGGGTCAAGTTCATATGACCATTTGAAATATTTTTGTGGCTTTAGTTTGATTTAATTTGGTATAGTTTTGAATTTGGCTCATATGACTTCATTTAGGTCAAATTGGTCAAGTTGACCTATTTGACCCATTTGACCTATTTGAGGTAGGTCAAGGGTAGGTTTAGGTTAGGTTAGTCATATGGAGTGGATTGGTATCTTTGTTTCCAATCAATTTGGGTTGAGTTCAATTTTGGCTCAACATGACCCCTTTAGGTCATGTTGGGTCTAAGGTCAATTGGGCTAGGTTTGGTCTAGTTGGCCAATTGAGGCTTTGGTCAAGTTCCACAAGTGATTTGGCATGGACTTGACCGATTGGTTTCAATCAATTTGGCTTAGATCAAGTTTTGACATATTTTGACCCTTTAGGTCAAAATGGGCCAACTTGAGTCAAGTGAGCTAATTGGGCTAGGTTAGGCTCAAATGTTGGCTTGGTCAAGTTCAAACATAGGTCATGAGTGAACTTAGATCAATGGTTTCAATCAATTTGGCCTATGGTGTATTTTGGCTATGTTAGGTTTCATTTTAGGTTAAGCGTTGACTTAGTTTGACCCAATTTGATTGATTGATCATCCCATGATGATTGTTGATCATGATGAAAGGGATAGATGAGTTTGGTTCAATCCAATTTGGTTAGGATTAGAATTTGGCTCATAAGGGTACTTTAGATCACTTTGGGTCAAGTGAGCTTAAGTAGGTCAAATGGCTTGGTCAAAACATGATTTGAGCTTGATTGATCTTGCATATGGACTTATGATTGAAATATGAATCCATTTACAAGTGGTTTGAAGTCAAATGGGTTTTGATCCATTTAACAATTTCATATTCAAAGGGAGAATATGAAGGGATTTTGGGTTTGACTTTTGAACTAGGTTTTGATTGTGTGATTGAATTTTGTATTTATATATGATCTCATGATTGTAGGGTTGATTGAATCATGAGAGAAAATCAAGGGTTTGGCTTGATTTGAAATTGATTTGGATAAGTTCAAGATTTTGACTTGAAAGGCTTAGATTTGATTTTGAGTTGATTTGAGTTTTATTTTTGGAATTGGTTTTGATTGTTTGATATTTATATTTCATTTATATATGTGAATACAAATGATAATATAAATGGATCATGAGAAAATTTCAATGATTTGAAGTGGTTTAATCATGATTTAGGCTAAGTCCATTAAGAAGGATTTAAAGGACTTAGGAAAATTTTGGAGTTTAGAGTTTGAATTTTTGAATTTGGTTTGATTGATTTATATTTATATTTCATTTATATGTGAATATAAATGAGAATATAAATGAGTTTTGAGAAAATTCTATGAGTTTGAGTTAATTTGATTAAGGTTTTGATAAGTCCTTTAATGGAAAATTGAGGGACTTAGAAAATTTTTTAAATTTGAAATTTAATTTAAGGATTTGATTTGATTGATTTATATTTATATTTCATTTATATATGTGAATATAAATGAGAATATAAATGAGTATTTAGAAAATCTCATGAGTTTGAATTGATTTGATCAAGGTTTAGGCTAAGTCCATTAATGAAAAATTAAGAGACTTAGGAAAAATTTCAAGAATTGATTTGGAATTTTTAGTTTAGTTGGATTGATTTGAATTTATATTTCATATATATATATATATATATATATGAACATAAATAAGAATATAAATGAATTATGAGAAAATCTCAAAGCTTTTATTTGGTTTAGATTATAATTTTGGTTAAGTCCTTAAGGGAAGGTTAAGGACTTAGGAAAAATTTGGACTTAAGAATTTTGATGGATTTTGATCATGGGTTTCAATCATAGATTTCAATCATGGAATTGATTTGAGTTTGGAAAAAATCAAATAGAATTGATTTAGAGTTTGACTTGAAAGAAGGAAAGTGAGGAATGGTTAAAGCTAAGGGTAGGAAATTTTTTTAACACCACTAGGGCATGACCTATTCCTATGGCTAACTCTTCTAAGTATTCTAGGGCTAGGTTGAGTGTCCACCTAATAACTAGATGTGTCATAAGACTAAGGAACTCTTAAAGTCTAAGAGAAGTATTTAGCCTAAGATGGAGGGGTTGAGAATTCATTATAAAAATGAGATGAACAAAGGGCACCCAATAGGTGTGGTGTGATTGATAAGGAACACACGTATTGGTGTTGACAAAATAATCAACAACTCCAAGAGATCACAAGCCCTAACAGAAATAATATATCCTTAACCTAAGAAAAAGAAAGAATCCAAAGCTTAGTGCAATGTGGTTCTACTTATGTCCAAGACTTAAGAGAGAGGGAAAAATCCACTAAGGAATAGAGTGTGAACCTTCCATTAGGGAAGTAGGTTCAAGTCATCCACAAGGGGATGAGAGGTCAGATGTGATTTGAATCTCACTGAGGAGAGATCTCCACTGGGGGAGAGGGTTGAATTTGTTTTAGTTTTTGTTAGGTTTGATTGAGATGAACCTTGTTGGTTTGCAATGGATCACACTAAGTAGGAGCCATGGAGGCCAATACTTAACTCAAATTTACCAATCCAAAGGGGTAACCTACTAAGCACATAATAGGACTAGCCAACCAAAGGGATGCCTTTCGATATGCAGTAACTATACTAGAAAGAAAGCATAGTAGACTTACATCCTCTAAAATAGAGACTAGTTGCTAGGGTAATCTATTGGCAAGACAACAGATTGAAACCCAACCTAGGGCTGACTATTGAGTGAATGCCATTAGGGGACTTAGATCAACTCAAAGATAGTCAAAATTAATTTCATTTTTTAGATTTATTTATTTTGATGGATTTCATCATTTTATGATGGATCACACTGAGAAGGAGCTCATGTCAGCCTAGGCCTATCTCAGATTTACTAAATCATAGGGAGTAGCTTCTCGATTGATGGGAGAACTATCCAACCAAAAGAGTGTCTTTTGATTTGTAATGATCAATTGAAGGGAAGAAAGCTCAGCGACTCACATCTTCCACTAGAAAAGACCATTGGGGTGATCGGTTACTTCAGGAAATAAATCAAACTCGACCTAGAGTGTCATCGGTTTACACAATCATCTTTAGAAAGAATCATAGCCTTACATCTTCCAAAGAAGAATGACTGTCGGGGTAACTTGCTTATGGAAAATAGATTGAACCTGACCTAACAATGACTACAGAGAGAGTGTTGACCCGGGGACTTATCTCAACTCAGGTAGTTAGGCAATTCCTATAGGGAGTTTTGCTGACACTGCCCTAAAGATAGGATGCTTGCTTGGGAAAAGGGGGCCTTTTGGGGCTTGAATTCCTAATCCACAAGCCAATTAATTTTGTTTTTTCTAGTTTGTTTATTTTATCATGGACCCTATTAGTTTATGAGGGTCAAACTGAGAAGGAGCTTATATTAAACATATCTGAGATTCTTGAACTAAGGAGAATCTACATCCAACAAATTCTCCAACCACAGGGTGGTTACTAGGAAAGGGGAATGTCCAATCTAAAAGTAATCCGAATAGTGTCTAAATGAGGTCACAAAGGATGTGATCCAAATAGAATGCCCACAGGGGATGGGGTTGCTAAGGGCTTAATCCAACACCCTGAAGAAAATGACATGGCTAGTCATATATCCAACAGGTATTCGGTGTCCAACTCAAGGAGTAAGCACAGGGACTCACATCTACCAAGAGTGACCACTGGGTGAGTCACTGTCAGCATTAGCAAATATCAACCAACCTAAGGTGCCCATCTGTTTGCAACAATCAGCCTAGAAAGAAAGCTCGGGGACTCACATTCTACTATAATGACATTGATCGCTGGGATAGTCTATCTTCAGTTAGACAGGTGCTATCCGACCTAGGGTAACTACTAAATGAATACCACTGGGGGACTTATATCAACTCAAACTAGCCAAGAGGAATGGAGCCTCTGGGGGACTTACCCTAAACCTCAAATATACTCGACCTAGTTAGAGCATGATGGCTAGTTCAAGAAGAAAGCATGAGTACTCACATCTTCTTAAGCAATGTCAACATGAGGTAGCTCCCTGGCTGGGCAGTGGAGACTACCATACAAACAAGGTGCTCATTGGTTTATAATGGTCAAGTTAAAAAGAAAACATGGGGACTCACATCCTCTAAATAATGGCCACTAGGGTGACATACTAGCGAGGTAGCATATAGAGACATTCAACTTCCTAATCTTCCACACATGCTATTGAGTTCTTACCCGATTCTTAACTTCCTAATCTTCCACATTATAGGATGAACCCTACCAAGTATGTTGAGATTAAAAGACAAGTTGAGGAATTATTAAAAAAGAGTTTCATTCAAGAGAGTCTTAGACCTTGTGCAGTCCGAGCATTATTAACTCCAAAAAATGATGGAACATGGAGACTGTGTGTTGATAGTCAACCAATAAATAAAATTATTATCAAATATAGGTTTCCTATTTATCGATTAGATGATATGTTAGATTTTATCTTAGGAGCAAATTATTTTTTAAAGATTGATCTAAAAAGTGGATATCATCAAATTTAGATCAGGAGATGAGTGGAAGATGACTTTTAAGACCCCTGATGGACTTTATGAGTGGCTTGTCATACCCTTTGGACTTTCAAATGCTCCTAGCATAATTCTAAAATTAATGAATATTGTTCTTAAACCATATATAGGTAAATTTTTGGTGGTGTATTTTGTTGATATTCTAATTTTTTGTCCAAGTGAAAATGAACATCTACAACACCTAAAAAAAGACTTTGAACTACTTAGACAAGAGAAATTATACATTAATTTAAAAAAGTGTTTCTTTTTGCAAGCTGAGGTAATCTTTTTAGGCTTTATTATATCCACTACTGTACTTAAACCTGATCCTTCTAGAGTGAAAGCAATCTTAGATTGGCCATCACCTAAAGTTTTATTGATGTTAGAAGATTCCATGGTTTAGCCACTTTTTATCAGAGATTTATCAAGAATTTTTATACCATTATTGCTTGATAACTATTATACTAAAATTATATAAATTTTGTTGGACTCCTAATGCACAAAAGGCCTTAGAGCAAATTCAAGTTCTTGTCACTTCTGCACTAATCCTTAGGCTTCCTGATTTTTCTAAAGCCTTTGAAGTAACATGTGATGCTTCAAGAATTGGGATAGGTGAAATTTTAAGTCAAGAGAATCATCCTATAACATTCTTTAGTGAAAAGTGAAATGAATCCAAACAATGATATTCCACTTATGATAGAGAGTTTTATGTTGTAATTCTATCCTTAAGGCATTGACAACACTATCTCTCACATAGAAAATTTATACTTAATTCTGATCATCATGCCTTAAAATTCATTAATACTCAACAAAAATTAAAATTAGATAAATTTTGTTGAACTCCTAATGCACAAAAGGCCTTAGAGCAAATTAAAGTTCTTATCACTTTTGCACCAATCCTTAGGCTTCCTGATATTTATAAAGCCTTTGAAGTGACATGTGATGCTTCAAGAATTGGGATAGGTGGAATTTTAAGTCAATAGAATCATCGTATAATATTTTTTTAGTGAAAAGTGAAACGAAGCCAAACAATGATATTCCACTTATGATAGAGAGTTTTATGCTGTAATTCAATCCTTAAGGCATTGGCGACACTATCTCTCACATGGAAAATTTATACTTAATTCTAATCATCATGCCTTAAAATTCATTAATACTCAACGAAAATTAAGTCATAAGCATGCAAAATAGGTTGAATTTTTACAAGACTACTCTTTTATTTTAAAGCATAAGCTTGGAATTGATAATAAATCTGTTTATGCTCTATCCAAAATAAACCTAATGATTTCCTCTTTAGAATTGAGAATCCTAGGATTTGATAGAATTAAAGATGATTATATTGTGTTCCCTGACTTTCACCTAATTTATCTTCAACACCTAGATAAATCAATAATTTACAAGGGACATTATTTATAACAAATGGATATTTATATAAAAGAAAATAATTATGCATTCCTTGATCTTCTCTTGGGGAATTCCTTATCATTGAGCTACATGATGGGGGTGTAGATGGTCATTTTGGAAAGGATAAAACTATATGTTTATTATAAAATATATTTTATTAGCCTTCATTAAAATGAGATGTTCAAAACTTAGTGGCTCAATGTTTTATTTATAATCAGGCTAAAACTTCCAAACAAAGGTCTAGATAATACACTTCCTTACCTGTTCCTTATAGGCCTTAGGAAGACCTATCAATGGATTTTATCCTAGGATTACCTAGGATAACTCAAGAACATGATAGTACTTTTATTGTAATGGCTCATTTCTTACCTTACTCAAAAATAATGATGCTTCTTATATAGCCAAATTATTTTTAAGGAAATAGTGTGACTCCATGGTCTCCCTTTAATCATTGTTTTTGATAGAGATGTTAAGTTTGTCTCATATTTTTAAAAAATATTATGAAAATTACTAGGTACCAAATTAAAATTTTCTTCTACCTTTCACTCATAAACTGATGGAAAAATTGAAGTAGTTAATCATACCTTAGGAAATTTGTTTAGGTGCTTGGTAGGTAAAAGTTTAGGAAATTGGGATTTACATTTACCAACCTCAAAATTTACCTATAATAGTACTTTATGTAGAACTACAAAAAAATCACCATTTGAGATAGTCTCTGGTCAAAACTCATGATGACCAATAGATATAGCAAACCTACCATCTCATGTATTTTCTGATGCAGCATTCTCATTGGCTAAAGATTTTCAAAGCCTCCATGAAGATATAAGAAAGAAAATTACTAATGAAAACTATGCTTCTAAAGCAAATCATAATCGTTCAATGAAAGAATATAAAGAAGGTGATTATGTATTGATTTGCATTTGGACTGAGTGTTATCAAACCACTAGATATAAGAAATTATATGCATGAGCTTGTGGTCCATTTGAAATTCTCAAGAAAATTAGAACTAATGCTTATCACCTTGATTTGCTTGCTGATATGCTCATTCATCTAGTTATTAATATTGAAGATATTCTATCATATGAAGGAATTAGCAAACCTCCACTTATTCAGTCTAACTCTTTAGCAGGAGATATAACACTGTACTTGTAGAAGCTCTCTTCTTTTGATGTTGACTATATTATCACTGAGGAAGCATCCATTAATCCAGCTTCTGCACATCATTTTCTAGTTCGTTGGAAGAATAAGGCATCAGCTGAAGACGAATGGTTGACATGTACTTATTTGAAGACTTTAGCCCCACAATTAGTAGAAGACTTCTTAGATTTGAACTCTGAGTTCAGTGAGCCTAGAGGAGTTGATGTAGAACATCATGAGGATCTAAAAATTAGAGCTCAAGGTCCATTTACAAGATCTCAAGCTAAAGCCCAAGAAAATTCAAGAAAGAAGAAGGCTTAGCCCATTAGCCTACTAAGTCCCATTTTATGATTTCATCTTTTTAGTTATGTAATTTTTAATTTTCTTCTAGAAACTCCATGTTTGAAATTCTACATTTAAAAATTCAAAGCATGACATGTGAGGTGGTTGAATCCACATAAAATAATAGCATGTGAAATGGGTGGATGACATAAAATAATGAGGTAATTGAATGCTTCACTTTAATGTGGCCACCCACTTTTCCCTCCATGTTTTGAATTCTTTTCTTTTGAAAGATGCTTGTAATGGCTATAAATTTCCCCTCTTACTAGAATGAAGGAGATCTTTTAGCAATTACAAATTATTGAGTTATTCTTGTGGTTTGAGAGCTTGGTGGCCAAACCTTGACAATCCTTGGTGGAAGCGCTAGTTATCCAACATATCTTCTTCCATCACCTCCAATATCCAAGTTCTCTCAATCTCATCAAAAGAAACAATGCCCACCTCCATCACTTTGTTATCACCAAGTTAGTGAATCATGGTTATTTCAACACCAAGTTCATGAATTTTTTTAATGTAATTATCCTTTCAGACTCTAATAATGATGAGCGTAGTGCATGATAACTTGTTTCTTTTTTTTGGGTGAGTTTAAAGTGTAAATGTACTTCTTACTCATTCTTTTTGAATAAATTTACTGCATGAATGAAAAATATAACTTTCCTACCTTTTTCCAAGTGCAATTATGATTGTTTCCTTCTCTATAACTTTCAATATTTCTCTCTCTTCTATATAATGTGATTATAATTGCCTTTTATCTGAGCAATAATGGAGATTACTCTTTGTTAGTGGTAAGAATTTACTTGTATCATTGATGATGTATTTCCTATTAACATAATGGGACTTTTAAGGGACATATTTTCTAGTAGTTAATCTTTTGTAGTCATATTATTGATGTGAGTTAGATGAATTCTTTATTATGAATTTAGTGGGCAAAATGTTTAGGTGCTCAGTGGTATATTTGGGTTTTGTATTTTGGTTGACAATCTTATTGGGTGTCAATCTTACACTGTTGTCTTCAATTGTATAAAGTATTTATCTATTTCTCTATCTTTTTTTGGTTGCCAACCTCATGGGGTGTTGATCTTACATTATAATTTTCAATCACATGAGGAGTTGGTCTTTTTAAAGTTTAGTTGTCGACCTCATAGGGTGTCTATCTTCGATCATAGTCATCAACCTCACAAGGTGTTGGTCTTTTTAGAGTTTAGTTTTCAACCTTATGGGGTGTTGATCTTTAAGCATAATTTCTAGCCTTACGAGGTGTTGGTCCTTTTAAAGTTTAGTTTCGACCTCACAAGGTGTCAGTCTTCAAGCATAGTTGCCAACCTCACCGGTGTTAATCTTTTAAGAGTTTAGTTGTCGATCTCATGGGGTGTTAGTCTTGAAGTATAATCACAAATCTCATTGGGGTATTATTTCTTTTAGCAATTTAGGGTTGATGAGTAGGCTTCATCAATTAGGTCAAAGATTGCATGCCAAGTTTCATGCAAACTTGGGCCAAAAATAACATGTTGAGTCTCTTCATTCTTAGGGCTGCTGCCTGAGCTTGGTTCTCTTAGCTCTTAAAGATTGGAGTTTTTAATTTTGTCACTCGGGTCGAAGATGGAGCACCAATTTTTGGACAAACTTGGGCCAAAAATGACACTCAGTAACTTGGTGCTAAGGACCCATAGTACAGTGGGTAGTGAGTCCACCCATTTAGCTCGAGTTCCTTGCACCTTCTTTTTGATCAAGTTAAGGATCTTCTTGTTAGCTGCCTCTACTTGATTCTTGCTCTATGCATGATATTCTACTATTAACTTTAGATTGATCCCTTAAGACTCATAGAAGCCACTTAAACTCCTTTCAATGAACTACAACTCTTTATCATGATGATCACCATGGGGAATCCATTCCAATAAATGATGTCAGTCCAAATAAAATCTTGTATTATTTGGGAGATTATTTTGGTGAGTGACTTCACTTTGATCTACTTGCTGAAATAATCATTTATGATGAAAATGAATCTTCTATGCCCTCTGGCTATTTACAAGGGGCCTACTAAATCCTCCTTAGATAGCGAAAGACCAATGACTCGTGATGAGCAATGGAGGCAGCACTACTACTAGAGTACTATGAATTTTTGGCATTGTACACCATCTTTGAAATTTCTTAGCATCTTTCTTAAGTGTGGGCTAGAAGTACACTAACCTTATGATTTTATGGGCTAATATTCACCCTCCTAAGTGACTACCACATACATCTGAGTGTATGTCCACTATGACTTTTTTTTTTGCTCTGACTCCTTAACACATCTGAAGTTGAGTAAGGTTGTTGACCTTTAGAAGTGTTAGCCTCCATTTAGCTTGTATTTTGTTGCCCAATCTCTGCTTTCACCTTTGTTATGAATTTTTAGAGTGCCTCATATCCGTCTTCATAGTCTTGATTAACCTATCTAACTACTAGTTGTGAGTCAGAATAGGCTATCACATATGAAGCCTTGAGTCTTCTAGAAAATCTGAGCTCAGTGAGTAGGGCTTCATACTCGAATTAATTATTTATCACATTAAAACTAAATTGTATTGACTATGTGAAGGTGATCCCTATCAATCTTTTTAGCACAATGTCGGAACCCATGGCCTTCTTGGTTGATGAACCATCAACATATAATCACCAGAGGGGTTCTAGGTTGACTAGCTTGTCTTGTGAGGTGCTGAAGTTGTGCAATCATGGTGAGTCATGATGGTGGGAGGAAGGAGTTCTCAAGATCTTATAATCACCAAAGTGAAAGGAATGTGAGAAGTCCTACTCACCAAAGTAAAATGGTGGTGAGAGATCACCAAATTCTCTATATGATAAGCCACCAAGCTCAAACATAAGTGTTTTCACTTAAATTCTTTACACAAATAGTCTAAACATCATTTATTAAACTTGAATAAATATTTATATAAGTTACAACACTTCAAGGGATGTGTCCCTTCAAAAAAAAACTAAAAAATCATCACAACTTGGAACATGTCATCTCATGGCACCTAGGTGCCATAGTCAGTAGGCAGCTTCTTTACTATAAGGGATCAGTTATATCACCATAGAGATAGAAGGCCAGTTCTTAGGTGCCACACTAATGACACACTTATAACACTTAAAATACTTAATGATTTGAATCACAACTCCTATACAACACTTAAACATGACTAATTAAATCGTCTATCACACAATATAATATATAAGACACAAATATAAAATATCACATCATATAAAACACAACATAAGTCTCATAGGGTTTGGATTTTGGATTGGAACATTATAACAGGTCCTTTTCTTCATTGATGTGCTACATCATGAAGTCCATAAAAAAAAATCCACTATTGCTTAGGCTTTAATTACAGTTTTAGACAAATTGATATGTTCAACCCACTTAATTCTACTGACCATTTCAGTAGCCTCTTTGAGTCATCTGGCATAGCAAGTATAGACTTGAGACTAGGATGGAGTATGATTGAAAGTATGGTCTTTATCTTTGAGTAGAGATGATAAGAGTGAGTGAAAGTATTTCCATGAGCTGGTAGTTGAGCTCAGCACCTCATAGAGATTTCTAATATAGTAGATAGGCTATTGCTTCCCAACTTCTTCCTTTATAAGGATGAAACTAACTATGTATCCTCTCACTCTTAAGTATATTAATAGAGTCTCACATTTCTTCGAGCTTTATAATAAAGGTGGAGATGCAAGTTGAGTCTTTACGTCACAAAAAAAGTCTTCTTACACTTTGCAGTCCATTTGAATCTCTTTGCTCTTCTGAGAACTTTGAAGAAAGGTAAGCTTCAAATCTCATTAGCCTTAGAAATAAACTTCTTTAGCTTTTCTACTCACTTTATTGGCCGCTACACTTCTTCCATTTTCTTGGGTGATGGCATCTTGAATATTTCCTTTACTTTATCAAGATTCATCTCGATACTTTTAGGGGTGATAAGGAATCTTAGAATCATCCTTGATCTTACACCAAGATATATTTCAAAGGATTAAGGTGCATGTTACACCTTTTGAGAGTTGTGAATTGATCACTCAGTAAAAATACTTTTACAAATCTCCACCATCTTATAAAATGTTTAGAGAGTTCATTCTTCATGAGATAGATTTATTTATGTTTAACTAGATTTCCCCTAACATTTGTTAAGGTTTATTTTGATCTAGGTTCTACTTCTTATGAACATAAACATTTATAATTAATTACTCCTCTTATCACAATAGGAGAGCACTCTCGATTAAAGTTAAAAATTATAATAAATCTGATATGAATCAATGTCTAGTGGTGTGGTGTGGATGACTACCTAAAAAAATAGGAGGGTAGTCTCAATCAAGATCCCATAGTTCCATCATCTTGGGACTATATTATTCTAGTCTACCAACATCAAAGGGTTATTAGCCGAGATATCCATGGAGTCTGATTGGTAGTCATGAGTTGCCTCATCTCAGATATCTAGAGTAGATTAGAGTTTTAGTGTAAGTGTTATGATGCAAGTGTTCATTGAATTATTTATGCTAAACTTAATTTATGAGTGTACTTAATAATTCAATTTCATAAAGTTTGCATTACAAACATATGTAGGGCTTACATCCATTAGAATGCCATATTGTAGATTGATATTTGCATTACGAACAAAATGCGGGATTACATCCCTTGGAATGCTAGATTTTAGAGGCTTGCATATTGAGTTCTTGCTACGGACTTACATCCATTTAAAAGCCAAAATTATATGGGTGTTTGTATAGCAAATGAATAGATTAGACTTACATCCCTTTAGAATGCTAGAATTTGATTTTGGTTATGCATTACAAGCATAGATTGTACATTAATTAGAAAGTTGTTAGATTGGACTTACATCCCTTTGGAATGCAAGTTATAGGATATTGCATGGTGAACATATAGATTGGACTTACATCCCTTTG
The DNA here is from genome assembly GCA_021442155.1 of Cymbidium sinense. Lineage (NCBI taxonomy): Eukaryota > Viridiplantae > Streptophyta > Magnoliopsida > Asparagales > Orchidaceae > Cymbidium > Cymbidium sinense. Next base: position 166,876,892 of record CM038218.1, on the reverse strand, counting down.
TTATGCTAGAAGGGATTTAGGTTAGACTTACATCTCTTTAGAATGCCATTAGACTTTAAAAGTTCATATGAAGAACATATAGATTAAATGTTTGCATTTGTAAACTTAGTCATTTGATTCTTACTTTTAGTGGGTAGTGCCTCAATACTAGAAAAGCAGCACCTAGGTGCTAAAGGGGTAGTACCTCAATGCTAAAAGGGCAGAGCCTCGACACTGTGAAATTGGCACTGCATCACTGAAAGGTTGAAATTTAGGCTTCAAAACCAAAGAGGGTGGTGCCTTAGCACTATAAAACTAGTGCCATGGAGCTTAGGCACCGTCTAAAATAAATGAAAGTAGATTGACTAGGTCTTAGCCACTACCAAAATAATGCTTGTGCTAGTCAAAAAGAGGTTTAAAAGGTTGATAAGTTGGTAGACACATTTAACAAAAGAGACATAAATTTTGACCAGTCGTGACACTGTGTTAGAGCGCCATGACACTACATAATATCTTGATGTGCTTTATGTACTCTTTTGATTACATAATTAATGGTAATAAGTTCTTATAAATGATCTTTTTGATGGGAATAGTAACTTAACCGGGCGGCCAAGGTCAGCATATAGAGCGTAGTGTTGTTCCACATTTTAGAAATTGAGAGGCCAGTGTCATGGTGCTAGGTCTAGTTTATAAATATGACACTTAGGCTACCTATTTTTCATTCTAAAGCCCTTATTCTTTTTAAGAATTCTACAACCTTTCTCTCTTAACTTTTGCTCATTTTTAAGATAATGAATATACCATTCAAGCACTCCACAAGGGAAAGAAGAGGGCAACCTCAAGCGATGCTAATAAATTTCTTAGCATATATGTAGAAGAGAGGTACTACTACTCTCTTATCAGAAAGTATCTTATTCTTGAGAGGGGATTCCACAATCCCGATGGGGGAATGGAGAGGATCAAAAATGAAAGAGGCTAGGAGAATTTTGCCTACTTGTGTCATCCCTATGGTGTGGGTTTCCTTCGCCAACACAAAGGAGGACAAAGATAATAAAGTTTTGTATGGAGAAATGGGTATGTTTTGATAGTGCTACCATTAATGCATATTATAAGTTACAAAATTTTGTTTGTGATTAATATCTTATCTACTATAATAACCATATCAATTTTGATAAAATTCTTAGTTTTCTTACTATTAGAAATTCAAATGTTCAGTAGAAACAATGGGAGAAAAAGATTATCAATTACCCTCCTTCTCGCCTAACTTTTGAGGCTAAATCTTAGCATTATTTTATTTTTGCCAAGTTAATGCCCATTGGTAATACCAATGAAGTAATTAAGGATAGAGCCATTTTGAATTATGCAATTCAAAAGGGCTTTATTATAGATGTAGAAAAAATTTATTTATAATCCAATTTCTAATCTGATTAAGTTTAGTACTACAGTAGGTTATGGTCATCCTTCTCTTATTTATTCTTTGTGCATTGTGGCTAGTGCGACAAGGGAGCTAGATGAAGAAGTCATTATTCAAAGGCTCCATTGATTAAAAGAACAATTGAAGTGTTTGAATTAATAATGGAGATAGGAGAAAGCTCATGTGCTCCTCAGTCTAAGTCTGAATCCTCCAAAACATTAAATGAACAACTCCAAGAAATTGGAGGAAATGTTTTTGAATTATGAAAAAGAAGCGAAGCACCTAGCGATAATAAGAATTGGAAAAGAAATTTGAAAATAATATGGGTTATTAGAAGAAGCAATTTTCTTACATGGCTAAGTTCAACTAATCACTTGCTCAAATGTTTGAAAATTATAACTTTAATGCAGGCTTGAGTAGAGTTCCTTATCCTGTAGCACCTCATTATCACCCTCATGTTAGTACCCTGCCAAACACATAAGAAGAAGAGGAGGGGGATGACTATGACTATGATTACTTGGAAAATTAATTTGATATCCCTATTTTTGTATTTATATTTCCTATTGTTTTTACCTTTTGTGATTTTATTTGGCACAATTTTGTAATACAAAATTATATTTCACATTAATTTCTTGTTGTTTCAAATTTTGGTTGGTGGTTCCCAAGATTTAATTATAATTTAGATTTAATTATAAGTTAAAAGTTTAATTGAATACAATTTTTAATTTAAGATTAACAAACATGAGAAGTCAATGCCTCGGTGCTAGAAATTCAATGCTTTAGCACTAGTAAATCAGTGCCTAGGCACTAGATGGTGGAACATAGGCTTAAATTTAGAGAAGATAGTGTTTAAGCTTAAATTTTTGTGTTTCTTTCTGGATATCATTGCGGTAGTAGAAGTGGGTATTTTGACCTTTTAACCCAAGAAGTAGCACTACAGTGCTAGCAGGGCCATGGCGTTGGTCCTAGCTCTTCGGTGCCATACGACATCATTGTGGAGCTACGAAGCAGAACACTAGATGTCCAAATACTGGAGAGCTTAGCACCATGACACAATAAGCAACACCTTAGTGCTACATAGTATGGGGATAATCTTCATCTCATGCCAGGACCAAGTTTGATAATTTATATGGGGAAAAGAATCAATTGCATAAAAAAATTTCATTTCATATTTTACCTAATATCAACATTTACAAAAGCCTCTTCTTTTAGCTTCAATTATCTCACATGAGAAGAATATTCTTCATGCAAGAGGAGGGCATAACCATGGGTACAACAGTGAGGAGTAGCTGAAGAGAGTGTGTAGATTGGCTAGAGAGTGTGGAGAGAGTGTGGAGAGAGTGTGTAGAGAGTGTGAAGTCAACCCTCCCCCTTTTTTATAGGAAGTTACTATCTTAATCACTACTGCTCTTCCCTTTGGGCGATTATCACATATGGGGATAACTATTGGAGAGAGTGGTTAAGGCTTTTTTTTTTTTTGATAACAAATTATCCCCAATGAATGTGTTATGCTAATTGAACTTGATGCATTTGTTTCTTTTTTTTATTTCTTTTTAATGATTAAATTTATAAACAAAAAGGAAAATGATGAGAGAATAATCATAACATTCAGATATCATGTAATACCTAAGTCACAATTACTAAAAGAATTTATAGCTATAGATAATTGGTCTAGATTTCTCCAATATAAATAGAAGTAGTATAAACTCATTAAACCATAGTAGCCTGCCTTTCCTGTACATCATGGAGATGCTAAAAAGTAGCTTCTTGGTCATGGACTAATAAAGAGAGAACCTGCTCAAGTTCATACACCTAAGTGTCTATTTGTGAGCAATCTTCTTTTATTACTGTGATAGCCTGTCTCACCATAGATCACCTCTCTATTAAGTACTACCTCCTATACTGTAACTCTCAATTTAGTAGATATATCAAGCAGCTTGATCTGCACACTAGAGAGCTCTCTTTGGTATGATCTCAATGCTTTGAGGCTGTGCTCAAGATCTTAGAGGACTAGAGAAGCTTGATGCATAGTAGTGCTAAGCAAAGTCTTTGCATCAGTGAGTGTGTTTCACAAGAGCTCTTAATAAGTAGTGTGTAATAAGAATAATCAGAACTCAACATCCCAACATAAGGATTCCCATATCTATTACTCTTCTACTTCATGGACCAAAGTAGCAGCATAGTCATTCAAAGATTTTGTCTCCACATAGTAGCTAGAAAGCTCAGGTAAAACTTTTAAGTCAACACCCAAAAGGAACTTATGTAATGCTATCACTATATGACATAAGCTCTTTGAAGAGCCATAATATATGATCCTAAATGTTTAGAGTGTATCTTGGAGATTATGCATGAAATTTCAAATAAGCACCTCTGAGCTACATCCCTCAAACTTAAAGTCAGGTGGCTATCTATATAGGAGTTAAGATCTAGTGAGGAATTATCCTGGATAGCACTCATTATAAGCCAAGTAGAATATGGCATGTATGACTCATAACCAATCATCAAAGCACTAGATTCCTATGTATGTGGATCCTCTCCAATATGCATATTGTCATTAGTAATAGGCTCATTAGAATGAGAAACTAGAAAAGTCACACTGGCATTTATCAATAATAGTAAAGTGGCATCACTCTCTATATGCTCTATTAATGGTTCAACCTTTATTGGTGGAGATGGAGCATAAATAGAGTTGGATGTTTCTGCTACACATATATCATTATCAGGTAGAAGAGGGTTTTAGGCATTCCTATTGACCTCTATATTAATAGGTAAAGGGTCTTGATGATGATTTTTACCACTGTCCCATCTATCTGATGACTCTTAAGAAGCATGAGTCGTGTGCCAAGGGGAATGTAAGTGCCATGTCGATCTAGCTCTCTCAAGTTTATGATTGTATATATATAAAAGCTTAGCTCTAAAAAAAGTAAAAGTATGATGAATCCATAGTAATCATATATGACTAACTTCTGTGTTAACCTCTTATGGAGCTACACATAAACAAGAACCAGTCCCTAAGCGAAGCAAAAAAGCTCAAGCCATAGAAGTTGCTTCTAAATGAATGGATAGTGATAACATCCCTAGGGAACAAGTGTTTTCTATATCAAATATTTGTGGTAGTCCATTTATGGGTGTAGCCTAGGTGAAGTCATATTATCTTGGTACTCTGTTGGGATTATATCCCCCTAAAATCATGGACTCATGATGATGATAATAAAGTCAAGTAAGTCTCAACCCAGTGAGATATTTGCTATGCATCTACACTCTGAGTTTGATAATAATAAGGGTGTACCTCTATCAGTAGTAGAATTCATAAATATCTATCCTAAGCTTTGAGTGGGTAAGCTATAAAAAATATGATCTATGAATAATCAAAAGAGATCCATCTTGCATGTTGGCACAAACATAAATGTTCATATCTGATCTCTATGTAAAGTAATTATAACTATACTCAGTTACATAATCAGTGGAAAACACTACTTTTTAAAGTAGGGAGGTGCTTTAAGATAGTTGAAAGCTCAAGATATATGTGTGTGAATTCATCCATGTAAGTAATGCCAAGGAAATTCCACATCAGCAACATGAGTCAGACATGGTGCTCACTTTGCCTAATCCATGGTATAAGTAGGCTAGTGTTGTAGGTGCTAGATCAATCATCTTAGCTTGAACAAGCAAGCTAGCCATCAAGAGAGTGGAAGGACGGAAGAGTGTGCTATGACCTGAGAACACAAAGTATCACAACCACATGGTGATAAAGGCCACTAAGGATAACTCTTCATTTTTACTTCATGTTAGAACTTGTTGAGGGTTAGCTCCTATTTTAGGCTCATATTTAGTGTTGAAGGACTCCTCAAATGAATGAAAGCTAATGTTAAATGGATCATCCTAGCATATAAAATGAGACAGGCACAATACTAAATGAAGAAAGATCTCAGTCCACATGTTTAGAGTAATAGTGCCATGACGTCTATACATGATCTTTTCTCTCTAAATAACTTATGATAGTGAGCTAGAGTATGATGAAAGCTAGAAAAAAATATATAACTCCCTATCTTTTGCTGGTCAACTTACTGATGCTATAAGAGCTCATAATCTAGAGGAATGCACTTCTTGTTGGAAATACCTAAATTAGGGAGGCCTGCTATATCCTACATATCTACTAAAGTAACTTCCATCTTAAGTGGACCAATTCATCAAGTATTAGTGGCCTTATACCAATGCTCTATTACGTCATGGATCCAAGTAAAGGGAAGATGACTATAGTCAAAGAGTGATGCATAGATTGCACAAAATATATCAACTCTCATAAGAATATCACCATGCATCTATTGTTTATGGCATGCCCAATATATATAACCACTGACATCTGACAAAGGTGTGTTGAATACTAACTTTGAGTCCCAATCTTTTGCTTCATGATGTAATATGTGGTAACCAAGAAGCCGGATCATACTTATAGAAGGAGGACTATCTACAATTGGTAAGAGTACCTCTTGATCCCCAAAACTAAGGTGATCTGTAACACATTATAGAAGAACATCATGACTGTGTCTCAGCTTTAAATTAATCACTCAATTAGAAAGATCATGTTCAAATGGAAGCTGTGAATCAAAGGGTAGAATGCAAGATGATTGAGGAAATGAGTCATCAAGAATATCTTTACCCATCAACATGCCCTAATATAATAATAAATGATCCTATAATTTGGCTGAATAATGTGGATCAAAAGCTTATATTATGGCTCATATCTACTCCTCAGTGAGCTCGGTAGGAGACATATCATATGGCCTTTTCCAAATAAAAATTGAAGAAAATCTAAAAGAGAGATGCATATAAATTTTATGGACATAATAAAATGCAATAATATCTAAATCTATAAATGAACTGTGCTTGTTGGTTTTAATTCATTCTTATCTAAACTTAAAAGTGTTTAGACATATATTTAGATTTAGTCCTTTTGGACTTGATAAATACATATTTGTAATTAGATTCAATTCATTTAGAATGTATTGAATATAAATTTATGTTTAAACTCGACCCTATTGGGCATGTTGGGTTTGGACTTAAATCCTATTCATTTAGACATATTGGGTTTAAGTTTGTTTTAAATCTGACCCTTTTTAGGCATGATGGATCTAAATTTAGATTTAGACCCAGTCCTTTTAGGAATGGTAAGTTTTATTTTGAGTTTTAATCTGACCCCTTTGGACATGATGGATCAAAATTTAGGTTTATATTTGATTACTTTTGATATGATAGATCCAAATTTGAGTTTAGATCTAACCCCTTTGGGCATGATGAATCGATGTTTAAATTTAGATTTACCCTATTAGGCATGATAGATCAAGTTTTTGATTTAGATTTGCCCCTTTGGGCATGATAGATCTAAATTTGAATTTAGATTAAGTCAAGTTGGGCATATTAAATATAAGTTTAAATTTTGATCCAGTCCCTTAGGGCATGATGAATTTGAATTTAGATTTAGATTCAGTCCATTTAGGTCATATTAAATATAAGTTTAGATTTTGATACAACCCATTTTGGGCATGATGGATCTAAGTTTGGATCTGACCCCTATGGGAATATTGTATTTAATTTTGGGTTTAGATGAACCATTTTGGCATGATGAATCTAGGTTTAGATTTTGATCTAGCTCATTTAGGCATGGTGGGTCTAAATTTTGAATTTAGATTCAGTCCGTTTAGGAAATATTGAATTTAAGTTTTGATATCTTTGATTGACAAAGTTTCTCTTTGAAGGAGCATATTCTTTTTTGCATTATAAGGAATATAAAATTGCCCATTACTGAGAGGGGAATTTCTTTTTAGAAAGAAAATATTCTTATAAAATTTAAATGTTGTAATGATTTATTATTTTGATGATAAATTTAGAGTCAATTTTTACTCTTGTATTTATAAAGAAAAACGTCATTAATAGTTATGCATAATATTTTTTTTAAGTTATTATCCATTTATATGGGGCATAGGCCTTATGCTTTTTGAATCAATGAGCTAACCAGTTCCCCCTTGGTATACTTTTTTGATAATGTAAGGTCCTTCCCAATTTGGGTCAAACTTTCCACCAACTCAGTGATGTGGAATGATAGGACTTTTATGTATCATTATTAATTCACCTACTTTTAAACTACTTGGGTGAAACATGCGATCATGAGCTCAAGTCATCCTTGCTCTATACGTTTTTAAGTTTTGCTGAACTTGTAGCCTAATATTGTCTAAGACTTCAAACTCTTCAAGTCATATTTAGACATTTTCCTCTATTATAATTCATTTTGAACTATAATATAGAGCGAAGATTGTTGTACTTCATGAGAAAGTATGGCTTCTACCCTAAAACCAATGAGTATGATGTTTCCTACATACCAATTTTATTTGTGGTGCGATATTCCCACAAGGCATCTATTAATTTCTCATGCCATTCTCTTTTACTCCTAAACATAATTTTCTTGAAGAGTTTAACTAATCTTTTATTGAATGCTTCTACAAGATCATTGGCTCTTGGATTATATATCAGAAAATATTGCCAATTTATCTTGTATTTCTCAATGAAGTGATATATTTTGACATTTTTAAAAGTAGTGTCATTGTCAGCTATAATTCATCGAGGCACTCTAAATCAGTAGACGATGTGGTCTCAAAAGAATTTTATTACATTATTAGCTTTAACTTCTCTTAAGGGAATTGCTTACCTATTTTGAGAAGTAATCAGTTAGCCAAAATGAAGCAATGTCCATTAGATGATGGAGGGTCTATTGGACTGATTATATCAGTTCCCCAACTTTTAAATGGCCAAGACGCTATTGTTGGATGTAAGGCATTAGTTATTCTATGCAACATGTTTGCATGTATTTGACATTGATGATATTTTTTAACATGCTCATGTAGTCCTAAACCATGTTGGGCAAGCAATATCCTGATCATTTGATTTTAATATCATCTTAGGATGGTTTGTGTGCACCAAACAACCCCTTAATGAACTTCAATCATTACCATATTGGCATCATTTGGTCTTAAGCATCATAACTACATTTGGACAAATGAGTGGTGATACAACGTCTCATTTATAAGAGCATATTGTAGTGCTCTTTGTGAATTTTGTTAAACTTTTTATTTATCTTTTGGTAATCCACCACCTTTAAGATAAGCAATAAATGGCTTTCACTAATCATCTTCTTTGATTATTTTTAAAATCTCTTGAATTTTTTAGCTTTAAAAGTTTGGAAAAGAGTTGGTAGCAATGTTAGACTTCTTTGGACTATTATTATAATTGGTTCTTCTTGAGGATCTACCATTTATTTAGGTAGTTTAGCTAATCCATCAGCTTTACCATTTTTCTAATGTGGAACCCTTGTACTTATTATTTTTGATATTTGTTTTAGATGCTCTAGGATGCGCATATGATAAAGCACTAATTCAAGCTTATTTATCTTGAAAGTACTCATTATTTCTTTGATTATGAGTTGAGAATCTCCATAAACATGAAGTTTCTTAATCTCCATATTAATTACTAGCTCTAAGCCCATAATTAATGCTTCATATTTAGCCTTACTATTAGTTCAAGGTTTAGTTAAGCTATATGAATATCATAGTATGCCATCTTATAGTGTCACAAATATTAAACCAATTCCAACGTGTACTATAAGTAATCTTGGTGGTTTAGCTAGCTTTATTGATGAAGCTCGATGGAAGTAGAGCTCTCATTATGATGATTGTTAAGCTTCTTTCACTTTGAAGTTTTTCTTGTTAGAAAATTCATCATTGAGTGGAGAATCTACCAGTAAAGGATAAACAGCTAGAAAGGGAGAGAGACCTTACTCTTTTATCTATTTTGTTAGACTTATATTATGTCAAATTTGAGTAGCAAGACTACCCATTTTACTAAGTGACCTATTAGGGTAGGTCTAGTCATCAAGAATTTGAGGGGATCGACTTTGGATATCAAAGTTATCTTATATGATAACATGTAGGGACGTAATTTTTGAGTAGTAAATATCAATGCCAAACATTGCTTCTCAATAGAAGAATTTCTTTTATTCAGCTCCTATTAAATATCGATTGATATAATACAAGGTAGTTTCTTTCCCTTCTTCATTTTTTTGAGCTAACAAAGCAAGTGTTTTCTCTAAGGCTCATGTATATAATATTAATGGCCTTCTTATTATTGGTGATGCTAAAATTGGAGGATGTAAAAAATATTATTTTATGCTATTGTATGCTTCTTGACAAGTATCATCCCATATAAAAGCTGCATTCTTTTTCATTAATCGAGTTAAAGGTTGACATCATCCTGAATGGTTATAAATGAACCTTCTAATATAAGCTAATTTTCCTTGTAGTGAATGTAGTGGCTTCAAGGTTTTTGACGGTGGCATTTTTATTATTGCTTTGATTTTAGAGGGATTAATTTTAATTCCTCTATGGCGCATAATAATGCTTAGAAATTTTTTAGAAGTATTATCAAAAGCACATTTTATATGATTCATCTTTAAGTTGAAACTTTAAATTCTATTGAATACAACTCTTAGATCACTTATGTGCTTGCTTTGAGATTTGATTTTTACAATCAAATCATCAACATAACAGGATATATGCATATGTATGAGATTGTTCAAGATGCTAGTCATTGCTTGTGGTATGTAGCACCAAAATTTTCAAACCAAATGACATCACTTTATAACAAAACATGTCAATCGGTGTATGGAAGGATATATGTTTCTTGTCTTCTAGAGCCATCTTAATTTGGTTGTAGCCTGATGAATCATCCATGAAGGAGAATATATCATAGTTTGATGTATTGATTACCATGAGTTTTGAATTGGATAAAGAAAAGTTATCTTTTGGGATAATATTAGTAATCCAGTCAGCATTTTCTCCTCCCAAATGAATGATGCTTCATTAAGCTTCTTTGTTTCAATAATTACTTGCTCTTCAATTTCTAATATCATTAACTTTGATGCTTGTTTTATATGCAGTACATCAAGTTTAATGGTAAGTTTATGTACAATGATGTCTGGCGATAAGCTCGATATTTCACTGTAATTTCATGCAAAACAGTCTTTGTATTCGCAGAGTAATGCTTTTAATATCTCTAATTTCTTTGATATGAGTTTAGTTCTAATAATGGTTGGCCTAGGTTTTTCTTCAGTACCATGGTTAATTTCTTAAAGTTCATCAACAGTAGCCTGATTGCCTTCTTCAAATTTTTTGGGGCCTCTTTGAGCTATTTTCTCATTTTCATATGAAACATCCCTTTGTTCATTTGTATCTTCAAAAGAGACTTCTTCTTTTTTTGGATATAGCATAGCATGAGCTCATTGAAGGAAATTTGGAGGCAATATATCCCAATCCCCATGTGGTGAACTTTGCATATCCTATGAAAATTTGGGTATTATCCCTTCGCCAAAGCTTCTTAAGCACTTAAACTTGTATACTTGATGGTGTTCAATTCGTGTCCCCCATTTCGTGTGAGATTAATTATTATGATAACAATTATATGTTCAAATTCTACTAATTAGTTTAAATTGATGTGTGTAAGAAAATTTTACAATTATAGATTCTTCAGTCAATTCGAAAAGCTAAAGCTATTGGATTTAAATTGTGTGGAAATTTTCTATGAATCTCAATATTAAGGCAAATGAAGAGCTCAATAAAATAAAATAAATGATTCATTCATCTAGAAATAATTTATTTTAAAATTACTCATAATTTCTACATTTCATTTATGAAATTATTTCTTGAATTTTCTATTTTGGATAATATGAACAAGTGCATGAGTTAAGTTCCATTTAATATGTGCTTAAATGATACAAATTCACTAAAAACTTCATTAAATCATTTTCATGCCTAATCATAATTTTTATTTATATATTTATTACATGATTTCAGTTAATCATTTGGAGTTTAACTAAATTATTCCAAGCCATTTTAAAAATTAAATTCAAATCAACCCTTATTTAAATTATTTCCAATTTTAATTAAATCCCATTTAATAAATTGTTTGGCCGGCCACATGTATTTAAATTTAAATTAATTTGAAAATTATTTATTACGTAAAAAGTACATTAAATAATCAACTTGGACTCAAATTTATTCATTGCATTAAATTTTGATCACCCTAATCACATAAACTAGCTTGGCCGAAATTCCTTTAGATTCTTTCATGAAATTATTATATTCAAAATTCATCTTAAATTTCATTTGATTGTATCTCTCTCTCTCTCTCTCTCTCTCTCTCTCTCACTCTCTCTCACTTTCTCACTCTCTCTCTCTCTCTCTCTCTCTCTCTCTCTCCTCACTCACTCACTCACACTTTTTTTCTATAAAACATCCTTGACCAAAATCTACATTGGATCTCTCATCATAAGTTTGAAATATCTCCATTCAAATTTGATAATTTCTTTGCTTGGACTCCCACCCATATTTTAGCCATGGGCCACCCTTAATATCCTCCCAATTTGGTTTTATGTCCAATATGTTAAGGAGACTAATTATTTATTACTCTATCTTGGCTGATTCATTAGAATTTCATCATGTGCTTTTGAAGTTAAAATTCAGGTTCTTGCCAAATAATTTTTCCTCTTATAGATGCTTTCTTGGTCGACCCTCATTATTCCTTTCTCCATATATTGGTGTTGTGTGTTACTGAGAAAGGTTCCACAAGAATTTACTCTCCTCTCTTGGCTGAAGTTTGCTACATTATTCTCTTAGAGAAGCTTTGTCATTCAAGTTGTACAACTCATTCAATCATCATTTCTTTCCTTGGACAAAATACTGTAGTTAAGATATGCTAAGGACTAGGCTTCACTTGTGTTGTTTTATGCAGTTAAGATTTTAATTAAGGAATTGATTTTTATTGAAGTCCAATCATGGTAGTAACTACCTTTCTCTCAAAGTACAGATTCCTCATTTCTCTCACATTACCTACCTTTTAAGGATAAATTCAAATCAAGTAAAATTTATTAAAGCCTTTTAAATCATAAAAAAGACTAAATAACTTTGTCATAGATATCTATAATCTACAACCTATGACCATGGTATTTTTCCCATGATGTGCTCATTTTGCACCTCTTAATTTTGAGTAGGTATCCAAATCTGTTGAATTGATAACCATTCAATTCAATAGGTGATAAATCTTATAGAAAAATTTATGGGGTTATGAAATATAAAACTCCAAACATTTTTTTAAATCAAAAGAAAGACAAAATTAATATAACCTCAGAAAGGGGAGTTTAGTTTATGATAAAATAAAAAGAAATAAAGAAAGGGAAAAGTAAAGTAAAACATGGTAGAAACATTACCATATTTATAATAAATCAATGAAAGATATAAAAAAAAATCAAGTGAAATATGCCATGATGATTTTTTTTTTGTTTCCTTATCTCTTTGCTCTCACGATCTCCCTTAATTGTTCCTCCAAATACCATGAAGTTGACTCCATAAAAGCTTCTCTTTGATTATAAAAAACCTGAAGATAACTTTAAAATTTTGGCTAGAGAATTTAATAAGTTCATCATTATGGTTAGCTTAAATAGGGTTTCATAAGATCTCCCCAAAAGGTAAGAGTTTAATGTAGAATTATTATAGTTATTAATATTTTCTAGGTTAGCATATAGGTGCCACGGTTGGGTGCTTATGTATCATGTTATTTATTTGCACTAGTTGAGAATTTTTGAGTTTGGTTCCTAATCATCAGGCTATTTATCTTGGACTACATGTAGAATCGAGTATCGACAGCTATGCATTACATTTTGGCACAAAGGAATTGACTTCTTTATCTAGTTTCTATAATTATGCACCTAAGGCCTTAATGATTAGCACACAAATGCTAGGCTAACCTTCAAGCATCAATAATGCTCAAGATCATATCTTTCCCTTCCAAATTAGTTTTAGATGATTCTCCATGTGATTTTGTCTAATTTGGCAACTTTGATATGGGTTAATAAATATTAAATTTAAAATAATACATGTTATGAAATTATTTAAAGCTTGCTCAAACACATGGAAAAAATTCTATCATGTTGATTGGCTATCTACTCAGGAATTTTTTTACTTTTGTATCAAAAGAAGATAAATTCATGAGAATTAAAATAATTTTGTTATTGAGTTGGGTAAACCCCTTCACTATTTATCAAAAAACCAAAGAAATCATTCCTTCAATAGAGGAACAATAGAGATGTAGATTTAAGGCTTCAAAGTAAATGCTCATAAGAGGTACTTTATTTAATTAATAGATGATTGTTATGTAAAACTATGTGAATATATTAATTAGTTTAAGAATATCAAAAAAAATTATATTTTAATTTTAAAATTTTGAAATTTGAAAGTTTAATTTTTTTAAAAATAGAAAGAAATGTCATGTTGTCTTATTACCAAATTATTATTTGACATAAAATAATTTAAATAATCTATTTTAAATGATTAGCCTTAAAAATTATGATTTACTAATAATGATTTGTAAAAATTAAATTTTAATAAAGTAGGAGTTAATTTTAATTAAAATTTGAACAAGGTGGCCACAAACTTTCTCTTAAATTCCTAGGGCCTTATTTTTCTCACACAACCTGACAACCTATTAATAGCAAATGTAATGTAAGAAAGATCTATCAAAGCCCTTGGGATCTCAAAAAGTACTACACTACTTTACCATAAATTTCCCTAACCAACAACCCATCACTATAGCATGTTATCCATGATGAGGTCATTTTTTCCTCTCAGTTTTAGATGGATCTGCTAATCAATTAACAATGATGGCAAGTAAATTTAATAATCAACAAAGCTTGGAATAAATTATGTGATAATTAAAGAAAATAATACTATAAACTTTAATAAAAAAAAGCACAAATACAACATGCCTACACCCAACCCTTAGAATTGGGAGTTTAATTCATTATAAAATAAAAGAAAAACATGAAAACTTAGCACATGAACATGATTATAATAATGAAAAAAAGAAATAAATATAAAACTTTAGAAGAAATATTCAATATTATCTTCCTCTTCACTTTGTCTTCATGCCCTTGAGATCCTTGATAGCTCCTCAAAAAGCTTGAAGAAGACACCACAAATGTGCTCTCTTGTACTCAACAAAGATATAGAATAACTTGTAAAATATGGCAAAATAATTTTTCTAATTCATCCATAAGAATAGATTATGTATGGCTACTACAAATCCCCCAAAAAAATGCAAGTTACTCATTATAATTTAAGATAAATTGTATTATTAAGTTATTATGTGTCGTACTCTTTCTCATGCATGCTATAGACTCATTAAGTTTGGCTCTTAGGCACTAGGACTAGACACTTGGGCCCTAGTTTTTTTTATTGAACTACACTTAAGATCTATAAGTAATGCTTAAGTGTTAGGATTAGTCACCTAAGTAGTAGGCTTTCTCTCTTAACTACACTTGAGATTAGGGTCTACCACCTTGTGTTAGGAGTTTATGCATGGTATTCATTGCCTTGCTCATACATTATGGGGTGTTGGCACCTGATGTCTGGCACTTAGCTACCTATATAAGTTCCAAACATCAATTGATCCCCATATCACACCATTTACTCTCTAATGTGATTCAGATGTTTCTCCACAATATTTTAAGCATAAATGATGTATTTTACCTTCTTCATGCTATACTTAAAAAAAAATTAAATTTGAATATAATAAGTGCAGTGAAATTTTTAAGAGTACATAAAAACACAGGATAAACTTAAAGCCTAAGGTAAGAAAAATCATGTATTTATTAAGCATATTAAAATCCCCTACATCTAGACTTTTGCACATCGTAAGCCCAAATACAAAACAAAATGATAATCAAGAAAGTCAATCAAGGTAGGTCTTAAGTATGGTTTAGAACATGATGTGTTATAATAAATAAACATTTAATTGATTGAAATGTGTTATCTATCAACCTCAACTAACTATCATAATGTTCTCATGTTAATTAATGTTCCAAATATTTTACTGAACCATTTGCTATGAATTAATTTATCCTAAGCCATAACATAGTGAGGCATGTTCACTATATATATATATTTTTTTTTTAAAATTAAGTTTATAATAAAGTAGACAACTTTTTAATGAGATTAACTCTTTTATGTATTCTTTGCTACCTTTGATTGTCTATGTATGCAATCATTCAAAAGAAGTCTTATTTAATGTTGTGTGTTTTACAGTGTATCTGTTACTAAGTCCCTACTTATCTTAGCATATCTTTATAGGAAATCTATAAAGTTCCACAAAATATAACCAATACTATTATAACTATCACTTAATTATGCCACATTTAACTCAAATAACTTATTTTCCATAAGTAATTAAAGCAATAATAATATAATAATAATTGTAATCTCAATACTCCACATTTGTTCATAAATAATAAATTATTTTTTCTAACATAGATTACAAAACACAATAGAACTTATCATAGTCTTTACCCCCATTTTCCCTCCAAATGAATAATGATACTAAACATTTCAACTAAACATGAAGCAAATCAGAAGACTACACATGAAGTAAATTATTATAGAAAACACATAGGTACAAAGCCTTAAAAATAAAAATAAACATAAGACTGGAAACTTAAAATAGATGAACAATATAAATTGGTGCAAAATAAATAAGCCAAGATAAAAGAAACATAAGAGCATAATCATTATTCATAAAAATATCCATACTACCCCCTTCTACACTTGAACTATGCATTTTCTCTATGAATTGAAGTAAAATGAAAATAAGAAGTAAATCAAAATAAAGATAGGAGACAAATAATTTCTAGTGGGCTGTAATTTCTTATCATCACCATTGTACTCCTCTTCTTCTTTTTCTTCATCTTTGTGGATAAGTGGCATTAGGTATTATGGTGGAGGTGATAATGAGATGTTGCTTTGTGAAGCCTAGATAAGGTAATTTGAGAACTTATTTGCTAGAAAGCTATTGAACCTCTAAACATAATTATATGGAATCCTACTACTTTTTTGTTAGATACTCTAGATTCATGTCCATCCCTTGTTGCTTTGTTTGGTACCACCTCTCGATTCTGTCCATGGAGATATTAAGCCATTTACAGCAACCTCCCTAGTGTTATGTTCCTAAAATTGAGTATCTTCTTAATTTCTATTATTATGTGGGCTCATTTCTTGGGGCATTTCCTCTTCATCATAGTTGGGCTAACAGTACTAAACCTTAGGTTTAATCCAAGTAATCCCATGTCTAGTCAATGCGAACTTGAGGTAGACCACCACTTCAGTTGCATTCAACATTATGCTTATTTATAAACATAGCCAATGGTTGAGAGAAGGACAGCTCAATCATTTAGTTGTTATGGACCTTACCATGTGTAGAATGTTGGACCAATTAAGTGTTTCGATGTCAATCATCATGATATTGTAAATGTAAAATTTAGCACAATCATCATATTTGTGGAGGTGGCCTATATGTACTAACCATGCCAAGATTAATGCATGCCAAGCCTTGGATTCAATTCTAAGCTTTGAAGTGAAAAAATATATAATGTTTTCATGCTTGATGCTAGAAAATGGATGACTTTTTCATTCTCTATTATGTTAACCAAAAATTAGAATACATGTTACCCAAGATTTCTATTCAGCTATAAAATATAACTTCTTGAGCACCACTAAAAAGTACTTGTTTAACTCTCCCAAAGCATTTTTTTTGTCTCTGTGTTTTAGTACAATCACATTTTTTTTACTACTAGAACAAAAGTGAACAGGATTGCTTGACAAAAATCTACCATATTATAGCCAACATCTTCTCATTATGCCTTTTAATAACATCAAAACCTAGATCAAGTAAGTAAGGCTTGTTAGAGAAGATTATTTCAAACATTTCTTTGATGGCATGTGAATAGAATTGCCTTGCTCATAAGATTTGGTGGGGGTAGTGGATGAGATGAGGCACCCTTTTTTTTTTTTTTTTTTTGTTATCCTCTTATTGCTTATAGCTTTTGAGAGTGGAGAGAGGAAATTAAGAGCACTAGAGTTCCTATGAAGTTTGGAAGTGTTTTGGAAACCATTCCCTTCATTCTTATTTATAAACTCTCTAAATTAGCTTGTGAGTCTCATCTTGATTTGAAAGTTTATCTATATTTTATTGGCTTGATATGCTTTAGAATCTCATTTATTTCATGTTGAGGTCCACCTTCATGAATCTCATCACGTCATGCTTTATTTTCAGCACAAAATAATAAAATCTAAACAAATTACTAGATGATGCCAAGGTACTAAGCAAAAAGTAGCCATAAATAAGGAGAATCTAACACATGGAGGTGTTGGCATCATTGCACTCTAGGCCAATGCTTAGTCCCCAAATAATCAATGATTTTAGTTTATTCTACTTGGTATGATAGTATGCATGGTGCCTAAGCACTACTTATAACTTTAAATAATTAAATGAAATTTAAATCAAAGTAAGAAATGAAAAATTATATGAATGAGAAACATGTGAAAGAAAGTTGGGTCACCTCTTAACAAGCGCTCAGTTTTAACTCCTAGCTTGATGCCTATTTTCTCATCCAATGAATCATCTAATTACAAGTGTTGTTAAAACCATTTCTAATCTAATGTTGCCTCATTTAAGTACTCTTTTAAGGTTGATTGAGCCATCCAAATTTGCATGATTTTAACTATATAGCCCTTAACTGAGGACTCATCTTTCTAATTTTTTTGGAGTTTTTGCATGAGTTTATTTCATCATCATCTCACTTCCTTTCCCTTCATCTAGCAAGCATTCACCTTCTTTAGTTGTTTTTTTTAATAGCTCTACCTTATTTGTTGTTATAATAATACAACTTTCTTTATCTGGCAATTTCTACTGATCTTCATGCACCTTGAAGATCTATATTTCATTTTTTTTCTTGTGAGCTGATCCCTTAGCTAAGATTTATCCTATCAAGATGATTGGGTACTTGGTTATATCATCATTCTTTTCAGTATTAGAATATCAATAGGAAAAATGAACTTATTGACTTCACTAGCACATTCTCAACAATCTCTTTAGGTTGTTTAACAAAACTATCATCAAGCAATATGAATACTATAACAGGCTTTGCCTTGTCTAATCTTAACATCATTAATATTGATAGCTTCATCAAGTTTATGTTGGCTATAGGTTACTTATGCAACCTCAAGAATTTTTTTTCTATGGGACAAGGTATGGTGAAACTAACTAGATCATTTCTCTTTATGGGAAAATTCTTCTTCAACATGATAGTGTAACCTTCAATTAGTTCCACAATCTCATGATATTCTAAATTCCTTTGCTTAGTTAGGATTTCTTTCATTAACTTTACATAGCAGGACATTTGTTCCAAGACATTAACAAAATGCATATTTATGTGAAGCCTTTTAAATACCTCTAGAAACTTCAAGAACTTTTGATCTAGCTTCTTTTTGTAAAATCTTTAAGTTAGGAAAGTGGTGGTACATATGATGATAGTTTAGCTAGGATTAGTTTTGATCTAGGCTGCTCATCATTTTTCTTCCTCTTCTTTTGTTGAGCCTTGTCCTACTCTTCATAGGGACACTTCAACCACCAACTTCTTCAACATCTCTCTTTTTTGGGTTAGGTCTTTTCTAGACAATAAAATCTTCCAACTACATTCCAATTCTTAGTGAGATAGCCTTTACATGCTCCTTGGGGTTTACCTCTATATTAATTGGGCGCATTCTTGGCAGATTGTTGGGCAATTATTGGGAATTTCACCCACCCAATTTAGAACTCAATGTTCTTGATAGTAGTATATTATCTTTAAATTGATCATCTTTCCAATGGATTTGGCCTTAGTGCTTGCCATAAACTATGTGGTGGTAGCAATTAGCTATGTCAATGCCTCCTTTAGTGATGGTTCTTTTATATTCTATTAATGTGGGCATGGTTGTGAGTTCAAACCTAGTGACTGATATTCTTTTTTGCTGATAAATACAAGAAAGTTGTTGGTTGCCACTTGGTTATTTTAATGCTTGTGTATTCTTCTAAGAAAATTTTTGGTGGCTCCTCTACCAAGGAATATATATGTTATAAAAATGATTATTAACTTGTTGGCTCCTAACAATACTTACCTGTTCCATTAATTATAATTGTGACACTCCACAGTGATCATAATAAAAAACATTGCTATATTGCACTTGTACTATTAGAGAACTAAGTTGTTTCACTATAGAAACAACTTAGATAGTTAGAGCCATAATAGAATATTTTTCTTGTGTTGCAGCCATGAGCTTCTTCAACATGAGACATTTTGTTAGCCATTGATAATTATTTATGGCCATCTATTTTATTTTATCATATACTCCCTTCTGAGTATTGCTCATGAAAGTGCTACTAAATGTAGTGTTGATCATTGTCCTCTTTGGCCTAATCAGCCCAGTATAAAAATTTTAAACTTGCATCCACTTAGGTATGCTATGGTGTAGGGATTTCCTCATGAAGTCCTTAAACCTCTCTCATGCATCATATAAGGTCCAATTAGTCATTGAGGCATTGATAGAACTAGTGTAGTCAGCTCTTTTGAAGTAGCTTTCATCTATATAATAGTTTTCTCAGGTTGAACCACTATGTCATTATGTTCAACATTGTTCTATGGCATTCAGTTAAATGAATATTTGATGAGTGGAAAAAATATTTTAATGTGATTTTTTCATTTCTATATCTTTGGAAGATGACAATCCATCAAGCATTCAATAAGTGAAAAATAACCATTTGGGATTTGAATATTAAACAAGCTACCCATATAAATTCATATAGATCATCTAAAGCTACAATTAACAATAAAAGAGTGCACCCTTATTTTCTTCAACACAAAATATGCATTTAGAATGAATTCTTAAACCTTTTAATTTTAATTTTATCAGTTGGAAGCAAATTATGAAACAGACACCAGTTGAAAAAGGATTTTTAAGGCTTTAAACTTCTACTTCAATTCAACAGTCCCCAACTATATTCATCCCAATTCTCAATTCACAAAAAATAATCTTAGAAATGGGTTGGTTTGACCAACGTTTTAGTACCATTATATCATTATTGTTGGACAAGATAGGAATCTTGACAATGTCATGAACAATGTATTTAGAAATGAATTAAAGTAGCTTATTAGAATTCTAATGATTGTTTAGCCAAAAAAAAATAATAATTAGAACAAGGAGAATGTATTCATAATGGATTTGAGAGAAATCTTGTATTAAGCTTTTTTGAAACCAATTGTCCATCCAAAAATTGATCTTCCCATCCCTAAAGTTCAAAAATATTAAATCTATAACCTTTTTTTTTTAATTAACCTAGCTTTTCAAGTAGTTGTTATGATAGCTAACTCTAGATAGGTGAACTTTTGAACAATATTTATTATGCATATATTTGCCCCATAAAGAGTTATTAGCTCTAAACATTATCTACCATTTAGGTTGATTGATTAGCATAAAATCAAACAGAGATTTAAAGCTAATGTCCCCCTGACTCTTAGATTTACTCAATTTTTTCCAACTAGACTAATAGACAACATTCCTCTTAAGGCTCCAAATGAACATGTTAAAGATTATTTCTAGCTTATTCTAAACTTTGTTAAGCATGCATAGAACTTATAGTCAATATAGTAAAATATAGTTCAACACACTAATGACTAATCTAATTCAACCACCATAAAGAAGAAAAACATTCTCTCATGAAGTTATTTGCTATTGTACTTTAGTACTAATCTCATAAAAGAAGTTAGAAGTTATTCTTCCTTGGTATAAACTAATGTTGAAGTATTTGAGTTGCAACTCAGCTTTTTCAAATTCTATAAATCCTTTAATCCATCTAGTTTTGTCCCAATTACATTTCTTTCCCACTATTAACTATCATTTGGACCTATTAATCTTCATTATAGAAACTTTTTTGAATTGATAAACAATATTCCTAATAGTTTTCACCAATTTTTTTCTAGCATTACAAAATAACATAACATCATCTATGAAGGCCAAGTGTGATATGTGCAGTCTACCACTACTAGCTAAATAGTTATAACTATAATGTTCCTGAAGAGAATTTGGCATTTTTTTATAGATTATCAAATGCAATGATGAAGGGGGGAAGATAAGAGAGGATATCCTTGCTTTATACCTCTATGGGATTTAAAGAAACCATGTTCTTAAAGATAATTTACCATCTATGTATATCATGTATCAAAAATAAATCCAAAATAAGAATAATTATATCCTTTTTACTAATAGACTAGACTAATTTGAAAAAAAATTTAAGAAGCCATCAAGCCTAGCCTTTAGTGACTGTTAATTAAATCTAAAGCCTCTATGATTTCTAGTTCATCAGAGATGCATGCTTGATCAAGTGTGATGATTCTATTCCTGGTATAATTTATAAAATCTCTTCTAAAACTAGACAAAAAACTTCATTGGAGTTAAATAAATTCTTAAAATAGTTAATGTAGCTCTCAATTAAATCATTTTGGCTTTAGAACCAACCAAAATTATCTTCTTTAATTTTAATAATTATTTTATTTCATCTCCTTGTTTTAATACATCATTAAAAAACTTTGAATTCATATCTCTCTTGATATAACTAGTAGCCTTTTGTCTTAATAAGCTCTCTTCCATGTTAATAAACTTTTGAAGCTCAATATGAGCTTATTGCAGTTGAAACTCATAACTGAAGGAGGATAATTAATGATTTCTATTTCCAACCTACTGACATTCTTCTCAATTTAGTAGTCAGATTCTTATGAAGCCCCCACAACCTTGTCCATGCATCGTTTGCATCATCAACAGTCCAAGTATGTTTGGCACTTTCTAAAAACATCTCCTGTTGTGTCAACATATTAAAGAATTTAAAGTTTGAATGAAAGCTTTGTTTTAAGTTCAACTGACAATAATAGTGGGGCATGATCAAAACTAGTCGTACTAAGATGTTTGGCAGCCAAATGTTGAAATACATTGATCCATACATTATTGGTTATCAACAACTATAATCTTTCAAATGTTTTGCCCCTAGATCATGTGTAATGGTAGCCTAAGAAATCTACATCCTACAGACCAGCATCAAAGATGGCTGATATATATTCCAACATAACATAATTGTTCCATTTCCTACCCCTCTTTTTTCTTCATAAAATTAACGATCATATTAAAGTTTCCATAAATAAATTAAGCACTTTGGAAATTAAGGCTAATATTACCAATTATATTCGAAGGATCACTTCTAGAGGCACACGAACAAGTTGCATAAACCACCATTATTTGGATTGAGAAGTTGTAGTAGCTGCTAATCCAATGGAAAAAAAATGATCATTATCAATAAGGATATCTACCTAGAAGTTTCCCCTAAAAAATAAACAAAAAGAAATCTTGTTGCTATAATTTCAAATTCAATTAAAACTACCAAATCTTCTTAATAATATGGTTGAATTATTGAGATGAACTATGGTTTCTACGATAAAAAATATGTCTGGCTTATGGATTCTAATAAAGTTCTATATTGTATCTCATTTCACTCCTTCCTCTTCATTATTAGCTATAACATTAATTTTTCCCTAGTTGTCTACTCTCTAATCATAGATCCTCTACTTTCCATAAGGTGATGGGATGAATCTTGATTGTGTGTTTTAATTAGAAGAATTTTCCCATTCCTTACATGATTACTAATCAAAAGTAACAAGTTAGGTTGCTCTTCAACTAGAAATTCTTTGTCATGTGGTTGATCTAATTTTGTATGGTAATGGATTCCTTAAGTCTGTATGGTTTATCAAATCATAAATCTCTATGTTTTTTCCCTCATTGCTTTTGTTAAATCTAAATCTATTGGTAAGAAGAAGAAGAACCCTCTCTTAGGCACTTGTGGAGTAAGGTTAAATCTAGTGGGACTTAATACTAAGAAGCAGAATAACAAAAATATGGGAAATATAAGAAAGTCTCATTGAGAATTAAAGTGCAAAGATTTGTTCTCCAAAGGGTAAAAAAATAGAATAAGCCCTAAAAAATCTCTTAAGGCTCTCCCAAAAGAAAAACACTGTTCACCTTTTTCAAAATACTCTCTTTTATAGGTTCGGAGAGAGTAAAAAGAGAAAGTACAAGTAAGTTGGTTACAATATATAAATACCTACTTGTAGAGGTGAGTGTTTTGTTGTGAGATGGCAAGTTTTTAATCTGGCTGCCTTATGCGAGTAGTTTATCTAATGTGTCCAACTCTAAGTGCCATTGGAAGGGGGCATATGACCTATCTTTGATTCTTTGCCATTGATCCTTTTATGGTTTCTCACACATTATGTGAGTGATCATGGTTGTCTGGTCATCTCGTGCAGTCCATCTTCTAGGCAAGTCTCCTTTGTGTTCACTTAAGGTGTCTCTGCATAGTCAGGGTATTGTTGAATTCAAATCTATCCATGGATGGAGAAAGAACCTTCTGAGATACCTAAGAAATAGAGTTAGGTAGAAATGTTGCTAGGAAAAGAATAAGAGAGTGGAAAAGTGCAGAAGAAATAATAATATTTATTGCTTAGAATACTCAGAATGTGAGTACTAAGCACAACTATCTAGAGTGAGAACCAAAAAGACATCCCCCTCTTTAAGAAAGATGTCTCATTTTATTATATCAAAGGGAACCATAGAAAGAAAGATCATATAAGGTAAATTTAGTATAAGTGAATTTTTGCCTAAGCTAATGATGGTGAGCGAGTTCAAGCCCATCGACTGATGGGGGTGAGTAGCTTGTTATCCAATGAGTGTGCAAGTGAGGTTAGGGTTGAGGAGAGTAATCGCATTATTCCTCTACATAGTCACCAGATGCCAATGAGTTGGATTAGGCATTATCATTGGGTTAGTGTTCTCTAAGTCCTACGAGTCACCTAGTCAGATTATCTTTTAATATTAGACACTCATTCTAGTGAGTATGTTGATTATGGGTCATGGAGTACCCTTTATGTGAGTACACTTGTCTTGACATATAGGTTGGGCCTATCAGCTTTAGGTATACATTAACTATCGTATCCTTCTACTACTTATAGATGTACCTCGTAAAAAGGATAGAAGAATAATTAGCTATAAATATTTAATGATCTAAGAAAGTTCATGCAATTATTGAGATGTGACATCACTTTTAGACTGATCCAAATTTTTAAAGCTTTAGAAGCTATAAATGGAACCTTTCTTTCTTCTTTTATGTCCTCAGCATTTCTTTAGCTACTCTCTTGGATTATCCTTTTCTTTCTAGCAGTCAACCCTATAAAACATATTAAAACATAATCTCCATGTATGTAAAGTGAGCTCATGATGACATTGATCCTATAATTTTATGGGTAGTCTTTCACAAAAAATCCATGTAAGAAAAGAAGTTAGAAAGACCACTTCCATTTCAATAGTTGTCCCAAGCATTTCATCTACTCCAACTACAACAATTGTCACCCTAACTACTCTCTCTAACCCGTGAGAAAAATCTAACACTTGCCTATCATAGGAGCGGGTTGTTATGGTAAGTGTGTGACCAATGAGTGCTCTAGAAGAAGAGGAAGGAGGGGAAGTTGCACCATTGATTCAATGTAGGAAGGTGTTGGTGAGCTGAATGGTTGAGTTGTCTATCATGAGAACAGATAAAGAGGAATGTCTTATTTAGGTGAGAGTTTCTTTATATTGTGTGTTACAAGTCTTTTTTATCTGATTCTTTTACTTTCTTCTTTTTTAATAGCTAAGCATGCCTAGCATTCAAAATACAATAGAGGAGGGTGAGGGTGAGGGACACTTGCTAGCCTTCCAGGTCATTTCTTTCAATAATCCATGTAACATTATAGAGTTATTTTACCTTTCCATGGGCAATTTGCTAGGTCATTTCTCGAGTAGAGAGGAATTTCACTTACACAATAGGTGGCTTCCCTTCCTGAGTGTTGGATCAATAGTAGATCCTCTTATTGAAATTCCTTACCTAATTTTTGATGAATTCCTTTCTCACCAACTATTGGTAACTCTAGCTTTGCCACCAACTATATCAATACCATGTGTGGATTTTGTGGAGATTTCTTCTCATCTCGAGGTGACCATAGACGCTCCTATTATAGCAACTAGCTTCACTTCTACTAACATTAGGGAAATGATGATCAATTTTTTCTCTCCTACTCATAAAGAAAGTGGTGAGTTTGCGAAGGGCAAGTCTACTCAGTGACCGAGGAATGACATAGAGGAAGAGTAGTGAGTATTTGTGAACTCCTTCGAAATTATCACTCTGTGAAGGGGGGTTTAGATGCATCTAGTGGGACATGAGTGAGAGAAAAGCATAATTAGTGTTGGAGTTGTAGTGGAAATAGTCCTTGGAGGTAGAGTATTAACACAACTTTGCAACCATGAGACCTGAGATAACATTACTTCAAAACTCAGTCAAGTTGCAAAGTACTTTCTTTCTCCTTTATGGTGTAATTTTCTAAAAGGTGGACTCATCAAGGACTAGCACTTCGACCCTTTAATAAAATTACCAAAAAGTTAATGTATTAGAGTTATGGTGAGTGTGTTATGCCTTTTTTACTCATAAATAAAAAACATTTTTGTATTTCTCTACTAGCAAGTATAATTTGATTTTTCACTATTGTGCACTAATTGTTTCCTTATAGCTTTTATCACTTGAGATATTCACCCAATTTAGGTAATCATTTCTTTACTTAACACTTGATTTTATGTCAGCATTACCACATCATTCTTATCTCTTCTATAAATTTTTCATGGCTATAGTAGTTGGGACTTTATTACTCTCCTTGTCGTGTGAGAGTAGAAATTCCTTACAAGTAGATATTCATTGCCTTTCAACATTAGTGAGCTACCTCATTTTTTTACTAAGCCAAAATCAAGGATGTTTTTGAGCTAGACTTTTCATCGCAACCTCCATATTTTATGGATACTACGGTGTGAATCTAAATTTTACTGTACGAATAGCTGAGAGGACTGAGATCCTCAACTCAGTGAAGATGCACAAGCTATGTATTTCACTCACCCATTTTAGGAATGGGTTCTGACTCCCCCTTCCCTGTGAGTGGATCGACATCTTTGACTTCTTTGGAGTGGTGCCCATTGAAGTACTTCCAAACTCAGTGGCAAACATCACAACTTTCTTCTTATGCCTATAGGAAGAGAGCATACCTTGGATCATAAATATTTTCCAGCGAGCATTCATGGTGAAAGAACACCAGGATGAGATCATGAAATTATTAGTAATTTTACTAAAAATTCACTATCTATAGAATAAGGTGTAGAAGTGGCACTCATAGCTTTTATTTCTGAATGCACTAGGCATCATAGTGGCTAGTGTCAACTAACTTTCTTCCTTACCAACTAAGCAAGACCACCAAGCTCAGTAAGTTGAGTGAACAAGAAGAGGGGGTGATGGAGAGGCTATATGGTCATAGCCTAAACATCACTTTCTACCTTCACATCAATAAGGTTTTTTCCATCCTCAACAAATTCTTTTTTCTTTCTATTTGCTAGTACTTTTATTCTTTCAATAACTCATTCTTCTAAGTTTCTCCTTTCTTACTCACAGGAGAGGAAACTTCTGTTGTCTTAGAGCTTAGTCCTAAAGTGCTTCAATTTCTTGAGGAAGGCAAGCATGAGATTGATAAGCGAGCCATCAGTGCCAATGATCTGACATCTCTTGAGTTCAACAAGGAGGAAGATGAGGAGCCAAGCACGACTACTACTAAGGTTGTTGATGAAGCGGGGCTAAGTATAACTCCTAAGAAGTGCCATAAGCTTTACTCCTTATAGCCACTAGTAAAGTAGTGAGTTTGTATAAGAAGAGTAAGAGGAAGGATTGGAGAATAATTTTACTCAGAACTTGCGCAAGTCCACCTGTGAAGCCTATGAGTTCCACTCTTCCATCATCTCATGGGACCTTGACCATCATTTGTGTGAACTTCCCAATGCTCGATTAATTGAAAATGATTATAGGCTTTGGTTTGGTTTAATTTAGATTTAATTTAGATTATGGCCAATTTGACCCTTTAGGTCAATTTGGTTTAGGTTGGGTCAAGTTAACCAATTGGTCAAATTGGGTTCAATCATGGCTTTGGTCAAGTTCAATAAGTGATTTGGAATGAACTTGAGCCATTGGTTGCATTCAATTTGGATCAAATCATGATTTGTCCCATTTTGACTTTTTAGGCTAATTTGGGTCAACATAGGTCAAATGGAAAATTAGACTTGCTTTCGCTTAATTGAGGGTTTGGCCATTTTTAATTATTTATCATGAGTAGGTTTGAGTCAATGGCTTTAATCAATTTGGTATAGGATGGGTTTCGGTTAGTTTGGGTTTTGTTTGGGCTAAATGTTGACTTGGTCAATGGGCTAGGTTGACTTGGTTTAACCCAATTCAAGATAATTGATTAATCTAGGATGATTGTTGATCATGATATGGGGTTTGGATGGGCTTAATTCAATCCAATTTAAGTTGAATTAGAACTTGGCTCAAAAAGGTCTTTTAGGTCACTTTGGGTCAAGTAGACCTAAATGGGTCAATTGGCTTGATCATGGCTTGATTCAAGTTTAATTGAACTCACATATGGACTTAGGATGGAAATATAAATCCAATTTCAAGTGGTTTGTAGCCCTATAGAATTTGGTTTATATGATAATCTCAAGTTAAAAGGGGTGAACATGGGCTTGACTTAGGTTTGGATTGATAATTATAGTTTATGTTTATATTTGCAATAATGATTAAAGGAGTGATTGAATCATAAAGAAATCCATGGGTTTTGAGTTGATTTGGATATCATTTAGCCAATTTCAAGAAATTGGCTAAAAGGGCTAACATTGGGAATTTGATTTGATTTGGCTTTGGTTTTAACCATTTAGATTTATATTTCATTTATATTTGTGAATATAAATGAAGATATAAATGATTCATGAGAAAATCACTTGAGGTTGGAGTGATTTGGAAGCAAATTTGACCAAATTGAGGGATGTTGGTCAAAAGGGCTTAAGTAGGGAATCGATTTGGTTTGGTTTAGTTTGATTTGATTTAAATGACGGGCTTCATTTATATTTGTGAATATAAATGAAGGAATGATTGATTTATAAAGAAATCAATTGAGTTTGGGTTGATTTGGATTGAGATTTGGTTAAGCTTATGGAGACAGGTTCATATGGCTTAAGAAAGGTCTTGATTTGGTTTGATTTGAATGGTTTAAATTTTGATTTCATTTATATTTGTGAATATGAATGAAAGAATTATGGATTTATAAAGAAATCAATCAAATTTGATTTGTTTTGAAGAAGATTTTAGTTAAGCATATGAAGGTGCTTCATATGGCTTGGGAAGAGATTTTAGAATTTAAATTGATTTTGGATTTCAATCATTTAATTTGGGATTGGATTTGGAATTTGGGTTGGGATTTGATTTGAGATTGAGTTTGATAGTTGAGAAAATTAATTGAATTGGGGTTGATTTGAATTTGGTTAATGCTAAGTCCATAAGATAAAATCAAAGGGCTTAGGAAGTGAGTTGGAATTTGAATTTAATCATGGGTTTCAATCATTTGGAGTTGGATTTTATTTGGAATTTGAATTGGGGTTTGATTTGGAAGGAGGAAGAAAGGATTAAGTTTAAGGTTATAGGGTAGGCAAGTCTTCCTAAATCCCTATGGCATAACATCTTCCTATGGCTAACTCTTCTAAGTCTCTAGGCTTAGGTTAAGTGTTCACCTAATCACTAGAAGTGTCTTAAGACTAAGGAGCTCTTAGTGTCTACAAGAGTCCTAGATCTATGATGAGGAAGTTGAGAGCTCACTCCAAAAGTGTGGTCAACAAAAGGTGCCCAATAAGTGTGGTGCAACTAATCAGGCGCACTGCACGTATTGGTGTTGATCGAGATGACCCACAATGTCTGAATGATTGCAACCACTAACAGGGACTATCTACTCCTAAACTCGAGATGTAGAAGGAATCAAGATCTTAGTGCAATGTAACTCAACTCATGCCAAGGGCATAAGAGAGGAAACAAGGATCCACTAAGGGATCAATAATGTGAACCTTCCACTAGGGAAGCAGGTTCAAATTATCCACAAAGGATAAGAGTTGAGTTTGATATGATTTGGGTAGAAAAGATCCATTAGAGATGAGTGCATGAACCTTCTACTAGGGAAGCAGGTTTAGATTATCCATTAAGGATAAGGATTTGATTGGGTTTGATTTTATGAGGGCTCCACTGGGGAAAGGATATGATTCGTGCCTCGTTAGGGAGTAAATTTATTTAATTTGATTGGTGGGGAATCCACTGGGGATGAGAATTTAATTTGATTTGTGATGGCTTATGATTTGAGGCTCCACTAGGAAGAGGATATGATCTAGTTTTGAGGGCACATCTGCTGGAGATATGAGCTTAGATCCCCTGAGGATAAAGCAGATTTGAATTTGGACTCCTCTTGAGAGAGGATGGTGAATTAGATGAAATGGACACTGTCCGTGTATGATGGATTCACTAAGAAGAGCCTAACATCAGCCTAGTCCTATCTTAGATTTATAAATCCAAAGGGATAATCTACCGTTAGTAATACCACCAACCTAAGGGGTGCCTTTCAGCAGTCAATGTTAGGAAGAAAGTTTGTAGACTTACAACTTCAACAAGGAATCACAACAAATCGAACAAATACCGTCATCATGGTAGAAAAGAATGCATAATAAACTTAAAGCAAGGACCCAATAAGTAATACCCAACCTAAGGGAGACTACTAAGAGAGTGGCGACTCAAGGACTTATCTCAACTCAAAAGTAGTCAGGCGATTTGTACATGGAGTTTTGCTGACACTACCCTAAAGATAGAGTGACTGCTTGGGAAAAGGTACCGTTGGGGGTTTTCGTCTTAAAGATGTGTGTGTGTGTGTGTGTGTGTGTGTGTGTGTGTTTTGTTATTGTGTTTGCGTAGACCCTATTGGTGTGCGAGGGACCACACTGAGAAGGAGTTCATATTATCCTAGACCTATCTCAGACTTACTAGGCCAAGGGTGAATTTGCATATCCCCGAGACAAATTCTCCAATCACAGGGGTGGCTACTAGGAAAGGGGCACTGTCCAATCCAAGAGTAGCTAGGGTAGTCTATAAATTGGGTCGCTAAGGACATGATCCAAATAGAGTGCCCACAAGGGAGTGCCCACAAGAAAGCCTATAGGTATTTGGTGGCCAACTCAAGGAGAAAGCATAGCAGTCTTACATCTGCCAAGAGTGGTTTATCCACCATGTGGGTCGCCATCAGCATGGCGATAACCAACCAACCTAAGGTGCCCGTCAGTTTGCGACAATTAGTCTAAAAAGAAGGCATGTAGACTTATATCTCTCTAAAGCAGAACTGATTATGGGGATAATCTATCTTCGGCTCGATAGGTGCTATCCGACCTAGGACTGCCCATTGGTGTGTAACGACTATACTTAAGAAGAAAGCGTATAAAACTTATATCTTTTAAAGTAGGGACCAACCGCTGGGGCGAACCGTTGATGGTGCAAAAGATCAACCCAACCTAAGGGCGACTACCAAGTAGGGAGTCACAAAGAAGGACTGGACCCAAACTTGAAGTACTCAGGAGGAAAGGAACTG
Organism: Cymbidium sinense; assembly: GCA_021442155.1. Lineage (NCBI taxonomy): Eukaryota > Viridiplantae > Streptophyta > Magnoliopsida > Asparagales > Orchidaceae > Cymbidium > Cymbidium sinense. Next base: position 166,845,927 of record CM038218.1, on the reverse strand, counting down.
CTGGGGGACTTACCCTAATCCTCAACTTGACCAAGTTAGTTCATGATGGCTAGTTTAAGAAGGCGGGCAGACTTACATCCTCTCAAATGAAGCCAACATGAGGGTAGCTTACCAACCACGTAGTAAGGCCTACCATGTTAATAAGGCACTCGTCAGTGTGCAACGGTCAAACTAGGAAAGAAAGCATAGCAGACTTATATCTTATTGAACAAGGGACTAATGGGGTGACGTACTAGTATGGTAGCACGTCAGCCCTACCTAGAGCAGCTAATGAGTGAGTGTCATAGGGGGCTTACTCCCACATCAAAATCACCCGAGACAAAAGATGTGTTTGTGTTCTTATTATATATACTCAACCAAGTGAATCCATGATGGCTAGTTTAAGAAGAAGGCATAGCAGACTTTCATCCTCTTAAATAGAGCTAACATGAGAGTAGCTTACTGACCTCATAGTAAGGCCAACCATGCTAACAAGGAGCTTGTCGATGTACATTGGTCAAGTCAGGAAGGAAAGCGTAGCAAACTTCCATCCTCCTGAATAAGGGGCCACTAGGGTGACACACTAGCAGGGTAACACGTTAGCCCGACCTAAAGCAGCTAATGAGTGAGTGTCATAGGGGCTTCCTCCCACATCAAAGTAGCTAAGACAGAAAATATGCATGTGTGTTTGTGTTTTGAAAGAAGTAATAGGATGCTGCTCGAGTTCCTTACACCTACCCTAAACACATCATGGCAGATTCACAAGTAAAGATATTTCTAAACAACTATGAAGAGATGAAATTTAAAAAGAAAAGAAGTTTTCTTGATAATTATTTTCAAATAAGATTTTTGGATAATATTTTTTCAGGTAGAGCCTGTTGATTGGAAGCATAGGGCACTATCCTTTATAATTTATGAGCTGATAGGATCTTCCTTGGTAGGCCTTTTCTATGGTGAAAGGACCTTCTCAAGGGGGTCCAAGCTTGCCTCATATCTTTTGATGGGCAATAATTGGCTCCTTAGAACTAAAACAAGGTCTCCTACTTGAAAAGCTCTAGGGTGGACCAACTTATTATGAGCTTGAATCATTTTGGCTTTATACAACTCGAGGTTCTGGTATGTCAGGAGGCATCTCTCCTCTAAACCTTCGAGCTCTTCTAACTACAACTTGGCATTCTACTCCGTTGTGATTTTTCTACCACAGCTATCGTCAATGATGGGAGTTGGACTTCTAATGGTAGAATTACTTTAGACCCATACAATAAGGAGAATGGGATAGATTGAATTGGAGTCATGTATTTGGTGCGATAAGCACACAAGGCTTCAACTAACTGCTCATGCCACTACCACTTGTTATCATCGAGTGTCTTTTTTAATATTTGGATGAGAGTTTTGTTGAAGGCTTCTACTAAGCTATTTTCCCTCGAGTAATAGATGATAGAATATCTCCATTCTATGCTATCTCTCCAAGCAAAGCTATTGATTTTAATGCTCTTGAATGTAGTACGATTACCGGATATAATTCATCGAGGCACCCAAAACCTATATACGATATGATTCTTGAAAAATTGGAGCACATGCTGAGATATGACCTCTCTAAGTGAGATCACCTCCGCCCACTTGGAAAAGTAGACAGTGGCAGCTAGAATGCATCGGTGACCCTTGGAAGAAGGAGGATTAATCAGACTCACTATGTCAGTACCCCAACACTCAAATGGCCATGAGGCCAATGTAGGATGTAGAATATTGGGTGGTTGGTGTAGGAACACACCATGTACTTGACATTGGTGGCATCTCCTAGCTACGCCCATGCAGTCTGTGATCATCGAAGTCAAATAGTATCCTAGTCTATTGATCTTGACTTTCATCTTCAGACTAGATTCATGTGTTCTACATAAACCTGAGTGTACCTCAGTCATGATCTTATGGGCTCCATGTTTGTCCAAATAATGTAACCACAAATGATCAAAAGACCACCGGTATAAGGTGCCATCCACGAGAGCATAGGAAAGAGCTTTCTGCTTCACCTGATGTGATAGTAACTTCTCTTGAGGTAGTTTACCTATATATAAGTAATCCATGAATGGTTGCCTCCAATCTGACTCATCGTCCTTTTTGGCAACAACAACATCCCCTTAAAGAGAGAGTCTGTTATAGAATTCAATGTCAATAAGGGATATGACTGGTCTATTTTGGACCCTTATTGGTATGGACTCGTCTTCAGGACAAGCCAGCTCCTTCGCAAGCTTGGCCAATGCATCTACTACTGCATTTTTTCCTCGAGAATCTTGTAAATGGTAACTTCTGGGATTTGGGCCAGCAACTCAATTGTATACTTATGATAATGATGGAGTTTAGGCTTCATAATTTTGCAGGACCCAGCAATTTGATTGATAACTAATTGAGAATCCTCAAAGATGTTGATGCTCTGAATGCATAGCATAATGGTTAACTCCAGAATGACAATCAGAGCCTCATATTTGGCTTCGTTGTTGGTGCATGGATTGGACAGATGATATGAAAATCTCATCATAATGCGGTCTAGAGTTAGGAGAACTATTCCTACCCTTGCCTTTCCTGGAAGAGTAGATTATGGTTCTTCTCCTTTGAAAGGAAGTCACACCATCAAAATACATCTCCCAATGATGAATTCTAGTGTCCCCTAAGTTCATAATTTATTTATCGGGAGGTCATCACTAAGTGGGGAATCAGTAGGAAGTGAGTGTGCTACTAAGAAATCTGCTAGTGATTGTCCTTTCATCATACGGAGGGGTACAAATGTGGTATCAAACTGCGACAAAATCATGGACCAATGCGCCAACCGTCTGGATAGCATCACTCGTGTCATGAGATATTATAGTGGATTAATCCTAGAGATCAAATTTACCTTATGAGAAAGCATGTAATGTCATAGCTTTTGAGAAGCAAAGATTAAAGCCAGGAAGTGCTTTTCAATAGGTGGGTAGTTTGCCTCAGTAGGGATTAGATGACGGCTGAGATAGTAGAGTGCATTCTCTTTCCCTTTATCATTGGTTTGAGCCAACAAAGTGCTAAGGGAGTCATTTAATGTAGTAATATATAATACCAATGGCTTGCCTGGATAGGGGCTGCTAGAACTGATGGCGTAATCAGGTAGTGCTTGATGTCTTTGAAAGCATACTAGCACTTATCATCCCACTTGAACTTAGCATCTTTTTTGACAAGTGCTGAGAATGGCTGACATCTTCTTGATTGGTTGGAAATGAAGTGTCTTGGATATGCCAACCACCCTTGAAATGATCTGAATTGAGTTAGACTTTTAGGGGATACCATTTCTAAGATAGCCTTGATCTTCTCTGGGTCAATTTCTATTCCCCGGTGTCAGACAACAATCCCTAGGAATTTCTCTGAAGCTACTCCAAATGCACACTTCAGGTGTTTCATTTTATGGTTAAATTATCTTAAACATTTGAAAACTACTTACAAGTCAAAGAGATTGTCTTCCTTTTCTTTGCTCTTGACTAAAAGATCATCAACGTAACATTTGACTTGATGATGAATGAGTTCATTGAAGATCTGAGTCATGGCCCGCTGGTATGTGCACCGACATTTTTAAGGCCGAAAGGCACGACCTTATAACAATAGATTTCGATCGGGGTTTGAAAAGCAATATTTTTCTCATCCTTGGGAGCCATCTTAATTTGGTTGTAGCTAGATGACCCATCCATGAAAGAGAATACCGCATGAGATGAGACAATGTTCACCATCAACTCTGGTATAGGAAGTGAAAATTCATCCTTAAGACATGCCTTATTCAGATCCCTAAAATCAGCATGTATGCGAATTTGGTCATTCTCTTTCTTAACTGGAATAACATTGGCCAACTAGGTGGGATATTTCTCTTCCCTGATAAAGCCAATATCGATCAGTTTTTTATTTCAAAAATGACCTGCTGCTCAATTTCTAATCGCATGCATCTAGGTGCTTGCTTGATAAGGTTAGCATTAGGATTTATTGCTAATTTATGGACTGCTACGTTAGGAGATTGTTGACCTCACTTTTGGAGTGAGCTCTCAACTTCTCCATCTTAGACATAGGACTCCTCTAGATATTAAGAGTTTTTTAGTCTTAAGACACTTCTAGTGATTAGGTGAATACTTAACTTAACCTTAGAGACTTAAAAGAGTTAGCCATAAGAATAAGTTATGCCTTAGGGGTGTTAGGAAAACTTACCTACCCTATAGCTTAAAGCCAATTCTTACTTTATTCTTTCAAGTCAAACTTCAAATCCAAATCAACCTCAAATTCAAATCAACTTCAAACTCAAATCAATTCCAAATCATTCAAATAAATTCCAACTTAAATGATTTTTCTCAAATCATTCAAATCAATTCCAAAAATCTAAATCACTTCAAATTAAAAAAAAAATTCTCATAGCCCATTTATATTCTCATTATATTCACAAATATAAATGAAATATAAATTCAAATAATCAAAACTAAATCAAAAGTCAATTCCAAATCCAAAAATCTTTCCTAAGTTAATTTGATTTCATCTTATGGACATAGCTCAAATCAAATCCAAATCACTGCAAATTCAAGAGATTTTCTCATAACCCATTTATATTCTCATTTATATTCACAAATATAAATAAAATATAAATGCAAATGACCAAAACTAAATTCAAAACTCAAGCCCAATTCTAACCTAAATCCAACCTATACCCTTTCAAGTTAAATTCTTGAACTTAACCAAATAATCCCCATATCAATTCAAACCTTTGGATTTTCTCTTCAAACAATCAATCCTTCAATCATAAGCCCAAATATAAACATAAACTTCAATCGTCAAACCAAAATCAAACTAACCCAAGTCAAACCGATACTCACCTTTTTGACTTGAAATTGTCAAATGAATCAAAACCCATTTGACTTTAAATCACTTGCAATTGGATTTATTTCAATCATAAGTCCATATCTAAGTTCAACCAAACTTGAAACAAGCCTTGATCAAGTCAATTGACCTATTTAGGCTCACTTGACCCAAAGTGATCTAAAGTACATTTTTGAGCCAAATTCTAATCCAACCCAAATTGGAAAGAACTAAGCCCATCTAAGCCTCACATTGTGAGCAACAATCACCCTAAGATGATCAATCACCTAAATTGGGTCAAACCAAGTCAAACATAGCCTTTGACCAAGTCAACAATTAACCCAAATGAAACCTAAACTAGCCAAAATTCATCATAGGCCAAATTGATTGAAACCATTAATCTAGACCAATCCAAAATCAATTATTGAACATGACCAAGTCATCATTTGAGACAAACCTAGCCTAATTGGTCACTTAACCCAAGTTGACCTAAAAGTCAAAAAGGGTCAAATCTTGATCTAAGCCAAATTGATTGCAACCAATGGGTCAAATTCATTCTAAATTATTTGTTGAACTTGACCAAAGCCTCAATTGGTCAACTAGACCCAACCTAGCCCAAGTGATCATGAACTCAACTTGACCTAAAAGGTCAAATCAACTTGAAATCAAACCAAACTAAAATTGATTGAAACCAAAGCTTGCAATACATTTCAAATGATCAACCAAGCCTAAACCAACCCATGACCTAACCCAATTGATCAAATCAATTGGTCAACTTGACCCATTTGACCTAAGTGAACTCAGATGAACCAAAATCAAATATAAATCAAATTGAACCAAAATAATGACACCCATAGGCTACAAATAATCATTTGAACTTGACTTAACCCATGGTTTGACCAATTGGTCAACTTGACCCATTTTAACCTAAATGGGTCAACTTGAGCCAAATCATATCAAATCAATGCCAAATTCATTGAAAATTAGCACAACCAATTTTCAATCATTCCAAATATGCCCAAATCAAAATCAAAGCCAAATGACCATTTTACCCCTAGGTCAAATGGTAACCTATGATCAAATTCACTTGGAATTTGATCATATTCCAACTTAAGACCACTTGGCATCCTTCTAGTGGACCATTTGGACACCAAGGAGGGTGGTGCACATGACCCTATGGGTTTGGCTTAGCCATGACCCAACCCAAGGCCAAACTGACCACTCCACTAAAAATTCTCCACATGAATCAGCTCCCACACTCATTTAACACAGTTGCACCTCCACACTTCCACTCCTCTGCCAAAATCGAAGCACTTGGCACTCCTAACAACCAAAACAATCCATTCAATCTCCTCAGTTTGATCAAAATGGCAAGGCAAGCTTCGGCCGTCCAATCCAAGTGGGTTGGAGGGGGGGGGGTATACTTCCCCTCATTTCCACTCAAAACCATCTCTCTACCATTCAATTGAGCTCAGAGGATCAAAGGAAAACTTCTCCAAGTTTCCCAAGCATTCCCAAGCTCATTTGAACTTCTCCTTCTCGATTTCCTTAATAGCCGAAATAAAGGAGGTGAGGGAAATTTCAAACTCACTCAATTCTCAACTAATGTCCAATTTACTTTGCAAGCACCATCAAGGAGGCAAGTCGAGCTCACCCAAGGTGTTTTTTAAGCATCCAAGCCACGGGAAGGGAGACCTAGACCAAAGTCGCAAGCCGTTGATGCAAGCTTTGGTCAATTGGAAGATCCACTTCATCTCAAAGCTTGAAACCTTCAACAGAACTTCATCTCCACTAGACGAAGCTACCTCCATAGTTGGAAGTGCCGATGATAGCCTCCGGTGAGGTATGACTCAAAATCAAGCTCCTATTGAAAAATGCTTGGTCCTTTGTGAAGGGAATTGTAATCCCATTAAAATTCCATCACTGGATCTTCTTCTCTATGCTTCTATATGGTGTGGGTTGAATCCTAGCCTTATTTGAGCTCAAGTGAGCTCGAATCAAGCATGGAGGACGGATAGTCTCCGTCTCCCACAAGCAAAGGCAAGGATGAATCATGGACCATCCATCCGCATGTTTTGGATGGACGAATTAGATAGACTGATGATTTAATCCTTTATAATTACGGTTTAATCCTCATCGATCCGATCGATGGCCTGTGGGAAAGAGAAGCCTTTGCGCCAACTGATTTGATAACTTAAATAACCAATCTCATCATGCCATGTGGAAAGCTCGTGCCGCATCAGTAACTCACGTGACGCTGATGAGATTAGTTATATAATTAGGTTATTTAATTACCTAATAATCATAGAAACTTCATAAATTCATAAATAAATATAGAAAAATCCAAAAAAGGCAAACTCAACTTCATTTTAAAGATAATTCGAAGGGGAATAATATAAAATTAAGTTTAATGGATTTTAAATAGTAACCTTCATTCAATTTAGGTTTTATTGAAAATGTAATTAGGCTAATTACTCCTTAATTATTTCAATAATTAATTTAAAACTCCCTAGGGTTAATTAGTGGGATGACCTCTTCCTCCCATGATTTTCTTGGAATTTATTATTGGATTAATTTAGGTAATTGCTTGTTTCATCTATAATCACTCCCTTAATCAATTAAATTATTAATCAACCTATTAAGTGGCCATAAATTCATTAATTAAGTTTTTTAATCATTAGTGAATGAACTTAGGGAATGAGATTAGGATTTCTTCTCCAAATATTTTCCCCTAAGTTTATTTCATTTGGATAAAGACATAATTAATTTGCGAATTGATTAATGATTTAATCACTTCATTAAATAGGTTGATTAACCAAACTCAAAGCCAAAATTAATTCAAAAACTTAATTAATTAATCATTCTCTTATTTTGGGTAGATCCTTAGCGTTCAAAACCTAAAGGTTTTAAGAAAATCATATCCAACTCACACATGTGGGATGGTTATGAAAGTACTTAATTAAACCCTTTAGCCTAAATAATCAATAATTATGAGCCAATTACATTAGGCGCCTTTTCTTCTTATGAGCATTCCTAATTTAAATTCCATGTGGTTGCATATCATATGTTGGCTCATAATTGTTAAAGTGATGTAGGTATAGGGTAATTTGATTTAATTTACACCTTAACCTAAACAAAACATAAAATCAATCTAATCATCCTAAAATTAAACTAAATTAATTAACACATGTGGGAAATGGGTTAGGACCAGCAAACCCTTTTCACAAATCCTAAATCAATAACATTCAAAACTAAAACAAAAGCATCCTTAAGCAACTTTGATTCACCTTGAATAATCTTATCTTGTAGGATTGTCCTTAGGAATTAATTAGGGTGAATGAAGTCATATGCTTGTATCACTTTATTTCTTTCTAAGCATGCTAATTGTTTCATGCCATGAAATTATGCATTCATGCCTTTGAAAAATCAAATTAAATGAAATGTTTCCTTTATGTCAAATTGCATGCCTTGGCTAAAGTAAGAATTTGAGTGACTATTGTCATTATTAAATCAAAAACTATTTTCAAAATTCATAAATCAAAGATTATAAATGAAGGTATGCTACTTATAAAAACGTATGAGCTTGCATATGATTATAAGTATGATGTGTATTTGTGTTGTTTCCTTCTTTTCTCTTAACATAGATTTAGATTTTCAAAATGTATAGTTCATTTGAAAAGAACATAACACTTGCTTAAATCTATTTCTATGCATTTTTGTGTTATGACTTAGGAAGGATCTTTACATTTACACATGTAAATTTCATAACCAAATCAAACAAAAATCTTTTGCATGACTCTTCATACATTTGCTTTCTTTTTGTACATGCACATGTATTTAAGAAAAGTGGTATATTAGTCTAAACATCCCGGGATCATTCATATGCATGGTAAACACGTTGGAAAGAAATAAAGTATTATGTGTTATGTGATAGTAATTTATCTTAATTAATCCTAAGATGATTGAACAGGTTTATTTAGAGCAAATCTAAACTTAGAATTAATTAAAACATATAATAAAATATTCTATAAAGAAAAACCACTAATGAATTTACCTTAGAAATTACTTAAGGTATGATGAGAAGTTCTTCTCTTTCTTCTCTTTACAACACTTAGTAATTAAATGTAGGTTAATTCAAACCAAATCAAATCATCAAATAAAATTGACCAAATTAACTAAAAAATTTAAAATGAAATCACTCTCTAAGTTGAATCCTTTCACACTTAGAAAACTCCAACTTTAAAGCCTAGCTAAGACATGCCACACAAGCCTTAAATGACACACACATTAGCTAAGTCACCATTTCTAGCTCTATGTTAGGGTGATGCATGATTTGATGCCTGATTTTGTTTTATGATGTAATATTTTAGTGGATGTTGGGTGTATGTGCATAGACTTGATGGAGGGCAATCTCATATCTTCTACTGGATTGTGCTTGGGGCACAGTAATAAAAATATAAATGCTTTCGTGCTGTATATACCCTAAGCATGCTAAAAATAGGTCGTGGACTTGGTTACCCATGTGCTAAGTCTAATTTATTCATATAATTTCTTGGGATGTGTGGTGTGTTTAGCTAATCTTTATTTTGCAGGTTTTAATTAGATTTACTTTTTTCCATTTTTATGTAATTTTATAATTAAGATTTGGTCATAAGACTAAGTCTTATGCACCATGTGAAGCCTTTGGATCAACCATATTCCAACCAAGCCAAAAGAAAGAAAGGAAAGAAGCAAATCAAACATGAAAAAAGAAGAATGAAGAAATGAAGAATGAAGACCCCCATAACATAAATTCCTTCTAAGTTGTGATTATTCATTTGTAATCGGGGTTGTATAAGGGTAGAGCTCGGCTACCCATTTCTTTTTGAGTTTTCGTGGTGGAGCCGACAATAAAGGCTTTTTATTTTTTTGCACTGGCTTTATAAAATTGTTTGATGTTTGTTTAGCTTATGCATTAAGATGGCATATTTTTCTTAGTTTCTTCATTATTTGATGAGTCGCCTAGATGCGATTAGCCTCTTAGGGAAAAATAAATTTTTTGTCCAATTAATCAAGTCAAAATTAAAATTTAATAACTCATAACCTCACATAAAGCCTAGGTTATAAATTAAGATAATAAAAGATTTATCAACCCCTTAATTAGATGTTGCATGTTTCACATCATGCATAAAATCATCTTGCTTCACTCTTGCTTATGGAGGGCTTCCACCTTTGTCAGAGAACATGGCATAACCTTTGAGAGCCATGGTAAAAATACTCCTCTTTCTTGCTGATTTTGACCCATAACCAATTTCATGCATTAGTATATGAATCCCATAGCGTCAAAAAATTGCCCAAAATCAAAATAAAATATAACAAAATTTGCATTAGATTTAAGTCATTATTCATGCCCTACATAATCTAGTCTATTATGGAGTGTGTTTAAGGACTTAACTCTTTTCTTAAATCTTTAGCCATCTTGCAAAAGCATAAGACTTGCCTACATGTATTTAAAATCGTAGGAGGAGTTAGTTGGTCCACCCAGCATTGTAAGTCCAATAGTGGTTTATCCTCTCTTGTGGAGGTAAACTATATGCCCATTTTCACCTTAAATTTAGGTCATACTTTGGTCCTCACTAAAGCTCCTTAGATTTAGGATCTGAGGTTGTTGTTTCTCTTTGCGGGCTACAAGCATAAATCCTCACCTCTTAGGCATTTCTACAACCTTGTGTTGTGGAATTGTAAGTCCTAGATTTCTAATAAAAATTTAACTTAAACAAATAATTCTCCTCAATTTCAAAAATATAAAGCCCAACCATAGGATAGTTTGGGATGCTAGTTTCCTAGCATCGTGAGCATACCCTACTTATCTCCCTTTGGTAATAACCCCTCCTTTTGATCAAGTCATTTGATCTTCCAAAATAACCAATTGATTGATAGTCTTATCTTGAAATCTTTGGAGACAATGATCATTTATCTTAATCGAGAATATTCTTAAGAAATCTCATTCTTTAGGATGTAATTAAGTATTGGAGCTTTCCTCCATAGGAAACTTAATGAACACAGTTTAAAATATACCCCACTTTACTTTTCTATGTAAAGTAGGGGAAGAATCTCTAGCACATTCAAAGACCCATCGTCCTTAGGATTCTTTATTAGGTGATTAGGTCTATTGTACGATGGTGACTTTTATCTCTCGAGATAGTATATCATTCCTAAATGTCATACCCGATCACCCTAATAAGAACATCTGCGGATCTACGTGGTATCCAACAAGCGTATTTTTATTTTCATTTATTTTTCAAGATAGATGAAGATAAAAATTCACGATAGAGATAAACCAGGCATTTTCTCTTAACTCAATACAAAGTAGTCCATAAATTCAGTCAAATAGCTTGACTAAGTCATTGGTTTCTTCTTCATTCAATAAGGAACTAATGTATGTCGGACGTAGATCTTCTTTTGTTCAAAAGTTGATTTCTTTGAGTTCGTCAATGGTTGATTTGATTTCTTCTTCAAACTTTGGCAGTGCATCTTTGACTTCAAGCTCATTTGGGTCATCTAAATTTTCTAAACATACCTCCTCATAAGAGTTAGCTTGATTTGATAAGAACCTATCAGACTCCAAATGATTGGTGAAGACTAGGCAATGGCTATCATCATCGACTGAACCCACTATACCAAATCTTTGTCCTAGTCTTGATTGAGAATATCTACTTTGGTTTTCCCATAATCTTTCAAAGTAATTCGACTTTTGTTTAGACCAAGTATGTGAGATTAACCGCTTCTTTGCCAAATTAAGAACACAAGGTGAATATGAATTAAAAGGCAATTGTATTTCATATGAATCATCCTCAAGTTCTACAATGGCTTCTTGACTTAAGGATGATGCTCCCAAAAAAACCTCTTTAGCTTAACATCTATGAATGACTTAGGGACCTCTCTAACTGAAAATGGCTTCAAATCTCCTTTGACACAATATTCGATTCCACCTCTTCAAAATTTGTTGCACTGATGTAGAGAGGATGGAACCGTGTTGTTTTCATGTATCCAAGGCCTACCAAGCAAAGTAGTGAAGAATGTATCAGAATCAATTATGTAGAATTTGGCTTCTATCTTCCAGTCATCTATCTCTAATGGCAACATTATGGAGCCTAAAGCCCTCTCGCCTTACTTATTGAATCTTCTCAACATCATCTGATCTCCTCAAAGTTCGGAGATATCAATCCTCAATTAGGCAAGGGTCTTTAGACTTATAATGTTCACTGATGCACCTGGATCAACTAACATCTTAGAGGGTCTAAATCTGCCCATGTCTACTATGTTGTAGAGGGGACGGTTGTGCTCGGTGTCCCCAAAAGAAGGTCTTCATTAGTGAATGTAACTCCATGGGTTTCTCTTAAATAACATGCCTCTTCTCCAATAGCATTGAGCTAAGCATATTTTGAATGAGAAGGTTTTGATCAATGACTCTCATCTCTTTGGATAAGACAAGGGTATCATATATGCTTAGCTTAGTCGGCAACTTTCTCGTGAGAGTGAGACAGTAGTCAACTGGTCCTCCACAAGCATATCCATAAAGGAGCATCCTGTGGAGAGGCTACCGATCGCTAGAACTAATGACTTGCTTACCATTATCTTGAGGTGTAGAACTTTGCCACTATGAAGGTTGATTTAGTGACTTCATGAGATAGTTTAGTGGAAAGTTCTACCGCCATCGTTCACCTACAACTTCCTATAGATTATCTGAGTCGATGACTCCAAATCAATCTCAATGGGGGAACCCGAGTGATTCAGGAATGGATAATCCATTTCTAAATTAGAAGAAGAAGAAGAGTGATCAAAATAAGAGTTATTATTAATTATACTTGGAGAGAACTCTATAGGAATAAAATCAGGCAGATCATCAAAAGTGGCATAAATGTAAGTGGAATCAGCTCACTTCATTGATTTCTTAGATTTTGATGAAGGTATAAATAAAATTCAAGTAAGTAGTAAGGGGATTTGGCACCTCCAATATAATATAGCTAAGAAGAACGGGAGGAATCAGAAATGAACTATGAAAGAAAATCGACGATGGTTGCATTATTCTATCTCAAGTGGAGGTTGTCACTGCTGCTGCTAGGCTCCAACCTCCCTCAAGTTATCCTTAGTAACTTACAAACCTTTCTTAGAGTTGGAGATTTGAGTTGCTGTGCACAAGGAAATTTTCATCAAATAATTTTCTTTGAGGTTCGTAGTTATATCCTAACCTTCCTTTGTCTTAAGGATCGCATGTATCCTCAAGGATTACTCTAACATAACTAGAAGGTTGTTCAAATAGGTATTCCTTTGGGATGATGATGGCACCCTACTTGAAGCTACTCACCCTTAAAGGTAATGCAATCTTCTAAGACATGGCCTAACATGGTGGTAGGGCAGTTTGGATCATGACTCTTGCTTATCCTCCCTTAGCAATTAGAATGCTTTTAAGAGATTCTTAAAGATCTTCTGACTACCTCTCTAAATGAATAAGGTTCATTCTATCAAGAAGAGTAGGTAAGTAATAGTTACTAGTGGCGTAGGGAATATTATGCTAATGAGGAGGCACATGATGGTTGCTTGGCAACCAGAGGTGGCCTGATGATGGTGAGGTGGTGGAGAGAGGGGGCACAGAGAGCCTTCGGGCCTGTCCAACCCACCTTGCCAACGTGACCCCTATTTTCTCAAATGCCTTCGAGGTTCTACCCACCGAAAGATAACTATTTGGCCTCTTCTTGTAGACTAGCCACCTTATTGATTACTTTCTTAGTTTTAAAAACCCTTGAGTATTAAAGCAACCGAGCCATGGATGTTTTTCAAGAGAATTTCTATAGTGTGATGTTCAGACACCTGTGGTTCACATTTCAGGTTTCACCACCTGAGAATGTAAACAACAAGGGATTCATCGGGGACTTGCATCATTACAATAAGATAGCCTACAGTAACCCTTTGATGAGCTCTAGCAAACTTCTTAATAAAGAGGTGCTCTAACTCAAGAATGTTTATCGAACTTGTAGTTGATACCCAAATGCAACCGCTAACATACAAAACAATCTAAAAGAAGGTGTCATTACCTCTAACGCGAAAATTCTAAAATGTGTAATGTGTTGGTGAGGGTTCCGACTGCCATCAATAATTTTGAAAGAAGAAAGCACAAAACCCTTAGAATATTAGACTGCATTAAATTCCTCCGGGTAGGGTCTACCCTTTGGAACTGATGAGCCACCTCGGGCTTGTGCCAGCTGTTGACCTCACTTTTGGAGTGAGCTCTCAACTCCCTCATCATAGATCTATGACTCTTATAGACACTAAGAGTTCCTTAGTCTTAAGACACTTAGTGATTAGTGAACACTTAACCCAACCAAGACAGTTAGCTATAGGAATAGGTTATGCCTTAGGGATTTAGGAGAACTTGCCTACCCTATAGCCTAAACCTAATCCTTGCTTCCTTCTTTCAAACAAAACCTAAAATTCAAATCTAAATTCCAAAATAAAATCCAACTTCAAATAATTGAAACCCTTGATTAAATTCAAACTCCAAATCTTCTAAGTATTTTATTTTCTGGACTTAGCCTTAACAAAATTCAAATCAACACTAATCCATTTAATTTTCTCAATTATCAAATTCAATTTCAAATCAAATCCCAATCCAAATTCTAAATAAACTCCAAATGATTGAAATCCACAATTAAATCCAAATTCTAAAATCTCTTCCTAAGCCATATGAACCACCTTCTATGCTTAGTCAAAACTCCTTAAAACCAACTCAAGCTTACTTGATTTCTTTATAAATCAATCATTCCTTCATTTATATTCACAAATATAATTTAAATCCAAATTAAAACCCTTCAAAATAATCCAAAATAAATCAAACCAATTCAAAATCCAAGTTAGCCTTTTTTGACCTACATCCTTTAATGTGGTCAAATTTGCTTCTAAATCACTCCAAACTCAAGTGATTTTCTCATAACCCATTTATATCCTCATTTATATTCACAAATACAAATGAAATATAAATTCAAAAGGCCCAAAATAAATCCAAATCAAATCAAATTCCCAATTTTATCCCTTTTAGGCAAATTCTTTAACTAGGCTAAATGATACCCAAATCAACTCGGAACTCATGAATTTCTTCATGATTCAATCATTCTTACAATCATTAACCCAAATATAAATATAAACCACCATTATCAAACCAAACCCAAGTCAACCCAAGTCAAGTCCATGTTGACCCTTTTGACTTGAAATTATCATATGAACCAAAACCCATTTAGCTCCAAACCAATGCAATTGGATTTATATTTCAATCCTAGGTTCATGTGTAAGTTCAACTAAACTTGAATAAAGCCATGATCAGCCACAAACCCATTTAGGCTCACTTGACCCAAAGTGACCTAAAGGACCTTTTGAACCAAGTTCTAATCCAACCCAAATTTGGATTGAACTAAGCCCATCTAAAACTTCAATCATGATCAACAATCATCGTAGGGTGATCAATTGCATTGAATTAGGTCAAACCTAGCCATTGATCAAGTCAACATTTAACCCAAATTAGCCAAAATATACTGTATGCCAAATTGATTAAAATCATTGACTCAAATCCATTCATAATCAATGATTGAACATGGCCAAACCATCAATTGAGCCAAACCAAGTCCAATTGGCCATTTGACCTAAGTTGACCCAAATTGGCCTAAAAAGTTAAAATAGGTCAAATCATGATTTGATCCAAATTGATTGCAACCAATGGCTCAAGTTCATTCCAAATCACTTATTGAACTTGACCAAAGCCATAATTGAGCCCAAGTTGACCAATTGGTCAAACTTGACCAAATTGACCTAAAGGATCAAATTGGCCAAAATTTAAATTAAATCCAAATTAAACCAAACCAAAGCCTACAATCATTTTCAATTGACAAATTGAACTTGACTAAACACTTAACCCAACCTAATTTGGTCAAATTGGTCAACTTGACCAACTTGACCCTTTTGAATCCAAATGAGTCAAATCCAAACCTAGGCCAAATCAATTTAACCAACCCAAATCATCATTTGAACCTAACCCAAGCCTTAGTTTGACCCAATTTGACCAATTGGTCAACCCAACCTAACCCAAATGAACCCATTTTGACCAAATGAAGCCAAATCACTCCAAACCAACTCATGGGACCTTAGGACTTGGTCAAACCCGACCCAAACATGTCCTAATTCATTCCCAAATTAGCCCAAATCCATAGTGGTCCCCACCAAGGGAATTAGCCATCAAACCATGGGATTTAAGCTTCAAAACCAATGGATCCAAGCCAAGTCAACTATCCCATCCTCATGGAAGCCCCTTCACACTTGAAAGAGCCTTCCCATGACCCACCTAGCCCACCTAAGCCACCCTAGGTCAGCCAAGGACCTTTCGGAGGTGACTTGACTCACCTCCAACCAAACTGAGCACCCATTGGTTCCAAACCTTGCAACCTTGGCACAATGCATCCATGGTAGCCTCCCATCACTTCTCCTATCCCTAGCGTGTGGCCTCACCCTGATGGAGATAAGTCCAGTGGCCAGACGGCAGTGAACTGGTGCAAATTGTGCGCATGCTGCCATCTGTCCAACATGAGTAATTGAGAGGTATACCCCCTCAATTCGAGCAGCAAACACAGGCAATTGCAATGTGTGAATCCCCAAGCCAATTTTGAAGCCTCTCAAAGTGATCCCAAGCATCTTCAAGCCCTCCTCGATCAACATTGCCCATTTCTGAGCAAAACTGAAATAAGACATCCATATCCCTGAGCAGTACTCCCTTGAAGCCAAACGAACCATTTTCTGAGCTCCCAAATGGCTGGAGGTGCGACTTCGATCAAAGCTGAATCCTTCACCTATGTGGATTGGTCGATCAAGCATTCCACACCAAATCAAGCTTGGACATCTTCAACAAGGCCTCACCTCAACTAGGCGAAGCTACTTCCAACGACCCATCGGTAGACATTAACTCCGGTTAGGTAATTTTACAAATCGATCCTTATATGCAAAAATGGGTTGGTCTTTTTTGAAGAGAATTTGAACGTCATGAGAATTTCACTGTTCTATGTGCATCCCCTTTCCTTCCGAAGGTGTGGGATCAGTTTGATCCCAATCCCAGCACAGGTGAGCTCAGATCGAACGAGGAAAGTCACACCGTGCTTGTCTTTTACCGCTCACGAAGAAGGAAGATCATACACCGTCCATTCTATGTGATTAGAACGGGTAGCTGTGATTATATCATGGTAGATCCCTGCTATTTTTCCCCAACCACGGATCTTCATTGGTCATCCGATCTTAGACACGGTCCGGAAAGCTGCGTCCAGAGTCGACCGGATGACAACTTAAATAGCAATCCTATCACGCCATGTGGAAAGCACGCGTCAGTGCCACATGGCTCGATGGGATTAAGGCTTAATTAGACTATTTTAATTAATTTTTAAGGCTAAAACTTCCTAAATTCATAACTAATTGTGGAAAAATCTAAAAAATGTAAACTTTGGCTCATTTCAAAGGTATTTCAGAGCAGAATCTAGAAAAATTATTATTAATTGATTTTGAATAGTGATTTTGTCTTAATTAATGTTCAATTAGAAATTTAATTAGCTTAATTATCCCTTAATTAAGCATCCAATTAATCTCAAATTTTTTTGGATGTCTAGGGTGATGACCTCTGCCTCCCCTATTTTTTTGGGATTTTACTGGTGCTTAATTAGGAAAATTAATTGATTTAGCCTTAATCACTCTCCTAATTTAATTAGTGATTATTAGTGAATGAACAGTAGTTTAATTAATTATTTAAGCCTAATTATCTCTGTTGAATAGTAAGGGAGCTTAGGGAGTGTAATTGGGATATCTTTCCTAATTCATTTCCTAATTTTCCTTCACTTTTTGGAATTTAATTAGCTAATGATTATTGGGGTAATTAATTACTTAATTAATTTATTAATATCCAAGACAAAAATCAAAGCCTAATTGAGTGTTTGAAATGGCTTAGGGATTGAGGATTGAGGCCTTGTCCTTGATCCCTTTCCCTAAGCTAATTTCATCATTCTAATCAAAATATAATCAAAGAATCCAATCAACTAGTTAATAAACTTGATTTAACTCAATCTAAAATTCACCTCACACCTAAGAATTCTTTAATAAATCTTGGGTAACTCCTTGGGTGTTCAATAATCCAAGGTGAGAGATAATGAAATTATGGTTAGCTCACATGTGTGAGAAAATCATAAAAGTAGTTAAGTGAGATCCCTTAAGCCTAATTAACTATTAATCATAAGCCAATTGCATTAGGACCCTTTCATTTCTTAGGAGCATTGCAAATTTACTTTTCATGTGGTTGCATATCATATTGGCTTATTATTAACTAGTTAATTAACTTAAGGTGATATAAGTAAGGGTTAATTAATTCACTTAATTCATACCTTAACCTAATTACAACATAATATCAACCTAAAAATTCTTCATTAAACCAAATTAATTCACACATGGGAAATTGGATTATGATTAGAAAATCTCTTTCATATTTCCTAAATTAAATCAAACTCAAAGTTAAAAATATCTTTAAAGAACTTTGGTACATTTTTAATTGCCTTATTTAATATGATTATCCTTATGAATTAATTAGGATGAATGAGATCATGTGCTTATATTCCTTTATTTCTTTCCAATCATGTTAAATAGTTGCTTTCCATGTGAAATCATGCATTCATTTCTTTAAAATCAAATGAAAATGGTTTCTTTTATGTCATTGCATGTTGACTTAAATTAAAATAGTAGTGGCTATTATCACTATTAAATCAAAAGTTATTTTCAAAAGTCCATAAATCAATTATAATAATATGAAGTGATGTTAATTACAAGTATTTATAAGTTTGCATGTGTTGATAATATAAAGTATGTAATTTGAAGTTCTCTTTCACCTTACATGGATTTACATGGGATTTACAAATGTATAGTTCATTTAAAAAGATCACAACATTTGCCTAAATCTATTCCTATACACTTCCATGATAAGACTTAGGAAGAATTTCATATCACATATATAAATCATATAATCAAATCAAATATGACTTCTTGCATGACTTCTTATTCTTATAGTTCTTTTTGTGCAATCATATGTATCTGAGAAAAGTGTTATATTAGTCTGGACACTCTGGGGCTGCGAGGCTTTAAGTAGCCCTAAGTAAGTCTTGTACCTTACACCCCTAGTGCAAAAAATAATGGCGTCGTATTCACTTAGAACTCTTATACATATGTATGTATGATGTGGCCAATGAATAAGAATCATAAATCAAACACAACTTTTGCATGGGTTTTTTTCCTATCATTATAATGCTTATACATCTACATGTATCTAAGAAAAGTGGTATATTAGTCTGGACACCCTGGGGCTATGAGGCTTTAAGTAACCCTAAGTAGGTCTTGTACCTTATGCCCCTAGTGCAAAAAATAATGGCAACCTACTCACTTAAAACTTTTATACATGTGAATGTGTATTTAGCTCATGGATGAAAAATCTCTCTTTTCTATTAAAAATACACGCATTCATAATTCAATCAAATGAAATATTTAAATTTTAAATACACTTCTTTGCATTCATCATTTAAGTGTGCTAAAACATACATTGTATGTATAGGTTAGGATTTAATCATATGCATGGTATACATGATAGAAAGAAATGAATGAATATGTGTTATGTGATAGTAATTCATTCTAATTAATTTAAGATGCCTTTTTTATTGAATAAGTTCATTTAGAGTGAACCTAAACTTAGGATTAATCAAAATATGTAATAAGCCATTCACTAAAGAGAATTGATCAACTTGCTTTAGAATAACTTAGGTAGGGATGAAGAGAGGTCCCTCTCTTTCTTCTCTTTATAACACTTAGTTGTTTGTATAAGCAATATGAAACAAAAGAAAATACTAAGTAAATCTTTTATAAATTAAATCACTTAAAAAGAAATCAACCCTTTATAAATTAAATCTTTCACACTTAGCAAAATTATAACTCTAAAGCCTAGTTAGAACATACCACACAAGCCTTAATGCACACACTTTAGACTAAGTCACCACTTCAAGCTTTATGCTAGGGTGGTGTATGATTTTATGTATGTTTATTCTGTGATGTATTATTGTAAACTGGATGTTAAGGTGTATGTGAGTAGTCTGGATGTTAGGTCGTCATTAACCTAATCATGTCTTCTGCAGGGGGTCATCCTTCAGGGGCCACTATAATAAAAATAAAAATATTTTTGTTGTGCAAGTTGCTTATACCCCTAAGCATAACTCGAGTTAGGGCAGGTGGGCTTGGTTACCCATGTGTGTGGTGCTAAGTCCAAACTATTTATATAATTGCTTGGGTTATATGATGTGTCTAGCTAATATCTATTTTGCAGGTGTAGTTAGATTTACTTTGCTTCTTTTAATGTAATTTTGCATTAGGATTAAGATAAGTGTTATGGGAGATTAGGATGAGCATTGGTTATAAGACCAAGTCTTATGTACCATGTGATGCCTTTGGATCAAGTACATTGAAATCAAGCCAAAGGAAGAAAGAAATGGAGCAAACCAAAATGAAGAAATGAAAGAAGAAAGAAGCAAAGAAGAAAGTATGAAGAATGAAGACCCCATAACACTTATCATTTTATAATTATAATTATTCTTTATAATTGGGATGTGTAAGGGTAGAGCTACTACCCATTTCTTTTGTTATGCAGTGGTACCGACATCAACCTCTTATTCTTTTGTGATAGCTTTATAAAATTGTTTGATATTTTCTTTAGCTTCTACATTAGAAAATAACATGTATTTTCATTGTTTCTTTATGAATTAGTAATTGTTGTGTAGCCTGGATGTGATTAGGCTCCTAGGATAAAAATAAAATTTCTACCTCGTTAACAACTCATAACTAAAATTCTAAAATAACTCATAACCTCACATAAAAGCCTAGGAATTAAATCAAGAAAATAAAATATTTAGCAACCCCTTAGCTGGATTATTGTATGTTTAACATCATGCATAACCATCTTGTTTCACTCTTGTTAAAAGAGGGCTTCCATTTTCTTTAGATAGAAATGAGCTTAACCTTTTAGATCCTATGATGGAAGAACACTACTTTCTGTTTTGATTTGGTCCATAATCAACTTCTCATGCATTTAGGCAAGCAAAATCCTATAACTTGTGTCAAAATAAAAAGTCCCAAATTAAATAAAATCTGACAAAAGTTTGCATTAGATTAAGTCATTATTCATACCCCTCATGCTCTAGTCTCTTAGGGAGTGGGTTTAAGGACTTAGTTTCTTTTCTAAATAAATAATAGCCTAACCATCTTGCAAAGCATATGACTTACCAACATGATTTTAAAATGTAGGAGGAGTTAGCTGGCTGCCACTCCAGGTGATAATAAGTCAGTTGGGTGGTTTACTCTCTCTTGTGGAGATAAACCATATACCACTTTCACCTTAGATTTAGGTCATGCTTTGGCCCAAGCCAAAGCTCCCTACATTTAGGATATGAGGTTGTTGTTTCTCTTTGTGGGCTACAAGTATAAATCCTCACCTCTTAGGCATTTCCACAATCTTGTATTATGGAATTATAATTCCTAGATTTCTAATAAAATTTCAACTCAAATAAATAAATCTCCTCAAGTTCAAACATATAAAGCCCAACCATATGATAGATTGGAATGTTCACTGGGCTTCCTAGTATCGTGAACATTCCTTACTTATCTCCTTTGGCTTCGATAATAACTCTCTCACTTTGATCCATCCCACTTGATTTTCTAAAATATAATTAATTTATCGATAGTCCAATCTTTGAATTTTTTTGGAGACAACAACCACCTACTTTAATCGAGAGTATTCTTAAAAGATTCATCTTCCTTAGGATGTAATTAACTATGGAGGCTTGCCTCCATAGGGAACTTTAGAACTTGGTTTAAATAAACCTTACTTTATTCATCCATCTAAAGTAGGGGAAAAATCTCTAGTATATTTGAAGACCCATCATGCCTTTGGAGTACTTATTAGGTGATTAGGTCCATTGTTGGGTAGTGACTTATATCTTTCAAGATAGTATATTATTCCTCAATGTCATACCTGATCACCTCAATAAGTACATCCTCAGATTTGCGTGGTGTCCCCCATCACTTATACACACAGAACAATAAATACACAATTGCTTCTCTCTGTTGCTCCACCATATTTTGATATCCTTTTGTGCGAGGTACTATCATCACCTTCCTATGCAAGCAACCACTATCTTCCTCATGAATGCATCTAGGATGATCAGGTATGTGCCCTCTACTTTATTACTTATAGAAAGGTTCTGAATTTTGCAATGTTGAAACCACTACCATCAACTCCTCAATCTTCTTCCCCATTTTGTCAATATGATCATCCCTGCATTAGTGATGGAGGATGCTGAGTTGAATGGACAACATCATCTCTTCAACTACAATACCTTCATCTCTACTTGGTCTATGGAGGCTCTAGTATTGACCATATGGACTTTAGTCGAATCTTCAAGAAGGTCATCCTCATCAAGATCAAATTCTACCCTCTCATCCTTTGAATCTGTACGATCACTGCCTAAGAGTTCCCTCTTCTCGATAAATTAGGCTGCTACAATCTTATCTAAGGAATGATCTCCTACCTTGTCGGGCTGCACCAGAATAAAGACACACAAATGGCTGGTAGTAGGACTATGTTCACTGATAGAATTACATCTAACACTACCTACCACTAGAGTGTTATTTCTAGGAGGACTATCCTCGCTATAAGATATATTCTCATGACCGCCCACTATTGGTGGAGTGTTGTCTCTGGGGGGATATACTACCATGGGAACTATAGAACTATCTCTCTCCCCCTCTACTACTACCACTATCACTAGCTCTGATGGTGGTGGTGGTGATGGTGTGACCACCATGCTACGGGGTCACCACTTCTTCTTCACCAAGATTGAAGTAGGAAGTTTAGTAAGGGAACTCACCCTCACCTCAGTCAGTGGAGTGGATGGAGTGGGATCCTTTGGCCATAGCCAGATCATCAAAGGGGGTTTCTTCTCCCCAGAAGTTCTCTTCAAAACTTTTGTGGGAATGGTGGATGGCGGGACCTGAACTAGCAATGGAGGGTGAGGAATGGATGGTGTGGTAGATGACACAGCTCCACCCTCAGAGATTTTTAGTGGTGCAGTCAATATTATGCTATCGGTCTTATCAGCCTTGGTGGCCCAATGACTGGGGAAATCAACTAGGGCAAAGGCCGTTGACTACTACCTCATCACTCCCTACTCACAGGCTACTCGGCCTCGATGCTCTATCCATGTGGATCACTGTGACACTCTAGGGATGATCAACCTCGATCAAATAGTGTGTGTGACGAAGTGGGCTCGCCAACCTAGCGTGTCTTGTCATAGGCGGCATAGGACTTCTTGATATCCTTAGCCAAAACATCATAGTATGCGGGTGGTGGAGGCAATGCAGCTATCCTCCTGTAGTCTTTCTCTCCATTTGATGCTGAGAGGGGGTGAAGTGGAGAGGTCTCATGGGGAGATCCCTTTTCAACAACATGGGATGCTGCGTCTATTTCTCGAGCTACATGCTCGTGATGTCGCTTGATCTTGTGGCTTTTGTTCGACCTGCAGATGCTATGTGAGTAGGGCGAGAACTAGATCCTACCAAGGTCGGGGAGACTACATCTCTCAAGATAGCCTTAGAGGGAACCAATGACGAGGAGGTGCTAGACACACTGAGCAACCGAGGAGCAACCGACAGTGAACTGAACTAACTAGTGGAACCTCAATCCTTCATCTTCAAGAAGGATACTCAAGATCGAAGGCGTGTTAATGGATGACTAGCCTTTGCCCATCTCATCGACACGATAGTGGTGTAATGTAATTCTCTAAAATCTTCAGCCAAAGAAAACTAAGTGGGTGGAGGTAGTCTTAAGGAGGCTGGCCCGATCCAAGGCCAAATCCATCCTGAATGGAGAGGTAAAGATGAACTTCTAGGAGGCCATGTATACTGACTGCAAAAATAGACTGCACTAACTAGCCTTCACTATATCTTTGCATGAGTTGAAATGTAACTTGAGCCAAATTTATGCTTTAATACTTATCCCAAGAGAGTAATAGAGATTTGGAGTTTTGAAACCATGCTCAAGAATTCAAATATGTTAAGTGGTGTTTATTAGAGGGATTTTGATATATGAGGAGAGTCTTTGCCATTTGACTTTGATTTAGATCTCATAATTAACAAATTTAAGTGGGTTGGACAGTGTTCAGATATTTGAAGATGTTTGTGTTATTATCTTGTTTGAAAATTTTTGATTTTGAAAGACTTTACTTAGCAAATTTAGGTATACTAAGGAAAGGTTGTGATTGTATATTTTGGAAATTTTGTAAAAAATCTTTGCTTATGGTGATTGATTTTTTGTGAATATATGTTCATTTGATTTGAAAGTGGGGCCTCTTACTTAACAAATTTGGTATGCTAAGTAAGAACCAAATATGATTAATATGTATTTGTTTGATTTGATAATGAGGCTCTCTACATAACAAATTTGGTATGTTAAGTAAGAACCAAATGTGATATGATTTGAAACTATGATTCTCACCTAACAAATTTGGTATGTTAAGTGGAACCAAATGTAATATGATTTGAGAATGGGATTCTCACTTAACAAATTTCATATGTTAAGTGGGAACCAAATATGACATGATTATGTTATTCTCACTTAACAAATTTGGTATGTTAAGTGGAACCAAATGTGACATGACTGGAAAATGAGATTCTCACTTAACAAATTTGGTATATTAAGTGGGAATCAAATATGGCATGGTCATGTGATTCTCACTTAACAAATTTGGTATATTAAGTCAAACCAAATGTGACATGATTTGAAAATGAGATTCTCATTTAAAAAAGTTGGTATGTTTAGTGGGAATCAAATATGGCATGATTATGTGATTCTCACTTAACAAATTTGGTATGTTAAGTGAAACCAAATGTGACATGATGTGAAAATGAGATTCTCACTTAACAAATTTGGTATGTTAAGTGGGAATCAAATGTGGCATGAATTGCTTATGAAAAGAGGGAAGCTTCAATTCTAACATATGTGAAATATGTTAAGTGAAGTTTGAATTTTATGCTATGATTTTATTTGAAAACAAAACCCTCGTTCAATAATTTTGAGAATGTTGAATGATTATAGTCATTTTCAAGAATGTTATTTTGAAAAGATGGAAACTCTAATTTTAGCATATGTGAGATATGTTAAGTGAAGTTTCAATTCTATGCTATGATTTTATTTGTAAATAGACTCCTCATTCAATAATTTTTGAGTATGTTGAATGAATATGGTCATTTTCAAAAAACATGCTTTTGAAAAGATGAAAACTCCAACTTTAGCATATGTGAAATATGTTAAGTGGAGTTTCAATTTTATGCTATGATTTTATTTAAAAGTAAACTCCTCATTCAACAATTTAAGTATGTTGAATGAATATGGCCATTTTCAAAAAAATGTGTTTTTGGAAAGATGATTTTGATCTTGATTTTGGAAAGAACCTCCATGTAACAATCATGGGGATTGTTAGGTGAAGTTTGGTTATATGAGTTTTGTGTTTTTTGAAAATTTTGTACAAAATTATTGGTTATGTGAGGTTTGAAAGAGTGCTTTTGGAAAGTTGCACTTTGCAAAAGAGTTTGTTTTCTTAATCATTAAGATGAACCTTGCCTCACCAAGCTAGTGGTAAGGAGGTTCTAAATTTATATCATTTCCTTTCATGGGTTAATTTTATTTTTCATCTATTGGGAAACCCAATAGCGGTTCTAGGACCTACAAGAAGTGAGGTCTTAAAACCTAGAGGATGTTGGCTAACCTTGCTTAAGAATGAAACAAGCTAAGTGCCAACAGAAGGAAAGATAGTCTTGGACTCATATGAAATATATGTCGGCTATCAATACTTGGAGACAACAATTGTCTACTAGAGATGGAGAGAGGAACCATCCCCAGCAGAGTCCCCAGAAAAATCTGTAGTGTTTATTTTTGATTAATGTGTATGTGTGTGTGGGGGGGAGATACCATGCAGCTCTGAGGGTGTACTTATTGAGGTGATCAGGTATGACATTAAAGAATAGTGCACTATCTCAAAAGATAAAAATCACTACCCTACAATGGACCTAATCACTTAATAAGGACTCCTAAGGCATGATGGGTCTTCGAATGTACCAAAGATTTTTCCCTACTTTACATGGATGAATAAAGTAGGGTTTATTTAAACTAGGTTCTAAAGTTTTCTATGGGGGTAAGCCCCCATAGTTAATTACATCCTAAGGAAGGTGAATTCCTTAGGAATACACTCAATTAAAGTAGATAATTGTTGTCTCCAAAGAATTTAAAGATAGACTATCAATAAATTAGCTATATTTGGAAGATCAAATGGGATAGATCGAAAGGAAAGACGTATTATCGAAGTCAAAATTAGATGAGTAGGGTATACTCATGATACTAGAAAACTTAGTGAGCATCCCAAACTATTTTATGGTTGGGCTTTATATATTTGAAATTGAAGAGAATTATATATTTGAGTTAAAATTTTATTAGAAATCTAGAACTTGTAATTCTACAATACAAGATTATGGAAATGCCTAAGAGGTAGGGATTTATGCTTACAGCCCTTAAAGGGAAACAACATCCTCAAATCTTAAATCTATGGAGCATTAACGAGGGCCAAAGCACAACCTAAATCTAAGGTGAAAGTGGGTATATTATTTACCTCCATAAAAGAGATTAAACCACCCGACTGCTGAACTTATAATCGCCTGGTGTGGCAGCCAGTTAACTCCTCCTACGTTTTAAAGCCAATTGTTCAAGTCATATGTTTTTCAAGATTGCTAGGTTGTTATTATTTAAAAAGAAAACTAAAGTCTTTAAACCCACTCTCTAAGAGACTAGAGCATGAGTGGTATAAATAATGACTTAGTCTAATGCAAATATTATCAAATTTTAATTGATTTTGACTCTCTATTTTGACACAGGATATAGGATTTTTTAATGCCTAAATGTATGATGAAATTGGTTATGGACTAAATCAAAAGAAACAGAGGTGTTTTCCATCATAGGCTCTCAAAGGTCAAGCCTTTTCCTATCTAGTAAAGATGGAAACCCTCTCTTAGTAAGAGTGAAATAAAATGATATGCATGATGTTAAGCATACAAAATCCAGCTAAGGGGTTGCTAAATATTTTATTATCTTCATTTAATGCCTAGTCTTTATGTGAGGTTATGAGTTATTTTAAAAAATTTAGTTATAAGTTATAGTTAGGGTAGAAAGTTTATTTTTCCCTAAGAGCTTAATCGCATTTAGGCCACACAAAAGTCATCAATCATGAAGAAACTAACAAAATACATGTTATTTCTATTGTACAATATAAATAAATCATCAAAAAATTTATAACATCAACGTGAAAGAATAACAGGCCAGTGCAGTCGGGTAACGCTGTGCAACCCAAAAATAAAAATGGGTAGTCGAGCTCAACCCTTATATAACCCGATATAATGAAAGAATAACTACAATTTAATTACAATAAATGAATCGGAGCTATGGGGGGTCTTCAAATCTTCAAAGCTCCTTCTTTCCTTCATTTCCTTCTTCCATTTGGTTGGGCAAGCTCCATAGGATCACATGGTCCATAAGACTTGGTCTTGTAACCAACATTTATCCTAAGCCCCATAGCGAATCTAATTCCTAATATAATTATATTAAAATAGGAAAAGTAAATCTAACACCGCAAAAAAAGTGTTAGTTAAACACACCATACAACCTAAGCAGTTATATGAATAATTTGGACTTATATGGGTAACCAAGTCCACCTGTCCTAATGTAGATTATGCTTAGGGGTTAAGCAACCTGTAAAAGAGAGCATTTATATTTATTTAAAGTACCCCTTGAGCATAATCTCCTACAGAAAAATATGATTAGGCTAACCACGGCCTAACATCCATTCTACGCACATACATCCTAACATTCAGTCTACAACATTACATCACAAAATAAAAAATACATCAAACCATACATTTCCCTATCATTAAGCTAGAAGTGGTGAATTAATCTAACGTGTGTGTTAAGACTTGTGTGGTATGTCTTAGCTAGGCTTTAGAGTTAAAATTTTCTAAGTATGTGTTGTCCTCATTTTTAGAATGAGCTCTTAACCCCTCCATCTTAGATATAGGACTCCTCTTAGACACTAAGAGTTCTTTAGTCTTAAGACACTTCTAATGATTAAGTGAACACTTAACCTAACCCTAGAGACTTAGAAGAGTTAACCATAGGAATTGGTTATGCCTTAGGGGTGTTAGAAAAATTTTCCTACCCTATTGCTTGAACCAAATCCTTGCTTCCTTCTTTCAAGTCCAACTTCAAATTCAAACCAACCTCAAATCATAATCAACCTCAATTCCAAACAAATTTCAAACTCAAACCAATTCCAAATTAAATCTCAAAATAATTCAAAACCTTAAATCAATTCCAATGGATTTTATCAAATCATGAATCAATTGAAAATGACTAAAACCCATGATTGAATTCCAAATCTAAAATCTTTCCTAAGCCCTTTGATTCCATCTTATTGACATAGCTCAAATCAAATTCAAACCACTTCAAACTCAAGAGATTTTCGCACAACCCATTTATATTCTCATTTATATTCACAAATATAAATTCAAATAACCAAAACTAAATCCAAAACTCAATTCAAAATTCTAAAATCTTTTCTAATCGAAATTCTAAAATCTTTCCTAAGCCCTTTGATTCCATCTTATGCACTTAGCTCAAATTAAATCCAAATCAATTCAAACTCAAGAGATTTTCTCATAACCCATTTATATTCTCATTTATATCCACAAATATAAATGAAATATAAATTCAAATAACCAAAACAAAATCAAAAACTCAATTCCAAATTCTAAAATCTTTCCTAAGCCCTTTGATTCCATCTTATGGACTTAGCTCAAATCAAATCCAAATCAATTCAAATTCAAGAAATTTTCTCATAACACATTTATATTCTCATTTATATTCACAAAAATAAATGTAATATAAATTCAAATACCCAAAACCAAATTCAAAACTCAAACCCAAATCTAATCAAAATCCAACCTATGCTTCTTCAAGTCAAATTCTTGAACTTAGCCAAATCAAATTCAAATCAATCCAAATCTTTGGATTCCCTTCATGATTCAATCAATCCTTCAATCATGAATCTGGATATAAACATAAACTTTAATCATCAAACCAAAACTAAATTCAAAACTCAAACCCAAGTCAAACTTATGTTCACCCTTTGAACTTGAAATTCTCAAGTGAATCAAAACCCATTTGACTCCAAATCACTTGCAAATGGATTTATATTTCAATCATAAGTCCATATGTGAGTCCAACCAAACTTTAATCAAGCTTTCATCAAGTCAATTGACCCACTTAGACTTACTTGACTCAAAGTAACCTAAAGTACTTTTTTGAGCCAAATTCCAATCCTGCCCAAATTGGATTGAACTAAGCCCACCTAAGCCTTACATTGTGAGCAACAATCATTATGAGATGATCAATCACTCAAATTGGGTCAAACCTAAGGGTTGACTAAGTCAACACTTAGCCAAAATGAAACCTAAACTAGCCAAAATCCACCATTGGACAAATTGATTGAAACATTGATCAAAATCAATTCATGATCAATGTTTGACTTGACCAAGTCATCGTTGAGCCTAACTTTGCGATTGGACTTGACCCAAGTTGACCTAAAAAAAGTCAAAATGTGTCAAACTTGATCTAAGCCAAATTGATTGCAACCAATGGACCAAGTTCATTCTAAATCACTTGTTGAACTTGACCAAAGCCTTAATTGTGACCCACTTTATTGACCATGAACAACTTGGCAAAGGTCATATTGAGTCAAAATCAAATCAAACCAAAATTGATTGAAATCAAAGCTTGCAAAACATTTCAAATAACCAACCAAACCTAAACCAACCCCACCTAATTGTCAAATGGGTCAAATTGGTCAACTTGACCCATTTGACCTAAATGAAATCAAATAAACCAAAACCAAATATAAACCAAATTGAACCAAACCAATGATACCAAAACATTCCAAATGCTGTATGAACTGACAACCCTTGGTTTGAATTTGACCAATTGGTGACCCAAGTTGACCCATTTTGACCTAAATGGGTCAACATGAGCCAAATGACATCAAATTCCAAATTCTTTGAAATTTGGACCAACCAATTTCAAACTATTTTAAATTTTGAAATTAGAGCCAAATGAGCATTTTACCCCTAGGTCAAGGGGTAACCTATGGCCAATTCCACTTGGAATTTGGTCATATCATTTCCATGGCCACTTGTCACCCTTTTAGTGGACTAAGTAGACACTGATGAGTGTGGTGCACATGACCCAATGGATTTGGGTCAGCCAAACCCAACCTAAGGCCAAAATCGACCACCCAATGGAAAATTCTCCACATATGATCACTCCTCCACTAAAATGAGCACATGGAAACTTCACCCGATTGCAATTCAACTGTTGGATGTCTTTATTCTTGCTCTTAGATGGTGTGATCATATCATGAGCTCATCGAATCGATTAAGCCTTAAGGGATGCCGTCTCGTAGAGAATGAATCATGGACCATCCATCCATGTTTTGGATGGATGGTCCCTTGATTCATGAGATCCCCAATTTGTCTCTATTAGAGCTCGTTTAATCCCCACCATCCATCTTTGATCGGACTCCGAGAAAGCGTGTAGCGTCTGGCGCAAGAAAGTACTTAAATAATGAATCACAGCACATGAGCGAGCATGGTGGTCCACATGGCGTCGATGGGATTAGTTATATAATTAGGGATTTAATTAAGTTTTAATCACATAATCTTTAAAAATACATAACTAAATTTAGAAAAATCAGAAAAATACAAACTCAAATGCATTATGAAGATATTTCAAAGGTGAATAATATAAAATTAAGTTTACTTGATTTTAAATAGTAAATTTTATGCAATTTGAGTTTTATTAGGAATGTAACTATATTAATTACTCCTTAATTATTCCATTAATTAATTCTAAACTTCTCAGGTATGTTTAGTGGGATGACTTATGCCTCCCCTCATTTTCTTAGAATTTATTAATTATTTAATTAGGGTAATTACTTTATTCACCCCTAATTACACTCTTAATTAATTAAATATTTAATTAACCTATTAAATAGTGATAAATCCATTAATTAAGTTTGCTAATTATCTTAGAATAGTGAATAGACTTAGGGAATGAGATTAGGAGTCCTCTCCCAAATTTTCTCCCCTAACTTTATTTCATTTCTATAAAAATCTAATTAAGGTGGAAATTAAAAAAGTTTAATCACTTTATTAAAACTAATTAATCAAAATTCAAAATCAAAATCCAAAACTTAATCACTTAATCAATCATTTCTTGGGTAGATACTTAGTGTTCAATAATCTAGCTTAAAATCATATTTAACCCATATGTCTAGGATGGGTTATGAAAGTACTTAAATTATACCCTTTAGCTTAATTAATCATTAATTATGAGCCAAATGCATTAGGCCCCTTTCTTTCTTAGGTGCATTGCTGATTTAAATTCCTTTTGATTTTATGTCATACATTATCTCATAATTATTTGGTTAAATATGTTAAAGTGGTATAGGAAAGGGGTAATTAATGGACTTAATGTACACCTTAACCTAAATAAAATATAAAATCAATATAATGGATCTAAAAATAAACTAAATCAACTCACACATGGGGGGAATGGGTTAGGACCAGCAAACTCTTTTCACATTCCTTAAATTCAAATCAAACTCAAAACAAAATCAAAGTTTCTTTAAACACTTTGATTCACTTTAAATAATCTTATTCCATAGGATTGTCTTTAGAAATTAATTAGGGTGAGTGAAGTTACATGTTTACATCACTTTATTTCTTTCCTAGTATGCTAAATATGCTTTTCATATGAAAATCATGCATTCATGTC
This sequence comes from Cymbidium sinense, assembly GCA_021442155.1. Lineage (NCBI taxonomy): Eukaryota > Viridiplantae > Streptophyta > Magnoliopsida > Asparagales > Orchidaceae > Cymbidium > Cymbidium sinense. The sequence goes on along the minus strand of CM038218.1, from coordinate 166,814,027 downwards.
TTTTGAAAAATAAAAAAAATGAAATATTTCCTTTATGTCAAATTGCATGTTTTGGCTAAAGTAAGAATATGAATGGCTATTATCCTATTAAATCCAAAATTATTTTTAAAACCTATAAATCAATCATTATAAATGAAGGGTATGCTACTATAATTACTTTTAAGCTTGCATGTGAGTAAAATATAAGATGTGCATTATGTGACTCTTCTTTATCTTCTCTTTTAACATAGTTTTGAATAGGATTTGCAAAGTGTATAGTTCATTTGAAAAGAACACAACACTTGCTTAAATCCATTCCTATTCATTCCTATGTTGTCATTTAAGAAGGATCTTCACATTTGCACATGTAAATTAACAACCAAATAAAACAAATTAATATAAACCTTTTGCATGATTCTTTTTTCCATTCATTTCTCTTTTATACATGCACATGTATTTAAGAAAAGTGGTATATTAGTCTGGACATCTCAGGATTGCAAGGCTTCAAGTAGCCCCAAGTAGGTCTTGTACTTTACACCCCTGGTGTAGAACAATGGCGTCGTACTCACTTATGTTTTTCATACATGTGAATGTGCATTTGATTAATGGATAAAAGAATCCCTCCCTTTTCTACTTAATAAAATCATGCATCATGAAGCATCCATATTTTCTTAAGTAACATCTCTTAGCATTCATCATTAAGGTGTGCTAACACTTCCATTTGCATATATAGATATGCTTAGAATTTATCCATATGCATGTTACACATGTTGGAAAGAAATAAAGTGTTGTGTTTATGATAGTAATTCAATTTACTTAATCTTAAAATACATTTCTTATTGAATAATTTTGTTTAGAGTCCATCTAAACTTAGGATTAATTAAAACACATAACAAAACATTCACTAAATAAAAATCATTAATGAATCTACCTTTGAAAAGGTAGGGAGGAAAGAGAAGTTCTCTTCTCTTTTTCTCTCTTTACAACACTTAGTAATTAAGTGTAGGATCATCCAAACCAAAATAAATCATCAAATAAAATCAACCAAATCCACTAAATTACTTAAATGAAACCACCTCTAAGTTGAACCTTTTTTTCAACTTAGAAAATCTAAACCTTAAAGCCTAACTAAACATACCACACAAATCTTAAATGGCACACACCTTAGGCTAAGTCATCATTTCTAGTCCTATGTTAGGGCAGTGCATGGTTTGATATTTACTTTTATTTTATGATGAGATTTTTTTAGTTTAAATGTCAGGGTGTATGTGTGTAGACTGAATGGTATGGCAATCTTAGTCTAATCATTGTCTTCTGTAGGAGGTTGTGGATAAAGGGCACTATAATAAAAATAATAAATGCTTTTGTTATGCATGTTGCTTATACCCCTAAGCATAATCAAAATTAGGCCAAGTTGACTTGGTTACCCATGTGTGGGTGCTAAGTTCAATTTATTTATATACATGCTTGGGATTGCATAGTTTATTTAGCTAATCTTTATTTTACAGGTTTTAGTAAAATATACTTTTCCCATTTTCATGTAATTTTATAATTAGGATTTGGAATAAATGTTATGGGCGATTAGGATGAACATTGGTCATAAGATATCTTATGCATGTGAAGCCTTTGAAACCACATTAACCAACTAAAATAAGAAAGAAGAAAGAAGAAAAAGAAAGAAAAAAGAAGAAGAAAAGAAGAATGAGAATGAAGAATAAAGACCCCATAATATGAATTCCTTTTTGATTGTAATTAATTCATTTGTAATCCAAGTTGTATAAGGGTAGAGCTCGGCTACCCAATTTTTTTTCAGGTTTGTGCTGTGGAGCGACCATAAAGGCCTTTATTCTTTTGCACTAGATTTATAAATTGTTTGATGTTTGTTTAGCTTGTGCATTAAGATGGCATATTTTCCTAGTTTCTTCATTGCTTTGCTGAATGGCATGGATGCGATTAGGCTCTTAGAAAAATAAATTTTCTAGCCAACATAAACAACTCAAAACTAAAAATAAATAACTCATAACTTTACTTAAAGCCTAGGTTATAACTCAACATAAAAGAATTAACAACCCCTTAGCTGAATGTTATATTTTTCTCACATCATGCATAAAAAGCATCTTGTTTCACTCTTAATTGGGAGGGCTTCCACCCATGCTAGGGAAATTTACTTGACCTTTGAGAGCCATGGTAGAAACTCACATCCTTCTTGTTGATTTTGACTCATAATCCAATTTCTCATGCATTAGGCATATGAATCCTATAAGCCTGTGTCAAATCAATTGTCCAAAAATAAAAATAAAATGTAACAAAATTTGCATTAGATTGAAGTCATTAAATCATACCCAACATGATATAATCTCTTAGGGAGTGTGTTTAAGGACTTAGTCTCTTTCTAAACAAATAACAGCTTAGCTATCTTGTAAAAGCATATGAATTTCCTATATGTATTTAAAATCGTAGGAGGTATTAGTTGGCGGCCACCTCTAGGCAGTTGTAACTCCAAATAGTTGGGTGGTTTATCCTCTCTTATGGAGGTAAATCATATACCCATTTTTTGCCTTAGATTTAGGTAGTGCTCTGGCCCTCGCCAAAGCTCCTTAGATTTAGGTTCAGAGGCTGCTTCTCCCTTTTGCTGGCTAAAAGTATAAATCCTAACCTCTTAGGCATTTCCATGATCTTGTGTCATGGAATTATAAATCCTAGATTTTTAATAAAAATTCAACTCAAATAAATAAATCACTTCAACTTTAAAAATATGAAGCCCAACCATAGATAGTTTGGGATGCTTTAGGCTTCTAGCATCATGAGCATCTCTACTTATCTTCCTTTAGCTTCAATAATAACTCCCTCCTTTTGATCAATCCCACTTGATCTTCCAAAAATAAATTAATTGATTGATAGTCCTATCTTTGAAATCTTTGGAGACAGCGATCATTTACCTTAATTGAGAGTATTCCTAAATAATCTCATTTCTTAAGATATAATTAACTATGGGGGTTGTCTCCATAGGGAACTTAATAACATTTAAAATAAACCTTTACTTTTCCCTATAAAGTAGGGGAAGAATATTTGGTATATACGGAGTCCCATAGTCCTTAGGAGTCCTTATTAAGATGATTTGGTCCATTGTAGGGTGGTGACTTCTATCTTTCAAGATAGTACACCTTTCTTCCATATCTTACCTGATCACCCTAATACAAACATTTCTGGATCTAAGTGTTAAACACATTTTTATTTTCATCTTCAAGGAGGATAAGATGAAAGATGAAAATTTTCATCACATTTTTCAACTCTGGGATGGTTCCTCTCTCCATCTTTAATAAATGATCATTATCTCCAAGTGTCGATAGTGGGTTTGTACTATATATGAATCCAAGACTATCCTTCTTTTTCGTTGGCACTTAGTTTATTTCATCCTTAAGCTAAGCTAGCCAACATCCTTTAGGTTTTAGGACCTCGCTCCGTGTAGGTCTTAAAACCCCTATTGTGTTCTCCAATAGGTGAAAATAAAAACTTGACAAAAAGAAATAACTAAAGACTTCCTTCTTACCATTTCTATGGTAAGGTAAGGTTCATTCCAAAAATAAAGAAAAATAAATCCTTTATAAAAACATCAATTTACAAAAAGCACTTTTCAAAATGCACATAATAAAACGTTTGCACAAAAATTTTCATAAACCAACCTCATCTAACAATCTTCATGATTGTTATATGTAGTATCTTTTCAAAAAATAAAAATCAATAATCACATTTTTCCAAAAGCACAAATGAACACCTTCACTCAATTCATTTTGATGAAGATTTTATTTTCCAAAATAAAATCCAAAATCATATTTTTTTTCCAAAAGCACAAATGAACATATTCACTCAATTCATTTTGATGAAGATTTCATTTTCCAAAATAAAATCCAAAATCATATTTTTCAAAAGCACAAATGAACACCTTCACTCAATTCATTTTGATGAAGATTTCATTTTCAAAAATAAAAATCCCAAAATCATATTTTCAAAAATCACAAATGAACATTTTCATTCAATTTATTGGATGAAGATTTAATTTTCAAAAAATAAAAATAAAAATCAACAACAATCATCATTTTCAAAATAAAATCAACAATCATCTTTTCAAAAATAAAATTTAAAAATCATTTTTTTTTCAAAAGCATAAATGAACATCCTCATTCAATTTATTAAATGAAGATTTAATTTTTAAAACAAAATAAATAATCATCTTTTCAAAATTAACAATCATCTTTTCAAAAATTAAAATTGGCAATCATCTTTTCAAAATTCAAACAACATTTGGATTCTTCATTTAACATACTCAAATTTACTAAATGAAAATCCTCTTTTCAAAAATCAAAACATCAAAAATCAAAACAACATTTGGATTCTTCATTTAGCATACTCAAATTTGCTAAATGAAAATCCTCTTTTTAGAATAAAAATCACAAAAATCAAACAACATTTGGATTCTTCTTTTAGCATACCCAAATTTATTAAGTGAAGATCCCCCTTTTCAAAAAATCAAAACATCAAAACATGAAACACATTTGGATCTCAGCATACCTAAATTTGCTAAGGATCCTCTTTTCAAAATTCAAACAAAACATTTGGATCTTTCATTTAGCATACTCAAATTTACTAAGTGAAGATCCACTTTTCAAAATCAAAATCACAAAAACATGAAACACATTTGGATTTCCTTAGCATATAAATTTGCTAAGAATCCTCTTTTCAAAATCATTAAAACATGAAACACATTTGGATTTCCTTAGCATACCTAAATTTTCTAAGAATCCTCTTTTCAAAATCATCAAAACATAAAACACATTTGGATTTCCTTAGCATACCTAAATTTCCTAAGAATCCTCTTTTCAAAATCATCAAAACAGGAAACACATTTGGATTTCTTTAGCATACCTAAATTTTCTAATAATCTTTTAAAAAAATTAACAAAACAAAATACATTTAGATTTCCTTAGCATACCTAAATTTGCTAAGATTCCTCTTCTCAAAATCATCAAAACAAAATACACATGGATCCTTTATTTAGCATACCTAAATTTTCTAAGTAAATCCTCTCTTCAAAAAATAACAAAATGTTTAGATTCTTCATTTAGCATACAAAATTTGCTAAGATTCCATTCTCAAATTCACACATCATTCACAAACAAGTAAACAAAAGAAGAAATTATATTCAAACACCTCACTTAGCATACCCAAATTTGCTAAGTGAGTAAATTCGAAAATCACAAATACAAATAAAATCAATTGACCCTTTACTTTAACATACTTAAATTTGTTAAATGAAGGGTCCTCAAAATCAAAATCAAAATTCAAATATGAATGTATAGAAGCATCAATCTATTCAAAATATTTGAACCCATTTCAACATATACAAATTTGTTGAAAATGGATTCTACATTCAAAATCTCTTTCCAATCAATTCAAAATCTCTCTTCCAAATTCATTTGAGCCCCACTTAACACTTTCAAGTTGTTGAGTGTGGGTTCAAATTCTAAATTCAAATTCAAAATCAACAAAGCGAAATCTAATTCAAACTTGTTTTCAACATTTGTAGATTTTGATCGGTTCTCATTTGATTAGTTAGTTGAGTTTCAAATGGCAGAACAGAAGTATGTCTTTACATTTTCTTTCGGGATGGACTTGGCCTAGGATCGAGCCAGGCTCCCACAATCTAACTTTGCCCACCTCATCCACTTTGGCTGAGGCTTTAAGGGGGCTAGGATCACATGTGAGGGGACCACCCTCATAATAGTCAGCAGGAGTGTGGTGACCAAGCAGAAGCCAGTCATCCAGGTTGAGTTACCATCTGATTCAGAGATTCCCTCATTGAATAAGAAGACTGTGGCAGTTCCTATAGTAGTAGTAGTGCCGGTGCCGTTGTTCCCCTTGCTACTTGATGGGCTAGCACCCACTCATTAGCACTTCCAAGGGAAGGCTCCCTGATTCGGGATTGTCTCCTCACCTTTGAGATTGGGTCTAGTTCCGCTCGACCTACCGAATAGAAAAAGAAGCATGATCAGCGTATCATACTCCATAGTTAAGGAGTTGAGGTAGTGTTTGTGGGTGGAGTCACCTAGTGTAGTGTCTCCTCTTGTGAGAACAAGTTTCACCCTCTCTGGATGATAGAGGATTAGGAGGATTAGTTTCACCTTCTATTAGTATTTGGGCTCCTAGCGGTGAGAGGAGGTTATATCGCTTGAGATGACTTCATCAGTGGATGGATGATAGTCAGGCTCAATTTGATTTGAGATGTTATCCCCACATGTGGCAAGACGATAGAGAGGGCGGGGAGGCTACATGGTGCATATCACTAGTTGGGAGAGATGTAGGTATAGTAGGCGGTCACTTTGCTCATGGACTTTCGATCGACCTACCGCCCTCATATTAGCATCTTACTAACGGGTACTACCCATCATTGGAGAGGAGCTCCTGCCCAGAGAGAGTCTGTGGTGCCTCCACCACACCACTCTACCTCACATCCACCATCTCCAATCCAAGTTCTATTATCTACCATTCCAGCAAAGGCCATGAAGGCATCGGAGAACCCGTGGTGATCCAACTCTGACCAGAGATCCCATTCCATCTACACCTATGGTGAGGTGAGCTCTCCTTTCCTACCTTATGGTGAGGAGGAATGGCGACCTCAGTATCAGTCATCCCATCACCACCACCACCACAGAAGGCAAATTGAGATAGGGGAGGAGGAGGGTTGGTTGCCCATGGTCATAGATCCTAGAGTACTCCATCATCCAATGACAACCATGAGCATATTTCTTCGCAAGTGTAGCCCTCACTAGGGTTGGCTCTAGTAGCGGGAGGTTAGATGTCTCATGTTGATAGTGATCCTACTACGTCACTCGATCTTTTTTGTACTTCAATAGACCAATCCCTAGATAACATTGTAGCTCAGTATCTAGTGGATAAGAAGGAAATCTTAGGATATGACTGGTATGATTTAGAGGATGAAAAGGTCAATTTTGATCCTAATGAGGGTGATATGTTAGAGGATTCAGCGGGAGTAAACATGGTAGACACCGGGGTTCTCTCTTGATCGGTGACTATGGAAGTGATGTGGTGAAGCAGATGACATAGCCTACCCAACACCTCCAACAAATAAAGCAAAAGGATGAACAAATAGATAGGATGGGGAAGAGGCTTGAAGACTTGCTAGAGGTTCACTTAAAAACCCGGCGGTCATCCTACTATGAGACTAGTCGACATAGTTTTTGCATGTCTTGGATCCAACCAAGACTTTACCTCGATGAGAGTGGGTAGCACCAGTTTGTATAGGAAGGTAGTGGATAGTACCTCCATATAGGAAAAGGACATCAAAACCATGGTTGAGCAGAAAGTGAGAGAATCATTGGCTCAAGCCCGAGGAGGATCAGTTCCAAAGGGTAGACCCAACCCAGAGGAATTCGATGCCATCCAGTATCCTAATGGTTTTGTGCCACCTTCTTTCAAGAGCTTGATGGTAGGAACCCAAGGACATATAGCACATTTCAGGAGTTGTTGCAATCTTGGTGGCGTGATGCTTTTTATCTCTTCATGAATAGCTTAGCAGGCATAGCCTTTGATTGTTATGTTGAACTCCCCAATAGTTCAATGAATACTTTTGTTGAGTTGGAGTAACTCTTCATTAAGAGGTTTGCTGGAGCACAACAAAGGGATGATTGTAGGTGATCTCGTTGTGGCTCAATAACACCATGGTGAGTCCCTCATTGAATATATTCTTAGATGGCATAATTTGAGTATGAAATGCGAACCACAGCTTTCTAAACAGCATGCCATTGAAATTATGCTTAAGAATATTCATGGCCCGGTTGCCTTCATGCTGAAAGGTTTCACCACCAAAAGCCGCAGAAAACTTATGAGAAGAAACCAGGTGCAGTGGCAGCTGTAGACAAGGGAAAGTAGCCAGCCAGAGAGCAGTATGAGAGACCACGAGCCCCATAACTGTCACTTCCACCTCCTCTATCACCACCAAAGTCCTCCCTCAGCCACCCTGACCTCATAGCCGCACCTCCTCCTCAACCATATCCACATAGCGAGTACATACATACCAAGTAGCCGGTCCACCTACTCTTATGGATAAATTAAACAAACCATATTCATTTAAGAGGGAGGTAATCCGTTAAAATCTCTTAAAGAAACTTTTATTTTAGCTACCCGAACCTAGAGGGAGGAAGTGGGCAAACAACAATCTAACTTTTGTCCCTACCAGCATAGGTCATGTTTTGGAGGATTGCTTTACATTCAAGGACTAGCTTGAGCATAGTTTCAAGATAGGTGCCATAGTTATCCTGAAGGAATACGTTGTGGAACAACCATCCAGTTCCATTAGGGTAATCATTGGGGACACCTGTGATCCTTCCAAAATTAAAGAAAGTTGGGATATCTCCTTATCTCGAACCTCTAAGAAAATTGTTTCCAAAATCAAGAAATTTTCCCTGCAGGTGCATGAGGCAGCTTGAACCTCTAACTTCAAGGAAGGTTTGCAAGTTGTGTAGGATAACTTAGGGATGGTAGGAGCTTAAGTAGTAGCGACTATGCCACCCGGGATAGCCAAGTAGCAACCAGCCCGACCTGTCCATTGATTCTTACTACTACTTGAGCACCTCTTGTTCAGCTAGCTCTTCATCTAGTAGACATCTTGTATCAATGGATGAGGGCATCAAATCCCTCACCCCACTTACTTTACTAGATTTCTACTATGTACCTCTTTCAAAATCCAAGAAATCAAGGAATAAAGCTAGTTTGAATAATATATGTGTCACTTCTAATGGGTTATCTAACTCTACTCTTTTAGAAAGTTCTTCAAGTCTAAATAATAATTATAACAACTTTGATCTTCCTCTTTGATTGAGTTGGATTTTCTTCTCACGAATACGGGTTCACCTCTTGAGATAGACTTGGAATCATCTCCCATAGGTCTATAAGAGAAGGCAGCAGAAGAGCAGGTAGAACCTTCCACTAACCTGCCACAAGAGATCACCAAAGTCAACCTCTATAGTGGTAAGGTTCTACCCCCTAAGGCAGCACCTCATGATAGAAGAAAGTAAGTCATTGATTCAAATGATCGAGAAGCCCCTCAACGGGATGCTCTACTCTTGGATATGCTTGTAGAGGATCAGCCCATAGTGGATTACAATGTCCTCTCTCACTTAAGAAAGTTGTCATCTAAGTTAAGCATATATGATGCCCTCTCTTATCCAAAGAGATGAGGGAGTCATTAATCAAGGCTCTTTTTGATCCTAAAATATACTTAGCTCAGCTGACCATGTTAGAGAGGAGGCACATTTTTCCAGAGAAGGCCAAGGAGTCACTTTTACAGATGAAGACCTTCTTCTAGGATACATGGAGCATAACCGTCCCCTCTACATTATAGTGGACATGGATAGATTCAAACTCTCTATGGTTCTTGTTGATCCAAGTGCATTGATGAACATATGAGTCTAAAGACTCTTACTTATTTATTGATCAACATCTCAACACTCTGAGGGGATTGGATGATGTCGAGAGGATTCAATGAACAAGGTGAGAGGGCTTTAGGTTCCATAGTGTGACCTTTGGAGATAGGTGAATGGAAGACTAAAGCTAAATTCTACATAATTGACTCGAATACTTCATTCACTACTTTGCTTGGTAGGCCTTGGATACAATAGGATAAGATGATTCTATCCTCCCTCCATCAGTGCATCAAGTCTGGAAGGATGGGATCAAATACTATGTTAAAAGAGATGAAAAGCCATTTTCAGTCAGAGAGGTTGAGATATATGAAGATGCGACCTACTATCTTCCCCAAAAAATCTTTCCTCATGAACTTGATTAAAACTCAAAAGTAAAAGAAAAAGAAGAGAAAGAAAAATAAAAGGAAAAGGAAAAAAGAAAATAAAAATGAAAGTTCAAGTGAATGAGAAAAGGGCATTGAGGAAGAAGTAGATCCGCAAATCACATTCCACCCAGTTCATTCCATCATATGGACACATGGGTAGGATGACTCAACCTCACCAGCGAGGTAGAGGAGAGAAATAGAGGCGTTAGAGGTGGAAGACTGGTCAAAATAGGGTTATGTTCACTTCATAGAGTACCCTACTATTCACATAGACTTGGAATCCTGGAGGATGAGTCTCATGTGATTAGTATACCGACCAACCCTCTCGGGTTTCATTGGAGGTGACACTTGAGACGATGAAGACCAGAGCCTCCAAGTAAAGCAAATGTATTGAATCAAATTTATGTGAAACTATCGGACAATAGTTGGGAAACCTCTAACCTCACTTTCATCTCAAAAGTTGAAGGTTTAGTAGTTAGAAGCCCCTAAGTCTTCCATTGATGCAAGAAAGATTCTATTGGGATCATCATCCTCAAGTCTTGAAGTTGATGTAGAACATAAGGATAATTCATATAAAGAATTGATAGAATTGCCTTTTGATTGGTACTTGACTTGTGTTCTTAATCTTGCAAAGAAAGGTTTGATTCCTTATACATGTTCTAAGCACAGGTCAGAATACTTCAAAAAGCTATGTAACAATAGGGGTAGGGATGCACAATCAAGATTAGGATTTGGTACAGTGGGTCCAGTCGATGACAACTATTACTGCTTAGTTGTTATAAATCATCTGGAGTCTGATAGGTTCTTCTTCAACAACACTAACTCTTATGAGGATGTGTGTTTAGAAACTTCGATGATAGATGATCTCCAAATCAAAGATGCACCTTTGAAGAGGAGATCCATTCAATAATTGACAAGCTTAAAGAAATCAACCTCGGATGAAAAAAATCCACGACATACATTAATTCATTGAATGAAGAAGAAACCAATGACTTAGTTAGGCTATTGATTGAGTTTAGAATGATTTGCATGGAGTTATGAAGCACGATTATCTCTAATGTAGTAGTCCACAAACTAGCAATAGATCCTAACGCCAATCTTATAAAGCAAGCTCCTAGACGCATGCGATTAGAAATTAAACAACAAGACATTTTTGAAGTGAAGAAACTAATCGATGTTGGTTTCATCAGGGAAGAAAAATACCCAACATGGTTAGCCTGTCATCAGTTAAGAAAAGAATGGCAAATTTGCATATCAATTTAGGGACTTAAATAAGGCATGTCCTAAGGATGAGTTTCTTCTTAATTTGGTGGACATCACCTCATCATGCGGTATTCTCTTTCATGGATGGGTCATCTACAAATCAAGATGGCCCTCGAGGATGAAAGATATACTTTTCAAACAATCAAATCTATTTTATAAGGTCATGCCTTTGGGCCTTAAAATGCGGTGCTACATACTAATGGGCCATGACTCAGATCTTCAATGAGCTCATCCATCATCAGGTTGAATGTTATGTTGATGATATAGTAGTCAAAAGTAAATAAAAGGATGACCATCTCTTTGACTTGAGAGTAGTTTTTGAACAGTTAAGACAATATAACCTCAAATGAATCCCCTGAAGTGTACATTTGGAGTAGCTTCAAAGAAGTTTCTTGGTTTTGTTATCCGACACTATGGAATAGAGCTAGATCCAAAAAAGATCAAAGCTATCCTAGAAATGCAACCCCCTAAAAGTCCAACTCAATTCAGATCTTTCAAAGGGCGGTTGGTGTATCTAAGACGCTTTATCTCCAATCCATCAGGAAGGTACAAATCATTTTCAGCACTTGTCAAAAAGGATGCCAAGTTTAAGTGGGATGATAAGTGCAAGCATGCCTTTGAAGATATCAAGCAGCATTTGGTGAAGCCACAAGTTCTAGTAGCCCTATCACGGGTAGATTGATCCTCTACACAGCGCATTAGACAACTCCTCGCTTTGTTGGCCCAATCAATGATGATGAAGGAAGAAAATTCTCTCTAATACCTCGCCATCATCTCCCTAAAGCACATACCCACCTATTAAAACATTACCTAATCTTTGCATCCCAAAAGCTATGGCACTATATGCTTTCTCATAAGGTGAACTTGATTTCAAGAATCAATCCACTGCAGTATCTCATGACAAGACCATCATTATTCAGACGATTGGCACATTGGTCCATGATTCACTCACAATTTGATATCATATTTGTACACCTCCGTGCGATTAAAGGACAAGCACTGGCAGATTTCTTAGCAGCACATCCACTTCCTGTTGATTCCTCGCTTAGTGAAGATCTCTCTAATGAATAAATCATGAACTTATGGGAGGTTGACAATCACCATTGGGAGATGTATTTTGATGATACGGCTTCATTTCATAAAGGGGAAGCACCATGATCTACTCTTCTAGGAAAGGCAGGGGAAGGAATAGTTCACTTAACTCCAGACCGTGATGTGATGATATTCTCATACTATCTCTCCAATCCCTACACCAATAATGAAGTCGAGTTTGAGGCTATGATTGATGGTCTAGAGTTAGCCATTACAGTATGTGTCAAAAGCATCAACATCTATGGGGATTCTTAATTAGTTATTAACCAGATTGTTGGATCCTACAAAGTTCTAAAACCCAAGCTTCATCATTACCATGAGTACACCATGAAGCTATTGGCCCAGATCCCTGAGGTCACCATCAAGGTCCCTAGAGAGAAACGTAGCAGCTTTGGAAACTTTCCAAGTAATTGGCATATCTAGAAGATGAGTCCAATCTAATTAGGGTCTAAAATAAATAAGTACTATCCCTTATTGATGTTAAACTTATCGAGAGACTTTCTCTTGAAGGGGAGGTTGTCGTTGCCAATAAAGACGAGGAGCTGGATTGGGGGAAATTGTTCATAGTTTACTTGAACACCGACAAACTACCTCAAGAGAAATTACAAGCTCATTAGGTGAAATAGAGAGCTCTCTCATATGCTCTCATGGATGGAACCCTATATCGACGGTCTTTCGATCAAATATGGTTACGTTGTTTGGACAAGCATGAAGCCCGTAGGATCGTGACTAAGGTACATTCAAGTCTATGTGGAGCTCATCAATCTGGTCTGAAGATGAAAGCAAAGATCAAGAGACTAGGATACTACTAGCCTTCGATGATTATAGGCGCATGGATTGGCTAGAGATGCCATCGGTGTACATGTGTGGTCTTGCATCAACCACCCAACATTCTACACCCTACTTTGGCTTCATGGCCATTTGAGTGTTGGGGTACCGACATTGTGTGTCTGATCGATCCTCCTTCTTCCAAGGGTCATCAGTTCATCTTACCTGCCACCTACTACTTTTCCAAGTGGGCAGAAGCAATCCTACTCAGGGAGGTCACAGCTCAGCATGTGCTTCAATTTTTAAAGAACCATATTGTATATAGGTTCGAGGTGCCTTGATGAATTATATCTGATAATGGTACTGCATTTAAAAGCACCAAGATCAACAGCTTCACCAGAAGTCACCGTATAAATTATAGATACACTACCATCTACCACCCCAAGGAAAATGACTTAGCAGAAGCATTCAACAAAACTCTCATCTAGAAGATGCTCGACGACAACAAGCGACAATGGCATAAGCAGTTGGTTGAAACCTTGTGGGCATACCGCACTACTTACAGAACTCTAACTCAATCTATCCCATTCTCCTTAGTGTATGGATCTGAAGCCAGCTTACTCTTAGAAGTTCAACTCCCATCAATAAGGATAGCATTGGGTAGCAAAATCACTACATAGCAAAATGCAAAAGTTACGGTTAGAAGAGCTCAAAGGTTTGGAGGAGAGATGTTTACGGGTGTGCCAGAATCTCAAGTTATACAAACTAAAATGATTTAAGCTCACAACAAGCTGGTTCGCCCTAGGACTTTCCAAGTAGGAAACTTGTATCTTAGTTAAAGAGACCAATTGTTGCCCATCAAAGATGGGAGGCAAGTTTGAACCCACTTGGGAAGGTCTCATGTCATAGAGGCCTAGGGAAGATCTTATCGCTTATTGATTATAAAGGGGAACACGATGCTTCTAATTAATGGGCTCTATTTGAAGAAATATTACCCATAGAAATAAGTTTGAAAATAATTATCATCAAAAAGAAATTCTATTCCAATTCTTCAAAATCTTCTCTTCATTCGAAGTGTTGTTTGCTTATCTTACAAATCCACCATGATGTGTTTAGGGTTGGTGTAAGAGAACCCGAGAGGCAACCTATCCTTCTTTTACAACACGAATACAAATTAAACACAATCCCCCAATGCTACTAGAATATGTGTGAGAGAACCCAAGAGGCATCCTTTCTTAGTCGAAATTGCGGCTGCCATCCATGCCGCCATTTCATCAAAATCCCCAAGAATGTTTTAGGATAGGTGTGAGATAACCTGAGAGGGATTCTATTCCCTTTAAAAAAAGCATAAAAAATAAACACATATCTTTTATCTCGAGCAATTTTGATGTGGGAGCAAGCCCCCTGTGGCACTCACTCATTAGCTGATCTAGGTCGGGCTGACATACTATCTTGCTAGTCTGTCACCCTAGTGGTCACCTGTTAGGTGGATGTGAGTCCCCGTACTTTCTTCCTAACTTTACCATTTCAAACTGATGAGCACCTTGTTAGTTTGGAAGGCTTCATGCGACCCATGTTGACTTTGTTAAGATGTGAGTCCCGAGCTTTCTTCTTGAACTAACCATCATGCAGACTAGTTGTGTATATTTGAGGTTTAGGATAGTCCAGGCTCCTTTCCTCTTGACTACTCTGAGTTGATATAAGTCCCCGTGGCATTCACTTTCGGTGTAGCCCTAGGTATATCAAGCGAAGATCTATCATGATAATTAGTTCTATAGAGGATGAGTCCCGAGCTTTCTTCTAGGCGATTGTTGCAAACCCGATGGGCACCTTAGGTTGGTTGATGTTTTACTATCGACAACTCACCCAGTAGATACACCACTCTTGGTGAGTCCCCACACTTTCTCCTTGAGTTGGCCACCGAATACTTATGCAAATTATCTTCTCTAGGATTTTAGATAAAGCCCTTAGTGGCCCCATCTCCTGCGAGCACTCTAGTTGGATCAAGTCCTTTGATACCCCATTTAGACACTACCCGGGTTACTTTTGGATTAGATAGTCCCCCTTTCCTAGTAGCCACCCTATGGTTGAAGAATTTGTTGGATGCAGATTCTCCCTTGGTTCAATAAACCTGAGATAGGTCTAAGCTTATGTAAGCTCTTTCTTCGTATGATCCCTTACAAACCAACAGGGTCCATGATAAATGAACAAACAAAATAAACAAAATAGCCGCTTGTGGATTAAGAATTCAAGCCCTCAAAGGGCCCCTTTTCCCAAGCAGGCATCCTATCTTTAAGACAGTGTCAGCAGAACTCCCTATAGGAATTGCCTGACTACATGAGTTGAGATAAGTCCCCGGGTTAGCACTCTCTCCATAGTTGCCCTTAGATCGGGTTCAATATGTTGGCCATAAACAGGTTACCCCGACAGTCATTTCACTTTAGAAGATGTAAGTCTACTATACATTATTTCTATGTCTGGCAGCTTAGGTCAGTTGATATGTTACCTTGTTAATATGTCACTACTGGTCTTTTATAGTGGAAGATGTGAGTCCCGCTTTCTTCCCCTTATTACCGTCAAAGGCACTCCTTTTGTTGGATAGTTCTCCCCTCGGCCGGGAAGCTACTCCCTTTGGATTGGTAAATCTATATTAGATCAAGGCTAATGGCCCCTACTCAGTGCATTCCATCGCAAACTGTTGGGATCCATCAAAAATAATGAAAAAAGAACTTAACCTTGACTATTTTTGAGATGATTTAAGTACCCCAGCAACATTCACTCAGTAGTCAGCCTAAGGTCAGGTTCAATTTATTGCACAAGCAACTGATCACCCCAGTGGTTATTTATTTTGGAAGACGTGAGTCCCGATGCTTTCTTCTTAAACTTTACCATTGCAAATCAAAAGGCAACCCCTTTGGTTGGATACTCCTACTATGTGGCTGGTAGACTACGCCCTTTGGATTAGTAAATTTGTGTTAGATCAAGGCCAACATGGACCCTACACAGTCGATCGCAAACTAATGGGATCCATTAAAAAACACTTAAAATGAAATTAAGATTGTCTATTTTTGAGCTGATTTAAGTCCCCAGTGGCATTCACTTAGTAGTCAGCCAAAGGTCGGGTTTGATTTGTTGCACAAGCAACTGATCACCCCAATGGTTATTTATTTTGGAAGATGTGAGTCCCCGTGCTTTCTTCTTAAACTTGACAATTGCAAATTGAAAGGCAACCCCATTGGTTGGATAGTCCTACTATGAGGCTGGTAGACTACTCCCTTTGGATCAATAAATCTGATGTAGATCAAGGTCAACATGGCCCCTACTCAGTGCAATCTATCGCAAACCAATAGGATCCATTCAAAAATCAAAAAATCTAAAATCAAAAATAAACAAACTCAACCCTCTTTTGTAGTAGGGTCAAACTAAATAAACAAAACAAATCCCTTCTAACCTCCCTAGTGGGGTTAGACTAAACAAACAACAAAAATCAAATTCAACCTCTTCCCTCAGTGGAGTCAAAAATAAACTAAACAACCTATCAATCAAATCATATATTTCTCCTCAGTGAGATGCAAGTTTTTTTGGTTCCCCATGGGATCTTGAATTATAATCCCTCAGTGGATTTCACAACCTATCTTCCCTAGTGGATGGCTTGAACTTACTCCCTCAGTGGAAAGCTCATATCTTCATTCCCAGTGGAACACTAAATCAACAAATCAAAATCAATTTCTCCTCAATGAGACTCAATTCAAATCAAACTTCTCATCTCCCAGTAGATGACTTCAACCTCTTTCCCTAGTGGAAGGTTCATATACTCAGTCGCTAGTAGATTCCTCCTTCACTCTCTTATGTCTTTAACATGAGTTGAGTCACATTGCACTAAGCTCTTGATTACTTCTACACCTTGGGTAAGTAGTAGATCATTTTTATTAGTGCTTATGATCGTTTGGTGTTGTTGATCATCTCGGTCAACACCAATACGTGCGGTATGCCTTGTCAGTCACACCACACTTATTGGGAGGCCTTTGTTGACCTCATTTTTAGAATGAGCTCTCAACCCCTCCATCTTAAATATAGGACTCCTCTTATACACTAAGAGTTCCTTAGTCTTAAGACACTTCTAGTGATTAAGTGAACACTTAACCTAACCCTAGAGACTTAGAAGAGTTAGCCATATGAATAGGTTATGTCTTAGGGATGTTAGGAAAATTTGCCTACCCTATAACTTGAACCAAATCCTTGCTTCCTTCTTTCAAGTCCAACTTCAAATTCAAACCAACCTCAAATCATAATCAACCGCAACTCCAAACCAATTTCAAACTCAAACCAATTCCAAATTAAATTTCAAAATAATTCCAACTTAATTGATTTCTCAAACCTTAAATCAATTCCAATGGATTTTCTCAATTCATGAATCAATTGCAAATGATTAAAACCCATGATTGAATTCCAAATCTAAAATCTTTCCTAAGCCCTTGGATTCCATCTTATGGACTTAGCTCAAATCAAATTCAAACCATTCAAACTCAAGAGATTTTCTCATAAATCATTTATATTCTCATTTATATTCATAAATATAAATGAAATATAAATTTAAATAACCAAAACTAAATCAAAAACTCAATTCCAAATTCTAAAATCTTTCCTAAGCCCTTTGATTCCATCTTATGGACTTAGCTCAAATCAAATCCAAATCAGTTCAAACTCTAGATATTTTCTCATAACCCATTTATATTCTCATTTATATTCACAAATACAAATTCAAATAACCAAAACTAAATCCAAAACTCAATTCCAAATTCTAAAATCTTTCCTAAGCCCTTTGATTCCATCTTATGGACTTAGCTCAAATCAAATTCAAGAAATTTTCTCATAACCCATTTATATTCTCATTTATATTCACAAATATAAATGAAATATTAATTTAAATACCCAAAACCAAATTCAAAACTCAAACCCAAATCTCAAATCAAAATCAAGCTTCAAGTCAAATTCTTGAACTTAGCCAAATCAAATTCAAATCAATACAAATCCTTGGATTCCCTTCATGATTCAATCAATTCTTCAATCATGAATCTAGATATAAATATAAACTTCAATCATCAAATCAAAACTAAATTTAAAACTCAAACCCAAGTCAAACTCATGTTCACCCTTTGAACTTGAAATTGTCAAATGAATCAAAACCCATTTAACTCCAAATCACTTACAAATGAATTTATATTTCAATCATAAGTCTATATGTAAGTCCAACCAAACTTGAATCAAGCCTTGATCAAGTCAATTGACCCACTTAGGCTCACTTGATCCAAAGTGGCCTAAAGTACCTTTTTGAGCCAAATTATAATCCTACCTAAATTGGATTGAACTAAGCCCGCCTAAGCCTCATATTATGAGCAACAATCATCATGAGATGATCAATCACTCAAATTGTGTCAAACCAAGTCAAACTTAAGGGTTGACCAAGTCAACACTTAAAATGAAACCCAAACTAGCCAAAATCCACCATAGGCCAAATTGATTGAAACCATTGATCAAAACCAATTCATGACCAATGTTTGAACTTGGCCAAGTCATCATTTGAGCCTAACCTAGCCCAATTGGTCACTTGACCCAACTTGACCTAAAAAGTCAAAATATGTCAAAACTTGATCTAAGCCAAATTGATTGCAACCAATGGGTTAAGTTCATTCTAAACCACTTGTTGAACTTGATCAAAGCCTCAATTGGCCAACTAGACCCAACCTAGCCCAATAGACCATGAACCCAATTTGACCTAAAATGTCATATTGAGCCAAAATCAAATCAAACCAAAATTAATTAAAACCAAAGCTTGCTAAATATTTCAAATAACCAACCAAACCTAAACCAACCCTTGACCTAACCCAATTGGGTCAATTGGTCAACTTGACCCATTTTACCTAAATGAAATCAAATGAACCAAAATTAAATATAAACCAAATTGAACTAAACCAATGACACCAAAACATTCCAAATGGTCATATGAACTTGACCTAACCCTTGGTTTGACCCAATTTGACCAATTGGTCAACTTCACCCAAGTTGACCCATTTTGACCTAAATGAGTCAACATGAGCCAAATGACATCAAATCAACTCCAAATTCTTTGAAATTTGGACCAATTTCAAACTATTTTAAATCTTCAAAATCAAGCCAAATAACCATTTTTCCCTCTAGGTCAAGGGGTAACCTATGGTCAATTCCACTTTAAATTTGGTCATATCCTTTTCATGGCCACTTGGCACCCTCCTAGTGGAGCAAATGGACACTAATGAGTGTGGTGCACATGACCCAATGGGTTTGGGTCAACCAAAACTGACCACCCAATGAGAAATTCTCCACATGGGATCACTCCTCCACTCAAATGAGCACATGGAAACTTCATCACACCAACCCTCTGACAAAAATTGAATCACATGGCATCCAAAATGACCTAACCAACTCAATCCTTGTTATTAATTTAATCAAAATGGCATGTGCAAGCTCGGCAGTCCGATCTTTATGGGGGAGATATACTCCCCCTCATTTCACTTGAATTCAGAGGATTCACACTTGATTGAGCTTAAGGAACTCAGAGCAAGCTTCTCCAAGTTCCTCCAAGCTTCCTCAAGTATTTCCCATTTCTCCATTCTCGGTTTCTTCAAGCCAAAAATAGGGGAGGTAGAAAGGAATTCCATTTTGGTCAATTCACCATCATAGCTCAATTCCTCCTTCAAGCACCTTCAAAAAACTCAATCGAGCTTACCCAAAGCTTCTTCCAAGCTTCCAAGGCGGAGGAGGAGCTAGACCAGGTCAAAGAGGAGGAGTTTGGCCAATTGAAGGATCTCAACCTCATTCCCTCAAAACAGCTTCATCTGTCGAAGCTACCTCACCGGTGATAGCCTCCGGTGGGGTATGGATCAAAACTGAGCTTATGTGTATGATTTCTTGGTCCTTTGTGAAAGAAAGCTTCACCCTATTGCAATTCAACCATTGAATGTCTTTATTCTTGCTCTTAGATGGTGTGTGATCAATCCTTGCTCAATTTGAGCTCGATCAAGCTCGGATCAAGCCTTCAGGGATGGATGGTTGCCATCTCCCACAGGCAAACTCAGGGATGAACCATGGACCGTCCATCCCAAGTGTCTTGGATGGATGATCTTGATTAAAATATGTGAGATCCCCTAATTTATCCTATTATAACCGCAAGTTTAATCCTGACTATCCGATCTTTGATCGGATGATCTAGGGAGAAACTGCATAGCGCCGCCGAATGACGTGGCATAGGATGTGATAACTTAAATATTGAATCCCATCGCACCACATGAAAAGCATGCGCTGCGTCAGCAGTCTACATGGTGTCAATGGGATTAGTTATATAATTAGAGATTTAATTAAGTTTTAATCACAAAATCTTCAAAAATACATAACTAAATATAGTAAAATCAAAAAAATACAAACTAAAATGCATTTTCAAGATATTTCAAAGGGGAATAATATAAAATTAAGTTTAATTGATTTTGAACAATAAATTTCATGCAATTTGAGTTTTATTGGTATATTTGAAGACTCATCATGCCTTAGGAGTCTTTATTAGGTAATTAAGTCCATTGAAGGATGATATTTCTATCTTTCGAGATAGTACATCATACCTCAATTTCATACTTGATCATTTTAATAAGCACCTCCTATGCCCCCCCATACATCTAAAAATAAACACCACATAAGCCTTCGAATATACCAGAGATCTTTCTCCTACTTTACATGGAAAAAGTAAATCAGGATTTATTTTAAGTCATGTTCTTTAAGTTTCCTATGGAGGAAAACCTTCATAGTTAATTACCTTCATAGTTAATTACTCATCCTATTCTCCCATAACACTAATCTTAATTCCTATTACAAAATTATATTTATAGGAAAAGTAAATTTAACTACACATACAAAATAGAGATTAGCTAAACATACATATAATACCAAGTAATTATATTTCATAATTTGGGTTTAACACTCTACACATTGGTAGCCAAGCCCACCTGTCCTAATGTAGATGATGCTTATGGGCTTAAGCAACCTGCAAGCAAAGCATTTATATTTATTTTTATGCAGCCCCTTGAGCACAATCTTCTATAGAAAATAATATCAGGCTAAGAATGACTTAATATCCAGTCTATAAAATATACACTCAAACATCCAGTCTAAAATATTATATCACAAAATAAAATATAACATCATATATACATCATCCTAACTTAGGACTATAAGTGGTGGCTTAATTCTAATGTGTGTTTTAAGGCTTTGTGTGGTATGTCTTAACTAAGACTTAGAGTTATAATTCTCTAAGTTTAGAAAATTTGAATTTAACCATAAAGGTTGGTTTTATTTAAAGTGGTTTAGTTGATTTGTAAATTTTAATTTATGTTTTGTTTTATTTCATTTGATTTACACTTAGTATCTAAGTGTTGTAAAGAGAAGAAAGAGATTTAACCTCCCTCATCCCCACCTTAGGTTACTTTCTAAAGCACATTAATTTGGTTTAGTTCACTTTAATGAATGGCTTATTAAATATTTTTATTAATCCTATGTTTGGGTTAACCTTAAAGAACCCTATTCAACTTGAAGGGTGTCTTAAGATTAATGTAATTGATTTACTATCACATGGAATATATTAAGTCATTCCTTTCCATCACCCATAACATGCATATAATTTAACACTTAGCATACATATACATACATCTTATTTTGGCACACTTAAATGATCATGAATGCATGCATGTTTATTGGAAAAGAGGATTTTCATTCATTAATCAAATATGCATACATATGTATAAAAGATGTGAGAAAGTACATGACATTCTTAACCTGGGAAGTAAGATAATCAAATGACCACCTTGGGGATACTTAAATCCTTGTATTCCCGGGATGTCCAAACTATATAATTGCTATCTTAAATAAATATAAATCTATATACGATTATAAGGATGCAAATCATGTAAAGATTATATTTTCTTTTGTTGAATCATTTATGCATATGAATTAAAGCTCTATCCAAATTATAATACAAATATACATGGGGATGAAATTAAATAAGTATGTGCCTTTGTTAACCAGGAAAGTGAGATAATAAAATGACCTCCATGGGACTAAAAGCCCCGTATTCCTCGGATGTCCAAACTATATACTTATTAATATTCAAACCTATGCAAATCTATATAAAACTTAAGAAAGAGTGAAGCTATAAACACTTACAAATCCTATATGGATTCATAGCTACTTTCATTCTAAATATTGTTATCAATTTATAAACTTTGAAAAATAAATTTGGATTTAATAGTGATAATAGCCACACATATAATTAAATTAAGTCAACACATACAAGCTTACATAACTAAATTCTATTTAATTCATTTGAATTTGAAAGGATGAATGCATGAGATCACATGACATACAAAATTTAAAGTGATTGAAAAGGAATAACCCAACATAAATATATGATTCATTCAACTACACTAATTCCTAAGGACAATCACATTAAATAAAATCACTTAAGAAAAATCAATGCTTCTTATTAATTTTGGTTTTGGGTTTTGATTAAACTTAAAGAGGAGAAATTATTTGTTGTTTTAACCCCTTTCCCATGTTGGTAATTTTAATTGGTTTAAGGAAAAATAATTAGATAAATTTTATCAATTGATTAAGTTGGATCATTAAGCAAATCACTTAATTACCATTTTCTATGCTTCTTTAATTTCATTAACCATTTAACCATGAGCCACAAATGATATGAGCATCAGTATGAATAAAATTGCAATGCTCCTAAAGAACCTAATGCATTGGCTCATGATTAAATATTAATTAAGTACTTTTATAATTTTCCCACACCTATGGGTTAATCATAATTTCCTTAAAGGTCTTTATGTTATTAAACACATAAAGAAGAACCCTTAGTTTGATTATTAATTATCTGAAGTGATTAATATTTCAATTTGATTTTATTTAATCATTTAATTATTTAATTAAGCACTTAATTAAGCCTCACATTAATTAACTCTCTTTAATGAAATCAATTTATAAAAGTAATTAGGAAAGAGGTCCTAATCACCCTCCCTCATCATCTCACTATTAATCGGTGATTAATGAGCTTTAATTAATTAATTTTTACTATTTTAAAATTTAGTTAAATTAGTTAAGAGAGTAATTAAGGTTTGAATTATCAATTTTCCTAATTATTTAAGCATTAAATTCTAAGAAAATCATAGGAGGCAGAAGTTATCCCATTAAATCAACACACCAACATTGAAATTAATTTCCCAAGTAATTAGAGTTTAATTAAGCTAATTAGAAAAATATTCAATCAAATGGACATATTTTTAATAAAATATCTTCTATTTTACCTTTCTAATGAGTATTTATTTGTATTTTTAGATTTTTCTATAATTAGTTATGAATTTATGAAATTTTAGCCATTAAAATAAATTTTTAAGCCTAATTAACCACTAATCTCATCAGCACCATGCAGACCGTTGATGTGGCAATGCTTTCCACATGGCACCGTGGGATTGCTTATTTAAACTAATTTGATGTGGCACTGATGTGGTGGCGGCAGACGCGCTTTCATCCCCGTCGTTCAATCTAAGATCTGACGGTGGGGATTGATCTCATAGTCCTATAAGATAAACTTGAGATTAAATATAATGAAAGATCATGACTATCCATTCTAATCATGCGGAGTGAACGATGGATGATATGTCATCCCCTGAGGGACAAAAAATGAACATCATTCATCTCCCTCCTCTCGATTCGAGCTCATTGGAGCTCATGGAGGCTCGAGATCGATCCAAAACGTTCATGGGAGAGATCCAGGAGGACCTAATGGTGGGAATCATATGAAATTAAGATTTTCTTTGAAAAAGACCAACACTTAAGGCCAAAACTATGATTTTCTAAAGAATACCTCATTGGAGCTCAAGATGGCGCTAACGTAGCTTCGTCTTGAAGAGGCAAAGCCTCACTGAGAATATGGTGCCTTGACTCATCGTTGGTAGCTTTGTGGACCTACTGTTACTGGAGTTGGTCTAGGAGGGGCTTCCTGTGCTTGAATCACTCGGTAGAAGATTTGTTTCACCTCGCTGGAGCTTGCTGAACATGTGGGAAGAGTTATTTTGAAAATTATGGAGATTTGGTGAGGTTGGACTAAAGGGATGCTCTATTTTGCTCAATTTCATCATCTCCGTCAATGGGGAGGCCTTAGAATCTTGGAAAATGCTGGGACTCATCCACGATGTGCTCAAGCTCGAGAAATGCCAATATCTTAAGTTGAATCAAAATGAGGGGAGTATACTCCCCTCCTCTAATCCAATGGTGGAGATTGGCTCTATTATTTATAGGTATATGGCCACTGGAGGCTATGGTGGCAGAGAATCCTTGAGGTGGCTCAGTTTGAGTGGCCAAGGAAGGGGAGGTGGCTGTCCTTAGTTGAGGTGGTTGTCCTTGGGTTTCCAAGTGTTCAAATGGGGAGGTTTGGGTTAACTCACCTCAACTTGGCTAATGGATGATCTAAATAGCTTTGCGTTAAGTGAGTCAGTGGTCCTTGTGTCCATTTGAAGCTTAGGGTGGATGAAAGGGGAGGAGAGTGGGTTTCACTATCCAAAATTGAGTGTTATTTCCTTTGGGAAGCTTTACCCATTGAGTAATGGATTAATTTAGGTTCAATTTTGGATGGGTTGGATTTGGGCTGACCCAAGGAAGGGTCATGCCAAGTTTCAATGGGTTTGGGCTTGATTTGGATGTGTTTGGCTCAATTTGACCCATGTAGATTAAATTAAGCTAGGTTAGGTCAAGTTGACCAATTGATCAAATTATGTCAAACTAAGGATTGAGTCAAGTTCAAATGAGTATTTGGAATGTTTTGCTTAAATTGGTCTAGTCTGATTTTGCTTGGATTTGATTTTGACCCATTTGGATTCATATGGGTCAAATAGGTCAAGTTGACTAATTTAGCCCAAATTGACAAAATTGGCTTAGGTTAGCCATTGGTTCATGTTCAGTTGATCAATTGAAGTTGGCGTGCTTTGATTTCAATCAATTTGGATTTAGGAATGATTTATGCCAAATTGACCATTAAGGTTAAATCAATTGGGTTCAATTGGTCAAATTGGATTCAATCAAGGCTTTGATCATGTACAATAATCAATTTGAAATGGATTTGATTCATTGGTTTGAATCAATTTGGATTAGATTTTGATTTGACCAAATTTGGCCTTTTAGGTCAAATTGGGTCAACTCAGTTCAAAAGGCTAATTAGGTTTGGTTTGACTCAATTAATGGTCAAGTCTTATTCAGGTATTGATTTTAGGTTGGTATGAATCATTGGTTTTATTTAATTTGGCTTAGGATGAGATCTAAATCATTTGTGCCATGTTACGTTAAAAGGATTAACTTGATCAAATGACCAAATTGACTTGGTTCAACTCAATTGATTACAATTGGTCAATCAATGATGATCATCAATCATGATAGAAATTTTTGCATGATTTGGTTCAAACCAATTTAGGTTGGATTGAGATTTGGCTAAAATTGGTCCTTTAGGTCACTTTAGGTCAAGTGAACCTAAATGGGTCAATTGGCTTAATTGTTTGAATTAACTTTGATATTTGATTTGGGATTGATTGATATCTTTGATTGTGGTTTAGGTTTGATTTGATTTTGGCTCATTTAGACCTTTTAGGTCAAATGGGTTAGGTTAGTGATTGAATTGATTTTGGTTTGATTGGTTTGATCATAGATTTTGGTATGATTTGGAATGATAATTGAAGGATTGCTTATGAGAAAATCAATTAAGCTAAACTTGGATTGAAGGGATTTTGGCTAAGTCCATAGGGTTGAATTAGTCTTAGGTTTAGATCATGTTGGTTTTGATTTTGGTTGATTTGGATTTGAATTGGGATTCAATTGGATTTTGGTTATATTGATTTTTAGGTTGGATTTTTAAGGTTAGACATGGGTTTGGTTAGGCTATAGAATGGGTAGGTTACCCTAGGTCCTAAGGCATAACATAAAATACTAATCCTTCTAAGTATTTAGGTTTGGGTTAAGTGTTCACCCATAGAGTGCCGTGACTAAGGTGCAGAAGTCTAGATCTATGATGGGAAGAATCACTTCAAAAGTGACGTCAACAAATCACAAGTCCGGCCCTCAGCCAAAATTTCTCTCATGTTCCAGCAACTAAGCTTGGGGAGAGTCATCAAAACACGGAGTTAATAGGTTTTCCCTTTTATTTCTTAGCTTTATGAGCTAAGAAGAAAAGGGTAGAGGAAGATTTGGATATATCCTTATCCTGGAGATTCTTCCCAGGGGTTTTAAGGAGAGAGTTCTAGGTTTTGGTTCTATTACCCTTAGAAGGGGAGGAGGTGGCCAAACAAGTAGTCATGCTCTATGTGGAGTTTGTATTGGAGGTGATGAGGGTATCAGCCATGGCCTCATTCAAAAGGGGGGTCGGTTTCATCCAAATCTTGAGAGGAGGGGGATTGGGCAGGGAGTTAGTTTAGATCATTTAGAGAAGTAGAGCTATGTGGAGGAGGAATGTCCTTCAAGGCCAATTTTTCAAACACATTTGGATGAGTATGAAGTGGCTGAGAATCCTCGGGGGAAAGAGAGGATGGGAGAATATTCTCTTTGGGAGTAGTAGTAACAACCATGATTGTTGAATGATTGGTACGAACCTAGGTTCGCCTACTTCTGTTGGGTCCTCTAGCTAGGGGACGACTAGTTGGACTTAGAGGATATTTTATAGAATCATGAGAGAATGTGTTTCACTTTCTACCGGCATGGGGCTTCCAATCATAGAGGATGGATTGCTCAAATTTTAGCCCATTGAGATTTATTGTAACTGAGCCTGGAAGAGGAGATGAAGGGCTAATCGGCACATAAATCCTAGCAAACGTAATTCGAGATCTGGATGAAGCAACCCTAGAGAAGCTATCTTCATTCCAGTAACACAGTGGAAAATTAAGAAGTTTTATCCAAAGAGGAATTTCAAAGAAATTCTCTTTAACTGGTCTAAAGTCCCAAGATCATTTCTTAAAAATAAAAGGCCTTCCATTTAGGAAACAAGGTATGTTGTTCCAAACAAGATCAAAGTTCTCTTTACATGAGAATTTGAATAGAAAGAAGTCCCCCTCGAGAGTGAGAAGGTCTAAATGTCCTTTAAAGGTCCATTTTTTTAATAGCAGCCATTAAAGAACCATAAAGGGGCGTTTTCCAATGGCATGACCTACTAAGGAGAGCTCCCACTCTTTCTGGCCAGCTATAAGCTCGATCTCAGAAAAATAAACCTTTGTATCCAAAGAAGGGATGTAAGATAAAGAAAGAGATTTGCTATTATCATTATGAGAATTCAGGAGCTCCTTTCAATTATAAGAGGAAGGGATCGTTTCCTGGGGAAAAGGCATTCTAGAAGAGGGGACAACACCAAGGATAGTGCTGGTTGTGGGGGATGAAGAACGTGGGGGGAAAGATGAGGTGGATGAAAAATCTAGATTCTTGTAAGCTGATAAGGGGTAACGAGCTTGAAAATAGATAAAGGGGGAAGAGAGAAGATAACTCAAGATTCAAGACCTCCAATCTAAATTAATTTCAATCTTATCAAGACTCTAATGGCAAGTTTAGATGAAATCTTTAGATTGGCTTTGGTTTTGGAATGAATTGAATAAATAAAATTAATGAAGAACCTTTGAACTAAAAGCTTTGATATGAAAGACCCAAACTCCAAACTAAAATATGTGGCATGATCACAAAATAGAGATTAAGATATGTATTCTATGAATAAACTCACAAAATAGTCTAAACATGACTTGAACACAAATTCATGAAAACTCACTGTTGACCTCACTTTTAGAGTGAGTTCTCAATCTCCTCATCATAGACTTAGGAATCTTTTAGACACTAAAACTTTCTTAATCATAAGATACTCCTAAGCACTTAGATAAACACTCAACCTAAGCCTTTAAACTTAGAAGGGTTAACCATAGGATTAGGCTATCCCTTTGGACTTAGGGAGATCCATCTACCCTATAGCATAAGCCCAATCCAAATTTACCTTCCTAAGCCAAATTCAAACCAAATTCAAATGCAATTTCAAATTCAAATTCCAAGCCAAATGATTGAAGCTCAGGATCAAATCCAAATTCAAAATCAACCTAAGCCCTATGATTTTATCTTATGGACTTAGCCTCAACCAAATTCAAATCAATCCAAACTCAATTGATTTTCTCAAATATCAATTCAACCCTTCAATGAATCTATCAAACTTATGATCAAACTCAATTCCAAAACCAAATTATTTTAGCCCATGATCAAATCCAAATTTAAAATTTTTCCTTAATCATTTAAATCAATTTCATGAACTTAGCCAAAATCCTATCAAAATCAACCCAAGATCAATTGATTTTCTCATGGATCAATCATATATTCAATCATCTACCTAAATGTAAATCAAATCTACATTCAAATGATCAAAACTAAATCAAACTAAATTAAACCCCTTCCTAAGCCATATGAATCAACCTTCATGATCTTAGCCAAATCTTAACCCAAATTGCCTCAAACTCAATTGATTTTCACATAATCAATTTATATCTTCAATCATCTTCCTAAATATAAATCAAATCTACATCAAAATGATCAAAACTAAATCAAACTAAATCAATATCCAACTCTAAACCCTTTAAGCCAATATCATGGACTTAGCCAAATTCCATTCAAATTCAAACCAAAATAAATGATTTTCTCATAAATCAATCATTCCATCAATCACCATTCCAAATATAAATGAAATCTATAATTATAAAGCCAAATCGAAATCAACCCAAGTCAAACCCAACCTAACCCTTTTGACTTGAGATTTTCAAATGAATCAAAACCCATTTGAACCCAAATCAATTGCAATTGAATTTGTATATCAATCCCAATTCTATATATAAACTCAACTTAATCAAATTCAACCTAAAATCAAGCTAACTAAACCCAATTGTTTCATTTGACCTAAAGTGACCAATTTGATCAATTTGAACTTCTAATTCAATCCAAATCAAAGTGATTTGGGTTGATTAGGATCCAAGTCAACCTTTTTACTCATATGAACCCAGCCAAATTGCCACCTAAGCCAAATTCATTGAAACCGATGATTCAAACCAATCCAAAATCAATACTTGAATATGACTTGACCTTCAATTGAGCCAAAATAAACCCAATTGGCCCTCTTGACCCAAGTTAACCCAAAATTAACGTAAAAGACCAAATTGGGTCAAATCAAAATATGAACCAAATTGATTACAATCAATGGCTCAAGTTCATTCCAAATTAACTATTGAACTTGACCAAAGCCTCAATTGAACACAATTAACCCACTATACCCAAATAACCTATTGAACCCAACTTGACCTAAAGGGTCCAACCAACCTAAAACCCAATCAAATTCAAATTAAACTAAACCAAAGCCTACAACATATTCCAAATAATCAACCAAACCCAAACCAAGCCATGTCCCAAACCAATTTGATCAATTGGGTCAAATTGGCCAACTTGACCCATTTGACCCAAATGAACTCAAATGAACCAAAACTAAATCTAAACTAAATTAAACCAAACCAATGACACTAATACATCCCAAATGATCATATGAACTTGACCCAACCCTTGGTTTGACCCAATTTGACCAATTGGTCAGCCTAACTCGATTTGACCCAATTTGACCTAAATATGTCAAATTGAGCTAAATTAAGCCAAATGAACTCCAAATGATATGAAATTTGGCCCAACCCACTTTTGTATCATTCTAAATCTATCCAAATCAAATCTAATGCCAATTGACCATCCTACTCTTGGGCTAGGGGTATCGCATGAAGCAAATCACCCATGTAAGTGGTCATTTCCATTCCTTAGCCACTTGGCCCTCTTCCATTGATGCATCTAGGCTCCTAGGATACTACCCAACTTGACCCAATGGTGGTTGGGTTGACTATGACCCTTGGGGAGATGAAATCACTTCACCTCCCCCCATTGGAGCACTTGAAACACCAAGGACACCCACTCCCTCCTTGTCAGCCACCTCCACACCTTCACCCAATCAAACTGAGCCACCTCATCCACTCAAGGACACCCACGACCCTCTAAGGTGGCCGGATGATCATAAGAATCCAAACTCAGCTCATCCGTCCGATCAAGAGGAGGGGGGTATGCACCCCCTCATTTCCACTCAAACACACACAAATTTATTCCTCAGAGACCTAGCTACCCAAGATGAGCCACCAGAGATATTTCCCAAGCTCCAAAGCTCATCCCACAATCCCCATTCTCAATTTCCTTCAAGCAAAAATAGGGCAACCTTCCTCTCATTCCCATTTTCTCAAGGCTCAACCAAAGTACAATTAACTTTACACACACCATCCTTGGAGTTAGTCGGTAAGAATGAATCTTCCCCCCCCCCCCCGACAAGAGAGGGTGGATTTCATGTAGCCTCTATGTTTTGGGTATTAGCCTTCTGAGCAAACCACCTCAAATTGGAGCTTATGCTGATTAGTAGAGCCTTATCTCCACTAGAAAAAGCTTCCTCAATTAGATTTGCCACTAGCCTTGAGCTCCGGTGAGGTATGCCATTGAAACCGACCTCTTAAAGTAAAAATGAGTTAGAACTTTTTGAAAAAAAAAAACTTCCATCCCGTGTGATCTTAGCCGTTGGACCCCCTTGAATCCTTCACATGAAGCTGTGGGATCCATTTGGAGTTGATATGAGCTCGGGTGAGCTCAAATCATGCAAGCAATGGTGGACGAACTCCATTCCCCCTTGCTCGTGTGACGATAGATCACGCACCGTCTATTCCATGTGATCAAAATAGACGGTCGTGACTAGATCCATTAGAATTATCCAATTTAATCCTTTAGGGTCGCGGGATTAATCATGGTCATCTAATCTTAGATCGAATGATGCACGAGAAAGCGTGTCTACCACCACCACACAAGCACTGACTAGGAATATGTTTAAGTAACTGATCCTGCAGTGCCACGTGAAAAATGTGCTACATTGGTGCACCACATGGCACTAACAGGAGTAAGGGTTAATTAGGCATAATTAATGTGTTTTAATGGTTGAAACTTGTAAAAATTGTAACTAATTATAGAAAAATAAAAAATATAAATAAATATTTATTTTAAAGTTATTTCAGAGAGAAATTTATTAAAAATACCCTTAATTAATTTTGAATAATAATTAATGCTTAATTATAATTTAATTAGAAAATTAATTAGCTTAATTACTCTCTAATTAATTAACCCCAAACTTTCTGAGATTGTTTAAGGGGATGACCTCTACCTCCCCTAATTTTTTGGGATTTATTGGTTAATTAATTAGAGAAATCAATTAATTAAGCCCTCATTACTTTCTTAATTTAAATTAATTAATCACATGAATAATGATTAATTATTTGGGATCATTAATCATTATCGACGGTGAGGGACTTATGGAATAGATTGGGACCTCTTTCCTAATCTCTTTCCCTAAGTCTATCCCATTTTCAAAAAAATTAATTAATGATTAATTTAATTAATTACTTGATTAGTCTAATTAAAATCTAAAAATATATCCAATCCTAATTAACTAGGGGTAGATCTTTAGGTGTTCAATAACCTAAGGAAGTCTAAGAAAATTATGGTTAGCCTACATGTGTAGGAAAATCATAAAAAGTACTTAATCAAGTTTCTTAAGCTAATTAATTATTAATTATGAGTCAATTGCATTAGGCCCTTTCATTTCTTAGGATCATTACAAATTTATTTTCCATGCATATCATGTTGGCCCAAAATTATTTAGTTAATTACTTTTAACATCAGGATTAATTAATGGATTTAATGTATATTACAACTTAATTAACCCATAAAATTAATTTAATTACATTTCATTAAACCAAATTAATTAACAAACATGGGAATGGGTTAGGACCAGCAAATTTTTTCTAATATCCTTAAATCAAATCAAAATATGAAATTAAAAAGGACATTAAAGAAGCTTTGGTTTACTTCAAATGGTTTTATTTGATATGATTGTCCTTAAGAATTAATTTAATTGAATGAAATCATATGTTTATATTTATTTATTCCTTTCCAATCATGTTAAATGTTGTATATCATTTGAAATCATGCATTCATCTTTTCAAAAATTAATTAAATCAAATAAATTTCTTTTTATGTGAGCTTGCATGTGTTGGACTAATTTTTAATATGTGTGGCTATTATCACTAATAAATTTAATTTTTTTTTAAAGTTTATAAATCAATTACATTAATTAGAATGATAGTAGTTATGAACATATATAGGTTTACATGTGCTTATAGCTTAAATATGTGAAATAAAGCTTTCTTCTCCTTAATTCAAATATAGTTTTACATGTATTTGAATGTTAATAAGTATATAGTTCGGACATCTCGGGAATATGAGAATTTAGGTAGCCCCAAGGAGGTCATTTGATTATCTCACTTCCTTGGTTAACACCGACACATACTTATTTAATTTTATTTATATGTGTTTCTACATTAGAATTTGGATAGAACTTTAATCCATATGCATAAATGTTTCAATCAAATAAAAATACAATCTTTGTATGGTTTTCCTTCCTTTATCTATGTATACATCCATATGTATTTGATAAAAGCAAGTGTTTAGTCTGGACATCCCGGGAAGATATATTTCTAATCCTTTGATAGCTTTAAAATATTTGAAGACCCTAATTATCTACTTTAATCGAGAATATTCTTAGAAAATTTTATTTCCTAAGTTATAATTAACTATGGAAGCTTTCCTTCATAGGGAACTTTAGAACTTGGTTTAACATAAATCCTGCTTTATTCATCCATGTAAAGCAAAAGAAAATCTCTGGTACATTCGAAGATCCATCATGCCTTAGGAGTCCATATTAGGTGACTAGGTCCATTGAAGGGTGATGTCTCTATCTTTCAAGATAGTATATCATACCTCAATATCATACCCAATCACTTCATAAGTACCCCCTACAATCTATGTGGTGTCCCCCCATACATCCAAAAATAAACACCACACTCACTCTTTATCTCTTTCTAAGACATGATGACACCATAACCTCAAATCAATCTTTCCAAGTGATAAAATAAATAATCAATTAATCATGGGCAACAAATTTTGATTCTTTATTGTAATATTATTTAGCTCCATATAATTAATGCACATCTGCACTATCTTAACTTTTTATTTTATAAGTAATATAGGTACTTCTTGAGGTGATATGTTGTATCAAATGAGATCACTAACTATTAATATTCTTAATTACACTTATGATCTTGGAATTTTCTTAGGTCATCTTGTAATAACTCTTATCTACTCATAGAGTATAATGTATCAATTTAATAATGAACTCAAATCCTCATTCTAGTATATCCACCAGTTCATTAGAATATATCTTTGAATTTTTTTTACTATTGGCACCTATTCTAACTTTTTTATTAATTTATTTCTTTCATTAATATAGAAACATTATCCTTTTAATCTACAATCAATCAACATGAATTATTAATCACATAGGATAACACTGTATCTCTAAAAAATAGTTAATCACATTATTTTTATATCAACTTAGCAAATCCACACCAATGTTGAATCAATTTTAATTAGCTAAAATAAAAAGTTTAAATTTTTAATTTCATTATAAAATTTTCTATATTATAGATTCATGCATAACAAACAATCAAATAATCTCCAAGAGGCAACACAATAGATATGTAATTATGTAATTAAATAATGAAAAAAAATATAAAACATCATAGGGTTCCTTAAGGAAGGAAGCTAACACTAAAATCAAACAATAGTGCACTAAAATGTATTAATTTTTAGTGGGTACCAATTAGTCCGATTGGTATGAGCATAGAAGTTGTTGTCAAGGTCATAGGTTAATATCCCGCCTATGTCATAATAAAGTCCCAACTTACGAACTTATGTGGGGAAAAAATAAATGTTATGATAATGACTATATAATACGGCATTTTTTATTTTTACTAATTCAAAGCATATATACTGGAACAAGTAGGCCTCTAACTAAAATTACTCCCTTTGAGTTTTGATAGGCTCTGTTATAATATTTCTTTCTCCACCTCTATT
Source organism: Cymbidium sinense (assembly GCA_021442155.1). NCBI lineage: Eukaryota > Viridiplantae > Streptophyta > Magnoliopsida > Asparagales > Orchidaceae > Cymbidium > Cymbidium sinense. The sequence goes on along the minus strand of CM038218.1, from coordinate 166,779,886 downwards.
AGTATATCCCGACTATATATTTTTGGTGAAACTATCATCTTTCTTTTATATTATACTTATTTTTAAATCAAACCCTAGAATTATCATTTTGCTTCCTCATTAGATAATTGTTAATTTATGCCTCATTTATTAACACATAATAATCTCCATAAAAGCACAAGCTTAGATGTCTCTTTTTCACATTCTACACATATCTCCATACTTCCAGTTAAAGATGCTCATGTATTCTTTATGTCTCTAAGATGAAATGCAAACTTTCTCCACTAAAACTACTTTAAATATCTTTTCACTAATTTTTTTAACAACTATCATTTTATGTTGTATAATGGTCATATTATTATAAATCAATCATTACCTTTCCAACTACTCAAAATAAAAATAAAAATTGATGATCCTTAATATTATCACTAGCTCCTTAAATATATCTTTTAAACTTCTAAATCTATTATGAAAAATATGAAAACCATCATTCAGTTATTCAATTAATGTTGATGATCCTTTAACTCATATGAACCCAATCAAACCATATAAAAATTAATGTTGATGATCCTTGATACATATCCTGAATTCATATCTTTCATGTGCTAATAAAAATTGATGATCCTTGATACAACATGAATTCCTTAGTCATTATTATTTACTAGCACATGAAAGATATGAAAACCATCATTCAGTTATTCAATATATATTACATGCACATCTTTTATAAAATAATTCCCTTAAAAAGCTAGAATTAAAGGTGATCATATAAGTTCATTATAAAGCCTACATACTTTAACACATAAAACTCCCATTTTTATTATGATCACTTAACAACTTATAATTACAATTAAAATATTTAAACCTATTATATCATGATATTTGTATTCAATCTTCAAACATTATTACAAATATTTTTCAATATACATCTACTAACATAGCATATAATATTTTTTTAGTTAATCCTAAATCATTTTTCTTTAAACATTTTATCTATTGATCTTTAAAAAAATTTAATTGATTCATGGAAGTGCTATCTCTATAAGTTTTATCTTCCACAAATGAAAGTTGACCAATGTCACTCATCTTTACTATCTTTTACAAAAATCAAAATAACTTTAAAATTTATGTTTAATGCACTTCATTTATACTTGAGTATTTTTTTTTTTTTTTTTGTTGATCAACGCATAGCTCCTTTTAATATGGGTTAATCAACTTCACACATTCATACATAATAAAAAAATCTATCTGATTTCACTGCGCTTAGACATTCTCAGTGCTTGTTTTGTAAAAAAAAATAATAATAATAGATCTTTTATGCATTTTGATATTATTTTTTCTTATTATTAACACTAAAATATTTGACAGCGTCTCATATTTCTTTCTCGAATGGTTTAGCTGAATGATATTTTTTTAATAATTTTTTTTCTCTACATTAAATGATCACATAAATTCCTTTGAAAAACTTCATTGTACTGAAAACCATTTTACAGAACACATGTATTCACCCACAAAACTAGAGCACTCAATCAAATGAGACACAGTAACATCCAAGCTAAAGAAAAATAAATCTTTTCCAAAATAAATAAATAAATAAAACAGCTTAACCCATGATCTACCATAATCTACCTTAGATCAACCCATGATGATTAAACTCAATGAGACGGCAGACAACAGACAAAAACCTTTTTTTAAAAGAACCACTTGGAAAGGAGCAAAACTCTCTAATCCACTTGTCATAAAATACAGACGATAAGGGAACAAATTAAATCATCTGCAGCAGCATTTCACAAGCTACAAGTATAATAAGTGATGTTTCTTCAGCTGTCACTACTGTCTTTCTCTTGTCTCGCCAACTGATGTCTGCTTTATTTGAATTGTTGGTTCTTATCTCATTTGAATAGTATATATGCCTCGAGCCTAATTGTGTAGATCTTCTATATCTTCACCTTATATTCTCTTTTGGCCTCTTCCTTCTCTGCCAGTTTGGCAGTGGACTTCTTTTGCCCATCTCATGGCTATCATATCCCTTGTTTCATTATTTATTTATTTTTTTTCTGTAGAAGGATTAACTAACAAGAGAACGCATTATATTCCTTTTTTTATTACTTTCTAGGTTGGGAGAAAGGGAAATATTTAATTATGTATGAATATGATATTATCAAACTAAAGAAATTACTGATATAAAAGAATTTGCTGTTAAATTAATGTCATGAATGTTTGCAAGTCTAATTATTTTGTATTTTGTAATGGATGATGTGCTTCCATGAGAAACATGAAACAAGTTGAAGATTTCATGCACACGCGCAAAATTATTTAGGTTCAATATTAAATTTTAATGATAATTTTACTTATTTGATTCGTATCTATATATATAGAGAGAGAGAGAGAGAGAGAGAGAGAGAGAGAGAGAATTTTTAATCTGTAGTGATCTTGGATTTCGTGTTAGAACTGAGTCCCAATGCTTGCGCTGGACAAAATTTTTAATCTCATTTGTCTGTTTAATTTATTTTGCCGGTTTGCCATTAGGGGGGCAATAAAATACACGTAAAACCCTACTAAAGGTTGAAACGTAAAGTGTACGTAATTTGGATAATATCGGCATCTTGCACTATATTTAATAATAGGCGTTGGCTGATGTGCTCTGTTTGATTTTTTTTGGGAAAATTGAGGGCCAAAGCCCAATTTCATTCCAAAAAAACTATTACAAAATATCTAGTGAAAGATAGTTCAGGTATCAAAGAAAACTATGAAACCAGAACAAATACAATGATGTAAAAGGACCTGGACTAGATACAATTGACAATTACAGATTCACACTCAGATCATCTTAAGCCGAACAATCTCGACCATCTCATCACATAAGGGAAGCAGACGCCATAATTTCCATCCACCTGAGAAAAATCAATGTCCGTTAATCGATCAAAATTGCGATGTGAAAATCGGACTGAGGACGGTTCTACCAAAACGTATTCTTAGTTAGCATACTGAGCACTCCATTGTTGACAAAGCAGTCCATTGGAAGGGAGAGAAATAAAGCTGGCCAAAAATGATAAAATATACGGTCCCTCCATTCCATCCAATAACTCAAATAACAAAATATAGATTTCGCATATACCAGTGTTATCAAAGCTAGCATGTAGCAGCGAGACTTCATACCATTCAAGAAGGATCAACACTCTATTACAAATGAAACCTTTCCAGACACAAAATGAACTCATTGATAAGATATAGTAAATAGATGCACCATTCAAAAAAACAAAGAAGTAGTAGATTCTAATACATCTCCCCTTCCAGTTGACCATTGTCAACTAGGCTCATAACCAAGCGATTCTCGAGATAATGGTGTAGAAGTCATCATTGTCCGTCTAATTCATATAGGCGATGTGCAAACGTCTTCTTTGAAACAAGTACATCCAGACCCGAATTAACTGGGTAAGATAACCATCTCAAAATGGAGCAAACTCAATCCAAAATCAATTAGCAATTAAATGGAAAAGTAATGATTCATCAACACCATTGAAGGAGGAAATAAAGGCAACAGCATGGTATGGACCCACTCAGACTCTTTCCATCCGATCAAATAACAAAAAATAGGTTCAAATATAATGTTTATCTGGATTCACAACAACGACATGACTTCATACTCATAGGAAACCAGAGAGAAGGATCCAAAATCACATGAGCTGGGATGAAAGATTTCCGTGTTCAAAATAAACTTCGATAAGATATAGCAATGGCAACATACCATTCATTTTACCAAAACAAAGAAGCGGTCTCAAAAATCCAAAGCATCTCCCCTTTCCGGGTTGCATTTTTAACTAAGCTCAAAACCAAAACTTTTGGGTTAGGTAATGGTGTAGAAATCTCATCAAGTCGTCCAAGAGAATTATAGAGCATTGTACAAAGTGCTTTAGAGACAAAACATCCAGGACAAAACATTGGCATAAATCTAACCCAACCATCTCAAAAGGTAATCTCCAATCCAAAATTAGGAGCCAAGTAATTAGAAAGAGTGAAAAGTACAGAATCATCAAGGCACCATAAAACAAAACAAAGTCTCAAAATTTAGTCTTGACCTTTTTTCCCACATTCAAACTCTCCGAGTTAATCTCAGCCATTTATCCTTTAGAGTCCATCTACTAAGTTTGCGTCAACCTAATATTTATAGAGATAGCTTCAAACGATATACTTGTAAATAGTTTGTTGTTCACCCCAAATGGTGTATGTACCGCGATGGGAAAGCCTCTTTATTATGAATGGTCAGGAGGAGGATCGATACGCTTGGAGGGTAAATGAAGAAGGAAGAAGCTACCATTAGTAGCGTTCTAATAATCGTGGGAGAATGAAACAAAAAAGATGATTATGGGATTCCTTTGAGGCATAGGAGGCGGTTTGGTGAGACCTACCTCTCCGCAAGCATATCGAAGTTTTGAGCCCACCCATTAGTGCCATCCAACAAAATAATGCATATAGCATATCCTTTGAACCAAATTTCCTTGAAGTTTTCCAAAGAGGGATATTGGCTAAGAGGAGATTGAGATACATTTGTTGTTAATCACTTTCGTCCCAATATATTGAGTCATATCGGAATTAATCTGCTTTGAGTAATTAGTTGAGAGCAAGGGAATCATTTAAGAAAGAAGAAGGAAGCTCCCAACATCCAAGTTTTAGTATGGCATTTAGAGTAGAATATATAGGCGACTTGAATAGAGTAGCATTGGGACCACAAATTTCAAGAGAGATTTTCCATTTGGATCAAAGAATAAAGAAAGAGATCCATCACCAACCAGTATTGAAGATTCTCTTTAATTGGGCATAGTTTTGTAAGTCTCTCAAGAGAGGACAGTTGATTTTGCCAAGCGAGCCATATTTTTCTTTACACCAATTGAAAATGAGGATGTGTGATTAAGGACTTTCCCTATTTTTTTTATGGAATTTAGGTGTTAATAGAACATAGTCAGAAATTTATCTCAGGTAATGTAGTTTTTTGTTCCAACCCATCCATGGTAGAAGAAGTTTCTGAGGTTTAATCTTTTGAGGATACATTTAGAATGCTCTAAGCGATAGAGTCATTAATGGAAGATCGGATTAACAAATCTTCCCCATAAGAAAGCCATTTAGATTTCCATCCATCTATAGAGTTTATCAAGTAGAGGTACAATGAGATGATTTAATTTGTCCAGAACAAGTGGAATGGATATTTAAGTGGAAAGTCTCCGGTTCAATATCTAATATGAGCGAAAGTTTCCCATTTTTCACATAGGAGATTTTTTGCGATTCACCTCTAAACCGATTAAGATAAAGAACTCAACACCTCTTTTAGAGAAGAAATAGTTTGATGATCCGCCTGTCACTAATATATCATGACAATAGAGATGGGAGATAGCATACTTACCAGTGGTAATAGGCTTGAATAGATTTGATTTCTCCTTTTCCTCAAGTAAACAAGAGAACACATCCATAATGATAGTAAGAGGAAGGGAGACAAGGGCGACCTTGTAATCAACTGGAAAAAGTATCCTTCAATTTGCCCATTTAGAACAATAGAAAATGGAATTTCGAAATGCAAGCACATCCATTCCAAAAATTTTGGAAGCCTTTTTTGAGTAAGTCTTTGTTTAACCATAGATCTATTAACACTATCAAATGCTTTATGAGATCAATTTTGCACAAAATAACTTGGGAGAGCTTCTTTTGATGAATTCAGGAGTTCTTGAGCGAAATATTGTCACTATGTCTCTGTTTTAATGAAAGGCGATTAATTTGGATGGATAATAGTAGGAAGAATGCTTAAACCTATTTGCTAAGACCTTTGCAAGTACTTTGTAAAAGGTGTTAGAGATATAGGTCTATAGTCATTCAAGAAGCATGTTTGATTTTGGGAATTAAGGTAATAAGTGTGTGCTTGAAGGCTTTAGGGGCCGTTTGGTTTTAAAGAAATGGTGGGCGGCAAGCATTGATCCCATGACATCCCATGCTGAAATAAAAATTTTGAAGTAAATCCATCCGTCGGTTTTGCTCATTTATGCTTCAAGGCAAAATCTCGTCATGATGAACTTAACTCTTCGAATAGTTGAGACAAGATTACCTGTATAAATGGAAAAGATTGTACCTCCTGCGTTTGTTTTGAGAGGCGTAGTATTTGCATTTCCTTGGCTTTATGTATTGTTTGTGATAAGTCTTCCATCTACACATTTCCTTAATAAGATTGCATTGCCTTTCCTTGATTGACAGAGAAATTTAAGGTCATCATCTGCTTGAGTAAGCAAGATTTTGGCTCTTTGCTTAGCCATAAGCTCTCTTTTTTAGCAATATCCCCATATCTAGCATTAATTTCTTCTAAATTCATAAATGCGGTTTGATGGGTCTCTCTCAAGTAGATGTAAGTGATGTTCGCTCTCCTTGAAGAGTTTTAAGTTGGTGATGCAAGATGGGCTCTATCTTGTGAGTTTTGAGAGCTTCCTTGACCCTTTAAGCTTTTAAAGAAGACAATTATGGGGTCCCCATAGACATAAGCTTCGCTTTAAACAATGTCGGCGTGAATTGAGAACCCAATGATTTGAAAATAAATCGTGCATTCTCCAAGTGGTTTAATGAAGACTATCAAAGGAGGTGGTCCGAGGTAAGGGGAAGAACTTTATAAGAAGAGGTACATCTAATATAGAGTATTGCACATAGCTCTATCAATTGTTTTAATATGGTTATGTTCTAAGATTAGACCATGTGAAGAAAAGACTGTCTTGGAAGATCCAGAAACCATTCACTAACACAACCTTTAAAATCGAAGTCGATTTGGAAGGTTGCCACCATCTTTTTTTCATTTGAATAAAGGATCATTGAAATCAATCACAAGCCAATCATTCATAGTTAAAGGAAAGTTGGTGAGGAAACGAGTTCCCTTCCCTAGCCTCATTGTGGGCATAAATCCATGTAATATAATACCTGACAAGCTGGAGTAGAGATCACCCCATGAATAAATTGTGCATTTGTATAGATAGAATAGGTGAAAGCAAGGATTCCATTTAAGCCATCTACCAGCTATCCTCAAAATTGTGGGTCTTCATTTGGAAATAAATTCATCTTCTTTAGGAGAAGGAATTATTTGAACCTTCAATGTTTATTTTGTTTCAAGGAGGCAGATCATATCAAGTTGATTTTCCAAATAATTGGACGCACATTGACCTTCATTAAGGCCTCACATTCCATCCAAACTTGGGAAAAGACATAAATAGGGAATTAATGATTTTTGCCTTTTTCTTAGGCTTTGGCCTAAGAGAGCAAGGAGTTATTTGGAGATCTCTGTCTTGATTCCTGTTTTGAATAGAATCTTGTTGTGGTTTGAGGATTTTTTGAAGGAGCATTGTTGTCTGATTTATATGGAGTATGATAGTTTGGGTTTAGGTTCAATCATCAAAGGTTTGAGTTAATTTGGTCTTGTTGAATAAGGATGATGGAGATTGTTATAAAGGAGTTGGTTGAGGTTAACTCCTGAATATTTTGAGGATTTGTATTCTTTGAGTATGAGGAATGATTTGGTAGAGTCGATTCTATCATATGTGGCCGAGAAGTTCAAAGGCGAGATTTTCATGTGAGAATGTTCACAATTAAATTGGCTTGTTTTACAACTTGTTATTTATCGTAAACCATTTAGATTTAAAGGAATAGAATGAGTTTAGAGGAGGAGATACGGACACACAGAATGTGAGCACAGCCTTAGGCTGATGGGTTATCATTGCAAAGGCACAGATTTGCTTGCCACTTTGAGAGCCTCTTCATTAGAGGAGGTTTGGAAATTTTACCCACAAGGGATATCAAAATTCTCTTTATAAAATCCCATTCCAAAGATGAAGGGTCTTCCGTTTAGAAAGCTATGGTTACTAAGTCCATAATCTTACATGTGAATAATAGGAAAATCCCCTCAATGTTAGTCCAATTGGCCTTGAATACCCATTTCCTCTTGATAGCGGCAAAGAGCAGAAAGGCCTCTTTGTCCAACCAAGGAAGCTCCCAATCTTTATTAATCAATTCATCTTAAAAAAAACCTCTTCTGCGTAAGGCGAAGGTAAGAATTTTTTTTCTTTTGACATGAGCCTTCCAATTCAAGCTTGAGGCATATGGGATGGAGGAATATAGCCCAGAGAGATGGCAAGATCTAAAAAGACGATGTCGGCGAGATCCATAGTAAGAAGGTGAGAAATAACGGCCTCCTGGAGGCGATCTGGAAGGAGGGGCAACCTCAGCAGAGAGAAGCAAGAGAAGAAAAAAGAGGAGGAGAAACACTCACATATAGAGGGAGCCCTAGGCAGCATTTTTCAACAATTCCACTTTTTGATTCAAACTAGAGGTTAACACATGGACAATATATATATATATATATATATATATATATATATATATATATATATATATATATATATATATATTATATATAATGAAAAATAAAGAAATTATTTTTGTGATAAATGAGATATTTGTAGAATAGGAATTACTATTAAGTAAATTAAAAAATATAAAATATATATTTAGATTTTGCTCCTACAAAGATGCGTGTTATCTATTTCTATCTATCAAGATAGTTTAATATTAGCTAAATTAGGCTTAATTAAAATTTAATTAGCTAATTTGAGAAAAAATTAAAATATAGTGTGTTGCATATTATCTATTTATAATCATGAAAGCTCCCATTTTCTTTCTTTCCTTGACCTGATCATCCATGCTTGAGCCGCCAACCAAGAAGAATATTTCCATTTTTGCCGCGAGATAGATTCTAAGTTTTGGTGATTTAGATGTTTTGAACCATAAATGCATTTTTTTTTTTTTTGTTAGATCTCCTTATATTTGGTTTTATTTTGTATGATAAGCTTATTTATTTTTATTTTTAGGGTAGACTGAGATCTTAGTACCTTTGTTTTATTAGATTTATGTATTTTGTGAATGCATATGAGATTTAGGGTTTATGTTAGGGTTTTATTATTATTTGGAGGTTATAATTATTCTTATTGAACATATAAGTTTAGTTGTGTAGAAATATTGATATGGGATTTGCAAAATAAATTTATTGAGTTTAGAGTATGTTCTATTTAAGAATCGTAGCCGCCATCGGAGACAGCCGCCTCCCTTTATTTTTTGGCCGTCGATTTAGGTATTTTGAAACCTAAATGTATTTTTTTGTTAGATCTTGTTATCTGATTTTATTCTGTGATATCCTCATTTGTTTTATTTTTAGGTAGATTGAGATTTTGATTTTTTCTTCAAATTTGTATATTTTGGAAATGCATATTAGATTTGATTTAGGGTTTAGGTTTAGGGATTATTATTTGGAGGTTATAATTATTCTTATTGAACATATTATTTTAATTTAGTAGAAATATTGATGTGAGTTTGCAAGTTCAAATTAGATAGTTTAGGGTATGTTTTTCCTATGAATCTTTATATTCAATTTTTATGTTATGTTTAAGGATAAGAATGTAGTAACTGTTGATTTAAAAATATAGTAACGGTAACACTTCACATACTCTTTTATTTCAAGTCAAATGCACAAAGTGTATGTTCTCTTGAATTAATTTTTTTCTTTGACCAGGTGAGATAAAAGAGTCTCTATGTTGTGCTGTTGTGAGTTAAAAATGAGTTCAGATATTGTCTGCATAATTCTATATTATGATAGTGAACTCAAAGTCAGTGACGCTTTTATTCTGACTTATACCGGAGGAAAAAATCGTACAATACAGATTCCACAACGGATTAACTTCATGGACTTACAGAAGCGAATTATGAGGTCATTGAAGTTAGATCTAGCAAAGTTTTGTGTTAGTCTTACAGGTCATTTTCCTATTAGTGCTGGATTTATTGCAACTCACATTACTGATGATGAAATCTATGAGTCTATGATCAATGCAGTATGCGTGCAGCCTATAGTATTTTATGTTGAAGTTAAGGAACTATCGTACGAAAAAAGAGAGGTAAATAATATTGAGAAGTATCAGAGAGCTCCACTTAGTACTAAGTACTTCACACCAACTTCTCAACTAACTCAAGTAGAATCTGTATCATGCTTATTTTGTTGGGATAAGTTCTGATTTTATAGATGACCCTCAAGGTGATCACATAAATTCACTATCTTCTGAAGATAAGGGATATGAAACTATGCCTACTACAATAAGTAGTGATGCTGATGATGATAATGATAGTGATGCAGAGCAGCCTGCTTTAAGTGCCATAGAACCATCTTTCAGGTTGGGAGACCTAATTATGGACTACTCAGTCAGAATAAGTCATACTGAATAACACTTATTATCTAACAATGAGTACATGTATGTTTCAAATAATTAGAGAATGGGATGAGGACATTTGATGGGTGCCGATGAATCAACTTTTGAATGTATAAAATTTGTATTCTAGATGAACTGCTAGAAGGTATATGCTTTCATAATAAGAAGCAGCTTCAGTTCACTGTTTATGGTTGGTCTATCCTAAATAATGTTGAATTTGTGATATATGCTTCAAATAAAATAAAGTTCATTATATTGTGCATGTATCATGCTCACCCAACTACACCTTGTATGTGGCGATTACTTGCAAGCTCAAGTAAGAGATTGGGTAGTGTATGGAGGATTGGAAGTATTGGCTCATCTTATACCTATAGCCATTCAGTGCTCAATGCTGGACACAGATAATGTACATCATAATTTATCAGTTATTTTATTCAACCTGCAGTTAGGCGTCAACTGGATTTAAAGCCTAAAGAAATTATAAGTCGTAAGGCAGTGAAGGTAATTTTTGGCAGTTGGGAGGAATAATCCTATCAATCCTCAAAAAAATTTATGGGTGTTGTATGTTCAGCTATGTCAAGATCAGTATATTGAGTGAACTTAATGGAATCAAATAGATTCCAACGACTTTTCTAGTCATTATAGCCTTCAATTATAGGTTGGCAATACTGTCACCCAGTTTTATATCTTGATGGGACATTTCTCCTAGGTAAGTATAGGGGACTACTACTTTGATTGGGATTGATACCAATGTTTATTTCCACTAGCATTTCTTTGCAGTTGAATCGAAATGTATTGAGTCATGGGTTTAATTTCTATGGACACTCCGGGACTTAATCTCTTGGTCTTTACAAGAGGTGATATATGCATCATATTATCGATAAACACAAGTCTTGTATGCGTAAAGAAATATTTTCTGGTGTGCATTATTTTTTGCCTCGACATTTGAGGGAGAATTTCAAAAAAAAGCTATTAGGCAACCTAGAATAGAGACGTTGAGTTGATATGCTTTGGAAAATGTATGTTACAATATCGATGATATTCACATTTTTAAAGGTATATGATATATTAAGAATATCAAGCAGAGGCCTATGATTAGTTTCAGAGAGATCTGTGTGGTTTTAACCTAAGATGGTGGCTATATAGATATGATACGATGACCACAAATATAGCTAAATGCATTAATGGTGTATCTTTGGCGGGCATGTGGCTTGCCTATTTAGGCACTAATTACTATAATATACTATAATATTATCTCTATTTTCATGAAATGCCTTGAAACAGCAACAACTCTAGCCAATCAGCATGACTCCATATTTTCTCCACTTGTCAAGGCAACTCTGTAGAGTAATGGACGTGAGGTAAGGAGATTTCTTGAGAGTCTGGGATAAACACTAATGAGTATCAAATGTTTGATAAGTTCGTGAGAACCTTCAATGTTGTTGTTACAAAATCATGATTGCGGTGTACATGTAGACACTAAGCTTATCATATTCCATGTTCTCATGTAATTTTGTGTTGAGACAACGACATCCGAGTCACATGAAATATGTCTCCACTCTATACTTTGGAGTATTACATGCCTACCATGGAGAATTTCATGCCATCCCCGATCGTGATCATTGGCCAAACACATCATCACTAGCAACCCCGGAGAACCTTCCACCAAATATTGGGGAAAGTTTGTCACCGAACAAATAGATTTAGAAATACAATGGACGAGACTACTACAAGACATACTAGGATTTATAGTATATGTAAAAAATATTAGGCACAACAAAAACAACGTGTCCTCGGACTGCATCAGTTTAATATTGTTTAGGGTCTTCTTATTTAGGAAACTTATGTTGTGTATAGTGAATCATGGGTTATTGTTTGTTGTGTCTAGTAGTATTATTCATTGTTATGCTTGTGATAGTTACTTATGCTGTCTGTAAACTGGTTATTGGTTGTGTCTAAACTTGTGTTGTCTGTAACCACTTCTGCTATTATATGTTATAAATTGTTGCATGGAATTATTCTGTGGTGCCCTACGTAGTGTAATTGATTAGATTATACTGTTATTAGATTGGTATTACTTGTATGTTGTTAGACTGTGTTCTTGATATCGTTGGATTGTATTGTGATGTACATTTATACATTGTTAGATTGTAATTTAGTGTTGTTATATGGTGCTAATACTTGTATTACTATTACTCTTTTCTTACTTGCATGTTGTTAGACTTTTTTATTGGTGTTGTTATGTATATGAAAGCATTAAATTATTGTTAATTATTATATTTTACTATTGTTAGATTATTTTTACTTGTATGTTGTTAGACTGTATTCTTGATAATGTTGGACTGTACTATGTAGTAGCATTAAATTGTTGTTAGATTATAATTTAGCATTGTTAGATAGTTAATACTTGTGTTAGTATTAGTTTATTTTATTTTCGTAAACACTTCTACTAAGTTTTGTACCTCATGTTGTATATTGTTGTTAGATTATGTTGTTATGGAGTATTGTGTTTTTGTTTCATATATGAATACTATGAGCTTGTTAAATACTGTAACTCATGTTTACTGTTGTTGTTAGAAAATGTTGTTAGAGAGTATTGTGATTTTGTTTCATACTTATATGCTATAATTTTGTTCTGTTAGATCTTGTTGCACGGCTGCTATGATGACATGTGAAGTTTTATTACATGTTTAATGCATAAATTATTCTAGGAAGAATGTATGCCAAAGAACTAGTTCGCCCCGCATGCAGGAGGCGAAGATGAGCGAGGAGAGTGTTGTGGACTACGGCCCTCCACCGGCCAAAGTTTATCCTAGTATTGTGATGTTACATGGTAGAAATAGAGCAACGCATCCTGATTTGGTAAAGTTTTTTCTCTACAAGCTTCGTATTCAAATTATTCATATAATGTTGCATACTAATCAAATTTCTTTATTACACAGGTTGCAGTGCTTGAGGCTGCTTCTCATTTATTGATGCTCAAAGAATGACCAATTAATTATCATAGATTTATGAGTGTTTTATGAGCATTTGGACTAGATTATGTCTCACAGATGCAGTACATTACCTAGATCAGCACTTGCTCACAGCCTTTGTTGAACGTTGGCCATCCCAGACATATACATTCCACTTACCCGTTGGAGAGATGATGATTACATTGTAGGATGTTATTATGATTCTGGGTGTTCAGATAGATGGCCCACCTATTGTTGATAGGATTGTTGTTGGTGGAGGCAAGCAGTGGACTTCATGACCAAATTGTTGTAATGAGCTGATAGCAGCACACTCAGAGCCACATATTATCTATCATGATCCGATCAAGCTGCATATCGCATCAAAATTTTGTATGGGATAGGCTCAAGCACAAACTTGTTTACCCTATGATGGCTGCATTGGACATATTATAGGGATTCATATATAGATCTTCTGAAGCTTTAGTTTACTATGCATGTTAGAGCATACATACTTTTTGCGATTGGTTGTTTCCTTATGCCAAACACAACAGGCTTTGAGGTTCACTTGTAGTATCTATCATTGCTAGAGAATGTTTATATATTTAAGGAGTTCTCGTTGGGTTCTGCTATGTTTGCATATTTATACAAGGAGCTACATGAGGTGACGAAGTCAATGCGCACAAATATGGCTGGATGTCTACATTTAGTATGGGTATGGGCATGTGAACACATTCATGTGGGCAGACCTACATTATGTATATCATACCCTATAGACATAGATGGCCTGACCGTGAAATGCCAGTGGAATGAAGGGTTTGTCCGAGAGATGACACCATCCCACATCAGAATGTATAGATGTGAGTTAGATGGATTGTATAGCCAAGTATGATGCATTGATATAATAATTATTGAATTCATTATTGGATGCTTTACAACTGACTTAATATTTCTTTCAAACTTTACAAGTGATATGGGAGCCATATGGACATCAGATCTATGTATGTGTCATGAATATATACTTACAAGGTGATGAGATATGGCCGGCTAGAGTACTGATGATTAGTTGAAAATGAGTTGAGTGGTACCTGCTTGATCGTGTCCTCAAACAGTTCGGCTTTCCACCTATGATTGATGTAACACCAGTAGATCCCTCCTTCAAGTGAGTGGACGGTCGAGGAAAAGTATATATTGATTAGATTGATTACCACTAGACTTACATTGCACAGTATGAGAGTAGACGTGATTCAGATGTAGTGGTATATTCATCCCAACAAGACAAGGAGCCAGCGGTCAACTGATACATGAGATGGTTTCAATCTTGGGCTTCACTCTACATGTTGAAGGCACCAACAATTTCTCAGGATACTTATTACCCTTGAATGCCTAGAGAGCGGTTAATGATAAGCCTGTTCCTGACATAAAAATTATTATTTTCTATAATGATATGATCCTAACTAATTATTCTTTCAACGTAGTGTGAGCACATCTTGAACACTGAGGATATATTACAACATTATTTTAGGAAAAATGAGGATACATAATTTCAACATTCTATCAACTAGTACGAGGAGTTATGAAGGGAACTGTGGCGCAATATGCATATCTCTCATAGCAGGTACAGGGACACTGACATTCCTGGTACTTCATCATCAGTACAGTTAGATGGGTCGGCTATGGAGGTTGGTCTTTCTTCTACACCAGTAGTCAGACCCTTTATATATACATTTACACAGCCGTCATAATATTCATATCAGGAAGCTATGTGGACTCAGATGTAGCCATGGCAGACACCAGTCCCTCCTAGATATGGTCCTCCATCATTCCATATGACACACTTGTATGGAGTGTACCACAATTTCTTTCTCCCTACACAGGCTTCAACCAATGTACCTAGTGTTACACACCTAGGCTACTCGCAATAACTTACCAAGCAGGTTGAAGAGAAGGAGCAGCATCAAGAGCATCATCTACGAGATCGATCACAACGACCACAAGCCCATTACACTCCCCGTAGTGATGTGATTCCGTCACACAGGCATCATCGATGATAGTCATCTGTACTATTATCTTTTGTAGACAATGGATACCATTTAGTTGTAGTTGTACGTCATTTATTATAGTTATTCATTTTGTTTCACTATTGTATGGTTCTTATTTGTGTATTCTCTGATGTTAGTTATTATTTGCACACAAGAAGGATTGATAAAGTATTTTCTTATTTTGGTTGGATTACATCAAAGATCAGCTTTAAGTTCATATCTTTTTGTTTTAGTTCTGGATGTTCTTACTACACATTTACAAGAGGTTGTACCTTAATGTATGCTTTTTATTGATGATATTTGGTTTGTTGATAAGATTAAAGAGGGAGTTCAAAAAAAATTTAAATTATGGAGGGCAACTCTAAGGCTGTAAAGCCATTCATATTAGCTGGAGGGATAAACTAAGTTGCCAGTTAATTTCATCATTTTGATTATAAGAGATAATTGCTTCACAATGAAGAGCTGATAACATATAGCTTCTCTTCCTCCTAATGTTACTTATTTAGTGCTGCTATTTTTCATTGGTGTTGTGAGCTTGGTTTGAGTTGGCTTATTATGCATGTCTAAAATATTTTACCAAAATATTTGTTGCATTTCTACTACTAGCACATTGATTTTTCTTATGTGAATGGAATTAATTTGAATGATCCTCTCCCAACAATAAGATTAATGGGAGATAAGCACCTGCTGATATGTCATGTCTCTTAAAAGTTTATTAATTACACTTCATTAAGAGCATTTTATTGCAAGGAGTTATTACAAAATCTTTCAATGGTCCATTTGGTTGATTTTAAGAGTGATAAATTTGCTTGATTTCACTACTTGAATGGATGTAAATTTGTTTTATTATTCACCGTAAAAATTCATACAAACGCAAACACTGTGGCTACCCGGGCTAGAATCATCAAAGGTTGTTAACATAAAAGTTGTAGAAATTTTTTTTACCTTTCCAACAATACCAAGCACACTAAAATCTGACACTGGATGAGTCCAATATCACCAAAATTGAGGTCGCCGCAATATCTTTACTTTGCAGTGAAAATCCATACAAATGTAAAAAACTACTACTGGGCTAGAATCATCGAAGGTTGTCAATATGAAAGTTATATAAATTTTCATTACATTTCTAACGATACTAAGCACGCTAAAATCCGACACCGGATGAGTTGATAACGCCAAAAAACTAAGGCTGCCGTAATATTTTTATTTTTACACCATGAAAATTCATACATAATGAAAAACTACGTACCAGGTCAAGAATCATCAAAAGTTGTCAAAATAAAAGTTGTATAAATTTTATTACCTTTCCAATGATACTAAGCACGCTAAAATTTGACAGAATGAGTCCGATCCGCCAAAAAATTGCCGAATATCTTTATTTTTGTACTCAAAATCTATATACAAAACCCGTACTTGATGAGAATCGTGTCAACAGAAAGTCGTAGAAATTTTCATTTCCTTTCCAACAATATCAAGACGCTAAAATTTGACAGGATGACACGGCCAAAAAATGGGATATGTTTATTATTAAATCTTTTTTATAAAAAAAAAATATAGCGAGTCGCCCTTTAAACCTAATTTGAAATTTTGGCCTTTAAAATTTTATTTATCATGTTCCCTGTAGCTCGTACATTGAGTTAATTTTTGTTTTAAACTCTTACTCATCGTTAACTTTGAAAATATTAATAGAAGAAATAAAATACAAAGAATAAAAAAACCTACTAAACAGCATTAAGGAGATAGCAAAGAGGATAATGAATAGGCCCTCGGCTCTTCCCCAACTCCTCATAAGTAACCAAGGAAATAAACCATATTTCTTAACACTTTCTTTTAATCTCTCATAATACGCTCACTTGGATATATATCTCCATCATGTTTTTATTTGATAAATATCTTATAAATGAATTTTTTTTAGACAATAATCTCTTATAAATGATAATCTCTTTAAAAAAAATTTACATTTTAATATAAATATAAATTTTATATAGAACAATTGTTTTTGTGAATGAATTTTTTTACATTTTAATATAAATAAAAATTTGGGGCGCTACGATTTTGATCAGATTCGACTCATCCATTGAATCAAGCAAGCTTGATATCGTTGGAATAAATAAAATTTTTACGACTTTTATGTTGACAAAAAACTACGATTGACAGACCGTGCAGAGATTTTATAAATGCCGCATACAATGTCGAGCTGAAATATTGGACCACAATATTTTGCTCGATCAAACGCATCCATGTCGGAATCGGCGAGCATGGTATCGTGGAATTGTAGAAGATTCCTAATGACTTTGATGTTGACAAAATTACGATTATGGCGTAGCAATTTTGCAAATGCGCAAAAATTGCGGTGATGAGTTGAAATATTGGACCAGCCATAGTATTTTGCGCATATCGAACACATCTGGTGTCACAATCGAGCGAGCTTAGTATCATTGGAATTATAATAAAATTCTCCACGACTTTTATGTTGATAAAAAATTATGATTGTGGTCGCACGCTAGCAAAATGTGCATGTCTATAGGAGGTGAGCATTTCTTTTACTCTTAAGCATCTCTTATCAACAAACCCAATCAGTATGAGATAGATTTCACCAAGGAATAAAGATTAAGCATTCCTCCTAGAAGCATGCCATCATTTTCTTAAATTTACATCCACCCAAATAGTGAAATCAAGCAAATTTATCACTCTCAAAATCAACCAAATGGACCATTAGAAGAATTTGTAATAACTCCTGCAAAATGCTCTTAATGAAGTGCAATTAACAAACTCTTAAAAGACATGGCATATCAACAGGTGCTTATCTCCCATTAATCTTATTTTTTGGAGAGGATCATTCAAATTAATTTCATTCATATAAGAAAAATCAATGTGCCGGTAGTAGGAATGCAACCAATTTCTTGTTAAAATGTTTCAAACATGCATAACAAGCCAACTCAAACCAAATATCATCAATAAAAAGCATACATCAAGATACAACCTCTTATAAATGTGTAGTAAGAACATCTTGACTAAAGCAAATATATATGAACTTAAAGCTCATTCTTGATGTAATCCAACCCAAACAAGCAAAAAGATATGAGTAACCATAATAAATGAGGTACAACTACAACTAAATGATATCCACTGTCTACAAAAAAAAATAGTACAAACGACTTTCTACGACAATACCTACGTGGTGGAATTGCATCTCTACAAAAGAAAATAGTAATGGGTCGATGGTCTCCATGGCCCGTTTCATAGATGATGCTCTTGATGCTGCTCCTCCTCTTAAACCTACTCGGCAGGTTGTTGTGAGTAACCCAGATGTATAACACTAGGTACATCGGCCGAAGCCTACATAGGGAGCGAGAAACCGTAGTACACTCCATACAAGGTGTCATATGGAATGGTGGAGAATTATATCTAGGAGGGACCGACCCCATGGGTGCATATGAGTCATTTCGATATGAATCTGTGACCGTGAATGTAGACGGCCAACCACCGGTGTAGAAAAAAGGACCAACATTCATAGCCAGCCCAGCTAGCTATATTGATGATGAAGTATCTGGAATATCAGTGTCCATATACCTACTATCAAAGATATGCATATTGCATCGCAGCTCCCTGCACAACTCCTCGTATGGTTGATAGAATGATGAAATTTGTATCCTCATCTTTCCCAAAATAACGCTTGGAATAGATCCTGATGTGATGCTCACGCCGCTGAAAGAAATTTAGTTAGGATCGGATCACTATACAAAATAATAAATTTTATATCAAAATAGGCTTACCATTATTCGCTTCTCCGTGCAGGGAAATAAGTGTCTAGGGAAATTGTTGGTGCCTTCAGCATGTAGAGTGAAGCCCAAGACTGATACCATCTGATGTATCGGTTGCTTGCTGGCTCCCCATCTTATTGGGATGAATCTACCACCACAACTGAACCATGTCTGCTTTCCCACTATGCAATGTAAGTCTGGTGGTAATTGATCCAATCAACATCTATTTTTCCTCAACCATCCACTCACACGGGGAGGAATCTACCAATGCTACATCAATCATAGGTGAAAGTCAACTAGAAACGATCGCAAGTACCGCTAACTCATATCCAACTAATCAATGGTGCTCTTTATATCTCATCACCATGTAAGCATATATATGCGATAATTACACGGATTTGATGCTCATATGGCTCCCATATCACCTGTGTAGTTTGAAATAAATAATAGGTCTACTGCGTACATCCAATAATGAATTCAATAAATAAATTTATAATGCAACGTACCTAACTCTGCAACAGCTCATCTAATTCATCTCTGTAGACTCTGATGTGGGATGGTGTCATCTCTCGAACATACACTTCATTCCACTGACATCCCATGCTCAAACCATCCATATCTGTAGGGTATGGTATATATAATGTAAGTCTACCCACATTAATGTGCTCCCATACCCATACCTGCAGTAAATGTAGGCATCCAGCCATATTCGTGGGCTTCGGCTTCATTGCCTCATGTAACTCCCTATATAAGTAGTAAGTACAACAGATCCCAATGAGAACTCACTAAAGGTATGCTGACCTCATTTTTGGGATGAGCTCTCAACACCTCCATCTTAGACATAGGATTCCTCTTAGACTTTAAGAGTTCATTAGTCTTAAGACATATCTAGTGATTAGGTGGACACTCAACCTAGCCTCAGAGAATTAGAAGGGTTAGCCATAGGATTAGGTCATGCCTTAGGGGTGTTAGAAAATTTTTCCTACCCTTAGTTTGAACAAGTCCTCACCTTCCTTCCTTCAAGTCAAAATCCAAATCATTATCATTTGATTTTCTCCAAATTCAAATCAATTCAACTATTGAAATCCATGATTGAAGCCCATCATCAAAATCTATCAAAATTCCTAAGTTCAAATTTTCCTAAGTCCCTTAATTTTCCATTAAAGGACTTATCCAAAATCATGATCTAAACTAAATAAAAATAAATTCTCACTAATATTCTCATAGTTCATTTATATTCACATATATAAATGAAATATAAATTCAAACCAACCAAAATAAATTCAAAATTCCAAATCAACTCATGAAATCCTTCTTAAATCCTTTAAATTTCCTTTAATGGATTTAACCTAAATCATGATCAAACCTATTCAAACTCATGGGATTTTCTCAAAACTCATTTATTTTCCCATTTATATTCTCATATATAAATGAAATATAAATATAAATCAATCAAATCCATTTCAAAAATTAAATTCCAATTTAAAATTCCCTTAAGTCCTTTAAATTCCCTTTAATGGATTTAACCTAAATCATGATCAAACATATTCAAACTCATGGGATTTTCTCAAAACTCATTTATATTCACATTTATATTCTCATATATAAATGAAATATAAATGTAAATCACTTCATTCAAATCCAAAAATTAAATTCCAATTTAAAAATTTCCTTAAATCCTTTAAATTCCCTTTTAATGGATTTAGCTTAAATCATGATTAAAAAATTCAAATCCTTGAGATTTTCTCATGATCCATTTATATTATCATTTATATTCGCATATATAAATGAAATATAAATTCAAACAATCAAAACCAATTCTAAAAATCAAACTCAAATCAACTCAAAACTCAATCTAAGCCTTTCAAGCCAAAATCTTGAACTTAGCCGAACGAATTTCAAATCAAGACAAACTCTTGATTTTCTCTCATGATTCAATCAAACCTACAATCATGAACTCATATATAAATCCAAACTTCAATCAAACAATCAAAATCCAATTCAAAAATTAAACCTAAAACCCCTTCATATTCTTCCTTTACATATGAAATTCTCAAATGAATCAAAACCCATTTGACTTCAAACCACTTGCAAATGGATTTATATTTCAATCATAGATCCATAAACAAGTTCAATCAACTTCAAATCAAGCTTTGACTAAGCCATTTGACCCACTTAGGCTCACTTGACCCAAAGTGACATAAAGTACCTTTATGAGCCAAATTATAATCCTAACCAAATTGGATTGAACCAAACTCATTTATGCATCTCATCATGATCAACAATCATTATGAGATGATCAATCAATCAAATTATGTCAAACCATGTCAAACGAAAGGTTT
This sequence comes from Cymbidium sinense, assembly GCA_021442155.1. Taxonomy (NCBI): domain Eukaryota; kingdom Viridiplantae; phylum Streptophyta; class Magnoliopsida; order Asparagales; family Orchidaceae; genus Cymbidium; species Cymbidium sinense. The sequence goes on along the minus strand of CM038218.1, from coordinate 166,758,537 downwards.
GACCAAGTCAACACTTAACCCAAAATGAAACATAACATAGCCAAATCCCACCATAGGCCAAATTAATTGAAACCATTGATCTAAGTTCACTCATGACCTATGTTGAACTTGACCAAGCCAACATTTGAGCCTAACCCAACCCAATTGGCCACTTGACCCAAGTTGACCCAACTTGATCTAAAAGGTCAAAATATGTCAAAACTTGATCTAAACCAAATTGATCCAAACTAATAGAACAAGTTCATTTCAAATCATTTGTTAAATTTGACCAAAGCCTCAATTGGCCAACTAGACTAACTTAGCCCAATTAACCTTAGACCCAACATGACCTAAAAGGGTCATGTTAAGCCAAATTTAAACTTAACCAAAATTGATTGGAAACAAAGGTACCAATCCACTCCATATGACTAACCAAACCTAAACCTACCCTTGACCAAGCCCAAATAGGTCAAATGGGTCAAATAGATCAACTTGACTCATTTGACCAAAATGAAGTCATATGAGCCAAATTGAAAACTAAACCAAATTGCACCAAACAAAATCCACCAAAATATTTCAAATGGTCATATGAACTTGACCCAACCCTTGGTTTGACCCAATTTGACCAATTTATCAACTTGACCCAAGTTGACCCATTTTGACCTAAATGGGTCAACATGAGCCAAACCCCATCAAATGGATTCCAAATCCAATGAAACTTGGCCAAACCTAGTTTCTCCACATACCCAACATATCCAAAGTAAAAAAATAGCAAAATTACCATCCTACCCCTAGACCATAGAACAAATTTTGGCCTAATACATGGATATTTTGGTCATACCCTCTTCACATTCACTTGAGACTTTCCTAAAAGCTCAAGGGGGCCTAGTGATGAGTGGTGCACCCAACCCAATGGGTTTAGGTCAGTCCATTTGGTCCCTAGACAAACCCGACCATATGGTCAAAATTGAAATTTTAAACTCCCTCGCAAGCTCAAATTCAAGCACATGAGAGGTTGGTAATCCACTCATTGGCTCAAACCGACCATGTGTACACTCCTAACTAATCAAACAGCCCTCATCCTATGATCAAATGGATCAAAATGGCATGTCCATTGTTGCCATCCAATCCTTCAAGGGGGAGATATACTCCCCCTAAACAAACTCCATTGATAATTTCATAATTTGATTGAGTGCTAGTGAGACCTAGGAGCCATCAGAGAGTGATAGCAAGCATCCTAGAGCTCATTCCATTCTCCCATTTCTCAATTTTGAAACAGTGAAAGTAGGGGAAGCCAATTGAATTGCCAACTTCTTCCACACTTCATTTCCTTCCAATTCCTTTTGCAAGCACACTTAGGTGACCAAGTCAAGCTCACCTAAGTTGATTCCCAAATTCTAAAGGCAAGGGAGGATTGAATTGAATTAAATCCGAAGCTTAAGCAAGGAGGAGTTGGTCCATACCCGATTTACTCAACCTCCTCAAACTCAGAAGGCTTGTCTCAACCACAAAGCTTCTCCAAGGGAATCGCACGGATCACCTCCGGTGAGGTATGGGATTTTATGATCATTAAACTCAATGTGGTGTGGATCTTTGTGAAAGAAATTTTTCACCCCATAAATTTTTGACCGTTGGATTTGTCGTCTTTTGAATTTGAAGAGATCACGTTGATCAAAAACAATGAATGATCTAAACCATACTAAGATGGAGATCTAAAACATGATCTTTCTGGATCAGCCATCATCTGGGATAGTTTAAGGAATCTCAAAGGTATGTGAAAGTGATCCCACCGAGAGCATCGAATTAATGGGATTATTTGAAATGCTTAATTAATTCCTAATTAACATATAGATCTTCAAAAATTCATAACTCCCTCTAGAAAATTCAAAAAAATGTGAAATAAAATCTTATGGATAGATAATTAAACCTACAACATTTTAAATTTAATTTTGATGAGTTTGAATTATGCTTTTCTCTGAATTTGGGTTTTATTGGAAAGTTTATTTTGCTAATTACTTTTTAATTAAGCCTTTGATTAATCTCAAATTTCTTGGGTAAGTTTTAGAGGATGACTTCTATCTACACTAATTTTCTTAGAATTTTTTGAAGGCTCGATTAGAATAATTGCAAATGGTTTTCTTAAATGTAATTAAGCATAATTAGGGTATGATTAGTGATTTTAACTTATGATTAGGGTTGATTAAGGTCATATCCAGTAAGTAGGAGGTTTGTGGAATATTTTTGGAGCATTTCCCTAAGCTATTCCCTAAACCCCTCTCCTCTCCTCAATTTCCTCTTAATTAAGGGTTAATTCATTATTTATCCCCTTAATCAATTTCTAAAAATTCTAAAGAGTTCCAAACTTAATTAATCTACTTTGGGTAGATGCTTAGGTGTTTAATAGCCAAAGTTTAATTAAGGAAATCAAAACCCAATTCACATGTGTGAATGGGTGTTTTGAAATTACTTAAGCTAAACCTAATAGCTTAATCAACTTTTAATTGTGAGCCAAATTACATTAGGCCTTTTCCTTATTAGGAACATTGCAAATTTAAATTCTTTGTGGGTTTTATGTTATCTCATTGGCTCATAACTTAGTTAATTCTTCTAAGGTGGTGTAGGTAAGGGTTAATTAAGTTACTTAATTCATACCTTAACCTAATCAATGCATAAAAATATATCTAATTATATAAAAATCAGATAAAAATATCAAACACATGTGGGAATGGGTTAGGAATAGTAAACTCATCTCACCTTTTTAAAATTAAATCAAACTCAAACCTAAAAAAAATCACATTAAATTCACTTTGATTTATTTTAAACTTTCTTATTCCAAAAGAATGTCTTTAGGATTTAATTAAAGTGAGTTTGTTTACATGCTTTCATTACTTTGAATCTTTCCCCAACATGTTAAATTTCTATGTCATGTGGTTTCATGCATTCATATTTTTCAAATTCAAATTTAAAAATGAAATTATTTACTTTATGTCAAATTTGCATGTGTTGGCCAAAGTAGAAATATGAATGGCTATTATCACTACTAAATCCAAATTATTTTCAAAATACATAAATCAAATACCAAATCTGAAAGTGTGCTACTTATACTTTAATTATAAGCTTGCATGTGAAAGAATATAAAGGTATGCTTAGCATAGGTTTCCTTTCTTTCTTATGTTGGTATAGTTTTGAATAGGAGTTGGTTAGATGTAGGGTTCATCTGAAAAGAACCCAACACTTACTTAATTTTATATCCTATTCATCCCTATGCTATCATCTAAGAGGGGATACCTATACTTGCATACATAAATTGCATAAACAAAATGAATCCATTAATTCAACTTTGGCATTCTTATTTTCTATTTCATGTCTTTTATACACATGTTTGTATTTAAGGAAAGTGGTATATTAGTCTAGACAAGCTCGAGGTTGAGAGGCTTTAAGTATCCCTAAGTAGGTTTTATACCTTACAACTGGTTAACAATGGTGTTGTACTCACTTATGCCTTTCTTACTTTCATGTGTGTATGTGAAAATTTAGATAAAGAAACCCTTTTCTACCTAAGAAAATCATGCATACTAATCTTCTAAATTTCCTTAAATGGACTACTTAGCATGCATCATAAAGTGTGTTAAATTCTCTCATTTGCATGTATATTGCTTAGGGTCCATCCATATGCATGTTATACATGTTGGGAAAGTAATGAAGTAATGTGTGTTATGTGAATTTTGATTCATTTTATTTATTCTTAAAATGCCTTTCTTTTTGAATAGGTTTGTTTAGAGTTTATCTAAACTTAGGATTAATAAAAATATCTAATCAAAACATTCACATAAATAAAACAAAAATGTGAATCTACTTTAGAAATTACTTAGGTTAGGGAAGGAAAGAGAAGTTATCTTCTCTTTCCCTCTCTTCATAACTTAGTAATTAATTGTAGGATTCACTTAAACCAAATCAAAACATGAAATAAAATCAACCCAAAGAAATTAAACAACTTAAATAAAACCCTATTCTAAGTTGAACACATTCTTCACACTTAGAAAATTTGAACTTAAAGCCATAGCTAAGCATACCACAGAAGCCTTGAAGCACACACATTAGCCTAAGTGACCACTTCTAGCCTTAAGTTAGGTTGGTGCATGGTTTGATGCTTTATTTTATTTTGTGATATATATTTTAGACTAGATGTTAGGGTGTATGCTCGTAGAATAAATGGTGATGCTCTTAGTCTAACTATTCTTTTCTGCAGGGGATTGTGCTTAAGGGGCGCTATCATAAATAAAATATAAATGCTTTTGCTTGCAGGTGCTTATACCCCTAAGCATAATCCATAGGCCAGGTGGACTTAGTCACCCATGTGTGGGATGATAAGTCCAATATACATGCTTGGGATTTGTGTGGTTTATTTTAATTAATATTTGTTTTACAGGTTTTAACTAGATTTAGCTTTTCCTTTTCATGTAAATTTATGCAATTAGGGTTTTAAAATAATTATTATGGGGATTAGGATGAGCATTGGTCAAAAGATCCTATCTTATACACCATGTGAAGCCTTGGAGCATCTATCTTCCAACCATCCAAAAGAAAGAACCAAAAGAAGAAAGAAGAAAAGAAGAAAGAAGAAAGAAAGCTTGAAGGCCCCCATAACAATGAGTTCCTTGCTTAATTGTAATGTAATTCATTTGTAATCTGGGTTGTATAAGGGTAGAGCTAGACTACCCACATTTGATATTTTTCGGGTTTGTGAGGTGGTGCCCGACCACAATGGCCTTTTATTCTTTTTGCGCTTAACTTTATAAATTGATTGATGATTTGTTTAGCTTGTGCATTAAGTGGCATATTTTTCCTAGTTTCTTTCTTGCTTTATGTATGGCCTGGATGAGGATTAGGCTCTTTAGAAAAAAATCTTTTGCCCAACTTAACAACTCAAATTAAAATTAAATAACTCATAACCTCACCTAAAGCTTATGTTTAAAATTAAGATAAAAGAATTAGCAATCCCTTAGCTGAATGAGCATTTCTTTTATAATGTCATCCACAAATGCATCTTATTTCACTCTTGATTGGAGGGCTTCCACCTTTTCCAGAGAAACTTGGCTTGACCTGTGAGAGCCATGGTGTAAACTCACCTCCTCCCTTCTAGTTGATTTTGGCCAATAACTCTATTTCTCATGCATTAAGCATATGAATCTTATTAGCTTGAGTCAAAATAATTATCCAAAATAAAAAATAAAATAAAATTTGAATTGTATTAGATTTAAGTCATTTGAAGCATACATTTAGATGATCTAGTCTCTTTACGAGGTGAGTTTAAGGACTTAGTCTCTTTCTAAATAAAAATAGCTTAGCTATCTTGCATCAAGTATATGACTTGCCTACATATATTTTAAATCATAGGAGGAGTTAGTTGGCGGCCACCCCCAAGCGGTTGTAAGTCCAAGTTGTAGGGTGGTTTGTCCTCTCTTATGGAGGAAAACCAATTACCCATTTTTCACCATAGATTTAGCTTGTGCTTTCGGCCCTCGCCAAAGCTCCCTAGATTTAAATTCTGAGGTTGCTTCTCCCCTTTATGGGCCCTAAGCATAAATCTTCACCTCTTAGGCATTCCCATAACCTTGTATTATGAAATTGTAAGCTCTAACATTCTAATGAAAAATCTAACTCAAACAAAATTAAATCAATTTCAAAAATTTAAAGCCCAACTATAGGATAGTTTGAGATGCTCGCTAGATTTCCTAACATCGTGAGCATCTCCTACTCATTCCCATTTGGCTTTGATAATAAATCTCTTTTTGATCAATCTCATTTGATCTCTAAAAACAAACTAATTGATTGATAGTCCTTTCCTATTGAAATAATTATGATCATTTACCTTAATCGAGAGTTTTCCTAAGGAATCCCCATTCCTTATGATGTGAATAACTATGGGGGCTTGCCCCTGTAGAGAACTTAACGAACCTAATTTAAAATAAACCCTATTTTATTTATTCATATAAAGTAGGGGAAGAATCTATGGTACACTTCGAAGACCCAACATCCTTAGGAGTCCTTATTGAGGTGATTAGATCCATTAAATGGTAATGAGTTCTATCTTTCAAGATAGTACACTATTCTTTGATGACGTACTCAATCACCTAAATAAGTATATCTGTGGATATGCATAGCATCCTAAAAAGACAAATTTTTATATAGTCTTGCCTCTCCTTTCACCACAGATTTGAAGGCGACTCTATATGGAAATTTTTCACCACTGATTTTTTCTAGCAACTCTGCGGGGAAGGTTCCTCTCTCCATCTTTGGTAAATGATCATTGTCTCTAAGTATCGATAGTGGGTTTGTACTTTGGTATGAATCCAAGACTATCCTTCTTTCCGTTGGCACTTAGCTCATTTCATTCTTAAGTTGAGTTAGCCAACATCTTTAGGTTTTAGGACCGCATTCCTTGTTGGTCTTAAAACCCCCCGTGGGGTTCTCCAATGGGTAAATATGAAGAGATCTAAATAAAAGAAAACATTTTTAAGGACTTCCCCCTTATCATTCTTATGATAAGGAAAGGTTCATCCTAAAATAATAAAGATAAAATAAATCTTCCATAAAGAACTTTGCTTTTCAAAAGCACCTTTCAAAAATGCACTTAATAAAACATTTTCCACAAAATTTTGTCACACTCATTTAACGATTCTCATAATTGTTACATGTCGGATTTTCAAAAATAAGACTAACAAATTTTTCCAAAAAGCACAAATGAACATCTTTCCATCAATTTATTTTGATCAAGATTTCATTTTCAAAAATAAAATAAACAATCATCTTTCTAAAATCAAAATCAAAATTTTCAAAAAAAAAAAAAACACATATGAATCTTACCATTCAATACCTCTACTTATTGAATGGAAGTTTCATTTCCAAACAAAATTAAACTTTCCAAAAGCACAAATGAATATCTTCCATCAATTCACTTTGATGAAGATTTCATTCCCAAAATAAAATGAACAATCATCTCTCCAAAATATAAAATCCAAAAATTAAATTTTCAAAACAAAGCACACATGAACCTTTCCAAATACACCCATACCAATTAAATGAAAGTTTTATTTTCAAATAAAATCAAATTTTCAAAAAACACAAATGAACATGTGCATTCAATATACCCAAATTTATTGAATGAAGATTTCATTCCCAAATAAAAATAAAATCATTAGGAAATCCACTTGAACATATCTCACATATGTTTTAAGTTGGAATTCCTCTCTTTCAAAAAAAAACAACAATCACACACAAAACAAAAAATTTCACATTCCAAAAATAAAATTGGCTTCCATTCCTACATACCCAAATTTGTAAAATGGAAGACTCCTTTCAAAAATTGAAACTTAACAATCACATTTTCAAAATCCAAACATATTTTAGAACTTCATTAGCATGCCCAAATTTGTTAAGTGAAGTTTTCAAATCCAAAATCAAAAATCAACAATCATATTTTTTTAAAAAAAATTCAAAACACCATTTGGAACTTCACTTAACATACCCAAATTTGTTAATGAAATTTCCAAATCCAAAATCAAAACTATCAAACACATTTGGAACTTCATTTAACATACCCAAATTTGTTAAGTGAAGACTCCAAATCTAAAATTCAAAAAATTTTAAAACACATTTTGGAGTTTCATTTAACATACCCAAATTTGTTAATTGAAGTCTCCAAATTCAAAATCCAAAGATTTTCTAAACACATTTGGAACCTCACTTAACATACCCAAATTTGTTAAGTGGAGTTTTCAAATCCCAAAATCAAAATTTTTCAAACAAACAATTGGAACTTCATTTAACATACCCAAATTTGTTAAGTGAAGTTACCAAATTCAAAATCCAAAAAATTTCTAAACACATTTGGAACCTCACTTAACATACCCAAATTTATTAAGTGGAATTTTCAAATCAAAAATCAACAATCATATTTTAAAAAAATTTCAAAACTTCATTTAACATATTCAAATTTGTTAAGTGAAGTCTCCAAATCAAAAATCAAAAAAAAAATCAACAATCATATTTTAAAATTTTTAAAATTTCATTTAACATACTCAAATTTGTTAAGTGAAGCCTCCAAATCCAAAAATCAAAATTTTCAAACACCATTGGAATTTTGTTCCTTAGCATACCAAATTTGCTAAGGAAAATTTCCATTTTCAAAACCAAAATGAAATAAAAAATTTTGAACACACCATTTGGAGTTTCATTTAGCATACCCAAATTTGCTAAGTAAAATTTCCATTTCACAAAACTAAGTGGGACTTCATCTTTAAGCATACCAAATTTTCTAAAGGAAAGTCTCCACTTTCAATCAAATCAAAACAACATGAAACACCTAGGATTTCCTTAGCATACCTAAATTTTCTAAGGATCCTACCTTTTCAAAAATCCAAACATCCAAAAACAAAAATGAAACACTTAGGATTTTCTTAGCATACCTAAATTTGCTAAGAATCCTATTTTCAAAAATCAAACAAAAACACATTTGGGTTCTTCACTTAACATACCTAAATTTTCTAAGTAAGAATTCCAAATTTTTTTAAATGAAAACAAAAATTTAGAAAAAGAAACAATTGTTTTCAAACACCTCACTTAGCACACTGATATTTGATAAGTGAGTGAAATTCTAAAATAAATCAAACAAAAACAAAATCAACTTGACCCATACTTTAACATACCCAAATTTGTTAAAGGAAATGATTCTCAAATCAAAAATTCCAATTCAAACAAACAATGAACATATGAAAGCATCAAAAGTCTCACCAAAATGTTCAAACCCCATTCAACATACACAAATTTATTAAATGTGGGTTCTAAAACTTAAATCAAATATGAGGTCTCTCCTCTAAAGATTCAAAATCTTTAGAACCCCATTTAGCATACCCAAATTTGCTAAAATGAGGGTTCCAATCTAACAATCAAACCAAGTTAACAATTCAAAGCAACAATATTCAAGGAAATACCTATATGGTTCTCTTTCCAACAATGCAGAGATTCCAGTCCTCATGACCATTAGTAGAGAAGAGGTGACAGGCAAGAAGCCATTTCCCTAGCTTGACCTACGGTCTGATTCTGAGTTTCCCTCACCAAAGGAGAAAAGTCCATAAAAGTTCCTTCAAGAGTCAAGAATAGGATTAATAAAGATTTTTGAGTATACCTTATTTATTCTAGATAAGTATGACTCAAATAACTTCAATCATAATTCCCAAAAGAAGACAACTCGCAAAATGATCTTGATCCATGAAATAGCGGTACCGATGGACTTGATGCCTTCAAGGATTCCAATTTGGGATGTCGCTATCAACAAAGAGTTAGAATCATCAAATCCAATAGAAGAAATTTTGGGCACTTTAAAAGAGTAGGTAGACATCAACTCTACCTCTCTTTCAGAAGATATCACAGTAGCCAATTATTGCAGCGGTAGAGTCTTACCACTTTGATCAATATCATAGGAGGAAGCAAACTAGGTGTTGGAAATAATTAAATTCTAAATATTTCTTGAAAATACACTTTACAATCCAAAATAAGAACACCATTGTTCTAAAGGTCAATCATAAGATCTCAAACTATTTTTTTTGAAGGTTGTCCACTGATTCAAATAATGAGCATCTTCACCTTTTCTAAGGAGAAAAAGAAGTGTTCAATTGGAACTCAACCTAATTCTTCTTTGCTCAATTAGTGGCAACCTCCTTGAGTCATATTCAACATAAATCATCCTAAGGAAAAGAAAATACAAGCGATCTCCTCCAAAGAAACAAAATATAAACCGAGACTCAAAAGAGAAAAGAGAACAGAAAAAAAAATGAAAAGAAAAAACATGAAAAGAAAAGAGAAAGAAAAGAAAAGAAAAGGGAAAAGATAAAACACCAATAATACACATTGATTTGGAATCCAAAAGGATGAATCATCTGTATGAGGTGTAAAGAGAACATACAAAATGAGTTTTGAGTCTACTTTTGACAAGTCTTTGGAGGAGATAGCTAACAAAATAAAAAGCTTCAAAAGGGTGATTCATGTATAGTATGACTAGAAACTTAGTAGGTATATGTGCACATTGACTCCAATTCTATTATTTCATTATAGGGTTGGAAATTAAGAGTTTCTCCTAAAACCTCTAACAAAGAATTTTGAAGACTCATCATTTTCCTAGTAGGTATAGGGCAATAAGATCTCTTCTTTTGCCTAGTATACCTACTTTGCTTAAAGAATTTTGAAGCCTCTCTAGTAGGGGATACACTCCCCAAAGTTGAGAAGGAAATTAAGTCTTTAATTTATGAGTTTTAAGAGATTAACCTTAGAACATGAAGGTGGTACACCCACCCTCCCAACATCTATACATGATAAATCAGAAGAAAAAAAATACCAATGACTTGGTTAGGTTGCTTTTGTAGTTTAAAGACTGCTTTATTTTGAGATCATAATAAAGTGCCCAATGCATCTCTAAAAGTAAGCAGTCTACAAACTCAATTGAACTTATTGCCTTCCCCACTTTGTAAAATTTTGAGGTGAACATTTGCTTCAAGAAGAAGATCAAAGTCTGAAGTCAATCTTATTGAAGAATGAAGATGCTACCATTCTCAGTCAAAAAAAATGAAGGATATTCAAATTCGCGCATGCGCCGATTTAGAAAATTTTAACTAGGCATCCACATTACCTACTTCAAATTTTATAGCAGATATAACCTCTTTGTATGTTGTCTCCTCATTCAAGGATGGGTCATATGATGCCAGAGGATGAGAAGTCACTTGCACTTGTCATTTCCATTTGATTTTATCGTTATAAGGTCATGCTTCTCTCTAATCACCAGTATTAAGAGAGAAAGACCATCTTTATGATCTGAGTAGTTGTCTTCAACTGGTTATGAATCTACAGTCTGAAGTTGAATCCCTTAGAACATATAACAAGGATGACTTTAGGGGAGCCTCTAAGGCTTGTAGTAAAACATCATGGGATAGCAAAGATGGATCCAAAAGAAATTGAAACGACATCAGAGATGTAGCCTCCAAGGTTCAACCCAAGAGAAGGAAGACTTTGATCAACATTGGATATAATTGGTTTAAACTCTTTCAAAATTAGTCTATCTCAAAAGTCTCCCAAATCAAGAATCTACTTCTGATCGTTGAAAAGCCTACTTTGGTGCTTCGAAGGATGGAAAGTAGTTTAAACCACTATGGTAGGAGAAATGCCTATGGGCATGCAAGAACCTCGAGTTATGGAAGTAAGTTTGAACCCACTTGGGAAGGCCCCTATGCTATATAGAAGGCCTACCAAGGAGGATCTTATCAGCTTATTGATTGTAAAGGGTAACACCCAATGCTTCCAATTAATGGGCTCTATCTAAAGAAATATTACCCATGAAACAAATCATGTTTGAAAATAATCATTAATAAAAAGAACAAAAATCTAATTTCATTCATCAAATCTTCTTTTCTTTCAAAGTGTTGTTTGTTTGTCTTGCGAATCACCATGATGTGTTTAGGGTAGGTGTAAGAGTCCCCAGTGGCATCCTATCCCTCTTTCACTCACAAACACAACCTCCCGACGCTATTAGAATAGATGTGAGAGAACTCAAGAGGCATCATATTTCGATTAGCACAACTAAGTTAGGTGTAAGAGAACTCGAGCAGCATCATTTCTTAGTGGGAATCCTAGTTGCCATCCATGGAACCATCCCATTAAACTCCCCAGTGTGTTTAGGATAGGTGTGAGACAACCCAAGAGGCATCTTATTCCAGTTAACACATGCATAGAAACAAACACAAATCTTTTGTCTCATGCTATTTTGATGTGGGAGCAAGCCCCCTGTGGCACTCACTCATTAGCTGCTCTAGGTCGGGTCTACATGCTACCTCACTAGTATGTCACCCCGGTGACCATTTGTTGAAAGATTTGAGTCACCACGCTTTCTTCCTAACTTGATCATTACAAACCAATGAGCACCTTGTTAGTATGGTTTTCTTCACTACCCAGCCAGTAAGCTACCTCATGTTGACTTTGCTTAAGAAGATGTGAGTCCCCGTGCTTTCTTCTTGAACTAGCCGTCATGTTCTAACTAGGTTGAGTATATTTGAGATTTAGGATAAGTCCCCCAGAAGCTCCTTTTCTCTTGACTATGATTGAGTCGATATAAGTCTCCCAGTGGCATTCACTCAATAGTCGACCTAGGTCGGATAGCACCTGTCGAGCCAAAGATAAACTATCCCAACAGTTAATTCCGCTATAGGAAGATGTGAGTCCTCGAGCTTTCTTCCTAGGCTGATTGTTGTAAACTGATGGTACCTTAGGTTGGTTGACGTTTGCTATGCTGTTAGCGACTCACCCCGTGAGTACACCACTCTTAGCAAATGTGAGTCCCCGAGCTTTCTCCGTGAGTTGGACTCTGAATACCTATTGGATATATGATTAGCCATGTCATCTTCTCCAGGGTGTTGGATTAAGCCCTTTAGCGGCCCCATCCCCTGCGGGCACTCTATTTGGATGGAGTCCTTTGAGACCCCATTTAGACACTACACGGGTTACTTCTGGATTGGACAGCCCCCTTTCCTAAGTAGTCACCCCTGCGATTGGAGAATTTATTCAGTGGATATGCAGATTCTTCCTTAGTTCAGTAAATCTCAGATAGATCTAGGCTGATATAAGCTCCTTCTCATTTTGATACCTCGCAAACTAACAGAGTTCATGTTAAAACAAACTAAAATAAATAAATTAATTAATTTGCTTCTATATTAAGAATTCAAGCCCCCAAAGGGCCCTTTTCCCAATAAGGCATCTTATCTTTAGGTTAGTGTCAGCAGAACTCCTTATAGGAATAGCCTGACTACCTGAGTTGAGATAAATCCCCGGGTCAGTACTCACTCCGTAGTAGCCTTAGGTCAGGCTAAATCTATTTTTCCACAAACAGGTTACCTCGGCAGTCATTCCGCTTTCAAAGATGTAAGGCTATTATGCATTCTTTCTAGCATGATTGTCATAAATTGATGGACAGCCCTAGGTCGAGTTCGATTTGTTGCCCAAAGCAACTATATATCCTAGTGGTCTTTTGTAGTGGAATATGTGAGTCCCCATGCTTTCTTCCCTTAAATTGACCATTGGAAATCGAAAGGCACTCCTTTGGTCAGATAGCTCTCCCATCGATCGGGAAGCTACTCCATTTGGTTCAGTAAATCTAAGATAGGTCTAGGCCTCAATAGTCCCTATTCAATTTGATCCATCGCAAACTGATGGAATCCATCCAAATAAATAAATCTAAAAAAATGAAAGCTATCTTTGATAATCCTTGAGCTGATTAAGTCCCCCAGTGGCATTCACTCAATAATCAACCCTAGGTCGGGTTCAATTTATTGCCCAAAGCAACCGATCACCCCAGTGGTTCCTTGTCTTTTAAGAAGATGTGAGTCCCCATGCTTTCTTCTTAAGACTCGACCATTGCAAACCGAAAGGCACTCCTTTGGTTGGATAGTCCTACCTTATGGTTGGTAGACTACTCCCTTTGGATTGGCAAATTTGAGTTAGGTTTATGCCTCCATGGTCCCTACTCAATGCAATCCATCACAAACTAATAGGATTCATCATAAATAAATAAATTTAAAAATGAAAGCTATCTTTGACTATCCTTGAGTTGATTTAAGTCCCCCAATGACATTCACTCAATAGTCAGCCCTAGGTCGAATTCGATTTATTACCCAAAGTAATCGATCACCCCAGTGGTTCCTTGTCTTTTTACAAGATGTGAGTCCCCTCACTTTCTTCTTAAGACTTGACCATTGCAAACTAAAAGGTACTCCTTTGATTGGGTAATCCTACCTTGTGGTTGGTAGACTACTCCCTTTGACTTGGTAAATCTGAGTTAGGTCCAGGCCTCTGTGGACCCTACCCAGTGCAGTTCATCACAAACCAATGGGATCCATCATAATCAAATAAACAAAATTTATCTTTGACTATCCATGAGTTGATTTAAGTCCCCCAGCAGCATTCACTCAATAGTCAGCCTTAGGTTGGGTTCAATCTATTGCTCTTGCCAATAGATTACCTCCAACAACTGGTCCCTACTTTGGAGGATGTAAGTCTACTATGCTTTCTTCCTAGTACAGCTGTGTATACCGAAAGGCAACCCTTTGGTTGGTTAGTCCTACTATGTGTTTAGTAGACTACCTCTTTGGATTGGTAAATCTGAGTTAGGTCTAGGCCTCCATGGCCTCTACTCAGTGCGATCCATTGCAAACCAATAGGACCCATCTCAAAATCTAAAATCTAAAATCTAAAAAATTGAAATAAACAAAATTAAAGAAACAAACAACAAAATAAATAATCAATCTAAATCAACTCCTTTTATTTCTCCTTAGTGAGATGCAAATCCTTTTAGTTCCCCCAGTGGATCTAGGATTCTAATCCCTTAATGGATTTCACAATCCCTCCCTTATGGATGATTTGAACTTGCTTCCCCAGTGGAAAGTTCACTTTTCTATCTCCCATGGAGTCTAATCAAAATAAATCTAAACAAACAAATTAAATAAAAAATAACAAATTAAAACAAATTCAACCCTCTTCCCTAGCAGAACTCAAATCAAACCTCTCATCCCCTTATGGATGACTTGAACCTGCTTCCCTAATGGAAGGTTCACACTTTATCCCTTAGTGGATTTTTTCCCTCTCTCTTATGTCTTGGACTTAAGCAAAGCCACATTACATTAGGCTCTGGATTCCTTCTACTCCTTAGGTTAAGGATAGATTGTTTCTGCTTACACTTGTGATCTTTTGGTGTTGTTAATCATTTTGATCAACACCAATATGTGTGGTGTACTTGGTTAGTCACACCACACCTATTGGGCACTCTTTGTTGATAAGACACATCAAGTGATTAGGTGATCACTCAACCTAGCCCTAGAGACTTAGAAGGGTTAGCCATAGGGTTGGGTCTTGCCTTAGGGGTGTTAAGAAATTTGCCTACCCTTAGTTTGAACCATTCCTCACCTTTCTTCCTTCAAGTCAAAATATAAATCAACCTCATTTGATTTTCTCCAAATTCAAATCAATTCCATGATTGAAGCCCATGATCAAAATCCATCAAAACTCCTAAGTTCAAATTTTCCTAAGTCCCTTAATTTTCCATTAAAGGACTTATCCAAAATCATGATCTAAACCAAATCAAACCCTTGAGATCATCTCATAGTTCATTTATATTCTCATTTATATTCACATATATAAATGAACTATAAATTCAAACCAACCAAAATAAATTTAAAATTCCAAATCAACTCATGAAATCCTTATTAAATCCTCTAAATTCCCTTTAATGGATTTAACCTAAATCATGATCAAACCTATTTAAACTCATGGTATTTTCTCAAAACTCATTTATATTCTCATTTATGTTCTCATATATAAATGAAATATAAATATAAATCAATTAAATCTAATTTAAAATTCTCTCAAATCCTTTAAATTCCCTTTAATGGATTTAACCTAAATCATGATCAAACATATTCAAACTCATGGATTTTCTCAAAACTCATTTATATTCACATTTATATTCTCATATATAAATGTAATATAAATATAAATCACTTCAATCAAATCCAAAAATTAAATTTCAATTTAAAATTTTCCTTAAATCCTTTAAATTCTCTTTTAATGGATTTAACTTAAATCATGATTAACCCACTTCAAATCCTTGATATTTTTTCATGATCCATTTATATTCTCATTTATATTCATATATATAAATGAAATATAAATTCAAACAATCAAAACAAATTCTAAAAATCAAACTCAAATCAACCCAAAATTCAATCTAAGCCTTTCAAGCCAAAATCTTGAACTTAGCCAAACCAATTTCAAATCAAGCCAAACTCTTGATTTTATCTCATGATTCAATAAAACCTACAATCATGAACTCATATATAAATACAAATTTCAATCAAACAATCACAATCCAATTAAAAAATCAAACCCAAAACCCCTTCATATTCTTCCTTTGAATATGAAATTATCAAATGAACCAAAACCTATCTGACTTCAAACCACTTGCAAATTGATTTATATTTCAATCATAGATCCATAAAAAAGTTCAATCAACTTCAAATCAAGCTTTGACCAAGCCCTTTGACCAACTTAGGCTCACTTGACCCAAAGTAACCTAAAGTACCCTCATGAGCCAAATTCTAATCTTAACCAAATTAGATTGAACCAAACTCATTTATGCCTATCATCATCATCAACAACCATCATAAGATGATCAATCAATCAAATTGGGTCAAACCAAGTCAACACTTAACCCAAAATGAAACCTAACATAGCCAAATCCCACCATAGGCCAAATTGATTGAAACTATTGATCTAAGTTCACTCATGACCTATGTTTGAACTTGACCAAGCCAACATTTTAGTCTAACCCAACCCAATTGGCCACTTGACCCAAGTTGACCCAACTTGACCTAAAAGATCAAAATAGGTCAAAACTTAATCTAAGCCAAATTGATCCAAACCAATGAGTCAAGTTCATTTCAAATCATTTGTTAAATTTGACCAAAGTCTCAATTGGCCAATTAGACCTAGCCTAGCCCAATTGACCTTAGACACAAATGTTGAGCCAAATTTGAACTTAATCAAAATTGATTGTAAATAAAGATACCAATCCACCCCATATGACTAACCAAACCCAAACCTATCCTTGCCCTAGCCCAAATAAGTCAAATGGGTCAAATAGGTCAACTTGACCCATTTGACCTAAATGAAGTCATATGAGCCAAATTGAAAACTAAACCAAATTGAACCAAATTAAAGCCACCAAAATATTTCAAATGCTCATATGAACTTGACCCAACCCTTAGTTTGACCCAATTTGACCAATTGGTCAACTTGACCCAAGTTGACCCATTTTGACCTAAATGGGTCAACATAAGCCAAACCCTATCAAATGGATTCCAAATCAAATGAAACTTGGCCAAACCTAGTTTCTCCACATACCCAACATTTCCAAAGTGAAAAATTTTAGCAAAATTACCATCCTACCCCTAGTCCATAGAATAAATTTTGGCCTAATCCATGGGTATTTTGGTCATACCCTCTTCACATTCACTTGAGGCTTTCCTAAAAGCTCAAAGGGACCTAGTGATGAGTGGTGTGCCCAACCCAATGGGTTTGAGTCAGCCCATTTGGTCCCTAGACCAAACCCAACCCCCATGGTCAAAATTGAAATTTCAAACTCCCGCTTAAATTCAAGCACATGGGAGGTTGGCAATCCACTCCTTGGAAAGACCATGTGCACACTCCAAGTGATCAAACGACCCTATGATCAATTGGATCAAAATGGCATGTCCATTGTCGGCCATCCGATCCTTCAAAGGGGAGATATACTCCTTCTAAACAAACTCAATTGATAATTCCCTAATTCGATTGAGTGCTAGTGAGACCTAGAAGGCATCAGAGAGTGATAGCAAGCATCCTAGAGCTCATTTCATTCTCCCATTTCTCGATTTTCAAACAGCGAAAATAGGGGAAGTCAATTGAATTGCCAACTTCTTCCACACTTCATTTCCTTCCAATTCCTTTTGTAACCACACTTAGGTGACCAAGTTGAGCTCACCTAAGTTGATTCCCAAATTCTAAAGGCAAGGGAGGATTGAATTGGATCAAAGCTGAAGCTCAAGCAATGAGGAGTTGGTCCATACATTGATCTACTCAACCTCAAGTGCTCATACTCTCAACAAGGCTTCATCTCAACCAGACGAAGCTTCTCCAAGGGAATCGAGCGTCGGTGATCACCTCCAGTGAGATATGGGATTTTTCAACCATTAAACTCAATGTGGTGTGGAGCTTTGTGAAATTTTCACCCCATCAATTTTTGTTGGATTTGTCGCCTCTCTCTCTCTCTCTCTCTCTCTCTCTCTCTCTCTCTCTCTCTCTCTAGATGGTGCGGGTTAAATTTGATTTGATTCCATGCTAGATCGAGGACGGTCTTTGTTGATCAAGGGAAAGAACTTGGATGATCTCATCCATCTATCCACACATTTTAGATGGACGGCTGAGATAATTCAGAACGTTCAGAAATACTTTTATTCAATTTAAAATGCAGGGAGATCCTTGTCCGATCTTTGATCGGATGGTAGAGGATTAAAGTGCTTGTGCCACCACCACCCAGGATGTGACAAGTTAAGTGATCCCCTCACATCATGACGCGTATAAAGCTCACTTACCTCCGCCACCACGCGTCTCGCCATGAGCCAAGGATTAGTTAGGGATTATTTAAAATGCTTAATTCATTCCTAATTAACTTAGAGATTTTCTAAAATTCATAACTCCATCTAAGAAATTCAAAAAAATGTGAAATAAAATCCTATAGATAGATAATTAAACCTAGAACATTTTAAATTTAATTTTGATGAGTTTTGAATTATGCTTTTCTCTAAATTTGGGTTTTATTGAAAAGTTTATTTTACTAATTATTTTTTAATTAAGCATTTGATTAATCCCAACTTTCTTGGGTAAGTTTTAGGGGATGACTTCTGCCTCCCCTAATTTTCATGGGATTTTTTGAAGGCTTGATTAGAATAATTGCATATGGTTTCCTTAATTACCCTTTTTATGTAATTATGCATTATTAGGATATGATTAGTGATTTTAACCTATGATTAAGGTTGATTAAGGTCAGATCCAGTAAGTAGAAGGTTTATGGAATATTTTTGGGGAATTTCCCCTAAGCTATTCCCTAAACCCCCTCTTCTCTCCTTAATTTCCTCTTAATTAAGGGTTAATTTAATAATTATCCCCTGAATCAATTTCTAAAAATTCTAAAAAGTTCAAGAACTTAATTAAACTACTTTGGGTAGATGCTTAGGTGTTTAATAGCCTAAGTTCAATTAATGAAATCAAAACCCAATTCACATGTTTGAAAGGGTGTTTTGAAATTACTTAAGCTAAATCTCTTAGCTTAATCAACTTTTAATTGTGAGTCAAATTGCATTAGGCCTTTTCTTTATCAGGTGAATTACAAATTTAAATTCCTTCTGGGTTTTATGTCATCTCATTGGCTCATAATTACTTAGTTAATTCTTCTAAGGTGGTGTAGGTAAGGGTTATTAAGTTACTTAATTCATACCTTAACCTAATCAATGCATAAAAATGGATCTAATTATCTAAAAATTAAAAAAAATATCAAACACATGTGGGAATGGGTTAGAATAGCAAACTCATCTCACCTTTTCAAAATTAAATCAAACTCAAACCTAAACAAAAAATCACATTGAATTCACTTTGATTTATTTTAACTTTCTTATTCCATAAGAATGTCTTTAAGATTTAATTAAAGTGAGTTTGTTTACATGTTTTCATAACTTTGAATCTTTCCCCAACATGTTAAATTTGTCTATCATGTGGTTTCATGCAGTCATATTTTTCAAATTCAAATTTAAAAATGAAATTGTTTACTTTATGTCAAATTTGCATGTGTTGGCTAAAGTAGAAATATGAATGTCTATTATCACTACTAAATTCAAATTATTTTCAACATACATAAATCAAATACCAAATCTAAAAGTGTGCTACTTATACTTTAATTATAAGCTTGCATGTGAAAGAATATAAAGGTATGCTTCGCATAAGTTTCTTTCTTTCTTATATTGGTATAATTTTGAATAGGAGTTGGTAAGATGTAGGGTTCATTTGAAAAGAACCCAACACTTACTTAATTTCATATCCTATTATTCCCTATGCTATCATCTAAGAGGGGCTACCTATACTTTCATACATAAATTGCATAAACAAAATGAATCCATTAATGCAACTTTTGCATTCTTCTTTTTCATTTCATTTCTTTTATACATATGTTTGTATTTAAGGAAAGTGGTATATTAGTTTGGACAACCCCGAGGTTGCGAGGCTTTAAGTAGCCCTAAGTAGGTTTTACACCTCTTGTTAACAATATCATTGTACTCACTTATTCCTTTCTTACTTTCATGTGTGTATGTGAAAATTTGGATAAATAAACCCTTTTCTACTTAAGAAAATTATGCATACTAATCTTCTATATTTCCTTAAATGGATTACTTAACATGCATCATAAAGTGTGTTAAATGCTCTCATTTGCATGTATGGATATGCTTAGGTTCAATCCATATGGATGTTATACATGTTGGGAAAGAAGTAATGTGTGTTATGTGAATTTTGAATTATTTTATTTAATCTTAAAATGACTTTCTTTTTGAATAGGTTTGTTTAGAGTTTATCTAAACTTAGTATTAATAAAAAGATCTAATCAAAACATTCACCTAAACAAAACAAAAATGTGAATCTTCTTTAGAAATTACTTAGGTTAGGGAAGGAAAGAGAAGTTCCCTTCTCTTTCTCTCTCTTTATAACTTAGTAATTAATTATAGGATTCACTTAAATCAAATCAAAACATGAAATAAAATCAACCCAAAAAATTAAACAAATTAAATGAAACCCTCCTCTAAGTTGAACACGTTCTTCACATAATTAAAAAATTTGAACCTAAAGCTATAGCTAAGCATACCACACAAGCCTTAAAAGCACACACATTAGCCTAAATCACCACTTCTAGCCTTAGGTTAGGTCGGTGCATGGTTTGATGCTTTATTTTATTTTGTGATATATATTTTACACTGGATGTTTGGATGTATGTTCATAGAAGGAATGGTACCTTTCTTAGCCTACATTCTTTTGCAGGAGTGGACTTAAAGGCAGGTGATAAGTCTAATATACATGCTTAGAATTTGTGTGATTTGTTTTAGCTAATCTCTATTTTACAGGCTTTAGCTAGATTTACCTTTTCCTTTTTCATGTAAATTTATGCAATTAGGATTTTGCAATGATTGTTATGGGGATTAGGATGAGCATTGGTCATAAGATCCTATCTTATGCACCATGTGAAGCCTTGGAGCATCTACCTTCCAACCATCCAAAAGGAAGAACCAAAATAAGAAAGAAAGCTTGAAGACCCCCATAATATTGAGTTCCTTGGTTAATTGTAATATAATTCATTTGTAATCCGGGTTGTATAAGGGTAGAGCTCGGCTATCCATATTTGATATTTTTTGGATTTGTGAGGTGGTTCCCGACCACAACGGCCTTTTATTCTTTTTGCACTTAGCTTTATAAATTGATTGATGATTTGTTTAGCTTGTGCATTAAGTGGTATATTTTTCCTAGTTTTTTCCTTGGTTTATGTATGGCCTGGATGAGGATTAGGCTCTTTAGAAAAAAGAATTCTTTTACCCAACTTAACAACTCAAATTAAAATTAAACAACTCATGACCTCACCTAAAGCTTTGGTTTAAACTGAAGATAAAAGAATTAACAACCCCTTAGCAAGATGAGTATTTTTTTATAATATCATACACAAATGCATCTTATGTCACTCTTGATTGGAGAGCTTCCACCTTTGCGGAGAAACTTGTCTTGACCTATGAGAGCCATGGTAGAAACGCACCTCCTCCCTTCTCGCTGATTTTGGCCAATAATTCTATTTCTCATGCATTAGGCATATGAATCCTATTACCCTGAATCAAAATAATTGTCCAAAATAAAAAATAAAAATGTAATTTGAATTGCATTAGATTTAGGTCATTTGAAGCATACATTTACATGATCTAGTCTCTTTAGGGAGTGAGTTTAAGGACTTAGTCTCTTTTTAAATAAAATAGCCTAGCTATCTTGCATTAAGCGTATGACTTGCCTACATGCATTTTAAATTATAGGAGGAGTTAGTTGATGGTCACCCCCAGGTGATTGTAAGTCCAAGCTGTCGGGTGGTTTGTCCTCTCTTGTGGAGGCAAACTATTACCCATTTTTTGCCTTAAATTTAGGTTGTGCTTTCGGCCCTGACCAAAACTCTCTAGATTTAAGTTCTGAGGTTACTTCTCCCCTTTGTGGGCCCTAAGCATAAATCCTCACCTCTTAGGCATTTCCATAACCTTGTATTATGGAATTGTAAACCCTAATATTCTAATGAAAAATCTAACTCAAACAAAATTAAATTAATTTCAAAATTTTAAAGCCAAACTATAGGATAGTTTGAGATGCTTGTTAGGTTTCATAGCATCGTGAGCATCTCCTACTCATTCCCATTTAGCTTCGATAATAAATCTCTCTTTGATGAATCCCATTTGATCTTTAAAAACAAACCAATCGATTGATAGTCCTTGCCTATTGAAATCAATAGAGACAATGATCATTTACCTTAATCGAGAGTTTTTCTAAGGAATCCCATTCCTTAGGATGTAATTAACTATGGGGGCTTGCCCCTATATGGAACTTAATGAACCCAGTTTAAAATAAACCCTGCTTTATTTTTCATGTAAAGTAGGGGAAGAATCTCTGGTACACTCTGAAGACCCAATATCCTTAGGAGTCCTTATTGAGGTGATTAGGTCCATTAAAGGGTAGCGACTTCTATATTTCAAGATAGTACACTATTCCTTAATGACGTACTTGATCACCTGAATAAGTACATCTACGGATCTGTGTGGCATCCTAAAAAGATGAATCTTTATATAGTCTTGCCTCTCCTTTCATCACAGATTTGAAGGTGACTCTATATGGAAATTTTTCACCATAATGTATCAACAACATCTAGTAATAGCAGATACTGTAAGTGAACCTCAGAGCCCGATGTGTTTGGCATAAAAAAATAACTAATCACGAAGAGTATGTATTCTCTGACATGAATAGTAAACTGAAGCTCTAGGAGATCTAAGTATAAATCCTTGTAATATGTCCAACACAACCAGCATACAGGAAAATAAGTTTATGCTTGATCCTGTCACATACAGAATTTTGATGTGACTTATGGCTCGATCGAATCATGGTACATAATATGTGGCTCAGGGTTGCTCCTATTAGTTCATCACAACAATCTAGCCATGAAGCCCACCGCCTTCCCCAACTACAACTCTACCAATAATAGGTGGTCATCTATCTGAACACCCGAATCATAGCAATATCCTACAGCATAATAGTCATCTCTCCAATGGCCAAATAGAATGTATTTGTCTGTGATGACCAATGTTTCACAGATGTTGTGAGCAAGTGGTGATCTAGGCAAATGTACTGCATCTGTGAAATACAATCAAGTTCAACTGCTCGCAAAGCACTCATAAACCTAGGATAATTAACTGGTCATTCTTTGAACATTAATAAATGAGAAGCAACCTCAACCACTGTAACATGAATAATAAAAAAATTGATCAGTATGCAACATTATATGAATAATATATATACGAAGCTTATAGAGAAAAAATATTACCAAATCAGGATGTATTACTCTATGTCTACCACGTAATGATGCAATATAAAGGTGAACTTCAGTCGGTGGAGGGTTGTAGTCCATAACACTCCTCTACTTGTCTTCGCCTACAATCTAACAGATCCAAGAACACAACCTAACAACACACAAGTAATCAAAGACTTATAGTAATACAAGTATTAGCACCACCTAACAACACTAAACTATAATCTAATAATAGATAATGTACATAATAGCATAATCCAATGATATGAATAACACAGTCTAACAACATACAAGAAATACCAATCTACCAACAGTACAATCTAATCAATGACAGTACATAGGGCACCACCTAACAATTCCTTACAAATTGACATAACAATGATATACAACTTAAAATAGAAATATTTCCAATAGATAAAATTTGAAATAATTTTATATGTACTAAAAAAAATAAAGCACAACTAGAAGAGGATGTTATGATTGAACATAGATTCAATAACCAACTAAAGCATAACATTAAATCAGGAGTTTCAAAGGCAGTGAACATTCTACAAATTAATTCAACAGTTGCCATAAGGACTAAAATAAAAATAGTTGTACCAAATAACATTCATAGATGTGCTGCATCTACTAAAAAAAAGAAGCACAATTAACTAAAGTAGAGAAGAAACACACATTATACAAATAAATACAGCTCAGTTGAGACACATACTACTTGTTTGCCAACATACTAATTTCTATGTAAGTGATTCAAAGGACAAGTTATTCTATTATGTCTGATATTTTTGCACAGCACATAAATTTTATTATCCTGGTGCACGTTCTCATCCATTGTATTCTTGTATTTCTTATTCAGGATCTTCCTGATCTCCTTCTGATATTTGTAGGTGCCATATCAATCAGTTGACGATCAGTCAAATAAGATGGACAAACACTTCGGTCTAGTCTAACATGGAATTCTCCTTTGTATGTGTTGTGTACATTTGCAATGTGTAGTAGCAGGAGATGTATTATGCATAACTCAAATGTCATTGTCCTAACACAGCTATAACATGTGAACATGGTATATGGAATAACTATGGTTGCCTACATGTACAGCTGCAACTGTTATGTTCGTGCAGTTTGACCTTGAATGACCTGGACGATATGCCAAACACCTGAAATTCATTCAAATTAATCCTTGTAGGTTCAAGACATCTTCTTGCTACACATTCATTTTATTACCATAACTTTGGCTCGTGGTGCAAATATTAAGTCATTCTTCCTAATGAGATCTGATGTTGTCTCAAGGAATTTTGTGAAAAGTGATGCAATATTAATATATGGATGTTATTAGAACTTGTATCAACAATCCATGAGTCCACTTCAATATACCATTAAAACACTCTAACGCATTAGTGGTCATGGTACCATAGCGATATCCACCATCATGAGTTAGCACCCACTTAGCAACATCCCTAGCAAGCAATCAGTGGCCTCTGGTCTGATGTTCCTGATGTCTAACATGTAATATGTGAATGTGTGAATGTCATCTGTGTTATCTGGAACATACATCTTTTAGCACATCAACTCAACATCAGAAATACTCATAGTTCTGCATGTCTTCTTGCAATATTTTCTAAGATAGCGAAAGCAGTGCCGATGAGCGGACCAGGGAAAAATTTCCCTACAACCACGTACTAAGCCAAAATATTGGTCAGATATAATACATAGGTTATTTC
The DNA here is from genome assembly GCA_021442155.1 of Cymbidium sinense. Classification (NCBI taxonomy): domain Eukaryota; kingdom Viridiplantae; phylum Streptophyta; class Magnoliopsida; order Asparagales; family Orchidaceae; genus Cymbidium; species Cymbidium sinense. The sequence continues at coordinate 166,733,562 of CM038218.1, read as the reverse complement.
TTTTGGACATAAGTAGAATTAAGTCCTACATTATTCAAATAAACCAAGCCTAGGACACATTGCATTCAGCCTCAACTACTGCAAATGCAAGCAGATATAGGCCATTGTTTCCATCAATCCCAACTGCAGTGAGAATAGTTCTTATATACTTACCCAACAAAAATGTATCATCAAGACTTTAGACTGGTCTGCAGTACTACCAACCCACTATGGATGGCCCAAATGACTAGAATATGCATTGAAAATGACTTGATTCAGTTGAGTAAATGTAGTACACTATGTTGGGCATAACTGAACATACAATAGCCATTAAGTGATCCAAAGAATGATATGACTCTTCCCACTACCAAAAATAGCCTTTATCACCTTTTGTCATGCATCCCAAGCTTTTGTATAAGAAACCATAATATTAAAATTTGATTCCATACGACCAATAATTTTTCTAAGCTTCAAATCCAGTTGATATCCAATCACAGGTAGGATGAAATGGCTGATAAACTGTGAATTGCACTGCCTATGTCCACTACTCAATATCAAATGAGTACAAGTGTGTGGGGCAGCTATACTGGATATCCTCCAAGCACCACTTAGCCTCTTGCTTGAGCAGGCATGTAGACGCCACATGCAAGGTCTATTGGGATGATCGTGATGTATGCATGGCATAGTAAACTTCACCTTGTTAGAGGCATATGTAACATACTCAACATTATTTGTTATGGGAAAACCTTGAATAGTGTATTTAAGCTAATTTTTTATTATGAAAACACATCCCCTCAATTAATTCATCTAGAATATAATTTTCTTCTACAAAGACAAAATCATTTGAGAGGCCATCAAAATTCATTCGTTCATCCCATTCTTGTACTATCTGGCAAGCCCGAATATAATCATTATTACTAAACATGTGTTCTTCGGCCATATTTGTTCTGCAAGAATAATCTCTTAGCAAATGGCTGCTCCCAAAGTCTAGACATTGATCTTCTCAAATGTCACATTCACTATCAACTGTTCAGTACTCATTGCATTAGAAATTATTTCATAACCATCATCTTCAGTAGGTAATGGTGCTACAGGTTCGCCAAGATATTCACCCCTACGAGCAGAAGTTGAGGCAATATGTTGAACACGAGTAGATGGAATAGTAACATCTCTTTCAACAGTGCTACTAATTATGACGTAGTGTATAAGATATAACTAAACATTAAAACTATAAAAATAAATGATATTGTGACTTCATTGTATGTTCCTATGAAATTGTTGATTGAGTTCGATCAGATAAGTTTCCTATGAAAGTAATGTCACGTGTTCAATTTCAATTGGAGGAACTTGACCTGCAGTGAAATGATAAACTTCTCTTTCCTCTGTTTGTATCAACTCAACTTCAATATATATAATCAGAGGTTATATGGTTGCAGTATTAATAATGGACTCACACACTTCATCATCAGTTACCGGAGAAGCAATGAACTCGAATCCAACAGGAATTTGACATGTGAGATTAACACTAAAATGTATCGGATCAATTTTTAATGATCTCATGATTCTATTTTGTAGGCTTCCAAGATCAGTCCAACATGAAACTTGTATAGGATGGTTTTTCCCACCCGTGCACGTAGAAAAAAAGTTCTCACAAACACTGAGTTCACCATCATAATATAAAACTAAATAAAATGTATCCAAACTCATTTTTGAATCTTAATATGTGTATTGGACACACGCTACCTGAATCTCACACCTGTTTAAATCTGACAAACTCATAAGAACTACATGGACTGAGTTGTCTATATGTGACACATCAAAAAATTACTTTATACCCAAAAAAATTACTTTGAAGTTAGCTATAAACATACAATAAAATTAGCTTTAGATATATTATATTCCAACTAGGAATCTTGCACACAACTTCACTGGCTATGCTTTTCACTTAATGGTGGTGGTGATGATGATGATGATGATAATGATGATATTAAAAGCTTTAGATAAGATTTAAATAACATAAAATAATATAAGCATGTTAATTGATATGATTAGCAAAAGAGAGCCAAAGCATGTTTTAATTTATGCATATACCCTTCAATAGTTCATGAACTTGAGAACAATAAAGGATAAGTTAGTCGCAATAAAGGATAAGTTAGTCTTCTTCATTCCTTATATCCATCCATGATTTCACCTTATCTTCTCCACAAAGTAAACAATTCCCCAAAAAAATTAATATGGAGGTTCAAACTTGAGTGGGAGAAAAGAAGAGAAGTTGGATGAAATGGCTGAACTTCTTAAATCATATAAAAAGAAGGAACTAAAACAAATTTCACAATTTAATATTGTTAATTACAGTGGAATACAAACATAATCAAAATTACACAGTTAATTTTCTATAAAAAGGATTAGATCATTTGAAAGTATTGTAACACCAGATAAATGCACTTTTTAAATACTTATCCAAGCTCTCTTTGTAATTTGAATTAATCTTCACATTCACATAACCAAACAAGACAAAGTATTATAAAAAAAATGAATGAATGAAAAACACTTGAAACTATAAATGCTAAACTAAGAAACATTTACCGTGAAGTAAACAATTTTCTCTTTCATTTTTAAAAAAAAATTAATGACAATTTCTTGATTTTGGATAATTCAAAATAGACTTTTAAAACAACTAGAACCTTTAACAATTAGAAACTTCTTTCAATGACATCAAAAAATTCATGATTTCCTTAAAATTTTATTTTTCCCCAAAAATCTCAAATATATCATCCAACCATATAAATCTAGCATCTAAACTAACTATATACACTTAAGCACTTACCAAACACAAATAAAAATAACTTAACAAATTAGGGTTGCAAAAACTACCTCAAAAAATAACCGGATCAACCCTAAATCCACAAGAAAAGGTTGAAGTTGTCGGCACTGCATGTCAGCAGGTCACCAGCATCGGCGTCAGGGCCGGCGGGTTTGGCCGCGAAGAAGAGGGGCACGAGGCAGGGTCAAGAGTAAGTTGTTGTGGGGTCGGGCAGGGAAAGGGAAAGTGATGTTGTGGGGTTGGGCGAATGGGAGCTTCGATTATTGGCGCCTCCGCTGAACAGGACTGTTGACGTGATTCCACGTAGGCATAAGTAGCCCATTCAACAGGTGACTAGGCTTATTTTAAATTTTTTTCATTCCTAATTAGTTAATTAATCTTTTAATTAATCCTATTATGAAAATTTAGCCATCAATAATATATGATATTCACAAAAATAGTAGATCTTTTCTTTTTACCCAAATATTCATTTTGAGTCAATCAGCACATATAATTTCTTAAGGTATAAGAAACTATACATTATCATCAAGATATAATAATAATAATAATAATAATAATAATAATAATAATAATAATAATAATAATAATAATAATAATAATAATAATAAGTTAAGACAATAAATAGTGCAATAAAAAAATTGATGCAAACTAGTTTATAGTAGATCAGACATCCCAAAGGCCTACCTTCATTATCTTAGTTGTCCTTTTAGGTTTTCACTAATCTCTTCTTCACTAATACAAGGTTGAAATCTCTCTCCTTTATAAGTAATAGAGAAAATCAAGATGTTTTTACTCAAATTAACAAATATAGATACTCTTAGTACAACTCATTGGGTAATCAATAGTAACTTCAAGGCATGAAACCAGTCAGTCCCAATATAATTTGCTAGGTAATCAATACTTCTATAAAAATAGTTATTGAGACCTAATATATCCCTATTTATATAAGTAATAGAAGTTCTAAAGTTTCAAATATTCAAATTTGACAATATAATATTTTTTTGAGGATGATGATTTGGTGCATGAATTAATTATTTTCTCTAGAATATTTTTCTTAGAATTTGCTAGCATTATAAACTTATAATGGCTAAAAGTCATGTTCATAATAATTTTATAGAAATCATCATTAGCTTTTAAATATACTAAACTATTAATTATTATTGCTTTAAATTATAAATTTTGAATTATTAACAAATTGTATGGTACAATGATGATTATATGATACAATTAGTTCAAAATTATTTAGAAATATTTAGATATTAAATTAAATTAATAAATATCATATGTCTTGTTCTTATGATTACCATTTATTTATTATATAAATATTTATCTAATCAAGTAATTCAAACTAATTTGACCTTGTGTTTGCTAATTATACATCATGATCTAAGATTGGATAATAAGATTAGTTCTGGATTTTCTAGTTAACAATATTACTTAATTTAGTTAATTTTTTAATTTAAGTGCATGTGAATCCTCTTAACATCCCCAATATCTAAAATTTTGGGAATGCTTAACACAAAAACAACTAAAAATTTTTTGTAGTAGAAACTTGATATTAAGATAGTAGAGAAGTTCACTCAAGTTAGTTAATCTTAAATTTCTAGAGTCATAAACACACTTCATCATATCATTAGTCTTGGTTTTTATTTTTAAGCTTTAATTATAGCACTTTAGCTCACTCCAACACTAACCTTAAATAAACATGTTAGCAAATAACAAATTATTTTTTATTATCAAAATCATTATTAAAAGCTTATGCTCATTGGTTTAATAATCTGCTCTTTTTCAATTATGGTAAGTATATTTTTGATTTTGTGAATATCTCTAATGTCAAAAGCTAACACCCTCCTATATGTATACATTTATATACTAACACTAATATAAAATTTGTTTAAAAATTAATGTATAAAATAAATCATGCTAGCAATCTCTATTAATAAACATGAAAGTGGATGAGCAATATATAAAATATTTAATTAATATTAATTTTTATAATATACCAAAAAATTATGAGTAATTAACTTGCTTTTTGATATTATATTTAAGAAGAGTATATATGTGTTAATTTAATCTAATAAATACATAAAGTCATAGATGTTTTTAAAGTGCTATACATTTGTACAAATTTAAAGTAACTATAGTTAAAATTTTACTTGTTAATAAGTTAGAAAAGAAAACTAAATAACTAGGGTTCAAAAAAATTTAAATGATAACGCTTATAAAAAGGGATTGTTTAAAAATATAGATAAAATTTTAGAGATCAAGTTTCACCATGATGCACTTACTTGATTAACATGAAAATGTGATCAATAAAAATAATTTAAATTTGTTATAAATAGATTCAAAGATGCTTTCTACCATTTTCTAAAAAATTTAGAGAGGCATCTATCAAAGATAACCTATCTTCTTCTTTGACATAAATTTAATATCAAAATAAAGATAAAAAATAGATATTTAAAGTATTACATAACTATGATAAATAACTTTGATACAAATATCTATATTCGACTATTAATTTAGATATGTTTACCATAAGAATTGTTTGTCATCTCATAATTTCAAATAAATTCATAGATCTTGATAATTATGAATAAATTATCTAAGGAAAAATAAAAACAATTTGAATTACTCTATTAGAATTGAAAGTAGAAATTTCTACAAATTAAAATAATAAACAACTAGCATTAAAGATATTGTTATATCTAACTCCAAGAAAAGGAATTAGTTCATGTTGATGAAAGGAAAATTTCAAGTAAACATTATAAAAAAAAAACAACAATATGAAGAGAAAAAAGGAAAAAAAACTCAAAATTCGGAAAACTTTTGCTTGTTTATATCTTTGAAAAGATCCACGAACTCACCAAAATCCATTTAAAGTTTGTTAAAAAAAACTTTCATAAAAGAGTCCTTCCAAACTTACCCTCCAAGTTTAGCTCAAAGTCTACCATAAAGATTATGATGTTGTGAGTTAAGTTTGACACTAGTCCCTATGTGATTTGGACATCCTAAAGAAAATGGACCAAGTGACCTTGCACAAAAACTAGTGCCACAACATAAGACTTTCAACCAAGAAAGATTCTTAAGCCAATCTATGGACTTGTACCTTGGCCCAAGAGTTACTACCTTGGTGTCAAGGTTGACATCTTGATTGCATTTTCTATATGAAAAATGTACAATGTGGCTTCAACCATACCACCTTGGGTTAGGTTGTAGCATTTTGACATTGATTTTGATGCATTTATGCTAGTATCATATTATGCTCTAAATAACATCAACTATTGGTTGAATGATCCTATTTCACTTCATATATGTGTTAACAAGGAAAAATGCTTAGAAAAATTGTGTGTCAAAATATGTCATATTCCTCCACAATAAATTTTTTTAATCAGTAGTGAAATTCTAAACAAATGATGTAAATATCATAAAAAATAAGCGGGCACTAACAACTAAAACCTCTGGCGACACTCATAAGCGAGTCAATAAGGCTTACCAGGTGGTTATTTTCCTACATGAGTCAAATGGCCTAACATTGCTTTGATATGACAAACCTAAGTGTCTACCCTTCAGGTCACTAGTGCATCTTAGTCTACTAAAGAATTGCAATACAAGGTACAAGGTACCTTAGCCTAGTGTTTGAAGTCCCAACACATCTGTCCTATATATAAGTTTCCAATTAAATTCATGCAAATGTCCCAAAAAAAAAAAAATTGTAGTACAAGAGGTGGTTGAGAAATCAAAAGGCTTATAATTTTAAACTTTTGGCAGCCAAATCTATTCAAAGTAAAAATAAAAAAAATTCTCAACTTTAATTGTTCAACACATACATTAAATGAATGAGATGGGCAAGTTATAAATAATTATATTTTAATGGAATAAATGACACTTTTTGAGCTATAATTATTGAAAATATATTGCATAACTAAATATATTTCATCCCTAAACCCTAATAAAAATGCATGAAACTACAAATTATGGTTTGCTACTACTATTGCCATCCGAGTCGGTTCTAATGATTGTTCATCTCTTACACTGTTGCACAATTTTGTACAAAATTTAGTAAAACTCATGCACACCCCACGTTGAAACACAGAAAACTAGATATAAGAGGTACCATATGAAAGTTACCTACTTTCAGAAGAGATTAATTATTATTAAGACCGATAATAAATTAGCTCAATTTACTTTTGATTTCATTCTCTCTCTCTCTCTCTCTCTCTCTCTCTCTCTCTCTCTCTCTCTCTCTCTCTATATATATATATATATATATATATATATATATATATATATATACTTCCACAACAAAATTTATGACTAATTCCAGCCACTTAATAAGTAACAAAGAGCTCCAATTAACCTCTCTTTCGTGACAATTAGGTATCTATACAATCTATATTTGAGATCAAAATATATTATCATAAGAGATTTGCCATCAAAGGTACATATAATAAATATCATAATAAGATATTTCAATAGCATAAAATTATTATCTATATATAATCCTTATCAAACATACAAACAACAAAGGTACATATAAAAATATATGTATGAGTGTGATCAATCAACAATTAGATCATAATTGACGCACATGAAATCAAATCAATTTACCAAACTAAGAGACTTAAAAATTAAGAAATAAATTTGAAGGATGATTTATGAAAGATATGGGAATTATAGAAAAATATCCTTATCCCAAAGATTCTATTGTTTCCTCCTATGGTCCGTGAACGCTGCCAACTTCACCCCATCAAATCCTAGCTTTCACCATCAGGATAGATCAAAGTTCAGAGTTCCATAACGTGGTCCACAAGAAATGATGAAATAAAAAAAACTAAACTTGCCTATGATACTAATGTTAAAATCAACTGATTAAACCTAAAATATTAGTATTAATTGTATATTATGTAATGGTATTTTGATCTGTTAAAAATTATCATTTAAGTTTATTGAATATTGAGCTTTAAGACAAGCTTTAAAACTTTGTGGGTTTTGTAATTTATAGAAATCATATATTTCCTTTTATAGTTTACGATGGGTTAAAAAATAAAATAAAATAGGTTACATATAAATAAAATTTTGGTTCATAGTTTAAACAAATATATTATTACTTTCTCACCCCATTAATGAATGAGATTTTATGCAATAGTGTTTCAATTATGGAGGATTAATAGCTTGATAAATGATTCATGAGCCGAACTCGATAAGCTAATAAATTAAGTTGGAGCTACTCTTGTTAGCCGGCTCATTAAATTAGAATGAAATCTCTTAATCTTTGATTGAAGGAAGCTCTATGATTTTTGTAGAATTTGATTTAGTATCGTCTTCTTTTGTTTGTACGAAGAGTTATAGATCCGATGGCGAATAGGGCATTATAAATTGATCTAATATCTTATTAGATCTTTTGGGTTAATATTGAATTACTTTCTTTTATCCCAAGTTGATTAGTCTTTGAATATTCAATAGACTCTCACTTATGACAATTCTCAAATTCATCACCAACTATACTCAATTTCTCCTTGATCTAATTCGAGTATTTAATAAGGTGATGAATATATTTCAAAGATTTTCCAAGGATTCACCGCTTATGCTTATTAGCAATCATTTGATCTCATGGAAATTCTATGCTGAATTCTTTAACTTTCTTCAATTTATTTGAGTATATTTGAAGAGCGCCTTAATTTCAAAAGGCTCTCTTATGCTTTGAAGTTCAATCAAGATTCCTACTTCTTTTGACATCAGGCCTAATTTTCAATTGTTCAATTAGTTTTATGATTACTTGGTTGTGAATTTAATACTTTGAGTATTCAATAAGAGGCTCTATTCACATAAACAAACATCAACTCCAATATCCTTAACTCCACATTAGGTTTCATATTTAGTGAATGACTCGACTTCAAGTTTTGTTATAATTCTTTTATGAGTTTAACATTTAACTCCCCCCATCTCAGTTAAAACTTATTTAGTTCTCCCTCCCTTTTTCTGTTTGAAAAATTTGCAAGAACACAGACTCACTTACTTAATTTTTTTATTATTTTTTTATAAGAATTGGTCCTTCATTACACCCTCCAATCTCTATATATAAGGCCAATATGAGGTCTTTCATTTCATTCCACTTGTTTGAGAAGTTGTGTTGCCTTGGAGTTTGAGAGGGGAGAGAATCTAATTCCATTTCGAGTAAGTGTTTTATTTCCTACAAACTTTCTTTAAGTATTTCCCATCTATTTCTTTTTTTGATTTAAGGCTTATCATTGTACTTATTATGCATTTCTTATTTAGTTTTAAGCTTAGATGATTTCCATTTTAATTTGCTTAAGTCCATAATTTCAATCAAAATTTTGGCAGAATTTCGGCATAGGGGCTCGCATCTAATAGATTTGGAGGCCTTCTCATCACGCCCTGATGAGCATGACGTTTGATATTTTTCAACACCTCGGCCGATTTTTATCTCATCATGCCCTGATGAGCATGACGAGGCCTTCAAACCTGCAAAGAAACACATAGCATACAATCCAAACACATAATATTTTCTTTTTTATACATTCAAACTCAAATCTATTGCACATTCACCAAAGCTGAGGGAGACGGGGAGGGAGATGCTAGAAACCAAGAGAAGAACCCACATGATGATGGTGTTCCTCTCCGGCTGCGGTAAAGGGAATTGGAAGGGTAATTCAACGACTATGCCCTTGATTAGAGGAGGAAGCGAGGAGGTATACTAAGAGGAACCCTCCTGATGATGGAGTTGCTTCTCGGCTTCCTTCACTTGTAAATGGAAAGGAGGTTAGCTAAGGGTGGATTCGGCAAAGGGGAATAAGGCAAAGAGGAAATTCGACCAAGTGAAATTGAGGGATAATGGAGAAGAGGGATTTTTGGTTTTGGGGAGAATAATGGAAAATGGAAATGGAGATTTTAGATTTTGGGAAGAATAATTAAAAATGGATATGGGGATTTTCAATTTTGGGAAGAATAATGGAAATGGGGATTTTCGATTTTGGGAAGAATAATGGAAAATAGAAATGGGGATTTTCAGTTTTGGGAAGAATAGTGGAAAATGGAAGGGGAAGGGAAGGGGAAGGAGAGGGAGAACCTTACCCTTTCTTGTGAGAGGCTTAGACGAGAGAAGAAAATGAGCTTTTCGATTTGGATAAGAGAGAAAATGGAAGAAGAAGCTTAGCCCTCCTTTTGGTTGAAGGAAGAAGTAGCAGTGAAATATGGGGAACAGTTGGTCGAAGAGATATAAGGCCGATCAATTAGGGGGATTTAGAGCTAGTTAGGATTAAGTTATGCCTTTTTTATTCTTTTTTCAAATGTCTAATCAGTCTTAATGTAAATTTCCATAAAATCACATAATATATATATATATATATATATATATATATATATATATATATATATATATATATATATATATATATATATATATATATCAATCTTAGCTTATTCCGATTTCGAACACAACAGCGCAGTTTATTCACAACCGGAGACCATTTGATTGAAATTAGTGTCAAATTGGATCAATTTCAGCTCGAAATGTGCATTATCACTTTCGACGCTCAATTTTTGTGCAAACTTAGTCAGATTGAGTGCAAATAGTCTTACTTTATAGATTTCAATATTTTAAAACTAACAACACAATCAATTTTATGAATGAAAGTCATTCGGTTTAAGTCGGTGCCTCCTGACATCGATATGTGTGTAGGCATGTTGATGCTCGTTCGCTTGATCGGTTGATCATCAGGTTGTACAATGTTTATATTCTAACCAGTTTCGATGTTTTAAACACAATGATGAAGTTTGTTCATCGATCAGAGGTCATTTGGGCTGATTTTGGTGATATCAAATGTATTTCAGCCTCAATTTGTGTATTGTCACTTCCGATCATTCGACATTTGCACATACTCATCCGAATTGAGCGTGGACACTCTCATTTGGTTGTTTTCAATATTTTAAAGCTAATGACATAATAAATTTTATGAATGGAGGTCATTTGGACATCATCACAGCTTCTCTATTTTGATATGTGTGTTGGCACATTGATAGCTTAATCACTTGATCGGTTGATCATCAGGTTGTACAATATTTATATTCTGACCAATTTTAATATTCTGAACACAATGGCAAAGTTTGTTTGTCGATTGTAGGTCATTAGTATTAATTTCAGCAATGTTTGGTGCATCTCAGCTCTAATTTGTGCTCTGAAGCATCCGAAGTCGATCGAATTCCCCTTATAAGCTCGATTCGCCTTGTGTAGTACATGTGAAGATCAACAAATGCCCCCTAACGAATGTGATTCATGCATGGAATGAGTCATATTTATTGAAAATTAGTTGACCCTTTGGGCTGGCCACAGAACTTGGATCATTTCAACTTTGATTACAATAGCTTACGGAGCTTTGATAGGATTTTTCATTAGTATGATGCCTTATTTTGGACATGCTAAGTAACGAGATTGACTGATTTGTCATAATCGACTTGTCAGATAAATAAGAGTTATTATACCATCTCTTTACTTCAATGGCTTTGTTGAAGATCTCTATCTTTTATGTCATTGCAGATTTAAGTTTCCTCCAACCCTAGCTTTATGCTTGGTCGAGTTTGATGGAAGAATGGGTCAGCTTATTTTGAGATTTGGAATTCCTTTTATCCTAACTTTAAGCTTGACAAATTTGATGAAGGACTGACCTGATTTGTCCATATTGACTTGTCAGGAAGTGTATGTACGCCATGGATCTTGTGTTTGTTGTATTGATGGATTCATTGAAGGGTGTGTACAAATGACCTAGCCTTTCAGCTTATACTATGGTCTATGTTGTCGAGTTATCATCCTAGCAATGTGTGCTTTAATAGACTGAATAACTACCAAATTCCTTTAGTTCGGCCATCGTCTTTGTATGAAGTATGAAATTGTTCCCTCGGTCCCATGCTTTCTGCTTTGACAGAATTGATGAGGAGATTGGCTTTGATCTATGTTTTGTGCTTGATCAGATCATTTGAGAATAGATTGAAATATTACTCTGCAGGCAATATATAGATTGATTTGAGGTAGCTCTGAATTGAGAATTTTCTTAGATTGTCTTGGTCTATCGATCAAGTAGAAAAATCTCTTAGATTCTGGTTTCTTGTAATCACTAAGCTGGATCCAGTTTGAGATTGAACAGCTACCATCATTGAACTGATAAGTAGGGGCTCTTTACGGCCTTTTCTTATGGCTTGTTGAGTGAGGAGAGCGTCAGCAACACGGTCACATTTGGGCTTGTTGAGTTTGACCTTTAGAACCTACTCGACTCTTTGACTTAAGCTGTGATGAGTGGGTGATTTGGTCATCAGACTAATGATCGGGAGCTCTTTCACTGTGGTCTTTTCTTGCGGCTTGTTGAGTGAGGAGAGCATCAGTAACTTGGCTATTTGTGGGCTTATCGAGTTCGACCTTTAGAACCCATCCATGTCTTAGACTTCAGAATGTAGAGGTTGATAGTTTTTTCCAACTCAGTTGATTGAAAGCATGCAAAATTGGGAGTTCTTATGACTTTATCTCCAGAATTTGGCAAATCTGGGAGATAAATTTTTGACATTTAGGGCTATCTTTTCATGCGTAGAAATATATTATTTTTGTTCATGCAAGAACTTGCAACTTAACAATAATAATTATAAATATATTCAGGGATTTTAACGTAAAGCTCGATATCAACCTGAATCAGAATATATTTGAGGATCTTGTCTAGCATGATTTCAACTTAGCTAAATATATAAAAATGCCCCTGTCTTGTAGAAGAAATTCTAAAGCACTTTGAAAAAGCTTTAAAATAATTCAAAAAAAATATCAATGTATGAGTTGATACGTTTGATCTTAAGAGGGTTTTAACATGTAACATTGATTTCATCGATATATAGAAGTCTAAAATGTCCCCTGTGTAGCAAGGGAATTTTCAAAAAGTTTTTCATCTTGAGTAAGTATATTTATTTAGGGATCTCGGCATGAAGCGCGATGTCGACTTAAATAGATATACTAAAAAAATGCCCCTTGCCTTGCAGGGGGATTTCTATTGTACGTTGAGAATATAATTATCATATAAAATACTTTTTTAAGTATGGACCATTAATTGGAGGCATTGATCTTTCACCCTTTAAATCAATGAGTTGATATGCCCCTCCTTAATACACTTTTTCAATGAGGAAAGGGCCCACCCAATTAGGCTTAAATTTGGCAAAAAAATTTTGATTATGAATAATTGGCCTTCTCAACACCAAGACCAATTCCCTTCTTTGGAATGTTCGAGGTTGCGCCGTATAGTCAAAAGCCTTGGACATCTTTGCACGATAAATTAACATATTTTGATGAGCTTGTAATATAACCTCATCAAGTGCGTCGAGTTCCTTCATTCTCAAATAAGCATTTTGATCTTCAGTTAGATTGTATTAGATGGCTACTCAAAGTGAAGGCAACTCAACTTCGATCGAAAGAACCACTTCAGTTTCAAATATTAATGAATAGAAAGTAGCTTTAATCAGTGTCTTGTGGGTAGTTCGATACACCCATAGTGCCTCTATTAGTTTAGTATGTCATTCTCTCTTATCTTTAGTGAAGATCTTTTTGAGCAGTTTGACCAATGTCTTGTTAAAAGCTTCTGCCAAACTATTTGCCCTTGGATTATATATTAAAGAATATCGTCAATCAATTTTGTTTCGATCAATGAATCTATAAATCTTTGCAGTTTTGAAAGCTAGGCCATTATCGGAGATTATTCAGCACGGCACTCCTAATCTATAGACCACATTATGTGTAAAGAAGTTAATCACTCAATCAACAGTAACTTCTTTAAATGGTATAGCTTCAACCCACTTAGAAAAATAATCAGTCATTATTAGATGAAGTGGTGCCCAGTTGACGACGGTGGATCAATTGGTCCAATTACATCTGTGCCCCAACATTTGAATGGCTAGGATGTTATTGTTGGGTGTAGTGGATTTGGAGGTTGATGGATTATATTCATATGTACTTGACATTTTTGGCACCTCTTAGCATGATTGAGTCTCTCACTATAGATGGCCAATAATAGACCATTATTTTAGTCTTTGCTACCATCTTGGGACCTAACTGATGTGCACTACAAAGTCCTTCATGAATTTCAACCATCACTTTGGCACCTTCATCTATATTTAGGCATCATAGCCACATTTGTTCAAAGGATCCATGATATGAAGTATTGTTGACGAAAGCATAGTGCAACATTCTCTTCTCAATTTAAGATGCCAATGATTTATTATTTGAAAATTTACCTTCTTTAAAGTAGTCAATGAAAGGTTGCCTCCAATCATGTGGCTCTCTACAATAAAGGCTTTCCACTGCTTTTATGAAGCAATGTTATTCTTAGCTTTTCTGGGTATAACTTCTTGTTGATTTTAGGAAGTATGAGGAGTAACTTGAGTCACATCCTACTGGGTCAAATTTGACAACCCCTCTTCCTGTGGAGATTGGTACTTCACTGGCTCTAGAATTCATCAAGTAAATATCACGATCATGACATAATCACCATTCATACTTGCCATCTCCTTAGCTAATTTGGCTAAGAAATCTACTTTGCTATTTTTGGATCGAGAGACTCGAGTTAATATGATTTTTGGTATTTGCTTTATAAGCTTGAGAACTTGCTTGTGATAGAAAGCTAACTCAAGCTTGTTGATTTTATAGATTCCAAGTACTTGATTTATAATAAGCTGAGAATCGCCAAAAATATGCGAGTTTTGAATGCCTATGAAAGTGGCTTCTTCAAGACCTGCCACTAATGCTTCATACTAGGCTTCATTGTTAGTTCTTGGCTCGGTTAACCCATATTATCATCTCATTATCCCTCTTTCTAGTGTTATGAAGATGATGTCGATTCCTACTCTTGCCCTTGGGAAATTTAGAGGTTGGACTTGTTTGATCAATGAGGCTTCAATAAAGTACATTTCTCAAATTTTTGATTTTTCTCTTTCATGAATGAGCATAATTCGCTCATTGGGAAAATCATCATTAAGAGAAGAGTTCACAGGAATGGGACGTGCAGCTAGAAAATCTGCTAAAACTTATCCCTTCACTACTTTCTACAAACGTATGTGATATCAAATTGTAAAAGTAATATTGTCCATCTTGCCAAGCGACCTGTCAATGCTGGTCTTGTCATCAAGTACTTCAACAGATTGATCCTTGAGATGAGGGTAATCTTGTGAGATAGCATATAATGATGGAGCTTTTGGACTGCAAAGATTAATGACAAATAGTACTTCTCTATCAGAGAGTATCTCATTTCTGCTCCTATCAACCTTCAACTAATACAATAAAGAGCATTCTCCTTACTTTCTTCCTTGAGTTGTGCCAATAATGCTCTGAGGGATTCTTCTAATGCAGTTGAGTATATAATGAGGGGTTTCCTAGAAGTAGGTGTTGTAAGTATTGGTGGATTTAACAAGTAACTTTTAATGCTACTGAAGGCTTCTTGGCACGCTTTATCACATTTGAATGGAGCATCCTTCTTCATCAACTTTATAAATAGTTGACAGCATCATGATAGGTTTGATATAAATTGATAGATGAATGTGAGTTGTCCTTGTAAAGATCGAAGCTGACTCAAACTCTTTGGTGGAGGCATCTCCGTAATTGTCTTGATTTTAACAGGATCAATTTCAATTTCTCTGTGATGTACAATATACCCAAGGAATTTTTAGGAGGATACCCAGAATGCATATTTTAGAGGATTCATCATGAGATCATATTTTCTAATTCTCTCTAATACAATTCTCAAATCTTCAAAGTGATTTTCACGATTTAAGCTCTTCACCACCAAATTATCAACATAACATTCCACCTTCTGGTGAATCAACTCATCAAAAATATGTGTCATGGCTCTTTGGTATGTAGCTCTAGCATTTTTAAACCAAAAGACATGACTATGTAGCAGTATATACTAATTAGCATCCTAAATGATGTGTGCTTCTCATCTTCAGGAGCCATATTGATTTGGTTGTATCCCGATGATCCATCCATGAACGAGAACATATCATAGTTGGAAGTATTGCCCACTTATAGTTCTAATATCGGAAGCAAAAAGTCACCTTTTGGGCACACCTTATTTAGGTCCCGGAAGTTATACAGATTTGGTTGTTCTTCTTCCTAACTGTGATAATGTTGGCTATCCAATCTATATACTTCTCCTTCTGGATGAAGCATACTTTGATCAACTACTTAGTTTCTGTAATTACCCATTATTCAATCTCTAATCTCATTCGCCTAGGAGCTTACTTAACAGGTGTCGCATCTGGTTTAATGGCAAGTTTATGAACTGCTACATTAGGGGATATGTTTGTCATTTTAGAATATGTCAAGGCAAAGCAATCCCTAAATTCATAAAGTATCATTTTTAGCTCTCCAACTTTCTCATCGGGTAGAAGGCCACTAACGAAAGTTGGACAGGGATCATCCTCAGCTCCTAGGCTACTTTTTTTGAGTTCATTTATAGTAGTTGTTTGTCCACCATCTTTGAGTTCTTCAAGTGCAGGCTTAGCTTCCACTTCTTCATCATTTATAAGAAGGATTTCATAGAGATCATCTCCTTCGTCACTATCAATTTGATCTTAGCTTCTATTATATTATAACAAACTTTATTTTGATAAGATTTGTGGATGAACACAAGACCTTTAGTGATAAACTTATCACATCTTCTTGATGCTTGAGGACTACTTTGGCTCCACATCTTATTAAAGATTTGAGTTATATTTTTAGTAGTTCCAATATGAATTCCAAGCTTATGCATTATTCTTCGTAATTTCTATAAATAGTATATTGGTATTCTTATTGGCACTATCTCATCAAAATTTTCATATTGAGCAAGCTGATCAAAATTGTGAGGCTGAGACTCTTCAGATTTGTAAAATAAAGTTCATATTCCATCATTCTCACTCAACAGCGGTACATAGAATGTTATCAATTCTTCAATATTATGAACTTCCAGTAGAATGATTTCTTTGAAGTGCTGCTGAGGGATGGGTATAATTTTGAAGGAGTCCTCTAACACTGCCAAATGAGCTATCCTTCTTGATGCGACCATCTGAACTCTATTTTCATAAATAGATTCAAAATCATAGTCTAAATCGGAATCACTTATTTCATACTTTGTCTTTCTTAAAAGTTTATAAGTTCTCTTAGGTTTGACAAAAATATCTTCTTCTTCTTGTATCTCAAATGAGGAATTGATCTTCTTGATTTATATGTAGAATCAAGTGCTTTAGGAAGAGTCGACATTACATTCTTTCTTCCTCTTTGCTTCTGCTCTTTCACCTTGTGAAGTTACTTTTTAGTTCCTAAAGTGGATGATATTACTTCAAGAGGCTCTGTTGTTATAGGCTCTTTAAGAATGAAATATTTTGTATCTTCATAGATCTTTAATTCATGGACAGAGAATGGTTGTATATTGTCAAGATTTTTGAACTCTTCTCCCTCTTTTAGGTGCTTCATACACTAATACATAGTTGATGGGACCATGTCATACTCATGCTATCATGGTTGACCCAAGAGAGCTCTAAACAATGTATTAGTGTCGATTACATGAAACTTGGCTTCTATATATAAATTTTGAAACTTAAGTGGGAGAATAAAAGAACTTAGGGTTTTTGCCCTTTCTCATTGAAACTATGAACCATCAACTTATCTCTCCCAAGATGTTGGATATCAAGTGACAATCCTCTTAATACTTTTGGACTCATAAGATTGATAGAAAAACCTGGATCAATCAATATTTGACTGATTAAGATGCCATCACTCTCTATGGTAACATATAGAGGATGATTGTGATCCACTATTCCCAACATAAGGTCTTCTTCAGAAAATATGATTACTGGGAGATCTTGAGTTTGCAATGATTCAGTCATGCATTTTTCAGCAAAGTAAGCTTCATAACTATCTGGATCTTTGAGAGCTTATATCAAAGTTTCTCGAAGATCTTTTGACATTAAGAGAGCCTCATACACACTTAATTGTGCAGGGATCTTTCTCATATGTGATAGAATATTATAATCTATCTTTTTGCTTGATTTAGGCTCTATTCTAGAATTTTTAGGAATAATATATTTGTTGACTTCGATTTGTCTGCCTTTATTTTTATTTGTATTCCCCTTCTTTGATGATGGTGGTAAGACTTTACCTCTTCTCAACTGAACTTGAATCACCTTGTCTTGCTCAGATTCTTCTAAAGAGGTAATTTTTTTTCAAATTCACTTCTTATTTTGGATGATTGACCAAAAGGGCTAGACTCATTTTTCAACTTCCTACATTTCATACGTGATGATATCGATGAATCTAACTCTTCTCCATCAAGAAAACATAAATATTCATCTGAATTGTTATCTTTTTGTGAGTCATTAAATAAAATTCAGATGTTAACTCCTTAGGCTCTTCTTATTTTCCTGATAAGAATTTTGATGGGTTGGTTGGAGTCATTGACTACCCTAGTCATTTTAGTAGCGATCTTGAAGATATCGATATCACATAAATGATTTGGCATATCTCTACTGGACAAGATTCACCATTATCTTCTTCATCTTATTTAATAATATAAAGTTTAGGCATAAAGTTTGCAAGCCTAAATAGTTATATTATCGGCTAGTGATACTCCTCTAAATTGTCAATAATCTTCTGAATTATAGTTCACTTCTTGATCTTCTTTATCTTAGCCGGCTTCTTTGATTTATGAGGCCTACATTTAGTAGACTGCTCCTCGTGCTGTGATGAAGTATCCTTATCAAAATGCCATTGAGAAGCCCAAATACTTTATTTAGGCGTCTCTTTTAAGTCCAATATAGGTTCAGGTAGTGATTTTCACTTAACACTAGGGACGTCTTTTAGCTGCTTCAGCATTTTCATGATTTTCTTGGAGACTACTATTTCTTATTCTTCAGTCTGAACTGATTTCTCCTTCTTTTCATCTTTGATGGTTGATACGGAAGTGAACATAATCATCCTTGTGGACTCTCTTTTTAGGTTGGCTAGAACACTATTAGATAATATAAATTCACCTCGTCGATACTTTCTTTCTAGCCAATCTTTGAAGACATAATAATTTTTGATGGGATGACTGATCATTTGACGATAGGGACAATAATTTGGATTATTGACCTTATCATCTTCTTCAGGCCTTTTAATTTCTAGTAATTATAGATCAGCTTTGACTGCTTGTTGAAATAATTTAGTCACACTGTCCCTTCTAAAGGAATAATCTTTGTTCATCTTTTCCTTAAGAGATGGTCGCATTCATTCATCATCCCTTGTTGCTTATTTTGGATGCTCTCCACCACTTGAAAAAGTCTGAGGTTTATCATTGCCTCCCAGCACTAATTTTGGTTGTGGATTAGAATGGACAAGCTTTTTTCCTTATCATCAGTGTACATTAGCTATTTTTTTTCTACATTATAGATTACCCTCTTTTCACCATTTGAACTATAAGAAGTGGTGTGAGTTTCATTTCTTCTTGAGTCTGAAGGTTTGTTTCTCTTTGCTTTATATGTATAGATTTCAAACTTAAGGTAATTCAGCTTTTCAAATTTAGCCACCCTACCAAGCAAGTCTTGGAATATTGTAATTGATGCCATATATAAAAAATGGTATTATTTTCATCCATATTGCCCATTAATAATTAGATCGCATGTTCTTCTTCTAATTGTTCCTCATATTTCATACTTAGGTTAAGCCAATAACTTATGAATTTTGTCAGTGACTCATCTTTTCTCTTTTTCAGCAAGGTAAGGTCAGCGATTGTTATTTTTTCAGTTGCATTGGCGAACCTCTTCATGAATGTTTTCTCTAACTCGGTAAAGGTTTTAACCGAATCATTTTATATACATACCATTCGATTGAGTCGGTCGATGAAATGAAAAGCAGCACATCATTCTCTCCTGTGTTACCATAAGTAGCATTAAATTGGGCTAGATGTTGCTTTGGGTTACCAAGCCCACTGAAAGTATTAAATTTTGGCACTGAGTAACATTTTAGGTATGGCACTTGATCATATTCAGCTAGGTAAGGCTGACCCTTACTCACCAACTTTTCAACTTGCTCTGAAGCTATAACTGCCTTTATTTTTTCATTAATTATTATTTTTAGCTGAGCAACTATTACCATTCTAGGTGTGCTAGCCATATTTTAAATTATCGGCTGAAGAGATAGTTGGTTAACTTCATTCCTAACTTCAGCTGTAGCATGTACTGTAGGAGCTTGAGGTACTAGAGTGACTGGTGATATAGAAGTTATATTATTAGCTACCTGTTGATTAGCAAACAAAACAGGTGTTATAGTTAATGTGATATTCTTCTACAATATATCTATCATGATATTCATTTGAACCATCATGTCATTCATCTTGGTACCAAGCTGTGCAATTTTCTTATCTTTGACTTCCATTTGACGTTGCATTTAACTTTGTTCTCTAGCTAGCACCACAGTGTCAACAAGTATGGGCTCTTCTTCTTCCTCCATTTCTTACTGTTATTCTGCTCTTTGCTCATTTTTATGGAAAGAACTTGACTGTCCTTCTCCTTGTGCATTTGTAGGGACAATTATTGTTTGGGTTGAACGACAACGCTGATTATAAAAGCGTGTACCAGGCTGATCATTTTCTGGTTCAACCATATAAACAGCTTCAACACCCATGATCTCTTTCTCATTTTGATCTTCTTCTTCCTCATCTTCAGCATGATTGAAGATCCATCTTCATAAATGTCAAATTCAGGTTCAAGTTCCCTGGATCCATGTTGCTACTAAGGGTGTTGAATGGAAAGTTCATCTATATCTCTGACCATATATATGACTTTCACTTCCTTAGTATCCTCTTCATCGCCTTCTTTTTGCACATGAATTTTTGATCAACGTTTCCAGTGGATCTCAAGTTCAATATATGGAATAAACACTTCTTCCATTAAAGGTCTGTGATCAAAGTCAACATTCTCTGTAGGGTTGAATCTGATCGATGATGGGATTCCCTAGAGGATTCTCCAGAATATCGACCATCATATTTTTATCAGTGATATCCCTTCTTCTAAGTATCCACTTCTAATGAGTATTTTTTAGGTGGATTTTTGAATATGTGTATCAGATATCACACCTCTTTCTATCTTCAGAATTTCATCACAGGGCCTTGGCCTCCATACCTGCCTATCCTTTCATCGGGACCTTTGGGAGTGGATTCTTGGACATGCGGTTCGAGTAACACGCTCTGATGCTCACCGCTGAAGCATACTTGACTCAATGACTAGTTATCATAAGAGATGGCAACCGCTTGGTGGAGCTTTAGTATTTTCAATAACCACAGGCCTCTGAAATTTTCTTTTCATTAAGCCTCTATCCTTGGCTACTTTAAGAACGTTATGTATTCTGGAAAATAATGTTTCAGGTTGTCTCCTCTGTAGTGGTGGAGCTTGACGTTGTTGAGTCCAGAAAGACTACTTGACCTCACCAGCAGAGCTATTCTTTTTTACCCACTTTAGATTGTCAAAGTTGTTATGGGTAAGAATACTCACTTCTGGTGACAGTATTGCTTGTTCACTGGGTCGTTCAAAGGAGATCTATTGAGCCATCAGCTCAGCATTTCTTCTTCTTCTCTATCTTCTAGTTAATTTTCTTCCCGATGAGGAAACTTCATGATCATGCTCTCCAGGTACAAAAGGTTCAATCGGCGAAGCAATTGTATCATGAGGCATTAAAGACACAATTTGCCCACTAACGGTTCTTTTCATCATGAGGGCTTCAGATTGACCTAGTCTTTTAAAAATTGAAGTTCTCTGTCGGGAGAACTCTTTAACATCAATGGGTTGTTGAACTGGTTGGCGTGCATGATGAATATGAGGCTCAGTAACCTGAGGCCTTCCAGCATGACCTCCAATGAGTGTACCACGGGTGGGTACTTCAAGAGTTATTGCTATGATATGAAAAATTCAAGTTTCCAAATTGAATGGTCGCTCCAACATCTCTTACGTTGATGACGGCATTGGCTAAGCAAATGTTGCACCACGCCCTAGCTGGACAGTGAAAGGAGTACTTTGTAGATCCATTCTGCAAAAGTGAAAGATGGGGATTAGTAATTAGTAATTATTATTTCACCACATACTTTCAAAATGCTGAGGTACTATAGAATAAAATAATAGTGTAATAAAAATGTATTCTACAGAATAATTCGATATAGAGTCTCATACGTTAGTAATTTGAATTTATTACATTTAAATCATCATTTTTTATTTTAAATTTTCAAATATTTTATTACTTCTATAGCATGTATATGACTAGCTAAAGATGGAAAGAGAATCCTGTCCCCAGTGGATTCGCCAAAATCTGTGGGCTCCAAAAATTTTCCACCGACCTCTCAATAAATGTGAAGAGAGTGTGAATTTGAACTGTCGGTGTAATTTTCTGAAGGAAGATGAAAAAGTAGATAAAACACTACCCAGAGATTTCATCCTCATTTTGAGGATTTTAGATCTGGTTCCAGGTTTCCTATAGGCACAAGCCCCTATAGTTAATCACCCCTCCCAATAAGTGAGAGAGAACTTTTGATTAAGGTTAGTCAATAGATCTCTTAATATGTAGTGTATAGTAACAATATGTGGAGTTTTAGAATTTAGATTTATAAAATTCATCCTCATTAGCTTAAAGCGGATGGTTGGAGGAATGATAAAATGCTCGATCTAGATCCCATGATTTTGTCATCTCGGGTTATCGTGATCCCTAGTCTACTTAGTCAAAGGAGGTAGTCGACCCAACCTGACCGAAGGATCCTTATCAGCAACACATGGGTTACGTCGTCCAAGAAATCCTTGTAGATCTGAGGTGGCGTTTGTCTAAGGAGACAGGCTTAAGTTTATCTTAACTGACAGAGAAATTTTTTTCCCTACCAAGTATACCCTATGATTTATAACTCAAAGGGCAGAGCCATTTGGGAGTATACTGGCTACAGTCGTGATCGTAATATAATAGTTTCACTTGGCAGCAACCACTCGATCTGAGGACTCTAGTAGTAACTACATCATATGTAGAGCTCACCAAACCACAGTTAGAAGACACGGGCCACGTCCTTACTGGCGTGAGATTGATTGAGAGTGAATATAGCATAACACTTGATTTGATATTAGCTCCTTTGTGAGCTAGAATTTTTTAAATTTGTCATCTCCAATAAATAATTATGGAAGGTGGATAGATTGAGTTTTCTTTAAGCATTTAATGATTGAGCTCATTTAAATAATTTTTTAGATTGACACTTGATTTAAGTTAATTTAATTTAAAATTAGAATCACATATTGATGAAAGTATCATCTTTAGTTGAAATCACCATTAAACATAGCTAGCATTAGAGTAGTTAATTGATTGAATCGAATATATTTGAGAACTTTAGATCCTGTCAACTCTGTTTAGCTCCTAACAGAGAACCAGATCTACTTTCATATGACAAAATTAGCTTCTTAGATATTTTAGTAAGTTAAAATTCTTATAATAGACTTTTAGGTTTCATTAACCCAGACTCAGTCTTAAAACCAAAGAAGCAACCCGCGCAGCATCCTCAGACACTAAATTTAAGCATTCAACGTAGTGTCGGGGCCTATGCGGGTGTTTTTTAGTAATTTAGATAATTTTATGTTTAAATTATGAGATTGATTTTGCATTTCATTTAATTCTGACTTAGCCAGCGCAGCCTTTTTAAACATTAAAATGTTTACTTTAAATCTCTATGTCTGAGCACATGCAGGTATTTATAGCTTAGATAATTTCATCTAATTAATGAAGTCATTGACTTTGAAAACCATAATTATAATGAAATTATTTAATCTTTGATTGAAGTAAGTCCAATGATATTTATAGAAATTAATTTAGTATCGCCCTCTGTCTGCTTGTACGAAGAGTTGCAGATCTGGTGGTGAATAGGGCGTTGTAAATTGATCTAATATATTATTAGATCTTTTGAATTAATATTGAATTACTTTCTTTTATCCCAAGTTGATTAGTCTTTGAATATTTAATAGACTCTCTCTTATGATAATTCATAAATTCATCGCCAACTATACTCAATTTCTCCTTGATCTAATTCGAGTATTTAATAAGGGGACGAATATATTTCAAATATTTTCCAAAGATTCCCTGCTTATACTTATTAGCAATCATTTGATCTCATGGAAAATCTCTGATAAATTCTTTAACTTTCATCAATTTATTTGAGTATATTTGAAGAGTGTGTCTTAATTCCAAGAAGCTCTCTTATGCTTTGATGTTCAATCAAGATTCCTACTTCTTTCGACATCATGCCTAATTTTCAATTGTTCAATTTGTTTTATGATTACTTGTTTGTCAATTTAATACTTTGAGTATTCAATAAGAGACTCTATTCACATAAACAAACATCAACTCTAATATCCCTAACTCCACATTATGTTTCATATTTAGTGAATGACTGGACTTCAAGTTTTGTTATAATTCTTTTATGAATTTAACATTTAACTCCCCCCCCCCATCTTAGTTAAAACTTGTTTAGTTCTCCCTCCCTTTTTTTTGTTTGAGAAATTTGCGAGAACATAGACTCACTTACCTAATTTATTTATTTATTTTATTATTATTATTATTATTATTATTATTATTATTATTATTATTATTATTATTATTATTATTATTATTATTATTATTATTATTATTATTATTATTTTGTAAGAATTGGTCCTTCATTACTCCCTCCATTCTTTATAAATAAGGCCAAGAGGGAGTATTTCATTTCATTCCACTTGTTTGAGAAGTTGTGTTGCCTTGGAGTATGAGAGAGGAGAGAATCTAATTCCATTTCGAGTAAGTATTTTATTTCTTTCAAACTTTCTTTAAGTATTCCCCATCTATTTCTTTTTTTATTTAAGGCTTATCGTTGTATTTATTATGCATTTCTTATTTAGTTTTAAGCTTAGATGATTTCCATTTTAATTTGCTTAAGTCCAGAATTTCAGTTAAAATTTCGGTAGCATTTCGGCATAGGGGGTCGCATCTAACAGATTTGAAGGCCTTCTCGTCATGCCCTGATGAGCATGATGATTGGTGTTTTGCAACACCTCGGCCAGTTTTCATCTCATCACGCCCTAATGAGCATGACAAGGCCTTCAAACCTTCAAAGAAACACACAGCATACAATCCATACACATAATATTTCCTCTTTTACACATTCAAACTCAAATCTATTGCACATTCACCAAAGCTGAGGGAGACGCAGATGGAGGTGCCAAAAACTAAGAGAAGAACCCGTCTGATGACGGTGTTCCTCTCCGGCTGCAACAAAGGGAATTGAAAAGATAATTCAGCGACTATGCGCTTGATTAAAGGAGGAAGCGAAGAGGTATACCAGAGAAATGTAATATCCATTAATTTAATTCCTAATTAATTTTGTTTAAGCTAATTAACCCATTATTCTTGTAGCGATTCTTTGTAGCACCTAAGTCTTAAGCATGCAACTGGATTAAAGCACTTTCGAGCAGCGTGGGGGATCGATCGAAGGTAATTTCATTTCCTTCCATAAGTGACCTTATTTCATTCCTTCAGCGTCAGTCTCCTCCTTTCCCGGTTCCTCCGGTGTCGAAGGATTTTTTCCGTTCCCGGCCGGCGGCCGCTCGTGACGACGACGGCCGCTCGTGACCACGAGCAGCCGCTTCCTTCCCCTCGGCGTCGGCGTCCCGGAAGTGCCGCCTCCGTGCGCTTGCTCATGTTGAGCCCATAACCTCGCTGGACCCGTCGATCGCTGGAAAGCGCCCATTCGTCGACTTGAGGAGCGTAACCCTCACAACCCGGTTGGAAATGCGTCAGGTGGGAATCCAGCGGAGTTTCATTCTCGATCATCGAGAAAAGGAATTTGGGTAAGTTGCAATCCATTTTCTAGTAATTGACTTGGGTTATAGAAAAGAAAATAAAAGGGGTAATGTGGGTTTACAATTGCTGACCAAGTGAAAGGGGTTTTGGGGAGGAAATATGCAAAATGTGTGTGTGTCGTAGTATGAATGCGTTAATTTTGCAAACAAGGAATCTTATTACCTTTATGTTAATTTAATCAGGTATGTATTGGCGTTAGGAGTCGTACTCCAGTAAGCTTATGAGGAGATATCAATTTCAGGTAAGATTGATGTTAGTTATGAGTTTCATTTATGAGTTTCATGTATTAGAAGTATTTAGAAGAGTTATGTCATTTTAGGTTGTGTACTCGAGGAGGAATAGGAGCATCACACCTGACAAACGAGGTGAGACATAATTGTTAATTTAAATTCAGTTTCTATTCTTATGTATGCCACTGTTTCTACGACTTCGTATAAATAGTATGAATGACATGTAGATATTTCTGTAGATATTTCTGTCATATTGAATGCAAATAGAAATGTTTATTACTTGACCTTGCATAGATTAATGATTTACAATGTAATCAGCTAGTTCAGCATTGATTTCATTTGGCATATAGAAATGTTTGAAAACATGTTAAATGCAGTAATGTGATAAACAGGGAAATGTCAGGAAAATTGTGATAGGAAGGCTATGTTACAGGAATCTGCGCAGATAGGCAAAAGTTCGAGATGGAGTGATTAGGGGATCTTAGTATCCCCGACTCGACATTTGAGGTTGGGGTCGTTAAGTTTGTCCAAGCGGGTGTCGGATTAGGTATGTAGAGTATGGTTCCGCCTTACCTGACTTTAGGCCGCCGGTGTGACCCATATGAAGTCAAAACCTATGCAATTATAAATGACATTTTAGAAAATGATTTGATATAGGCGAACTCGAAATGATTTAATGAAAATTATTGCTCCTTGACATTGATACAGTATGTACCTACAGCATATTGTTCCGTTATATTGCTACATTTCTACCTTTCTGACATATTGTTGTTAATGTTACATTCTTGCGGCTGATTTACCTACAGTTTTACCAGCTTTGTAAATTACATATACATGCACGATTGTTTCTACTGTCTTGTACTGAGCTTATTTTAGCATTCTTGTCTCACTAAGCTTTTAGCTTATGATGCTATCGTTGATAATTTCAGGAAAAGACGAGCTGGGTAGAAGCTAGTCTGTTTTGTTGAATTGTATAGTTTTGGGAAGCTTAAAGGCTTTTTGGGTACGTACAAATTAAATGTCTTTAGTTGCTCTGTATTTATTTACAAACTTAAAGATTTCATGCTTCCAGTAATTGTGATATGAATTAAGTTAAGTAGTATATGAATTGCAAATAGTTTAGTGATGATTTAATTAGATACACCTTCCACTTACTCGTTCTGCAGTAGCACAGGTTGGAACGTGTCGGTGGAATCGTGTCAATCATCTGATACACTTGACCCTAGAATAAAGGTAGGGGGTCATCTGGGGTGTGACAAGAAACCCGCCTGATGATGGAGTTGCCTCTCAGCTACCTTTGTTTGTAAAAAGAAAGGAGGTCGGCTATGGGTGGATTCGGCAAAGGGGAATAAGGGAAAGAGGGAGTTCGACCAAGTGAAATTGAGAGAGAAAGGAGAAGAGGGATTTTCAGTTTTGGGAAGGTTTTGGGAAGAATAATGGAAAATGGAAATGAGGATTTTCAATTTTGGGAAGAATAATAGAAAATGAAAGGGGAAGGGAAGGAGAACGAGAGGGAGAACCTTACTCTTACTTGAGTGAGGTTTAGACGAGAGAAGAAAATGGGCTTTTTGACTTGGACAAGAGAAAAAAAGGAAGAAGAAGCTTAGCCCTCATTTCGGTTGAGGGAAGAAGTAGTCGTGAAAGAGGGGGGGAATGGTCGGTCGAAGAGAAAAAGGGCCGGTCGGTTAGGGGGATTTAGGGCTAGTTAAGATTAAGTTAAGGCTTTTTTATTAACTTTTAAAATGTATAATTAGTCTTAATATAAATTTCACGCCGACAAAATCACATAGTTTATATATATATATATATATTATCAATCATAGCTTATTCTGATGTTCCGAACGCAACGGGGTAATCCATTTTGCGATCGGAGGCCATTTGATTGAAATCGGTATTAAATTGGATCAATTTCAGCTCGAAATGCGCATTATCACTTTCGACTGCTCATTTTTTGTACAGATTTATCCGAATTGAGTGTGAACAATCTTACTTGATAGATTTCGATGTTTCAAAATTAACGGCGCAATCAATTTCACAAACGAAGGTCGTTTGGTTTAAGTCAGCCCTTCTGACCTCAATATACGTGTAGGCGCGTTGACGACTAAATTGCTTGATCGGTTGATCATCAGGTTGTGCAATATTTATATTATGACCAGTTTCGACGTTCTAAACACAATGGCGAAAGTCCGTTTGTCCATCGAAGGTCATTTGGGCTGATTTTGGCAATGTTTAGTGTATTTCAATATCGATTTACGTGATGTCACTTCTGATCATTCGACATTTGCACAGACTCGTCCGAATTGAGCGTTGGCAGTCTCATTTGGTAGTTTTCGATGTTTCGAAGCTAACGACGCAATCAATTTTATGAATTGAGGTCGTTTAGACCTCACCGCAGCTTCCCGAATCCGATATGTGTGTCGGAATATTGATAGCTCGATCGCTTGATCGGTTGATCATCAGGTTGTGCAATATTTATATTCTGACCAATTTTAATATTATGAACACAATGACGAAGCTCGTTCGTCGACGGACGTGCTAATTTCTATGTTTATGCATCTCGATTTGTCTTCAAGCGTCAAATTCCTTATATAAGCTCGATTCTGCTTGTGTAGCATATATGTGAAGGTCAACATTGAGAAATATTATTTTTAAAAAATATTAAATATATATAATCAATAATATTAAAAAATCTTTAGGTAATTTAATCGAACGCATAAAATTAATTTTTTTTAAAATCATATGCTACACCGACGATCAACTGAAGAGAGCATTTATTGTCGTATAATATTAAAAAAATGAAGTATTGTTATTCTTGATCAATATTATACCGTTAAAAAAAAATATTAATGATCCGATCATCATCAACAGTATTTTAACTTGAAATTCGAATATTTTAAAACTAACCTTTTAAAATAAAATAATAATATACACTCAATATAAACTTAGAGATTTTTTTTTTTATTCTCTTGGAACACACAAAATCTAACAAATTAAAACTTTGGCACCAACTTAAAATTAATTAATTATTTTTTTTACTTTCTTGGAGTGTGATCATGATTCAAAAGGCTATGTGGTAGGTATTTAGGATTTGATTTCTGCCCACAATCGGAAGTAACTAATATAATTTTTTCATTACAGATTTCTTTAAACACAATCCAAACATAATATTCAAATAGCACTATGATGCATAATGACATCGCACCACTCGTCTGCCGAAAATGACTTCAATATTTTTTAAGACTAGTAAAATAAAAATTATGAAAAAAATCTCATCATGATTTAATAATAAAATTTATTATTATTATTATTATCATTATTATTATTATATTACCTTATTATTCTTTTATATTTATTTATTTTTCTTTGCTTTATAGTTTAAATCAATTAAAAAACTGCAAAACATAAAAAAAATTTATTTTATTTCACTGAAATCAAACAGACTTTTTTATCGCTTTCACATATCATGATAAATACACCCCCAAAACGACATGCCGTATCATGCGATATCAATGATTTGATATTATTCCAAGTTTTATAGTACAAAACTATGATCTTTACGAAGATTTTCCCTCGAAAGGTACTGCAAACAACCCTTATTCTTTTTTATTCTTTTCCTTTGCATAGTTGATTTGTCACATATTTATCAACGTGATATATTTCTTCAAATAATAATAATAATAATAATAAAATCTGTGGTCCATCCACTGGAATGTTCTTCATGGAATTTAAATATAGAATGTATGATTACTAAAACTTCCTAATACTGCTTAATTAAGAGATTAGTAATCAGATTAGGTGGTCTATCCTCCTCAACAAAAAAAGATATAGATGGAATTTAAATTATCAAATGTATTTATAATTCATTTTTATATTATTAACCAATATTATATTTAACATACAAATATTTGATCAACAGTGTGATGCTTTTGAATGTAAAACTTTTGCATATATATATATATATATATTTATTTATTTATTTATTTATTTATTTATTTATATTTATTAGAAAATAATTCTTATTGTCCTAAGGAACTTCTTTTCGAGAAATTAAACATGAAGGGCAACTAAACTCACGCACTCATGCGCTCAAACTCGTATCTTTGTATTAGGAGCAAAGCCCCTCACCGATTGGAATGCAGCATTTTCGTATGATACAGCACTGCTGTTGTGAATATTCTAGAAACTAATAAATTAATTTGCAAATTGAAATTATATTACATAGTTATATTAGATGTGTGAAGAATAAGAAAAGTGAATTAGATTTCTAAGCCTAGCTTTCTTAGAAGTCGTCTTCTAAAAAAGAATTTTGTAAAAAAAAATTATTTGTGGATTTTAAAATACTAAGAGGAGCCCATAGGAAGTTAAATTAACTTTGGTCGGAATTGGGTTGCAAATGGTTTAACAACGGCCCATCAAAAGTGCTTTTATTTTAGAGGAGGCCTACTAATAATTCCTTTCAACAACTTTCAATTATTAGGATGCTACCAAATAATTGAAAATTTTTGCACTTATTTTATATTAGATTTATAGTTAATGAAAATTATGAAATGAGAAACACTACAATATATTAAAAAATTTATCTTTTAGTTCTTTTTATTATTATCTAACGAGCAGGATGATATAATATTTTAAATTAAACAATTATTTAAATGTTTCCAGTCTCATTAACATATAATTTTTTTAAAAAAATATTTTGTTAAATGCATTTTTAATCAATAATTTGATGGGATATAATTATAAAACAAGATTGATTAATCTTTAGATAATTTAATGTTACACATAAAATTAAAATTTTTAAATCACATGTTACAATCAACAGAAGAGAGCATTTATCATCATTGATTTTCGCTTTATCAAGTCAGTTCTCTTCAAAATTATTATTATTATTATTATTATTATTATTATTAAACTACCGCAGTATTCTTTTATATTTAATTTTACTATATTTTATTAAACTTAATTAAATCAATTAATAGTGAAGATACAAATAATTTATTTTATTTCACTGATTAATTATTTGATGTTATTCTAAGTTTTATAGCACAAAACTCTTACGAAGATTTTCCTAAGAAAGGTACTTTAATAATAATAATGTGGCCCATCCACAGGAATTTTCTTCGTGGAATAGAAATATAGAATGCATGATTACTAAAACATCCCAATAATGCTCAATTAAGAGATTTGTAATCAGATTAGGTGGTCTATCCGCCTCATCAATATCCTCCTTTGAGTATAGTAATATATTTTAGAAAGATTTACATACATACCACACAATTCTTATGTATTTACATATCTAACATCTAAAGTTAGATATTTACTTTCTAACACTTTCCTATGGTTAAAAAAGTGCATTTCACTCTTAAAGCGTGACATGATGATATTTTTTTATGTATTAGTAAAATACTCATCATACAACTTCATGATGACAACCAGATTTAGAAACTCGTCACTCTACATATATCATTCACCGCTCTCGAGATCATAGACGAATCGCTTCTTATGTAATTAACATATTTTATATGTACTTTCTTTATATAGCCACCTCCTTAAACCCATAAAAAAAAGTGCGATTCTCGAGGCGATGTGGACCTTTTTTCTTTTTGACTTCTCGTTATCAACTAGAGAGATTCTTATACTTTAACCCTCTTGCTTTTACTTATATCTATTCTTTGACATAGTGGGACATACTTCTTATATTTTTTTTTTTATTATTATTATTCTTTACTCACTTTGTCCTAAGCATCACTTCACTAAAAAATTTGAATTCAATAAATATAATTAAAATGCACAACATTGCACTCATACAAATAAGAAAAACTAAAACAATATAAATTAATACAAATAATAACTTCTCCCAACTTATACGGGTATATATCTCTTCAAGAGTCAACAGTTCATACATGCTAAGCCACACACAAATGACATGACCAAGGCCATTGAAATATGAACTTAATAAGGGTGCGGTGCACCCTCCATTTGCTCCAGAAGTTCCCCATTTTTCAATCAGAATGTATGCATCACGCACCAGAAGGAGCAAACCTCCATTAATCATCCTCTAGAACTAAAACTCTTCTTCTCTCCTTCCTACTATTACAACTGCTGTAATATATGAGAACAAATCAGGAAGAACTAGATGCTTTGGTTATAATAAGAAGGCGTTAATGCTGGTATCATTTCCTGCAAAGCCATGGCTGCTTCTCTGTAGCAAAGTTTCGTTAGAGATGCTTCGGTCCTTCACAGCAAAATCCAACTGTAGATCCATAATGAATTTAGGAAAGAACAGAATATAATATACTACAATGAACTTATCCTGCTTTCTTAGCTGCACTATTTAATTTTCAAAGAGCTGGATTAAAATTATTGGGTTAACATGTTTTAGATCTAAGTGAAAACTTGAACATAAGGAGTGCCACTAGGTACATCCAGGTTCTTTAGTGGAACCACAATCAGCTTATATCATAACTGCATATGATAGTCATATTAGAAGTTACTGAAATTGATGCTTAGCTATCATTCAATCCAATAAGAAGTTAGTCTACATGAAAGACGTCATAAATGAATTGAATCAGAAACTAGAAGTTGTCCATGTCTTTTGTGAAATTTAAACTGCCATTCACTTTCGATATGCATCCAAAATAGTACACATTGATAAGCTAAGGTCTGGTGAAGCCTTAGCTAACCTCTGTGGCTAATGGAAGGGGACCTTACAAAGAGAAGTGTTTAGACTCAATCACTAAGTATGAACATTAAAAAAGTATATCTCCAAGTGAAGATTATTAAAATTATCGACCTAAATTTTTTAATATATATATATAATATATGGTTGAATATTCTATTTAAATGCAAAACTTTGAGTAATTAATTTTTTTGTGGGATATGAAAATATTTTGTAAGAAGTCACTGACTTTAAAATATTTTGCAATATTATATGAGATTTAATTTTATATTTTAGAACTTTTTTCCTTATTACAAATTTAAATAGAGCATTAAAAAGAAGAGTTTGAATCCTATAATCATAAGAAAATAAAACGAAGAGGGAGATGGGCAACCCATAAAGACTAGAGAGAGAAGAAAAGAGTTTTAAGGTGTCTGAGAAGTTCTTTTGCTTCTTCAACAAGTAGAATATGCTTGTTGCATGTTGAAACATTTGCCAGTAGATAGAGGGTGTTTAACATCTTTATTTTGCATGAAGATCTAATACACATAGAGAGAAGAAAAAAAGTTACAAAAGGCATACTAATTTTAATTTAAAAAAACTCAAAAAGGAGAAAATCATGGGCATGGTCCAAATGAAATAATTCCACAAAATACATTAACAATTATAAATGATGCACTTATAATTAGAAAAAATATTGATACAATAAAATAGATATAAACTATAGAGAATGGAATCTAGTATAAAAGTCAAAGGACCCTCAAGCAATTGAAGTCATCTTCAAAAGATTATGTTGTGGTCTATTTGGTCATTTTTATTTAAGAAAAGGAATCAAATAATAAGAAGTCTAGTATAATCCTAGCAATAATGTTGAAAATCAGAGTTGGTATTGATAGACTAGCATCAATCTTTTAATGATAGCATGCAACTTTGACATTCATCAATCTTATAAGTGATAGTGTATGTTGATGGCATGCTTCAATAGTATAAGCAATGGTAAGGGGACTGAGGAAAACTCCTACTTGCCCATGGGAGTGCAATATAGATGAAAACATTGAGCAAACTGTTGTCTACTCCCTTGTCACCAACATCATTAAGATTATCTCTTCTTGGGGCTTCACATTACCTACTTTTCAAAACTTGGAGAGTCTAATTCAAGTCTTGTCCACAGTGAAAAAGAGCAATATGGCATGAGCTGAGCTTATGATTTTGTTGTCTATCAAGTCTAGAAAGATAGAAATGCTAAAGTGCATGATCAGTCACATGATACACCCAAAATCATTGCAGCCACCATACTAGAAGCCTACACACATTTTATTTCCCTTTCCAAGAACAATAGGGCATTACTCAGCCCCATAGACTATTCTTTCCAAACTCGTGGTGTTCTCCCTCTCCTGGTCGGTTGAAGGCTAATGTGGATACTTCCTTTTGGTGATGCTACTATTTAGATTGTGATTAGAGATGACAGTGGAAACTTCATAAAATCTATGGGGCATCATCTACAACATTAGGACAACACTTATGCGGAGCTCCAAAACATGCTTTCCATCAAATAAATTGTTGATCCGTAGATGTACAAGTACAAGGGTATAATGATCGAAGGAGATAATAGCAACATTATGGACTACCTCAAGCAAAGCTTGGACAGTGATACTTGGAAGAGCCAAACCTACAGGGTCCAGCCCTCAGTTTTCTAAATAATTTCCACCAAGTTATCTTCTCCTACACTCAAAGTGACAACAAGAAGTTAGTGGATTTTTGTGCAGCTACACCTATACATTTTGAAATTTTTTTATTTTTTGGCATGATAAAATTAGGAATACTATTAAACCTCAGTTTTTGTCATATTGGAGGATAATAGAGATCATGTTGTATTTCCTTAGATTTTTCCTTTTTGGTCTTCTTTTGTAACTCTTTTATATGTTAATGCAAAATATACACTTTCATGGATAACATTGGTCAAAAGATCATAAGATGATAATGATCGGCCGACTATAATTGGGTGAAAGTGGTCAATCGACTGTAGTCAAATGGTTGTAGACGGGTAATCAAAGTTAAGAGGCGGAGGTCCGTTGATTGTAGTATGGAAATAATGGTCAAATGAACATAGTCAAGTAACTATTATTTGAAGACTATAGTTGGGACAATGGTTGATGACTGTAGTTAGGCGGCCATAGCCGAGACTATAGTGCAACGAAGATCTAGCAATCGTAGTCAAGCAATGATAATTGAGCGATCATATTCGAATGGTTATAAGCATGAGCCATAGTCGAGATGGTAATCAAGAAAGTGTATTCAATCGTCAAAGATCAACCAATCACAGCATGTTGCCGGAGAATGGGTGATCATTGTCAAGTGGCGATGGTTTGGCGATGGCGGTCGAGTGATGTTTATCCAACAACAGTGGTCAAATGGTGATGGTCCAACGTGTTAGTTAGTGGCAGTGATATAATGGCTATCTAACAATGATGATTGGGTGATCGTCTAACAATGGTGACAGTCGGGAATCCATATAGTATTGCAGACAGGTAACAATCCAATGACAATGGATGAGCGAC
This sequence comes from Cymbidium sinense, assembly GCA_021442155.1. NCBI lineage: Eukaryota > Viridiplantae > Streptophyta > Magnoliopsida > Asparagales > Orchidaceae > Cymbidium > Cymbidium sinense. The sequence continues at coordinate 166,698,410 of CM038218.1, read as the reverse complement.
TATCTAATAATGGACGTCAAGCGGCAATCTGGTGATGGTACTCAAGCGACAATGGAGAAGATGAGCGGTGTTGTTCCAATGGCAATAATTAGACAACAAATGTGAACTAAGCAATAGTGGTCCAACACTAGTGACTAGGCAATGACAGCTTGATGGTGGCAGTAAAGTAGTGGCAATTTGATGATAGTGGTCGGATTATGATAGTGGTCAGGTGGTGGTGGTGCTTCAGGATTCTTCAAGCTTCAAAATTCCCTTAAATCTCAAGAGAGGGATCCCCTCATGTGAAAATGAAAACCTATTTATAAATTTTGGTAATGCATTATGTATAAATATGGGCAAAGTCCATACCACTCTATTGGGCTATCCAAAATAATCTCTTTAATCATTCGGTATTTTTTTTAGGATATGAGTACCTGAATGATATCAAATTAAGAAATCTTAGAATCACTAGATTCATTTTGTCGAGACACTCAAATTTATTATAACCATGACAGTTTCATAGACCATTTAGTGTCTAGGTTTATAATAATGTTTCAAGTGCATGATCTAGGTTCATCTGGATTTGAAATGGGTTACCTTTTTCATCGTGAGGTTAATCCCTTAAAGATAACTTGTTTGACTAATCAAGGAGTTATTTGGTAATGTATTAGTTGCCCCTAGTTTTGGACTTCAAACCACTTGTCATTCAAAAATAAATCTAGAGTAGCTAAGAGATTTTATGTCATAAAATTACAATTTTGAAAATTTTATATAGCAGATCACCTCTGTAAGCATAAACGTGGATCCTTGCTTGGGGCTATGAATCAAATAAAGCTTTATCAATCATAATTTTTGCCTTTATTGGAGCTCACATGACAATTGGAGCAAAAATAATTAAAAAAATATTATTATGAATGCATTTTACTAAAAAAATTGTTACTAAATCAATTGGTCATAGAGACCTATTGTACTTTGAAAGTCTAAAATTGAGTTTAAAATATCAAAGTAGACTATATGAACTGTCATTGGAAGCAATAGTAGTGTACGATAGATACATGTTAGAGGCACACATAGTCATGAACACTGTAGTGCGCGTGGCATCGCATGGGTATAATAGCCATAGCACATGTGCACTGAGGCGCAAGGCCATGCACATATGACTACACAATGGTACTCATAACACACAAACGCATGTGCAAGTTCATGTGCGCACACATGCGCATCATCGCAAGCAAATGCGTGCATAGGTGCGTGCAAGTTGTGCATGTAACGACGCGCACATATGCTCAAGCGAGTGCTCGCACATGCCAATAGTGAGAAATCTAATTTTTGTAGAATTTTTTATTTTTTGGAGTTTTTTTATTATTTTTAAAAGGTAAATTATAAATGGTTCCAAGAATTTCAAAAATCATTTAACAAATTTTAAATTTTTTCTACTTCACCTTCTTATGTGGATCTATAAATAGCCCTCTTAGGAACCAGTTTTCTTCTATGATGGATGAAAAATAGTCTAAGAGGAGTTCAGGTACCAGGGGCAATCAATATACAAACTCCCAATGATGGGATTTTCATGTTATCTTAAAAGATGGTTCATTGTCCTCGTTGGACTGATAAGTAGTTAAGACCCGTAGTTTCTATGATGAAACTTTGAATTTTTCTTGAAAAATACATTAACTACCCTCATTAGATAAATTGTGTTTGAAAATAATCAAGACATATAATTTCTATGATGAAGCTTTAATTTTCTCTTAAAAAAGACATTAACTATCCTCATTGAATGAATTGGGTTTGAAAGTGATCGAGATCCATATTTCTATAGTGATATTTTGATTTTCTATTGGAAAAGACGTAACTATTCTCGTTAAATGAATCAAATTTGAAAGCGATCAAGGACCATAGTTTTTGCAATAAGGATCTAATTTTTCCTTAAAAATGGTGTTAATTGTCCTCATGAGATGGATCAAATTTGATGATAATTAAGTACCATAGTTTCTATAGTAAGGTTATGACTTTTCTTTAAAAAAGATATTAACTATCCTCCTTAAATGAATTGAGTTTTGAAGGAGATTAAAATCCATAGTTTCTATGGCAAGACCCCAATTTTATCTTGAAAAAGTGTTAACTATTTTCGTTGGAAGGATCAGGTTTGAAGCTTGATATTGGTATTGGACAACAAGATTAGTAATGTCAAGCATTAGCATTGACTTTGATGCCATTGGAATTAACTAAGATTTATTGCAACTGAAGTAGAAGATACTTTCTTAATGTTTAATTTCAAGAAAACAAAAACCACTAGATAAATGCAAACATTGGAAGTCATCATGCAACAGCAGTAGCTTTGATACCATGGAATCATTTGAGATAAGCATTATTTAGGCAAATGTTTCATCCTTTCTCTTCTTTTTATGGTCCATGAATGTATGTTATACTTATTGATAAATGAGCTTGATTGATATTTAAACTTTAAATATCAAATGTAATGTCGATGATTGATGAACTCTAGAATAACTTCAGCAATTGCCTCCCATAGGGAATGAAACCTTTGAATGTCTACTTCTATTTTCTTCTTCATAATATGATTGAAGTTTTGCTATGATAGTGATTATGCATATTAATGTTATAACTTCAATCAAGCCACTTATTCACTTGAAGGAGGGGGTCATGAAGGGTTCTTCTTAGAAAATTTATCTTTCTTAAATTATTAGTGTGAGATGCCACTTATACTGAAAGATGTTGAGAAAAATCTTCAAAAAAATAAATTAGCTTATTTAAAGTTGTTGTCATAGTGTAACTCAGTGATCTTATTTTTTGTCGAAAAGGTCAAGAGAAAACCATCAAAAATATTTGATGCCTCTCATATCGCTTATTAGCATATTGTCTGGTTATGTTAATCAGAGTAAAAGAGATCAAGAAAAGACCATTAAAAATGTTTGGCCTATTTAAATTTGTTTGTCGACATAGTACTTCACAATATTAACCTATGTAGAAATGGGTAAAGAAATCCACCAAGAATATTTAATCTATCCAAAGTCATTTATCGAAGTATTGCTCGGTGATGATAACCTATTTAGAAGAAATCAAGAATAATCCTCCAAGTTTGACAAATCCAAGGGTTGGTTGTCGAAGCATTACTCAATAATATTAACCATTAGAGAAGAGAATGAGAGAAATTGATCATGGATATTTGACTCATTCAAAGTTTTCTATTAGAGTATTCTTGCCAATATTAACTTGTGGGAATGAGATCAAAAGAAGTTCACTTAGGCTATTGACTTATCTAAGGCTATTTGTTGAAGTTTTATCTAGTGATGTTAACATGTGCGAAAGAGGTCAATACAAAATCCAACAAAAATATTTGACCAACCCAAGATTACTTGTCGAACTATTACTCAATGATATTAACCTATGTGAGTCTAAGAGAAATCCACAAAAGATTTTTAACTTATCTTCAAAGATAGAATCGCCATGACTTCAGCAAATTCTTTTTCCCTTTAAAAGATGTTAGTTTTTAGAGTTTAATCACTTCAATTTGCATTTTTCCAATCAATCACTCTAAAAAACCCAATTTAACCCATTAGTCTAAATGAACAAGTTAATTAATTAAAATACAAATTCATAAGTTTAATATTATTACCCACTTTTATTATTTCTTATAAATTTAGTGGATTATACTAATTATTTATTTTTGTCTCTAAAAAACACTAATTTTATGTATGCTTAATCTTTTAATTAATTATTATTATTATTATTATTTAATTATTATATTTTTAATTATTAAAAATTTTGTCCAGCCTATAAAAAGGAGCTATCATTTAAAATCTTGCAGCAAAATAAAGGAAAAGAGTAACGAATGAACAATAATAACATTTTCTTCACAGTCAGCTCTCATCTTCACAGTAAGTAGCTGCATTCTTTCTCAATCATTGATATAGATAAAATAATGTCTCTATCCTTATATCCAAATTTATATGAAGAGAAATGCTTAATGTTTCCCTTAGTTTAAAGCACAGTGAAAATTTTGATCTTTTATGACCATGGACTTAAGCAGATCTCATATGTGTCGATGATCTTAATTGCACTTATCCTCTCATATTTATTTGACTTTTGTCAAAGTATTATTTCTATCCTAACAATGAGGAACTCCAAACATAAATTTTTTTTTTCAAGAAATAAACCATGAACCTAGCTAGCGATTTCCTAATACATAAAGCTATCAACAAGTATGATGAAAGTTAAAAACAAAAAAAGCTGATGAAAAAAAGTAGCAAATAACACAAAATCACCTCTTCCATGCAATGAAACAGCTTGTTCCCGAGAACAGTGAGGGTCTTCTTTTTGTCAGCAGATGCGCCAGAAATCACCAGATTAAGATCGAAATATAAAAACATAGATTTCAGACAAAGCTCCCGACCAATCAGATCCCATGAGCCCCCATCATCATCATCACGAATCAGATCATTCTCCATAGAAAGAAGATCAGCCACGCACTTCTTAATTCGATAAAGACTCCCTTTCAACTCCATGCCATCCATTCTAACTTCTCTTCTTTCTTCTTAACAGATAGCTGCAGATTGAAGAACCTCAAATTGTATGCGGGATATATATATATAACAAGTAAAAGAGAAGAGAAGACTTGTCGATCAATGGAGACATTTGAATGCGAATGGAATAAAGGATTCTAGAAATGACAGAGACTAAGACACGGATAAATTGGTCAAGATAGAAAAATCCAAAACTGGAAACTGGAAAGAAATGCGTTGTCATTGGGCTCAAGCAACCTGAGAATGGCTGAAAGAAAAGGCCATTTGTGGGGACTGCAGACGTTGCCTGAGCTTTGTAATTAAGCGAAGAAGGAGATCAAATGGGGTAAATCAGAGCGAGTGGATTCATCTGATGGATTTATAATCCGCCAGTGAAGCAGTAAGATGTGGTCAGGATTAGAATGATTTGAAAGGGATCATTTTATAAATGGCAAAGTTGGTTCTAATTTGGGTAATAATTCCACAGTGATTACAAAGAACATCCAAATTGGGCTTTATTTATATCAGACTTCAGGTTTGTAAGAAAATTTTGGAGGAGACCTAAAAGGAGTTTTAATCCACCAGCCGAAGGTCACAATAAAAAATAAATAGATGGCGAAAGAAACGCTAAAGGAGTACAAATTTTGAGAAATTAAAAAAAAAATATTTTATTTAATTTTAAAACTCTCACATTTACTATACATTCATTTCAAATTAAGTGAATTCAATAATTTTAAAATTGCTTATGAACAGATTTTAATCAGCATATCACTACTAAATCTTTTGATCCATGAAAAAAAAAAAAATTTTCTATGTGCATTTGGACAATGCAACAGTCGACTGTAAGAAACAATATATTCTTCAATCCAGCAAAAGAAATCATATCAAAAGAATCAAGCTATAGACAATCATGAATACATTCTTAAAATGTCATCTTAGATTACCAAATTTGAATCTCTCAACAGTTGAGAAAGCCCTAACGTCAACCTATATTCCCATTAGATAATCCAAAAAATAGGGATAAAAATTGAGTCAACTTGAGTCACCTTAATTTTGAGCTTAAATAATTAACTAAATTTATACTCAAGCTCAATTTTATCAACTCCTGAGTTCAAAGACTTTCAATATTTAAATAATTATAATAATAAAATAATAATAATTTAAATTTTCATATTTAAATAACAAACTTTTAATTAAAATAAAAATATAATCACTTGTAAATATGTTTTGTTATTTTTATATTTAAACTCATGAATTCTAATTTATTTTAAGCCGCTTATCAAGTCTAATCTGAACCAACGTATAATTTGCTAGTAAAATTTCAGATTGATACCATTTTAGATGGCTATTATTTAACCAGTCGTGAAGGAGAGAGATTCCCATTAAACCTTCTCGTTTACGATGGAATATTATTCCATGCAAAACACGTGATGGGTCAACTTCCAGCGCTTCAATGTCGGGTCAAACGAGCCATTCCGTCAGGTCACAAAACAATCATAAACTTACAAATAAAAAAATAAAAAAATATATATATACTAAATATTTTTTTAACTGTCAAATATATATCTGATCCTACAAGTTTGTTGGTCACATCTCGTTGAAGGAGGCAACTGAAGAAGTTGAAACCTTCAAGAACACAGTTGTAAATATTCTTCTGCCTTCTCCATATTACAAAAATTGGCAAATTTACAGTAGCTTATATTTTAAAATACTCTTAATACATATAGATAACAACAACATACCTTCCTCTATCATCATCACACAGGGCAGACAATTTTTACAGGTAAAGTTTCAGGAATTCCAGACAGCTCTTATAAATCAATCAGCAGCAGATTCAGGCGATTCTTGAATGCTTTCAGCGACATTGTTCTTGGTCTCAGCACTGGTTACTGAGCTTGTATTGCTACCAGTGAATGGCAAGTCCTGATTGCCTATTGGCTTTGATGTGTTCAAAGCATGGCAATGAGGACAGTAGTAAGTTATATGTGGAAAATCCTCTTTCCTAGACAATCCTGCAGATTGCATACTAAAAGGTCAGATTAACAGAAGCTATTCAGTTATCTGTTTCTGCATAAAGACTCCTAAACATCCACATTTGCCAAAAAATTGGCTCAAACCTTCACAATTTAATATATGGATCATAGCAAAATCAAAATCAATCCTTTCTTTGCATACATTAAGTAATGGCTCAATTATTGAGGTATTGTCCACTTTAACCTAATAGCTTCACAGTTTTGCTCTTTTGATGTATTCCCAAGAGATCACCCATCCTAAGAGTGCTTCTATATGAGTATACTTAACTTCGGAGTTTCTAATAAAATTATAATAAAATTTTAACTTCATTATAATTAAGGGGTTTCACAATCTCCCCCACTTAAGTAACGTACATCCCTATCAGTTTCCTTAACCTAAAATCATCCACCAGATAGATTTAACATCTTCAAATTAGCATAAATCTTCGATACAATCTGTAATGACTCAAACTCTCGATCATCAAGATATTATCCGCTTTGGCTTAATAGCCTCACAGTTTTGTTTAACTTTCCAATAGATCACCCATCCTAAGAATGCTCCTACATATGAGCATGCTTAACTTTGAAATTTCTAATGAAATTCCAATCATTATACTATAAAGCGCCTGTTTTTAAGGGTTTGGCTTTATTATAATTAACTGGTTTCACACATTAATCATTAAATTATACCAGCATTTAAACGGCTATAGTATAGTCCATGTAGAAAACATATTCATTAGCGTGAATAAATGAGTGCTAGAAATAAAATAACTCACCATTATGTTTATGACAATAACCGCATATGAGAGCATAGCACTGTGATGGATCCTCGCCGACAAGCAACGCAGCAATCCGAGCCACCCACCCTCCATCAAAAGCGTTGGAGCCTCTATAGTGTTCAACAACCACCTGACCATGAGCCGCGGCAATATGGTCCTGGGGGTTGGATCCAATATCTTTGGGAATCTCAGGGAGCTGAGTTGTAGCCCCTCTTGTTGAAGGCTGTTTCCTTTGCCTGAAGATGCTAGACTGCACCTGCTCAGTACCACTGCTTTTGGTAGTTTCAGTGATTTTGGTGGGTTCGTCCCCGATGTGGACGTTCAAACCAGATTCTGCTCCTAACCTAGATGCCAGAACAGTTGCCGCAGCAATCTTTGCAGCTGGATCAAGGTCATATCTCTGAAATTTAGAATGTTCGAGATTAATAGGATAATAGTAAGAATGAAAATGAAATTTATGTGCCTACTAAAAAATTTGAGCACGCAATGTCAGACATTAAAAGTGGGATTCCAAGTGAAGATATATAGTAAATCTGGATCATCTACCTGGATAAGTTGCTGCGTCGTGTAATAGTTTGTCCTTTCCTTGAGCTCATCAATTTTGGCTTTCCTTTCTGCACGAAGCCTTTCTAGGGTCTTTTGGTCCTTGCGATCCACTATAGAAAGATGAAAAAAAAAAAATGAGAGCAAGAGTTTGGCAGATCATACGGTATGAAATCTAGTAATTCTACAAGTACGGAATGTTTCAAAATACATTTCATATTAGGGTTTAAAGAATCGTTCATATTTATAAGGGCCAGTAAATTTAGCAGGAGGATCGATTTGATCTATTTGATTACCAATTAGTATACGTGATGTAATGAATGTTTCAAAATACTTTTTTTTTTTTTGTTATTCAAAATCGCTAGTATTCATTATTTCTCAACTTTTCATTAAATTCCAAACGGAAAAAACCCCAAATTTCGAATAATTAATCCTCTGTTTGTCGAGACTAAATTGGTCCTTCATAAATAGTCGAGGGACCAATTTGGTCTTAAACCCTTTCATATTATACATGAATTGAGAACACAGTTTCATATTTGGGGCATTTTTTATGAACAACATTAATACTTAAGGATTACATGATTGAACTATAGCAAGAAAAAATAAAAACTCTATATAAAAGCCCGCATACAATACCATTCTTCTTCATCACACCTATCAAGGGATTCAGAAGAAATAAGTAGAAACACAGCATGAATCTTTTAAAGAAATCGTCCAAATTATTGCAGGGTCCTAGCTCCTAACATTCATCAGGTCATCTCTTCATCGGTGCATGCTCAAGTGCAACCTATCCTCTCTTTTTTTCATTAAGACTACAGATGCAAAATAAAATTGATGAATTAGTAGCAAATAAATTATGAAATTATTTAAAGATGATGACAATCAAAAAAGACGAAAAGTTATTTTGAGAGTTCTTAAAGGGTTTTCTAGTTGAAAATATAACTAATTTTGATTGTTCTTATTTGGTATGAAGTAAAATTGATGCAAAGTGATTTTCTAAATAATTTAAAATCACCAAAAGCCTCTTTTCTGATGAATTTCAAATTTACTCAAATTAAAGTAATTTCAAATACATCATAACTTGCAACCTCGAGCCCATCATCATTTGATCTAGCCACTGCAGCTATTATCTTCCACGACACCAAAAGTAACCACCCTTCTCAAACCAATTCCTCGAACATGCTATGCTTCCTCACCTTACATCGTGACCGCAATGCCAATTTCATTTATCTTCAAGTCCGAGTACCAATTTGAGGCTTAGATATGTTTCAAGCTCTTCAACTGGCACTACTACCCCATTAGCCCTGCCTGCGCCATTAACATATTTCATTGTGTGTGATCTTCGGTGCTTAAGGGTAAGACTCATTTTGCCAATTTCAATCTCATTTCATTGGGTTGGAGTATGTGGTTCTCCCCTCGGGTTGCCACCATGACCCCTCCTTAACCTGGCCAGATCTGTCTTGAGCAAATGACAATCACAAACATGGACCTATTCCTTGTTTAATATTTGCTTGTCTCATGTTCCTTCCCATGTTCTCATGGCCTCTCCCTCATTTACCATGATGTCATTACCAATGTACCGTTGGACTAGCCACAGCGTAGAAATGCAAGTATCGATTTCAAAACCATATTTTTTTTGTTTGAGGATGAGGACTTTATTAGGGTTTTTAGCTTTTATCTAAAGTTGCTAAATCTGATAAAAAATGATGTGAAATACGAGGATGACAACGTGGTTAATTGGATATCAATGCTTTCGCTGAGGAACACTTCCTTTGTCTTCGATGTTTACAGTTATTGTGGTCCATGACCCCCAACATGGACACCCTCAGCCTCCCCATAACAAAGGGGAGAGAGAGAGAGAGAGAAAGAGAGATTCCTTTCATTGTATAACAAAAAAAATTTGTTTCACTGCATTAGATTTGGCCTATGTCAAGAAAGATAGACAATAACAATAAGCCTTAATCCCACTAAGTGAGGTCAGCTACATGAATCCTTCATCTCCGTTGTGTCCTATTATGTGTCAAATTCTCATTTAATTCAAGAAAGATAGAGGTTGACATAAAGACTAGTTACAAAATATAAAAAATTACCATATTTTTAAAGTTAAATGAGAATTTGACGCTTAATTAAACACAATGAACACTAATAAAATTAATCCTTAGATTCATGTAGTCAACCCCACATAATGGGGTAAAAGCTTCTAGATGTTGTAATTTACTGTATTTGCTGGGTCCCAAGTCCCGGATGACATCTAGTGTAAAACTTATTGAAAAAAAATCATGACATGAATCCTTTAATACATTATGTTAATGCTACGACATTACCTTGAAGCGGTGCACTGTATGACCCGAATATAGTGAGAAGTGTGTGAGGACCACTGCATCGACATCAGGGTGCAGTGTTAAATAAACAAAAGTTCCCACATTATAAACAGATGTAGACAAAGAAGTTAGTCAATTAAACTAATAATAGACTAGGAATTTAAAATATAGATGCTCTTACAGGTAAATTACTGAAACTAATAAATATTATGGCCCATGAGTAGGGGTTTCCAATTAGAAATTCGGCGAGTCAGAATTGAGTAAATTTGACCAACCCGAATCGTGGCGGTAGTTGGCTCGACAATTGAATGGTAATGGTAGGATCTTTGGCGGTGGCGGTCTTCACTTTACACCAAGCGGTGTATTTAGAATTCACCCAAATTAGGCGAATTCCAAATACATAGAATTCGAACTAAATGGTGAATTTGAAATGCATTGAAATTTTACATTGCAATCCAAATTCATTAAACCAAGCACAATAATTTTTACAACCCCTACATTCTAAATACAATACACTCATTTTGCAGCAAACAAAGTAACACATAAGTAAGAATATAGCAAAAATTCAAAATAGCAACAATTACCAGAAAATCAAACTTATGAATCATATAATAATGTTGGCTGAGAGCTATGCTTAAGAAAATCTCTTTAGTACGAATTATAAAATTTAACTTTAGACTTGAAAATCAACCATTAAGGATTTTTTTTTTTTTTTTTTGACTAAAGCAACTAAGAGAAAAGTATCTTGGAGAATAAAAAGAGAACTTCACATGAAATTTATTAATCTACAAAAAAATATGATTGAGTATCATAAATATTAATTTAATGAGCATTAAGAAAATGATATCTAAAAAGTACATTAATATAATAAAGATATCATAAATGGAACAATAACTAGCAATAAAAATTGTTGGGAAATAACAAAATTATTTTTCTAAACACACCAAGGATAAGATATTCAAAGTGGGCTATCATGATATATGTTATTTGCATTTGTTGTAATTATAATCTGTAGCATTTCTACATAAAATAATTGAGAAGTTTAAAAAATAAAGAAAATTTTTAGATGATGGGCAATAAAAAAAATCAATCGTAGCCAATAGTGTGAAATAAATAAGAATTTTCAATAACGGGTGTGTGGAAAAAACTATAAATAATGAAATGATTGTATGAAGGACATTTAAAAACACAATTTATTGATAAAGGATTAGTACAAAATAGACTTTGGTGAATTAAGTACAACAAAGGATAAGAGGGGCACCAATAAAATGAATAGACCAATTGTGTAGTAGAATTATAAATGAAAATGGGAGGTCAAAGGTTGCAAGAATAGAAATTGCAAGGAAAGATTCATGTAAAATAGAATTAATATCTCAAACAACACAACAATGAATGAAAAATGCGGATTCATGGTCACATACAAATAGTTGGAATAAGGTAATGGCGATGATATAAAACAACAACAACAACAATAAGCCTTTATCCCACTATGTGTGGTCGGCTACATGGATCCTTCTTCTTCATTGTGTCCTATTATGTGCCAAATTCTCATTTAATTCTAATAAACTAAGGTCATTTTTTATACATATTAACCAAATTTGTTTAGGTCTACCTCTACCTTTCTTAACATAAGGCAAATCTAATACATCTATCCTCCTAATCAAGTCATTGGGCGGTCGAAGCTTTATGTAGTCAAACCATCGAAGGCAACTTTCTCTAATCTTATCTCCAACCTTCTCTCAAATATACTCATTTTGTATTTTATCTCTAAGAGTAAAGCCCCACTCATCCATCTAAGCATCCTCATCTCTGTAACACTTAATTTAGTCTTATGCTTCTCTTTTACTGGCCAATATTTTACACCATAAATCATTACAAGTCTTACCACAATCTATAAAAAAAAATAAAAAAAAAAAAAAAAAAGTCTTACCACAATCTTATTAAATTTTCCCTTCAAGTCTAAGCGGTACTTTTTTATCACACAATAAGCCAGATGCATTCCTCCACTTCAACCATCCAACTTGAATTCAACTAATAACATCTACATCTATTTCACCATCATTTTGAACAATAGAGCCGAGATATTTAAAACAATCACTCTTTTTAATGACTTGATCACCTAAAGTCACAACATCACCACTAAAACTTCTACAATTAAAATTACACTCCATATATTTAGTTTTAGATCTACTCAAACGAAAACCTTTAGACTCTAAGGTTGACTTCCATAATTCAAGTTTCTCTTGGACTCCCTCTCTAGTCTTATCAACAAAAAAAATGTCATCAGCAAAAAGCATACACCAAGGTACATCTTCCTGTAAATGTCTAGTAAGAACATCCATAACTAAAACAAAAAGATAAGGGTTTAAAGTCGATCCTTGATGTAATCCAACTAAAATAGGTAAATATTTTGTCAATCCTCCTTGTGTTTAGACACAAGTAACAGCTCTAGTATACATATCTTTAATGACTTAAATATAACCAATATTAACTCTTTCTTTTCAAGAACTCTTCAAATGACTTCTCTTGAAACTTTCTCATAAGCTTTCTCTAAAACAAAAAATATCATATGTAGATCCTCCTTACTTTCCCTATACTTCTCCATCAAACCTCTCAACAAATGTATAGCATCCATAGTATATCTACCCGACATGAAACTAAACTAATTTTGAGAAACTTTTGAATCACATCATAACTTACTCCCATAATTTTAATGTTTGACACATCAACTTAATTCCTCTATAATTTGCACTATTGTGCATCACCTTTACTCTTAAATATATGAACCAACAAAGTCTTTCTCCACTCATCTAATATCTTTTAGTCTTTAAAATAACATTAAAAAAATTTGTAAGTCAATAAATTCCTTGAACTCCTAAACATTTCCACACTTCTATTGGAATATCACAGGTCTTGTTGTTTTTCACACTTCATTTCTTTAAAGCTTCTCTAATTTCAAATTTACTAATCGACAATAAAAATACCTCACTTGAATTAGATCTTTACTTATCCTATCTCTTTACTTGGCTAACTTATATATATATTTTTCACCTTCTTTGATATCTAATTTATTGTATAAATCACTAAAACTAAATTTTTTGCATCAATATTATGTTCTTAGAATCTCTACAAGTTACTTTATATCTTTCTCAATTCTCCGAGTTTTTCGCATAAATTAAATTTTATAACAATACTTCTTATTCATTATCTTTTTTTTTTTTCGCACATTTTGACTCAATCACCAACTATTTCTTTTAAAAGAAGCTTTTCCTTTTTATTCTCCAAGCATATTTTTTGCAACTTACTTAATTTTACTTGCTACTTTTTCTTATATAATATTAACTTATTTATAAACATCTCAAATTCTAAGCCCATGTAGTTTGCTCTTAAAAATATTTTTATTAGTGTTCTTTAAGCACATCCATCTTAATTTTACTTGCTACTTTTTCTCACATAACATTAGCTTCCTTATGAATATCTCAAATTCTAAGCCCTTGTAGTTTGCTCTTAAAAATATTTTTATTAGTGTTCTTTAAACACCCACATTTAATCATGAGATAATAATTCAATTTATTTTTCATCTTCTAATCCTTCATCTTAAAATCTAAAACTAATATTCGATATTGGGTATTTAAACTTTCACTCGGAATGACTTTACAATCTTTATAATCTAAACGATTTATCTTTTTATCAGAAAATAATAAATCTTTGTTTTACAAGATTCATCCTTATAAGTAATAATATATTCATCTCTTTTCTTAAATAAAGATAAGAATTCTAAAAATCATAAAGTAAAAGAAAATCTAATATAGTCCTACATCTTCATTAGTCACTCCAAATTCATAGCAACTATAAATACTTTTAAAATGTTCTACCACTCTACCAATATGTCCATTTAAATCTCCTCCAATGAATACATTTTCTTGAGAGATTCAGATAATCCCTCTCACTCTAAAAATTTTCTTTTGAGCCTACATCCAAACCTACTTGAGAAGCATTAATACTTATAATATGATAATCTTAATATCAACAACAATCTTTAAAGCAATAATTATATCTCCAATCCTATTAATATTTATAACATTACCCTTCAAATTTTTATCTATAATCACACCTACACCATTTTTAATTTAACTCATACCTAAATACCAAAGTTTAAAACCTAAACTATCAATCTCCTTGGCCTTCTCCCCAACCCATTTAGTTTCTTGAATAAATAAAATATTTATCTTCCTATGAACCATAATATCTATTAATTCTATTAATTTACTTATAAGAGTACCTATATTCCAAGTTTTTAATCTAATTCTAATTTCATGAACTAACTTTGCTCGATCCCCATAATGTAACCTTGCATTTAACACCGCACTCAACATCGATGTAGTGGCCCTTGCACACTTTTCACTGTATTTAGGCCATACAGTACATCGCTTCCAAGGGACGTCGTAGCATTAACACAATATTTTAAAGGATTCATGTCATGATTATTTCAACAAGTTTTATACTAACTATCGACTACCTATCGCAACCCTCCACTTTTCACATCCGGGACTTGGGACCCGACAAAGGTAGCATTGGCGATGATATGAAAATGAAAAAAACTACAAATTTTAACAAAAAGAGATAACAAAGTACAATTCTCATATAAGCATAATCATATGTGTGATTAAAGTTAAATACAAGAAAATAATAGCTCTGACCGCCAAAACTTCTACAGTAGTGATCAACAAGAAATAAAAGCTCTACTAAAAAGGCATGTGTCTATCTTGAACTAGTTTTAAAAAAAAAAAAACTCAACCAAAACACTAAACTTCTTGGACTGGCTTAAAAAACTCAATCAAAATGCTTAACTTCTACACCACAAAAAAAAAAAAAAAAAAGATATCATGCAATAAGGTTTTTAGATCTAGCAAATGTCTATTTTTCTGCAGCATGGATACTCCGCAAAAGTGCTATATACTTCATAAATTATTCCATGTACGTCCTGAATGTTTCAAGTGTATCCAATACACTTTCATAAACAGTAGCACAAACATTCTGCTGCTACAACATGCACGCATCTAACTGCATTCATACAACAAAACTTGAGCAAAGTAACATTTGCATTCACAAAAGTAGGGCATGTTTTACATGACACCAAAAACCATGGCAAGTATCAACTGCGACTAAAAATGATAATCTCAATGTAAGAAAAAGAAAGAGTATAAAGTTTAAGATAATTACGCATCCTTGTTAAGCTTTCAAGCAATGAGTAGACCACATAAAACAAGCCCGGAAGAAGAATTGCGGGCAGAGTACGAAAAAACTTCATAGCACCAGTTAAATCCAACGATCTTATTGCTATAATAGCAATAGCAACTGCCACAACCTAGCAAAATAAACAAGTTTCAGTGATCAATGATAAAATATTTTCTTTCAAAAAAATAAAGGTGGTTTCCCATAGACAATAAATAATCACAGAAAAAAATAACCATGTCAAGCCTTTAATATCATATGACGCAGGTAAAACTTTACGAATGAAAGGCGGTAAAAGTTATATTAAGAAAACAATGCCCAATAAAAAAATATCAACGAAAGCAAGCACAACTTTTCTTTAATATCCAATCAAATAAACCACACGATAAAGATACAATTTGGAATAATTTGGGATCCACTTACAGGCCATGGTTTTAGCACAACTTATACCAGAAAATTAGTACAATTTTCACTAATTTGTTTGTACAGCAGTTCTATTCTCGTGCATACAAATGCAATTATCCCATATACCCATTTCTAACTTTCCAACACTGGGCACTATAGCTTTAAAAGTGTCATCATTATCAGCAGAACCAATGTTGAAAGTGTCATCATTTATAAATTTCCATATCTGGCAACTACAGTTTGAAAGTTTCATCATTATCAGCAGGAGCAGTGTTGAAACAGCAACCTTATACAAACTATTTCTGCCAGTTTATCATGTACAATACAAGAAATCTGTTCTTGCAGAGTAATCATTGGGCTTTGACCAAGATAGATAAAGAAGGCAAGAGTTTGTCATGGTGCACCTTTTTCAGGGGGATGTGTGGCCATCAAAGAACTGCGTTTCAAATTTATTGCTATTTATTTTACGTAGGGGTGATTTTTTTTATCTGTGACGAACATTTTTGTAGATAAAATAAAGGGGATATAATCAGTGAAGAAGGTCCCATGAATCGGAAAGGCTGATGCATGCAATCATAACTTGCATTGCCCAAAAGTTACTTTCATAACCCAATCAAGGCAACCTAGCCCCTATTCGTATCAGCACAGTTTACTCCCATATTGATACATTTCCCAATCAATGAGGATAAGATATTTGAAATTTGACTTAGATAAATGGGCATGTAATGGACTGTACAAGATATACACATAAGACAATAAATCAAATTGAAAATTAGGAAATACACAAAAAAAATATACAATGCTTAAAAGTTCAAGAAAGACTTGTACAAATTAGAGTTTACAACTTTCATAGAACAAAGCACTGACAAGGATGAATGAGAAAGGAGTATTCATAAAGCTGGCACCACATAGTTGGGATAAGGCTAATGATGATTCAGATAATGATGAAAACATGAAAGGACCGAGCATGCTGATTTTCAATCATGTTCACCTCACCTAGATGAAGAGAAGCACCATCATAATCTAAAAACTTCCATATAAGCCTCATATTTGGAAAATTAGCATATCAGTTGACTAGCACATGTCAAATTCCCCAAATTTATTATTAATTGAGAGAGCCTAACCTGTTAAGTAGGTGTTACTCATTAAATAACTACAGAGAATGAGGAGAGATGAAAGAGAGAAAATAAGTAGATAGCTAATCAAACTCTCTCTCTCTTATCTAGCAATATATCAAAATTTGCTGTGTAACACAAACCAAATTTTACTTCACATCGGGAGAAAACATTTAGTAAGAGAGTTGCTCGTCTAAATCATTGCAGTTGTATACAACTGCCTGAGTTTCTAATATTATTAGAATGCCCAAAAAAAGAATCCAGTTGGACTCTTGTGATGGAAAAATATAAAACAGTTTGCTTCAAAAAATCAATAGCTTTGATATGATACTGAACATTCTACTACAAGACGAATCTTGGAAAGTAAACTAATCCAAGTTAAAACTAGATCAAGACTTAAAATGTCATTGAAAACTTTGGGAAATCAGTTAAATCCCTAAATAGCCTCAAACATGGAGTGTTTATAGTCAAATCGAACGCTCTCACGACGGATCTAACAAGTCCAAGATCTCACAATTAACTTCATTTGAGCATTCAAATACTTAAAATACATCAAATGATCAAAAGAATCATTTTGAGCCATCCAGTGGTTTCGATTTTGTATTCTGATTTAGAGACGCCACTCCTCCAATCTATAAATAGCCTCATTTCATATGAGGGGACCAAACAAGAGAGAGAGAGAGAGCTCTAAAGCTTGAAGATCCCCAAGCCACCACTGTCCAAGCCAACCTCACTGCCGTCGATCCTCGCCACAATCTCGTTTGGTCTCCATCATGACGACCATCGCCGCCGACGCCTCTCCAATCATCATACACTGACTGCACACTGAACGCTACATAGTATTGTTCTCTCATATACATGTAATCCCGATCGGAAGATTTTGTACTCAAAGTGATACATAGTGGAAGATTTTCTCAGCCTTAGTTTTTTCCTCTTTCGGTTTTTTCACGTAAATTAAGTTTTTTGTTCACTCTTTAAATACGCATTTGGATTTCACAACAAAGCTAAGGCGTAAACTTTCACTCTACCGCAACTGATTTTCTAGCACGCAACAAGCTTATTTCCCAAAAATACAAAATCATGTTATTTGGCTGCATAAAACACAAACTAACAAATTTCAAAATCTATCTATTCATATCCATGTGAAAAAACTCAAAACAGCCGATGGCTTTTTAATATAGAATGACTTAGGGTCAAACTTCCTAATACAATTAAATGATGGATGAATGAAATTTTAAGTTTAACAAGATAGATAGACGAAGTTTTAAATTTTAGATTTCTCTTAATGCATATTGACAAATTCTATAAAATAATGACATAACTATTTTCATTGGATTCTTTTTATTAATTTGTTAAGTAAAAAAAGTAAAAAAGAAAATTCAAATTGATTTCTAGAATTAAAAAAAAAATTAGTAAATGCTTCAACAAGAGTTGCATTATCAAGTTGTTCAATTGATTCATCAACTATAGTAGGCATCATTTGTTTAATTTCACATTTTAACTTCAATTTTATTAGAAGTTCCAATTAAGACATGATCACATGCTCAATTTCAATTTTGAATCAAATTTTACCTTCAAATTAATTGTAGGTTCATATTCATGAACATATTCTAATAAATGTGCATATTTGAATTTAACAAGAAAAGATCCAGATTTATATTGTAATTGTAAAACAACTTCAACTTTTGATATATCCTCCAAAAAAACTCGTGAACTACAGTTTCTCCAATAGGAACAAACTTTACTATGTATATCATTTGTTGCATTGAAGTGAGCATAACAAAATTCATAGGAGAGTAAAAAATTTTCTTTAGGAATATTAATCAATGGTGCAGTAGTCCTAACAGAAAAGTAAATATAATATTTTTAATATATATAATTATGTATAAAGCCTCATATAGTATTTTTGATAAATTGTAGTAAATTTATCTCACCATAGACAATGAAGCAAATAATGATAAAATAATAGTCTAGAAGCAAATGAGTTTTTAGCAGCAAAACCATTAAACCTTCATAATATTCACATCATAATCACTTCTTTAGAGTTTCTAAAATTATCATGCCATTGGTCCTATAGTCATTAAATGATAGATATCATTTTTTCAATTATGTTTCATATCAACCCATGCAAATTTAGCAACAGTTCAGCAAAATAATTGAACAAGTCCCACTAACTTCAATTTGCAATTTCAACATTCTAAAAATTAGATATATTGTAATGTTCAAAGAAATCTTCTAAATTATCAATTCATTTGAAAATTCTGTATGACTATATATAAACTCATTATAGTCACATTTATTTTGCATAATGTTACTATTTTATTTATTGCTTCAATTATTATGTCCTAGTTCTAGTTGAAATATATATATATATATGCAAGAAATTTGAAATCATAAAAATTCATGCTTCAATCAAAATTTATGTCACAATAAAAACTTTAATTTGTAGCAGTATAGACTAGAATCAATCACATTTATAAAAAAATCATAAAACACAAAAAATTACAAAATAATAGATCCAATCCTAACGCACATACAACGAAATGATTTTCCTAGAAAATGGGTAGTCAACACACTATATTTGAAGAATTTGTATCAAAGAAAAATAAATTTGAAAAAATAATAAGAACCATATCTAAATTATCACATGTGCTAACTTATCTATATTAAAAATCTAAAATATATATAATAAAAAAATGCATTACTTATTATCATAATATTTTCCTCATAATTAAAGATATTCTATTATATTATATATTTCGCAATTGTTCTCAAATATATGGTTGTACTAGAAAAAAAAATACATTAAAGATGCCCTTTCTATTTTTTACTTCCTCGTATCTCAACAGACTTTTGCACACGTTGTCAGACTCTTTCAACTCCTCTCTCCACAGCATTTCTTTGACGTGCATAACTCAGATCTTCCAGTCAGTTGTCGGCCCACTTCCAGCAACCCATGGGCTCCATATTTGTCATTATTAACTTTGCAGTCTGCTAACTTACCATGCGACCTCAAAGCACAGTATTGCCTAGCATTGTTTTCATGTTGATGACAATAATCCTTATTTTCGAGCCTATTTATCAAGCCACTTAAAAGATGTCACATGCATTGTCATCGTTGACCTCCAAAAATATCAGAATTCTTTCTATTTTTGTTGCACTCTCAACTTGCTAGGCATTGTCTACAACTGACCATCATCATCGCCCATTAAAGCAGATGACCTTTGTTTTTGACAATATCTGTTTGCCTTTTAAATCTACTTATATTCTCCAACAATAACTGCACTAGTGTTTTTAACCTTATTATGTTGACTTCTTTGTCAATGCCCTCTATCAATATTTTTCAATGACGCTCTTCAACAAAAACTCCATTGACAAAGGTAATATTCCACACAAATTGAAACATATCAATACCTCACCAACACTCTAGCAATATGCTTCATCAACACTCTCCATTTATACTACATCAACACTCCCTAATGATACAAACTCTATGCAACATTGACTGTGGGATAATATTACAATATCTAAAAATGTGCTAACTTATTTATAGTAAGAATTTAGAGTATTTATTATTAAAATATTTTCTCTTTATTGAAGATAGTCTATATTATAATATATTTTTATTTATTTCTCTTCTCTTGCCTATAATAAATAAAAATATAAGCTTGTACTAGTTAGTCAATTCAACAAAAATATATCCTTTTATAATTTTCTCTCCCTTCTAACAACAAGCAACTAAAAAATTACATGCCTTAATACCATATATTTACATAAATAAATTCCAAAATTGTATACTACTTTCAAAACAAATCATACCCAGATATTACATTGGCATTATACTATCAGTTGAATCTCATGAGCACATGGCAACATAAAAATCGTAATTGTATGAACGAGAAGAAACATTGGGGAATACATGATTACCTAAGTATGGTATCATCGACAACAAAAACATCACGAGAACAATTATGAAAGCAGCTACAAGATCGCATGACTGTTGTAAAGTAAAAGACCTAATATGCTGAAGTCATGACCTGCAAGAAACTAGTGGAAATGGTTCCACATCACTTCTTATTTCTAGCAATAAAAAAATTGATATATTAGACATTTTCATCCGTGTTACCATCATCTCAGAACTACATCACACTCTACGAATACATAGATCTAGTTTGCAAAAAATAAATACATAGAGAAGATCTATGCATAGAGAAAGAGTTTTGTGTTCTCCATAAATAATGCCAGTTCTATAAAACAAATGAATAATTAATTCTCAAGGCATATCGTTGTTACTCTAACTGCCAAGTTGGTGTTAAGTTTGAAACCTAGCTAGATCTAAGCAAGCTACTAATGTAAAGATAATTACTTATCTTATGAATTTCAGTTCAAAATACATCTGTTTAAGACATGAGAATGCAACAAAACAAGTAGGGTGGTTTGCAAGGCTACCAATCAAAATTCAGATTTCTATGAGATTGTTGGTTGTCATATTTTTACTATTTCTTGTAAATGTTTTGTACATTACATCTAGATATTTCTAGCATATTTTGTTCATATATAAATGATTATTTGTGCAGCCTAAAATCATACTTTGTTGATCTACTACGATTATTATCAAGTCAGATTCCTTGACGTCATATTATATTATTGTGCATATTGATAAATAATTCAATACAAGTATTGCTAAATGTTCGATTGAAAAATAATACATATGATAAGCTGAAAATGACATGAAAGTGCTATAAATAGACTAATTTTCAATGATCTACACAAGTAGACAAAAATCTAACGAGATGAGCCTTTGACCGGAAATCTTAAAGTTCCCAACTCTTGTCATTCAGATTGGATTAGGCCAATTGATGTCAAGAACGTTGTTGATATGCGATATTGAGACGACACGTATGGGTTGGGTGACGACCCTTATGTTTTATAGGAGTCAAACTTATACACATCTAAATAATATTTCTAATAAGTTCATTTGATTTAGAACTGAGCAAACCTTCGTGAAATCCATTGTCTTTATGTATAGTCATCTCAACTGTTTAGTGTTTACATGTTGCTACTTTATAGGCTACTATTCAATTTCTATACTTTATAGTATGTCTTTACTACTATTCAATCCTAACACATGTAAGCATGTATTTACCTAATGTTACATACACGCAAGTTGAATTTTACATGCACATTGCTTCTTCTATCGTGTGTTGGATTTACTTTAGTGCTATTTATCTCATTGGGCTATTAACTTATAATATTACACGACTTTCAGGCAAGAACGAGGAGGGTAGTGGTTAAACATGAATTTTTAAATTGTATAATTTTGGTATATAATTTTGGGAGACTGTAAAGAATTTTGGGGTACGTATGATTTACATTACGATGTATTTAGTTGCTATGTATTTATATTGATATTCGATGTTACACGCTTCCAAATATATAATTTAAATATGAAATGATTAATAAAAGAATTTGAAATATAAAAATTTGTTCATAATAATTTAATAAGATTCAATTTTCACCTGTTTGCCCCAATTTCGTACATGTTGAGATCAGTTGGTTGAAGCTATGTTTGACTGAATCATCTTATTCTATTACACCTCAGACTGACCTTGAAAAAAAGGGATCGTTTAGAGTGTAGTAGTGGGTGTATGTAGATGACAGCATACAAGGTGAAGCAACATGGGAATGATGTTGTAATATTGTGGAAATTGAGATCTTCAAAGCCAAGCAGATTTAAATGGTTTTGACCTGCAAGTTAAGAATGCTTATGGTGATCTTATAATATTATTTTCGCCATTTGAGATTGCATGGTGCAATTATGCGAACAAATGCAGACGTTTGACAAAAAAATTGAAGCATATAATTAATTAGGTTATTTATTTAGATAATAGGCGGTTGGTCAACAGAAATAATTAGGAGACAAGCATAACGCATGAATTACTAACACATAAGGGTTAGAAAAGATACTCATTTTCTCTCTCCATTATCACAGGATTGCACGAATGCCTACAAGCCCAAAAAACCATCATGCACCAAAGGAAGCACCAGAAATAGCTCTTTTTGTTATTAAAAAAGAATGTTCTATCCAAGAGATGACCAAGTATTCTCTACACTTTATTTATTCTTTTCAAATTTTTTAGACAAATGACTTTATTCTTTTATAATGAGTCTACAAATGAGTGATGGAAAATCCAAAAAGCAATATTCTTAAAGATAAATCAAACTCAGTCAAAGAAATACTATTTTGTTGACCTCCACATACGCTCCATAAGTCAAACAAGAAAAATATAGTAAATTCGACGGGCAACGAATGTAGCGTGACGCAAATCGAAGCCAAAATATCGTCATCAGCGAAAATGATTGAAATAACCTCTTATCACAAAATTGATTGCATCACTACATCCAGAATGCTGAAATTGATCAGGGAGGACCCTCGCGCATTCAAAGACAGCTCAACGGAAGAGACGAGCCGCCAATGCAATTTCACATATATCGAAGTTGAGAGGCCTAAATGACATCCAAATGCACTCCATTCTCAAAACTAATTGTGCAGATGTCAGCGAAACGTCAATATCTATTGCATAAGATTGTCCACACTCGATCCAATCGAGTCGAGCAAGCGTCGAGCAAGCAAAAGCGATGTCAAGCAATTTAAGCCAAAATCGCCTTGATCGACGCCAAAATTATCCAAACAACATCTGTTCGCAAAACAGACAACGTCATTGTGTCTGAAACATTGAAATTACCTAAAACAAACACTTACATGAAAAATTATGTCAAAATCGATCCAAATTTTGAGAAAATCGATTTAATCTTCACCTAATCCAAGTTAAATTACAACCGTCCCTATCTTGTCTCGCAAGCTTTCAACCCATACCATCCCACACCTCACACGATCTCCTCCCATAGCCCTCTCAGTCAAAGCCGACACAACTCTCGTCACCCTCTCTCTCCTTCATTAGAACTCCAGCACGCCAACATCTCTCCCTCTCCTTCCTTCTATTTCACACTCTCTTCCTCCTCCTTTCCCACATCACACCAAAAGCCATCCTAGTCGGCCAATCTGCCATCCCTATAACTCAACCTCGCCTGATCTCCTCACATTAAGACTGACCTCAACATCAGAACGGTTATTCCTTCCTTGTCATGAACTCCTATCCTCTTAAAACTTATCACCTCCCTTAGCTGTTGACACACACCAAGCAGGCTCTCTCTCTCTCTCTCTCTCTCTCCCCCTTAGCTAAAACCCCACTTGCCACCTAATTCCTCCTTCCTCCTCTCTTTCTCTTTATCATTCTCTCCCTATCTATTTCCCATCCTCACAGCAGCCACACATCACCCTCTCCCTCACTTTCTATTTCTCTCTAAAATCATAAATAGATTTTCCCTTGAAATCCCCCTCTCTAACTATCCCTCTTTTTCTCTCCTCACTTTCTCACTCTAGAAACCCAAAAGCTTAACAAAAGAGGCGGAGAGAGAGGAAAAGTTCACCCCATTCCCATTTCGTATTACCTCGAAATTTGTGCCACCTAGAAACCCAAAAGCTTACCAAAAGAGGCGGAGAGAGAGGAAAAGTTCAACCCATTCCCATTTCGTATTACCTCAAAATTTGTGCCACCATGAACTGCTCTCTTTTGTGTGTCGAATTTATAAACACATAAAAATGTCGAAAATAAGTACATGTACAAGCCTCTCTTAACATAGTGGAGAAATTTTTGTGTTTTTGCATAAGTGAAAACCCCCATAGAAGTCACCAAAATAAGTACTCGTATACATTTTCTTGACGTGATAGGAAAATGTGTGTTTATTTGTAGGAATATAAGTACTCATACATGCCTTTTTTAGCCTAACAAAAAAATATATATTTTTGTTCAAGTATGAATGCCTCGTACACGCCTTTCTTGACGTGTTGGGATGATGCATTTTGACCGTGGTGTTTACACCACACATACATGTCTTTCTTGGTGTGATAAACAAGCTTAGCACTCCCAATGGAGCCCATTATCTGGGAACAACAACGGGAGGCTGCCGAAATTCCATTGGACTTTTCATTAACAGGAAACTCAAAATAAACTGAAATAAAATGAACTTAAAGCCTAAAACTGAAACCTAAAGTAAAAAAATTAAACTATGCAAGTAAACTTGAAGGCCTATGCGCGCCATTTAGGCGAGTAAGTTTAAAGGCATATAGACGCGGTGTTGCAAAACACCACCCATGCATGTCTTTTAGACGGGTGGATAAACTCAACACTCAATGCAGCCCCCTACATGGAGATGACGCCGGAATGCTGCTGAAATTTCATTGAAACTTAGACCAACTTAAAAACTCTCAAGTGAAGAAATAAAAGAACTTACGAAGCTCAAATTGAAAGGTTAAATTGACATCAAATCAAATGGGACATGTCGATTCCCATAATAAGTGTAAACTTGCAAAGATCAGACTGGAATTATCTTTAAATGAAGTGATTATTAATGTGCACAAGTGACAAGTTAAGCTGCATTGCATCATATTTTTAAATCAAAGGAATTGAAGTCAAACATAAATAGAACTTGAAACATATGTTAGGCTTACAAGAGATCTGTGTTAGCTTAAAAAGATCAATTTTTAGATAGAATTTAGGCTTCAATCGAACTTTAAAGAACATCTACACCCTGCATTTGAATTCAGGATTAAAGCATACGGAATCCATAACACATTTAAATGCTTATCTTTAAGCTAAAATGAAACTCAGATTAAACTTCTAAGAGGGCTTACAAGATATTCGAGTACCTGATTGCAAACAATGCAGCGAATCAAATAGTCCACTATTGAGCACAAATCAAACTTCTCATTGGACAATCAAATTACTTTGTGATTCACACTAAGCAATGAAAATGACCAAGAGAATTCAAGACAGGCTTGCATTGAATTTAAAAGCCATTGAGACTTAAAATTCAGTGAACCATTCAATTGATTGCGAACAAAACAATGTCATTTTAATGACCCCATAAGACCTAAAATGTTATGCTAACGAATTTGTAGCATGAATCTAAGAGAAGACAAAAGGTATTATTGAATTTTAAATGAACATTTCCATGTAATACGTAGCATCCATGCATTCAACTCAAATGTCATGTAATTCAAGCAAGCATTTGAATGAGGTCAAACATGCATGCATTTTAAATTCACCTTATATTTAGATACATTGTACTGAAATATATGCAAATGACTTAAATGATTGAAGCACCCATATATCTCAAGGCGAATCTACATTCAAATTATCACATTGGAATGTGTGCAAATATTGTAAGAAATGGATAAAATATATATAATTATTCAAAATTGGCAGACTCGCATGGGCCCTGACATTATGCTAAAAGCCTAAATCTAATATATGAAAATGATGTGCGGGTTAGAATAGAATAGACTCAAAGTCCATCATGCCTCGAAAAGCATGCAAACATGCAAGTTGATAATTACTTTGAATATATATATATATATATATATATATATATATATATCTCATAAGCCTAACTATTAAAGACTAATGTATGTGCACACTTTTAATGGGCAACTTCGCTTATAAAGCGAAGTTATAAATCTTACTTAACCAATCCGATCCTCCTCTTTATAAGAATAGAAGTTGACAAGACTGGTTGCAAGTTAAATGCTCGGTCACTAAAAAGAAAATTTGATTTTTCGCATTAGCATATGACTATCAAAGATCTTAATTAAAAAATTTCATATTCAAAGATATAAACTCTACGCATCAAGATATGAAATATGATTATAAGCCTTAATCATAGACTCGATTCTCTATTAGCAAGTTAAAAAAGTTGATAAAGTCTAAAGCAAGAAAATGAACAATCAAACGGGTCTAAATCATTCACACCCTAATGATGGCCATATTGAACAAAAATATCAATCGGGGGGATTAAATCCTCTATTTATTAGATTAATAGAGTTGGCATGGTCTAAAATAATAATATGAATGATTAAGCAGATATAAACACTCCGATAATAGTTATGTTGAATGAAGATTTCATCCGGATGGGATATTACCATCAAGTTATATTTGAAATTCAATATTAAATCAATCTAAGTTTAAATTTAACTAAATGTGAAAAAATGTAAAAGAAATTAAATTTAAATGTCTAATGAAAATTATCATTCAACACTTAAACTAAAATTCATTCACCTATCTACAATTGTTTGTTTAAAAAAAAACAAATCAAAAAACTCTAAAAAGTTTAATTTTAAGTAAGATATCTAGCTCACTCAAATAATCTCATGCTAAAAAGGGCGTGATCGATGTCTTGTGTCCATGTGATTTGGCCAGTTAACTCCACATATGATGATTATATAGTCAGAACCTATATATTCTCTACTAAATTTCTGAGTTGTGAATCATAAGGTTATGGTTGGACTTATAATTTTAAGTTAAGTATACTACTATGTTCACTCTCAAATAATCTCATGCTAATAAGGGCATGATTGATCTTGTGATTTGGCGTTAACTCCACATACGATATTATGGACGACGTAACTTATATATTCCATATACCCTTGAGTTGTGAATAATAAGGTGCACATGATATGACAAAAAGTTCTTTGTAAGCTAAGTTGGACTTATAATTATCTCCTTACATAAACTTTAACTCAAGTCTATAAGATTACCTTGGACGAAGCAACCCATAGTTGCCGACAAGGATCTTTCAATCAAATTGGGTCGAAAATCTCCTCTAACTAAATAGATCAGGGACCGCGATAGCCTGTAATGACAAAATCATGGAATCTTAATCAGGCATTTCCCCCACCATTCGCTTAAAGTAAAAGGATGATCAATTTCATAAATACAAATTCAAAACTCTATTTGTTGTTACTATATGCTAAGCAATAAGCAATCTAATGACTATGCTTAATCGAAAATTTTCTCTCAGCATTGAGAGGGATAATAAACAAGAGGTGCTTGCGCTTATAAGAAACTTAAAATCAGATCTAAAGTCCTCACAAAATGAGGGCGAAATCTCTAGATAGTGTCTTATCTACTAGTTTATGTCTTCCGTAAATTTGACCAACACTAATCTAACTCTTTACATCAAAAGGTTGAATGCGAATTTTCGGAGCCCACACATTTATTCAATTTTTTTCTTAGTTTTTAGTGGTGAAATCATTTGATAAAGATCAACAGGAATCATCCACAGGAACCCTTACTTTGACTCCTTCAATACCATGCTTTCAATCAATAGGTGTTTCCAATACAAACAATGCTACTTATTAATGGAAAGAATGACGGACAATAAAGGGGGCATAAATAATTGTCAGAACGTTAAGTCTAATCAAGGAACTTTCCAATACTATCTTTCTGATATCAAATTCATCATTGAATCAGTTGATGCTACATTTTGTTTAAAAAGCTATGCATGATCTTAGTATTTTGGAATATTCTATTCTAGAAAGCTTTAAAAGTGTTATTCCATACACCAGCAACAACTGCCTTTTCTGCTTTGATAGTTTGATACACGATATTCTATTTCATAGATCCTTGGAGTATCCCACCCTTTGACTTGTTGCTCCATCTACATTCAAAGCCATCTTTCTGTCATGCCTATCTTGATACTTTGCAACAAAGAGTTGATTCCTACAATATTAGGTGTTTGATAAAGGTAATAACTATCATCTCCAAAAAACAATTTTTGTTTCACTTTGCTTAATGCATATAAACTGCAATCCTATAATTTACTCTTACAGGAATGGAGATGGATTTAAAAAAGACATCATATCATACAGTATATAGCAAAATTCTTTAAAGAGTGTATGCAAAATGGTGTGATAACTTAGATTATTTCAATAAGTAATATAACAACTTTAAATATTACTAAGCAAGCCTCTTGGCAATGATTCAATAGATTCTATCAGCCACTCATTTGCTCAAGAAAATAAAACGTCAAACAATATTGGAAGGTCATAAGAAATCACACAGCTAATAAAGAAATGACACAAATGCCTAACCGAGGTCTCTTTTGTTGTTCATTCAAATTAACTCTTTTTCATTATTTCTAAGATATAGCAACAACACGAGCCTTTATCCCACTATATGGGGTCGGCTACATGAATCATTGTTCTCCAATGTATCCTATTAATTGTCATACTCTCATTCAATCTTAAAAAATTAAGGTCATTTTTTTTACTTCCTAACCAAGTATTTTTAGGTCAACCTCTACATTTTTTAATATAAGTCGAATCTAATACATCTACTCTCCCAATTGGGTCATCAAATGGCTGGTATTTTCTGTGATCAAACCATCTAAAGTGACTCTCTATAATCTTATCTACCATTAGGGATATTCCAACCTTATCACGTATATATTCATTTCTCATTTCATCTTTAAGTGTAAAGCCACTCATCCACCTAAGCATCCTCATCTATGCAACAATTAACTCCTTTCATTATTTCTAAGATATAGCAAAAACACGAGCCTTTATCCCACTACATGGGGTCAGCTACATGAATCATTTTTCAGTAATGTATCCTATTAATTGTCATACTCTCATTCAATCTTAAGAAATTAAGGTCATTTTTTTTACTTCCTAATCAAGTCTTTTTAGGTCAACCTCTACATTTCTTAATATAAGTCGAATCTAATACGCCTACTCTCTCCCAATTGGGTCATCAAATGGCTGGCATTTTACGTGATCAAACCATCTAAAGTGACTCTCTATAATCTTATCTACCATTACGGATATTCCAACCTTATCACGTATATATTCGTTTCTCATTTTATCTCTAAGTGTAAAGCCACTCATCCACCTAAGCATCCTCATCTCTACAACACTTAACTTAATTTTATGCTTCTCTTTTACCGGTCAACATTTTGTGCCATAAAACATTGTAAATCTCACCACCAACTTATAAAATTTTCCTTTGAGTCTAAGCAATACATTCCTATCACAAAATAGACCCAATGCATTGCTCCATTTCAACCATCCAACTTAAATTATATTAATAATATCTCCATTTATATCACTATAACTTTGAATAATAGATCCTAGATATCTTAAACGTTCAATTTTTTTAATGACTTAATCATCTATTATCACCACTCCACTACTAGATCTTCTATAACTAAAATTACACTCCATGTATTCGATTTTAGATTCACTCAAACGAAAACCTTTAGACTGGTTGACCTCCATAATTTAAGTTTTTCATGAACTCTCTCTCTAGCCTTACCAATAAGAAGAATATTATTGTGTGCTAGAAAACTAATTGCAGTAGAATAAAACCTCACGCTTTGCTTTGGAAATAACGAGCATAATTGAAAAGAGAATAAAAATTCGGAATTTTATGTGAAAACCCCGAAAGAGGGAAAATCACGGCTGCAGAAAATGTTCGACTATATATCCGCTTTGGAATACAAGTTTAAATCTTCGAGATGATCAGATGTATGTAGAATGAAATCGAGATAATGGAATCAAGCATGCAATGGTGAATGCAGAATCTGGCGGCTGATAATGATATGACCGAAGCGGCATGACGGTGATAACAGTGACGTTTAACTCAACTTTCTTCTCTCGCCTTTCAAAGTTTCTGTTTTACCTTCCTCCTTCATGACAAAATGGGTCCTATAGGATTCGAGATGCATTTTGGTTATCTAAAATCTCAAAACATCGATCGAATCTGTCAGATTCATTTTATCATAGATAACTTTTTACGACCATTCAAACGACTCGGTGATCTTAGACTATTTGGATTCGCTCATCGACCGCCGATTTATATAAGACGCCAAATTTGGAAGTCATTTAATTATCCAGTCAGTATTTCAAAATTTTCATATGTAATTTTTGGGCTTGATTTGAGCTCATTTAAACTCGATTTGATCAGATTCTAACGTTATTAGACTCATTTCACTGAGTCATTTAATTTGATTGAATATATGCTTTAACTTGAGATCGGTGCTTCATTTATAAATTTTAGAGGGATATATCATTTGTCCCTCTATTTTTAGAAGAAAAAACTCATTTTATCCAAAAATATATAAAATCACTTTATTTAAAATTTATTAGGATTTGTAATTATATATATTTTGTGTATCAAATTTATTTATTTATTTACTAATTAGTTATTAATATTTATTTTATTTATTTTTTTATATATATATATTTGTATTTGCTTTTTAAAGAGAGGGCCCATGGGTCCCCCAATTTCTCTTTTTTTGTGGCATTTGGCTTGAATGAGAGGGGGTCGTGGGCCCCATAATATTTTTTTATTTTTTTATTTTTTTTTTTGTCGTGAGAGAGTGGGAGAGAGAGAGAGAGAGAAGGAGATGGAAAGACCCCCACCCCTTTTTTAATGAAGAATATAAAGAGTTTTTTTTTTAAAATGAAGAATGTGAAGAATTATTTTTTAGATGAAGAATGTGAAGAGTTTTTTTAATTTAAAATATCAATAATTTTCTCTTCTCTCTCTTTATTTTAGAAAGATGAAAATTATATATATATATATATATATATATATATATATATATATATATATATTAATATGAAAATTTTTCTTTTTTTAAAAAAAGATAAAGGGTTTTTTTATTTTATTTTTAAAATTCTTTAAAGAATTTAAATAGTCTCGTTTTTCAAGTATAAATACCCCAAAGGGGTAATAAAAAACTAGCACCTTACTTTTTTTACTTTCTTTTCTTTGGTAGCCTTCACTAACCTATATAACCGTGTCGACTCTCTCGTAGGCTCCAGTTCTCCCCGATCTCGGGATTTCTAACTGATCTGGTTAGGCGGCGTGCATCCCGAATTCAGGCTTCAGTATGCTTCCGCTTTCTTCTCTTTGGTAGCCTCCACTAACATGTATAATGGACTCCCTCAGCTTCTCCCCGATCTTGGGTTTCAATGTTATGAGGGTGTATCCAATTCGGCTCAGCAAGCTTCCACTTTCTTCTTTAATTCCAATCGACTAGAGTAACGATATCGACCTCTCAGGGCCGGTTCACCCCAATCTTGGGGTTTCAACGACTGTTGAAATACAGATCTCAATTCGGCCCAGGCTTCCACTTTCTTCTTTATTTCTACTAACTCAGATAATCCAGACACTCCCTGCAAGCTCTCCTAATCTGAGTTTCCAACGACGTTAGCGACATACACACTCAGTTGTGTGTTTCCACTTTTTTTTCTTTTGTAGCCTCCACTAACAGATAACGGCAACTCAGAAGCTGGCTTCTCCCAATCTCAATATTTTAACTGACTGGTTAGCACGATCCCAAATTCAAGCTCCAATGCTTCGCTTTCTTTGGTGGCCTCCACGTGATAGGCTCTAGGCTCAGCTTCTCCCGATCTGGGGTTTCAACATGTAGCGGCGATCCAATTCAGTTCCAGCAGCTGCTTTCTCTCTGGTAGCCTCCACTAACCAGGTTGCACCTCGAGGCTTCTCCCCGATCGGGGTTTTAACTGACCTAAGACGCCAGATCCCATCGGGGCTCTAACTGCTTCTTCTTTGGTTCACTAACTCATAAGTTTGACCCCTGAAGCTCCTTCCCGATCGGGATTTCCAACCGACATAATTACGACAGATCCCGAATTCGGTCTCCAGTACGATTCCAAACTTGAAAAACAAAGTGTATCTTCATGGGTGAGCATCCTTCGACGGATATCCCAATGTCTAAAGATTCTCGAGTAAATCTTGCACAAGATGATGAGTTGCATCAGGGGATGACGAGATCCGACGATGTGACGCCAACTATCAACAGTGATACTTTGATAATCTTCAGGAAGAAGTTTCATTTTTCAAATGATTTGGTGGTTATTCCTCCTAAAAGATGGCAACGAGCTTACTCTCCTCCGTCGGGGTACCTATACCTTCTGAGATTTTTGATGTATATTTGGTTTTGCCTTGAGATTTTTGATGTACCAGTACCGAGCTTGCATCGAGATTTTGATATACTTTCCGCTCAGATAATCGAGATTTTGATGTCTCCTCAGCATTCGAGGTTTAACGAGGTTTTGATATACCTGTACCTTCTGAGGCTTTTGCTTTTTGAGATTTTTGATATATCTGTGTCTTCTGAGGCTTCTATCTTGATGTACTTGTACCTTCTGAGATTTTTATCTTCTGAGATTCTTTATGTATATGTACCTTATGAGGCCTTTGCCTTCTAAGATTTTTATTGTATCTGTACCGTCTAAAATTTTTGATGTATCAATACCTTCTAAGGCTTTTACCTACTGAGATTTTTGATGTACCTATACCTTCTAAAATTTTTGATGTATATGTACCTTCTGAGGCTTTTGTCTTCTAAAATTTTTGATGTACTTATACCTTCTAAGACTTTTGCCTTCTTAAATTTTTAATATATGTATACCTTCTGAGGCTTTTGTCTTCAGATATTTTTAATGAGAGGAAACCATGTCAATCACTTGCTCTCTTGGAGTCTTCTAGTGAGGACCTTGTCCGCTACTAGCTTCCCGTTGAGGCTTCCTCATGGACGTGCCTTCTAGAGGAGGAATCCACAGAATTTTTTACCTATCCAAGATTGTTTGTCAAAGTGTTACTCGGTGACATTTAACCTGCATGAAATAAGTCAATAGTTTTAACTATTATCCGAGGTTGTTTTGTCAAAGTATGACGACGTTAACTTGTCGGTTAAAGATTTTGATTCTTCAGATTATTTGTCGAAGATACTCAACGACATTAATCGGTAGTGACGTTTTTAATATTTATCCGAATATTACTGCGTGACATTTTGTAAAAAAGTTAATAATTTTAACTCTCATTCGATATTGTTTTGTCAAAGTATGACGTTAACCTGTGTGGAAGAGGTCAAATCAAAACACTCACTTGAGATTGTAGCCAAAATTGCTCCTTGATCTTTGCCTTATAATATAAAGATAAGGGTTTATCAAGCTATCTTCATCTCAATGTTGAAATATCCTCCAACTTTGACTTGTTTCTTACGTCGGTAATCAATTAGATAATTAGCATATTAACATAGGCGGTCTTCTAAGATTAAGAGTTACCCCCCAGTTTCCAACAAAAGTTGAAGAATCAGAATTTGATGAATTTTCATTCTTCACGTGCACGGTCTCAGAAGTTTCGATCTTGTTGGAAAACTTGATTGTCTGACATGATGAAGTGATGAGAATCTCTTTCCCACAGACAACGCCAAATTGTTGCGCTCTCAATAATCAGAAATAAAACTTCAAGTCCAATTGGGAAATTCAAAGACGTACGATATAAATAAAGAAAGAACTCTATAATTTTACTAAAAATCCTAGAAAGAGGGGGAAAAAATCACGGGGACTAACCCAGAAATAATGTTACACTATATATCTGTTTTGGAGTATAGAGTTTAAGTCTTCCCAACAGCAGGATTACAAAATCAGTGTAAATCAATGGAATTTCATAATCGCATACAACAAATATAGTAGGTATAACGATTGTTTAACCCAATAATAATCAGGTAACGAGATAACAAACTTCAAACTTCTACCTCTCTCTCTCTCTCTCTCTCTCAGCTTTCTCCCAAGTTCGCTTCTAACTCCTTCCTCCATTCATGACAAGAATGGGTCCATTTATGGATTCTCGGAGGTAATTTGATCATCAGTAAAATCTCAAAACACTCAATCTCAAATCGATTCCTTTGATCGTAGATAACTTTTTTGTAATTTGACCATTCAAATGACTTTCGATCTGAGTGATCTTAGGCTCGTTGGATTCGTCTCATCGAGCCGCTCGATTCGACTATAAGCACATCAAATTTAGAAGTCATTTGATCATCCAGTCGATGTTTCAAAATTTTCATATGTAGCTTTTGGACTTGATTTAAGCTCATTTGAACTCGATTTGACCCGATTCTAACGTTATTGGACTCATCTCACTAAGTCATTTAATTTTATTGAATATATGTTTTAACTTGAGATCAGTGCTTCATTTATAAATTTTAAAGGGATATATCAAATATAATCAGCAAAAAACATACACTGAGGTACATGCCATTGTAAATGTCTAATAAGAACATCCATAACTACAACAAAAAGATAAGAACTTAAAGTCGATCCTTGATGTAATACAACTGAAATATAAAAATATTTGGTTAATCCTCCTTGTGTTTGAATACAAGTGATAGATCTAGCATACATATCCTTAATGACTTGAATAATAATATTAAATCATTTTCTAGAACTCTCTAGAGCACTTCTCTTGAAACTTTATCATATGTTTTCTCTAAACCAATAAATATCATATGTAGACCCTCCTTACTCTCTCTATATTTCTCCATCAAAACTCTCAACAAATGTATAGCATCCATATAAGACCTACTCGGCATAAATCCAACTAGTTTTGAGAAACTTTTATATCACGTCGTAATATATACTCAATTAATCTCTCTCATAATTTTAATGTATAACACATTAACTTAATTTTTTTTATAATTTGCACACTCTTGTGCGTCACCGTTATTCTTAAAAATAATAGCCGACAAACTCTTTCTTCACTCATCCAACATCTTTTTAGTCTTTAAAATAATATTAGAAGAATTAATAAGCCAAGAAATTTTTTGATCTCCTAAGTATTTTCATACTTCTATTGAATATCATCTGATCCTACTGCATTTTCACACTTCATTTTCTTTAAAGCCTCTCCAACCTTAATTTTGCTAATACGATGATAAAAATATAAATATTTGTTTTTATTTAGGATACTTAGATCACTAAAGTCAACTATATTCTCACAACCTTCATTAAAAAATCTATCAAAATATCTCATCCACTTATGTTAAATATTCTCTTCTAAAAATAACATTGTTTGATCTTCATTCTTAATATATTTCACTTAAACTAAATATTTACTTTCATCTCTTGATTGGCTAACTTATACATACATCTTTCGCTCTCTTTAGAATCTAATTTAGTATATAAATCATTAAATGTTGAATTCTTTGCATTACATATTATTTTCTTAGAATCCAGACAAGTAACTCTATATATTTTTCAATTCATTGAGTTTTTACATCTAAAGTAATTTTTATAATAGAACTTCTTATTTTTCTATCTTTTCTTAAATATTTTGACTCAACCATCAACTATTTTTATTAAGAGGAGCTTCACTTTTTTACTATGCAAGTATACTTTTTATAACTTGCTTAATCTCACTTACTATTTTTTCTCATATAATATTAGCTTTCTCATGAACATCTCAAATCTTAAAATCTTATAGTTTACTCTTTAAAATATTTTTATTAGTATTTCCTTAAATGCCCCAATCTGATTTTAGGGTAATGCTTCGATTTATTTTTCATCTTCTAACCCTTTGCCTAAAAATCCAAACTAGTTGTCAACGTTAGGAGCTTAAATTTTCACCCGGAATAACCTTACAATCTTTACAATATAAATGATATATTTTTCTTATAAAAATAATCAAGCTGTATTTTACTAAGTCCATTCTTATAAGTAATAATATATTCTTTTTTTATAAATAAAGTATTAACAATTATTAAATCATAAGCCATAGCAAAATCTAATATAATCCTAATTTTTTTATTAATCACTTCATACAAATAGCCATCATGAATGCTTTTAAAATCTTCTACCACTCCATCAATGTGTTCATTTAAAACTCCTCCAATAAATACACTTTCTTTCAGAAGTATCATTTGTATTAATTTTTTGAAGTCATTACAAAATTTTTCTTTTGAACATACATTCAAACCTATTTAAGAGATATAAACACTTATAACATTAATAATCTTAAATTGACAATAAACTTTAAAGTTATAATTCTATCTTCAATTCTAAAATAAAGCAAGAAAAAATGCACTTCCATAATAGATTTATTTTTACTTAGAAAAAGGTCTTCATAAGTGAGGAATACCTTGTATTTCTCATATCTCGTAACCTTCTTTTGCTGAGCTAGTATTTTATATCCTAGGTTCCAATTTTTTCTTTTAATTAGTTAATTAGTCATCACAGAACAGTATACTCCATTCTGGAGCACCAGAGTAATTTTTAGATCACCTAGAATTGTGCACACTTGATGCTACTTCTGTAGTATGTACAACAACAACAAGCCTTTATCCCACTAAGTGAAATCAACTGCATGAATCCTTCATCTTCATTGTGTCCTATTATGTGTCAAATTTTTATTTAATTCAAGTATACAAAGGTCATTTTTTATACATCTTAACCAAGTCTTTTTAGGCATACATCTATCTTTCTTAACATAAGGCAAATCTAATGCATCTACTATCCTAATCGGGTCATCAGAAGGCCGACGCTTTATGTGGCCAAATCATCTACGGTGACTCTCTCTAATCTTATCTGCCATAAGAGCTACTCCAACTTTTTTCAAACATACTCATTTCGCATTTTATCTCTAAGAATAAAGTCACTCATCCACCTGAGCATCATCATCTCTGCAACACTTAACTTAGTCTTATCCTTTTCTTTTATTAGCCAACATTCTACACCATAAATCATTGCAGATCTAACCACCATCTTATAAAATTTTTCCTACTATGCAATATGTACATTCAAAAAAAAAAAATTTTAATTACCAGCACGTCTGACATCGTACCATAACTGACTATGATCAAGAAATTCCTCACAAAGAAAGGATCTAACATTAGGTTTTTATTCACATGCCGAGAATAAGCCAAATCAAGAGAGAACTCTGGAAAGGAATGACTGAAAAAGGCAGGTAATTCTTATGATGGGGTAAGACAAGGCCACCTTTCATCAACAGTACTAAGATTCTGCCAGTTGGAGCGCAGTGTGCAAATGAAACCCTTACACAAATTCATCTCATAAATCCAAGAAAACCAAGAGTCTGCCGGCCTAAGCAGTAAGAACGCACCTCAAAAGTCACGGATAACGTGATGAGGTTTCTAGCCCTCTTCCTGGACGACTGAGCTCTTCTCTTCATCTTAGCATGGACTGCCGCCTCCTCCTTGGACAAGTGCTCCAGTTTCTTCTCGTAGTCCTCGTTCCTCACTCCAAAGATCCCTCTCCATATGCGCGAGATGATCCCCCTACGTTGGCCCCGCTCAAGCATCACCGACGCCTTCGCGGCCTCTCCCTCCTCCGTCGGAGCATCTCTTCCGGGCTCCTCCATTTCCTTAAAGCAGACCTAGAGCGGATCCACTTAAAACCAAGTCAAGAAGAAATCAAGAAACGTAAAGGGTGG
Organism: Cymbidium sinense; assembly: GCA_021442155.1. Lineage (NCBI taxonomy): Eukaryota > Viridiplantae > Streptophyta > Magnoliopsida > Asparagales > Orchidaceae > Cymbidium > Cymbidium sinense. The sequence continues at coordinate 166,660,337 of CM038218.1, read as the reverse complement.
GGAAAAGAAGAAATCGAGGAGAATAGAGAGCTCACTAGCGTGGTGGATCGCGAATCTTGATCTCCAAACGGGCGATGAGGGAGGAGAGAAGTAGAATTCTTCGACAAGGGTTTTTGATCTAGGCTACTGGAATGGAAGCGACCATGAAATTAATAGATACAGAGATAAACAAACATAAATTAGCATTTTAAAAAGGTGAGTGACTGTTAAAAAATTTTGAAAATCGAATTTCATTTGTCTTTCAACGCTCAAAAATCTCAACAAAAAAAAAAAATCTTTCAGCGCCAATTACTTTCAATTTGAAGAGCTTCTTGGAGAATTATACGAAGATTTAATTCTAACTTGTTCAGGACTTAGAAAACGCAATGACTTCAGTTTGTGCAAATCCACTTGTCGAAGGGGTACCGCGCAATTTATTTTAAACCGTTTGCAAGGCTGTCCGCTGTTTATTGCTGATATATGATCGTTCCATGAGATGGCATTTCATTAACTAGTCGACTTTATTGGGCGTCACTTACAGACGGCTTCCAGTAAACTGTGGGGTCCGTGACACACTACATTATTATTGATGTTATTGAATTATAAATTATATGTAAATAATATTAGATTTTACTCATAAGATTGACTTTGATGAGACTAACAGAAAGAAGAAATAAAATCATCAGATAGACTATAGAGTAAGAGAGAATTTAAGAGAATCTGAAAAAATAAAATAAAAAATTTATCCAAGAAATATAAAGACAGTATATGAATTCAAAGTTATGAACAGTAACCATGAGTGCAAAACTAGAAAAAGTTAGAAGTCTTATAAAAAGGTCTTAAAATATGTCTTAAGGCTCCTTATTATAAGATTTGAGAGCTCCAATAATGATTATAATACAAATAATGAATGGTGAAAAAGATAGATGCATGCGCGATAGACCATCTAATACATACAAGTGTATAATAATCTATCATGATGATGAAAGTGGACTATTGATGCGACTTTCTATGAAGGTAACTTTTCAAATCCTACATAGGAGCCGAGTGTATAAAATTAGTTTTTACTGAGTTGCACCTTGAGTGAGTGATTAGAGAGTTTCTTAATCGAGTACCTCTAATGGGAGGGTTTGGCAATTTCACCTAATAAGATTTGAGGCAATTTTTTTAAATTAAGTATCATTAGAAATGTAATTAGGCAATTAAGTATCTTTAAAAAAAAACTTAAAAATAGATATAAATATAAATAGATATACCGCCTATGGGCGAGTAAATGTCGATTTCGAATGTCATGTTGTACCCGCCCACCCACTACTGGATTCAGATGCAAAAGGTAGCCCACTAAGTGGACGACTAGCGTACAGATGAAATTTTTTTTTTACATCAAGGATTGTTTTTACATAACTCATATACATAAACTTTTTGATTAAAAATAAATTAGATTTGTAGCATATCTAACCCAACTTTACCATCATTTTGTTAACAAAGGTTGTTAGTGCTCCTCATTGTACAATTTACTTGATGGTGTATAAAAATTATGTCCTTTTTAGGTCTTGGCCTTCTTTTAATTATGGTTTAGCAAAATTTAAGTGTATAACACTCCTACTAAAAATCCATAAGATCTAATGGGTTGTTGATGCTTGATGCTTAATAAATGCTACCATTCTATTCTTTTGACACAACTCGTTGTGCTCACTTGATGGATGTTTTCTTAAGTTATACAAGCTAATTAATGGCTAATCAACCTTAGAGTCTGTAAGTTTTCATTTAAGTAGATCTATGACATCTAAGAACAAATAATAAATGAAAGATAAAAATAAAATAGATTATTTACAAGTTTTTATTTCAAAAAGTGAGTACAAGTATTTACATAAATTGATGATTCAGAAATAAAAAAAAATAGATAAGAATGTAGTGCGTGACGCAAATAGACTATCATAAACATTTAATGCCTCCGTCAGATGGAATCGCAACTCCCGTGTGTGTACGGCCGTGCATGTGATGGATCACGCAAATGATGGTGGTCATCCAATGCAAGATCTTCTAAGTTTGTGTGGATGGTCCTGGGAAGATAGTGATATTGATGACTACCGTGAGGCTAGTATGTAGAAGGACCGATCAAGATACATAGATGGACTGGATCAAGATATGTAGTGGCTGACGCCTAATCATGGTGTGGAATACCCTCAGTTCGACCAGAATGTGTGTCACCGATATGCACGCAATCGCAAGTCTCGCATATTACCGCATCATCGACAACTCCTCGTAGCTCGTGCTCATCCACCCGGGCACGACCGGAAGATGTCCTAAGTCGCCGATGTGCCCGCCACAAAAAAGTATGTGAACTTTACCTTAAGTAACATATTGAATTCAAATTAATACTTATGTGAATGCTTACATATATACGCTCTACAGGTGCTCTGGGATTTTAAGTGGTCGGAGGATCTATCGGGGCGGCTAGTAAATAAAGAGAAGCCCACGATCTGAACCAGTACATGTACTGATTGATAACTGTCATTATGTCCTCATCTTCATCCAAGCCCTTGACGAGATAATTCCTCCGCCTCTCCCAAGCGGCAATATGCACCTGGTGGTAATCAGTCCAGTCGACATCCGCTTTGCCTCGACCATCGACCCTTTTGAAACTAAGGTCAACTGGTGTCACATCTACTTTGGGTATGTGGCCAAACTGCAAAGACACTCGATAAATGTCACTCAACCCTCTTCCACATCGATGGACTTAACCATATGTCGAGCTGAGCATGTATGTGTGAGTGCGGGTGATCTCGCTTCAATGCTCTCGATCACCGCACATATTAAAAATTATGTTAAATTAGAATATGCAATATAGATATTTGAACTGAAATGTAATCTGTAAGTCCAACCTGAGTATGCAGCAAGCCATCCAGCTTATTTCTATATACTACAACATTTGTCATTGGCATCTTGCGAAAATATTTCTCGTTTCACCTATGCACACAACACAGTTTAAATAAACATATAAGCTAAAATTTTGAAAGTGCATAAAGTAAAATATACCTTAACCCAATGCAGAGACCATCAAGATCAGTTGGATATGACACATATAAGGTCGGCCTCCCCACATGAATATGCTCTCATGATCATATCTATAGGAGGTGTAGTGTCATGCCACCTGTTACCTGTAAAGTTTTCTATATAATCGCTCCTCCTACCACGCATCTTGAATGTATTCAAGTCCTAGAAGTGGAAGATATTGCAGGTGGATCTCGACCGATGTATCTTGCAAGAAACACCCAATAAGAAAGAATGTAGCACGCAGTGCCGAAAACTCCTCTCGATGTGTGTATGACTCCCTTTAAAAAGACCACTTAAGACACCTCAATGGCATGCATGTATGCGCCTGTGCCTGGCCCATCCTGAAGGTCTACCTAATGTGTGGACTAATCGAGTCATGGTACATCACGTCTAGTATAAGGTGTCAGCCCAATAACTCATCGTAGCAATCAGGCCAGCTAGCTCATCTCTTCCCCTCACTGATCATAATTGGGCCAATCACAGGTGGCACATCAACACGTAATCCTAGGATCATCGCCGTGTCCTCGAGCGTCACAGTTATCTCACCAATAGCTAGATGGAAGGTGTTGGTCTGTGGAGACCATCTCTCAACCAGGGCAGTAAACAGATGATGATCTAGGTGGATAAAACGAAGCTGGCTAACACATTGTAGGCTTACTGCCTCTAGCCCATGGATCAATCTTCTGCAAGTGCTGGGTTACTCCTTCAATATAAGCAAGTGTGAAGCAGCCTCTAAAACAGTGCTCTGAAAAAAAAATCGATCAGTTATTAACCAAAATAAAATTAGCGTAACATAGATACATAAATTAAATATTACTTATAATATCAGGGTGAGCGGCTCTATGCCGTCCACGTAGGGAGGCTATGTTAGGGTAGACCTCAGTAGGTGGCTACTCTAACTGTAGGGTAGCCTCTCTAGCATGGTCCCGACGCTAATGTCTAACTGGAGGGCGATGCTCCTCGGCCATCGTACTTATTGAAGAAAACAAAGATAGGAGTTAGCGTCAGACAATTATAAATAATGAAAGGGAAAACTATTGGGTAAAGTATTCCAAAAAAAATTAGAGTACTGCACCTACAAGGAAAATGTATGTAACATGCACTAAACATATACATTGTATGCTAAAGTATCCACGACATACCTTCGATTATTAACATTGTATGGGCATGATGGCCTATAGTGGTCAGTTGTCTTGCATAGACTGCAGGTTCTACTATTGCTAGCTCTATTTTCATCCATTATATTTTTAAACCTGCTAGTATGAGGCCAACCTGACCTTCTATGAAAATTGGGTGGCTGCAATGCTATTAATCCATGCTCTGCACTGAAAGATGGCCAATCAAAATGGTCAAGCAATGTGTATAACTCATTTATGTATGTGAGCTTATACAGATACAACATATAGTACTGTGCAACACATGTAAGATGGTTCAATATTCTAAATCCCAGTGCAGCAACAACATGTGGGCATGGCCAATGATGTATGATCGTTTTGTTACAACTGTAATTACATAGGTTATTATCTAGCAAATCAACTCTAAATGATCGGCTTGACCTATAAAATACCTGCATCTCCCAGGGGTTGATGTTCACGAGTTTAGGGAAATGTATGGCTTCCCTTTCAGTACGTTGTAATATTGTGGATACTCTTTGAGTGAAAATAGATAAGTTGGCCACAATAATCTCATAATTCTTTATTTCAATTCCAGTAAAGTGTTGTGCCGCAAAACCTTAACTGAAAAATTTTGACCTCCCGCATAACTTGAACTGAATTGTTCATCGATACTTAGTTCGTCTTCATAGAAAAGGATCAGCGAAATAAATTCTCTACTTATTCTTGTAAAATAAATTACATAAATTATAAGAAATTTAAATCAATCGACGCATTATATAGATGTCGTCATCTAACATGACTACAACTAACATGGCTCTAAGCTTATAGGCCAACTGCAATAACTCAAACCCAACTCATACCTTTCAAAATTATGTTGATCACCCTAAATAATATTATACTCGACATCTTATCACATGAATTACAACGCTAACACAAACATACAAATTAAACCCAACTATAAAATTATAACCATACAACTCTAATCTCTAGCACACATACTTTATTAATTTATAAATAGAAAGAAATAGGCATTTATCGTGTGTTGACGAAGAACGACGGAAATGTGTGCAAAAAATGGTAGAATCCACCACAGAAAACTTCCTCGAACAAAATGAAGCCGTCAGAATCGTCGCTGGAAGCTAATGTTGGCTTCCAACGGCTGCTAGATGGAGAGGGAAGTCGTCAAACATCGTGGATGCGGCTATCGGGAAGAAAATGAGCTGCTTTTGGCTAGAATGAGAAGACAACACAATGTCGACGGTTGGAGCAATGCCGACGGCTGCCGAGAAGCTTGGAGACGAAGAGGGCCGTACTCGGAAGGGGAAAACCAGTCGGCGGCACTCGTGGAGGCAGCGGATGCTCGGGTCGAAAGCGTCGGGGCGAAGATCAAAGGAATATAGAAGGAAATAGGGCAAATCGGTCCAATCGGCCCAATTTTAATCCCTCCACTAGTCGCCCACTAAGTGGGCGACTGGCTTCACAACACCATGACAACTTCACTCCACGTCAATTCCGACGTGGCTACCTAGTCCCCCACTAAGTGAGCGACTATATCTATTTCTAAATTTTTTTAATAGTACTTAATTTCTAATTACGTTTCTAATGATACTTAATTTAAAAAAATTGCCTAAGATTTGATGAGCTCGCCACGTAAGATAGTGAGTTCCTTATCAGAAGATGCACTTGTTTTTTACTAGATTTCTTAGTAATTAGATAAGTTGTAATTTGGCCTGAGCTGAGCTCTATAACAGGTTAAATGATCTAAGTAATCTTGGGTTATATAATTTTTTTTTAAATTCATTTAAATCAATTGAATTTGAAATACACCACATAAAATATTTGTTTTTGCATGTAACCCAATGCGAAGCCCCACTATGCTCTTCACTTGATATTTGCTCATCATAATCATAAAACTCATAATGTACTTATGGCCTTGTAGCTATCGATGATCCCATGACCACCACATTCGCATGCGACCCCTTCCATGTGACTTTGGCATCACCTATTGTGCAACCCTACTTCATATTTAACCCTTCTACAATTCCATTGTTTCTCTTCATTATCAGTAAACCATTGACTAGTTTGCCAATACTTTGCACTACCCATTAAAAATAGAAGAAAAAAAATATTTTAATTCAATTTACAACTATTTGAATGCCAAAAAGTAATATCATGACAACAAAATAATAAGAATATTTCAAATATATTGAGTTTATTTATATTATATTTAAAATATACCTAAATTTTAAATATCAGCAACCATATAACTTATAAGAAAATGTGAAATAAAGGAATGTGTGGGTGAAGCAATTCGATGAGACTCTTCAAATGTCCCCTATTGAAGCATGTGAATATTCATTAAAACTTCTATTTTATTGATTTAGGATTCATTTAATGCAATCGCTTGAAGGTAGTATGAAGTTGCTGTAAGAAGTAGTCGTAAAGTTGTTATTGCTTAATTTGTGATTCTGTTTGAAAAGCTTAATAAAAAATCTGATGTGCTGCAGCTTTTTATACATAAAAGATAGAAATATCTTTATATGCATAACAACATGAAACAAAATGAAAAAGATAAAGTTTTAGATATTTCTAGATGATTATAAGTCCACTAATTTACATTAAGAGTTTATACATCACCTATATTAAACAATATCAATATTAAAATCATGACAACAACAATTAATATGATCAAAATATTAAGATTGTTATCCACTTAATCAAGCCTTTTAAAAAAAAATTCTTCAATACTATCCTCATATATAATTTATATTCTTTCCAAATAATAGCTTTTAATTCACTCTTGGTAGATTTTAACTTCTAAATCAAGACAAAACATTCTTAAGAAGAAGATCAAAATTATAAAATTAAGATTAATAGCTCTTACATTGAAATATATAATTAATGCTTGAAGAGTTAAAAGCTGCAAGAAATAATCAAATCAATGAAGAGATAAAACATTATAGTGAGATAAAGGTAAATTTTATATCCATAAAACATTACTCAAAGCTCTATCAAAAATCAATTTATAAATAGATCAAACATCAAAAGAGAGAATGACCTATTTCCGTCCTACAAAAATGGCTAATAGTCGGACAAAACCTATTAGCTCTTAACTAAACCACGCCGACGTGCATCGACAGCCTCTTGCTCGCCATAAAATTGCCTGGTTTTGGGATCTACCATCGGAGGAATAGAAAAACCTTTGGCCATTTTTGCTAGCATTCGTTGTAGCTCCTCCACCATGCAAACCGAAGAATAAAATAAAAGGTGCATGATGGAAGAGTATGATGTAGGCCAGCAGTTGCTCATAGAGATTGAGGGTTCCGAAGGCTACAGGCGAGATCGGTGGTTTCTCTTGAAGGATGCGAGATGCCGGGGAATTTCAGGGAATGACTAATTGAAACAGCCGCAGTTCCATCCCCCAGGTTGCAGTTTCACAGCGCTATGCATAAACTTCGCGAACCATGGGAGAAAATTTGAGAAACAAACACAATAGCATTGCATTTTACACCGAGACGCGGCTTGAACGCTGCTCCAAATGGGCCCTTAGTTGTTAAAAAGTTTAGGATGTATTATCAATGTAAGTATTCATTAAGTTCATGGAAAATATTTCCTTCTACTTTAAAACTTTATTTATGCATTTAAATTTAAAAATAACATATAGAATAATTTATTAATCAATAAAAATTGGCCTACATTTTAAAAAATACTGTATTCAAAATTATTCATTCATAGAGTGAACAATACTTTAAAATAGGACCAAGATCATGGGAAAATATGAGAGATTAGTTTAGAGATTTTTTTATTAATTGGAATTATAGAAGACATGATTGACTAGTTAGTGAGACAAATTATGCATCAAATTAGGGTAATAGAATAAGTAAGAAAAAAGATGTAAGAAAACTTTGATGAAAAAGATTTAACTAAAAAAAAAGCATATCATGATCTCTTATATCGCAAACCATCTTTTATGTTCATGACTGATCATTAACCTCATATATATAAGGAGGGCAAAGTCAATGACATAAAATGAGCTGTAAAAAAATAGTAAGAATAATACATAAATCATTTTAGTAGCCTTTCTTGTAATAAGATAGGTTGTTCGCTTTCTACTGGCCAAGAACTATGAATGAGTTCCAAGAAGAGAGTGTGTGGCCCTAGAGAGTTCTCCTACTGAAAAACTTGAGTGAGTTTTTGATGAGAACCATCACTAAAGAGGCAAGTACTTTGGACAATTAATAGAGATTTTCAAGAAGATTGACTTTATCAAGTGGGACTTATGGAATCACCTACGCCAATTGAATGTCTTAATGCTAAGGTTCATGTATAAATTGTTAGTATAGAAGACTTAGGATTTATTTGGATTGTTGCAATAGTATGAAAAATTAATGATAAAATTGCTGCAAAAGAAGTTATTGTCTAAAAGAGTGATAAATATTACAATTTTTTACTTCTAAAAGATCGAACCAAAATTTTCTAGCAGCTATACTTTACTTGATCAGGTTGGAAAATATAACTTTTCTATCACAGATTCTTCAAATGTGACCAAAATGTAGTTTCTAAATAACATTAAGCATATTTTCCCATCGCACGACCACCGCCTCCCCAAACACAGTCTTAATGAGTTTTCATTCATGATAAATTACCAAGTTAAAACATAATTAACATCTTATTGGACTAAGTTAATGATTTAATTCAAACTAACTTAAATAAATGTGAGTGTATTTTAATTCTTTGATCTTTGGTTATCTAGTTTGTTTCACTAAACTGAGGTGAGTAAAAATATTTTATGGACTCTAATTTAGCTTAAGGTCCCATTTGGGATTGCTGTGCAGGAGCGGCGCGACACCGACCCGTCACAGATGTGTTTGGTTGTGCACTAATTTGGGGAGCTTTGAGAATCTAGGCTGCACCTGTCGCGAAGTTGTGACTTGATATACCCTTCTGCAGTCTGCGGTCCGTGATCGAAGAGAGGTTTTTTCCTATATTGCCCATTTCTTAGTGCTAAGCATTCCACCCGTGCCCTCGATCCATCCATCCTTTACCCTATCTCGCGACTGGAACTCTCGTCTCTACCGAAGCTCGCCACGAGATAGGAAATCAAGGGATTTGGCCTTAACTCTCGTCTCTGCTCTATGGGATTTCAGCTTCCTAAACCCTCCTCTACCACTGACTTCCACTTTGCACCCTCTTCTTTATTGTTTGCGAAGGTAACTCTCAGCTTTCCTATCTCGTCCCTTCGCGAGTGTTAGTTTTGGTAGATCCGTAATGCATTGTCAGTTTCTCCAATATCATCCCTCGGTTATGAGTGGTTGGCTTGGTGCCTTGTGCAGTTATCTGTGGTGGCTGGATGGTTGTCACATTGCAGGTTTATGGAATAATTGGCCCTTCCTTGCTACTATCTGGGTTTTTCTTGCTAGTTTTGGTGGTTTGGTTGGCTTGTTGGTCTGTCCCCGTGTGCTGTTATCCATGGTGGCTGAAGTTTCTTATGCTGGGTTATTTTTTTAATCTTGTGGCTGGGTTGTTTGTGCTATTGGTTCGGGTGGTTTGGTTGGTTTGTTGGGTTGTCTCCTTCTGCTATTAGCCATGGTGGCTCTAGTTCTTTGTGCAGTGTTGTTTTTTTAACCTTGTGGCTGGGTTATTTGTGTTGCTGGTTTGGGTTATTTTGTTGGCTTGTTGGCTTGTCTCCTTCTGCTGTTTATGGTGGCTCTAGTTCCTTATGTTGGGTTGTTTTTTTAACCTTTGGATGGGTTGTTTGTGCTGCTTGTTTAGGTGATTTGGTTGGTTTGTTAGATTGTTTCATTGTGTTGTTATCCATTGTGGCTCCATTTTCTTGTGCTGGGTTATTTTTTTACCGTGGCTGGGTTGTTCTTGTTGGTTTTGGGTTGTTGAGCTGCTGCCTTGTGCTTATATATGTGGTTGGGTGGTTCTTATAGTGTAGGTTTTGAAATAAGTGGTTTGCTCTTCCTTGATGCTATCTGTATCTGTGGTGGTTGTTGGTTGTTACATTGCAAGTTGACCTTCCTTCTAATCTATTGGTGGCAAGCTTGTTTTTTGTTTATGTTGTTGGTTTGGGTGGGTTGGTTGGCTTGTTGGCCTGTTTCCTTGTGTTATTAGCTATGGTGGCTCCGGTTCCCTGTGTTGGTTTTTTTCTTTAACCTTTGCCTGGTTGTTCTCGCTGGTTTGGTTGGCTTGTTGGCATGATTCCTTGTGCTATTATCTGTGGTGGCTGGGTGGTTGTTACAATGCATGTTTTGGTCTCATTGGTTTGCTCTTCCTTGTTATTTTTTGTGGTGGCTATTTGATTGCAGGTTTACTTAGCACGTAATGAAATGGCTATGACGACATTGATGTTTTTCTTTCTATCAGTAAGTGTGGTAGCATTTTATGTGATTGTAACCCTTCTTTTAGAAGTTTGGATGCTCACATATATTGCTGCTCCTTCGAATGGATTCTGATTGAGCCTAAGCCGTCCTTATTTTTCTTTAACGCATCTTTCTACACTTGCTTATGTATTTTTTGAGCTTCTTGCAAGTATGTGTATAGGGTGGAACCTTGCAGTGGTTATGTGCTTTTCTCAAGAAGGGACTATTACCTTTCTACTAATTTTTACTTTACTTTTTCCTGTAATCTATTCTTGTCTTAGTTAGGGAAATTTCTTCAATAGGTTTATTGTAGTTCTTGGGAGCATTAGCTTAGAGATTTTTTTTCCTACAAAGACTATGTATCTTTTATTTATGTTAATAAAATTTCTATCATTTTTCTAGGAAATAATTTCCTTATGTTGTTTAATTTCCATTTTTAAATATTCTACATTGTCACCCATCCTCATATTAATAATTTTATTGTTTATACACATTTTTTTATTAGGGAATATGAGTTCAAGGATCTCTACTGAGTTTAGAGCTGTGTATTGCAACTATAGTTTGCAATGTTATGCAGTCACTTCACGTAGGAAAGGAAATTATAGGATGAGATTTTTAGTCAGAAATAGAGCGAAGATGATTGCTATTTAAGTTGATGAATCTGATACATATGAGAAGAGGATATCAATGAAAAAAATTATTTTAAAAATATTTGATCAACATGATAGTAAGCTTAATATTTTGATCGTATTAGTTGTTGTACTTATAATTTTAATTTTACCATTATTTATTAAGTAATATTATTTATTAAGTGATGTATAATCTGCTAATATAAGTTAGTTGACTTATGATTATATATGAGCATAACTTATTTTATTTTTTTCATTCTGTTTATAATTACTCAACTCATATGCTCATAGGGTCATTTTAGTCATTTCTACATAACAGTAAGAAATTTTCCAAACAAATATCAAATAGATAACACACTCTTTTTCAACTTCTTTATTTCATAGTTGTTTCAAAAAAGCTACAATTTTTTCAAAGGAACCCTAAGTTATTTGACACACAAAATCATGCTTTTCGTTTCAAAAAGCTACTGAGGGCGTGTTTGGGGAGCAACGTTTTCCAAAAATTACAACCATTTCGTGACTTGAGGGCGGGAGCGAGGTTCGCAAAGTGTTCCACAATTTGATTAGTGTTTTTACCATACTACCCATACTACTTTTCTAAAATTACCCCCAAAACTCGAAATGGGCTACGCTAGTCCGATTTGAGTATTCTCTCGGTGAATGAAACCTCCACTGTGGTTTATTTATATAAACATCAGGGTGAAATTTGCAAATCGACGACATCATCCATCATTGTAAGAATACTTGAAAGGTAATCTATTTGTTGGCAATCTCCTGAATGTCTAACACATTTTGTTTTTGCTTGATCTCCTCCATTTTTCCCTTTCAAATGTTAAAATGGCCGATCTTTGCTGTTTTTTCAATTCCACTTGAATATATAATTGATACATCCTCGGAAAATTAATCGATCAAAGCGAATCTCAAGGCATTTTCGAAATGCTTGATCTAATCACCGATTTCGGCTACAAATTGGCGACCGTCGATGAGAGGCGAACATCATCGCATAAGTACGTCGATCGAGCTGATCGCTATCGGGGCATGAAAATGGATCGATTGCAAATGGTCATAGCGACATGTCGGTGCTTCAAGGCGAATCCAAGAATCAAGATCACCCAATTAGACATCATTAAGGCACGGATCATCAAAATACACCGTCGATCGGGATCGCCGGGCCGTCAGATGGGAGTGGTTGGAGTTTTCCACGAATTTACAAGGCACTCCCTCTATAAATAGAGCCTCATTCTCACCTTAGAGGCCAGGGTCGATTGGAAGGAGCTCGAGAACCACCAGTCGACCTTGGCCTTGACGATCCCATCGTGCCACCAGGTGGTGCGAAGATCGAGAGCTCACCCTTGAGATCGCCCAGGACTAGAAAAGACCGGTTCTTTGCTCTTTTCTCCACGAGGTTGCTCCCGAAGATCCGTTCTGCTTTTTGGAAACTTCTCCTTGGGTTGGAGTTGAGATATTGTATTTTCTACACTCGAATATTGTTTCCGCCTGTAAACACCTTCTTCTCAACTAAGCGGACACTATCTTTTGAACACATAGTGAAAGTTCTCTGAGGCCCGTGGTTTTCCATAGCGGGTTTTCCATTATAACCCCCTGTTCATATCCCACCTTGTGTGTTGGATAATTTTTGGGCTACGACGAAGATCTCGCATCTACCGGAATAAAATTCTCTAGCACGGTTTGGCGCCGTCTGTGGGAACAACAGTTCCCCCATTGCTATATCTCCACTATGGTTGGTAAACGGGGTTTGCGCTCCAACGCTCCTCATTCTCAGGATCAAGGACGCCAAGTCTCCAACACTTCTCTACATAGACTTACGTCCCCGGTGAGGGTCAGCCCCTCTTTGGAAGATCGCGTTCAAGGATGGAGGATTCCCGAGCGAAATTCTTGACTCTGAGAGGGGCCAAAAGCGTTCCAACACTGGAAGAGCCACGAGTTCCTCTCGGCATAATCCAGTTTTCTTCACGAGAATGATTGCAGGAATGCGGATCAACAAGTAGAGAACCCTTGGCACCACATCCAGATCTTTGAACTTACGGATGCAGTTCTACTCACCCCACCGAATGGCTCGACCTCAGGTGAAACTCCACGTCACCTTATGCGATGAACTACGGCGGTGCGGAAGAGTTCCGACAATGTGATCATTCTCTCCTTCGCCTCTTCCAAAACTTCGTCCTTCGAGATCATCTCATGACCCATTCGCGAGATTCAAGCTTCCGGCATGGACCCTTACGATGGCGTCCGTGAGCATATCGATCACTTTCGATCATGCACATTCGTGCAAATGACTCGTCTTGTGTCGTATTCCGGCCGACTCTCAAAGGGAGCTCGCGGTTCTATTCACTGCTAAGGGTCCGTCAGATCATTTGGAGAGCTTCGATTTTTTGTAGAGCAGTTCACGGCGAACAAGAGAATCATCGATTCATCACATCTCTCGGAATCCGAGCGATGGAGAGTCCCTCAAAGAATACTTCCAGGTTCTCCTCACGAAGCCAGTCTGAGGGTAGATCGAACTTTTGAGGCGTGCTTCTGGAGGACTCCGCGGATACTTATTCATTCATCTGGAGGTCCATTCCTATGCTGGTCCACGAATAGAGACAAATCTCGGCGAAGCTATCGGTGCTCATCGGCAGGTTTGAACCACCAAGCGGCAAAGCGGAAGAAGGTTCCCAGATGATGTTCAAACATCTCTGAGAAAAGAAGAGAGGCGACAACCTCCCCAAAACCTCCTCGTCGACCTCGGATGACTCGACCAGAGGAAATATCGACTCTCAACCGTCATGCGCGAACATCCTCTTTGACCGGGAAGAGGATGGTGTCAAGTGGCGCGACCTTTAAAGAATTGGAAATCAGAGAAATTACGCCACTTTCACCCGGTAGGGGCACACCGAAGAGTGCCACCAATGAAGGAGGAGATTGAAAGACTAATACGTCGGTATCTAGGCCGTTTATACAAAACCAACCGCAAATGAAATCTTTGAGGCAACCATCAGGAAGCATGGCCGGAGATAAAACAATTGCGGGAGGGCGGTGTTATCAGCCAAATATTCATTGCCACCCTTCAAGAGCGAGCGAAGAAGTCTCGGGTTGACCATTCTATCACCTTTGATGATTTAGATCTAGAGGGCTTAGCATCCCACATCAAGATCCCCTTGTCATCGGTCGGGGTCGGTGATCCATGCTTCAATATTAAAGGATATTGATCGACAATGGGAGTTCGGTTGATGTTCTTTTTTACTCCACTTTCCTAGCATGGGTATAGAAAGAGAAGCTTCAACCAGCGGTCCTTGTATGGATTTGATAATCGATATTAGTGGAAGGGACAATCGTCTTCCTTGGAGAATTTCCCGAGCAACCCACTTGATACAATTTGTAGTCAGTGCAGTCAATGCAATATTTGGGAGACCTCTCCGGTCTATATTGGCGCGGTCACATCACCTCACCTCAAGATGAAATTCCACCGGTGGCATCGGCATGGTAAGTGGGAATCAGCGATAACACAAGCGTATATCAAGCAAAGACCATTTACGTCGGTAACCCTCAACATCGAGAACCCCTGAGATGAGGATGCCTCGAAAGGGCTTCTCCGGTTGAAGATGTAATTTGTCTTCCTATCTCGAAGTTGATCCATCGCGAAAGGTGAAGGTGGGATCGTTCTTTGCTCATCGGTCGAGAATCGTAGATTTTACGCGTAAAATCAAGATATCTTTGCACGGGCGCATATGATATTACGGGCATTGACCGGGAAGTCATTACTCCTCAAAGTTGACTCAACCTACAAGCGGTGATACGAGAAGAAAAGAACCTTACGAGCGATTGCGGTCATAGAACAAGAAATCACCAAACTTACGGAAGTCAAATTCATTCGAAGTCTACTACCCCACGGTTGGCTAACGTAGTGTTAGTCAAGAAGAATCAGTTCACGGAGAATGTGCCGACCTTAATGTCGTGCATGCCCAAAGATAGCTTCCCCTTCCTCGTATCGACCAACTAGTTGATGCATCATCGAATCGCGAGCTTCATGGATGCCTATTACAATCAAATCGGGATGAACAAAAGATGAGGAAGCAACATCCTTCCAAAGCGGATAAGGGACTATCTTTTCTATCGGTCATGCCATTGGACTAAAAATCTTTGGAGCAACATATCAGCGCTTATGAATAAGATCTTCAAGGATCTTATAGGGCACAATATGGAGGTGTATGTTGATATCTTTGGTGAAGAGCTTGGAAATATCACGCATATTTACGATGCACTGCTTTGACATTCTTCGACACTACAAGATGCTCAACCCAAGTGCATTTTTGGAGTTTCCTGAAATTCCTAGGCTTCATGGTCACTTTGTGGGATAGAGGCCCCGAAGATAAAAGCACTCAAGGACATGTCACCTCAGAACGATCAAAGTCCAACGTTTGGCGGAAGGATTGCGACTTTATCACGATTCTTGGCGGAGATAAGTATCTACCATTCTTCAAAATCTTAAGGGTGCAGGAAATGGATTCCGATTGACGGGGAATGTCGGTGCTTTTGAGCAACTTGTCTATTTAGCTTCCCTCTATTATCAAAGCCTATCCAAGGAGAGAAGGCGGTATCTTCTTGTTTCTTCTCGTACGTAAGCTCCGTCGTCTGAGGAGAATTCATTACAACGACATTTATTATGTCGACAAAATTCTTTCGATCAGAAGGGCTATCCACTAGCAGATAACGGCGTTGGCCTAGTGCATTACGCACGAAAATTGCGACGTACTTTGCCCACATTATCAGCGTCTACACTCATCTTCCATTAAGAACTATTACGCAAAAGCGATGTATCTGGAAGGTTGATGAAGTGGTCGAGCTTGGAGAGTTTGACATCCATTTTCTTCCGTCGATATAAACTCACAAGTGCTCGGACTTCGTTGTAGAATGTACCATCCCATCACCACACGACAGATCATTCATCACTCCATGACAAATCAATGGACATTATATGTTGATGGAGCTTAGTGCCAGGTGCGGGAGGCGAGGAATTTTGCTTATCTCCCAAGTAAAATAACTTTAGAGTACGGGCCGACTAAAGTTCCCGACCACCAATAATGTCGATGCAGGCCTCGTAGCGGGACTAAGGCTTCATTGGCTGTGAGGTCAGAACTTAGCCATCTACGGACTCACGGCCTCCAGTTGAAGGAGACTTGATACCGTCATCCGACTTGCTCGGTCTTCTTTTGGCAAAGTCACTTCTTGCAGTCAGACCCATCGATAACTCATATTCTAAGGGAGCGAACACGCGGCGGATGCCCTCTCAAGTTAGCCACAACAACGGCGGAGATCTTTTCAAGAGAAAATACATAGAGGACATCCACTTTCCCGGTATTCAAGGCCCTTGGGTGATACAATCTCGGAGGACCCAAAAGAATCTTCATGGATTGACCCGATCATGTCCTTTCTTCAAAGCGGGGCCTTGCCAGACCACCGATGCTATCCATCTCAGGCGTAGAAAGCGAACTTCACCATAATCGGTGATGAACTTTACAAGCGGTCCTTCTTGGGCCCTACTTAAAGTGTCTACCACCACCTTGAGGCTAACTATGCAATGCGAGAGGTTCATTCAATTTGTGGTGAACATTTGGGAGGAAAAGCCCTCGCCCTCAAAATCATGAGGCAAGATTTTCTTGGCCTACAATGAAGAAGGCATTGGAGTTTGTAAAGAAGTGTAACAAGTGTCGGTTACATTCCAATCTCACTCATACACCATCTCAGAACTCACCACAATCAGGCAGTGGCCCTTTGCTCAATGGGGATCGATATAATGGGACCCTTTCCCATTGCCACTAGGCAACGAAAATTCATAATCTTGGCCGTTGATTACTTCACGAAGTGGGTGGAAGGCTGACGGCCAAAATCACCAAACAAATGCCAAACAATTTGTGCGGAAAAATATTATTTGTCGTTTGATTAAAATCATCACCGAGATAATGGACGCAGTTCACGGAAAGACATTCACATCTTTCGCCGGTCGTATCCAGTTAATCCACACGGTATCCCATCCCACACGGGCAAATGGGCGACCAGTCACCAATGGGACAATACTAAAGGGCTAAAGACACGGCCCAACCATGCGGGGCAATGGGCGAAGACTATCCAATGTTCTTTGGGCTTACCACTACATCAAGGACCCTCGGAGAAACGCCTGATCGTGTTTTGGGCGAGGCTTATTCCGGTCATGGTCCCGACCTAGAACCCATAACTTTGATCGACGGCGACGATAAGCTTGATTCCATCCGGATCTCTCACGCAGAGACCGACATGTCGGACTCAGAATGGCTTCTATCGACAAGGATTGCTCGAGGTTTCAACCGAAGGGTAAAGCCGACCAATATCTGTTGGGGACTAAGTCTCACTCGCCAGAAAAGGCTCACAAATATAACAAACTCTCACCCGGGGAAGGCTGCATGTGGTGGTGTCCAAAATCAAGCCCGCACGCTCTTAAGGATAGTACGGGAAGACTCTCCCACGCACTGAATGCTACAAACCTCCGTAAGTACTACCGACGACGCCTTTTTTATTCTAGTTAATGCGGAAAACATTATCATCGTATGTTTGTATTGCAATTGTTGTTATCGAATTAAACATTTATCGATACTCTTTGTCATACTTATTGTCCAACCTTGGCATCAAGTTGTTTGATTTATGTTTCTATCTATGTTAAAGTTCTCATACTTATTGTGACTTTTCTCGCTTATGCTTGCATTTTAAAACACCCAAGAGATACGCAACTATTATTGTATCTCATTCAGGGTAAGATCGATCCCCAGGGAATTCGATCTGATCTTCCTATACAGGTTAACATCGTAAGTAACGCCTCGATAAACAACCTCGATAAGTTGGCAATCCTCTATAGACTGCCTACAACTTTCTCCATAACAGGTTAACATCATCGAGTAAACGCTCCGATACACAACCCAGGATAGGTCAAAAATCCTCAGCGGATTCAATTCGAGATCTTCCTATACAGGTTAACATCGCCGAGTAACGCCTCGATAAACAACCTTGGATAAGTTGGCAATCCTCTATATATCCGCTACAACTTTCTCCATAACAAAGTTAACATCATCGAAAACGCCCGATACACAACCTAGATAGATCGAGAGGTCCTTAGTGGACTTCCACCACCTCTTCCATACGCACCATCGGTAACACCCTGACAAACAACCTCGGATAGGTCAAAAATCCTCAGCGGATTCAATTCGAGATCTTCCTATACAGGTTAACATCGTCGAGTAACGCTCTGATAAACAACCTTGGATAAGTTGGCAATCCTCTATAGACTGCCTACAACTTTCTCCATAACAGGTTAACATCATCGAGTAAACGCTCCGATACACAACCTAGGATAGATCGAGAGGTTCTGAGAGAACCTCTATAAATATATTCCGTGCAAGTTTGTCATCAAGTAACGCTCTGGTAATGATCTTAGAATAGATCGAATTACCCTAAAGGGATTCCCGATGATCTCTTCTACGCGAATCTTTATCATCGAGTACGCTTTGACACACAACTCCGGAAATATTCACAAACAATTTTGTGGATTATTAATACTCGCAACAAGTACAATCAACCGTAAATAATATACAACACTAAATGCCAACATAAAGGAACTACAACTACACAGCCTTGATGGTCTCATCAGATGATGAAGAACTATCGAGTCATCCTCGCTAGAAGGGTCTGGGAAGCAAGCTAGAGAAAGGACCTCAACACTGCCTCCATGAGCACGCCAAGTGTCCCCTTCAAGAAACCTCGATGAAGCCTTCATCAACACACCGCTCCAAAGCCTTCACCTCTACATCATACACGCTTCGCCTCCGCCTCAACGTGATCCTCAGATGATACTCTTGAAGGTCGCCGAAGTTCTTGAAGTCCTCCACGCGTGATCCGCTCCCCGCTTCTACCCGAGATAAGGCGCCTCTTTCTCGAAAGGCGAGCGTAACTCGGTTCTTTTGCCTCAAGACTGAAACCTTCTTAAAAGATCTTCGTGATCCTTTCATGAGCAACCAACCTCGTTTCTAGCCTCCACTAATTCATCATCCCAGTCCGCTCAACTTCGACAAAAGAAAGAGAAGTCGCTGAGTCGCCAACTCGGTCCCCGCACTCATCAAGTTGATTCTCCAACACGGACATCTCTTTACTTTCTCCACATACCGCTTTTATATTCACCATGGAGAAACTTGACCTTCACGAACTCAATTCCATATTCAAGACAATGTTCATTTTGAAGTCAAGTTCTTGCTTCTTCAAGATTCAAATAAGAAAATTACGTTAAACACCAGAAAATGGGAAATAAAAGATGATGAACGCAAGAAGGATTGTTACCAGCTTCAAGATGTCGACGACTCAGAATGATTCAACACGCCCCGTGAATGAAGATCCTTGGGACGACACTGGCCCGACTCTTTTCGGGTATTTGATATCACCATCACCTCTTCGCTCCTTTTCCTCTTCTCTATTGGAGACGGGTCCTTCACTGGAAGAAGCCGAGGACGCTGGGAGATCTACTGGAAACCTCTTTGTTGCTTTCAACGAATGCATAAGACCGCCGATGAATAGAAAGCTCACCGAACAAAGATTCCTCCCGCACAAATCCGATATATCAATCTCAAATCAAGATCTTCAATATTCTGAATTTCTCCGCAGATATCTTCATCACCAACTCAGGGAATGGGTAAATCTCTGCCTTTCCCCATTTCTCGAAGACCCCACCATTCTTCACAAAAAAGAATCGCTTGCCCAATCTTGGGAGATCCTTCGTCCGAGGTCAAGTACCGACTCGCAGTGATACTGACCATGTGCATCGCAGTAAACTTGCACATCCGCGGTAATCAAGAGTCGTCGCGTCGCAAAAGACTATAAGTCCCATCACGATCGCCATTGCCCCGAAAACTGGAAATGCAAACCTCGATGTCGACAAAATGATATCATCTTGGGATGGGAAACCGCAATCCCGCCCAAACTCATCTCGTAAGTGGTGAAATACCCAAGAGATTGGGCTCTATCAGACTTCTTCGGACACTTAAGAACCAAATCATTCGAAAAATAATATTTTTCCAAGCACGATCAATGTGTCTCCGTGATCAACCACTCACAATCTTCACCCTCCCATTTTTAGAAGGTTCCCTGCCGCCTCCACAAGGGTCTGCGGTCTCTTTCAAAAGATTCTCACCCATCTACAAACACCCAACCTGTATGATCGAGATGATTATTCCAAGAAGAGTGCCCAAACTCCCACCAGGGGGAGGGCTATGCACTCTAGCTTGGTGGAGATGAGGTGATAGAGGTTGATCCAAGAAGAGTGCCCAAACTCCCACCTGGGGAGGCTATGCACTGGCTGTGGAGATGAGGAGGAGAAGAGGTTGATCCAAGAAGAGTGCCCAAACTCACCGTGGGAGGGCTATGCACTGCTGGGTGAGGTTGATCCAAGAAGAGTGCCCAAACTCCCACGAGGGGAGGGCTATGCACCTAGCTCGAGGAGAGATCCAAGAAGAGTGCCCAAACTCCCACCGGGAGGGGCTATGCACTCAGCTCTGGGGTGAGGTGGATCCAAAAAGAGTGCCCAAACTCCCACTGGGGAGGGCTATGCACTCTAAGAGGAGAAGAGGAGATGAGAAAGGTGTGCCTTCTCCTTAGCCCTGGGGTTTTATAGACCCTATAGGGCAAAGCGCAAAACCGCCTAAACCCTAAAACCGCTCAAAACCGCTCAAAATCATTATTCGCCCGGAACGCCTCCACTGCTTACCACAGGCCATGTCATGAATCGCTGATCCACGGTCGCGACTGCCCAGCGCTCGTAAGAAACTGGCTGACCATGTCGCACCGCTGGCCATGGGTCGAATCAGCCACCGCTGGTCAGAATCTGGCCGCTGGGCGCCGCCGACCACTCGCAGAACCGCTCGGCCACCCGTCATGGCCAGCTCAAGGCTTGACCTTCGACTACCGCTATCTCGCGACTCTGCGCTCAGCTCATTACGCTTCTGAAGCGCCCGCTGTCCATGGTATGCTGCGGGAAGGCTCAGCGGCCATGGCCAGCATACAAGGCGCTGGCCTACCATGATCGCCGCTGAAGCTCTGTTTGCACCGGATGGATCCAGAACCTCAATCTCGCACCCGCATACCTACACGCATTTGCCCCGCAACAGCCTTCCCGAAGTTATAATCTTGTACTTATGAAGATTTGTTCTCTCAAAATGCGCAGTTGATGGACTCTCAAATTTCATTGAAGAATTTGCTATTTTCAAGATTTGACATATATTTTGGATGATCGAGATAATGTCACCCAAAAATAGAAGATACATCCGAAAATTAATCGATCAAGCACGAATCTCAAGGCATGAAATGCTTCGATTTAATCACCGATTTCATTTACAAATAAACCGACTGCCTCGATGAGACTAACATAGAACATCAAGCATACGATCCGAAGCTCGAATCGACTCGGATCAAGCTATCGGCATGAAAATGGATCGATCCAAATGGTCACCAAATCGACATATTTATAATCGATCGAGCCGTCAAGACGAATCCAACGAATCCAAGATCACCCAATTCGACATCATTAAGGCACCCGGATCATCAAAATACACCCCGATCGGGGATCGACGGGCCGTCCGATGGGAGTGGTTGGAGTTTTCCAATTTACAAGGCCGCCACTCCCAAAAAATCTATAAATAGAGCCTCATTCTCACCTTAGGGACCAAATCGATTGAAGACTAGAGCTCGAGAACCACCCGAGACCGCATCTATCACTCACCGCACCCACCAAGAGTGTCAAGATCGAGCTCGCCTTAGGAGATCGCCCCTGAGGACTAGAAAAGACCTTTTCTCCTCAAGATCAAGAGGTTGCTCCTAAGATCCGCTCGCCGCTTTTGGGAAACTTCTCCTTGGGTTGGAGTTGACCATATTGTATTTTTTCTACACTCAAATATTGTTTCGCTCAGAAACACCTTCTTCTCCAACTAACGAGAAGCAAGGACTCAGATCTTTGAACACATAGTGAAAGTTCACAGATCGGCAAGGCCGTGGTTTTTTCCTTAACGGGTTTTCCAATGATAACCCGTGTTCATATCCCCGCTTGTGTGTTGGATAATTTTGAATAAGATCTCGATCTACCTAATAAAATTCTCTAGCACGCAACAATAATGTAAATCTACGAGTTTATTTTACCTACTAACTTCTAAGTGTCTCAATGAAAAAAAAGGCATAGAAATGTTTTGAATGTTTTTCACTTCAAAATTTCAAAGTAAACTAACAAATAAAAATGAATGATTTTTATAGAAAAATATTGATAAAAAGATTTCCAACGTAGTTCAGATGACAAACTTTAATTATTAGTAGACTGCAAGTATTAGATCTATTCCTCTTTTGACTTCTTAAACTCAGGCAAGGGATTTATAGTAGAAAGGAATGATTCAAGTGATTGTAGTTTAATAACAAGGAAAAGCAAGAAAGATAAATGTAGAAACTATAAGGTTTAAAGTCAAACAATTAATGAAGGAAACCATCCAGATATTTTATTTGGACATCATATATATGGAGTTGGTTCGATCAAATTAGATTCACAAGTCCAACAATTAATATGAGTTGATTCGATCGACTTAGATTTAATTATAATTTATTCAAATGTAGACTTGACTTATTAATCAACTCATTTATTTCAATTAAAGTCTAAACATATTCTATTTTTTTATGGATTTTAATATTCATTCATATTTTTCATCTTGCATCTTACTCCTATATTGATGTTTAGAAATTGTAGGTTTTTTTTACATTTACACCTTATTAGTAACCTAAATAAAGTTTTGGGGTCTGTTTTTGGGACCCTAGTGCCAATAGACAGAAGTTATTCTAGTTTGAGTCCTTGTATCAATTAATATTGTTGGTGTTATGATTTTTTTTTTTTGCATAGCTTTATGAGCTCAATTATTTATATTTATTGCATTTACAAAAGTTTGTAATCATCAAATGTTATATATCTAGTGATTACTTAAAATGTTGTATAGCTTGAAAGATGGGAAAACCAAAGATTGTGGTTTATCAGGCACATGGGAGAGGGATATCAACATTATTTTTTGTGATTTGTGTCTAATAAAGGTTGAATTAGACAACAGACTAAACAACTCATGTCAATAAAGAAGACTGGCAGAGCATGACGAAAAAATTTTAGAAGAAAACAGAAAGAGAGTACGATAATATACAATTGAAGAACAAGTGGGATCAACTTAAAAAAGATTGAAAACTGTGAAAGAAATTAAAGCGAGGAGCCACCATATTAGGTTGGGATCCAACTAAAATAATAGATATATGAGATGATTTGTGGAGGAAAAACTATCAACAAGTAAAAAAAGATGGTATATTTTCACTTTTATATCAAAAGGCGTTGTAATCAGTTGTGTATATTTTCACTCTATATCCAACAATATCATTTTCAAACGTAAGTTGTCCTAAACGCAAAAAAACTTGGGTATTATGGCATAGATCCTGAGCTAGAAGATAAGTTCAATATGATGTTTAGCGATGTCATAGCCACTAGTTTTAATATTTGGGCTACAACCTAGGACACTCCTCAAAATTTGGATAAATATGCACATTCTAACGAAGTACATGAGGAATTAGTGTGTGAAGTGTAAGAACATGTTGAATCTAGTCAATCCAAGTGCTAAATACTATAGAGCTAATAACCTAAAAAAAGAAGGGTGATGCCACATATTTAAGAGAATAGATTTCAGAATTAGTTATAACCCATGCTACTATGATGTCGAGTGTCCACATAATACACACTTATCCATCGATGTCAGAAGCCATTAAGATATTTGATTGCACTCCTTAAATTTTCAAAGACATGCGATTGCATCTATTTTCTATGAAACTCTTTGAAAGTTCAACTAAATGGGAGGCTTTTATGGTAATGGTGTTAGAACGAAAGGTTCATTACCTTTGTTAATTTTTTAACAATCAATCTATATGAACATTGTGTAATAATTAGTTTAATTTTGATTGTTGGATCTTTAAAAACATCTGCTTTTGTTTGAGTTGTTTTATTACTATTTTATATTATTTTGTTTAAGGTTTGTTGTTTACTATTCAAGCCATGTTCTCATTTCCTAGAACATCTACTATTCTTTATTTCATAACTTTTTTTAGCTTTTAAGTTTATATATGTGAATCTTTACCTTGTTCTGTTCAAATATAGAATATTGATGGAGCTAATAAATAAAGATGGTATATTGGAGATGGCACAATGCACAACAATTTTGGAAATGATGATATCTCTCATCAATGAGCACTATGAGTTTAAATCTCATGCATGACATCCTTTTTTATAGGTGACAAATAGATCGATGAGCTTTTTGAAGGACATCCACATAGATTCAATAAAATTTTTCAAATGTCATAATCAATTTTTTGTGATCTACTACATGAGTTGCATACTTTCTATAATCTTCATGGATTTTTCAGAATTGCACCAAGGAAAGTATTGGCTATTATTTTGTATATTCTGACGCATAATGAATCCACACGTGCAACTTCTGAATGGTTCTAACATTTAACAGAGATTATTAGCATATACTTCTCTATTAATATGAATGCATTAGTAAAATTATCATCAAATATTATCAAGCCAACTAATCATACTTTTAAGAGTACGTGAAGAAAAATATGCAATAATATTTGGTATATGGCTTTCTTTAAGGTACTCATATATGAATCACATTATATGAAATATTTTACTTAATCAAGTAAATATTTTGAAATTGTAATAAGTGTACCAAGATTATATAAGTTTTATTGATGAAATACATATTGATGCTCATGTTTTTAATAATGAGAAGATTGTGTATATTGGATGTTATGGAGATAATATATTGACAATATGTGACTTCAACATGTATTTTACCTTCATTATGGTTGGATGGGAAGACAGTACACATGATAGTCGTATATTCAAATTTGCAATGCACATGCGAGATTATAATTTCCCAATCCCATCTCTCGGTGAGTAAGTTTACAAAATTATGAAAATAGCAATTAAGATTACGTTGTAATTTACTAGTTATTTTCAGGAATATATTATTTCATGGACAATGGATATCCTATGCAATGAGGCTTTCTGAAGCCATATCCAAATACGAAATACCGCCTCCTTGATTTTGAGTAGAGCAGCTAAGTGGTAAGAGGAATAAAAGAAATGTTTAACAAGCGACACTCTTTATTACGAAGTGTAATTGAGAAGGCATTCGATGTATGAAATAAGAAGTGGGTGATTTTGCTTGATATGACATTATATTCATTTAAGAAATAAGTAAAAATAGTGACAACAACAATAACTTTACATAATTTTACAAGTAGATATCAACCTCGAGAAGATGTTGACTTTAGTGTCTTAGAAAAGATCTGACATATGTACCAGTTGAAGCATATAAATATCATATAGGCCAATCAATGCGAGTGATTTGGTAGTGAATGATAGTGAGACACAGGAGAGGGAAGATGTTCAAGAAATGATATAATTGAGAGAACAAATCATTGATGCTTGTATAAATGCATCAAATATATTTAGTTGATCTGCTAATATGTTTTGTAAAAAAATACATCATTGTGCCTCGTATCTTTTTTGTTTTCAAATAAATAAAATTGATGCATTTATTCCTTAATTATATGGCTTAACTGCACTATTAAACTTTTTATTACAGTAGATGTATTCAATTATGTGTTACATTCTTTGAATCTATCTTTTGACTATTATACCTATTAACATCTAGGTGTGTCATGTAATATGAGTTCAAGGACATTGACTGCATCTTGAGTTGTCTACTACAACTGTAAGTTGCCATCACACTTCGGTTCCAGAAGGTGGTACACCTCGACTACACGGGACGTGATGTAAAGTATATGAAGACAAATTTTGTATTCATAAAAGAAAATTATGTACTTGTGATGACACAACACACTACTAAGACTCAATAGGTTCTAAAGTCAACCAATTCAGGTCAATTCTAACAAAATCATGCATAAAATTATCACTGACATACACACTAAACCTCCAAATGTGATTCATCAATCAAGTTTATATGCAACTAGCACTACAATGAATGATGTATGAAATTCAAAGGTACAATGCAATAAGAAATGTAGAACTTATTCTAAGATGATTTTCATCATGATAAGCTTAAGATTATAAATATGCAAGTTCACTTTTTGATGCAAATGTTCATGTGTCTTCCAAAATCAGTGACTTCATCCTCATCAAAATATTGCTCAAAAGTCTTTTAACTATTCTATTTTTATGCATTTATCTATATAGCTATATTCTATTTTATCCAAAACACCTTGAACCGTGAAGGTAAACATCAACCCAAGGAAATCAAATGATTTCCTATAAAGTCGTCACTTTGTCGGCCCATCAGCCCGACTACCCAATATCCAACATATTAATGCAATATTCAAGTTTTCCATGAGTGTTAATATTCAATATATCAATTGCTAATTGTACCAAAAATGTGATTTGAAGATTTAGGCTTCGTTTGAGTAAGCTTTTACTTTTAAAAAAGTTTGTTTTGAATTAGTTTTTAGAAACGCTACTTTAAAACGTCGTATATAAACAGTTTTTTATAAAGAGAGGAAAACGACATTTTGTAAAAAGTGCAGAAAATTCAAACGGATTTTAAAATTTATAAACTCTGTTTTAAAAGGCGCAACGCAGGGAAAAAGTTGAAACAAACGAGGCCTTAATGTATTCAACAGAACATTGTGCATGAAAATTAAATCCTTTAATATATATATGAAGAAAGATCGATTCAATATATTGGAGTTAATGCAATGGTGAAAAGATAAAACTACTTCTACCACATGACTCATTTCATCATGAATAATAGAAAAAATATATTAAATATATACAACAATATTTGAGTATTAAAAGTAGGGCTAGCAATTCTATCAAATATCTAAGAATTGAATACAATTATCAAGGCTAACACCCCTAACAAAGAAATGTACATTTATACTCAAACAATAATAGTTACTTAACCTCAAGGCATGAAACATGAAACTTCTAATCGATTTAAGGTTCAACTAACAATGTCCGATAGATTCAGCTTATAGATCTTGCATAGTATAAACTTTTGATTAATTATGAGTATGACAATAAATGTACTAAAATAAATTGGTTACTAAGATGAGTGAAATAAATATATTCAAGCTACTCAATATTGAATATGAAATAATCATTTATTGTTGCAGGGATTTAATTAACCTATAAGTTAAATTATGTTTATGCCAACTAGATTATCATACACTAAAATAATGTCTTTATCCACTAAGGAAGATATATTTTAATCTATATAATGAATCTTATGTGAAATCAAAATAACTATAATTATCAAAGAACGAGACCAATAGTATGAACTTAATCACCTTGTTTAACTTATGATTTATTAAATGACTGATAATAATAATTCAATATTGACATTAAACAAGTCTTATATAAGCATAAATCATCAAAGGAAATCCTACGAAAAGAATGAACCAAGAAGAACAAATTATCTAAAAGCTTATCAATGATTGACAACAAGAGCATTAACAAATGCTCGCAAGACGAAACGACGATTGTGAGCCGAAAGGGGAAAGATGAATAAACTTGGCTACTGATCGATATCGAAGAGGAAGGGAGAAAAGTGGAGGATAGAGAGAGATTGATAGCGACAATTTTAGAAAGGAGAAGAAGGTGGAAGACTGGCTTCTATTAGAAGGAAGGGCCTACCATGGTAAGGGAGAGATCGAGAAGGATGATGAGAAAGATGGCGGCTAGGGCTTGTTGAGACAATTGCAAGGAGAGATTTTGTGATGCCCTAACCTTCACTCTTTAAATTACTAGTGAAAAAGACAGAGGCAAGGGAAGGTCGCACGATCTCCGACATTGATTATGGTAGAAAGTGGCTCAGTTTTAATTCACATGAGG
Source organism: Cymbidium sinense (assembly GCA_021442155.1). Taxonomy (NCBI): domain Eukaryota; kingdom Viridiplantae; phylum Streptophyta; class Magnoliopsida; order Asparagales; family Orchidaceae; genus Cymbidium; species Cymbidium sinense. The sequence goes on along the minus strand of CM038218.1, from coordinate 166,632,196 downwards.
GAAACTAGCGGGTTGTTTGGAAACATCATAACCGGGCTTCAATTCATTGCAATGCTATATAGACACCTCATGTCAAGAAGACAATTATGAGAGAAGATTTTACAGTTGTCATAGAAATCAAACACATAAAGATTACAACTTTTTTAGATGGGCTGATGAGCCCGAGGAAATAGCTTCAGATAGTGATGAAGTGTAGAGGATAGCCATGAAAAAAAAATTTCGATCGACTTGCTCATTTGGATAGAAATATTAATGTTATGATATCATTAACTATTGGTAATACTATTCTAATTTTTATGTTATTCAATGTTATGTGATATATAAGTTTTAATGTAAAATAATAGACATCTAAGAATTTATGAACTCTTGAAAGTTTATTTTTATCATTTTGTTTGATAATAGCTACCACATACACACAAGGGCATTTCAACCTTTTTTCCATAAACAGATACAACATAGTAAAATTTATAGCTGAATTTTCCAAACAAATATCTGCTTCAATAAAACTAACTTTCTGATAATAAGTTTACCTTCTGCTTCTTCAAACAGTTACAGTTACCCCAAACAGACCCTGACTGCATGATGCGTCGAATATTGATAAGTGAAAAACAAGTTACCAATTGATGTTATAAATTTGAATTCCAAGTTTTTTTCCAAAGCTGCATGTTCTCTATATATTCTCCAATATTTTTTATGCTTTACGAGTTAAAAAAAGCTTTGGGATGAAATAGTGATAAGGCTTTAAAAACTTGGTCATTGAATCTAAAAGGAAAAATATTCAAGATGTAAAGGTTCAACCAAAATTTAAATGGAGGTTGATGATAATATAATAAATACTAAGTTTTATTAGTTATGCGTAAATACCAATATAATAATATAAATATGTGCGAACAAGAGAACTATTTTATTAAATACAAAACATAGATATGAAATATCTTTTGTCATTTTAAATTTTAATATCTTTTATAAACAACTATCTTTTTATTATTACAATTAAAATTTATATAACCCATTAAAACACTTATATTTCCTTCAATTCAAAAGTTAATGCCATCAAAATGAATTTAAACATAGAAAATTTTTTACATCACTAAAGAGATATTTAAGTACAAATAAGTTAAACTTAAATTGAATTTTATTTCTAATTTCATGAATATATTGCAAGCAATTTTGGATATTATTTTAATTTTTATATTATTTAGTAAATTTATATTTCATATTATTTATAATAAGAATAATTTTTAATCTTCTTATCAAATAAAAATATGATCATGAAATGGATTGGGCTGTTCAATTAAAATTTCGATTCATCATAATTTTTCTTGATTCTTGCAAGGAGCAATTTTAGCATTTGATTATATCTATAAAAAAATTAGTACATGATTGGACTGACTAGAATGATTAATTTAGTTTGATTTTTTGCACCTTCGATAGAGGTCAAGATAGACACCAGAAAGAAGGATACTTGTCTCTAAGAAAACTTTTGGCCTCTTAAACTCACTAAAATGAATTGTTACTAGAGAGAACTTTTGGCCTACTTTGCACCATCAACATTCTTCATGCGTTGAAGTTGCTCAAAATGGCATTAGAAAAAAAAAATATCATCGTGTGCTTGCCTGATTGTGAAAGATATTGTTAATTAGAGAAAACTTATGTTGCCTAAGCTTGCGTGAGCAAATTAAGATCATAGTGGATTATACTTTCTGATTGATATGGATTTCACAGAAAAAAAAAAGATCATCGTGGATTATGCTTCCTTCATCATAGGATTTCGTTAGTTCTGAAAAGAAAATTCGTTCAAGAAACAATCATTTGCGCTATAAACTTCACCTTGATTATCTACATTTGTTATGTTTTTACAATGTTAGCTTTTCTTATGCCTCTGGGCACTCAATACATTTTTCCAGTGGTTGAGGGAGTTGCAGCTCAGTGCATTAGGCTTCGTTTGGGAGGGCTTTTTTAGCGCTTTTTTTGGAAAATGAATTGACGATACTGTTTGAATAGTGCTTTTGAAATTGTGTTTAGCTCTATCTCATGAAAAGCTGCTTTAGCTTTCAAAAGAAAAGACAAATAGTTTTTCAGGAAATACTTTTAAATCAGCTTTTCAGGAATTCGAAAAGCTTAGCCAAATGAAGCCTTAGTGGCTTTACCGTCTTGGATATTCCTCCTCCACATGGTCCTCTCTGGTATGAATTGCATCATTGTGTTTTGTGCTCATTTAACTGTTTAAGGTTCTCATGCACCTTCAATGCCATGTAAGAGTGGCAGGACTCTGAGAGATCTCTTTATGGGCATTTACCATATAATCTTCGACTTTGGAAATCTAAGAATTGGATTTGTTGACGCAATTCATAATTGACAATATCTTCCACAATCGGGCAAGCACACAATGATCTTTTTCTCCATTGTCGTTTTGAGCAACTCTAGTGCTTGAAGGATGTTTGCAGTGTGAAGTAGGCCAAAGAGAAACGCTTCTCCAATGCAATTTTGAGCTACGCGGATGCGCGGAGGATGTTTGCAGGACAAAGTAGACCGAAGTGAAACTATGTGGTGATGAGTACAGAGCTCTTCATCGACGAGTGATTGATGATTATTTTTTCGATTAAGGCTTCGTTTGGGAAGGCTTTTTTAGTGCGTTTTGCTTTTGAGAGCGTGAATTTTTAATTTTGATACCCGTTTGAATAGTGCTTTTGAAATGCGTTTTAGATCTCATGAAAGCTGTTTTTTAGCTTTCAAAAAAAAGCACAAAATAAATTTTTTCGGAAATATTTTAAACCAAATTTTTTCAAGAATCCTAAAAGCTTAGCCAAACGAAGCCTAAATCTAACTGCGCTGGCTTGGATGGCATAGCGAATCGGAGATGGGGAGGGACAGAGTGCTATTTCTATGTAAAAACTCCTAATGTAAATGGCTAATTGATGGACATTTGTTATTAATAATTTAACTTATGAACATAGTTCATGGTAATCCATGGGATGAAAATTGATGCAATACTAAGTCAAAACACATCATCTACATAAATCATTGTCTGTTCTTTCAAAAAGCTTATTTTCTTTCTTCTGAAAATTTATTTTGCGAGAACAATATGAGCTATTTTGAAAAAGCTATTATAAATATTAAGTTTCTTTAATTTGTTTTCTAAATTGGCATTATTTAATGGATGTTTTGTTAGTGGTGATTATTTTCATGCTTACAACTTAGCAAGTTGTCCTAGAGTATCAAGTAAGGGCTCTGTTATCTATTAAGGCGAGTTCATACAAAATGTTTCACCACTTGAGATTATGAAAGGGAGAGAATGAAAATCTTGAGAGGAATTGGAGAATGAATGTTGATAGTGGTGTGGCTAAATCACAATAAATTTGTTTGCCCTTTTCTACTTTCATTTTTTCATTTTATTTCACCACTTTATTATAATTAAAATTGATAATTTTGTGATTTGATCTTCATAATCAATTTTATTTATCATTAGATTTATTTAAAATATTGTTACATAACTTTATTCTTAAAATTATTTGTAAGATAACCCAAATTAACCCTCTCAAGGTTTGTGTCATTGCCTTTGAGTGCTATAAGTGAGCTGGCTCGTTATTTTAAGGTTTCATTGCACAAGGTTATGCATAGAATGAAAAAGGCATGAGATGAAGAAATACTCATATTTGAAGAATTAACTTGCATGGTAGAGGTTATGCATGAGTGGTTTAGGGTTTACGGTTTAGGGTTTAGGTACTAAGATCATTTTTGTTATTGTTTGCAATCTTCTAGATGTTGTTGTTTGTTTCAGTCAATGCTAATACGTGCGGTGCGCTCTATCAGTTACACCATACTTATTGGGAGTCATTTTGTTGACCTCACTTTTGGAGTGAGCTCTCAACCTCCTCTTCTTAGACTTAGGACTCTTCTAAACACTAAGAGCTCTTAAGAAGAAGTTTTCATTTTACAAGCAAAGATAGTTTTTTTTTAAATCCTTGGCATCTAACACTATATTTCATCCTAATGCCATATCTCACTATATATATATATGTGTGTGTAAAAGGGAAAATCAACTTTATATTTTTTGAATCTTCATCCTAATGCCACTGCATTTTAAGCATAAACCCAATTATTTTTGTAATATAAATAAATGATAATAATAATTAAACCCATCTCACCTTGGCAATTTTCTTTTCTTCTTAAAACCTTGCTCTTTTTCCAATTCATTATTTCTTGAGGTGGATAGGCCTAGTTTACTTCTTAGATACAACTAATAAGAGTGATATGAAAGTGTTGTAATAATTTTCTTAAATTCACTTAAAAGAGAATAAAGTCAAAATACTTTTTCAAAAAAAAAAATGCAATAGATTTTAAATGTACAAGTGACAATACTGTTAAACAAAGAATAAAATACACACTTTAAGTGGGATAAATATAGTGCTCAAAACTATTGCTAGAATCATACTTGAATTGCACTTATAGTGGACTAAATAGCTCATCAATGTGGACATTTGTATAGACTAAATGCAAGCAAAGTAACTCCATATTAAACGCACAAGAAAATTTTAAACCTTTATACCCACAAATGAATAAAAAAATAAATTAATATTAAGTTAGCAAATATTATATGATAAAAAAAACTCAGTAAAAAAATTGTGGGCACATTTTGACAATAATGCATTCATTAGCACAAGCATAAATAATTGAATCCAAATAATTTGCAAATGATTGCACACACAATGAGACAAAACTTAATTTGAATTATAATGCATTGAAAGCTATCAAAACATATGCAAAGTATGCTTATTTTCTAAATGTATATCAACTACCAAAAGAAAGATATATACCACACATTCTAATAAGTATGTTAATTTCAATATCAAAATTAGGACATCACTGAAGCATATGAGATTCATCATTATTGTGTGGTAGAGTGAAAGTTTACGCTTTAGCCTTATTGTGAAATCCAGTACACACACAGCTATTTAAAGAGTGAACAAGAAAACTCCATAAATTTTATGTGAAAAATCCCGTGAATGGGGTAAAAAATCACGGCACCCAATAAAATCATCCACTATGTATTTATTTTGGAGTACAAAGTTTTCTCGATACGGGATTACATGATTATATATGAGAAGGGCTGACAATGGGAATCACAGAATCAGACAACAATAGTCATATAGTCACGTTCAGGTTGTAACAGTTGCTAGTGGTAGCAGATGATGGAGAACAACGGGGATCAACAACGGCAAGGATCAGTGGTGGCGGCTGACGGCAGCGACCGGCGGCGATGGTTGACCACCAACGGGGGTGGTTAGCGACCGTCGAGTGGTGGCATGATTATGCTTGGATGATCTTCAAGCTTTAGAGCTCTCTCCTCTCTCTTACTTGGGCCTCCCCTCATATGAAGAATGAGGGGCTATTTATATCAAGTGAAGCGACGCCTCAGAATACATGGAAAATCCAACCACTCCACTCCATCTGGACGACTCAAAATGATTCATTTGATCATTTAATGTATTTTAAGCATTTGAATGCTCAAATGAAGTCGAATTATGAGATCTTAGCTTGTTAGATCCGTCAAGACGCCGATTTGACTATAAACACTCCATATTTAAGAGTCAATTGATAATAAGTGTTTGATCTCATTTAATCTTGATTCAGAATCAGATTGCTCTCGACATAAAGATTCATGCTTCGACTAGTAGAATTTTCAGGGTCATATCAGTTGCCCCCCTATTTTTGGATGATATTATCTCAATCATCCAAAAATATACATGTCAAATACTTGAAAATAACAAATTCTTCAATAAAATTGTGTCCATTAACCATACATTTTGAGAGAACAGATCTTCATGAGCGTAAGATTATGATCATGGAAGCTGCGATGGGGCGGATATATACCACGCACAGTACAAGGTTTCGGGATTATGGACCCATCCAAACATTTACCTGGGTTTGCTGCGGTTCGTGGCTTTGAAGACCGCCAAGGAAGGAGGTGCAAAGGAATAGTCGTCATGGATCACGGTCACACCCGCTGATCGGATCACGCTGTCGCGTGGTTCAGGAGGTCGAGCGAGTCGCGACGGTCGCAGACGGACGGGCCGGTAATAAATAAGGAGGCGAATCCGTCATGCTACGGGTTGTGCAATTTTGACATGGGTCGGGCAGGGTCGCGCATGGTCGTCGGTTCGGGTCTTGCTGAACGTAACGCGGCGAACGGCTCATGGGGGCTGGGCGGTATGACAATACGGCACGCCGTAGGCGAAGTGCGGTCTGCTACAGGTTCACTCCGCACAAAAACGCGCTTTTGCTCGTTTTGGCTCATTTTCACCCGTTTTGGCCCATTTTGAACGGTTTTGAGCGGTTTTGGGCGATTTTTCTTTGATTTTTTTTACCTTTTTGTCCCTGTATGGGGTCTATAAAAACCCCATGGGACCAAAGGAGAAGACACACTCCTCATACGCTTGAGTGTTCCTCTTCTTCTTAAGAGGAGGTAATTCTATCAAAGTCATACCTGGCCGAGGTCTTCCTCGAAAGAGGCCAACTACTCTTGTCAAACCCATCTGCCCTGGAGATGCATCAAGGCCCGTAGTACATACCTAGCGTCTGATTTTCCCTCGAAGAGACGACCGGCCCTGGACCGACCAGTAATCGGCGACCAGACGATGCATGATCGACGGTGAATGGCTGGATGACCGACGACGATGACCGGTGGAGATGTATGGTCGGGCGACAAGAATGCCGACCTACGGGCTCTACGGCTGACAGAGGCTACGGCATGATCGATAAAGAATGTCGACGGCCGGCTAAAGTGGTCGTACCGACGGGTGGTCGCAAGAATTAATCGGCGACGGTATCGACGCTGAATGACCGGCGCTCTGTAAGTTAGCGGGATGACCGACGACGCATGGTGGTTACCGGCAGAGATGGTCGACGGGTGGCAGAATGATAACCGGCAATTTGAACTCCGGGCGATAATGAAGCCCTACGGGATAACCTGGGCGATGATGGTGGTGACCTGGAGATGGCCGATGGTCGGTGGCTGAGCTACGACGCATGGTGCAATTATCAGAGGCCTCGAATGGTCTGCAAGTGTGATCGGTGACAATAGTGGCTACGGCGGATGACCGGCATGGCATGAGGTGGTGGTACTACCGACGGGGTCGGTCAAGAAGAAGAATCGGGCGTACGACGCAGAACCGGTAGAGTCACGGGATGACCGGCGATGATGGTCAACGCAAAAGATGGCCTGAGATGGTCTACGGCTGACCGGGTGGTGACCGACGACCTGATCGGCTACCGACGGGTGGTTCCAGCGGCAACCTGGCTACGCAGAATGACTGGCTTAGCATGGCTGGGATAACCTACGACGATGGTGGTTACCGGCAGATGGTACGGCAAGTGACCCACGACATTGGCGATCGATGAGGGTGGTCTGATGCCCCGCAGAGGTGACCGGACGGGTCGACGGCAATGCCCGGCGATGGTGGTCGATGATAAGCGGCTGGCAGGACCGACGCATGGTGGTCCGGAGAGGATAACCAACCACGATGGTTAACTAAAATCAGGGATTGAGGGGGTCGACGATGGTGACCGGAGGTGGTGATCGGCGGAGATGGCCTGTCATGGTCGGCGGCGGTGATGACCTACGCGGCCGACGACGACGATCAACACGGCGTTTACGGGATGACCACGCATGGTGGTGACCGAAATTGCCCGGGCGATGGTTGGTACGCGGATCGGCAACGGTGGTTGGCTACTGGGGGGTCGGCGAATGGCGATGGCGGCTGACCGCAATCGGCGGTGAATACGGGGATGGCCGGAGACGATGGTGGTGACTAGCGGAAATTGCCGGCGATGGTCTCACGGATCGGCGACGGTTGGCTACCGACGGGTGGTCCAGAAAGAATCGGCGACTCGGCCTGTGACCCGGGGATGACCTACGACGATGGTGGTGACCGCGATCGGTTGGCACCGACGGGTGGTCGGCACGGCACCGGCGACTGGTGAATGACGGCAAATCGGCGTAGAATCGCACCGGCGACCTGGGACCGGCGACGGCGGGTTGGCTACCGACGGGTTGTTTGCAATGCAGAATTCAATACTCCAGAATGGCGGGCGAATTGCACGCAGAGTGGGGATGACCGGCGCATGGTGGTGACTACCGAGATTGCCGCGATGGTTGGCTGGCGGATCGCAACGACGCGACGGACCGGCAACGGGTGGTTACGTCGACCTTAGCGGCCCGATATTAATGTAATCGATGGGGATAGCCGTGGTAATGAAGTGGTGGCCCATAGTGCGGCGATGAGTGGTGGCGGTAACCGGCAGCAGTGGTTAGCGGCCAAACAGATCTTTGACTTATCAGAGTTATTTATCAAAATGTGACTTCGATGGCAACCTCGTATGGAAGAAATAAATTGAATTCGCGAAAATTTTTGACCTATCCGGGTTGTTTGTCGAAAGTTACCATGACATTAACTCAGATAAAAGGTTGAATCAACTGGCCGGTGATTTTGACCTATCCGGGTTGTTTGTCGAAAAGTGACTCATGACGTTAACCTGTATGGAAGAGGTCGAATCAACTGGCTGGGGATTTTGACCTATCCGGGTTGTTTGTCGAGCGTGACTCAATGACGCTAACCTCGCATGGAAGATGTCGAATTGAACTGGCAAGGATTTTTGACCTATCCAGTTGTCGGTCGGCGTTGCCGATGACGCTAACCTGCATGGAATATGTCGAATCGAACTGGCCGAGGATTTTTGACCTATCCGAGGTTGTTTGTCGTGTGTTACGACGCAACTGTACGCATGGAAGAGGTCGAATCGATCCGCTGGGATTTTGACTTATCCGGTGGTTGTGTCGAAAGTGTTACCCGGCGACGCAACTCGTGGAAGAGGTTGAATCAATCCGGCCGGTGATTTTGACATATCCGTTGTTTGTCGAGTGTTACCCGCATGACGCAACCTGTATGGAAGAGGTTGAAATTGAACTCCGAGGATTTTGGCTTATCCGGTTGTTTGTCGAGTGTTACTCGACGCAACCTGCGCGAGTAGCGTTTTGATCTATCCGGTTGTTTGTCGAGTCTTTGTTCACGATGTTAACTCATTGGAAGAGATCAATTAAATCCGGCGATTTTGACCTATCCGGCATTGTTGTCAAAGTATTCGCCACGACATTAACTTGTGGAATGGGTCAAATCAAAATATTTGTTTGAGCTTGTAGCCAAAGTTGCTCCTTGACCTTTATCTTTATCATTGGTATTACTGAGTTGCTTCTCGAACTGATAAAGTCGGAATTATGAGATCTTGGGCTTGTTAGATCCGGCCACAAGACGCCGATTTGACTATATAAACACTCCATGTTAAGAGATCGATAATAAATCTTGATCTTGGTTTGAATCTTGATTCCAGTCAGTTCTCGACATCAAGATTAGTGTTTGATAGAATTTCAGAAGGTCATATCAATCATAATGAAAATCAATCTCAAATTATATTACAATGAATTAGCATACAACTAATCTAAGAATACGTGCCATCACTTTTAAAAGCTCATGAATTGAATTTCATAATCATATCATATGCACTAATTCGAGCTACCCACACTACTGGATAGAATCATAAGCCTCAAATTTATAATCCATTCCTCTATGAAATATATATAGTGTCCATAAAACTAATGACCCATTGAACTTTCAAAATATTAATAGTTTCAGATAACAGAATGCTCGAAGAAGCTATCCTAATTATACGATAAGAGTGTAAGTTTCAAAATTTTGGTCTAAATGTCTAATCCACCACATATCTAAAGTGGATGTGAGAGTACTTGTCCATATCAGTATATTGGAGTTGTTTTGACCCAAATTCCAATAATCATTATGCAATAAATGATTGATCGTAAACCTCTTGCACCTAGTTTAATCAAGTAAATACACGTCATAGTAAACTGAGAATCAAATGCTTGCTTTAAAATTTCATTAATATGTTTTAATTTACATTTGCATGTGGCCTTTAAGACATTTTGCAATAAAATTTTATTTTCACATGAAACTTTTTGAGATTATCTCATCTACAAGAAGCAAGCACAAAAGTTAATTCACAAACTCAATCATCTATGAAAAATGATAAAGCCAACAAGATCTGTAGTGCAAAAATGATAAAGTAAACTAAAAAAATACACATAAACTTGTACACTTCATGACTTGACTTCTTCTCTATTAGTCTTTTCTTCCCAATCTGCTCTTTGGTTATTAATATAAAAACAACCTCCCTCATTGATTGTCACGTCAATCTCCATCAATATCGTCTGGCCATATGTGTCTTCAACAACAAATGGCCTGACGATGGCCTTTTCTTTCGTGATGCATAAATCAATTCAACTCAATCATCTATATATATTCATAACTTGACTTCTTCTCTATTAGTCTCCTCTTCCCAATCTACTTTTTAGTTATTAATATCAAAACAATCTCGCTCATTGATTGTCAAGTTAATCTCCATCAATATCGTCTGGCCATGTTGGCCTCCATATGTGTGCCTGCCATAAATCAAGACAAGTCAAATTCAAATGACTTGAAGGTGGCACACAATCGGCTCAAAAATACTAAACGTCCGAAAATGGTCAAATGACATCCGATGATGAACGGACTTTAATTCCGAAGTTTAGAATGTCGAAATTTATTAAAATATAAATATTTCAAAGTCTAATGAGCGATTGCTTCAGCTATCAATGTGTCGGCGATGCATGCTCAGTCGGAAGTTACGATGATGAAAGCGTTCTTAAACGATCATCTGTTAGCTTCAAAACATTGAAAATATTAAATGAGACTATTCACGCTTAATTGGACATGCAAATGTCGAAATGATTTGATAATGTAATCGAGGCGAAATACAGATGTCGCGAAATCAACTCAAATGACCTCCGATTGACAAACAGACTTCACCATCGCGTTCAGAATGTCGAAATTGGTCAAGATTAAATGTTGCATGACTTGATGGTCAACTAATCAAGCCAGTTGTTAACGCTCGCCGCATATCGAGATCGGCGGCGAGGATCGACGACTTTCGCTGAAATTGATCAGTATTCGAAAGCCAAAATATATCAAGTAAAACTACGTCTCTCGGATGGAAGCAAAATTGAGCGTCGGCGACGCGTCATTTTGGTGGCCAAACGCTCGATCGCTAAACGGTTCGTTCGAAACGATGAAATTACCTTTATATATTGATATATATATATATATATATATATATATATATATATATATATATATATATATATATATATTTATGTATGTTTATCGATACAAAATTCAAATTAAAATCATTTAAATTATTTTTAAAAAAAAGCCTAAATTATCCCCCTGTTTAACCGTTCCCCACATTTCTTATTTTTCAATTTTCTTTTTTCTGAATAACCTCTACAAAAAAAAAAATGCCCCACTTTTTTCCCTCATTTCCTTCCCATGTTTCTATCTCCCCGGCAGCCCTCTCCCTCGTCGGAAACGAAAAAGCACAGGTAATTCCTTTTCCGCTCGTCCTGCTCTCAATTTCCGGCCAATCCCGCCAGCCGAACCCACTCCGGCCCGCAAAAGCCGCAGGCCCGCACGTCCCACCGGCCCGCAAGCGCAAGCTCATCCCGCTGCTTCCGCAGGACAAACCTGTGCGCCGTTTTGCAATCCGGCGCCGGTCCCGCCTCTGCCGCAAAGCCCGTGCCGTGCATCCCGCCGTTCCGCAATCCATCGCGCATCCCACTGCTGCCACAAACTTACGCCCGACCCGCTGCGGCTGAAACCGCTGACCTGCCTCCGCGCACGGTAACACCGCCGCGCCTCCCGCGTCTCGCCGCCCGTTCAGCCCCCGTTCCGCGCCTCCGATCACCCAATTCCGGTCTTTTCCACAGCCCGCGCCTTCCACGGCCCGTCCAACCTCCGTTTTGCGCAATCCAGCCTGCAAACCCTCTAATTTTTGCCTCTCTATCGGGAACATTATCAACCATCTTCTTTCGATTCCGTCTCACTTTAGCAGTCCATTTTCGCTTTCATGTCGGTGAACATCGTCAAACAATTTTCTTTCGATTTCCGGTCGATCCTCGCTTTGCGTTCCATTTTTCTCACGAACCCGGAAGAACATCGTCAATGACGAATTTTTCTTTTCGATTTCCGTCAGACCTCTCACTTTAGTCTGTTTTTCGCCGCAGGAGAAGAACATCGTCATAAACAAGAATTTTTTCTTTCGATTTGGCGTCGCACTTTGCTCCACTTAAATTACTCTAACTTTTGCCGAGCATTCAGGAAAAATGCGTCGACATGCGAGATTTGTGAATGTGAATATATATATATATATATATATATATGTTTGTGTTTATGTTTCTTTGCAAGTTTGAAGATCTCGTAACGGCGCTTGATGCGATGAGATGAAATTGTGTGGTGTCGTAAGACACCGCTTGCTATACTCAAAAGGGCATACCGAGTAAGCCAACACCCGTTAGATGTCGCTCCACTTAGACGAAATACTGCAGAAATTTTGTCTAATTTCTAGACTTAGAAAAATAAGAGGGGGAAGGAGGGGAATTAATATATGTTGCATTTATCTTCTTTTAGGTTTAAAGGCCTCGTCGTGCTCAACATGGTCTGACAGGATGAAAACTCGGCCATGGTGTCGCAAAACACCACTCTCTTCAGCCAGGAGTAAGAAACACCCGATGCAAACACTGGGATGGCCAGCTACCAAAATGGCCAAATCTTTAACTTAAAAGAAAGAAAGAGGAAGGTAAAATGACATACAACGAACATAAAAGTAAAACAAAATAAAAGAAGAGTGAAAATCACTTACAAAATTTATCTGAGCAAAATTGAAAGCCCATTAAAGTTCCTAACCACTCCCTTTCCAATGTCCTAATGCCAACCCTTCAAACAAATGAAATAGAATAAGAGACTCCCCATTTATCTTATTTATAGAAATTAGAAGAAGTAATGAGTGAGAAAGTTTGAATAAAAGAGGGGGAAAACAAGCTTGAATAAAAGAGGGGGAAAATGAAAATTTTCTTCTTAAAATAATAAATTAAATTATTCTTTGAACCTATAGCTTCAAAATGCCTCTTCGCCACCGGATCTGTAACCCTTTGTACAAGCAGACAAAAGGTGATACTAAATCAAAATCTACAAAAATCATAGTATCTCCTTTGACCAAAAATTAAGAAATTTCATCTTAACTATGATTTTCAAAATCAATGATTTCATTAAGTAGATGAAATTAGCTAAGTTATAAATTTGTATGGGACATAAATATTTCAAGTCGATTTTAATGAAATCGAGCTAAAGTTGGAATTAAATGAAAAATTTGAAATCAATCTCATAATTCAAACATAAAATTTCCTAAAATTATTATACACCCGCATGAGCCCTGACACTATGCTGAATGCTTTAATTTAAGTGTTTGAGGATGTTGCGCGGGTTGTTTCCGGGTTTAGTCTTAGGACTGGGTCCATGTTAATATAACCTAAAAATCTATAATAAGAGTTTCAAATTAGTGAAATATTTGAGAAACTGATTTTGTCAGGTGACAGTTGATCTAATCCTCTGTTAGCAGCTAAATAGAGTTGACATGTTCTAAAACTTTTATACATATTCTAATTAATCGATTTTTAAATAGTAATCTAGAACTGCTTAAATGAAACGCTATCATTAAAAACTTAAATCAAACTCAATCCATCCACCTCTCGCAACTATTTATCGGAGGTGAAAAATTAAAAAAATTCTAGCTCATTAATGAGCCAATGTCAAATCAAGTGTTATGCTATGTTCACTCTCAATCAATCTCACACCAATAAGGGACTGTCCTCATTGCGTGACTTGACATAAACTTCACAGATGAAGCGATTCAGTGAGTCCTCGATGGGGTGGTTTGGCACCTCTCCATTATATTACGATCATGACCGTGGCAGTATGTATGATTTAATGAGTGGTGTCTATCGCCTAGATGGGAAAAGCTCTCTGGGCAAACACTATCCCAAGTCTACAAGGATTTCTTGGGCGGCGTAATATATTGTTGATGAGAATCCTTCTATCGTCAGTCGACTACCTCCTCCATTAAGTGGACCATAACCGCCTCGGATGACGTAACCGGGATCTAGATAGACACGCCATCATTTTCCCAACCATCCTGCTTAAGCTAAAATGATGAATTTCATCATAATCTAAATTTCAAACCCATATGTCGCTATTATACGCCACACATTAAGGTTTGTTGTTTGCTCTCAGATTTAATGCAAAGAAAATACAAAAGTGAATACAATGAATTCTCAATACTTTACGCTTGTTGTTCAAAGCAAATACACGTAAACTATTTTTCGCTTGGTCGAAAGATAATAAAGTAAAGAATCAGATTTAAATATTTATCGAATATAAAGTAAATATTTGTATTCTCAATACCTTATTCAATTAAAAAATAAATATTATCAAATAAAATATAGATAAATTATAAATAAAATTTTTTTCTTGACTAAAAAAATAAATAAAATCAAATACAAATAAAATTTATTTCAAATATTTAATTATTAGTAATTAATTTACAAATTTTCTAAAATATTAAAATAAAATCAAATACAAATAAAATTTATTTCTAATATTTAATTATTAGTAATTAATTTATAAATTTTCTAAGATATTAATTATTGAATATTATTATTTTATATTAACATAATGAAAATTTATATATATATATATATATATATATATATATATATATTATATATATATATATATATATATATTATATATATATATATATATATATATATATATATATATATATATATATATATAATTTTATTACTATATTAAATATTAATTAATTAATAAGATTTTTATTAAATAAATTATTCATCAAGATTTAATATTTATTTATTAAATAATTTTTCTTTAATAAATAATTTATACTTTAATTATTTTTTATTAAATAAAGAAAAATTTAATAATTATTTTATTTTTTTTATTTATCGAATTATTTATCATCAATTTAAATAAATTAAAAATAAATTAAAAAAATAAAAAAATTTTTCCAGCCTCCGCCCTCCCAAAAAAAGAAAAAAATTAAAAAGAAAAATAAAATTTTCGCAGCCTCCGCTCCGCCCTCACAAAAAAAAAAAAAAAAAAATTTCCCGCGTGAAAATTTTCCCACTCCTTCACGGTAAACGAAATACGCTCATTTTGAGTATTTCGTTTTACAAAAACAAAAGAAGAAATGGAATACTCACAAAATTAATTAGATTACACCAAACAAAAAAGAAAAAATCAGATATTTCATTTTATTAACCAAAGTACTTGAACTTGTGATTAATGATTAATCGAAAGCTTCTCTCACTTATGGAGGATAATTAACAAAAATACAGAGTAAGAAACCTAAACTGCATCTAAAGTTCACCAAATGATAATGAAATATCGTATCTCTTATTCCCTTCTTCTAAAATTACACCGACGCTTCAAATCACTCTTCAAAAAAATTGTCGAGTATACGAATTTTCTAACCCAGACCATATATATCTTCAACAACAAATGGCCTGACGATGGCCTTTTCCTTCGTGATGTATAACTCAATTCAACTCAAGTCTTGTGTGCATATTCGATACATTCTCCCTCCCAAATTTTTATGAATAAAATATAATCTATATTTTATTTATTTATTCACATGATCTAGTGATCTAAAATGCTTCACTATTACTTTCCATTCCAAATTAATACATTGACTTGTTAACACACAACAACAATTTTAAATTAGTTTATTTTATATTAATACATTTTAGCTTCATGGATCTGATTGTTGGCTCTACTCTTCCACCGCTAAGTTCAACTAACATGATTAAAACTGACAAAAACACAATTCAAATCAAACAATTTCTGAGAGCCGAGCCATTTGCCGATCCACCCAAATAATAATAATAAACTCAATTCCAATTATGATGGGCACATGCGCCGCGCCCCACTATCTAACTTCTTCTAAGGCAGTATGGTCCTACCAGGAAGAGGAATGTCCAAATTCTTACTACGTGCTTATTAAAATGGGCGATACTCTCACCCTGAAATTTCTTATAAATCGATTCAATGTTCACGCCTTGTAAGGCGTAGAAAGAGAAAATTTTCGTATATTTAGCACCGGTCCGGCGGTCAGACCGTAGATTTGACTCCAACGGCTTGAGCAATGGCGTCGTTGTAATATTCGGGAACCGTGTGTCCATTTTATTGTGTTGGATTTTGTAAGTGATAAATAATTCTGCTCTGATTACGCCACTGCGGTGGTGAGCAGCGGCTGGGCCACCTTCGAGCTTCTATCGCCGGCACTCCTTCGTGCGCCATTTCGGTTGGGGAGGTCGAAAAACTCCTAATTCACAATGGATTACGAACGGATTGAGAAACACTCACCTACGGTAAAATTCCTTCGATACTTTTTTTGTTTCTCAGACTCGCACCTCCAATCTCAGCTTTCTCTTCTCCCAATGTTATCACATTACACTCTGATCTGAGAGGTTCTCGCTTTCCGTTTGATTTCCTGCCATTTTTGTCTGCTTGCACTTTTTTTCCTGGACGATGACGAGCTCACCCTGTTTCGTGCTGCAGGGTGGCGGGTTTTCGCCGGGGAAGCTCAGGGCTATGCTTCTCGGTGTGGAGAAGAGAAGGCAGGATGAGAAGGAGGAGCTCGAGGCGAGGTTTTCCTTAACATCCGACCTTGGAGAGGCAGAGGACAGACGTGAGATCTCAAAGCCTTTTGTTTATTTGTTTTGTGTGAGCTCTATTGCTTGATCCGTGGCGCTGAGGTTCGTTTTTGTTAGGTACGAGCACGGCGGAGAACTACAAGGATGTGGAAATAGTGAGCCTGAGTTCGAGGATTCCAGTGCAGGAGGAGGATTCGCCGGACATGGACAGCGTGTTGTCGGGGTTTGAGTTCCAGCGGGCGGAGCGTGCTCAGCATCATCGGTCGGCGCTCATGCCGCCGTTCTCAAAGCCAGCCCCTTCTAAATGGGATGACGCGCAGAAATGGATCGCGAGCCCGACGTCGAATAGACAAGGGAAATGTGGGGTGGCGCAACCGAAGAAGACCGGGTTCATGGGGTATGGTGGCAGGCAGCAGGCGGTGGCGTCGAAGGTGATTTTAGAAGTGCCGGAGGAGGCGGGAACTAAAAAGATCGATCTAAACCAGGGAAGGAAGGAAATGGGCAGGAAGAAGGGGGTGACTGGGGTACCGGAGGCTTACTCTCTGGTGGACTGGCGCATCCAGTCGGCTTCTGTGGTTGAGGACTCCATGCCAGATCCTGCAAGTAAGTAATGCCCGCAGTCTGCTTACCTAAATACACTTCGAATACAGATACATCTGATTTTGTTCCCGGTGATTTCTTGCACATGGTGCTTTTGATCCATTTCTGAGTTTACATGTTGGATACATGAAAATATTTTTTTTTTGGGTGATATGTTATTTAATGTGCATTCATGCCTTAGCGTGGGAATTCATAATTGTAACTCAATCTATAACAAACTTGAATTATATGGTTTGAAGTTCATGATGCTTAAAAGATGTTAAAGTCCAACGTACATTGAACTTAGCTTTGAAATCCTGTGAATTATAATGGCAAGGTATCTTATTGCCAACATCCAAATATAGCATACAATTAGTTAATCATCTTTATTTTTCTATCATATGCCCTGTTGACTTATGGCTGTATAGTTGTGTTTAGAGGTGTTCTAGACTTAAAAAAATGTAAAATACTTAGTATTTATATATGGAACATTTAGAACACCTAATAAGAAAAATTGGTATTGGAGTGAATTTTATTTTGTTTATTAATGTTTTTTTTTTTTGAAAGGCCAACTTTCATTTTCAATCTAGCATAACCACTTCATGAGGCTCTCGCCAATGTATATTTGGGACTGTGGCTGGCGTACAGTCTCTTATCCTTTGGCATCAGAAATAGATTGTTTTTGTGGTTTAGACCCACGCTTCTAGTCAAAATTTGAGTGTATAGATTGAAGAAATTAAGTGTTGTTTAAGTTGCTTTCTAAAGTAATAAGGCTATTACATTGTAAAGGAGCATAATTTGGCACTAAGGTGAAAAATTATGCAGACATGTTGATTTCATAGCTAACAAATTCTGTTTCATATTTGTTTTATGATAAATTAATAATAAGATTAGAGAGAGTTGCCTTATATGGTTTGGTCACATAAAATATTGGTTGTCCGATCATCTAGTTAGGAGAGTAGATGTATTAGATTCGACTTATGTTATGAAAGTTAGAGGTGGGCTTAAAAAGACTTGGTTAGGAAGTATAACAAATGATTTTATTTTATTAGAATTAAATGAGAATTAGACACTTAATAGACACAATGGAGAAGGATTCATATACTCGACCACACGTAATGGGATGAATGCTTATTGTTGTTGATGATAAATTGATAATAATTAATAAGTGATATGGGAACTCCCTATAATCTATATGATTTAGTTCCACATATATAGATTGGTACCTCAGCCAATTGTAGTGAAAACAAAATGATCTTGAGTTGGTGTTATTCAACTAGGATGCCATCTAGGTAGGTTTAGCAAGTTTGTGATAGGAAACCGAACTACCCAACGTTATAGGATTGTAGTGCTAGAATTTCTTCAATGGAATTGAATTTCAGATGTGAACCTTGTTATGGGAATCTCTTTATTCAACCAAAGCTTCCCACCAATTAGAGTTTGTAAGCTACAGGTTTTTAAATATGAAAGAGATGAATTAGGGGTGCCAGTCCATGTTATGAATCAAAGAACTTAGGCATTGGTCACAGTAGCATTGAGGTGCTATACATATTTTTGACTTTTGAGTTATACTTTTATCGTAGTCGGGCATAGGACATTTAATTCAACAAGTTTGAATACCACCTGCATTAATGCTCCTAACTCTTAGAGGCTAATCCTTTCCTTTTTGCATTGTACCACAAGGTACCTAATGCCTTCTATGGGGCCTTATTTTAATGTTTTAAGATATGATCTGAAATTTGTAGTGGAAAGGTGGGGTTTTATAAAGGTTTGATGGAAAGAATACAATGATTAGTTTATATTGGGCTAGTTTATAGTGAATTGGAAGATGACTTTAGATAATGACTTTTAAGTGGTGTAAAGAGGTGAAATTTATGGTGAATGGCTTGTTTAAATTTTTAACTTATGATTTAGAGTTGATGATTAAAAGGTGAGGTTATTAGAGGCATTTTATGGTTAGGATAAAATTAATCTAGATCAAGTTAATTTTAATTGATATACAATATCTTTTTTAACAAGGGTTTAATTGATATAAACAACAACAAGCCTTAATCCCACTAAGTGGGGTCGGCTACATGAATCCTTCATCTTCATTGTGTCCTATAATGTGTCAAATTCTCATTTAATTCAAGTATACTAAGGTCATTTTTTATACATATTAACCAAGTCTTTTTAGGTATACCTCTACGTTTTTTAACATAAGGCAAATCTAATCTACTCTCTAACCTCATCGGATGACCGACGCTTTATGTGGCCAAACCATCTAAGGCGACTCTCTCTAATCTTATCTGCCACTGGAGCTACTCCAATTTTTTCCCGAACATATTCATTTTGCATTTTATCTCTAAGAGTTAAGCCACTCATCCACCTAAGCATCCTCATCTCTGTAGCATCCTCATCTCTGTAACACTTTACTTAGTCTTATGCTTCTCTTTTATTGGCCAGCATTCTGCACCATAAGTCATTGCAGGTCTTACCACTATCTTATAAAATTTTCCTTTAAATTTAAGTGAAACTTTTCTATCACACAATAGGCCAGATGCATTCCTCCACTTCAACCATCCAACTTGAATTCTACTAATAACATCTCCATCTATTAAACCATCATTTTGGTGGAGGGTTATCTTAAAATGTAAATTTGTAATTTGGAGTATTTAGTAAATTTTGATAAGATTTAAGATATTGTAATTGTGTAGAATATAAAATTTAATAGTTTTCCGCCTAGTTTGAGCCGCGAGCTTTAAGGAATGTTTTGGAGTTGAATTGAAGGCTTGGGTGGTGGATGATTAGGCTTAGATGTTAGGATGTAAGGGATGATGTGAGGGTGATTAAGGAGAGATTTGGAGAGAGTTAGAAATTTTACAAGATGGTTAATACCTCTCACAAAGTAAATGTCAAATTAAGTCACTAAGCACTTATATAAAGAGAAAGAAATTTTTCAAGAAAATTTAATCATTCCAAAGCAGAAAGATTTCATTACGTGTTATATTTATGAGAATTACAATGACTATCATTCAAAAAAAAATGAGAAAATTTTTTGAGGGAATGATTGGTGACCATTAATTGAGGAAGATGCCAAACTTCTTCATTTATTCATTTTATTTTCCAATATTTGTTGATGACTAGCTAATAAATATTCGTGAGTTTGAAAAGTCAAACTTCTAAAACATAAATCTAAATAAAATTCAAAATATAATTATTATTTTTAATTAGACTCATGTGATGGGCATTAATTAAACTATTGTTTGGGTACTTTTTTGGGATCTTGCTTAAGTATTTTCTTGGGTCTTGCTTGGACCCTCATAATTGGGCCTCTCTTTGTTTAAGCAACTTGATATGTTTATTCTCTTGCTTAGATTCTTATAATTAGAATTTTTATATTGTGATCATATCTTATTATATCACTCATTTTCTTAAATAAAATATGATTTTCATTAATATTGTTGCATGGTAAAGAATTTACAATGGTTGCGTAAAATTTTTATATCTTAGCTTTGCATGAATATCTATATCACATAGATCATAGAGAAGAATATAAAAAATTATAGGATTTTTATGTGGAAAATTTTAAAAAAGAAAAAAATTATGAGCTTAACCCTATTAGAATAATTTACTAAATATTCGAAATTACAAACTCTTCGTCTTAACTGGAGAAGATGGACTTTTTAAGTTATGAACACTTGTTTGTTGCTCTATTATTATAACAAGTCGTTATATAATAACATTAAATTAGTTATAATGATTATGTAATAATTGTCTTGGAATAACATAGCTACAATACTTGAATGATAGTGGTGGGGCTATAACATTTACTAGTGGTTATTAGTTTTAAGCTCACTTTAAGAGTGTGAATTTAGCTCTAAGCTTTCTCTCTACTTAATATTAAAAATAAGGACTTATTTATAGAGTTTTAAGAGGGTATTATGATAAATTTAGCCAAAAATTTAAAATATTCAATCAAATTATCTGTGTTAAATTTTTTTTATTGTAAATTATTCTTTTAGCATTTATGTGTCCTTAATAATCTTAGAATTGAGTGATATTAGACTTGTTGGATTCTTTTTATCAAGCGACTTGATTCGACTATATAAACATCAAATTCAGAGATTATTTAACTTTCTAATTAATGCTTTAAAGTTTTTCATTACTTTATGTGCTTGATTTAAACTCATATAGATTCAAATTGAATCATTTTTGGTGTAGATAGACTTGTCTCATTAAGATGCTTAATTTGATTATAAATTTATTAAAATCAAAATTCCTATAATTCTTAATTTGATTATAAAAGATTTCATCACTTATGTTGCATTGATATTTGTGTCTAATCAACTATATTTTTGGATGGTATACCATTGCTTTCTATTTTAGACATTGAATTTATGTCATCCAAAAATTTATATTAAATATTTTAAAAAATTCTCAATACAAAATTATAATTTCAAAAAATTTACAAGTGTGACCATCACCTAGATATCAATGTAGATCTCTTTTGGGGATGTGAATCAATTAACTTATCCATGATCATAATTTCAAGCCTTCATATATCAATGCTTCGATTAGTGCAAAAATTACCAAAAAAATTTTATCTATGTTTTTCATAATTTCTCAAATTTGGTTGAATTAGCTTTGTTGTCATCAAAAAATACAAAAATTGAGTTTGACATATGAAAAAAATGATTGTGAGTTGAAAAATACTTGTAACGAGTGTGACCACCACCTAGATATCAAAGTTTTTATCTAAAATATTTTTATTGAATATTTTAAAAAATTCTCAATACACAATTATAATTTAAAAATATTTACAGGTGTTACCACCACCTAGATATCAATGTAGATCTTCTTTCGGGGATGTGAATCAATTAACTTATCCATAATCATAATTTCAAGCCTTCGTATGCCTTCATATATCAATGCTTTGATTAGTGCAAAAATTACCAAAAAGATTTTATCTATGTTTTTCATAATTTCTCAGATTTGGTTGAATTAGCTTTGTTGTCATAAAAAAAAATACAAAAATTGAGTTCGACATATGAAAAAAATGATTGTGAGCTAAAAAATACTTGTAATGAGATATAGACTGGCCATCGGCAGTAGTGGTGTGTACATCTGCACGTAGGCTTGTGATACAATAATCTCTAGAATTATTTTGATAAAAAATTATTTTCAATTATTTTATGATATTTAAAGGCTAAAAAAATAAAAAAATACAAAAACCAAAATTTTTTGAAAATTTTGTAAAATTTTTTGTAATTCTTAATCTTCTTTTTCATGTATAAATAACCCCTCATAAATGCGGGGAAATCTCACACATCTTTTTTCTCATATGTGTTTCAATTATTATTTTAAAAAAAGGTTAAATTCTTCCCATTCTTTGGCAGAACATAGTTCTTATTTGTAGCTTCCGGTGCATTTTTACCAAGAGCACAAGGCTATCCTTTATAAAGTTGAGAGAACATTTGTCACGTTGCTTCACTTGCTCTAATTTCTTTTTTTAGACTCCAACTCCTCTTAAAAGAGATTAAACTCTGCAATGCTTAGACAAAATATAGTTCTTCCTGGTAGGCTCTAGTGCATCTCTACCAAATTACCCTCATAAATAGAATTGTTATCACCAAAACCTATTAATCCTTAAGGTGGGTGTTTGATCTTTCTCATAAATAGAGGTTATTTATCTCTATTTGAACAATTTAAGATCTTTAAAGTTGAGACTCCATAATGGTGATGTCAAACATCAATATTGATCTTAATTCTCTTAAAATTATTTAAGATGAATAGGCTACAAAAGAGGAGGCGATTGCTCATTCAAATTTGAGGTAGAAGTTTTGAAGGTTTAAAAATTGTAAGTTACTTTATAAAATATCTGATGATGAGCATGTTAACATTATGTAGATTCAATAATTTTGTATCTGGTTGTGAAATAAGACTTCATATTTTTCCTAGTCTTCGAATATATGTAATATATCAATCTGAATAAATTTTTATTTGTAATGCTTGATGAACTCCATAGTTTTGGGTAAAAGTTATCTAGATTTTTTAGTACTAATACTTCATAAGACACCAAGTCCTTTATATGTCATTAAGATGTGCAAGTCTTGTTGGAAATTTAATATATTGCAGTTGAATATTTGAGTTAGCAACATATTGCCCTCTTGTGGGGGCATAATGACTTTGATCTCTTCAAAGGCTTATACTATCGTCAGATTTTTTATATTTTATATATTTTATAATTTTTAGTTTTGGAGATTTAAGATGTACTAAAATTTTTTGAGTCTTTTAATCTACTTAGATTTTTTAAAATATACTTATACCTTCTTAGAATTTTAATTTTTTTATATTTTTTTGAATATATTTATATCTTCTAAGGTTTTTGATGTACTTATACTTTTTGAAGTTTTTTGTCTTTTTAAGGTTTTTGAATGTACGTGTATTTTCTGAGGTTTTTAGCCTTCTAAGATTTTTTTTAGATGTATCTATATTAAGAGTATAGGTGAGTTCAACTCACTCGTAAGCTAGTTCAAACTCGGTTTTATTAAAATGATTCATGAGCCAAGTTAGATGAGCTAAAAAACTAAGCTTGAGCTAGTCCTGACTTGACTCGTTAGCTTGCAAGTTAGCTCATTTAAAAAATATTAATATAAAATACACATAATTAGAATTTAGTAGTTTAAATATAAAATTATCAAAAACATTTAAAAATTATGTCATTTACTTATATAAAGTAATTGATTATTATTTTTCATCTAATTTTTCATTCTTTTTAGCATTTTATTATAATAATTACTTGAATTAAAATTATTTCATTTCTTTCATATTAAATGAGCCAGCTTATGAGTTGACTTAAACTCGTTGAATAAAGGTCAAGCTTGATTAATTAATCAAACTCAAATTTAAGCTAAGGGTGATTCAAGCTTAGCCCAACTCGGTTACACCCCTTATCTATACCTTTTTGAGGTTCTTAGTCTTATAAGATTTTTGGATATATCTATATCTTTTGAAGCTTTTATTTTCTAAGATTTTTAAATGTACATGTGTCTTTTGAGGCTTTTTGACTTCTAAAATATTTGATATATATTTAGCATTCTAAATTTTTTTTATGTGGGGAGATCCTATTAACTACTTGCTCTCATAGTCTTTTTAGTGAGGATCTTGTCCGCTATTACCTTCCCATCAAGGGCATGTCTTTCAGGAGTTGTGATTAGAGATCTTATTTACCACTTGCTCTCTGATATTGTTTTAGTGAAGACCTTATTCGCTATTAGCTTCTCATCAAGATTTTGTTTTGGGCATGGCTTTTAGGGTTTTGTAAGATATAATATTATTTATAAAAAAATTTCATTGATAATAAAAATTTATCCGAAAGATATAAAATTATATATTTAGGTGAACTCTCTTAGAAATTTCAATGGAATGAGAAACTTAATTTATTTTAGTTACTTTAGTAATAAGATCTTCCCCTTACATGTGGGCAAATAATTAGTGATATTTTTTATTCGATAACTTTAATAACATATTACCATGAATCTTCTAATCCTCTCTATTTTGGGTTGATGATTTATATACTGTTCTTATAAATAATGACCCAGATGGCCTTGACATATCAAATATTCAATCTCTTCTTTTAAGTGGTTACATTTTTTTGTTATATGCCATTCGATTGATGAAAATGAAAATATTGGTACTAGTCTCCACCATTTAGATTTTTTAGTAGTGGTCAGAATTTTGGATCTTCATTAAACTATTAGTTTTGGATATATTTAATGGGGTTATAATTAATGGACTCATAATGATTTTAGTGGAAAAGATGTCTTTGTTCTTTGGAGTGCTCTCACTTCTTTCATTGGGATACTTGGGCAACACCCTTAGGAGAACTCTTACAGTTCTAAGACGATTGTTTGAATTGTTTTTGTTACGTTGATAGCTTCTTCGATGATAATTTATGCTTTTACTTGATAAATGATGTTAGAATAGAAGTGAACTATTTCATACATAAATGATAAGTTAAAGGGCTTAGAATGTAGTCCTCTAAGGAAGACTCCCCTTAGTAGCCCGAAATCCGCCCTTGAATTTGACAAGTCTCAGAAGAGTATCTCTATAAGTACTCTTTAAGTATCTCTCTCTTATTTTGATGAATTCTTGAGAGGTGAGAAGAGTTTTAATAATTTTTGATTTGTGATAAATTGTTTCTTAAAGAACTAACGAGCTCATCATATTTGTGGGTATCTCATGGGAAAGAGTATAATCAAGTATGAGCTTGGCTTTTGAGAATCATAGGTTCGTTGAATACCTATGATAGTTTTGTAATGATTGATATGTTGTAGGAATCAAATGATTCATTATAGGGCTTAATAGTGGTAATTTGAACCTTACTAAAATAGGATGCTAAGGGATTGTAAAATTTAAGAGTAAAGATTCTTGAAAGTCACTTCGGGGAGTAAGTTACTTATTTATTAGAGAAAATTCATTTTGAACAGGTGTCATAGCTTATCTTATATAACTTTACGTGGCGTGTTCATAAAAAGAGGTCAAATTAAATCTATTAAAATTGGTGGAGGGTTGTGAATTGGTTGTGTAGTGCGAGAATAATGGATTGAACTAATAGTTTTAGGAAGTTATATATATTTTTGGTAAATGAATTCTTGTATGATTACATGGAGGTTCCACACTAGTTTCTTCAATTGGATCAAATATGTTCTATCATTAATTTTACTGTTGAGATGATGCCTTGGTTGCCCAGCCTATTATAAGAGTTGAACAACTTGAGTCTGATGCTTCTCCATTTTATGTATATGTTCTTCCAAACTTAAAATTGGATTGCCTTTATTAGGTGGATAATGTTGTCCTTGATTGAAAGATTGGTTGTTAGACATTATAGAAGTATATTGTGAATTATTTCTCATAAATAATGCCAAATTATTGTGTGCTTGAGAATTTGTAGTGGCAGGGTAAATTTTTTATGTTTAGCTTTGTAAGAAGATTTGACACACATAAAGATAATAGTGAATGATACAGGAAAATGCAAAAGTAAAAAACTAGTTGGCTTAGTACAGTTAGAATAATCTACTATATTTTCAAAGTTGCAAAGTTTCACTCTTTTCTTTAACTAGAGAAGATATGGTTATAGAGTTATGAATACTTATTCCTTTGTTGTTATAACAATGGTTGTTAGTTAATAGTGTTAACTAATTTACAATGATAAAAAAATAATAGTTTGAGAATCATAGGAGTATAATAGTCATATGACAATAGTTAAGCTATAACAACTATTCATGGTGGTGGTCTACAATGTGGTTACTAGTTTCTAGCTCTTCTTACAATGAAGATTTAGCTCTTTGCTTCTCGTCTTCATATTAAAAATGAGATCATATTTAAGAGTTTTGGGAGAAATATTTTGATAAATTTAATTAAAATCCCAAATGCTTTATCGGAGAATTCATGTTGATCTCTTTGATCATATATCGTTCTTAATAATCTCAGAATTGAGTGATTTTAGACTCATTGGGTTTCTCTCACGGAGTTGCTCTATTGATTATAAACATGTCAAATTTGATGATCATTTGACATTTTAATTATTATTTTAAAGCTTCCCATTATACTTTATATGGTTGATTTAAATTCCTTTGAACTCAATCAAATCACTTTTGTTGTAATAGGTTTATTTCATCTAGACATTTAATTTGATTATAAATTTGTTAAAATTAGCATTTAGATAATTCTTAGTTTAATTTCAAAAGATTTCAACACCTATTTGCATTAAGATTTGTGCTTGATCAACTAGATTTTTGGATGATATATCAATTACAAATAATTATTCAAAGTTCTACACCAATTGAACTCACAAATTAGTATTTAAACTCACGAACATAATAAAATTATCGACATCATAACTGAGTTGTCTTTCTAGTAATGAGTAGCTTATAATCCACAGCTTGCTTATATCATATATATTCTAATTTTACAAATTCAATCAACAATTTCTATCGATTCACTTCTTTCGAATAATATAGGAGTTTTTGTCCATTCACTTTAAAAATATGTGACGCTTCAAGATCTTTTTTATTCACTATTTCATGTGGGTACACTTTAACAATTAGAAAAAAGGTTCTAATTATCTTGATTTTAATTTACTTAGAAATAATTTTAATCTTGAATTAAATAGATGAACCTCTTGACCATGTTGAAATTATCTTTTTACTAACTTCTAATCATGACACCTTTTCTTTTAGAGTATTCATTTTTTTTAGCTTGCAATCTAAGTTCATTTAATTTGTTCAATTATAAATGTTGTTTTTCTTCTGCTTTTATATTAAAATTCAACATTTACTTGTTCAATAAGCTTTATGTTCTAATTCCAGTGATAAATAATAAGCTTTCCCAAATATTAAACCATATGGTGACATTCTAATAAGGATTTTATACACAATTTTATATGACAATAAACCACCATCTAAGCATATTAACCAATTTCTTCTTGATGGGTTGACTTTCTTCTCTTGAATTCTTTTAATTTCTTTATTAGAGGTTTCTGCTTGTCCACTTGTTTGAGTTGTTAGGCTGTGACTATTTTGTGCTCAACTGCTTATTTTGCAAACCAATGTTTGGAAGTATTTATTACAAAAATGGTTTCCCTCATTACTTATGAAGGTTTTAGGTGTTCTAAATATAGTAAAAAAATATTATTCTTTCACAATCTTAGAGTTATTTCTTATTAGTAGGTAATTGTATAGCTTCAACCTACTTGAATACATAATCTACTTCTTCAAGGATGTTATTTTTATATGATGAAATGAATGGCCCCATTAAATTTATTCCCTTAATATATAAAATTTTCACTTTTAGACTATAATTTAGGGGCAATGTATGACATTTAGATATATTCCATGGCATTTGTCATAATGTTTACATACTTATGGACTTCTTTAAATAATGATGACCTATAAATTTACTTTGTAATATTTTTGCTGCTATTTTAAGTCCTCTAGAATGACAACCATACTTAGAGTCCTGATAGTACTCGAGTATATTCTCTATTTATTCATTAGGGGCATATTTTCTTATAAGTTGATGATCATTTTTTATATGAAGAAAAGGTTCATATCATAAATAATGTTTAACATTATATAAGATTTTTTTTCTGTTGATAGGATAAGTGAATAAGCATGATATCACTTAAAAGAACAAAATTAGTGTCCAATGCAAACAGTAATGATATGCAAATATTTGATCCTTAGAAAATGATTCATCAATTGCTTGAGAGTTTTTATTAATTTTTTATTTTCTAATCTAGAAAAATGACCTAGCATTTGAATTTTTAGTTCCTCTTCTATCATTAATTTTTAGATCCAATTCTTATAGAAGTAATATCCATCTTATCAATCTAAGTTTTACATCTTTTTTAGTTATAGGATAGTTGGTTGTTGCATGATCGGTGTAGAAAATTATTTTTGTACCCATTAAGTATGGACAAAACTTATCAAAGGCAAAGATAAATGCTTGTAATTATTTTTTAGCTGTTGTATAATTTAATTAATTTATTTAATTTTTACTTTCATAATATATAACATGAAATACTATATTCATTCTTTACTCTAAAACAACATTTATTGCTAAATCATTTGCATTATACATAAATTCAAAAGGCTAACTCTAATCATGAGAAATAACAATTAGTGTAGTGATAAGTTTTATTTTTTAATATCATAAGGGCCTTTAAACATTCTTTTGTAAAATTCTAAAGGACAACTTTTTCCATTAAATAATAAAGTGATTTTGTGATTTTTGAAAAATCCTGTATAAAATCTTGTATGGCCTTGAAAGCTTCTTGATCTTTTGGTTAAAGTGCATTGTTGAAGCTTTTTTGATAATCCACTTTTATTTCTTTACAAATTTTATATCATCGAACAATACCTACACTCATTATAAAAAATGTGGTAGAGCGTTATAACATCCTAGACTATGATAGATTTATACTTAGAAATTTTGTTTGGTTCTGCATTTGGAATCACGATTAATAAAGAATCTGATGTAAAGGATTCTTTATAGTTGTTTGGTTGAATTTCTATTCATTTTTTTTGTTTGGTTTAAAATGTAATGTAAAGAAATTGAAGGTTTGACGTTATTGTCTGCCGGCGACGGTGGCGTCTGACTGGCCGGCGGTATGGCTTTAGCGTGGCGGCGGCCGGGCCAAGCGAAAGCTGGCGGAGCGGTCAATATCACTTTACAGATGTATTTGGTCTGGATTTAATTATCTTAATAATTCGGTGTATTTGAAATCTATTTTCTTTACTGACCAAAGCAAAATGTTAGCGTCATTTGGAATCTTTGCATTCAAATTCATTTCACCTTCTTCTCTCGTCTTCTAATTGTGCTAGCTTCAAAATATATAATACTTAAGCTTCCTAAGACTCTAAAAAGTTGTATTTTTTAAACAAAATTACAATCCTTTTCTTACAAATTAAAAGTTAGTTCAACAATTATATTTTAAACAAACATTCAAACATTAAGCCAGCATATCACATAATACTCTGCATTTTTAAATGTCAAGCCACCCTATTGATCATGTTTAAGGGGATTTTAAGCATTTTATAATAATTTCAGTAGCACTTGCAAAAAAAAAAAAGTTTTAAACATAATCACATTCACATATTAGTCGAAAATTATATTAATCTAATTATAGATATCAATCAGCAGGCATCAATAAATTATTCTAGAACAAACATAGCATCACAATACTTGAATCAGGCGAGACAAATCATTCCTAACTTAAGGGTCTAAGGGATGTATCCTATTAAGCATCAAATGTGTATTAGGTCATGCGGGTGTTTGCCAATTAACTTTCGCCTTATGTCTCAATTTTTTAAGCCTTAATTATTTTTCAATTTAATCAGGGGTGAGTTCAAGTTAAGTTGTTAATAATTTAAAAGATTTTATTTGATTCAAATTTCAATTATTTAATATTTTTTAAGAATGTAAAAGGATGGACGAAGTTCACCAGGAAGATGAACCCACCACCTAGACAACCCAGGCACTATGAAACACATCTCATTCAATTGAATGGATAAGGATATCTTTTATAATACCTTCAAACTACTCTAGTTGAATTTTATAGATTTTATTATTATTTAATTGATTTTTAATTATAATTTTAACTTGTTTTAGAAAAATTAGGAAAATCATCTAAAATGATTTCTAAAATTTATGAAATTTTTATGTGAATAGAGAATGTAAAAGTATGATTCTCATAAAATTTTAAATTATTTTGAATTAATATGTAATTTTTTATGAATTTTGAGGTTATTTTTAATTTGAAAAATTATGAAAAAGATTAAATAATTAGAAAGTTATGAGAAAATTTTTTATGACTTAGAACAACGACAGGATTTACCCATAATTTTTTTGAGAATTATTTTAATATTATTTAATATTTTTATAATTTTACTTATTATTTATTTGATAGTTTTTATTTTGATTTTAATTTTTATATTAAATTAATTTGAAACCCTATGAAAATTTTCCCAAAGGTTTATATTAACCTCAGGAATCATTCATAGAAATTTGGAATTAATTTGGCTTAATATGAATTTTAAATGATTTATTTAATTAATTTGAATCATTTTATTATAATAATTCAAATATTGTTTGTTTAATTTTAATTTTCTCTGATTTTAAATTTTATTTTCTTTTTAAGAAAATTTAGCTTATATTCTTAAGATTTTATTTGAATTATTTTTAAATTTTCAGAGTTCTAGGTTTAATTGTATTATTTATATATATATTCACTTAATTAATGAGTTATTTTATCATTTATTTAATTTTTATATATGATTAGATGGTTAAATAATTTTCTCTAATTATTTTTGTTTAAGAAAAGTTTTTTTTGTTGATTTTGCATATTTTTTGTAAGTTTAAATTTAATTTTATATATGCTTTCTTTGATTCTAGTTTAAATTCTAATTTCTATTTATATATTCATTTATAGTTTTTAAAAAAAATTCCCATAGGTGAAAACACCTCCGAGAACTTTCTGTGAAATTTTTATGCCATTTTAATTTGTATTTTGATTCCAATTTCAGTAATTTGAATTTGTAATTTTTATTTAATTAATCTCAAATTACCTAACATAATTTTGGATTTTTATTTTTCTTGTATTCCTCTCTAGATGCTGATTCCAGAGAGAGTTTATTTATATCTTTTTAAGTTATTTGAATTTATTATGATTTTTCAAAACTTTTAAACATTTTCATTAAATTCGTCATATTTTTCTATCTATTTAACCAATCAATGCTGACTGGATCATGTTTTATGTGTGACGCAGTTTGATTAGGTTTAGTACAGCTTAAATTGAAAGAGGGGAAACAGGATAATTTTGAACCAACCCATCAACGATCAGACAATAAAGAGTAATTCCGTAGTTATTGAGGAGAACTTTGATGTTTAATGGTTTGACAAAACAATACTGATTTGAGCGATCTAAGTTATAATTTGGAAAATCTTACAATGAGAAGGATCAACATCCCGTATCCTACCTATCCAATGGTTGGATTGCCTTAGAATTTAGGTTATTTTCATTAAGTTCCATACCGTAAACAAAATTGATAAAGGTTTTGAAGTACCTGTATGCAGCTATTTTGGGATCAAAATGATGAGCTCTATCAGTTCTTTTAATCAATACGAACAACTTTGGTGTTGATTGTGATGCTAAATATAGCTTGGATGCTTGGAGCCGAAATCTGCCATTCTTCTTAGTTAGAGTTGGGAGCTGAATAGGTTGGAATGTGAATTAGATCACGAAATGGTATGGGATGAAAGCTAGAGTTCTATGGAGTTTCAACAAAAAAACTTTTCCAGGCATATAACCAGATATTTGCATGGTTGCTTTGCGTTTCAACAAAATTAAGAAAAGAAATAGAAAGGAAGAAGATAACAATCTTCTCATTTTTCCCGTGCTTTCATGACCCTTCGAACTCTGGAAAAAAGGAAAAAAGTACCATAAGTTCTATTTTTGTTTTAACAACCATCTTTATGTTTTCTCAAAGTGTTAATCTTTACCTTATGCTAGAAATTCTACCTATGATTCTTTTTACACTTTAGAAGTAGCTGTCTTAAAATTGCTCTTTAATCTTCAGAAATGGGCCTGGGATTTATTTGTTTCGTATTTTGGTAGATCTTGCATTTTTCATGAATTGTCATGGTTGTGGAGACTTGATTTCGATACAAAATTTTGTGCAGTTAGTCCTAGCGAGCATGATACTTCAGCATCTACTGTCAGCGAAGCTACGTTCAATATTCCCCCAACAACAGTAAAATCTGTTTCCATGAGGGATATGGGTACTGAAATGACCCCCATTGCTAGCCAAGAGCCCTCTCAAACTGGTACTCCTGTGAGAGCAACAACACCGACCAGGAGCCCAACTTCTTCCAGGCCATCTACACCATCAAGAACAGCAACAACAATTGAATCTGCTGATTTCAATAGGGATAAAGAGTTGTCTGAAAAGGAACTAAGAATCAGAACTAGAAGGGAGATAATGGTTCTTGGCACACAGCTGGGTAAGATGAACATTACTGCCTGGGCGAGCAAGGAGGAAGAAGAAACAGATGCGTCTGCCACTTTGAAGATGGACGCAGTAGACCAGCAACCCAAGAATATTGTAGAGGCTCGTGCATCAGCTTGGGAAGAGGCTGAAAAGGCCAAATACTTGGCCAGGTAAATTACTAAAGAACTCGGTTTGCCATTTATGCTTTCTTCTGGCCTTATCATCATTCAGTGGACTTGGGAGTTGCTCAAGATCGTTGCACTGCTACTGCTGCTGGCAAGAGTGGTAATTTCTGTGTATTATGTATTACTAAAAATTCACCATGGACATAATTTTTAGGTTTAAACGGGAAGAAATCAAAATTCAAGCTTGGGAAAATCATCAGAAAGCAAAAACTGAAGCTGAAATGAGAAAAGTCGAGGTACTTATTATTTTTTTTATTTTTTTTTCAATTGAAATTGCTTCTTGTTGCGTCTTTGGAAAACCAATTCGGTAGAGTAAAATTTATCATGGCTTGTTGATTAGTCATACGTAATTAAAGAGCGAACATAGACACTCAGGAATTTTTAGCGTGGAAAACCTCGAAAAGGGGAAAAACCAGGGGCTAAGATAAAAGATTCCATATGTATCCTTTTTGAGTACAAAATCTTCCCGATAGGGATTACATTCTATTTGAAAGGGACAACGTGTATGCATCAGGTTTATAATAGTTGCGATGTTGGAGATCTTTGGGTAACTACGGTGGAAATCTTGGGGTATAGCGATGGTGATCTTATGAGGATCTTCAAGCTTTAGAGCTTTCTCCTCCTCACTTCACTTTCCTCTTCTCCCTCGATCGGACTCTTCTTCTTCCTTGCCTTCTTCCTTGCTTGCTTCTTCTTCACTTGCTTGGACTCTTCTTCTTCTTCCTTGGGTTCTTGTTCTTCTTGCTTGACTTCTTTCTTCACTTCACT
Source organism: Cymbidium sinense (assembly GCA_021442155.1). Lineage (NCBI taxonomy): Eukaryota > Viridiplantae > Streptophyta > Magnoliopsida > Asparagales > Orchidaceae > Cymbidium > Cymbidium sinense. The sequence continues at coordinate 166,598,453 of CM038218.1, read as the reverse complement.
TGCACCAGCAGCTTCCCCATGTGAGTGAGGCTATTTATAGATGGGAGGAGGGTATTCTAAAAACTCATGTACCACTCCCCTCGATCGGACGGCTCAGAATGACTCCCGATCATTTGATGTATTTTGAGCATTTGGATGAAATTGAATTATGAGATCTTAGGCTCATTAGATCCATTTCGAGCCTTCGATTTGACTATAAACTCCACATTTGAGAGCTTTTTTGGGATTTAATTGATGTCCGAAGATTAATGATATTTTAAGTGTTTGATCTCGATTTGTTTTCAAAATCATATCGCTTTCAACAGATTTGTCTTTTGGTGGTATTTTGAGGCCATATCGGTTCTTTTTTGGATGACATTAATCATCAAAATATATGTCAATGTTCAAAATAACAGTGGAAGTTTTAAGCGTTTAAGGGACCCATGAGCGTGGGCGCCGTCATCCGCGTATGAAGCGTAGCCGCCATGCTTGCATGGCCTTATGGCGTAACGTGGCGGCGCCGTCGGTCGAGAGCGGAGCGGGCCGAGCAGCTGGCGGTAGCATGGCCTTGGCGGCAGGTCGCTGCGAATGAACCATTCAGCGTGCGGTTGGTCGCCCCATCTTGGTTCGAGCATTGACCATTCGCAGTTCAGCCATTCAGCATGAGTTCGTGTAGCCATTTCCAGTTGGATCATGCCATGTGAAATCCGGCGAATGGGCGGGCAGCAGGCAACGCCTCGCAACATGCCAACGTCATGCCCGCCAGCGCCTCAGCGCCCATGTAGCAGCGCCATGCGCAGCCTTCGCCCCACGCATGAACCGGCGAAATTGGCGGTTTTGAGCCGTTTGAACCGTTTTGAGGGTTTTACCCTTTTGCCCTGTGGGGCTATCAGGGTAGAGGAGAGCACACTTTCCCTCTCCCTTTCTTCTTGAGTGAGGGTCCTTTGGAGCAATCGAAGCGATCAAGAAGCGTTGAGGCGATTAGGAAGCGATCAGCCGCGGTATCGTCGTGGTTAGGTTTCACCCTCGTCGGCCGTCTGGGTTAGGAAGGATCAAGGCCCGGTATCGTCGTGGTTCCGGTTTAGTCGGACCGTCCGGGTTAGGAAGCGATCGAGCCCGTATTGGGTTTAGGTTTACGTCGACCGTCCGAGTTAAGGCGATCAAGGCCGGTACGTCGTGGTTCGGTTTACCGCGTCGCCGTCCGGGTTAGGAAGGCGATTAAGGCCGCGGTATCGTCGTGGTTCGGTTTTACACCGTCCGGGGTTAGGAAGCGATCAAGGCCGCAATTTTCTTGTGAAGTGGTATTCTTTCAACGATGGAAGGTTTGGTTGAAACCAGGCCAAGTCGATTAGAACCATTGTCCTCAGCTTCGGAAGTTTGGCGTCGTGGGAGAAAGATTTTACTCAATGTGGCGAAGGTCAAAACCGCTTCGTCGAGGGTGATAAGGGAGAAAACTCATGGCGGCCGGATGATATACTCAGTCACATCGATATTGTGGTGTTGCGAGGAATTTTCTTCAATGAGTTGGTGTTGTGTGGCTTAAAAGTGATCAGAGCAGTTAAGCCTGGAAGTCTCTTATTTTCAGTATTCATTCTTTTGCGTTGGCTCTGAGCTGATTGAGATCTTCAAAAAATGTGGTGACTTTGATGCAATTCTAGTTAACTTTAGCGGTCATTATTGAGGCCTGGGGTTACTTTAAACATCGAATACTTGTGCGAATGTGATTCATGTGATGCTCAGGGCGTGTTTCTTGCCGGACTATATAAGAATTGGATAGAATTTTTGCAGGGATGGATCCAAACTTGGTCTTGGATTCTTTTATGTGAAGAATGAGTGGGGCCTTCACGAGATGCTGGGAAAGGTGAATGATCTTCTTAGGATCCGTCGGCGATATGGAGGATGATATTACAGACTCTTAATATTCCCGTGTGAAAGCTTGACATGAGGTTACATGATAAATATATGGTTGAAGATAGGATGGGTTGGTTTTATTTCCATCAGAGGTCTCATGTAGTTGAAGAGAAAGGGTGAGAGTTTTCCTCATACTCATAGGGTTCTCTCGAAGCCTATCCGCCAGGCATCCGGCGAAATGTTCCATCTTTGAGAAGGAGATAAATGGTTGTGTCGGATATCGGTGGAGATGGCGTTCATAGAGTTTATTTGTTTTGACTCATGATGGGGAGTTACTCTAGCGCAAATTCGAGGTATTAAATCACATATGTCTTGGGCGTGTCAGCGGTGAATGAATTGTATTTTCTTCACGCCTTATTCTTCCTTATGTAACATTAGTCGGATGATGATTTTTTTTTTTTTTTTTTTTTTAACTTCGGTCGTTTGGCCGATGGCTCATTGGGTAGTGTATGCTTGATCTTGAATTTGTGAAGATAAAATATCTGCAGGCCCAGTATGAAGCGAAGGATGAATCTTAAAGCTAAAAAGTGGTGACCTTGGAGAATTGTTATTTGAAGTGTAGAGGCGAGCTATGCGACTTCTCTTTCTCTCACGGGAGGTGGGCCAACGTGATATTGATTGTGGCGAGAGCTAGATCATAAGAAAGAGGATCAGGGCACTTACGGCGGATAAGAAAGCATTACAAGATCATCTTTACGAAAAGGAGCATAAAATGTCGGAAAGCGAGATAAGCAGGCGAAGACAAGAATTCCAGCTTATCGTGTAGCCATTATTGAAACTTTATCGGGAGGCTGGTAAATATCTTTGATGTTGAAGTGAAGGACTTGGAAGGCGGCAGTGTTTAGAGGAGGGCTTATCGAGGTTCTGAAAGGTGCGATTACATTTGCTAAGGCAGGCCAAGTGAGGATATATCTCCCGAAAGACATCAGAAGATCCTTCACGGATTGGAAGATGAAGGAGTTGTGAGTGGGCTCGAGTGTCCCCAGTGATGATAAGGATATCGATATTATGGCATCGATTGTGGATGTCATTCTTATGGTTGGTTCTATGTAACATCATTTATATTATCAAGGAATTTATATGGCACTACTTATGTCATATGTCTTTGATTGACACAGATATACACTTTTTTACCGGGATAATTGGTCAAAATATTGTTACAAATATTTTGGATCCGAAATAGATTTTTGACCTCTGGTTAGGCAGGAATAAGAGTCTCCAAATTGCTGAGACTTTTATGTGAGGAGTAGAATGAAAAATTTATATCAGAATTCTCCAGTTCTCTGATTTGATCAATCTTCGGATGCTTACGGTTTACGTAAGATGGCCTTAATGGTAAATCGGTGTAAAGGATGGTGTGAGCTTGAAAGTATGGGCCTTAATTTTTTGGCGAGAAAATTGCGCCACTTTATCTAAATGGATAACGACTTTCTATATCGGAGAGAATTTCTTGTAATAAATTGGTTGTGCCCATCTTCTTCGCACTAAAGCGAGCTTATTGCGTGGGAAGAAACATGAGATATAAGTATAACGTTTCTCCTTGAATAGGTTTGGATAGCGGTGGAGATCTTTAGATATTCTTTTAGTTGCTCAAAACATCTTGACATTCATCGGTCCATTGAAAATTATTATTTTTAGCTCCCTTCAATATTTTAAAAGAATGAAGTATTTGTCCCAGGCAGGGGGCGGGATAATCGACAATTCGACCATTCAAGCGTTGAGCGTCTTTGATATTCTTGAATCATATCTTGAGAGCTTTGATTTTTTTTGGGTTAGCCTCTATCCAGCGGTGAGTTACCATAAATCGAAATTTTCCGTAACCCCAAAAGCACACACGGTTGGGTTAAGTATGTTATAAGCGTCGAAGGAGGTCAAAACGTCTAAGTGAAATATGTTGTGACTTTTCTAAGCTTTTCACTAACATGTCATCCACATACACCTCCATTGTGTGGCTAGCGGTCTTTAAAACCTTATTCATGAGGCGTTGATAGGTATTTTTTAATCAAATGGCATGACTTGGTAACAATATAAACCTTTATATGTTTGAAGCGCTCTTCATCTATTGGGTTCATCTTTATTTGATTGCAGAATAAGCATCAAAAGCGAGCATTTGATGTCGGGATGTAGCGTCCACCAATTGATCGATTGAGGAAAACTATCCTTTAGGCGCCTTATTAAGATCGGTATAATCAACATCCTCCATGTTCCATTTGTTTTTTTAACCATGACAACATTTCTAGCCATGTGGGGTAATGCACTTCTATGAATCCTTATGAGCTTGTTAACTTCTTGTTCAATAGCTTGAAGGCGATCGGTGCAAAACTCTTCTTTTGGATGATTGGTTTGAGCGTTGGATTAATTTTGAGGAGTCGCGTGATTACATTGGGGTCGACCCGGCATATCTAGGACTCTCAAGCAAATATGTCTTGATTCTCAAGAAATTTATATACTTTTCCCTTTGTTCTTCGAGTAAAGATCCCTTGCACCGTAATGGTTGGTCATCGATAATGCTATTGAGAGTAAATCTTCTACGGGGAAGCTTTTGAGGTACTCTTTCATCTCGAAAGTTAAGATCTTCGATCTTTGAAGGTGATGGAAGGCGGTTGAGCTTATGCGAGATAACATGATTGGTACTGTTGATTTCCACAAACCACCCCAACTCCAGGGGTAGGAAATTTTATCTTAGATGAGGCTTGAAGTGATAAGCAAAATTGATTGGAGGGGCCTCCAGAGTGCATTATATGCAGAATCGACTTCACTATGAATTGTATTAAATGAGTCACTTGTCGGGGAATTCTCAGGGTAGGGAAGAGTGATTGTCCCTTACGTCTTGGGTGATTATCAAACCCATATAGTGGTATTTGGTTGGAGCTTTTTTTTACTTAGGCCCATGTTAAGAAAAGTTGAGTAAAATAAGACATCACGAACTCCCATTATCGATCAAAATTCTTTTAACGTTATAACAAGGATCACCGATGATAACAGTGGATCTTGATGAGGGATATGGACTCCTTCCCAGTCATTGAAAGTGATGGAATGATCAATAAGACTTCTTCTTCACGGTTCTTTGGAGGATCGAGAACTTGATTATGTAGTATCGATCCTCTGCGATTGTTTGATTTCTCCAATTATTTGATGATTATTTGGTTGTTTTGTGATGTTTGTCACTGGTTGCCCCAAGCGGAGGTGTGTTTGTTTGAGGTGGTTGATTCTTCATAAAGCGCGTAGGTATCCTTGTTGAATGAGTCTCGATTTCTTCCTTGAGTTGTATACATGCTTGATGTATGTCCACGCTTGATGAAAATGACAATATTGCTCGATTTCACGAATTGGTTTCAATGGATGCGGCCACTTGATATGTTCTTCATTGCGAATAGCCATCGGAGGTTAACGAGATGTGTTGGTGTGTATGTCTTTTTAGGTTCACGTTGTTGATATGGGGTGGAGGGAGATCATGACTACTTGTCGCTTCTTTTGATGGGCTGTCGGGTCCACATTTCACTGTTTTTGCGTTTCCCCGCATATTGTTCAAATTGTTTGCGATGAGCATTAATAGCTTCATCGGAGATTTGTGCTTCACGATGAACTAAGTTGACATATGGTGTCCATTAATGTGGCGAATAGAAAGACACAGGCGAGTCCTCGAAAACTCCTCTTAATAGTTGAGTGTATTTGGCGAGCTTCTAAAGAGAACCTCGGAAGTATTCTTTGAGTGATTCACCCTCGTTACATATCTGGGAAAGATGGGAGGAATCTTTAATGATTCTCCGATTTGCAATGAGCTGTTCCCCTGAAAGAACACGGCGAGTTAGTTAAAGGTATGGATGGATCCCCTTGGAAGAGAGAACCAAGTGCGAGCTTGCCCTTTGAGGGTAACAGGAAAGACGACAAGCGTGTGTCGAGCTGGTTGGATAGTCTGATAATGGGATGTAATTCGTGTGGGTGATTCTTGCATGTAGGAATCAATCTAATGCTGGAAAAACTGAGAATTGGATGTCGAAGAATGGCTTGGTAAAAGGTGAGGACTCTCATACGCGGTGTGGGTGAAGATGATTTATTTGAAGAAATTCATCTTGTATTTAGCGTTTCGCGAATATGATGTGCGGGATTAATGAGATGAAGCAGCATGTGAAGCTATCAACGATCGGTGGATTAGTAAGGTTGGTACCGCGATGGATGAGTGGAACTAGCGGTGTAGGAGATCGGCGTTACGGTCTCCATGCGGAGGAACTCCGGTGTCGGGAGGATTAGCGTTTTGACCTCCTCAGGCAATGGCGATCTTGGGGAGATATGTTTTGTCGTAGTAGCGTAGTCAATGCAAAATTTGGATCATTTTATTTTGAGACTCCTCCATTCGGACCCACGATCTTCCAAAGAGATTCCGTTCGCCCTCAACTTGGCGTCCTTGGTTGAGGATGGGTTTTGAGAATGGAGTTGGAGCGGGAAGCTCCGTTGTGAGTGTTGTGCTATTAGCCATACGTGGATGTTCAGGAATTGTGGTTGAAGGTTTTACTTCCCACAGGCAGCGTCTTTGGAAAAAACCGATTCAGAGTAAAATTTATATGCCTTGTTGATTGTAGCGCCGCAAATTAAGAAACGAACATGAGACACTCGAATTTTTAACGTGGAAAACCTCGAAAGGGAAAAACCAGGGGCTAGGATAAAAGATTCCATATGTATCCTTTTAACAAAATCTTCCAGATAGCGGGATTACAAAATTTGAGAAGGGACCGGTATTATCGATCGGTTTATAATAGTTGATGTTGGAGATCTTTGGGTAACTGGAAATCTGAGTATAATTAATTAACGCGGCGGTGGTGCGATCTTGCTCGGGGATCTTCAAGCTTTAGAGCTTCTCTTCTCCCTCACTTCACTTTTCCTCTTCTCGATCGGACTCTTCCTCTTCTTCCTTGCCTTCTTCCTTGCTTGACTTCCTTCTTCACTTGCTTGGACTCTTCTTCTTCTTCCTTGCTCGGGTTCTTGTTCTTCTTCACTTGCTTCTTCTTCTTGCTTCACTTCTTAGCTTAGCTTAGCCATGTGAGGGTGAGGCTGTTATAGATGGGAGGAGGGATATTCTAGTAAACTCATGTAAGGCCCGTACCACTCCCCTCGATCGGGCTGAATGACTCCTTGATCATTTGATGTATTTTGAGCATTTGGATGCCCAAATTATATGAGATCTTAGGCTCATTAGATCCGGTCGTCGAGCCTTCGATTTATAAACACTCCATTTGAGAGCTTTTTTTGGGATTTAATTGATGTCGAAGATTAATGATATTTTAAGTGCTTGATCTCGATTTGTTTGACTCAAAATCATATCGCTTTCAACATCAAGATTTGTGCTTTGACTGGTGGTATTTTGAGAGCCATATCACTTCTCTATGCAACTAATTCATCCGTTCAATAATTTGATGGCTTAGTTTGGTGTAATCCATGATAGGCCTTTGCCTTAACTAGTGAATATAGAGATTTTGAATTGGCATGTAGTGGTTCAAAGTGTACTTTAGGAGCAAAGTGAAGGGATGTATTGGCCTTGCATATAACTTGCTTTGTGAAGCGCAAAATTTCAGCTAAGTCTGTGTCATACCTCTTGATACGCACATCATAGCGTTTTGCACTCAGCTTTTAGGTCGAATTCCTGGTTTAATGGTTTAATGTATGCCATTATAACTAGGCATGGTTGTTTGCATTTATTATTATTATTTTTCATAGTCATTGAAATGTTGCTCATTAGTTCCTTAGTTTCTCCCATTGTAGTTAGTCATTGCTTGGTGGTTCTTCTCTTTGTGCTCACTATCTCATTAGATCTTGTTACTGGCACTAATAATTTCTCACTCACAAGCTGCTTCTCAAGAATATTTCTCGATACGTCATCTTCACAATCTCTTTCACTTTACGTTACACTTGCCTCTCGATATCTTGTTGGTCGCTCAATCTTATGGGCATATTCTTTATTTTGGAATTGTCTTTATATTGCTTCATTATTTATATCATTTATAGTTTTGTTTTTTAGCTTTTGAATAATTAAAAATTATCGCTATTAACAGTATCATTGTATTTGTTTAAAAATTATCACTTTATGTGATTTACATATGCTCACAATATATATATACATAGACAAATCATGAACGCTCTAGTTACTAAAAACACTTCTTTGCTTTGTGCATTGAAACAAAAATGAACATTTATGCACTGCATTGTGTTGAGTGCTTTGAAAACATTGGTAGCTTTTTGCCACTTTAGGCCCTTTGGAGATCATTCAATGCCTCTACATGTTTTATAGCTGATTTGGAACCTTGAACACACTGCACGCTTATTGGTGCAGTTAAAATGAATTATCTTTCTAGGCAATTTCATAATTGAATTTGAATTATTTATGATGAACTTTAATTAAAGATTGTATTTCTATTTATTTGATCACATATTTGTATCTTTCGTTTCTACAAGTGATTCTTGGATTTTATTTGGATAAGGTGATTAACGAGTTGAAATTAAAGTTTCACATCCTATTATCCTTCCTCTCGCCTCACTTCTCCTTTGATGAAATCCAGTTTTATTCCCTTTTTTTTTCCTCTACCTACTTTGTATATTTGGAGATGCAACAAGAAAACAATCAAGTAAGGGAAGAAGCTAGTGTCCCCAATAGGAGGGAGGAAGGTAACTATTAATTAAAATAAAAACTAATATAAAATTAAATATTATCTTAAATAATTGAAATTCAAATCTTAAATTATCTAAAGATTATTTATTATAATTTTTAAAAATAAATTCAAAAATATTGGAAAACAATTTAAGCTAATTTAATGTGCTGCATCAAAACTATACAATCAATTGAAATTCATATCACCGTTGAAATCTGGTTTTTATTAAATTTTATTAAAATGGAAGATTTATATACATTCCACACAATTCTTATGCATTTACATATCTAACATCTAAAGTTAAATATTTACTTATCAAATACTTTCCTATGCTTAAAAAGATCAATTTTACTCTTAAAAAGAGAGTGATGATGATATTTTTTATATGACATGGAAGATTAGGGTGTTGTATATGTAAAAATTGAAGTTTAGTGTTAAACATTATACATAAGAATTGTGTGGTATGTATGCAAATCCCCCTATTAAAATTTATACCATATCAAATTAATTAAAATCGAGCAAAAAGGTAAGCCAATAAAATGATTTTAGAAAACAAAATAAAGAGAAGAAAAAAGTCATGAACCCATGGCTCCATTCACAAGGAGTTAACCTCTTCTGAAAATCTTCTATCTTCCACTTGATCGAGGAGAATATTAGAAAGCATAACATATCTAAGCAAAAGTTTATTTAGAAATATCTTGATTGACTTTTACATGCCTCAAGCTTATTTTAATAACCATAAAGTCCACTTACTTTTATAATAAAAATATTAAACAAATGGATTATAATCTAATAAGGCCTTGCTGAAAATTGCATGTCGCTAATTACCAATATGCTAGAATTCTCATAATGACTGTATCGCAAAGCCCGCGAGAATGTATTGCTAGAGCAAGCTATCTCACTACCAATGCAAGACCTTGCTGGAACTAAGATTTGCAAAAACATTGTACCCATCCACAACTTCGTCTAAAGGGCGAATGATTAGGAAGACTTGGTTGGCATCATGAGGGAATGACAAACAACCAACCACTTCATTGAGTAATATTATCTTTGATCTCAGAGTGAATGTTTAAGTTTTAAATCCATGCAAAAAAAAAGTAAATAAAAATGAAGATCTTGGATTGTATCGTGATATGAAAAAATTGTGAAATTCAGGGGATGTTGGTTTGTGAGAAAAAAAGTCAGCATGTAACTGCAGTTGAGGTGTTCCTTAGTTTCCTTATTGAGGAAGAAGATGAGATGTACTAAGTCGGGTTAGGGTGGTTCCAACCTGGGGTGCCTACAGTTTTGTTTTGATTTCAAGTGATTTCTTTAATTAATTAACAAGACCTCTTATTTCTAGCTCATTGCTTTTTTTTAGGGAAATTTACATACATACCATGCAATTATTTATTTCATCTGAATATTTACAAACTTTCATGTGAAAAAATGTATTTCACTTGAAACAAAGGTATTTTTTGATGTAATAATAAAGATTTAGGTCTTATTTAAGTAAAAAAATTAAATTTTGTGAAATCATTAAAATTAGGTAATATGTAATCAATCATGTACCATGGGATGAGTTAAAACTAATGGAAGAAAAGAAAACAAAGTATGAAATAACCTTTTGCGATCATAATAAAAAAAGGCAAAAAAGATGAATAGAAACATGAAAACTTTGAATTATCACCATTTGTAACATTATCCCTATTATTTGGGGCAAGTTTTTTATTTTTCATTCCTCATATGTACTTAGTGTTAGAAGATGTATTAAAGCTAATTCCCACTAATATTTTTTGTGTATTGTTATCCAAGTAACTTTTAGCCTACTCCTTTTTCTTCCTAATTCTTAAAATGATTTTATCTCCATCTGCCACCCTCCACCGCCAGTGGTCGTCCATCGTTGCTAGCCACTGCAGGCTATCACCCCACCAGTAGCCTGCCTCGGTAAGTAAGTAGCCACCCTCTGTGACAACCACTATCTTTTATTAAGGTCATCAATAATTCTATTTTATTTTGTACTGTTTTGTTTAACCGAACATAAAAAAAAGTAAACCTCTACGATCATAAAGTTTTCAATCACATAACTCAAAAGTATTTTAAAATACATTATTTTCACTTTATTTTGCATATTTTCTACACCGTATTTCAAATTCAGCCAACTAAATATAGTCTAAATTTATTTGAAATTGTGCCGCTGAATCTGCATGGATTGCTATTTTTTTTCTCACTCGATCAGAGAGTATTACTAAGAGAAGAGATTGATCTGAGCATCGCCCTATTTATTAATGGCACTTAGGTTGAGGTGGAAAGAATGAGGGCTCGGGCCCATGACAAGGTTATGAGCAAACTAGCTTCTGCAAAACATAAAGCCGAGGAAAAGCGCGCTTCAGCGGAGGCGAGAAGGAACCAGCAAGCTGCAAGAACAGCACAGCAAGCAGAATATATTCGAAGAACTGGCCGTATTCCTTCCTCTTTGTCTTGTTGGGGTTGGTGCTTTTAACTGTGGTCTGATTGAACATCAACAAAATTCATTTGTTATGAAATTATAGTGCCTGTGAGACATAATTAGGCGCTTGTTCATAGATGTGATTTGTCTCAATATCCTCCTTTTTTTTTCTTGGTGAATTGCATTCGTTCATATTAATGTACATGTCTAGATGATCATGCAAGCCTTTTGTTTTTGTTATTTTTATTTTTATTTTGGTTCTTATCGAACCATGGTTTCCTTCTTTTAATCTAGGTAAGTGAACCTTACGGTGATGTACTTTGATGTTAGGGGTGCAAACGAATCGAGATGAATTGTGTAGAGGTTTGCTTGAGTGTAAACTCACTAGTTAAAACTCTATTCGAGCTCGAGCTTTAGTTCAATTTGTGTCTTTATGGTAGTGTTTAAGCTTGATTTTTTTTTTTTTTTTCAAAATTATGACTGTTTAAGCTTGGCTCATTAGTTAGCAAGTTTTATTGAGTTTATTAATGAACAACAACATTGAGCAATTAGCAAATTGAGCATATTTTATCAAGGTTATTATCGAATATCATATTGAGTTTAAAAATGAGATTTTAATTGATCAAAAAGATTAAATAAATAAGTATTTTAATAGGCATAAACTAATAGTTTATGCTAAAGACTTAAAGTAATCTAATATATAAAGGAATAAGACTCATATAATCACATTAAATGAATTTGTAAAAGTTTTAAGGGGGATTTATATACATATCACGTCAAACATCATTATTTACATATTTAACACCTAAATTTAATATTTTACAAATTTAACACCTAAAACTTTTTAACACAATATTACCCTTTCCGTCTCTTTTCTCTCCCAATTAACAGCCGAAGAAGCTCTCTAATGGCGGGGGGAGTGTTCTTGTATAGCTGGAGAAACTAGAAGTGGTCATTGCTTTGTTTTTAATCACTAAGAACATTCTTTCTCTCTTCATTGTATTGGAAATTAGGCGTAAGGAACCTACCACTTATGCTGCGACTTTGAGATTTGAGGTCAGTGGTCAGTTTGAATCCCATTAAGCGTCTTTTCTCTCTCTCTCTTTAGTTATCACATGTTGGCGGCCATATGAGTAGCTTTTGATCCGATAGCCTTGGCCTCCATGATTTTCTTTAGGAGAATTTTTATATTCGTTCTGAGGATAATTTGGCGTTTGCAAATTTTCTTCCACTAAGTGGGTTGACCCTCTTTGGCCACCACAACAACTCTGCATCCCCTTTCATGCTTTTGGTTTTCGACCTCAGAGAGTTTGAAACCTCCCCTCCCAGTTATTTAGTCTCCTTCGCAGCACTTGAGCATCTTCGACCTCTCTCATTCGGTTTCTCTCTTTTTAACCGCTTCATTGTTGTCTCCACCAAAATTGCATGCATTCATCTACTCCATTCGATTTCCCTCGACGTAAGCAAGCTGGAAGCTCTAATTCTTCCTGCGATTTCCTCCATAAGCAAGCTGTAGCTCTAATTCTTCTGTTGCCCTTCAAATTTCTCCAAAGCCGTAGTCCCTCGCCCGTTTCCATTCTCGATCTTGTCTCTCTCTAATTCCCCTCTCCAAGCCGATCTCTTCGTTGCTCCCTCTCTCTTCCTCTTTTGATGCAAATGTTTGTGGACAAGAGGAGCTTCTTCACTTGGAGAGAAGGAAAGAGACGGAAAGGGGTAATATTGTTGTGTTAGAAAGTTTTAGATGTTAAATTTGTAAAATAGTAAGTTTAGGTGTTAAATATGTAAATTATGATGTTTGACGTGGTATGTATGTAAATCCCCTTAATAATTCAAAATTAACAGTTGTAAAATAGTAAGTTTAGGGGGATTTACATACATATCACGTCAAACATCATTATTTACATATTTAACACCTAAATTTTGTGTCTTAATTGATTTTCTTAGTAAGTGTATTGTTCATATCAAACATCAATCTATTAAAGCTTGTTTATTTTTATGAGAATTTAGGATGACTCATCCAATCAAGGTTATAAGTGTTTGAGAAGATATTATTGAGTTTATTGGTTATATGAACAAGGTAGCATAAATCTCTAAGAAATTAGTTATATACATATTTGAATTTTTTATAGGTGGATCCCTCAAATTGAGAATTTGTACCATTTGAATTATTAAAAGTTATAGCTCAAAACTATTAGCTTAGATTGTAGGTCTATTAATGCTTTGATGCACTTCATCTATTAAAAGTGTAACATAAGCTTTAAGTGGTTTTAGATGTTCTACTTCTTCTGATCAATTAGTCATCTTCATATTTCCAAGTTAATTTTTTCTATCTTTTCTAAGTTTCTTACAAGTTCTTCAAATTTCAAGGTTTAACAACAATAATTTCACACATTTATCACTATGTGTACAACAATTAAACACAAGTTTCAAAAAAAAATAACAACACATAATAACAAGTTCAAAACACAAGTCAATTTAACAAAGTTAATACAAATGAGTCGGAATAAAAATAGTTTCATTAGACTAATATTAATTTAATGTACATTTTTTTTGCAGATCCTCATTAATGGCATCAAGATCTTAACCAGACAAAGTGGTGTACATAATTGCATTTGTTGTTCAAGTAATTATGATGAGTAGAGTATCATTCTCACAAGGATCTACAAAATTTAAAATTAAGTTAATTTCTTATAATAACCTAATTTTTATCCAACCAAGAAAAAATTGCAAATATATATATATATATTATTGAAAATTTTAAAAGATATTTTTGAAAATATAATTTTTCTTAATTTTTATAATATAGACTTTGAATTTATGAAATCTTAGTTATTTTTATGTGTTTAAATTTTGTAATTATCAATCATGAGCTTTTTATTTTTTATTTTTTTAATCTATGCCTAGATAAAAAAGATCTAATCATGACAATTAACTAGTTATATTTTTATATATCAATTAATATAAATGATTGTATTATAATTTTTTTGGCTTTAAGAGTCTCATGTTTAATCCTGCTAATTTTAATGATAAATAACGTGTGTGTGGATGTTCTAATATATGTTTTAAGTGTTTCAAATATATTAATTTTGAAGTTCCTTCGATTGTTAATTCATATATCTAATGTTTGATGCAATTGCAAGTATAAAATAATGAAAGATAGATCAAGATGAATAGTTTAGAGCTCAAGATATAATATTTTAGGTTATATGCATTTAGAACTATCTTAGAGGTTTATATGAGTTCATTGGCATGAAATGATTTGTTTATAATTTAAAAAAAATATTTATATTTATTTTAATTATTGATAATGAGATTAATTTATATAAATGAATAATCTATATCTAATTAATATTCAATTCCATAAAAAGTTTGTATGCTTCATACATAACATTTAAATTATAAAAATAATAAATGATAATTAATTGTAATTATTAAGTGTAATTGTTTATATATTTAGTATATTTAAAAAAATTACTTTAATTTAAAAATTTTATGATAATTGATATATGTATGATCATATCTAAATTATATCATAAATTTTAAATGTCATATTTCAAAATTGATAAAAAATACATGAAATTTAATATTTCAGCAAAAGTCATTTTATATTTAAAGAATTTAGATCTTATTTCATCTACAACATATTTCTTAGATTTTTGCCTTTAATTTAATAGGTTACATGACCCATGTTTGATTAAAATTGAATTTATTATGATTTTTTAAATATTAACTGATTTTAATAATGAATACGTGCTATACGTTTTGAATATATAAAGAGTCATATTTTATTATTTTTTACTTGCTTATGTGACTAGCAATTTTTTTACTGCATGAATTTAATATTTATTTAATATAAATAGTATTTTTGTTAAATATTATATTATTATATGATAAAATGATGTTAGAATAATATTTTTCTTTGAAATGATTCAGAATGAACTTCTTGCTTATAAATATTTCTTATTCTCTTCATGAAAGAGTTGCTCATTCAAAATCAAAATCTCTCTAGCAAATCTAAGATTTTTCTTTCAAGTGTTCTTCAAATATTACAAGATAAAATTCTTAGTTTGGACGTTTCAACATCTTCAATTAAGTAAGCTTTCTTAATTACGTGAGTTTGTTTTTCTTTCATCATATATCTGTTCTTTCAAATTTTTACTTTTTGGTGGGTTAATCTTTGTACATCAAAGTTTATATTTTTCACATAAAAATTTTTTCATCAT
Organism: Cymbidium sinense; assembly: GCA_021442155.1. NCBI lineage: Eukaryota > Viridiplantae > Streptophyta > Magnoliopsida > Asparagales > Orchidaceae > Cymbidium > Cymbidium sinense. The sequence continues at coordinate 166,583,271 of CM038218.1, read as the reverse complement.
TTTTTTATGAAAAACTCTTATGATAGCTTATAGGATTTATTTAATCTTGCTTAAATTTTTATCTTCTTATAAATTTCTTTTTATCACTTAAAATATTTTTTCATTGGTCTTATTTGAAAGATCATTTATTCTCAGATCTATTTTAGAAATATATTTAAAGCATTTAAAGTTAGTTTATTATGTTGAAAATACTTTCATATTTGTTAGATCTCTCTTTTTAATTAAAACCTTATCTAGTTTACATGGTCTGTCATGTAGTAATTTTATTTAAATATTTTGTGATCATTTGCATTAATTCAAAGCATCATTTTGGTTGAAGTAAAATAAATTATTTGCTGAAATTTTATAATATACGCTAGATCTATTATATATCAAATTTCTTTATCAAAATAAAATTTACAAAAAGTTAAATTACTTTATTTGACACTTATCATTTCATTCCAACTAATATCTTTTGTTTAAATAGTTTTTTTTATCTTGCTGAAATTTAGTAAAGCTTGCTATTTTTATTGTTTAATAATTATAAAAAAAATTTATTGGAGAGCTAATCATTCTTACACTATTATATACATAGTTATAGTTTTTCTTAAACATAAAATTATTCCTTGCTGAATTTTATTTTATTGTGCAATAGACTATTATTAATTTATTTTAAATATATTTTTACATTAGTCTACAAATTATAATAATATAAAATCTTAGTAAGATCATTTTAAGATATTTATTTTATTATTTCTTATCAAAATTAAGTGAACATTCTATCTTGTCAAAATTGTAAGTTTTAAAGTGATCATTTATAAGTTGTGAGATCACTTTTTCAATTCATAGCTTGGTATATTTGCGAAAGATATATTTTATCAAAATTTCTTATTTTGTATTTTTCTTTACATGCTTTAAAATTTTATTGACGTTGTACTCGTCACTTTGTAAGAGAGTACATGTTATTGTAGGAGTTGTACTCACCCTGTTATAAGAGAGTGTTGTTTATAAGCTATTTTTATTTAGTGGATTCTTAGCTAGGGGTGGTTAGGCATGAACATATGTTATTTTTGAGGTTTGGTCGAATCATATAAAAATTATATACCTATTGTTTCTCTTTACTTTACTGTACTTTATTTTTTGTCGCATTAAGAATTAAATCTTGTCATTATAAAATCAAAAATTAATTTTCTAATAAAAGTTAAAATTTAAGATTTGATTTTTAAAATTTTAAATAACAATCAATTCCTATAGTGACTCACAATTTTCTCTATGTGATTGCAAATCCCTAAATATCATATGCATATGTATATCTAAAAACTTATTTTCTTTTCCTAATTGTTACTGTATGGATTTTTTTTTATATTTCTAATTCACAATATATTTTAACTTTACAATTTGCTAGTTGACAAGTAAATAACTCATTGAGAAAAACAAAATAACATTAATCATTGAAGCGTAAACAAATTTCTTATATATTAAATTTACATCACAATATTACATAAAATAACATAATATAATAATAAATCAAGAGCATTTTTAATTTAGCTACTCATACAAGAAAGAGAAAATATTATTGCGTCATAAATGTACATGAACATTTGAGATATATCAAAATGAAAGAAAGATAGAACCAAGTGAGGTCTTCTAACTATTTCTTAATCCAAGTACTTTACCTCTTAGTATGAATTCCATTCTAGTGGATTTTCTTCTTCTTTAATCTTCAACACAAATAGCACATGACCATTACGATTAGTTTAATGAACAATAGTCTAACACACTTCTCTTGGAGTTTCACTCCTCAAGTAACACATTATACATTAACATATATGACACTCATTTACTTGTCAAAACTTTTTCTCAATACAAATGAACTTGTTTTTATTAACTCTCTGAAACTGCTCTGAAAACTTTCTGAGACTGCTGAAACTAATTTGTCAGGTTGTAGCACCTAGGTGTTGGATTTTTGTTTTCTAGCATCAAGGTGTTCTGCTTACACTCTTGCTCCTTAAGTTGAGGTTGCCTAGTGCCACAATGTTATCATTAAGTGCACAAGCACTTTACTAGCTTTCTTTTACTCCTTTAAGTTAAAATTTTCTAAGTTTTGAGCATTGCAGTGTTGACTTTCTCGTGCTAAGGCGCATTTGTTATTGTATGTAACCTAAAATTAGAAGAAATATGACATTGGGGTGCCATACTTACTATTTTCAGGCACTTTTTAGGTGTTGGGCTCCTTCAAGTGCCATAGTGTTGCGAATGCAGTGTGCCTTACTTACTATCTTAAAGTTCAAATTTTTGCTAATATGTCTCCTTGGAGTTGGTCATCTAATGCCTAGGCGTCAGCTTTACTATCTCAAAATCTAAGTTTTCTTCATTATAACAATGTAGTGCTGGACCTTAAAACTTAAATACTCTTTCGTTTTCTCTTAGAAAAGATTTTTCTATCAAAAATATTAAAAATTATGAAAAATGATAAATCTTAACAATTAAGCACAAATAAACTTTTTAAAATATATAAATTTTGTTAAATTTATGCTTATTAAATGCCTTTTGTGGTGTATGGAGAATGAAATGATAATATTCAATAAATATTATAAAAGCAATATAACTTTTTGATTGAAGTCTTACTCATATTATTGCCCCCAATTAGTCCTTTGAATAGGTTATCAACTTTAATGTGCTTTTATGCTTTACTATATGCCAATCTTGTGGCAATCACAATAGAGACTAATGTTGACCTCACTTTTGGAGTGAGTTCTCAATCTCCCCATCATAGATCTAGGACTCTGACACTAAGAGCTCCTTAGTCTTAAGACACTTCTAGTAATTAGGTGAATATCTAACTTAAACCTGGAGACTTAGAAGGGTTAGCCATAGGGTTAGGCTATGCTTTAGGGACTTAGGGAGACTTACCTACCCTATAGCCTAAACCCAATCCATGCTCACCTTCTCAAACCAAACCAACTTCAAATTCCCAAAATTTATAATCAATTTCAGCTTCAAATCCAAGCTCAAAATCCTTCCTTTATGATTGAACCCCATGGATTTAGCTCTAACCAAATTCAAATCAATCCAAACTTAATTGATTTTTTTAAATATCAATTCAACCTTTTAATCACTCTATCAAACTTACAACCAAACTAAGTTCCAAATCCAATTTGCCAAAACCTACAATCAATTCCAAATCTCATCTAAGCCATGTGATCCACTCTCACGAGCTTAGCCAAAATCTCATTCAAATCAAGTCAAACTCAATTGATCCTTTCATGGATAAATTGTCCCATCAATTATCTTCTTAAATATAAACCAAATCTACATTCAACTAAATCAAATTAAGTCAAAACCCTTCATAAGCCATATGAATCAATCCCATGACCCAAAATTAATTAATTTTTCAATTATATATCCCATCAAATATAAATGACCTCCAAATAAATCAAATCCAAACCTTCTAAGCCCTTTAGACCTACCTTCATGAGCTTAGCCAAATCATTCAAATCACTTGAAATTCAAATTTTATTATAATCAATTATTCCATCAATCATCTTCCCAAAAATGAAATATAACCAAATGATCCAAAATCAAATCCCAAATCAAACTTAATCTTAGGCTTTTTGACTTTTAATTTCAAATCCAAAAAACACATTTATGAATTGATTCTTGAATATTTTTAATCCCTTTCATATATAAATTCAAATCTTAATCACAATGTTGATTTAGGTTCCAATCCAAGAAAACCTAAAGAACCCATTTGAGCTAAGTTCCAATCCAACCTAAATTTGATTGAACCAAGCCCACCAAAACCTCCTATCATGATTATTGACCATCCTAGGATGATCAATTATCATTAATTGGGTCAAACCAAGCCAAATTGGCTATTTGACCAAGTCAAGCATTTAACTCATATGAACCCAAACTAGCCAAAATGGTACACCAAATTAATTGAAACCATTGATTCACACCAATCCATGATCAATGATTGGACATGACTTGACCACCAATTGAGCCAAACTAAACCCAATTGGCCATTTGACCCAAGTTGACCCAAATTGACATAAAAGAACTAAATTGGGTCAAATCATGATCTAACCTAAATTAATTGTAACCAATGGCTCAAATTTATTCCAAATTGATTATGGAATTTGACTAAGGTCACAATTGAACCCAATTGGCTCACTTAGTCCAAATTGATCTAAAGGGTCAATTTGGCTTAAATCCAAATTAATTCAAACCAAAGCCCATGATCCTCCCCAATTGATCAATTGAACATGAACCAACACCCAACCCAAGCTAATTTGGTCAAATTGGCCAACTTGGCCCATTTGATTCTAAATGAGCCAAAATTAAACCTAGGCTAAATTGATTGAAATCACTTGAACCAAAATAATTCAAATCATCATTTGAACATAACCCTAGCATTAGTTTGATCTAATTTAACCAATTGGTCAACCCAACCCAACATGACCCATATGACCCAAATTGAGCCAAATCCCTTAAAACCAACCCATGACATCTTGGGAGACTCACCCAGATCGAAACAGCAATTGGAGTCAAACCCAAGGTATTGTCTTTTCGATATGCCACCTCGCATAGGATTCTCCCCAAAATAGTAAAGTCCACTCTTCTATCACCCCTAGTAGCCATACAAACCACAAATGGGGTTTGACCAGCCTTCTAGCCCATGTGGGCTGCTCAGACCAAAAGTTAACTCACCTCCCTCACAAGCCGATAACCTCATGGACAAAAAACAAGCCACACCTGCCTTAAGCCACCTCCCAACCCTTCCACCACTCAAGTCGTGCCACGTGGAGGTGATGGCGATCACTCGGGCACTCTAACCGTGATTGGCCGACCGAAAAATGAGAGCCAATCCATCCATCCTGATGGAAAAGGGGTGAACCCCTCCTAGAGAATTCTCATCGATTCAATTTATGAGAGCTTCCAAAGGCATTTTTGAACTCCCTAGCAAGCTCATGAGCATTCCCAAAGCATCCATTGTCAGAATTTCTCCTTCCCGAGTGCACCCGAAACATGACACCCATTATCCGATCCTAACTCCCTCAAACCAAAATCAAATTCCAATTCCTCTTACACACACATGACTGTTGAAGCTAAATGAATCTTCTTTTGAGTTCCAAGCCCACCGGAGTAGGGTTTGATCAAGATCGAGCCTCCAAAGGATGAACCTTGGCCTCCCGAGCGAACGGAGTGGAATCAACTCAATTGCCACTCAACAGGATTTTGTCTCTACTAGACAAAGATGCCTCAAGCATACGAGCCATCGGTCTTAGCTCTGGTGTAATGCCATTAAAATTAAGCTTTAGGTAGATTTTGGTTGGTCCTTTGTGAAGAGAATGTGCATGTACACCGATCATAGCCGTTGGATCCTCTTAGATCCTTCGTGCAACGGTGTGGGATCCATTTGGAGTGAATTCGAGCTCAAGTGAGCTCGGATCGAGCGAGCAATGGTGAACGACCTCCTTCTTTCATCGCTCGCCAGGTGATAGATCTTGCACCGTCCATTCCACATGATCGGAACATATGGTCATGATTAGATCTGTTAGATTTATCCTATCTTATCCTTTATTAGTTGAGGGATCAATCTATGTCGTTCAATCCAAGATCAAACAGCGGAGATCGAAATGCGCCATTAGCCGCATCCTTACTTCGAGAATCACTTACTAATCTCGGTGCCATTGCGTGGTGCCACATGGAGATTAGGCCAAATTAGGCTTAAATAATTAGAATTAATGGCTAAAACTTTGCAAAATTATAACAAAATTGTATAAAAATCTAAAAATTATAAATAAATACTCATTTTGAAGGTATTAGAGGAACATCCTTTTAATTTGAGCAAATTTAGTTAATTAGTTGAACAATTAATTAGCTTAATTACTCCCTAATTAATTAATTAACTCTAACTTCTTGAAATTATTTAAGGGAATGACCTCTACCTCCCCTAATTATCTTGAGATTTATTTGTTAATTAATTAGGGAAATTAGCTAATTAAGCCTTAATTACTTTCTTAATTTAATTAAGAATTAATTAATCATGTGAATAGTAAACTACTTAATTAATTGGACTCATTAATCATTGTCCAATAGTGGATGGACTTATGGAATTAGATTGGGACCACTTTCCTAATCTTTTCCTTAAGCCCATTTCATTTGAAGGATAATTAATCAATTTGGCAATTAAGTAAGAGTTTAATTAAATAATTAATGATTTCATTAACCAAATTAAAAGTTACAATCACATCTGATTTTGAATAATTAATTGAAGGGTAGAGCTTTAGGTGTTTAATAACCTAAAGAAAATTATAAAAAATTATGATTAATCCACATGTGTGGGAAAACTATAAGAGTACATAATTAAGTTCCTTAATCTAATTAACTAATAATTGTGAGCTGATTGCATTAGGCCCTTTCATTTTTTAAGACCATTGTTAATTTACTTTTCAATTCATTTGCATATCATGTTTGCTCACAATTATTTGGATAATTATGTTAAGGTAACATATGAAAGGGGTAGTTAATGAATTTAATACATATTACAACTTAATTAATCCATAAAATCAACTTAACTACCTTTCATTGATCCAAATTAGTTCACAAACCTAGGAATGGGTTAGGATTAGCAAACCCCTCTCACATCATTAAATCAAATCAAAACATAAAATTAAAAATGACATTAAAGAAACTTTGATTTATTTTAAATGATTTTATTTGACATGATTGTCATTAGGAGTTAATTTGATTGAATGAAATCATGTGTTTATATTTATTTATTTCCTTCCAATCATATTAAATATTTTGTCATTTGAAGTTATGCATTCATCTTTTCAAAATTATTTGAATCAAATGGTTTTCCTTTATGTTAAGCTTACATGTGTTGATTTAATTTAATATATGTGTGGCTATTATCACTATTAAATCTAAATGTATTTTCTAAAAGCTTATAAATGAGCAATTACATATGTTGTAATGCTAGTTATAAATATATAGGAGATGCACATGATTATATCTTAAGTGTATGAATTAAAGTCTCTTTCCTTTATTCATATGTTTATTTATATAAGATTGAATGTAATGAGTATAGCCTAAACATCTCGGGAATATGAGACTTTAAGTAACCCCAAGGAGGTCATTTGATTACCTCACTTCCCTGGTTTAAACAACATCACATACTTATTTGATTTCATTCTTATGTATCTCTGACATAAGAATTTAGATAGAGCTTTAAATCATATACCTAAATAATTCCATTAAAGAAAATATAATCTTTGCATGATTGTCATCTTCTTAATTATAAATACATGTATGTTTATTTATATAAGATTGAATGTAATGGGTATATAGTCTAGACATCCAGGGAATACAAGGCTTTAAGTAGCCCAAAGGAGGTCATTTGATTACCTCACTTCCCTGGTTAATAAAGGCACGCACTTGTTTATGTCTTTTATACATGCATGTATGTATTTAGTTAGAGAATGATAATCCTCTTTTCTAGTTAAAATACACGCATTCATAATTGTTTAGCCATTAGATCAATTAATCATGTATCTTGGAGCTTACTTTTCTACATTCATGTATATAAGTTTACATGTATTTGAATGCAAATGTGTATATAGTCTGGACATCCTGGGAATACGAGGCTTTAAGTAGCCCCAAAGAGGTCATTTGATTACCTCACTTTCCTAGTTAACAATGACACGTACCTATTTAGTTTCATCCCTATGTATTATTGTATAAGAATTTGGTTAAGGATTTAAATTAATATGATTAAATAATTCAATCAAAGTGAAGATACAAATATATATATATATATATATATATATATATCTACCTCCATCATATAGGTGTGGCAAAATATGTTACATGTATAGATATAATTAGTATTAAAATCATATGCATGTTATATGTGATGGAAAGGAGTGATTTAACATATGTCATGTGATAGTAATTTAATAAGATTAATTCTAAGATGCCTCTCACATTTGATAGGATTATTTAAAGTGAACTTAAACTTAGGATTAATTTTAAATGTGTGATAAGCCATTCACTAAAGAGAACTAAATCAAATTAATATGGTTTAGAAAATAGCTTAAGGGGGCAATCCTCTTTCTTCTCTTTATAATACTTAGTTGCTAAGTATAATCAAATGAAATAAAAGAAAACACAAATTAAAATTCTCAAATCAAGCAAACAACGTCAAGTGAAACTAGCCTTTTGTGTTAAATTGAATCTTTCTTCACTTAGAAAATATAACATTAATTCTTAGTTGAGACATATCACACAAACCTTAACACCGACATTAGAATTAAGTCAACACTTCTAGCATTTGTTAAGACGGTGTTTGGTATGATGTATGTTTTATTTTGTGATGTATTATTATATGCTGGATGTTAGGGTAAATGCCTTGTAGACTAGATGTTCGGCCGTTCTTAGCCCAATCATATTTTATACAAGGGATTATGCTTAAGGGGATGCTTAAAAATAAATGTAAATGCTCTCTTTGCAAGTTGTTTAAACCCCTAAGCATAATCCAAGCTAGGATAGGTGGGCTTGGTCACCCATATGCAGGGTGCTAAGTCCAAATTTTAAGTATAACTGCTTGGGAGTATATATATGCCTAGCTAACCTCTACTTTGTAGGTGTAGTTAGATTTACTTTTCTTATTTTTAATGTAATTATACATTAGGAGTTATGATTAGTGCTATGGGGGATTAGGATGAGCATTGGCTAGAAGGATTTGTCTTGGGGTTCCATGTGATGCATTGAAGTCCACCAAATCAAAGGGAAAAGAAGCAAGGAAAAAAAATGAAAACACAAAGAATGAAGAATGAAGACTCCCCATATCATTTATTCATTAATAAAATTATAATTATTCTTTCATATTCCAGGTTGTATAAAGGTAGAGCTTGGCTACCCACCTTCTCTCTTTTTGGGTACTCAATCGCACCGGCCTGTTATTCTTTTATGGTAGCTATAAAATTATTTGATATTATGTTTAAATTATGCATTAAAAATAACATGATTTTCATAGTTTCTTATGATTGACGCTTTAATGTGTGGCCTAGATGCAATTAGGCTCTTAGGATAAAATAAATTTTCTACCAACTATAACTCATAACTAAAGTTTTGAATAATTCATAACCTCACCATAAAGCCTAGGCATTAAATAAGATAATTAAAAGACTTATCAACCCCTTAGTTAAATGGTTGAATGTTCCACAACATGCATATCATATTATTCCATTCTTGAAAATAGGGGATTTATATCCTTGCACATTAAGGGAATTCTTGACTTATGAAGGCACCCCTTTCTCACTGATTTAGCCAACAATACGCATCAAAATCCTAAAGCCTTTTGTCCAAAATGAAGTGTCAAAATTGGAATAAAATTTAGGAAGTTTTTTTCATTAGATTAAGTCATTGTTCATAACACTCATGCTCTAGTCTCTTGAAGAGTGGGTTTAAGGACTTTAGTCTCTTTATAAATTAATAATAACTCAACCATCTTATAAATTCATATGACCAGATCACATGGTTTTAAAATCATAGGAGGAGTTACCAGGCCACTTGAGAGGGTTGTAATGGTAGCTTTATCATCTCTTGTTGAGGTAAACCTTATGCCCATCTTCGCTTAGATTTAGATCATGCTAAAGCTCCTTAGATTTGAGATCTGAGGTTGCTATAAATTCTCGCCTCTTAGGTATTTTCATAACCTTGTGTTGTTGGATTATAAGCCCTAGCAATATAATAAATTTCAACTCAAACAAAATAATTCTCTTCAATTTTAAACATATAAAGCCCAATTATATGATAGATTAGAATGCTCACTAGGCTTTCTAGTATCATGAGCATTTCATACTCATTCACTTTGGCTTTCAAAAATAAGTCTCAACATTTGGACTTTCCCAATTAATTTTCTAAAAATAGTCAATCCTTTGATAGTATTACTTTGAAACCTTTCGAGACCCTAATTGTCTACTTTAATCGAGGGTATTCCTAAGGAATTCACCTTCCTTAAAGATATAAATAACTATGGAGGTTTGCCTCCATAGAAACTTTAAAACTCAGTTTAATATAAAGCTTGCTTTATTCATCTATGTAAAGCAGGAGAAAAACCTCTAATATATTCGAAGACCCATCATGCCTTAGGAGTCCTTATTATGTGATTAGGTCCATTGAAGGGTGATGCCTCTATCTTTTGATATAGTACATCATACCTCAATATCGTACCCGATCACTTCAATGAGTACCCCCTACGATCTGCGTGGTGTCCTCCATATACAACCAAAAATAAACACCACAACCAACATATAGATTTGCTGAGCCACTGTGGAAAAGACTCACTCGCTAATAAATTTGAATCTTGCCTTAAAGGGGAATCATACCTTTTCAACCAAACTTGTGTTTCAAGAGGACACTATTACAAAAGGCTAAGGGATTTTCGATGCTTAAATGTTAAATAGATTTTGTAAAGAAGACTGAATTCCATTGAGTGAATAATTTTGCCAAAAATTTCATATGTATTTGATTAGAGAAGAATGTACAAAATTAATATAATAATTTAATAAGTGATTAATGAAACTTTAAATGATTCTTTGACCAAGTAGGCTTGATAAGGATTAAGTTGTTGTTGATTTCATATGATTAATATGCATGTGATTTTAAATGTTATTTTTTATTTGTAAATTTTTCATTATTTTCATTTCTTTAAAATGCCTATAGTTAATCATTGAATATTCTTTTCTTCAATAGCTTTTAAAGAAAAAAAATAACTTAGCGACTTTGTTAAGTGTTGATTGTCCTTCTCATGTGGACCTTTGGTTCTCATATATTATTTTGTTCTCTGGGCTCTTTTGCTATTCTTATAAAACTCCTGGGGACCTCGAACATCCCTATAGGGAGCAGTCTAACAACTTTTCACCTTAGTTCATTTCATTATGTTTTATCTTTATCGATTAGAAGGAAAGAAAATAATAAAAACTTCATGCATCCACATCTTCTTTCAGATATCTTCATTACACATAAATGGATGAACTCATTTGCATAAGTTATCTAAATTTTATATTCTCAAATATACATTAATAATAAAACAAAAAGTTTAAGGATGAAATATCTTTAAGCCATCCTCGGTCCGTGTTCTTGGGACTTCTTTTCTGGCATGAGTGATCAGCTTGTAGGCTTTTATTCTAACTTGCTCCTTGATGATGAAATATCTTTAAGCAATCCTCAGTCTTATCCAAGTTTGCTTAAAATTTTCATGTGTTAAGTTGCGGTTGTTAGGTCATATTTTTTTAGCACTAGGTCACCAAGTTGGAATTGCTTCTCTTTAACATTAATATCATAATATCTTGCAACTCTCCTTTTAGTTTCATCTTGCTTCATGAAAATTTGAACTTATAACTCTTCTAGTAAATCAAGAATGTTTGCACATCATTTGATTCCTTTCATTCTTCAACTTGAATTCTTCAAAATTTGAAGAGGCAACTATTATTTGAGTATGTTGATTATACTTTACTAATAAAACTGCTTTTGCTCCCTGAAAAAGAATAAAAAGTGTTTGGCCAATTGCAGTTGATGAAGTGGTTCTCAAAGCTTATAAGATTGATGGAAGAGATTTAGTCCATTTGCTTTTTGCACCTTCGTCTTTCTTCTTGAAGCAATTTAAGATCAACTTAATCGTTGCTTCTACTTATCTATTAGTCTTCAAACGGTGGATTGAAGACAACTTTAAATGAATTCCTTAAATTTGTTAAAAGTCATTTATGTTTTGATTTATAAATTGAGTAATGTTGTCAGTGATAATTATCATACTAATGATATCTGACCAAATGAAGTTGTGAACAACTTTAGTCATGATTTTGGCCAACACTTTTACATCTAGCTATTTGGTGAAATAGCTAGTCATCACTAGCATGTACATTCTCTAACCTTTTCAAGGTAGAAATGGACTAAGGAAACCATGCCCCATATAGCAAAAAGCCACATGCTTAAAATAGATTAGAGCTAATGAGATGGTTGAAGCCTCATTGGATCAAAATTTTGACATAGCTTATAATGCTTGGAGAGTTCTTCTCCATCTTTACATAATATGGGCCAAAATTATTCTTATCTTGAGACATAATTTGCTAATGTTCTTCCTCTCGAATGACTTTCACACTCTCTAGAATGAACTTCCTTCAATAATTTGGCAACTTTATCTTTCTTCATGCAATTAAGACTCTTCAAAACAACTTACCATTGATGAGTAAATATTATGCCAACTTAGTTTTGAATCTTTATGAGTGTGAGATGCCAAAAGGTATAATGCTATTTCTTATATTTTCAATATAATGATCTACCCAACTCGAGTATAGGCTCTTCAATCACTTTTGAGTTAACTCGAGTTAACTTGCCATTGATTTCTGAGTTAACTTCCATCACTTTTGGCTCTTCAATCGCAGGTGAGTTAATTTTTGAATAGGCATCCCATCAATATTACCTAACTTAGATAATAGATCTACAAATTAATTTTCTTCTTTTAGGAATATGTTTGATCTTGAAATACTCAAACTTTTCAATTTATGATTTAACTTTGTACATATATCTTTGCTAGGCGTGTCAAAATTGACCTTCGACAACTCAACGACAAAAAATCCGGGTTTGGGTCAAGAAAATAGATTTTGAGTTAGTGTCGTAATATATGACATGAATTAATTTTGGTCGTTGGTTGACCCAAAAAGACTGAATTGACTCAATAACTCGTCCATATTCGACTACGGCTTCCGCTGCGTCGCTTGTTCAAAGCAAAGAAGAACCATCTGATCATTTTGACGGCCCAGATCATTTGAAAAAAACCTATAGGCTTTACCCTTTACTCTTTAGCCAAAAAGAAAAGGGAAAGCCAAAAGTAGCAAGCCCTAATTTCTCTTCTCATACTTCGGAGTCAGACTTCCTTTCCTTTGCGCTTGCAGCCAACGACTCTACCTCTTCTCGATTCCAATTTCTGTGGCTTTGACGTTGTGGCCTCTGTGAACTGCGAAGGCCAAAAGCCGAATCCCTTTATTGATCCTTCAACATTTTTATGCTTGATAATTTGAAGAATTCTACATTTGCATACTTAGCACAATTTTATCTATATGATTTCCGCATCAGTCATAGACTTGTGCAGGTGATTATGCTATTAACCACATGGTTGTTATCATCTGCATTATTTATTCTGTTGGGTATTTTTGCCGCTTCCGGGTTGTTTCTGTTTTTTTGTTTGTTTGTGGTGGTGCTTTTATCACCGCCGCCAGTGGCTATCCTATATCGCATTTCCATCTTGTGACTGTTAGAATTGTGTAGATCCTATTGTGATTATGTTATTAAATATGTGGTTGTTAACATCTGGCATCTGCATTCTTTATCTGATTGGTTATCCCATTTTATGTATTCTGGCTATATTCAACTATTTAGGGGTTTTTCCGCCCGTTTTCATATGAATTGGGATGGTGTTATTTTCATACTATTGATATGCTTAGCAAGATTTCAGCAGGCTTCCTAGTAGGTTGTCTATTGTTACTTATGGTCGATTTTCCTGCTGGCTTATTTGTCCGAAGATGCTTCATTATCATATGGGTAAAGACTCTCATGATATGGTGGAATATGTTGTGATAATTATCCTGTATGGGATAATCCCTTTCCCATTCTGTTCTTTGTTGTCCCATATAAAATATATGGCTTTGATTAGGTTTGCATGTACTAAGGCTCATAGGACTTTCAACAAATGACTGCTATCTTTCCACAAGTTTGTAGGCAATGATGGCTGTGATGATTTCACTCCTCTTTGGCTGGTAGTAGCTCTTGTGATGTAACCCTTCAGATGAAGTTTGGATGCTCATATTTACATCTACCCCATTTTGGTGTGATTGAGCTTGAGCCTTCTCTCACATACTCTATATAATTTTCTCTGTTTATGATGTTTTTATCCTTCACTTTGTTTGTATTACTTTAAGTATAATTTTTATCCTTCATATCCTTGCATGTAGTTTACTCTTTTTTGTGCCATTGGAAGTGCTGATGAAGTTTTTTTTAAATGTTGTTGCTTAGGGTGTATTAGTGGATGTAATTTTGATTAATTAAATGTTGTTATTTTATTTTAATTATTTGTAATGTTAATTGTTTATAATGTCAAGACTAAAGACTCAAGAGAGATTGTGATGTATTATTTATGTTAGTTTTATTTTTGGTTCATAATAACTAATAAGTTATATGCCACTATAAAATCTTATTAGAATTTAGAACTATATCATAAAAAAATTATAGGATATCATAAAATTGAGTAATAATATTTAATGTTAAATTTTTTCTCTATTTGGTTAAATAAATTATTTTGATTTTGTCATTATTGCTTATATGGGTGAGTTGAGTTGGGTTGGTTAGAATTTTGAACCCGTTTAATATGTGGGTTGAGTTTGGTTGACAACCAACCGATCAATATTCAAGTCGGGTTTAGTGGTTCAGTGGTTCTAGTTAAAAATTTGAACTCATTTTAAATTCGAGTGGGTTGAATATTTTCGAATGAGTTGGACCGACCCATAAACTCGAATTGACACCCCTAATCTTTGCATGCTTTCTCTCCTTACTTTAAATTATCATTTGATTAATGTATCAGAAGCTAAGAGTCTGATTTTATGAGCAAATGCTTTACTTTTATTTCTTGCACAAATCTTGGACTTGCATGAGGGCTTCAGATTTTGCTTGGTTATTTGTAATACCAAAAACATATTTGAATGGAATGACTTGATGAAATCCCAACTATACTATGAAGTATCATCCCGATACCAACTCCTTGAATACCGAATACTCCATCAATAAAAAGAGTTCACAATTCCTCTTTATAAATCTTATCGCTTATAATATTTATAGATTTAGAAAAATCAACCAAGAAATTAATAAAACTTACACTTTGATAGTAATTCTAGGGGTGTAAAAAATATTAAACTTATTGAGTTTGATATCCCACAACAACAATCTTTCTAAATGGTTAGACTTGGAGAAGATAGACTTCAATGGATAATCTGTGATGGCTTACATAGATTGAGCTTGAAAATATGGTTGAAGCCTCCTTATAAAAATACTTAGAGAAAATGCAAGCTTCTCCATGATTGGATACCTAAGTTCGCTCCTTAGAATTTTACATACATAATAGATATGATAATTATTTTTATTTTTCTCTTGTAATAAGACTTATCTTACTTCTTTGTCTACCTCAAAATACATATATAGCTCTTCGCCAGGTTTATAGCTTTCTAGTAGAGGTGGAGATGCTAACAACTTCTTGATTTGAATGAATGTTTTCTCACATTCTTCTGTCCAAATGAATTGTTTCAAGCTCTTGAGAATCTTACAGAAAGTTGAACATCAATATCTACATTTAGAAATAAATCAGCTGAGGCTAGCAACTTCTCTTATTAGCATTTAAATTTCTTTAATTTTTATAGAAGATGGCATTTCTAGAATAGCTTTAACTTTTTGGGGATTAACTTTGATCCCATCAGTGGTTAATATGTAACCCAAGAATTTTTCAGATCTAGCTCCTAATGTATATTTGGGTAGATTAAACTTCATGTTGAATCTTCTTTGACTGTTAAAGTTCTCCTTTAATTCTTCAATATGCATCTTCAATTACTTATTTTTAATCAATAAATCACCATTATACACTTCAACATTTCTTTTTTTTTCTCTCTCTCTAAACTTACATCAATAAACTACTGGTAAGTAGCATCTACATTTTTAATCCCAAAAGTTATTCCATTATAATACTACACACCATCCTAAAATATAAATATAATTTTTCACTATTGTTTGGATGCATTTTAATCTAGTGTGAGCCTGAAAAGCATCCAAGAAGTTCATCACTGAGAATTAGACTGTTAAATTAATGAACATATCAATGTGAGACAAATAACTATCTATTAGGCAAGTAGAGTTTAAGTTTGTGAAGTTGACACACATCCTCCATTTACCATTAGACCTCTACCTTATGATAACATTAACAAGCTAACTAGGTACTACACCTTTCAAATGAATCATGCATCATGCAGCTTCTTTATTGCTTCTTTTATGGGCTAACAAGAGTAGTCATCATTAGTCACATCTTTTGTTTAATTGACATGGATTACGGATCAATTTTTAGTCCATGACAGGTGACATCAGGATTGATGCCTGACAACACTTTTGTTTACCAAGCGAATACATTCTTTTAGTCCCTTAGAGTTAAAATCAACTCTCCTCTCAATTTGGTGTCAAAGATAATACTAATCTTGAAGGTCCTGCTGACTTCAGTATCTCTAACAGTGACCTCTTCCATTATTTATGTAGCCTCTAGGCACTTCCCTTTGTTACGTCCATGTGGTGTTTAGTTTTGATTAGGTATATGGGGGACACCACACAAATCTGAGGGTGTACTTATTAATGTGATTGGGTACGACATCAAGGAATAGTGCACTATCTCAAACTATAGAAATCACTACCATATAATCGACCTAATCACCTAATAAGGACTCCTAATGCATGATGGGTCTTTGAATATACTAGAGATTTTTTCTTACTTTACATGGATGAATAAATCAGGGTTTATTTAAATCGGGTTCTAAAGTTTTCTATGGGGGCAATCCCCCATAGTTTATTTAAACTGCCTAGAGTGGCAGCCAACTAACTCCTCCTACGCTTTAAAATTATGTGGTCAAGTCATATGTTTTACAAGATGGTTAGGTTTTTATTATTTAGAAAGAGACTAAATCCTTAAACTCACTCCATAAGAGACTAGAGCATAAGTGGTATGAACAATGACTTAATCTAATGCAAATTTTTCAAATTTTATTTGATTTTGGACTCCTCATTTTGACAAAGGTTTTGGGATTTTATATGCCTACATGCATGATGAAATTAGATTATTGGCTAAATCAACAAGAAGGGGTGTTTTACACCACAAGGGATGCTCTCACAGGTCAAGCATTCCCCTATCGTGCAAGGATGAAAATCCCTTATTTTGAAGAGAGAAAGAATATGCATGCATGATGTGAAACATACAACATTCAGCTAAGGGGTTGCTAAATCTTTTAATTATCTTGATTTAATACCTAGGCTTTATGTGAGGTTATGAGTTATTTATAAATTTTAGTTATGAGTTATAGTTGGGTAGAAAATTTATTTATTTTTCCTAAGAGCCTAATCAGATCTAGGCCACACATTAAATCACTAAACATAAAGAAACTATGAAGAGGCATGGCATTTCTATTGCACAAACTAAACATAACATCAAACATTTTATAAACCCAATGTAAAAGAATAAAAGGCCAGTGCGGTCGGGTACAGCTGTACAACTCGAAAAGAAAAAAAAGGTAGTCGAGCTCTACCCTTTTACAACCCAAATTACAAAAGAATAATTACAATTACAAATGCTATGGGGGTCTTCATATCTTCTCTCCTCCTTTGATTTGGGTCACTTCAAAGCATAACATGGCCTCCCAGGACAAAGCCTTCTAGCCAATGCTCATCCTATACTCCCCATAACACTAATCCTAATTCTTAATTACAAAATTACATTTAAATAGAAAGAGTAAATTTAACTAAACGCAAAAGAGGTTAGCTAAGACATTCCACCCCAAGGGTTACATGTATAATAAGACCGCACACGGTAACCAAGTCTACCTATCCTAATTTAGATTATGATGAGGGGTTACACAACCTGTAAAAGAGAGCATTTATATTTATTTTAAGTACCCGTTAAGCACAATCTCCTGCAAAAAAATATGGTTAGGCTAATCATGGCCTAACATCCACTCTACGAGACATACACCCTAACATCTAGTCTAAATAATACATTTTAAAATCAATCAAACATCAAACCATGCACCGCTCTAACATAAGGCTAAAAGTGGTGATTTAATCTAAGGTGTGTGTATTAAGGCTTTATGCGGTATGTCTTGACTAGGCTTTATTATAATTTTCTAAGTAAGAAAGGATTTAATTATAAAGAATGATTTCACTTTAATTGGTTTAATTGATTTGTAAGCTTTACTTGATATTTTCTTTTGTTTCATTTGAATTATACTTAATAACTAAGTGTTATAAAAAGAAGAAAAGAGAGAATCACCCTCTTTCATCCCGACCTTAAATCACATCTAAAGCCAATTAATTAATCAGTTCTCTTTAGTGATTGACTTATTACATATTTTAATTAATCCTAAGTTTAGGTTCACTTTAAATAATCTCATTCAATAAAAAAGGCCTCTTAAGATTAATTGAAATTAATTACTATCACGCAACACATGTTTGTTCATTTCTTTCCATCATATGTAGCATTCATATGATTAAGTCCTAAACATAACTATACATGCAATTTATATCTTAACACACTTTAATGGTGAATGTAAGCAAATGTATTTAGAATTGATGTTTCACTTAGTTGAATTATTTAGTCATATTAATTTAAAGATCTATCTAAATTTTTATACAAAAACATAAAAAATGAGCTCTAAATCATATGACTAATCAATCCAACCACTTGAAAAAAATATGAATGCATGTTTTTTTAATAAAAAAGAGATTTTCATTCATTAGCTAAATACATATTCAAATGTATAAAAGTTTTAAGCAAGTACATCGCCAGTGTTCTATTCTAGGGGAATGAGGTAGGAACCTCCTTGGCGCTACTTAAAGCTGTGCGTCCCCGGAATGTCCATACTAATATACCGCTATTCTTAAATACATATGGATGTATAAAAGACTATAAAATAGAAAACTATGCAAAAGTAGAGTTTAATTTAATTGATTTATTTATGTGAATGAATTAAAGCTCTATCTAAATTCTATTGTCAAAATGCAAAAAAATGAAATCAAGCAGGTACGTCGCCATTGTTTCGCACCAAGGGAGTGAGGTAGGAACCTCCTTAGAGTTACTTAAAGTCGTGCATCCCTAGGATGTCCAGACTAATATACCCAATAACATTCTTACTTATGCAAATCAACATATGAATGTAAGAAAGAAACTTCACTTCATACACTAAGTTTATATTCATATGCACCTCCTATGTATATATATAACTAAAGTCACAATGTGTATATATTATGATTCATTAATAAGCTTTTGAAAATATATTTGAAATTTAATAGTGATAATAGCCACACATATTTTTAACTTAAGCCAACACATGCAACTTGACATAAAGAAAATTATTTATTTTAATTAACTTTTTGAAAGAGATGAATGCATGAATCAAGTGGCATGCAATATTTTAATGTAATTGGAAAGAAATAAAGAGACACAAGCATATAATTTTATTCAATCCAATTAATTCCTAAGGGAAATCATATAAAGCTTCTTATTAAGTTATTTTTGGATGTTTGGTTTGATTTAGAGAAAATAGGACATTCAATCATTAGCTGCTCCTAACCCATTCTCATGTTTGCGAATTTATTTAATTTAATGGAAGAGGTAATTAGGTTAATTTTATAGATTAATTAGGTTGCAATACGAGTTAAGTCTATTAATTAACCCTTGCCTATGTTACCTTAAAGTAATTAATTAAATAATTATGAGCCAACATGATATGCATGGAAAATAACTTGCAATGATCCTAAGAAATAAAAGGACTTAATGCAATTAGCTCATAATTAATAATTAATTAGGTTAAGGAACTTAATTAAGTACTTTTATGGCTTCTTCATTGTTGATCTCATTTTTAGAATGAGCTCTCAACCCCTCTATCTTAGACATAGGACTTCTCTTAGACTATAAGAGTTTCTTAGTCTTAAGACACATCTAGTGATTAGGTGGATACTCAAACTTAGCCTAGAAGACTTAGAAGAGTTAGCCATAGGAATAGGTCATGCCTTAGGGGTGTTAGGAAAACTTCCTACCCTATGCTTAAACCATTCCTCACTTTCCTTCTTTCAAGTCAAACTCCAAATCAATTCTATTTGATTTCCTCCAAATTCAAATCAATTTCATGATTCAATTCCATGATTGAAATATATTATTGAAACCCATGATCAAAATCTACCAAAAAATTTCTAAGTCCAAATCTTGCCTAAGTCCCTAAGCCTCCCTTAAGGACTTAACCAAAACTATGATCTAAACCTATTCAAATATTTGAGATTTTCTAATAATTCATTTATATTCTTATTTATATTCACATATATAAATGAAATATAAATTCAAATCAATCCAACTAAACTCAAAATTCTAAATCAATTCATGAAAATTTTCTTAAGTCCCTTTAATTTTCCATTAAAGGATTTAACCAAAATCAATCCTAAACCTTGATCAAACCTATTCAAATTCATGGGATTTTCTTAAAACTTATTTATATTCTCATTTATATTCCCATATATAAATGAAATATAAATATAAATCAATCAAATCAAAGGCAAAAATTAAATTCCAAATTTAAAATCTTTGAAATTCACTTAAATCCTTTAAATTCCCTTTAGTGGATTTAACATAAACCTTGATCAAACCATTTCAAACTCATGGGATTTTCTCAAAACTTATTTATATCCTCATTTATATTCTTATATATAAAGGAAATATAAATATAAACCAATCCAATCCAATTCAAAAATTAAATTTCAATTTAAAAATTCCCTTAAATTCTTTAAATTCCTTTTAATGGATTTAACTTAATTCATGATTAAACTCTTTCAAATTCTTGAAATTTTCTCATGAACAATTTATATTCTCATTTATATTCACATATATAAATGAAATATAAATTCAAACAATCAAAACCAATTCCAAAAATTAAACTCAAATTAACTCAAAATCCAATCTAAGACTTTCAAGTCAAAATCTTGAACTTAGCCAAATCACTTTCAAATCAAGCCAAACCGTGATTTTCTCCCATGGTTCTATCAATCCTACAATCATGAGCTCATATATAAATCCAAACTTCAATCATTCAATCAAAACCCAAATCAAAAATCAAACTCAAAACCCTTTCATATCCTTCCTTTGAATATGAAATTTTCAAATGGATCAAAACCCATTTGACTTCAAACCACTTGTAAATTGATTTATATTTCAATCATAAGTCCATATACAAGATCAACCAACTTCAAATCAAGCTTTGACCAAGTTATGACCCACTTAGGCTCACTTGACCCAAAGTGACTAAAGTACCTTATGAGCCAACTTTGATCCTAACCAAATTGGATTGAACCAAACTCATATATCCCTCTCATCATGATCAACAATCATCATGGATGATCAATCAATCAAATTTGGGTCCAAGTCAAACCTAAATGTGACAACCTAAAATGAAACCTAACATAGCCAAATTCCACCACAGGCCAAATTGATTGAAACTATTGATCTAAGTTCACTCATGACATATGTTTGAACTTGACCAAGCCAACATTTGAGCCTAACCTAGCTCAATTGGCCCACTTGACCCAAGTTGACCCATTTTGACATAAAGGGCCAAAATGTGTCAAAATATGATCTAAGCCAAATTGATTGAAACCAATAGGTCAAGTCCATCCAAAATCATTTGTGAAACTTGAACAAAGCCTCAATTGGCCAACTAAACCCAACCTAGCCCAATTGACCTTAGACCCAACATGACCTAAAGGGGTCATGTTGAGCCAAAATTGAACTTAACCCAAATTGATTGGAAACAAAGATACCAATCCATTCCATATAACCTAACCTAAACATACCCTTGAACTACCTCAAATAGGTCAAATGGGTCAAATAGGTCAACTTGACCCATTTGACCTAAATGAAGTCATATGAGGCAAAACCAAATTGAACCAAACCAAAGCCACAAAAATATTTTAAATGGTCATATGAACTTGACCCAACCCTTGGTTTGACCTAATTTGACCAATTGGTCAACTTGACCTAAGGTAACTCATTTTGACCTAAATGGGTCAACATGAGCCAAACCCTATCAAATATATTCCAAATTCAATGAAACTTAGCCTGACCTTATTTCTTCACATACCTAACATACCAAATTGAAAAATAGTAAAATGACCATTCTACCCCTAGGCCATAGAACAAATTTTGGCTTAGTCCATGGGTATTTTGGTCATACCCTCTTCACAATCACTTGAGGCTTTCCTAAAAGCTCAAAGGGACTTGGTGGTGCATCCAACCCAATGGTTTTGGGTCAGCCCATTTGCCAAACCCGACCACTTAGAGCAAAATTGAATTTTCAAATTCCCTCTTAAGCTCAAATTCATCACATGGGAAGTTGGCAATCCATTCTTTGGATCAAACCGACCATGTGCACACTCAAAATAACCTAAAAAACCTCTCCAATTTGAGTATTTGGATCAAAATGGCAAAGGAGGTGTCAGCCGTCTGATTGCCATAGGGGGAGATATACTCCCCCTAATTCAATGAAATTTTAATTCACCCTTCGGCGATTGAAGCCTATGAACCCTTAACAATCATTAGAGCCCCAAGGTCTTAGGGGATTACCCTTCTTTCTCTGGTAAAGTGCAAAATAGGGAGGTAGTGAATTACCAACTTCCTCTACACTTGATTTCCAAATTCCTCACACACTTCTTCTAAGACCAATCCAAGCTCACATTGGAGTTCCCATAGCAAGGAGAGGATCAATTCAATCAAAGCTAAAGCCTAAGTGAAGTGGAGTTGGTCCATCCATTGATCCACTCAATCCCAAGGCCTAGAATTCAATGGCTTCGCCTCCACTGCTAAGCTACCTCATTGATCTCAAGCACCGGTGATCACCTCCGGCAAGGTATGAAATTTTTCGACAACTTAGCTTAGGAGGTGTTGGTCCTTTGCGAAAGAAATGTTCATGGCATGTGAAATCCACCGCTGGTATTTTGTAATTATGTGTGGGTACATTCCAATCCAGCTCAATTGAGCTCGATCTCCTCTGTCATGGTCTCCCATTGATTCTCGGAAGATTTCATCTCAGCCATCCATCCACGTATTTTAGATGGACGTCTGAGATTATTTTTCATGTTTAGTAAATCCATTTATCTATTTTAAATCGCAGGTGAATCCTTAGCTGTTCGATCTTTAATCGGACGACCGAGTCACTGTCATTTGGGATGTGACCTTTAAGTCACCCCTCACAACGTGACACATGTAAAGCACACTAATCTCCGCCGCCACGCGTCGCGCCTTGAGCTAGGGATTAGTTGGGGTTAATTAAAATGCCTAATTAATTCCTAATTAATCCATGGATCTTCTAAAATTCATAATTCCCTCTAAAAAATCAGAAAAATAAAAGAAAAAAATGCTATGGAAAGATAATTTCATCTAGAATATTTTAAAAATGATTTCAATAGATTTTGAATTACTCTTTTATCTGAATTTGGATTTCTTTGGGAATCTTAATTAGCAAATTATCCTTTAATTAGGTCATCAATTAATCTAAAATTTCTCGGGTTCATTTTAGGGGATGACTTCTACCTCCCCTAATTTTCTTGAGATTTATTGAGGGCTCAATTAGAAAAATTGCTATTTCATTGCATAATTACCCCTTTCATGCAATTAAGGGAAATTAAGGTATGATTAGTGGATTTACCCTATGATTAGGGTTGATTAAGGTTAGAGCCAGTAAGTAGGAGATTTATAGAATAATTTTGTGGCATTTTCCCTAATCTATTCCCTAAACCCCCTCTTCTCTCCTTAATCTTCTCTTAATTAAGGGTTAAGCCATTAATTATCCCCTTAATCAATTTTCAAAAAATTTTAAAAAATTCCAGAACTTAATTAATCTACTTTGGGTAGATGCTTAGGTGTTTAATAGTCTAAGTTTAATTAAGAAAATCAAAATCTCATTCATAAGTGTGAAAGGGTGTTTTGAAAGTTCTTAAGCTAAACCCCTTAGCTTAATTAATTTTTAATTGTGAGCCAAATTGCATTAGGCCTTTTCATTATTAGGTGCAATTCAAGTTTAAATTCCTTGTGAGTTTTATGTCATCTCATTGGCTCATAATTATTTAGTTAATTCTTCTAAGGTGGTGTAGGTAAGGGTTAATTAAGTTACTTAATTCATACTTTAACCGAATCAATGTTTAAAAATAGATCTAATTGTCTAAAAATTAAACAAAAATACAAAACACATGTGGGAATGGGTTAGGAACAGCAAACTCATCTCACCTTTTCAAAATTAAATCAAACTTCAAACTAAAAAAAAATTATTTTGAAATTCACTTTGATTTATTCTAAATTTTCTTATTCTATAAGAATGTCTTTAGGATTTAAGTAAAGTGAGTTTGTTTACATGCTTTCATTACTTTGGATCTTTCTCAACATGTTAAATTGTATGCCATGTGATTTCATGCATTCATAATTTCATGTTTTAAAATTTTAAAATAAAATTGTTTACTTTATGCCAAATGTGCATGTGTTGACTAAAGTAAAATATGAGTGGCTATTATCACTACTAAATCCAAGTTATTTTTTAAAACTTATAAATGAAATATCAAATCTGAAATTATGCTACTTATACTTTAATTTTAAGCTTGCATGTGAAATATTATAAAGGTATGCTTAGTATAGGTTTCCTTTCTTCCCTATGTTGGTATAGTTTTGAATAGGAATTTTGGTGAGATATAAGGTTCATTTGAAAAGGACCTAATGCTCACCTAATTTCATATCCTATTCATCCCTATGCTACCATTTAAGAAGGTTACCTACACTTACATACATAAATTGCATAAACAAAATAAATCTATTAAACAACTTTTACATATTCTTTTTCTATTTTCATTTCTTTTATATACATATTTGTATTTAAGAAAAGTGGTATATTAGTCTGGAAAATCTTGAGGTTACGAGGCTTTAAGTAGCTCTAAGTAGGTCTTGTATCTTACACCTCTGGTTAACAATGGCGCTATACTCACTTATGTATTTCCTACTCTCATGTATGTATGTTAAAATTTAGATAAGGAAAATCTTTTCTACTTAAAAAAAAATCATACATATTCAACTTCTAAATTTTATTAAATGGATTACTTAACATGCATCATAAAGTGTGTTAACTACTCTCATTTGTATGTGTAAATATGCTTAGGGTCCATCCATATGCATGTTATATATGTTGGGAAAGAAGTGAAGTAATGTGTGTTATGTGAATTTTGATTCATTTTATTTAATCTTAAAGTGCCTTTCTTTTTGAATAGGTTTGTTTAGAGTTTATCTAAACTTAGGATTGATTAAAAGATGTAATCAAAACATTCACCTAAATGAAACTAAAATATGAACCTACTTTAGAAAAATACTTAAGGTTAGGGAAGGAAAGAGAAGTTCTCTTCTCTTTCCATCTCTTCATAACTTAGTAATTAATTGTAGGATCAACTTAAACCAAATCAAAACATGAAATAAAACTAACCCAAAACACTTAAATAATTTAAGTGAAACTCTCCTCTAAGTTGAACAAGTTTTTCACACTTAGAAAATTTGAACCTAAAGTTCTAAGCTAAGCATATCACACAAACCTCCAAAGCACACACATTAGCCTAAGTCACCACTTCTAGCCTTAGGTTAGGTCGGTGCATGGTTTGATGTTATGTTTTATTTTATGATATATAGTTTAGACTGGATGTTAGGGTGTATGCTCATAGAATAAATTGTAGGACGTTCTTAGTCTAACTATTCTTTTCTGCAGGGGATTGTACTTAAGGGGTGCTATCATAAAAAATATATATAAATACTTTTGCTTGCAGGTGCTTTATACCCCTAAGCATAATCCATAGGCCAGGTGGACTTAGTCACCCATGTGTGGGGTGATAAGTCCAGTATACATGCTTGGGATTTGTGTGGTGTGATTTAGCTAACCTTTGTTTTCCAGGTGTTAGTTAGATTTCCACTTTTCCTTTTCATGTAAAAATTTAGGATGAACATTGGTCATAAGATCCTATCTTTTGCACCATGTGAAGCCTTGGAGCATCCACTTTCCAACCTTCCAAAGGAGGAACCAAAAGAAGAAAGAAGAAAAGAAAAGAAGAAAAGAAAAGAAGAAAAGAAAAGAAGAAAGAAGAAAGAAGAAAGAAAAAGAAGAATAAAGCTTGAAGACCCCCGTAATAATGAATTCCTTTGCTTAATTGTAATATTCATTTGTAATCCGGTTATATAAGTGTAGAGCTACCCCAATTTGATATTTTTGGATTTGTGCGGTGGTGCCCGACCACAAATGGTCATTTATTCTTTTTACGATTAGCTTTATAAATTGATTGATGATTTGTTTAGCTTTTGCACTAAGTGGCATACTTTTTCTTATTTCTTCCTTACTTTATGTATGGTCTGGATGTGGATTAGGCTTTTTAGGAAAAAATAAATCTTTTACCTAACTTAACAATTCAAATTCAAATTAAAGAACTCATAACTTCACCTAAAACTTAGGTTTAAAATTAAGATAAAAGAATTAACAACCCCTTAGCTGGATGAGCATTTCTTTATAATATCATGCACAAATGCATCTTATTTTACTCTTGATTGGAGGGCTTTCACCTTTGCCAGAGAACTCAGTTTGACCTTTGAGGGCCATGGTGGAAACTTACCTCTTACCTTCTCACTGATTTTGGTCAATAATCTGATTTCTCATGCATTAGTCATAAAAATTCTATTAGCCAAAGTCCAAATAATTTTCCAAAAATAAAAATAAAATGAATTTTGAATTGAATTAGATTTAGGTCATTTGAAGCATGTCCCTTTACATGATCTAGTCTCTTTAGGGAGTGAGTTTAAGGACTTAGTTTCTTTTTAAATAATAATAGCCTAACTATCTTGCATAAGCATAAAGACTTGCTTTCATGTATTTAAAATCATAGAGGAGTTAGTTGGTGGCCACCCCCAGACAGTTGTAAGTCCAAGATGTCGGGTGGTTTGTCCTCTCTTGTGGAGGCAAACCAATTCCCATTTTTGCCTTAGATTTAGGTTGTACTTCCCTCGCCAAGCTCCCTAGATTTAGGTTCTAAGGTTACTTCTCCCCTTTGTGGGCCATAAGCATAATTCCTCACCTCTTACATATTTACTTAACTTTGTGTTAAGGAATCTTAAGTCCTAAAATTCTAGTGAAAAATGTAATCAAACAAACTAAATCAATTTCTAAAATGTAAAGCCCAATTATAGGATAGTCTGAGATGCTCGCTAGGTTTCCTAGCATCGTGGGTATCTCCTACTTATTTCCCATTTTGGTTTTGATAATAACTCCCTCTTTTGATCAATCCCATTTGATTCTTTAAACATAAATCAATCGATTGATAGTCCTTCCTATTGAAATCTTCAGAGACAATGATCATTTACCTTAATCGAGAGTTTTCCTAAGCGATCCCGTCCCTTGGGATGTAATTAAATATGAGAGCTTGCTCCTGTAGGAAACTTAAAGTACCCGATTTAAAATAAATTCTGCTTTACTTTTTCATGTAAAGTAGTGAAAGAATCTCTAGTACATATGCAGACCCATCGTCCTCAGGAGTCCTTATTGAGGTGATTAATTCCATTAAAGGGTAGTGATTTCTATCTCTCAAGATAGTACACTATTTTTTTGATGATGTATCTGATCACCTGAATAAGTACATCTACGGATCTGCATTGTGTCTTACCAAGATGAATTTTTGTAAGGTGTCCTCTTTCTTTTCTTCCCACAGATTTGAAAGGCGACTCCCTATAGAAATGTTTCACCACATCCACACATGTAGGTTAGCCATAATTTCCTCAAATAGCATTTAGGTTATTAAACACCTAAAGATTTATCTAAAATACTTAATTAGATGAGTTCTGGAGTGATTATGATTTAAATTTAGTTAATTAAGCCATTTTTAATTAATGAATCAAACCATCAATTAGTCCCAAATTAATTAATTTCAAATCAAGTGAAATGAACTTAGGAAAAAGAATAGGAAAGAGATTCCAATCTCATTCCTCATGTCCATTCACTACTATATAGTGATTAACAAGTTTAATTAATTGTTTCCTTTCTGTTTAGAATGAATATTAATCACCTAATTAATTAAGAGAGTAATTAGGGCTAAGATAAGCAATTTACCTAATTAACCAAGCAATAAATCCCAAAAAAATTATAGGAGGCAGGGGACATTCCATTAATCAACCTCAAAAAGTTTGGAATTAATTACTTGAGTAATTAAGGAGTAATTAAGCTAACTAATATTTTTATTAAACTTAAATTAAGCCTTAATTACTATTCAAAATCAATTGGGATTATTTTTAATGGATTCCTCCTAAAATATCTTTAAAATGGGTATTTATTTATATTTTGATGATTTCTCTATAATTTGTTACGATTTTTCAAAATTTTGTTGATTTAAGTGATGTTCGTGAAGTGTGTTAATTTATTTTATTAAAATAAATCATTTGAACTTCAAAATTCAATATATTTTGATCTAGAAGCTATTTTATTTGAAATTTTTATGGTAGGTGTATTTTAACTTAGTTTCAGTATCTAAAAATTTTAACGTAATCTAATATGTATTTTTGGTTTAATAAATGAAATATAATTTTTACTAAAACTCAAATTAAGCTGACAATATTCATTAAAATTTAGGGATTTTAGATTTATTAGATTCCTTTCAGAAAGACAAATATAATGAGCTTTTATTTGTAATTTTTTGTTAAGTATTTTTATTTTATTTTATAAATTTTTAAAGTTTCAGGTGATTTAAATAATTTTTAAAATAAGAAAATCTGGATTTTCCAACTTAACCGAAGTTAGACGACGGCAATGCGGTGTCGCGGCGTCAGCTGGTGCAACACCGCATGAGCGGGAAAGTGGGTGAACAAGAAAGTGACGAGCATATCGATCCACCGCCGATAGTGGATCGGTCGATCCATCTACGTGATCCAAAGGCGTAAACGAAAGTGATCGCGGCGACCAGTCTGAATTGGCGGATCGATGGTCTCAATCGGATCCACGCGAGCGATCTGACCGATGCGGGATCGATGCGGATCTAACATCTGCAAAAATGCGATATCTAAATGAAATTTCATCTAAATGAGCTCATTTTTACGAAAATTCACACTAGAAAACTTCTATATCATATTAGGATTGTATAAAATAAAGAATGCAAGGAATTTTTAAGAAAAAACTTCTAAATTACACAAAAATCATCACAAAATAAGAAATCCTAAGGTCGGCTACGGGTTTTCTTGAAAGTTATCTCACTTAGGATGATTTCCAATGGCGATGATGATCAGAGCATGCTCTTTAGTGGGGCAAGAATTCTTAGAAAGAGCCTAGACCTTCTCCTTCACTTCGAAACGATGTATTTACCAGTGGTGACTGCTTCATCACCAGAATCCACTTGATTTTATTTCCTTTTGCTCAAAAATCAAGTGGGAATGAGTGTTGGTTGGTTTTGGGAGCTCTAGAGGGTGGAAATGTGGGGAATAGGATGAGTTTTACTGCATCTATTTTTTTGGTTTCAAATGTGGCCGAAAATCCCTTTCATTTTGTGATTTTTGGCTACAAAATGGGTGTCCTTGGCTTGGGGTGGTTGGGAATGTAAGGAATTCATCCTAGGTGGCTCATTTACTTGGTTAAGGTATGGGAAGTGGTTGCCATGAAGGACAAATGGGTAGCAAGGGGAGGTGGAAGTTTTTCATGCCAAGTGTTCTAATGGGAGAGGTGAGGTGAAATCACCTCTCCATGAGTCATGGCTGCCTCAACCACCTCTTGGGTTAGATGGTCAATGTCCTTGGTGCCTATGTGGACCACTGGATGAGTGCCAAGTGATAAAGGAAGAGAAATGATCACTTGGGCAAGTGTCTTTTCTCATGAGATGCCCTTGAGCCAAGGATAAAGTGGTCATTTGATACTAGATTTAACTTGAGCAGATTCGAAATGAGTCAAAAGGGAGTTAGATCAAATTTCATGTCATTTGGAGTTCATTTGATATTATTTGGGTCAATTTGACCCATTTGGGTCAAATTGGGTCAAATCGGGTTAGATTGACCAATTGATCAAATTGGTCAAACCAAGGGTTGGATTAAGTTTAAATGACTATTTGGAGTGCATTGGTTTGATTGGATTCAATCAATTTGATTTAATTTGGATTTAATTTGGATTTTGGCCAATTTGATCCTTTAGGTCAATTTGGGCTAAGTTGATCGATTTGACCCAATTGGCCAAATTGGCATGAATCATGGCTTGGTTTGGGTTTGGTTAGTCATTTAGAATATATTGTGCTTTATTTAAGTTCAATTTAGATTTAATTAGGTTTTAGGTTGATTTGACCCTTAAGATTAATTTGGGCTAAGTTGGGTTAGGTTGACCAATTGGTCAAATTGGGCTCAGTTAAGGCTTTGGTCAAGTTCAATAATCAATTTGAAATGAACTTGAGCCATTGGTTGCAATCAATTTGGTTTATATTTTAATTTGGCTAGTTTCATGACTTAGTCAATGGGCTAGGTTGACTTGGTTTGACCCAATTCATGATAATTGATTAACCTAGGATGGTCAACAATCATGATATGAAGTTTGGATTGGCTTAATTCACTTTGATTTGAATTGAATTGGATTTTGGTTCATGTAGGTTAAATTGGTCACTTTAGGTCAAGTGAGCCAATTGAGTTTAGTTGGTTGATTTTGAGTTGGGTTTGATTTAGTTGAGTTTATATATGGATTTGAGATTGACATCAATTATAATTAGTTTGGGTTCAAATGAGTTTTGGTTCATTTGAATATTTCAAGTCAAATGGGCTAGGTTGGGTTTGACTTGAGTTGATTTTGATTTGGCTTGATGATTGTAGATTTCATTTATATTTGAATAGATGATTGAAGGAATGATTGATTCAAGAGAAAATCCATTAGTTTTGATTTGATTTGGATAGGATTTGGCCAAGTTCAAGGAATTGACTTAAAGGGTATAAATTGGATTTTAGTTTGATTTTGGATTTGGTTTTGGCTATTTGACTTTATATTTTATTTATATTTGGGAATATAAATGAAGATATAAATGATTCATGAGAAAATAATTTGAGTTTGAAGTGATTTGGAAGTAAATTTGATCAAGCTCATGGATGTGTCAAAATGGCTTAGAAAGAAATTTGGTTGAGTTTGGATTTGATCATGGGATTGAATCATTTGAAGTTGGATTTGAATTGTAATCTAATAGTTTGATTGAAAGATTGAATTGATATTTGAGAAAATCAAATAAATTGAGATTGATTTGAATTTGGTTAAGGCTAAGCTCATAAGATAAAATCAAAGGGCTTAGAAAGGGTTCTGAATTCAATCATGAGCTTCTAAGGAGAAATTTTGAGCTTGAATTTGATCATGAGATTGATTATGAGTCTTGAAAATTTGGTTTTGGTTTAGTATGAATTTGAGGTTTGGTTTGAGAAGGAAAGTATGGATTGGGTTTAGGTATAGGTAGGCAAGTCTTCCTAAGTCCCTAGAGCACAACCTATTCCAGTAGCTAACTCTTCTAAGTCTCTAGTTTTAGGTTAAGTGTTCACCTAATCACTAGAAGTGTCTTAAGACTAAGGAGCTCTTAGTGTCTATAAGAGTCGCAGATCTATGATGAGGAAGTTGAGAACTCACTCTAAAAATGAGGTCAAAGTCCACTGGAATAATCTCTTCTTAGATGTTGTCACATACTTCAAATAATAGGCCTTTGATTGCAGTAAGTCACCAAGACTGTTATGACTTCCCTTCCTCCTAGAAACATCATGATGGCATGATAAGTGTATATGGCTGTCTTAAAACTATTTAGTAAAGGATAGATAAAAATGGTATTAAGGGTAGCATCATCTACAATAACAACAACAACAACATGCCCTCATCCCACTATGTAGGGTCATCTACATGAATCCTTATTCCCCATTGTGTTCTATTAACTGTCAAATTTTCATTTAATACTAATAAACTAAGGTCATTTTTTATACATCATTACTAATCCTTTTTAGGCATACCTCTACCTTTCTTAACAAAAAGGCAAATCTAATACATCTACTTTTCTAACTGGGTCATCGGGCAGCTGACGCTTTATGTGACCAGACCATCTAAGGCGACTCTCTCTAATCTTATATGCCAATAGAACTACTCTATCCTTTTCACGAAAATATTCATTTCACATTTTACCTCTGAGAGTAAAGCCACTAATCCTCTTGAGCATCCCAATCTCTGCAACACTTATTTTATGCTTCTCTTTTATTGGCAAACATTATGTACCATGAATCATTACATGTCTTACCTCTATATTTAAAAAAATTCTCTAAGTCTAAGTGGTAATTTTTTATCACCTAATAGGCTAGATGCATTCCTCCACCTCAACCATCCAACTTGAATTCTACTAATAACATTCCTTATCTATTTCACCATCATTTTGAACAATACACCCAAGATGTCAGAAACAATCACTCTTTTTAATGACTTGATCACCTAATATCACAACACCACCTCTTGAACTTCTACAACTAAAATTACACTCTATATATTCAATTTTATATATACTTAAACAAAAACCTTTAGACTATAAAGTTGACCACCATAATTCAAGTTTCTTTAGGACTCCCACTTTAGTCTTATAAATAAGTAGAATGTTATCAACAAAAACCATACACTAAGGTATATCATCCTATAAATGCCTAGTAAGAGCATTCATAACTAATGAAAAAAAAATATATGGGCTTAAAACTTATCCTTGATGTATTCCAACTAGAATAGAAAAATATTTTGTCAATCCTCCTTAGGTTTGGAAACAAGTAACAACTATAGTATACATATCATTAATGAGTTGAATATAACCAATATTAACTCGTTTCTTTTCTAAAAATCTCCAAAGAACTTCTCTTGAAACTTTATCATATGTTTTTTTTTTTAAAATCAACAATATCATATGTAGATCCTCTTTACTTTTGAGGTAGCCAAAGCATCTGCCACAACAAAATTTAGCATTACAGTAAACTTTTTTGTTTTCTCCCAAGGCCACTCGTAATGAGATAAAATTGTAGGTTTCTTTTTGATCTCCAAAGAAACTATAGAGTTGCTTTGAGGTTGGAACTAAATGAGTTTCCCAATATTATCTTATTTTAGACACACTTGAACTAGATATTCACAATATCAAAATGATACCAACTTAGTAGTTCACAATCAATAAGGTGACCATGATTGCATCACTATAAGGATTACTTTTGGTAGACAAGTCTTCATTAGTGAAGACAATGGGCAACTAGTTGTTCATCGATGGTTTTGACAAGTTTGCCAAATTTATCTCTTTTGACTTGAGTCATTTAAGGCTAGTTCAATAAGAAACATCTAGACCACTCTGATATTGACAGGAATTACACTTGCGATGTGAATTATTCATGTTAGCATAGGCTCATTATTTGTATCCTTAATAGAAGCTCTTCCTTATCTTCAGGTGTTCACCTCATAGGCCAATTTTTGTTTCAATTTTCTAATCTTGAAACTCCTCAAACAATGATACTCTTCAATGTTGTGGTCAAGATCTTTATAATAAACACTATTTTTTTGATTGTGTCGGTGACCTTAGCCTTCATCGATGAGACTTCTTGAAATAGTATTTTTTTGAATGGCATCAACATCTTCGATCATGGAGACTCATAGTGGAGTCAGTAGGTAAAAAATGAGTTAAAGGTGGCCACCTCCTCTCTATTATTCGATTCCCTCTTTGACCATCAAATTGAGTTTATGTTTTGAAGGGATGAACTCAGCACCTATCAGAACCTCTTCTATCATTTCGTCATTTAGGGTGACCTCTATCTTCCTTCAGAATTTTTTTTTAATGGTGTTGTTGGTCCATATTCTTCACTTTAGGCTTATTAGATAATGAATTGTATTCTTCAACATATATATGGTTGTTGGTCTGATCTAACAACTCGATTAGTGTCTTTGGGTGTTGTAAACCCAATGCTTAGTGAAAAAGGCATTGTAGGTCCTGAGTGAGTGCAACGTGAGCTACTATGGGCTCAAGATCTCTAACTTTCAACATTTTTCTTTGTAAACATGTAATAAAACTCCTTAAATATTCAATAGGATTCTAGCGAATTTGCAGTAAAGTCTACGAACTCTTGTTAAGCTTCTAACTGCTAGTGAATGCAAAATAAACATGAGCTTAAAATTAACAAAATAAATTATAACCTCCATAAGGTGGTTCTTAAACCAACACATGGATGATTGTTTTAGAGTTTGTGGTGTTTATTTTCAGATGCATCGGGTGGACACCACGTAGATCGTTAGGGGTATTTATTGAAGTGATTATGATATTAAGGTATGATGTACTATCTTGAAAGATAGAGAAATCACCATACAAAGGACCTAATCACTTAATAAGGACTCCTAAGGCATGATGGGTCTTCAAATATACTAGAGATTTTTCTCCTACTTTACATAGAAAAGTAAAGTAGGGTTTATTTTATGCTGGGCTCTTAAGTTTTCTATAGGTAAGCCTCCATAGTTAATTACATCATAAGAAATGATATTTTTTATGAACACTCTCAATTAGAGTAGGCAATTATTATCTCCAAAGATTTCAAAGTTAAGACTATCAAAGGATTGGTTATTTTGAAAAAAAATCAATTGGGAAAGTTCAAGTGGAAAGACTTAATTTGAAAGCCAAAGGAAGATAAGTTGGGAATGCTCATGATACTAGAAAACCTGAGAGCATCTAACATATTTACAGAGAAAATTTAAATTTATTAGAAAGGCTTTATAATCTATCAATATAAGATTGTGGAAATACCTAAGAGGTGGGGATTTATGCTTATAACCCAAAGGAAATAGCTACCTCAGATCCTAAAATTATGGAGCTTTATCCCAAGTTAAAGCATGACCTAAATCTAAGTGAAAGGGGACATAATGGTTTACTTCCACAAGAGAGAGTAAACTATCTGACTCTTTTAGACTTATAACCGCCTGAAGTGGCCACCAGATAATACCTCTTATGATTGAAAACCATGTAAGCCGCTTATGAATTGCAAGATAGCTAAGCTTGTTGTTTAATTATAAAGAAACTAAAGTCCTAAACTCACTCCCTATGAGACTAGAGCTTGAGTGGTATGAACATATGACTTAGTCTAAAAGTGCAAATCTTTACAAATTTTATTTCATTTTGAAACATTCATTTTGGACAAAGGTTTTGAGATTTATTATGCTTAAATGCATGATGAGATGAAGTTGTTGGCTAAATCAAAGAGAAGAGGGTGTTCTCCACCGCAAGGGATGCCCTCACAAGTTAAGCATTCTCTATAATGCAAGGTTGGAGATCCCCTATATTCGAGGAAGAAAGAATATGCATGCATGATGCGAGACATACAACTATACAGCTATGGGGCTGCTAAATCTTTTAATTATCTTATTTAGAGCCTAAGCTTTTAAAACTTGGTTATGAGTTGTTAATTGGGTAGAAAAAAAGTAATTTTATTCTAAATCCCACCGCATCTAGGCCACACATTAAAACATCAATCATAAAGAAACTATAAAAATCATGCAATTCTAATGCTCAATTTAAACATAACATCAAACAATTTTATAAACTAAATAAAAGAATAGGTCAAGGTCGGTACCAGTACCCCAAAAGAGAAAATTGGTGAAGCTCTACCATTATACATCCCGAAATATGAAAGAATAATTATAATTAGAAATGAATGCATGCTATGGGGGTATTCACTTCTTCATTTCTTCATGTCCTCCTTTCTTCATCTTTAGTTTTGATCATCATAAGGCACCCCAGGGCTAAGCCTTCTAGCCACTGCTCATCCTAATCCCCCATAGCACTTATTCTAATTCCTATTGCAAAAATTATATTTATATAGGAAAAGTAAATATAACCACACTTACAAAATAAAGGTTAGCTAAACATACATATAATCCGAAGTTGTTATTTTTATAATTTGGACTTAGTACCTGCATGGGTAACAAAGCCCACTTGTCCTAACTTAGATTATGCTTAGGGGCTTAAGCAACCTACAAGAAAAATATCTATATTTATTTTAAGCAACCCCTTAAGCATAATCCCTTGTAGAAAATATGATTAGGCTAGGAGTGGCCTAACATTCATTCTACGAAACATACACCTTAACATCCAGTCTAAAATATTACATCACAAAACAAAATATACATCACACATGCACCATCCTAACTTAGGACTAGAAGTGGTGGCTTAATTCTAATATGTGTGCTAAGGCTTTATATAGCATGTCTTAACTAAGCATTTGACTTATGATTTTCTAAGTGAGGAAGAATTCAATTTAATCATAGAGGTTGATTCCACTTCAAGTTGTTTAGTTGCTTTGTGAATTTTAATTTATGTTTTACTTGGTTTCATTTGATTTACACTTAGTATCTAAGTGTTATAAAGAGAGGGGAGAGAGTTACCTTCTTTCATCCCTACCTTAAGTCATTTTCTAAAACACATTTTTATGACTTAATTCTCTTTAGTGAATGGCTTATTAAGTATTTTTTTTGTTGATCCTAAGTTTGGGTTAACTTTAAATAATTCTATTCAATATAAAAGGCATCTTGGGATTAATATAATTGAATTACTATCACATAGATATATCAAGTCATTCATTTCCATGTAACATGCATATGACTTCAACACTTAATATATCTATACACACAATATATTTTGGCACACTTAAATGATGAATGTATGCTTACATACTTAGTGGAGAAATAAGACTTTCATTCATTAAGCAAGTATACATACATATGTATAAAATCTATAAATAAGTACGTGTCATTGTTAACCAGGAAAGTAAGATAATCAAATGATCTTCTTGGGGCTAGTTAAAGCCTCGTATTCTAGAGTTGTCTAGACTTTATACTTGTTATCTTCAATACATATTAATGTATATGTGACTAGAAAGATGAAAATCATGCTAGAGGTGATATTTTCCTTAATTTAATAATTTATATATATGAATTAAAGCTCTATCCAAATTCTAATACAAAAATACATACGAATGAAATTAAATAAGTACATGCATTTGTTAGCCAGGGAAGTGAGGTAATCAAATGGCCTCATTGGGACTATTTAAAGCCTCATATAATGTTTATACTATATACTTATTAATATTCAATTATATGTAGATTCATATACATGATTAAAGGAAAGAAGCTTTACATCCACATATTTAAACTATAAGCACATGCAAGTCCTATATAAGTTTATAACTATTATCATTCCACATATTATTATCAATTTATTGGCTTTGAAAAATAGATTTGAATTTATTGGTGATAATAGCCACACATATCATTAAGTTAAGCCAACACATACAAGCTTACATAAAAAAAAAATCTATTTCATTCATTTAGATTTAAAAACATGAATGCATGGATTCATATGACATACAACATTTAGAAGTGATTGGAAAAGAATAACTAAATATAAACACATGGTTCATTCAAATACATTAACTCCTAATGCCAATCACATCAAATAAATTTATTTAAAGAAAACCAAAGTTCATTATTAATTTGATTTTGGATTTAAGTTGATTTAAAGAAGAGAAAAATTATTTATTGTTTTAACCCCATTCCCATGTTGGCAATCTCAATTAATTCAAGGAAAGATAACTAAATAAATTTTATGAGTTAATTAAGTTGAAATATTAATTAAATCACTTAATTACCCTTTCTTATGTTTCTTTAATTTGATTAATCATTTAATCACGAGCCACAAATGATATGAGCATGTGAGAAAAGCGAAGTTGCAATGCTTCTAAAGGACCTCATGCAATTGGCTCATAATTAAAGATTAATTAAGTTAAAGAACCTAATTAAGTACTCTTATGATTTTCCAACACTTATGGGTTAATCATAATTTCCTTAAAGGGTCTTTATATTATTAACCACATAAAGAGGAACCCTCAATTTAATTATTAATTATCTGAAGTGATTTGCATTTCAATTTGATTTAATTTAGCCATTTTATTAATTAATTATACATTTAATTAATTACCATCTTAATTAATCCGCTTACTAATGAAATGAACTTGGGAAAGAGATTAGAAAGAAGGTCTTAATCATTCTCCCTCATCCATTTACTATTAATCAATTATTATTAAGCTTAAGTTAATTAATTTTTGCTATTTTTAATATTAATTAATCATTAGATTAATTAAAGAAGGTAATTAGGGTTTGAAACATCAATTTCCTTAATTACCTTTTGTAATAAATTTCAAGAAAATCATGAGAGGCAGATGTCATCCCATTGAATCAATTCTCCAAGTTTGGAATTAATTACCTAAGTAATTAGGATTTAATTAAGCTAATTAAGTATGCATTCAAACCTTAATTAAGCCTTAATTACTGTTCAAAGTTATATAAAAATATTTTTAATTGAATCTCCTCTATTTTACCTTTAAAATGAGTATTTATTTTCATTTTTTAGATTTTTCTATAATTAATTATAATTTTTTCAAAGTTTCAGTGATTATAATGGATAATTAAGCCCTAATTAAGCCTAATACAGTCAGCGCTATGCAGATCATTGACGTGATGCGCTTTTCACATGGCATCACTGGATTGGTTACTTAAAATTATCTGACTCAATGCCGACATGGTAGAGGCGGAAGCACTTTCGTCCCTGTCATCCGATCTAAGATCGGACGGCTGAGATTAATCCTGCGGTTCCTAAGGATTAAATCGAGATTAATCTAATTGGGAGATCACGACTGTCTGTTCCAATCATGCGGAACGGATGACAGGTGATCTATCTTCCATCGAGCGATGGAGGATGGATGTTGTCTGCCTTCCTTTGCCCAAATCGAACTTGTTGAAGCTCTGGGAGGCTTGGGATAGATCCCACACCTTCAGGGAAGCGATCTACAAGGATTCTATGGTTGGATTCACATGACATTCACATTTCCTTCGAAAAGGCCTAAATAAATTTGGAAAATACCTCATCGGAGCTTTGGATCGGACCGGCGGTTAACCTACCGAGGTAGCTTCATCTTGAAGAGGCGAAACCCTGTTGAGAAGAAAACACCTTGATTCCTCGTCAGTGGCTCTATGGATCAAATGTCACAGGAATCCTTGCGGAGTTGGTCTAGGAGGTACTTCCGGTGCTCGAATCTCCCGAGGGAGAGTTCATTATGACTCACTAGAGTTTGGTGAACACATGGAAAGAGTTAACTTGAATGAGGTTGAGTTTTGGTGGAGTTGGACAGAGACAGAGGTTGTTATTTTGGGTTGGTGCTTTCCTGTAAGGGGAGAGCTTGGGAAGCTGAGGGAAATGCTCTGGTGGCTCATCTCAGGGGGCTAGGGCTCTTAGGATGCTCACTCAATTTTGGAATGAATTGGGGGGGGGGGGTATACCCCTGCCCTTGATCGGATGGACAGATTGATTTGGCCTTTATAGTCCCACCACCATGGTGGAGGTGGGTGGAGGTGGACTTGGCTTTGAGGTGAATGAGGGGAGTGGCTACCAAAGCCTGAGATGGCTCGATTTGGCTTTCCAAGTGTGCCAATGGGCTTGGAGAGGTTAACTCACCTCCACTTGGCTCATGGCTGACCCAATCACCTTTGGGTCAGGTGAGCTAGTGTCCCTCTTGCTTAGGTGGAGGCCTAGGAGATAGCCATGTGGAGGAGAGTTGGTTTGACCATTCAAATGGGGTATTTGTTTCATTTGGTAAGCTTTAGCCATTGAGTAATGGGTCAATTCGTGTCAATCATGGGTTAGGTTAAATTTGGGCTTACCCAAAGATGGGCCATGCCAAGTTTCAAGTATTTTGGACTTGGTTTGAATGGATTTGGGTCAATTTGACCCATGTAGGTCAAATTAGGCTAGGTTGGGTCAAGTTGATTAATTGGTCAAATTGGGTCAAACCAAGGCTTGGGTAAAGTTCAAATGAGTAGTTGGAATGTTTTAGTGCAATTAGTTTGGTTCAATTTGGCTCATTTGAGTTCAAGTGAGTCAAATAGGTTAAGTTGACCAATTTGGCCAAATTGGCCAGCATTGGTTTGTGTTCAATTGATCAATTAAAGATGATTGTAGGCTTTGATTTCAATCAATTTGAATTTAAGAATGATTTAGGCGAAATTGACCCTTTAGATCAATTTGGGAAAAATGGGGCAATTGGGTTCAATCAAGGCTTTGATCATGTTCAATAGTCAAATTGGAATGAACTTGAGCCATTGGATGCAATCAATTTAGGTTAGATTTTGATTTGACCCAATTTGGTCTTTTAGGTCAAATTGGATCAACTTGGGTCAAAGGGCCAGTTGGGTTTAGTTTGGCAATTGATTATCAAGTCATGTTAAAGTATTATTTTTAGGTTGGTATGAATCATTGGTTTCAATTGATTTGAGTTAGGATGAAATTTGGTTCATTTGGCTCATGTAGGTTAAATGGATTGGTTTGGTCAAATGGCTATGTTAACTTGGTTTGACCCAATTGATTGTAATTGATCAATCAAGGATGATCAATAATCATCATGGGACATTTTGGATGATTTGATTCATTCTAATTTGGGTTGGATTGGAAGTTGGATCAAATGGGTCCTTTAGGTCACTTTGAGTTAAGTGAGCCTAATGTCAATTGGCTTGATTGAATTGAATTAGTTGTAGTTAGGCCATCCAAGATGATCAACAATCATCATGGAGAATATTTGAAGGTTGGTTCAATCTAATTTGGGTTGGATTTGAGTTTGGTTCAATTTAATCAAATTGGTCATTTTAGGACAAGTGGACCAATTAGGCTAATTGAGTTAGATTTTGACTTGAATTGAGTTTATTTGAGTTTGGATATTAATTTGGGATTGATTTAAGATTTTGGTTGCAATTGATTTGGATTCAATTGGGTTTTGGCTCATTTGAATATTTGAAGTCAAATGGGTTAGGTTAGATTTGATTGGATTTATTTTGTCTTGGTTGATTTGATTGTAGATTTGATTTGGAATGGTAATTGAAGGATTGAATGATTTATGAGAAAATCAATTGAATTTAGTTTGGATTGAAAGAAAATTTGGCTAAGTCCATAGGATCAAATCATAATCTTAGGTTTGGGTTATGGATTTGATTTTGGCTTGGAGATTTGAATTATGATTGAAATTTAGTTGGATTGTATTGTAATTGATTTGAGGTTGGAATTTGGCTAAAGAGATAAGCATAGGTTTGATTAGGCTATAGGCTAGGTAGATTCCCCTAGGTCCTAAGGCATTGTCTACCCTATGGCTAATCCTTTTATGTCTCTAGGCTTAGGTTAAGTATTCACTTAGCTACTAGAAGTGTCTTCTGACTAAGAAGCTCTTAGTGTCTAGAATACCTCTAGACTTATGATGAGAAGATTGAATTCTCACTCCAAAAATGAGGTCAACAGAGTCATAAAGAATAGACAATACTTTCGTGCATCATGGAGCTATTCAATTTTTAGCAAGATTTAATTAATTGAGTTTTATTCAATCTCCCTTTGGGTTGTGTACCCCATAGAGTTTTGTGTCTTCTCGTGTCTCTCACTACTTTTGATTCTCTTGCTTAGATTGCATATTCATTATCCTTTTCCACATAACAATTACAAGCCTCTCTATAATCTAAATGATGTTCAAACAAAATTTAGTTCCATGGAATGATGATTAAAGATCAAAACAAGATGTTAATTATATTATATTAATTATCATTATAAAATAAATATTATTTATAATGATAGTCACTATGCCATGATCTATGATCATCCTATGTCTAGGAAACCTAATTATTAAGTAGATTGATGTCTTGACCAACTTAGATAATTAAGAAGTGCTAACTCATGTTAGATAATATGAGGAATGAGTGGTTGAGTGGATGTAGTCCACTCAAAATGCAATCGATCTAAGTATTTGAATATGATCCAAAAACGTAGAATTTAAGGATTTAAATGCTTAAAAAGATGTTATGATTGAATATCTAAAAAAATTTGAGGTTTTAACTATGATTTAAAACTTAGAATGTCAAAACGGAGGATGTGGAAATAATCCAAGGATGAAGGGGAGGATTGCAATTATGATGATGTTATAACATTGCAATAAAAACTATGATGATGTTATACCATTGCAATAAATTTAAAAATAGTCACAAATGTTGAAGACCTCACCAAGAACTTTTCGGGAGGAGATGATCACTAAACCAACATTAAAAGTAGATAGTTACCAAGGTATCTTAAAGGTTTTGTAAACAAACAAACATAATTTTTATTTTTTTGATAGTTAAATTTCATAGTTATTTAACTTCTTTATAAGTAGATGGAAAAATAAAGCTTTAGAGATTGGAATGGCCAACCCTAATGTATAATGAAAAGTTTAAACTAATAAAAATGCATGAAACGGCTTCCAAAAGGGAAGGGACCAGCTATAATTAAATGAAAAAGAGGAACAATACAATAATAATTCAAAATTAACAGTTGCAACATTAAATGCTCATCCATGCATTTTTTTCAATAGAATGTGATTGTATTTCATCATGTATTTGTTACTGTGAAAAGGGAGGGCTTGGCGAAAGACTTATAGGAGGCAGAGTGCACAAAAAGCTCTAAAGAAATCTCTAAGAGTGTTGACACCATATATTGTCTAACAGTTCCATATGATGTAACCTTAAATGCATGTTTTCTTGCTGCATTAACGAACAAGCTTTAATAATGGTTATAATATTGTTAAGGTATTTATAATAATTAAAAGCACTTAATTTTTATATAAGAGTGATCTAAATTGATCGAATTTGCTTCCCATAGAAAACTAAGTTCTTTAAATATCTTATATATCTTTGTGTGTGCGTGTATTTATATT
This sequence comes from Cymbidium sinense, assembly GCA_021442155.1. Taxonomy (NCBI): domain Eukaryota; kingdom Viridiplantae; phylum Streptophyta; class Magnoliopsida; order Asparagales; family Orchidaceae; genus Cymbidium; species Cymbidium sinense. Next base: position 166,540,577 of record CM038218.1, on the reverse strand, counting down.
TGATTAGAAATTTAATATATCATTATTGAATCTTTTAGTTAGTAATAAAAAAATATTATAAGGACTTCATCAAACATTATGTGATCTTCAAACTTCTGAATTAGCTTATGTCATCGATATCTTTAGGTGAGTAAAAATTCATATATATTTTTAGTCTTCTGTCATATGATATTTTTTGGATAAGAAACAGTTAACTATATAATTTGTGTATCTCATTATTTGATTTGATGATAATAAATTTTGTATGATGCAAACTAATAGTTTGTTAAATACTTTTGGTAGGTTCATTGATCCACTAAAATCTTCATAATTATCTTTATAAATTTTAAATTTTGTTGATAAAAATATATACTTAAAATTACTAATGTTTATATACGAGTAATTAAAAAATATTAAATTCATCAAGCTAAGATAATCAAGAGTAATATTCAAGAGGCTTGTTGGGTTATAGTGGTCATTAAGTTGTATTTCATAAAAAAATTGAAAAATGATCTCACAAAAAAATAAATTGAAAATTTTAATCATTATTTTATATGATTATTAATCATAATATCATTTTATTGAAAAAAAAAAATCAAGAATTTGCCTTTTTAATTTCACCAAAATTAATGCATAATTTTATTTGGTTGATGCAAATTAAATTGAATGATTATCTTGAGTTCAATCTATTTGATGCAAAATTATTCATGAAAAATTATAAATCATTTATTTCATTTTAATGTGAATTTTATTTAATTTATAAGAATTTATTGGGTTCATTTATTCTTAAGATTTAAATATACACATTTTTTAATTAACCTAATTTGCATCAAAATTATCCCTTCAATGAAACATTAATTAAAGTTAAGTTTATGGGAAATTTGAGGTTGTATATTTACTATTATTTTTATTTTTATTTAATTATTATTTGAAATTAAAAATAATGTATTATGTGTTAAAAATATTTTAAACATAAACCGTAACTATGTTTATAAAATTTATTTACTTTGCACACATCATTAAAGTATGATTCCATCAATTATATTACTTATGTGTTTTTCTGTTGTCACAATCTCATTTGAATTAAAAAATTATTTGAATTGATTTTTAAAAGAAATATTAACATAAACATTATTCTTAGTTGAATTTATCTTGATTTCACTTTGATATTATTAAGAGAAAATATTTAAATATTTTTCCATGTAATATAAAAAGTCATTTGCATCTTTTTGATATATTTAAATCATATTTATGAAAAATTGAGTTTGGTAGATTGATTGAAAAAAAATATATAATTTGTTGAAATTGTTGTTTCTTTAAACATATACTTAGTGTGCTCAAATTTAAATTAACGTAAATATATTTGAAAGTATCTTGATCAATTGTATTATTTTTGGAACTTGATTTTGATTAAAATAAAATTTTTTTTAAGATTTTGTTGGAACTATTTTCTTTTTACTTCAATTATTGATATATATGTAAAATATATTATGTGCTGAAATTGAATTCATAATAGTTATATTTAAGTTATATCCACTAATCATTGCATTTTAACTTTTGATTCCTGTTGAAATCATTTTCTATTTTTATTGGAATTAAAATCATTTTGCTGAAATAAATTTTTTACACTTGAAGAAATATAATTTTAGTGAAAAAAAATATAATACTTGCATTGCATTATTAAATTGGTCAAAATCACATTTAAACTAATTTTTGTATTTATTGAAATTTAATTTCAAGCATCATATAATTTAATTATAAATGTTAGAAACATTTTTTTCATTGATCAATTATTTGCATTAAAGCATACACATTGCAATATTCATTTTTGAAAAACTATCTTGTCATTTTAAGTAAATTTGTGAGCTACTAATTTATGACAAGGTTTGTAATTTTTGTTGATTGTAAGGTGATTAAATTGTTTTGTAAGTTTACCAATTTGTGTGAGTAATTTCTATAGGTTGAAAATCATCGTTGTCAAAATTATAAAAATTCTATATATTTTTAATTTTTTTTTGGATTGTACTCATTTCTTTATAAGAGAGTACATTATTATTATTGGAGTTGTACTGACCCAATTGTGCAAAAATATTTTGTGTTATTGGGGTTTGAGTACTTGTCCTCATTGTTAGAGAGTATGGTGTTATTTTTGTTAGGATATTGGAAACTCAAGTGGCTAGGCATTGACATAAGCTAGTTTGGGATTTGGCTAAATTATACAAAAAATCTCTTGTGTGTTATCTCTATTTAGGCTTACATTTATTTAATTTCTTAGAAGAGAAAGAACCTATATTTTCTAAGGAATATATTTCTAAGGACTTTAATACATAGAAATTTATACATTCTTTGGCTTATGCCATTTTAGATTTATACATAAGAAAGAATATATACTTTCTAAGATTTATATCTTCTTAGAATTTTAGATGAGAATGAATTTGTATCTTCTGAGATTTATATATTCTAAAATTTTAAATTAAGAAAAAATTTGTATATTTTTGAGGCTATGTCATTCAAAACTTTTAGCTAAGAATGAATTTGTATGTCTTTTGAGATTTTTAGATGAGTTGTGATCTTATCAATCACTTGCTCACATATAATTTTTTTTTAATAATGGCTTTATGTGATATTAGTTTTTATTACTTTCTTATGCATGTACCTCCTAAGGGTTTTAAGTATAGATTCTATTTTTCCACTTTGCCTCATAATTTATTTTTGGATGAAAATATAAAAAGCAATATTATTTATAATATAAAGATTTCATTGCATGGGATAATATGATAGCTTATCGAAAAATTTAGATGAAAAGATATATATATAGTTAACTAAAAGGAAAGAAAAATATATATTAATGAGATATAATTTTTTTTAATTTTAATGAGATGTGGAGCTAATGAGATAATGAACTTTTTTTTAAAAAAAGTTGCTTTAGTGATGTGATTCTCTTATTAGATCTATTAGAGATAGTATAACTAAGCTAATAATTAATTTTATTTTGTTTCTTTAATACCCCTTGGTGTAAAAATATCAATCTTTAAGTGAGAAATTAATATTGCAATTATGAAATTAGATATTAAATGTTGATTGAATATTGCATTATAAATTTAGCTAGCCTACTTCCATAACATGGATCAAAAATAATAATATAAAGATGGCTCACCCAAGATAATTAAAAGTGTGACTATACTAAAACCCTTCATAATGTAATCTCCAAAATCATAAATATCATGTGAAGAAGGTTGGAGCTCAACATGAGTGAATTTAAGATCCATGAAGATCGTTAAGGATAAAATATCCATTAAAATACTTATGTCTATCAAAATCTTTATAGTATTAATATATCAGTGAAAACTCTACTAGTTGAAGCATGAATCTTGACATCGAAACACCGATCGAGTCAGCAAACACTTAAAATATCATTGGAAACTTTGGGATATGAGTCGAATCTAAATAACTCATAAATATGGAGTGTTTATAATCAAATCGAGCGTCTTGAGGAGTGGATCTAACAAGCCTAAGATCACGTAATTCTGACTTCATTTGAGCATTCAAATATTTAAAATACATCATATGATCGAATGAATCATTTTGAGCCGTCCGATGGAGTGGTTTGGATTTTGCCTGTATTTATAAAAGTCCCGCTCCTATAATCTATAAATAGTCCATCATTCTTTATATGAGGGGGGCCCCCGAAGCTAAAGAGAAGAGAGAGCTCTAAGACTTGAAGAATCTCAAAGCATAATCTTGCAACCGCCCGATCGTCACCGGATCAATGTTGGCCACCACCCGTTTACAGCACCACCGCCTCATCATCGCCGACCAACGCTGATCATCGCACCGACCACCGATCGCCACCACCACACCGCTGCGCCACCGCCGACCACCACCACCGATCGCCGCTAACCACCGCTGGCTGCCGCCGGCTACACCGCTACTATCATCATTGGACAACCACCGGATCATAGCCGGTAACGCGTCGTTGCCGCGCGTTCCACTATTGGCCGGCCGGTTGCCGCATCGGTCACCACCGCTACCACCGCGGCGGCCGTCCATATTTTAGATCATCATCGGACTACCACCTCAAGAGCGTTTAATCTAGATAAGCTTTTCACAAAACTTATTCTTGTAAGCTATCTTTCTCCTACTTTGGGGAAAGGGTAACAATTGTAATAGAAGCTGATATAGTGAAATTATTCCGAAGTGAGCTAAGCCCCGTGGTTTTTCCCTTTTTTGGGTTTTCCACATGAAAATATTGAGGTCTCTCAAACTTTTGTGTTGTGAACTTTACGTAAACGACATCGCATTTCTCTCTACCCTACCAACTGAATCTTCACGCAGTTTGGCCGTCTGGGAAAGATCCCTTTACATCTTCACGATGGTTTACAATCTAACTTTATGTTCAGAGCATCACATTCTATATGGTGAAGAAGATCTCACTCTCGAGAAACACATAAGAAGAATGAAGATTCATCAAACTTCGATCCTTCAAATTTTGTTGGAAATTGGGGGGCTACTCTTAATCTTAGAATATCATCTATATTAATATGCTAAGCATCTAATTAATTACCAGCCCAAGAAATAAGTCAAAGTTGGAGGATGTTTTAACATTGAGAAGAAGATAGCTTGATAAACTGTTATTTTTATATTATAAGGCAAAAATTAAGGAGAAACTTTGGCTACAGCCTCAAACGAATATTTTTGATTTGACCTCCTCCAAAATGTCAGTACTACGACAAACAATCTTGGATAGATCATTTATACCTACTCTACAGTTAACATCATCGAGTAACACTCGACAAACAACCGGATATGTCATAACTTTATTACCACGGTTAACGATCATAATAATACAAATAATCTTGAAATAATAAAAATATTTAACCTCTTTCACACAGGTTAACATCATACTTTAATAAAACAACCTTGGATAAGAGTTAAAACTATTGACTTCTTCCACACAAGTTAAATGTCACCGAGTAACACTCTGAAAAACAACCTCAAATGGGTCAAAACTCTTTGACCCCTTCCATACAAGTTAATATCATCAGATAACACTTTGACAAATAACCTCAGATGGGTCAAAAATTCTTGACGGATTCAATTCGACCCCTTCTATATAAATTAATGTCATCAAGTAACATTTTGACGAACAACCTCAGACGGGTCAAAAATTCTTGGCGGATTCAATTCGACCCCTTCCATACAGGTTAATGTCATCAAGTAATACTTTGATAAACAACCTCGGATGAGTAAAAAAATCTTTGGCAAATTCAATTTGACCTCTTCCATGCAGGTTAATATCATCAAGTAATACTTTGATAAACAACCTCGAATGGGTCAAAAATCCTTGGCGGATTCAGTTCGACACCTTCCATATAGGTTGATGTCATCAAATAACACTTTGACAAATAACCTCAGATGGGTCAAAAATCCTTGGCAGGTTTGATTTGACCTTTTTATACAGGTTAATATCATCAAGTAACACTTTGACAAACAACCTCGGGCGGGTCAAAAATCCTTAGCGGATTCAGTTCGGCACCTTCCACACAAGTTGATGTCATTAAGTAGCACTTTAGCGAACAACCTTAAATAGGTCGAAAATCCTTTCTAGATTCAATTCGATACATTCCATACACGTTAATATCATCAAGTGATACTTTGACAAATAATCTTGGATGGGTCAAAAATTCAAGACGAATTTCTTTCAGCATGATTCATATCAAGTTAATATCATGACGAACAACCTTGGATGGGTTAAAATTATCGGTAAAAAATTGGAGCAAGTCGGTCCGATGAGGGCAATTAATACCTTTTTTGAGAGAAAATCATAGCCTCACAGTATGAACTATAGGCTTTGATTGCCTCTAAATCTGGTCGGTCCGATGAGGACAGTTGACGCCTCTCTCGAGAAAAAAACTAGAGCTCGCCGTATGAATTATGGGCCTTGATCGCCTTCAAATCCGATCAGTCCAACGAAGACAGTTGACACCTTTTTCAAGAGAAAACCAGAACCTCTCTGTATGATTTATGGGCCTTGATTGGCTCTAAACCCGGTCGATCCGACGAGGATAGTTGACGACTCTCTCTAGGGAAAACTAGAGCCTCGTCATATGATCTATGGGCTTTGATCGCCTCCAAACCCAGTCGGTCCGACGAGGACAGTTGACGCATCTCAAAGTAAAACCGAAGCCTCGTCATATGAATTACGGGTCTTAATTAACAAAGCAAATAACATTCTATCTAAAAAAAGTCAGAGCCTTGCTGACAAAAGAAAATTTGTTTTTACCCTTAGCCCCTGAACTTCTGCTAGATAATTTATCATCCAACATAAGAGAACATTAGAGCATATGGGAGAAAACTGTGTCTGCTTGCTTGACTCCAATGGGAGGTTTTATAGATCCACAATTAGGGGGAAAGGGAAATAATGTGAACAAATTTGGAAAAATTTAAATAGATTTCAAAATTTCTGATCTCAATTATATGTTTCCTTTTATAAAAGTTAAAAAAAAAGAAGAAAATAAAAAAAATTGAAAAAATTTAAAAAACCCAAAAAATTTTGCTCATCGACACGCATTTCCACATGCGAGGGTGAGTCGTGACATAGTTTGCGCCTTTGGGTGCAAGCGAATACCCCTACCACCTGGGCCAGATCCTCACACACCTTGAATTTCTGCACAGCGAGCCACGCCCGCTCCTGCCACCTGAGTTCGGCACGCCATCACAACCTGCGCTATGATCCCATGGCCGAGTGTGCTCAGTAGTCCTATGCCCCGCACGCTCCCGCGGGCTCAGGCGCCTCTTCCATGATCATAATCTTGTGCACCGTGAAGATCTATTCTCTCAAACTATATGTCATGCAAGGGTTAATGAACCCGTTTCAATTATTTGGCATGTATTTTTAGATGATAGAGATGATATTATCCAAAAATAGAGGGGTAACTGATATATCAGTGAAAACTTTACTAGTTGAAACACAAATCTTGACATTGAAAGCAATCTGATCCTGAGTTGATACTAGGCAAGCACTTAAAATATCATTAAAAACTTTGGGATATCAGTTGAACCCTTAAATAGCTCATAAATATACAGTGTTTATAGTCAAATCGAGCATCTTGACAAGCTAGATCTAACAAGCCTAAGATCCCATAATTCTAACTTCATTTGAGCATTCAAATATTTAAAATACATCAAATGATCGAAGGAATCATGTTGAGTCGTTTGATAAAGTGGTTTAGATTTTGCCTGTATTTATAGATGTGTCCTCCCATAATCTATAAATAACTGTTCTTTACATGAGGTGGCCCCCAAAGCTAAAGAAAAGAGAGAGCTCTGAGACTCGAAGAATCTCCTAGCATAATCGGATCACCGCCGATTGCCGTCGGATCGAACTGACCATCACCGCCGATGGTACACCGCCGGACATCGCCATATACCACATCCACCATCACCGACCATCACCATCGATCATCATTATCGTCGCATTACCAGCCATCATTGCCGATCGCCGCCACACCGTCGCCGCCACCACGCCATCGCCGCGCCACCACATCACTTTTGACTAGCCACCGCTTCATTATCACCACCGTCATATCACTGCCGGATAGCACCGATTATCATTGATCAATGTCAACCTCCGCCATTAGCACCAGCATGGCTGCCGCCGGTATCACTACTACCAAGTACCGCCGACCGACCATCTTTTTCAGATCATATCATCAGACTACCACCTCAAGCAAGGCTTTCGTCATTAATCCAACGAAGTTTTTCACAAAACTTATTCTTGTAAGCTATCTTTCTCCTACTTTGGAAAAAGGGTAATGATTGTAACAGAAGCTGATATAGTGAAATTATTCCTAAGTGGGCTATGCCCGATAGTTTTTCTATTTTTTGGGTTTTAAATGTAAAAATCTTGAGGTCTCTGAAAGTTTTACTGTGTGTGTGGAACTTTTATGCAACGCTAAAACATCGATTTCTCCTACTCTACTAACCCGAATCTTCCTACACGCAACAGCTTGACACCGTCTGTGGGCAACAATCTATTTACATCTTCACAATAGTTGATAATCTGACTTTATATTCAGAGTAGCACATTCTATATGGTGAAGAAGATCCCACTCTCAAAAAATACATAAGAAGAATGAAGATTCATCAAATTTTGATCCTTCAACTTTTGTTGGAAACTAGGGGCAACTCTTATTCTTAAAAGATCGCCTATGTTAATATGCTAAGCATTTAATTGATTACGAGCCCAAGAAATATGTCAAAGTTGGAGGATGTTTCAACACTAAGAAGAAAATAGCTTGACAAACTGTTATCTTTATATTATAAGGCAAAAATCAAGGAGCAATTTTGGCTACATCCTCAAACGGATGTTTTTGAATTGACCTCCTCCGCACAAGTTAAATGTCACAAGGTAACACTCTGAAAAATAACCTCAGATAGGTTATAACTTTGTACCTACTCCACACAGGTTAACGTCATCGAGTAACACTCTGATAAACAACCTCAGATAGGTTATAACTTTGTACCCACTCACAGGTTAATTTCATCGACTAATACTCTGACAAATAATCTCAAAAGAATCAAAATATTTAACTTCTTCCACATAATTTAACATCATACTTTGACAAAATAACCTAGTATAAGAGTTAAAACTATTGGCTTCTTCCACACAATTTAAATGCCACCGAGTAATACTCTGACAAACAACCTTGAATGGGTCAAAAATCTTTGGCAGATTTGATTCGACCCCTTTCATACAGGTTAATATCATCAAGTAACACTTTGACAAACAACCTCGGATGGGTCAAAAATTTTTGACGGATTCAATTTGACCCATTCCATACAGGTTAATGTCATCAAGTAACACTTTGACAAACAACCTCAGACGAACCAAAAATCCTTGGCGGATTCAATTCGACACATTCCATACAGATTAATGTCATCAAGTAACACTTTGACAAATAACCTCGGATGGGTAAAAAATCTTTGGTGGATTCAATTTGACCTCTTTCATGCAGGTTAATGTCATCAAGTAGCACTTTGACAAATAATCTCGGATGGGTCAAAAATCCTTGGCAGATTCAGTTTGGCACCTTTCATACAGGTTGATGTCATTAAGTAACACTTTGACAAACAACCTTGCATGGGTCAAAAATTCTTGGCAGATTCGATTTGACCTCTTCCATACAGGTTAATATCATCAAGTAACACTTTGACAAACAACCTTTCTCAGGCACGCCTTTGGCCCCGAACCCTATGCCCGCTCCCGTGGCCCTGTGCCCGCGCGCGCTCGTGGCCCTACTCACCATTTTCCGTGATCATAGTCTTATGCACCTGTGAAGATCTATTCTCTCAAACTATATGTGACACAAAGGTTAATGAACCCGTTTTAATTATTTGTAATGTATTTTGGATGATAGAGATGATATCAACCTAAAAATAGGAGGCAACTGATATGTCAGTAAAAACTCTACTAGTTGAAGCACAAATCTTGACATTGAAAGCAATCTGATTCTGAGTCGAGACTAGGCAAGCACTTAAAATATCATTATAAACTTTGGGATATCAGTCAAATCCATAAATAACTCATAAATATGGAATGTTTCTGGTCAAATCGAGTATCTTGACGAGCCGGATCTAACAAGCCTAAGATCTCATAATTCTGAGTTCATTTGAGCATTAAAATATTTAAATTACATTAGATAATCGAAGGAATCATTTTGAGCCATCCGATGGAGTGGTTTGGATTTTACTTATATTTATAGAGATGTCACTCCCATAATCTATAAATAGATTGATGAGTCAAATAAGAGATAACTCAGACTCAAGAATCTCAATGCATAATCGCCACCGCCGGATTAGTTAACCACCGGCCGACCGCCGCTCGGCCACCGCCGGACATCGCCGCCACCACATTCGCTCGTCATTGTTGACCACCACCATCGATCATCGCATACCACTACCATCGACACCACCATCGACACCACCACGCACCACCGGCGCCACCATCACGCGACTACCACCGCCGATCATCGCTACCACCGACCACCGCATAATCCCCAAACACAACCGCTGCGGCCACCACCACCGGCTCATCGCTATTTATCGATCCATTACGCAACGTAAGTTAGCTACCACTATTACAAGACGCCACCACCCGCTACCACTACCGCCACACGACGACCATCTTTCCATAGTCGGATCATCAAACTACCACCTCAAGCAAGGCCTTCGCCGTTAATTCAGTGAAGCTTATTACAAAACTTATTCTTGTAAGTTATCCTTCTTCTACTTTGGAAAAAGGGTAATAATAAAGTGTGATATAGTAAAATTATTCTAGCTTCTATTTTTCCCTATTTTGGGTTTTCCACGTAAAAAACTTGAGGTCTCTCAAACTTTTTGCTGTGTGTGGGGAGCTTTTATGCAACGCTAAGATATCGATTTCTCCCACTCTACCGACCCGAATCCCGAATCTTCTACACACAACAAGTATTAATAGTAGATGTTTTAAATCTAACTAAGATGATCAAAGAATCTTAATATGGGTAATATATGTCTTCAATGTTTTAATTATTAAAATGATTTAATTTGCTAGTTATATTGTATGGTGTATAAATAGTGACATTTCCAAAAAGTGTTAATAATTTTAGTAATTTTATATTTTGAATCTTGCAATCTTCTTTATTATGAGGGCAATGATCAACATAATGCTATTACAAATAATAATTTTGTGTCTTTTCCATATGAATGTTTTATCACTTTCTTCATTTGAAGGGATCTTTATATTGATTGCATTATTTAATGATCGATTTGATATTACTAAAATTGATCTTTATCATTTAAGATTTTTAATAGCTTCAATCACCTGATTTGTTCAAAATTTTATCTCTACTAGAAATTTGGCCATGGATGTACTTAATAGGAGGTAATTAAATGGTAATGATATTATTGAGACTATTGAATTTAGTGAAAGAGATGCCTCTAGTCTATTTGGTACTATTGCTTTTTTATTAGAGTAGTTAATTATTTTTGGATGTGAGCTCTTGTATTTATTTAAAAATTATCCAAGCTACTTCTAATTGGTATTGATGGACTTTTTGATAATAATTTTTTTCTACTCAATAAATAAGATTAGTAAATGAACTAACTATTTCTCGTATTTATAATGACTAAAAAAATCTAAGTAAAAGACCTTTAAGAAAGTAACTCATTGTACTACCTTAATCTACTCTTAAAATTTTATATGACTTTTAGGGGAACCTTTGAAAGTATTAAGAGCATCTCCTCATTTTTATAAATTTTAAAAGTATAGGAGCCCTAAGAGTCCTTGACAATTTTATTATTTATAAATAAATTATTCACTGAAAAACCTAATGAGATTGACAAAGTTTTGGATAGTTATACCAAAATTTGAGTGGAATCAAGTGCTGACCTAGCTCTTAAGCATGAAAGGGATGACCCGAAAAGCAATGCATTAGAAGTATATTGTATATGCATGATGGTCATGTAGTAATTGATTTGCCTATAACAATCAATAGACCCATTATAAAGGTCTATAGAGGCAACTTGAAACCCACCAAAATGGAATGTTAAAGAACAATTTTAATTAGAATTAAAGATTATTGAAAAAAAATATGGTGAGGTGTAAGTTGATTCTTATCCTTTAAAGAGAATTTCTCTTAAATAAGGTAATAAAGTTCATGCCTATGATATCATAAGGGCCATTGAAAAGGCAATGTTAATTCAAGTTCACCAAAATTGGTAGAAAATTATAGGTCAAACAAGCAATATAAGAAGAATGGGTTAAATTAGTAATATTTAAGCTATCATGATAATGGAGGAGAATGACCTATAACATGAAAATGAGGAAACACTAGATTGGTGACATTAAATAGATTAACAATGGTCTACTATTGATTTTACAATGAGAAAACTCTATCATGCTATAATTATGCTCTTTGTTTTTCAGTCTTGTCTAAGAGTAGAATGATTTGAGGTTGATGCTATTTTATCCTATGCACTTGGTCCTTTAAAGTTAGGCATAGGTGGCTTTCACTAGCTAAATTAAGTAGCCCTTAATTAAAGGATTTCTTATCAACCATTGAAGAAGTATTTATCAAATGTTAAATATATTTCTTAGAGATAGTGCTAAACTATCACAAGCTAGAATATTTATAATAATACAAAGAGAATTTACTACATTATCTTTGTTTGAAGATTTAACACATACATGTAAGAAAAATGCAAGGGATACCAAAAATTTATTATAAAAAAATAATGAGATTTTGACTAATCGAAATGATTTACTGTTGTAATGAATGAAAATTTAATTGTTGTTTTTAAAGGGTGACACTTTATTTTTTTTAGTCAAAAGCTCAAAATACTATACTAGACAACTTATGCTAATTTATTGGATTTTTCTCATGAAAATGCTCATTTTGATAATAAACATTCAAGATTTTCATAACATTTTATCTATGAAATAATATTATAATATTTTTAATAATACTTTAATTATTTGGTTTGAGCTCATTTGAGAGTTAGATCGGATGACTTTGGGTGCAATTAGACTCACCTTGTAGGCACATTCAATGCATTAAGATTCATATCCATGTAGTCCTTAAGACAAAAAATTCTAGTATAATCACATGAAACATGAAAGAGATCAAAGCGATCAATTCAAAGTGTCGAAGTGACCTAACCTAGAAAAAACAAATGCTTAAGAGCATTAATGGTCTGTTTAGGATCAAATTTATTTTATGTTTTATATTTTTTGTTCCTATATTATTTTTATAAATATATTTATTTAGCATATTTTTTAAGTGTTTTTATTTTATATTTTATTTTTGAATATAAATCATCTTTTTTAGAAATACTCAAAATATTTTTTTAGATGTTTTAAGCATTTTTAAAAGCAACTTTCACCACCAAATAAATTTTACTTCAAGTCAAAAATAAAAATGATCCCAAACAGCCTATAAGCAACCTACCAACTTCTAAAAATTTTTGTAGTGAGAGAAATACAAAGAGTTAGCTATTTTAAACACTTCATCATCAAGAGAAAGAGAAAGACATTTGTCCACCTAAAAACCACAAGGTCTCTTAGCTCCACCAAAGCAGATTAAGAACTAGTTTTAGAGCTTAGCAGACATCATCACGTAAAGGCACATCAGCCATGCGGCAACATCCTTAAACGTCGGTGAGTGCATGTAGATCTTGCCATTCATCAGCTTGAATTTCGAAGATGTGATACAATAGAGTGCAATTTCATCCGAAGAGTGATTGCGCATCGAGCTCGCATAGTGCGCAATATTATCCTTAAACGCGTCGGTAAGTCTACGGATCGTTTGTATTGCATTTGACGACTATTTTATCGATTTTTTTACGATAAATTGATAATTATGATTAAAATTAAGCCTAATTTAAAAATTTTATCCTTTTTTTTTTCTTCCGAGCGCTCGATCTTAAATCAGATATAATTTAATTGAGTCTTGTACTCAATCTACTCATTCTGAATTATTAGACTGAGAAGTACTTAGTTATAGAAGAGCCAAAATAACGCAATTAAATCAACAAACTTAGTATGAGCTTTTAATAAATGCCAATTCATTTAAAAAGAGGTTGCAATTTTAGCGGATAACTGGACGAGTATTATCAAGTAAATAAGGAGTTTTTAATTCATGGTGAGCAAATTATTAATGATTTTTTTATTGAAAATTCTAGGCAAATACATTTATTGAGAGTAGCAAAATTACTAAATATTCTATCATATAAATAATAAAAAAAGGATTTACATAAATACACATAATTTTTTAATTTTTATTTGCCTACTATTTACATTTTGACATTTTGTATTCTAACATAATATTAAAAAAATCACTGATACTAACTTTTAAAAGTCAAATACATTTTACATACATGTTAAATTTGTCATCGGCACTCTCTCTCTCTCTCTCTACATATATATATATATATATATATATATATATATATATTAATTTTATATTTTATTGAAATTTATTAGTTTGTTAATAAATACCTAGAATTATTTCGATTTATTATTTATTAACTGTCATTTATTTTAAGTTGGCTCATGGATGAGTCCAAGAGGAATTGATGTTCACTAACGTAATTCGAAGACATGAGCTCGGCTCCTCCACACACCTAGGACTAGTCGCTTGGTGAGTGCGAGAGTGAGGCATGGCGGGAAAGCTTGCGCGTAAGAATGTCAAGCGACAGAAATGTGAAACGACGTGCTGTGACCCGATTAAGAAAGGCCTCTTTAAAGTGTGGAGGCATAAAGACGGCCTATAATGCAAAAAGAAAGAACTTCGTCGTTAAGGCAGCTGCTTTCGTCGCTCGTTAAGGTAGCTGCTTACGTCGATCAGAAAGAGAAGAGTTGGTGTTGGTCCTGATGGAGAGGAGTAACGTTGGCGTGGAAGGAATGGTCTGGCGAGAGCTGCGCGATGTGGTGCTTTCTTGGTCTCTGGAAGAGATACTGGACGATAACCTCTTTGCAGACAAGGTCTCTGTATCGCTTCTTCAACCATAATGAGAAAGGGCTCGAACCCCCTTCCTCGCCTTCCCATGCCATTTTTTTTAGTTGCTTTCTTTAAAAGGCTGGATTTAAACGGTTTCATCTGGAGTTGTCTTTTTAAGTGGTTTCGCCACTCGTATCTTGGGGTCTTTCTTTAATCTGTTGTCTCTTTTGTGTTGTTCTGTTCTTTTGATTTAGGGACAAATGGGTTGGAGCATCGGACAGAATGGAAATATCGGCAAAATTATTCTCTTTCGTTTGTTTTTATTTTAATGTGGGTTTATAGTTTAGTGATTGGTTATTATAATCTGGATAAGGATGTCGGATATAAAAATTGTCGGGTTTTGAAAATTTAGGTGCCGTTTGGGATCATTTTTGTTTTATGCTTATTATTTTTTGTTTTTATTTTTATTTGTTTATGTTTTGTTTCAAAGAAAAATATATTTGATGGCAATGATCGTTTTTAAAAACCTCAGTACTATATGTGAAATACAGTGTGAACTAATTCATAAAGCTAACATTCAAATATTTCTATTTATAATATTACCACTAAATCATTAAAAACAAAATAGGAAAACCCGAGAGTGTTAGTTTTGTTGAAAATTTCAAATTTTTTTGGCTAGATAACAAGTGAATACGTAATGTTCTATTATTCATTTTAAATATTTAGAGGTTAATTTTGTAAATAAACATAGTTTGGATGTCATACATGCAAAATGCCATCAATTTTATTGCATTTGCTGCGCTGTGAATACATTAAGCTATAAAGTAAAAACTTTACTATAGCAAAACATGCTAACATCTTTTATTTAAATAATATCTGCATTGTATAAACAATAACAATGTGTTGTTTGGCTTTATGGTTTTTCCAATATGGTAATTTAATCTTTACTTATTTGACCTTGTTGATATCATTATAACAACATCATTTATGATTACTTATTTCTAGATCAAGTTGTTCTATAAAGGCAAAAGTACAATAGAAGTCTTTATGATACTAAAACCTTCTCTTTTAAAATTGCATCAACAACTAGAAGTTTTTAACCTACTACACGAGGTTGGCTATATGAATTCTTTTTCTCCATTGTGTACTATTAAGTATCATATTTTTATTTAATTTTAATAAATTAATGTCATTTTTCATACTTCCTAACCAAGTTCTACTTTTCTTAACATAGGCCGAATCTAATACATCTATTATCTTAACTGGGTCATTAGACGATTGACATTTTATGTGAAAAAACTATTTAAGGCAACTCACTCTAATCATATTTGCCATTGGGGCAACTCCATCCTGTTCATGTATATGTTCATTTTGCATTTTGTTCCTAAGTGTAAAGCAGTCCACCTGAACATTTTCATCTCTGCAACAGTTAATTTTATGCTTCTTTTTTACTTGCTAACATTTTGCACCATAAAGCATTGCAAGTCTCACCACCATCTAATAAAAATTTTCCTTAAGTCTAAGCTGTACTTTTCTGTCACACAACATGCCCGATGCATTCTTCTATTTCAACCATCCAACTTGAATTCTACTAATAACATCCCCACCTATTTCACCATCAGTTTGAATAATAGATCTTAGATATCTAAAATGTTCAATTTTTTTAATGACTTGATCATTGTCCTACTATTAAAATTACATTTCATATATTTAGTTTTAGATATACTCAAACTAAAGTCTTTAGACTCCAAGGTTGACCACTATAATTCTAGTTTTTCTTGAACTTCCTCTCTAATCTTATTAACAAGAAGAATATCATCAACAAAAAGCATACACCAAGATAGATCATCCTGTAAATGTTATAAGAACATTCATAACTTTAGCAAAAAAGATATGGGCTTAAAGTCGATCCTTGATGAAATCCAATTGAAATAGGAAAATACTTGGGCCTCCCTGTGTTTTAACACAAGTACACATCCAATATCCATATGCAGATCCTCCTCACTCTTTTAATATAACCATTGTTAACTTTTTTTCTTTTCTAGAACTCTCCAATGCGCTTCTCTTGGAACTTTATCATATGTTTTTTCTAAATCAGCAAATATTATATGTAGATCCTTGTCTGTCTTTCTAAACTTCTCCATCAAATCTCTCAAGAAATGTATAACATTCATAATAGACCTACTCGCCATGAATCCAAATTAGTTTTAAGAAACTTTTGTATCACACCATAACTTATGCTCAATTACTCGCTCTCTTGATTTTAATATATAACATATTAACTTAATTCTTCTATAATTTGCACACTATTGTGCATCCCTTTTATTCTTAAAAAATAGAAACCAATAAATATTTATGTACTTGCCTGACATTTTTTAGTCTTTAATATTATTAAAAAGTTTAGTAAGATGAGAATTTCTTTAATCTCCTAAGCATTTTCACACTTCTATTGGAATATCATCAAGTCCTACTGCTTTTTCGTATAGTCTTACCAACTAAATAAAAATTTCTAATAAAGATATATAATGTGGTTTCTTTAAGATGTGTGAGTAGACTAGTGCTATAGGATGTTGAATCGGTGATTTGATTTACTTGTGTGATAATAAAGTTTGAAAATAAATTCTTATTTTTTTACAACTTTAAATTTTGTAATTTAGACTTGGGTTTATATACCATTGCTAATTGAAAGCTAGTCTAGTTATTTTCAAGAAAAATGGCTTGGGTTTATTTTTGTTGAACTTCATATACGCCCTACAAGTTGAATCAAGCAAAAGTGATAAAATCGATGGACCATGGAAATGAAGTTGCGCAGGTCAAAGTTGAAACACCCCGTTCATCAGCAAAGATGATCGAAATGACCTCTGATCTTAATGTTGATTGCGCCATTACATCCAGAATGTTGAAATTGATCAAGAGAGACGCTTCGTATTGATTAAAGACGCTTGATAGAGAAGACGAGCTGCAGGTGTTGCACATACCAAAGTTGGAAGGCCTCAACAACATCCAAATGCACTTCGTTCACAAAATTGACTGTGCAAGTGCCATCAAAACAATGAGATTACAATTTGAAGTTGAAATCACCTCAATCAATGCTAAAATCAACCAAATGGCCTTCAATCACGAAACTGATTGCGTTGTTTCATTCGAAACATAGAAATGATCTAGAATAGGCACTAATATTGCCTAAGCGATATCGTGACTACAAAAAGTTAAAATTAGTACGTATTTTGATAAATTAATTGAGTCTCTAATCCTAATCCCCTTTATCGCCCAATCATATGTGAAATTGACAGATTGTGTGCCATTCTCCCATCCTATCACCTAAAAAAGGAAAATAAAATCTATCTAAATCTAATTCCCTCCACAATCTCCCTCGTCTCGCAACCCAGGCTTCAACGTAAATGTCTCAAATTTACTTAATATTTAAATGAGACAAATACTCTGATGTATTTTGAAATGAGCTTATGCCTCATTCAAGTGCTTTAAAATTTATGTGAATTTTTAATGAATGAATTAACATTTGCACGCATTACGAGACAACTCCATGTCCAACCCCATTACATTGGAAAGCGTGTAAACTAGTTTAATGATGAAATAGTATATCCATTATAAGGCAATGTATTGTTTAAATGTGATGCTTTAAAGCTCATGCAAACAACATAAAACAAGATGTTTACATGCATTTTAAGGAGTTTCCTAAACCCAATTTCAAATGCCTTGAAGCATGTGCAAGTGCTTTAAGAAATGAATAAACAAATAGGTGCAATTATTTAAGATCTAAACAACCCGCATGGACCTCAGCATAGTGATGATTATTTTAACTCTACTGTCTGAGGATGCTTCACGGGTTGGTGTAAAATAAATCTGAATATGCTTGTATGTACTCTGACCATTATGTTGAATGCTTAACCATATAGTCCGAGAATGCTACGCAGGCTAAAATTAAAATTAATCTGAATTCAATCTTGTCTCAAGAATTCTACATATATTTGAATGATCAATAAATATTTATTTCAAGGTTAAATTCATATCTATTGATCACATGTCTTCTTGATTGGACAACCTTTTTTATATGACAAGACTGTAAGTCTTACTTAACCATTCGATCCTCGTTCTCATGAGAACTGGAGTTGACAAAATTGGTTGTAGATTAAGCATTCACTCTTTAAATAGAGATTTTGATTTTATATTTGCATATGACCATCAAAAGTCTTATTAAAAAAATTCATATTTAAACTTACAAACTCAATATTTCAAGATATTAAATTTGGTTATAAATTGTAGTCATAGACCTGATTTGTTAGCAAATAAGCAGAATTGACAAAATCTACTCCGATGATGGACATGTTGACTTAAAAAATCTAAACCAAAGGGATTCAATCTCAAAAATATAATTATCAAATTACAGTATGGATGCTCAAATCATTTATACCCTGATGATGGTTGTGTTGAATGGAGATTTCAATTAGAGGATATTATTATTAAAATATGTTTAAAACTTCAGATCAAATCAATCTTAATCAAATATCTATATAAATACAAAATCTGATAAGCTATTAAGTTCTAAATATTCAAATGAAACTCAACATTTAAAAGTTTAAGCAAAATTCATCAAATCGCTTTTATAATTGTTTGTTAGAGGTGATAAATTATGAAAATTTTATTTCACAAAGGAGCTAATGTCAAATCAAGTATACTTTTACATTCACTTTCAAATAATCTTATGTTAGTAAGGACGTGACTCGAGTCCTCTGTTTGCGTTGTTTGGCCAGTATGCTCCACATATGAAGCGATTACTATCAGTGTTCTCTAACAGTGTGATTTGCTGCCAAATGACATCATATATTAGTCACGATTATAGCTCGTATGTTCTCTAATAGTCCTATCTCGTAAAGTGTGAATCATATGGTGCACCTGATAAGGTAAAAAGCTCTTTGTCAACTTAGGTGGACTTAAAATTATCCCGTTTGACAAAATCAACCCAGGTTTATAAAATTATCTTAGACAAAGTAACTCATAATTATTGACAAGGATCCTTCGATTAGGTTGGATCAGTTACCTCCTTTGACTAAGCAGGCTAGAGATCCTGACAGCCCAAGATGAAAGAATTATATGATCTTGATCTGACGCTTCATCAATTCTCTCACCATTCATTTTAAATTAAAAGATGATGAATTTCATAATTCTAAATTGAAAACTTTATTCAATACTACTATAAGTTATGTAATTAGCGTCTAATGACTAGCATTAATCAAAAGTTCTCTTTGAGCATTGAGAGGGGTAATTAATTATAGGTGCTTGAGTTTATAGAAAACCTAGAACCATATCTAAAGTTCTCACAAAATGAGGGAGAAATCTCTGGGTAGTGTCTTAGCTGTAATTTCATTTGCTTCTTCCAATTTGACTGGCAAATCCAAACTCTCTTCATCGAGAGGTCGGGTGTGAATTTTTTGAACCCACAATATTTTGATGAACTTCTATTTATGGTGGGTTGTATGGGATGCCAGGTTCTATGGGCATGATCTGTTACCCATGGAAATATCGAACCTTCAGAGTAAGGGCATTTTACTCTACTTTCATTGACAGTTACTCATGGTCTCTTTTCCCACTTTTCCTGAGGTCATTTATTGGAAAACCCCTTTTATCCATCTAATAATAGAGAAAAACTTGTAAATTTTTTGCATCATAACACATTAGATGATTCATGAATGTATGTACCTTTAAAAGCAAAATTTGATGGTATATTGGCTTGTAAACTGCACAAAGATCAACATTAGCACGACTTTGTTGCCAATTGTGGAAAAAACATGCAAACTTTGAACAAGCAGGCTTTTTTTACTACCTAATTTTGAATTATTCTGTATGTCTTGTTGCATCACTAATTCGTATTTTAATTCCTTTTGAATTTATCCGTTTCAAGAAGTCCTGGTTATCACCCTTTTCCTATATCTTGTTTAGTTTTGTTCAATATCTAAACCACATTCAACTTTTTTTATTTTAGCTGGAGCACATTCCGAGTACATTTCAATCTTTGAAAGATTACCTTGAAGCATATATTGTCCCTATATTAGAAGAAACCCGTGCAGAACTGTCCTCTTGTTTGGCGGCTATTTCGTTTGCAGCATCCTTTAAAATTCAATGCGTAGAGGAAGCACAAAGATCCGGACTTCTCTATTATGTTGATCTTGACTGTTCTAGCAATGAATCTTGTGGTACCTCTGATGATTTCCGGGCAAGAAATGGAGATCTTTATATTCTGTCAAGCGTTAGACCTGAGAAAGCTGATGACTTGAGGAGATGTGGCGTGACTTTCTGTATGGTTTTGGTTACTGAAGTTGCAATGGATGATGCTTTCCAGAGGGGTTTGAAGGTTAAATCCTCAAAGAATATTGATACAGAAAATGATGTCACAATCTATCAGAATGCCACTTTTCTTACTAACATAATAACTAATGCTCGGATATGGAAGGCAGTTCACTTTAGTGCAGAGATGAATAACAATTTCAATGTCATTAAGGCAGTCTTGCATCCACAGCGCTTTGTATATTTCTTTATCGTTGCTTAAGTTTCTCATTCAACTTTAATCTCCTAGTCTTACTTCTGAATTGATGTTGATTTTTTTTTTCTGTTTTTTATCAATATAAGGTTGACTTGAACTGTAATATCTGCTCTTCGTTGGAAAGAGACTTTTGGTTTTCTAAAATCCCTGATGAGATTGTTTCCATTGGTCTGAATGAGTCCCAAGTACAAGCTGTGAAATCGGCTGTTTCAACAGTATCATGCATTCATTCACATTCTGTGAAACTTATTTGGGGTCCTCCTGGGACTGGGAAGACGAAAACTGTTTGTGCAATATTGTTTGCTTTTTTACATATGAAATGCAGGATTCTTACATGTGCTCCAACGAACATTGCTGTGGTTGGTGTCTGTTCCCGTCTCATTTGTCTGGTTAAGAATTTTCAAGAAAATACCAGTCTGATTGATTTACCTTTTTTATTGGGGGATATTATACTGTTTGGGAACAAGGATCGAATGAAACTTAATGATGAACTACTTGATGTATTTTTGGATAATCGTGTGGAACATCTTTTGGATTGCTTTTCTCCAATATCTGGCTGGAAACACAGAATATCTGCTATGATCAGTTTTTTTGACAATTGTGCTTTTCAATATGAATCATATCTTGATGACAGAAGTGGTGAAGATGGTGGCACAATGTTTCTGGACTTCATAAGGAAGCAATTTAATGCAGTTGCTTCTCCACTTGAGAATTGCTTAAAAAATTTATGCATCCATCTTCCCAGAAGTAGTCTTTCCAAGACAGACACTAAAATCATACATGATGTTCTCAATCTCTTGGAAATTCTTCGTAATTTGATTTTTAAGGATGATGCCGATGTTGAAGAATTGCAAGAAATATTTCTGAATGGCTGCAAAACTGCTGAGAGCTCACTCGTACAAGATGATTTAATTACTTATTCAACTGGATTGTCTGGTAGGAAGCAATTGGAAGAAACAAAAGCTTACTGCCTTAATCTCTTAAAAGTACTTGGAAATACCCTCAAACTCCCATACGGCGTCAGTAAGAGCTGGATCCAAAAGTTTTGCTTGAGTGCTGCATCACTTATTTTTTGCACTGCTTCTAGTTCTTTCTTTCTACATTACGTAGAGATGGATCCTCTAGACATTTTAATTGTTGATGAAGCAGCTCAACTTAAAGAGTGTGAAACTGCAATACCACTACGACTTAATGGAATAAACCATGCAATTCTTGTGGGAGATGACTGCCAACTACAATCGTTGGTGAAAAGCAAGGTCCATCTCAGGCACTTTTATGATTAAATTAACTAATTTCTAGATGATATTTACTAGACCTACAATATTCTTATTGTGACCTTTCATGAAAAAAGCACTAGATTCACCACTTGATTTCAATAATATATTAAACTGTTCGTCATTGATATCTGTAGGGATCCTTAAAGTCTAATTCTCTTACTCACTATCTTATGTAGGTTTGTAAAGCTGCTGGGTTTGGACTCAGCCTTTTTGAAAGATTGGCATCACTGGGTCATCCTAAACTCCTTCTTAATATTCAGTACAGGATGCACCCCTCTATTAGTTCCTTCCCCAATGCCAGGTTCTATAGGAATCAAATTTCTGATGGCCCAAATGTCAAGGCTCCTACATATGACAAACACTACTCAAATTTGTTATTTGGACCGTATATATTTGTCAATATCAAGGATGGGAGAGAAGAAGTAGATGATAATGGGAATAGCCGTAAAAATATGGTTGAGGTGGCTGTTGTGTTACAGCTTATCAGAAGTATATTTAAATGTAAGTTATCGATATTTATTTTCTTTTTGAGACAGCTCTGCTTGAAGTTTATGTTTTTCTTTCATGTTAATCATTCACAGTTTTAGCCGCGGTACCATATGCTACTCTGATTTGAAAATTAAGATGTCTCTTTGAACTATAGATTATTTGAGACTTTGTTTGCATATTGCAATTTTCATTTTTGGAATGTTAAATTCAAATTGTTTTTATAATATCCAAGTGAGGATGCATTCTCTACTTTCTATTAAAATATCACGTCAGAATAACATTTGAAAACATATTTATGTGAAGTAATATGCTTTTATGTTTATTTGATTGTCAGTTGGTAATGGAGATAGTCAAAAGATAAAATTATTGATGGGAATATGGTTAGTAATAGGGTGATTTCTGTTAAGATTATCATAGTGAGGGTGTTATAAATGTGATTAATGTTTATCCTCTTGAAGTTGGATTAGAAGTGTTTTGAAAAAAAAAGTTTTGGAAGAGATGAATGAAATATGCCAATGTATACCAAAGGATTGATGGATATCTATGGAAATGGACTTATATGGACATAGTTCTAGTATGATAAACTATTACTAGAGATGATTCATAGTGGTTATAGGCTAGGGGATAGACATGAAATGAGAGAATATATACTAAATTTTGCAGCAGCCTATAGCCATTCAATAACTAGCACATGTGTAATTACTAATACAAGTGGAGCACCAAATCACAAAAAAGATTTATTTATAATTGGAAGAAAAGAAGAAAACTTTTTATAGATATTGCAATATGAATTTAAGAGAGTTTTATATCACAATATAAAATAGTAGTTGTGGATGTGTCTTCAATGAACAAGACATTCAAAATCAATAGAAATAAATATGATGACAGAATTTGAAAAGTGAGAAATTAATAATTTCAAGATATGTGCTAAGAAGGGCAATTAGAATTCTTTAATTGAGGCTATTGAGCCAAACTTGATGTAAGTTAAGATGGTTTTTTCCAATTAAAATAATTATCTTAGAAATTTTAATAAAGGCTAGAAATTGATCTTAAATTTACGAGAAGATTTGGTGGAGTGCTGAGGTAAAGATTATGAAGGAAAAAAATGAAAAAAATTGAATACTTGAGGCTTATAATATAAGAAAACTAAAGTCTTGTGAGGAGTTCAACATGCAATAATGCAAATGCTGCAACTCTTGGTGATTTATATAATATATTTGGTTCTAAGAAAGAAAAAAAATATTTATTAGCTAAGATGAGTAAGTAAAGCTAATGGTTGGAAGAACTTTTTGATAATTCATTATTCCAGGAAAGTCCAAAATATATACAAACCAAAATCGTTGTTGATCGTCAATCATCTCTTTGGAACTAGAAACAAACTCTTTATATCTAACTAAATCAAATCAAAAAAGAATAAAAGAATAAATACATAAGATATACATCAATAAGGGCCAAGCTAATCAGTTTGTTATTTCCACTCCTCAAACTAGGTGATAAAAGTTCCCAAGCCAAGTTTATTACTCACTTTATTGAAGCTAGGACAAACAAAACCTTCATGAGTATGTTTGCCGCTTGTAGATGTGACAATGCATGATTGAGGTCAATCTATTTTCCTTTTATTTTTTTAACAAATGAAGTGTCGATCAGTCTCGACATATTTGGTCCTTCGGTTTCATGCCAGGTAGATCTACTATGGATGCTATACATATTTGTTAAGAGGTTTGATGGAGAAATATAGAGAAAGTAAGGAGGATCTATATATGATATTTATTGATTTAGAAAGCTTATGATAAAGTTTCAAGAGATGTTCTTTGGAGAGTTCTAGAACAAAAAATGAGTTAATATTGATTATATTCAAGTCATTAAGGATATGTATACTAGAGGTTACTTGTGTCCAAACACAAGGAGGATTGATAAAATATTTTCCTATTTTTGGATTACATCAAGGATCAACTTTAAGTCCTTATCTTTTTTTTAGTTATGGATGTTCTTACTTTACAGAAGATGTACCTTGGTGTATGCTTTTCTTGATGACATTCTTCTTGTTGATAAGACTAGAGGGAGTCCAAGAGAAACTTGAATTATGGAGGTCAACATTAGAGTCTAAAGGTTTTCATTTAAGTAGATCTAAAATTGAATATCTGGAGTGTAAGTTTAATTGTAGAAGTTTTAGTGGTAGTGTTGTTGACATTAGGTGAACAAGTCATTAATAAGAGTGAGCGATTCAGATATTTAAGCTCTATTGTTCAAAATGATGGTGAAATAGATGGAGATGTTATTAGTAGAATTCAAGTTGGATGGTTGAAGTGGAGGAATGCATCTGGGCTGTTGTGTGATAGAAAAGTTCCACTTAAACTTAAGGAAAAATTTTATAAGATGGTGGTAAGACTTGCAATGACTCATGGTGCAAAATGTTGGCCAATAAAAGAGAAGCATAAGACCAAGTTAAGTGTTACAGAGATGAGGATGCTCAGGTGGATGAGTGGCTTTACTCTTAGAGATAAAATGCAAATGAGTATGTTACGGAAAAAGTTGGAAGCTCAGGTGCATATAAGATTAGAGTCGCCTTAGATGGTTTGTCGTCCGTCAATGATGACCGATTAGAGAGATGCATTAGATTTGCTTTGTTAAGAAATGTAAGTAGACCTAAAAAGACTTGGTTAAGATATATAAAAAATGATCTTAGTATACTTGAATTAAATGAGAATTTGACACATGATAGGACACAATGGAGACGAAGGATTCATGTAGCCGACCCCACTTAGTGGGATAAAGGCTTGCTGTTGTTGTTGTTGTATGGTGTATAGGGCTGACTAACACATCATTTTTACCAGACCAACAACATCACCTTTTATCTCGTTAAGTAGTTGTTTCAACCAAATTTCACAAATCCTATCACAACCCGCTACAAAATTCTACAATCAATTGAAGCAGGATATAATAGAGGTGGATAAATTTAGTTGAATCAATGCTTCTCAAAACTTCATTTTGAAATTTTTTTGTCATAGAATAGAGTAGATATATTCAATTATCTAAATTCTCATAACAATACATATAAACATTATCCATAAAAATAATATACTAAAATCAACTATTCATTGTAAGTGTAAGCAATTTTAAAACATATGTTTTTAAAACAAACTACAGAGCTGTTGACCTATACATATGGTTCATAAGTCGAATTAAGTGTGAAAATTAAAATCAATAACCTACGAAGCCAATGTTGCACAAATCGGGTTTTAAATGCCTTAATTGCGATCATATTTGATTAAAATCATCTCAATTCAAAAAAAATTGATTGCGTAAGTGCGTTTGGAATATATATATATATATATATATTAATCAAATGAAATTTATCGAATCAGTTAATAATCAATCGATTAATTAAAATGAGTTTTTGAAGTGATTACACACATATCGAGGTCGGGAAGAACCGACGACGTTCGAACAACCTTAGTTCGTAAATTGATTGTGCCGTTGTCGCTGAAACGTCTAAATTTATCAAACAACACCTTCCTCGGTCAATTCGGCAAAATCTACGTGAACGTCGAGCGATTTGACTGCGACGTCGCGCAATTTAAGTCTAAAATTCATCTCAATCGTTGCTAATATGGTCCAAATGACCTTCGATCGTCCGTTGGACATCATTGTTCTGTCCTGAACAACAAAATCAACTAAAATTGATATCCATATTGGTGGGGTTTATCATGCGGGATAATTCATCCAATTTTTTATGGATTAACAATAATAATGTTGTTATTAAGTTAAATATTAGTCAAATGTGATTAATGTGTGCTTAAATTAATCTTTAATCTCAACCCTCCCACCTCTGCTCCACCCAATCAAACCAGTCGCTCACTTACCCAATTAAATTAGCCGCTTACTCTTCCAAATTAAATCAATCGTCCAAGCAAATCCATTGGTCTCTCAGAGTGTAAATCAGGCCTTTGGACCCTACTAAGAGCTCTCGTCTGCCTCTAGGATTTGAACCCCATTCACGAGTAATCCCTAAATCGAGCGCCTCTCCCTCATGCAAGTCCCTCTCCCCCGAGCTCCCTCTTGTCTCGAAAGTGCTGGCCTGCCGAGGCGCACACCCCGGATGACCCCACTTATTCTAGGTCAATCGAATGTAATAGATGATTGGACACGATTTCACCAACACAAACTCGAACCGAAATGGGTATCTAATCAAATCATCAAATATTTACAATTCATATACTACTTAACTTAATTCATATCACAATTCTAAGCGTGAAATCTTTAAGTTTATAAATAAATCTGAGAACTAAAGACATTTAATTTATGCGCACCCAAAAGCCTTTAATCTTTCCAAACTATACACCAAACTACAATTCAACAAAACACTAGCTTTTACCCACTCGTCTTTTCAAATTATCAACGAAGATTAAAGCTTTTGTGAGACAAGAATGCTAAAATAAGCTGACAAGAAAGAGAACAATCGTGTATGTACATGTAAATTTAAAAAAGCTGCTTCGAATATAACAACGAATATGTAGTGCAGAAATGTAATAATATAAGCGAACGATATCGTAGATTCAGATCAGAACAATGTGTGTCAAAGGAGAGCTTTAATGAAAATCATTTCGTTATATAAAATCATTTTTCTTGAAATGTCATTTATAATTGTGGTTTTGGCTTTCATACTTTCACGACTAAAAGGGTAAGGCGCCGAACCATATTACTACAAATGACCCGCCGACATTGACTGACCCCAACCTCAATGTCAGTCGGGGATACTAAGATCCCTAATCACTCATCTCGGAACTTTCTTTATCTGCAGATTTATATAACATAGCCTTCCTATCACAATTTTCCTGACATTTCTCTGTTTATCACATTACTGCATTTAACATGTCTTAAAACATTTCCATATGCCCAATGAAATCATAAACTATCTTGAATCATCAAATCATTAATCTATGGTCAAGTAATAAGCATTTGTATTTGCATTCAATGACGAAATATCTATATACCATTCATACAATTTACAATTTGGTAAACGAAAACAAAGCATACATAGAATAAAACTGAATTTAATTTAGCAATTATGTCTCACCTCGATTCAGTCAATGTCGTGATCCTCGATTCCTCCTCGAGTACACACAACCTATAATGGAATAACTCTTCTAAATACTTCTAATACATGAAAATCATAATTAGCGGTAGATATTACCGCAAGCGTAATCTTACGAAATTGATATCTCCTCATAACTGCGAGTGCGACTCCAAAGTAATCACTAACGTCAATATTAATTACCTGCTTCAATCAACAAACTAAAATTAACAAACAATGTCAATCCTAAACCCGCTCAAATTCACGCTTTCAAAAACAGTTCGAACTTCCGATCACACATTTCAAAGGTCCGGTGAAAGAAAAGGGATAGAAAGAAAATTAGCAACTTACAACATTCTAAGTTTCCCGGACGGCGAGAAATCCGAGCCGACGATCGTTTCGGATTTCACCCGAGACCGGATTTCCCAACCCGGTTCACGGACTTCTGTGATGGCGGTTTCAGCGGCGACGGCGCGAAGCGTCCAGCGAGGCGCTACGGATCGGATGCGGTTCTAGCGGCGACGCTGAATTTGCCGCGACGCGGTCACGGGATGCACGCCGCCGATGCCGAGGGAAGGAAGCGGCGCTTTCGCTGCTCGTCAGGAGCGTCCGTCCGAGGGAAGGGAAAGGAAAAGAAGAACTCGCAGTGTGAAAGAAATCCGTGAAGGACTGAGGCCGCGGTAGGGAAGGAAATGAAATAGGAAGCTGCGGAGGATCCAACCATACACGCCGAAAACATAATCCCCGATGCATGCTTGCTCTACCTAATGCTACAGTAACGACAAAGTTAATCAGGCAATTAGGAAATAAGCTATTGAATTAATTGGATATTACAAGAGCAATCGGCCGAATCACTCTTTCCTCTTGAGCTATCCGTCCCTTTTCTGTAGCAACCGAGCGGCAAGCCCTAGCTGACTCACTCTTCTCCCTCCTTCCTTGCAACCAAGCTTCCAGGTTGTCTCTATTCAGCCTAAGTTGTATTTTGCTATTTGGGTTTCTCTTGGATGAAATGAACTTGATGAATCCCTCTTTTACATGCTATGTTGTTGGATTAGAAATAGAAATGTGAGGCTTGATGTGTTGTATGGCTCAAGCTTTGCTTTTGTTATCTAGCATTCATTTATATTATGCTATTGTGCTTTTATTTGAGTTGTGGAGTAGGGTTGTGATAAAAACCAGTGGGATTGCTTACCTCTTTCCACCATTTAGCATGGTTTAATTTGGCTTTCATTTAAGTCTTGTGGTCATATGGATGCTTTGCTAAATTTGAAATTTATGGTTTGTATGACATCAAGCCTAATATGGTTGTTTACTTTAAGTGGCTTAAACTCTCTTTGGCTATCATATTAAAGAGAGAGGGATGAAGAGTGTGAATGGATTTTCTAACCTCGTTCTTATTTTTCTCTACTATGGTCATCACCAAGTCAATAAAATTCTGAAGTAAAGTGTGGGATGAAATCTCATTTGCATGCAAAAAAAAGAGAGGGATTAAGATTTGAGAGCTCTTTATCGTCCAATATGAATGCTTTTGTTGTTTCATATGATATGAATTGAATTTCATTCAAATTTTCATATTAAGATGAATCTTTCTCTATGATAAGTGAGGTATTAAGATTCCAATATTTGAAGGATCAAGTCTTGCATTCTTTTATTGATTGGAAACTAAGATTTGTCTGTGACATTATTTTTGTCTACTGATTTTTGAGAATAAGACTTGTTATTTGACATTTGAAGCCACCACTTAATGTCTTGATTGGTCAAATTTTGCCTAGATCATATTGTCATTGTGGAGTAAAGGTGAAACAACTTGTGATTGACATTGATTTAAAGCCCTTATTTGAAAATTTATGGTTTCATTTGCTATTTTAATTAGCTAAACACCATTTAGAATTGTTGGTTTACTTGTTGAAAATAATGAGAATAATAACATCTTAATGAGGAACACAAAAAAAGAGTGAAATGAAGTTTCTGATTTTTTTCCTTTGAAAATTCATGCTATGTTGTGTGATTGAAATGAAATAATGCATGAAGCCTAGCTTGGATTCAAAGCTTTTATTTTATTGCTTAAACCCTCTTATCTTGTCTTATGATTTGGTTGGTTGAGCAAACCATTCTTATAAGTGACCACCTCATCATAA
Organism: Cymbidium sinense; assembly: GCA_021442155.1. NCBI lineage: Eukaryota > Viridiplantae > Streptophyta > Magnoliopsida > Asparagales > Orchidaceae > Cymbidium > Cymbidium sinense. The sequence goes on along the minus strand of CM038218.1, from coordinate 166,510,581 downwards.
TATTTCCTTGTTATGGCTTGCTTTATAAAGGTTGAATCCTATCTAGCTATCATGTTAAAGGAAGGGGGATGGAGAAAATGGATTGGGACTTTAGCTTTGTTCTTATTTATCATCAAATCGATAAGCTTTTCAAATAAGAAGTGAATGAAACTTCATTCACATGCAACTTAAGGTTGTCATCCTCTTGTAGTTTGAATGAGTAGTGGCAAAGCTTAGAGTTGTCATTTAATGTTTTATTCAATTAAAATATTGCCTAAGTTTTGTTGCCATTTGTAAAATTGAAATGAAGAAAGAAATATGTGGACTTCACATTAGTTCAAAGCTCTTACTTATATTTGAACCTCTTGTTCATTATATGTGTTGGTGGCTAAATCTTTTTTCACATGTAGTTATTTTTGTTACTTCATATGATATGATTTGGAATACAATTCAGATTTCTATACATCAATCTAAATGTTTCTTTTGCAAGTAAATTGATAAGTTTTCAATCTTTGAAGAAATTTATTCTTGCCTCCGTCCTATTATTGGAAACTGAAATTTGCGTATGTATTGCCATTAAACCATCATGTCATTTGCTGATTTTTGGGGAATATGTTACCATTTGTCATGCAAAGTTGCAATTTGATGTTTTAATCAATCAAATCTTGCCTAGATTCAATTGTCAATGATAATTGGGGGCTTAGTGTAAAGTGCAAAGTCTTCTTTAATTATTTGATAACAAATGATGAAATACATGATTATGTTTTGACACCTAATTGTTATCTTACTAGCTGAATTTGAGAAAGATATTTCATCTTTTATACTTAAAAGAAAAAATGATGGAATAATGCTCACATGTAGTTAAAAATTTATGTTATAGCCTATTATTTGGGATATTTCAAAGGCAAAATTTAATTGGAATAATGATGAAAGTCATATTCCATGCACATGTGAATGTGAATTTGTAAAGATGCTCTAAATAAGTACTCAGTTGTAAAGTAAGTACTTGTACACGTTGTTTCAACGTGCCAAAAAAATTTGCTTTTAAATAAGTATCTGTGTACATTGTTCTAATGTGGCGGGAAAATTTGCTATAAAAATAAGTACTTCTGCATATTGTTCCAATGTGCGAGGAAATATTTTTTAAAATAGGTATTTGTGCGCATTGTTTCAATACATCAAGATGCCCCTTTTACACAGGAAAAAAATGAAGGCTTATGCATGTCTTTTTTGGTGTGGTGGATAAATTATATTTTTGGCCGCAATTATGACGCTTACCATATACGTCTTTCTTGGCGTGGTGGGAAGACCCAGCTTTTCCGAAGTTGCCCCCTACACGAGGATGATGTTGGGAGGTTATCAAAATTTTTGGTAAATTGGGAATTGAAAAAAAAAAAAAAAGAGAATTTTTTTTAGAATCAAAATGACTTGGGCCAAATATTTGAACTCCAAGCATTATATTATAAAGTGCTTGATGATCACTATTAATGGCAATTTAGTTTGACTTTTTGATAAACATGGGTGAATTTCTCACCTATTTTTTATTAATATTTGAAATACCATGCATGTTTCATTAAGTTGATAAAAAAAGGGGGGACTCAAAGGAACTCTCTACATGAAAAGCAAGACATCAAATGAAGTAAAATTAAATTTGAAATATGAAATTATGTATGACTTACAAGGTGATGAAGTGGAGTTGGAAATTAGCTCCAATTGTATGCAAAATTCCTTGAGATCTTTAAAGTAACAATGTCTCACAATTTTTAATGCAAGGGAAATAAGAGAGCAAATTTTTAGAATGAGTGGATTGCTACCTTGTTTATAATCAATTTTAGCTTAATATGGAGCTTTCTCCATTTAATTGTCATGCATGGCCATTGAATAAATAAATTGAAAACTCAAAAAAGAAAATGTGTGCATTGAATTATGGATAATAAAACTCATGCCCTTATTAGTATAAATCATGAAATGAGGTTTAATGTGGAATGAAAAAGTCAAAAGAAAAGAAAGGGAGATGAATGTTGGGTGAGTGAAAGCGATCTTATAAATACAAATCCATGACATATGGGGAGAAATTGCAAGGATAAAGACAGGAAGCCAATAGTTAGCATGACAAAAGAACAAGAATATAAAGAATGATATTATATGAAAATTAAGATATTTCCATCAATCAAGGTGTCATGAAACTAAGAAAATTTATCAAATATAAAGCTAATGAAGAGAGAAGCTTCTTTTTTAAATGAGAGCATGTCATACTTAAAATAAGATAAAAGAAATGAGGAGGCATTTTTATGTAGTGATTTATTAGAAAAAAAAAAGGAAGATATAATTTACTCTCCTATTAATATGATCCATGAAAAGCGCATGATTTCAAGTAAAGATGAAAGCGGAGTCTTCTCTTTTTAGCGGGATCATATCATATCATATTTGAAATACATTGAGAGATGAAAAGAATTATGGCATGGCATAAGCAAAAACATGCTAAATGGTGTCATGACAAAATAAAAGGAGCATGGTGTCATAAAGGCATAAAAATCTTTTTGTTACATGGCCCATTATGAAGTATGCACAAATAGATATGATTTTTGTCATGAGAATATTAAAATTCATGAAATTTGAATATGAAAGGAATGAAATCTATTATGCCTAAATCCAAAGATAATGAAATTCATTTGAATAATGCAAAACCTTCATGCATTTTATAAAGCATCATTTAATGCATGCTTTTATATTTGAAGTAAGGATAATTTTATGTAGTTAGGGGTATTAAGGATGAAAATAATAAAGTGCTTTTCTTAGAAAAAGATATTGAAAATAGGTGGATGAGGTATTTTAATAAACTTTTCAATGAAGGATCTGAAAGTACGATTGATTTTAGCAACCCTAAACAAATATAAATTTCATTTTATCGTCAGATTAGTAAATCAAGAAGAAGCTTTAAAGAAAATGAAATGTAGAAAAGCGAGGACGGATAATATTCTAATATAAGTGTGAAAATGTTTAGGAGATCAAGGAATTTCTTGGCTTATAAATCTTTTAATGTTATTTTAAAGACTAAAAGATGCCGATGAGTGGAGAAATAGTTTGTTGGTTCTATATTTAAGAATAAAGGTGATGCACAAGAGTGTGCAAATTATAGAGGAATTAAGTTAATGTGCCATACATTAAAATTATGGGAGAGAGTAATTGAAAGCATACGATGTGATAAGTTTCTCACAATCAGTTTTGGTTTCATGCCAGGTAGATCTACTATGGATGCTATACATTTGTTAAGAGGTTTGATGGAGAAGCATAGAGAAAATAAGAAGGATCTACATATGATATTTATTGATTTAGAGAAAGCTTATGATAAAGTCTCAAGAGATGTTCTTTGGAGAGTTCTAGAAACGAAAAGAAGTTAATATTGGTTATATTCAAGTCATTAAGGATATGTATATTACATTTACTTGTATCCAAACACAAGGAGGATTGACAAAATATTTTCCTATTTCAGGTTGGATTACATCAAGGATCAATATTAAGCCCTTATCTTTTACTTTAGTTATGGATGTTCTTACGAGGCATTTACAAGAAGATGTACCTTGGTGTATGCTTTTCGATGACATTCTTCTTGTTAATAAGACTAGAGAGGAGTCCAACGAAACTTGAATTATGGAGGTCAACTTTAGAGTCTAAAGGTTTTAAAGTAGATCTAAAACTGAATATATGGAGTGTAATTTTAGTTGTAGAAGTTTTAGTGATAGTGTTGTGACTTTAGGTGATTAAGTCATTAATAAGAGTGAGCGATTGATATTTAGGCTCTATTGTTCAAAATGATGGTGAAATAGATGGAGATGTTATTAGAATTCAAGTTGGATGGTTGAAGTGGAGGAATGCATCGGCCTATTATGTGATAGAAAAGTTCCACTTAAACTTAAGGAAAATTTTATAAGATGGTGGTAAGACACAATGACTTATGGTGAATGTTGGCCAATGATAAAACTAAGTTGCTAAGTGTTAGAGATGAGGATGCTCGTGGATGCGTGGCTTTACCTAGAGATAGAATGCAAAATGAGTATGATTGGGAAAAAGTTGGAGTAGCTCGGTAGATAAGATTAGGAGAGTCACCTTAGATGGTTTGGCCACATAAGCGTCCGTCCAGATGATGATTAGAGAGTATATGCATTAGATTTGCCTTATGTTAAGAAAGGTGTAGACCTAAAAGACTTGGTTAAGATGTATAAAAAATGATCTTAGTATACTTGAATTAAATGAGAATTTGACACATAATAGGACACAATGGAGACGAAGGATTCATGTAGCCGACCCCACCTAGTGGGATTAAGGCTTGTTGTTGTTGTGATAATTTTATTTTATACATCTCAAAGCAATCTTATAGTTCATCTCGTTAGTTTGAATTTCATGCAAGCATCTAAGACAAATGATGACAAGTAGACGAGGCTTACATAAATTATAAGAAGTTGTATGTTTAATCTCATCATATTGAAATACGTGCAAATATCCAAATGAAACAAGCTTCATGCACTCTTTATGAGGATTATTTGTTGCTTAATTTGAACATCTCATTAATTTATGTAAGTGCTTACAAGAGTTAAACTCTTATGTGTATCATGACACAATCTCTCATTCAACTCAAGCGTCTTGAGATATGTAAATGCTTGAATAAAGTAAGCCATTATATACATTACAAAGTGGTCTCTTTGCTTGGCTCAAATGTGTGAGATGCATATTTGTATGAGATGATTTCTTTTTGGATGATTCACTTACATACCACATAATTCTTATGTATTTACATATCTAACATCTAAAGTTAGATATTTACTTATCTAACACTTTCCTATGCTTAAAGAGGTGCATTTCATTTTTTTAAAAGTAAGTGATGATAGTATTTTTGATGTGATATTGAAGATTGAGGTGTTATAAATTGAAGTTTGGGTGTTTGATAAATACATAAGAATTATGTGGTATGTATGTAAATCCCCCTTTCTTTTTTTCTTCTTACATGCCTCCAAGTAATCTTATACTTCATCTTATTAGCTTGGAATTTATGCAAGCTCTTAAAACCAACAATGACAAGTAGAAATGAAAGATTCAAACTCATATCTCATAGAACAGATGTATACTTATCTTATGACAAATGATTGAAAGGACCAAACTTGAATCCTATAGAATGGATTTACACTTGTTGTGTGACAAATGCTGGAAAGATCAAACTCATGACTTAAAACAATAGGTGCACACTTGATTTATGACAAGTTTAAAAATCAAACTTGTATCTTTTAAAATAGGTACACACTTGACTTATGACAAGTTTAGAAAGAATCAAACTTGTATTCTTTAGAATAGATTTACATCTGATTTATGACAGGTATTTGAGAAAATTAAACTCACATTTCATAGAACAAGTCTCTACTTGATTTATGATAAACATTTGAAAGGGTCAAATCCATATTTTTACAAAATAGATTTACACTTGATTTATTGTGTTTGGTGTTTAAAACTCATATTTGCAACTTGATATATTTGTCACATCAAATATTATTGCTTTAACTTAGACATTCCAATGCCCATATAAAATTTTAAAGAATAGGTACTCATGTGTATGTTGGAGTACTCAATAGTTTAAATGCTTAAGAAAATATGTACTAGCAATTAAGTGAAATAGATGTGCGAGTTGTATGCAAAATGAATGAACAGATACATACAACCATTCAAAACTAATTATTTATTGGCACATGTGTTACAAATCTAAATTTTGTGCCCAAGGATGTTACTTGAGTTGATCTTTGATTGGGTCTTAAGACCAGGTTCGGGTTAACAAAATCTAAAAATCTAATGATGTTATTATAACATTTTCAACTTCATAAAATTTGAGAAACTAATTCTGTCATATAATTGTAAAATAAATCTATTGATGTCATTGCTAATATAACTTTTCAAGTTCAAACTCTACAGATGAAAGTCCCAAACTCAAATCTCTATGCTCAAATTAGAGTCGAGAGGTTTAGAGGATGATAGATCTTGAAGTAAATTTTAAATCATACATGAATCTGGACCCAATTTTCTATTATCAAATAAGCAGAGTTGACAAAGTTTACCATGATGATGATCGTGTTGACTGAATATTTCAACCGGAGGAGTTTCTATAATCAATTTTTTTTAAGTCTTAATATCAAATCATTATATATTTAAATATAAATCAATTATAAAATGATCATATGTTTAAAAAAATTGTTAATTGAATTGATTTATTTATTTAAATTTAAAGCTAAAATCTATTTACTCATCTGCAACTGTTTGTTTGGGGTGATAAATTAAAAATTTTTTTGCTCACAAAGAGTGATTTTCAAATCAAATGCATAGTTATGTTCACACTTAAATAATCTTTTGTAGTAAGGATGTGGCTAGGTGGTTTGTCGTAAAATAACACCACTAAATTATGGTTATGGTCAGAAATGATGTTCTCAATGATTTTGTTCTTTGAAATGTGAATTATATATGAATGTAAAAAAAAACTCTGTTAGCTAAGATCACCTTATATTTGTCCTCTTAAACAAACTCTATCTCAAGTCTATAAGGACACCTTGGATGACATAACCCATAGTTTCTTATAAGGATCTTTCGGTTAGGTTGTGTCGATTATCTCCTCTAACTAAGTAGTCTCGGAACCATAAAAGCCCAAGATGATGGAACCATGAGATCTTGATTGGGCACGTCATCATTCCCCTAAATAAATATTTTAAATTAAAATGATAAATCTCATAAATCTTAAACTCCACTAACTGTTACTATACGCTAAGCAATTAGTGACTTATCGACTAGCCTTAATCGAAAGTGTTCTCTCAATATTGGGAGGGGTAATTAACTATAGGTGCATGCGCCTATAAGAAACCTGAAACTAGATCTAAAGTTCTTACAAAATAAGGGTGAAATATCTGGGTAGTGTCTTATCTACAGATTCATTTATCTTCCAAAAATTTGACCGACATTTATCACGTTCTCTTCATCGAGTGGTCGGCGATGAATTTTCAGAGGCCATAAGAGCGTCTAAGACATGAATTATCTGAACAATAAAATTAAATCAACTAAAAGAAACTTCAAAATCTTATTTACAAGAGCCTTCCTTACAAAATATTTCTAAAATGTGATAAAAACTTACTCCTCAATTTTATCCTTCCCTTTTTTTGTAAAGATAATTATATTCAACTAATAAGTCATAGGACACAATAAGATAAGCAAGTCTAATATATATTTCAGATGCAGAAGAGTAAAATTAATATGCATGTCAATTATAAGTGTTTAAAATAGAATTGTAAACATATGATTAACATAATTGTATCAAATACAATATTTTTATAAAAGATATAGTATATTTATAAGTGTAATTTATATGTCATTATATTAGCGTTAGAACATGCCATGTGATGTTATTAAGATTATTGGCTATTGTTCTAATAAATTCAAATGGGTTAATTAAGATATGTAAGTTCTTAGTTTAACTCTTAGAATGAATTTTCATCTCATAGTGAGGATTTTATTCTACTAGGATTAGGATGTTGAATAGAATGGGTTTTGCTCTAAGCAAAATTTATTTTATTCTTAATTCTTTAAAACCTAAATTCAACTTAAACATAAAAATAAACTAAAATTAAAATAAAATTCATAGTCAATTAAATCATTTAAATTAAAACCATCCAATGGTAAAATTGAACAAACTCTGAATTCAAATTAAAACATAAACATATGAAAAGCTTAATGCAGAGTTACCACACTAACCCTCTTTTCACACAATAGAATATTAGGTTACTGACCCTAAATTTAGGTTAGGTCCATGGTATGTGATGGTTTGTGATGTGATGTGATGCTTTTTCTTATTTTGTGGTGTACTGTTTTAGACTGGATGGTTAGATTTGTTTGTTTGCTAGTTTGAATGTTATGACATTCTTTTTAGGCTAATATTATTTTTTATAGAGGGTTGTGCTTAAAAGGGCCGCTGTCATAAGATAAAACAAATGTTATTTGCTTGCATGTGCTGCTTAAGTCTCTAAGTATAGCCCAATTAAATAAGTGGGCTTAACAATCACTGATGCTAAGTCCGTATGTTTGAAATATAAATTACTGGTGTGCTGTATGCTTTTCTTAATATTTATTTTGTAGGGCTTAGGATTTTATTTTGGAATTTTAAAATGTAATTTGAACTTAGAATTAGGTTAGGATCAATGGGGTTTAGGATTAACAGGAGCTAATTGTACTTATTTGATGGTCATTGGTGAGGCTTAAGGAGGTCCTTAAAGAAGGCGATGATCTTGAAGTTAATGTAGACCTCATAGGTTAAATTTTTAGTTCTAGGTCAGGTTATATAAGGGCATAACTTGACTGCTCATTTTTCTTTTTTCGGGGTGTATAGCAGTACCCAACCACACTAGCCTGTTTTATTTATTTAATTTGACTTGATTTATTTTGAGGTGTGCAATAGAACTACATATTTTTTATAGATTTTTTTTTTCTGTTATTGATGTATTCTGTGATGAAGCTTAGATGCGTTAGGCTCTTACGAAGATTAAAATTTTCTACCCCATTAAAATTTAAATAACTCGAATATAAAAAAAACTCATAATCTTATTCAAATAAAACCTTAGGCACAACTTAAAATCAACTAAAAATAAATAGACTTTGTGAACTATGCGAGCATACTATTCATCATTCTTGAATTGTGCATTTCACCCATTGCACATTGGGGTCATCTGACTTGTGAGGATGACCATCATTCTTGGGAAAGTGTGCCTTCTCGTTTTGATTTGACCGATAACCATTTTTTAATTTCATTTCATAGGCATAAATTGCATATTCAAAGCCTTTAAATAAAACTATGAGTCAAAATATATAAAAATTAAAAATTATTGCATTAATTAGGTATATAACATACTTGTCATTATCTTAAGGTTAAGAAGTGAGTTTAGACTCTTAGCTTCCTTTCTTAACAACCTAGTCATCTTGCATACATAAGATTGGAATCATTATTTTAAAAATTAATTAGGTGATGTTAGCTGGCGACCCTTCTAAGTGAGAAATAAGTGCAGAAGAGTTAAGTATAGGTTTATTTTCTCAAATTTATCTAATTTTGACTTATGTCAGAAGTATTTTTAAACAAGGTTCTGAAACATCCTTTTTGGAATAAGTATTTCAACTAAGCATTTCTAATTTTGTGCTGTTAGAATCTAAGTTCAAGATTTCTAATAAAATGTTAACTCAGGATTTCAATAAATTCAATTTTGAAAATGTAAAGTTCAACAATATGATAGTTGAAATGTTTACTGAGTTTTCCAGTATCTAAAAACATTTTTTACTTAATCCATTTTGGCTTCCAAAAAGAACTCTTTCTTCTTGGAGCATTCCCTTTTGAATTTTCAAATTAACCATCCTTTTAAGATATGTTTTGTAATCCATAAAGATAAATATTAGTTCTTTAATCAAAAGTATTCGTAAGAGGAACTTCTTTTCTTCTAAGATGTAATTAATTATAGGAGCTTGTCTTTATAGGGAACTACAAACCCTGCATTAAAATAAATATTGTTTTATTTCTCCATGTAGTTCAGGGGAAAAATCTCTAGTACATCAAATACCCATTAACCTAGGAGTCCTTATTAAGTAATTGAATTTATTATAGGATAATATGTTTATCTTTCGAGATGATATATTTGATTATCTAAATAAGTATCTTTAAGATCTACGTGATGTTCTAAATAAAATTCTCACACACCACAAAAGAAATAACTAGAAGTAATATGGAGGAGATGATTGGGATAATTCTTATTTTGGTTCAGATTATGATGGTTCACGAATGAACAAATTGGTATATATTATATTCAATAAAAACTAAAAGATAAACATATCAACTTACAAAAATAAAGAAATAACAGCGGATATATTATTTGATGATGAATGACTAACTTTGAAAGATATCAAAGGATTTCAAGTTGTAGATGAATGAATATCCATTATTGATGATGATAATGAAAATATTAATACTACTGTTGAAAGTGTTATTAAATTGAGAGTGGCTTCTACTTCATTTTCATTTAAAAGAAAGAAGCAAGTTGGGGTTGAAGTTTAAAAAAAAATAGAAGGTAATATTCTTAATGTGTTATTTCATTTAAAATTATATTGAAATGAATGTTAATTATTATAGGAAGTAAGATGAAAGATCTAGTAATAGAAGAATATGTTGAAGATGATGATATTAAATCTGAGAATGATAATTCTTCTAAAGATTTTGAAAGTGAGGATGATGTCATTATTTATTGTGATCTTCATGATTTATTTTATTTTTGAGTGAATGCTTATTTTAAATTTTCTTCATGATGATGAACTAAGTGGATATATTGAAGGTTTGTCGTAATTATGAATTATTTATAATTTTGTCTTTTTTATTTTTTATTTTGAGGTTTACGTTTTAATCCGTCTCGAGGTTTATGCTTTGCCTTGCAAAGACAAAATGCTTTAGTTTCCGTTTTCGCCTTTTTAAACTTTTATCTTCTATAGGTTTTGTCATGTTTGTTTTGTTTGAATTTTAATATAAGTACGGAGGTCAACAATATTATGTTTGAAGGTCCAACTTGATATTGTGTATGCCTTAAGGTCTCTTCTAAGTTTGCCAAGTATCCTTTGGCCTTCCTATGGTTTGCCTTAAGCTTGGAACTCCAAGAGGAGAGACCTTCTTAGGTCAATTGGATCCATTTTTGTGTCAATTGCCAGCCCTTACTTAGAGCTCATCTTGGGTCACCTTCACTATTTCGATCACACAAGTGGATGTATAACATCCACCCATCCGTGATGCCATTGGAGTTATATCCATCAATCTTGTCCTTTGCTTTCACAATAATCTCCAATTCTTTCCCTCTACTTGGACCTACTCATACTCGCTCTTTCCTTAGTTGCTACATAAATTTATAATCGTACCCCACAACTAGATCTACTTGCCTCAATCCTTTATTAGTATTTTCTTCTTATCATATCCATCATTGAGCACCACTCATCTCTCTTGAGTTGAGAATTATCTTGGATCAAGACAGCTCTCCTATCCTCCAAATCCACAATGATAGTTAGACTAGCCACTCTAGGCAAGATCACCTTAAACTATTCACATGTAATTCGACCCTTTCTCTTCTCCCTCGTGTGTTACCCATAGGTTACGTGTTCCCCCTCAGCAGTCCAGTCTAGTTCCCTCCATTCATAAAAAAGGATTTAATATTTTATTTGTTTTTAATGTTTTACAATACTAAATGATGAAATACATGAATTGCTTTGGAATTTGGATGCAAAAGCCTTATAAAATTGCTAGAAGATTGTTAGATCAACAAATTTGACATTCTATGGAGAAATTGAGGGTTAATGGAAAACATTTCTTATCTTCCTAAGAAGGAGAGATAAAGTGGTTATCAACCACCTTGGGATCAAGCGAATATGGTTGTGATTTAGTGTTTGTTGGCGCTCCAAATGGAGAGGAGAGTTAGAGAGGCTCAGGTATTAGATTGCATTAGAAATTGGATGAGGCCTCCTCTAAAGTTTGCAACTAGAAATCGAGATGTAATTTTCTAATTTTATTCCAAAATCAATTTTTTATCATTTAAAGTTTTATACGAAATCCTATTTATAATTTTGAAATCCTAAAAACATGATAATTGTCAATCAAGTTAATAAAGAAGGCTTTCTCTTAACTCAGTGCTTAAAAGAAGGAATGAATCTAACCATAACTTAAATCAAAGAAAAATTCTTTTGGATATCTCATAAGAAATTGGATCCAAATTTGAATGGTCCTGTTGATACCTCTAGTTGAATTTTCTCTAATCTCTACTTGGAAGCTTTCTCCTTATTTTTAATTTCAAATTGAAATTTTTCCATAATGTTATTAATTTATTCTTCTTAATTAAATCTCCAAAATTTTCAAATAGCCTCTTGGATTATATCTCCAAATTTATTCTATTGCTTTGGCAAAATGAGCTTCTCTTTTTTGATCTCTTACACATTGTTTTTTTTTCTTCTTCATTATTGCTTCTCACTTTTGAGTAGATTTAGTAAGTTCACTCTTCTTCATTTAATGCAATTTAGTAATTGAGTGGTGTTTGTTCTTTTCATCAAGAAGAGAAGTCCTGATTGTCAAATCCTCTAGTCTGGCAATCTTCTCCATCTGCTTTTAAGGTTGAATAATAGATCAATTGGCTCACTTTTTTTTACTTCTATTTTCAAGTGTTACCTTTTAAACAAGATAGCACCTTAATCCCGTAAATATAGATTATGCAATATTACATGTCATACATCAAATGGAATAACTTTGGTATCCTTTATCAATAAAATATCTAGATAAAGTAAATTTAAGAGTACATTTTGCCAGGTGGTATGGCCAATACTAGTCCTTTTAAACTAACGTAGAGAATATGGGTTTGGATGCTTGTAAGTGGCTAGCCCAAGTTTCTCACCCAGAGCTTTAGAGATAATAGTCCTTTTGCTACTTGAATCCAAAATAATATTGACAAGGGTAGTTTTTACTTGAAACTTTAAGATGAAATAGTTCCTTCCTAGCTTCCTTATTGTTGGCACACATGCAACATTTGGGTTGATTCAAGATATGCTTTGTCACCTATCCAACTTTAATAGCATCAATTGTAGCAATGCCCATGCACTCTTTTTCTTTTCCTCCTATTTTAATTTCTTTTTTTGAATATAAATTCAATCAATATTTGAGATTATGCGCTGGCTTTTTGTAGTAATGATATAGTAGTTTGATGTCTTTAATTGTTGGGACTTTAGTCTTATCCTTCTTTGTAGTAGTAGATTAAGTATTTTATCTAATGGAAAGAGTCATGTTTCCTTTGTAAAATAGCTTTGATGCTAGCTTTAATGACATAAAAAATGCTTTCAATTCTGTGTGGAGATTTCATGATGTCTCACTACACAGTAAATCTATGTGAATTTCTAACTTAATAAAATTTCTTGCCTGCCTTTTAAATTTCATCAATTATTCTTGTATATTTGTTTGTTATCATGCCTTAAACTGTTAGCATTAAAATTTTCTTCTCCTTGTTTGATGGATAGAATTTAGCCTTTGTCATTCTTCTATCCCTTGTCCATTGTTGAAAGATCATGATTTTTTGGATTGTGAATTCCACCACACTAAAACATATGTGGTCAACTTCAATTTAAAAGATATGATTTCAAATCAGGCTAATGGTAAACAACAAAATATGTTTCTAGAAGCTTGAACTAATTAAGCTTTCTAATCGAGGGGTTAAGGATTGCTTTACTTTAGAGAAGAGAGAGATAGAGAGAGAGAGAGAGAGAGAGAGAGAGGTCACTGATCACCTTGGGATCCTAGAAAATGTGGTAATTGGGCCTTTGATGATGTGCCAAGTGAAAAGGAGAGAGAGAAATATTTGGAGCGATGTGTGGTCGAATCATGTCAATTATCCATTACTACATGGTGACCACTAGCATAAGGGGTCATGCGGGGTGACAAAATAGGTATGGGCTTAGATTGAAAATTGGAGAGAAAATTTTCAAATAGAGTTTGTGGAGTTTTACAGTTTTCTTCAGAAATTAATTCTTTTCATGTTAGGTTATATGAAGCTTATATATACCTTTTTAAAATGCTAGAATGATGATAACTATGAATTAAGTTGAAGATAACCATAACATAACAAGGAAATATTTCTTTCGATCTCTATTAAGTGTGGTTGACCTTTAAAGATAAGTAGTAATTAGTGGAGTGAATTTTAAAACTTCACTTAAATTTCTCTCCTCCTTTCTTGAATCTTGCTCTTAGTTTAAATTTCGAATTGCAATTTTGCAATTAAGTACCTCCTCAAATCATAATTTCTAATTTACCTGTTCATGGTCAATTCTTTAGAGCCTCTTTGATAAGTCGTGTCAGTAAAATTTTTATGTGATCATGCCAATGTTGTTGAATTTTCCTCATGTTTTATTCATGCTCGAGAAAAAGGTAAGTGGGAGTTTTAGTACCTTGATTTAGAAGACCCCACATGTTAGTAGATTTAAAATGAAGTTGTGGAGAGATGGGAGAAGTCCATCTCTCTTTCTATCTCTCTCTCTCTCTCTCTCCATCATACACAAAATATATATTTGTGTGTGGATGTGCACACATACATGTCAAGATAGGTGGTTTTAGTTAGGTATAAGAATCTCTCTTATTTTTCTCAATGTAAACCTCTTCATATGGAGTGGTCTATGGCAGCATGAAAATGTCATATAGATAGGTGATTATTTGGTTGAGTTAATGCCCTTTAATGTGTGATTGTAATTAACTAGATAAGCATTTCATGTTCACTTATATATGAGAGGAAAACTCGGCATTTTCTTTTCAATCATTGATGGGCTTACAGATTTATGGTAGGACATTAGTTAAAGTTAGAAATTTATTGTTTTGTTATTAAATCTCCAATCATTTTATGTCAGGACATTAGTGAAAAATAGAAATTTATTATTTTGTTATTAAATCTCCAATCATTTCTTGCTGCCTTTCAGCTTGGCAAGGTTGTTGTGAGAGTCTGAGCATAGGAGTGGTTGCATCTTATAGTTCTCAAGTCAAGGAAATCAACGAGAAACTTCGAAACACCTATCCCTTAAATAAGGGATTTGAAGTTAGAGTAAATTCTATAGATGGATTTCAAGGAGAAGAAGATGATATTATTATCCTTTCAACAGTTAGGTGCAATGGAGAAGGATCAATTGGGTTTCTTGGTGATATTCAAAGGATGAATGTTTCTTTGACTAGGGCTAGGTAAAACTGTTGTCATAATGCTGACCAACCTTAAACTTTATTTGTTTCATGCTTTTATTTTTATTTTTATTTCTTTTAGTTTCGATATGATGACCTTATTTGTTTTGCAGGCACTGCCTCTGGATTTTAGGAAATGCAACAACCCTATTACGGAGTAGATCAGTTTGGGAGGAATTGGTTTATGATGCCAAAGACCGTCAATGTTTTTTTAATGCTAATGACAATAAGAGTTTGGCGAGATCAATATTACATGTTAAATGTGAACTTGATCAATTTAATGATCTTTTCAATCCAGATTCAGCCTTTAGTACTTCTATGTGGAAGGTAAACCAATAATATCACCATTCTTATCATATCATATGTTAGTTAAAAAATTTCATGTTTGTGATTGTTGAGAAGTAGTTGTTGAGTTTCAGCATCATTCTTCTTTCATGTCATATTCTCAAGTCTTTTATATTGAGTGTGCCAAGTTTTTTGGTTGACAAGAAAAGTATTATCTCCATTTTGTTATTTTATGTTGTTATAAAATAGTTAAATAGAAGGTTGGCTTGGTGCAATGTCAGCATACCTCAAATATGATTTTGAGGTTGAAAATCATCTTGAATTCATTACTAGATTATTATTGCTTCACCAAAATGTGATCCTTGATAACTCATGGAGCCCTATCAATTTTTTTGAAATTATTTCAACTGAAACATGCATAGAAAATACCTAAAATTAAATAAATAAACAATCAAACACACAAACAGGCAATTGTACAAGTGATAGTATATGAGATAACTAATACTACAAAGTGAATCATAGTTATTAAACATGATATAAGTGGCACATTTAAAAATTATAGCATAAAATAAACAAACTTGTACTTAAGTAATGCAATATATGAGTATGAAACCACAAAAGTTATTCATGATGTTTGTTATATGATAAATTAACTTAGTGAATTTATGAGATAAATACAAATTAAAAAAGCAGTTCAAATGCACATGTTATGATGATATAGAGATTTATGTTTATCTTTGAAAGTAATAAGCATCAAGCAGAAGGAAATAGTGCAACTTTATACAAGAGCTCAAGAACATGTAATTCAATGATCACCGCATGGAGATTTAAACGTATAATATAATAAATGAATGCGCAAGAAATGAAAACTGATATGTAGTGCAAGATGGTCACAATGTATTTGTATGTGATTTGGCATACATCCAGTCTACATATGAGCCTAATCTCGACCCAAATTAAGATTCCACTAAATCACTCCCACAAGTTAGTTAAGTATTATACCTTATTACTTGAAGGGCAAGTGCACCTACTTCTTGATATTAGAACTATAACCCATGTTTTATGAAGAGAGTCTTTTCAAGTCCTCTTAAGACTTTGGCACAAACAAGTTTATGAATTAGATATGAGTTAAATGAATAGCTCAAATTCACATGTTATGATGGTTAAATCACTAAATTTCAAAGTCACACAAAGAAATAATTGCACAACAAAGAAATGGCAATGATATAGAGATTTATGTTAATATGTGAAAGTAATAAACATCAAGCACAAGTAATTAGATCAACTTTACACAATAGCTTAAGAACATGTAATTCAAAAATCACCTGATAGACTTATTAATGTAAATAAATGCACAAGGAATGTAAGCTAATATGTAGAGCAAGATGATCACAATGTATCCATATGTGCTTTGATACACATTCAGATTACATATAAGATTACTCTCCTCCCAAATTAAGATTCCACTAAATCACTCCCATAATCTGGTGGGGAAATTGTTATACCTTATTAAGGGGAATTGCACCTACTTGATATGATAAGAGTGCCATAACCCATGTTTTATGAAAAGTGCTTTTTCAGTCTAAAAGCTTTGGCACAAACAGCTTATGAAATAAAGAAGTTCAAAAGTATTCCAATACTGTGATAATGGCCTAAAACTATCACCTTACAAATACAGAAATAAATAGTCTCTACATTATGATTGTAATATACATCAAATAAAGTGACTTTCGTAACACTAGAGAGATTGAGAAAGTGAGAGAGAGAGAGATCCTCAAATAAAGATATGAGGAATTTGCTTGAGATGATATTTGCATCATCACTACTTGATTTTCTCTTTTAAAAAAAAATACAATTTAGAAAGGTAACAAATATAGCATTCTTCTTTGGTCATTCTCACTGGAATAAAGATAAGCATAGAGGTGAGGACAAACAAACTTGACCGCATAAGCTAAATTTTATTAAGTAATTGATTTAAAATGCATAATATATGATATTATAGACTAAATTATATGCAATTGACTCAATGAATCCAATTGAAAAAAAAATTAAACTCAATTTTGTTACCAAAAATAGTTATTATAATTAATGTATAGAAATAATCAATAATTAATATATAAAGTTATATTAAACAAATTTAATGGATCTAATGGAAACCTAAGATCAAAATATTTGCTAAAAATAAGATATAATTTAAAAATATTTAGTGATATATAGATTTAACATATATTCTTTAATTAAATAAATATTAATCTTATAAGTAATCACAAATAGCACAAACTAAGCATAGTAAGCTAATTTTATAGAATAATTAGAAAAATGCATATCATATAAATTTATTGAACATGCAAGCAAATAAAATTATGATGATGAATAAATAAATCACTCGATCACTAGTCATATAACTAATAAAAATAAGACATGAACATTTATTGACAAAAGTAGAAATAAATATATAATCAAATCAAATATATTGTCAAAATTCATATAATGATGTGAAATAAATTTTGTAATAATTTAAATAAAAAATAAAAAATATATAAAAAATTGATTATTTTAACTTATGTTAATCATTCTTAAGACCTTGTAGAATTAGAATCTAACTTAATCAATTTACATGATAAGCATGAAAATTCACACAATAAACTTAATAAATTTGGAATCTTAAACTTTCACTTTGTTGTATTAACTCAAGTAGCAAATACTCCAAATTAGCTTAGTGAATACCATCATCATCTTAATGGTTTCTAATAAATAATTAATCTGGGAGAAAACACTTAGCAAAACATATAAGGCTTCTTCTCATCTAATCGCAAAAGATCCATACATGGTTAGCTAGACTTGTGTGGTATTTCAACTATGCTTTTTCCAATTAGGGCATTTAAAGGGTCAGATTTACTGGTTAATTTGGTAGACTAACCCATTAGAGCCACTAGACTTGCATTGATGGGAAGAATGATGAACTATGGACATTTACAAAATGGACAATTAAGATGTACCATGTGACCATGTGAGAGAATAGGGTAGTAATTAGGGTCAATTCTCTTCCATATTTATGTGGCATACATCCTTTAATTTGTACAACAACATTGTAAAATAGTAGTATTTCATTCTATTTTATGCCACTAATGAATTTTTCAGATAATAACTATTAATTTGTCAATTAATTGATGGACTGATAATTTACTTGTTGCAATAAGTCCAATTGATTTTCCATAGGGTTCTTTGGCAAAGTTAACACCTAGATGAAGGAAAAAAACGTACTAAATTTTGTTTGGCTATCATTGTCTAGCCTTCATATCTCTTCTGCTATTTTACTTTACTGTGTTGTTTGTCACTTGTGATTGAATATTTTGTGTAGAAATGAATATGAACTTTCGACTAAAATTTATGCCTTTAGATTATTCTAAGCATTTCATGGAGTGATTGTGGGAAGTGGCATAAACTTTCATACTTTGCAATTGTACTAATTACTTTTTAGCTTGCAGGTTCTATTTAGCACTGATTTTACAAAGTCCCTTGTAAAGTTAAACTCAACTCAGATCAAGATGGAAGTTATTCAAATGCTACTGAGACTTGCTAATGGGTGGCGTTCTAAAAAAAATACTGTTGCTACATTTGACTCTTTTGGGTTAGCAAAAATATACAGGGTCAGAGAACATTATCTTGTGTGGTCTATTGATATATCGAAAGATGAAAGATATATCCAGGTTGTGAAGGTTTGGAACATCTTACAGTTCTCACAATTGACGAGATTTATAAAACAACTTGATCATTTATTTTCAATGTACACTGACAGCTATTTGAATCATTGCAAAGCAATTAGAACAGAAGGGTATACTTCTTCTCCACAAAAGAATATCTTTGAAATGACTAGTTTTACATTGTTTATTGTAGTTGGTATGATTTTATTACTTTTTCCAAGGCTTTCATTGAGGGAGATATTTTATTTTTTTGACCAAAGAAATTATTTTTGAAATTTTTGGCAGAAATAATTGTTATGCTTGTTTAAGGCATTTACCATTTTACATTCTAGCAAATGATGTAGGGAAAGTTCCTTTAGTTTTGATCATTAGTCTATTTTGTGTCTTTCTTTACATTTAAATTTGTTATAGCATGGTTATTAAAGGTCATATATATATATATATATATATATATATATATATATATATATATATATATATATATATATATATATATATATATATATATATATATGGATAGATAGATATAATGTCTATTTCAACTTGTTTGGGATCACTTTATGATTTTTGTCTCAAAAGGGTAATAAAAAAGAAAACAAAATATGTTTGTTAATTTATTATTAAAAGATGAGTCTGTCCTTCTCCCTCATTAGTGATGAAGTGAGAACCTCTCTTGTAGGTGCTCCCCTTTTTGATGCAAATAATAAATAAACAAGAATATTAAAAATATATTTTTATTTTAGGCTAGAACATGAATAAAATAAACTTAAAAAAAATAGAAATGGTGATCCCAAACGATCATTTAGTTTTGAACATGCTTCATGTATGTAACAAACACATAATTTTCTTATTTAATAGTCTTAGTTTCATTTCAGACATGTTATAATTTGTAAATCTATATAAATGGTTCTAGCAGTGTAATAAGCAGATGATTTTTATATAATTAATTGAAGAAAGAGTTTCTTATGACCTTTGAGCTTTTTCACATTGATAGTTGCAAATCCTCATACACCTTCTAATCTATGCACATTTAGCATCACACATTCTCATCCGCTCACATATTGTGATTGTGTCGTGGCCCTTATTGCTCATGTTTCATGTGACCATCGCTTTTTGCTTACCTTCTATTCGCCTTTCACTCACCTTGTTTTACCTTCACAATTGGTCTGCTAACTTGTTTGAATCTCATTGCGGCAACCATGATACCTCTTGCAACTTTCCTATGTTGCTTATTTCTTTGCCATCATCTTGCATCTCTAGCACTTCTTGAATTATTTGCATCATAACTCTTGTGTCCTCTGTTGACCTCCACATGAGTTACATAAGTGAAATCGAACAAGTACGACGAATTTGATGGACTACAGATGCGATGTAGCACAAATCAAATTCAAAATGTCTCGATTGTGAAATCGATTGAAATGACTCGATCGTAAAATGGACTTAGCTACCGCTTCCAAAATATTGAAATCGATTAAAATAAACATCTTATGCTATATGACGTGTTGACCTCAATACATTCCATGCATCAAATCGAACAAATACGAATTGATGGGTTACGATGCATTCTTTGCGTAAATATCATCTTCGTAACAAAATTGATCAAAATGATATTGATCACAAAACAAATTTAACCATGGCATCTGGAATGTCAAAATTGATTGAAATATACGTTTCACACAATCCCACGGTCAAGATGAGTCGTCGACGCGTCTATGCGCATATCAGAGTCGGGAGGAGGCTGCGATGATATTTGTATGATCTCCGTTCGCAAAATTAACTGCTCCGTTATTGCCAAAATGTCAAAACTTATGGATGTGGTATGCGAGACCAATTGGATGAGTCCAAGTGTCGAGCGAACGATGTGTTATCTTGGCAATTTAAAATAAATTTGGCTCCAAAATTGATTAAAATGACCCGATCATTGCTTATGTGCCATTAAAATAATCTAAAACATACATCCATACCACCTAGGAGATGATACAACTACATGTTGACCTATAACTATGCGTCATTTAAATTTAAATAAATGATAGAGTTTAAAACCCCCCTAATCGCGATCGAGATCGATCTAATTTGCTGCAATTTGAAAATTCGAGCAATGCGTCGAAAATATTAAAATTAATTAATTAGAAAATATCGAATCAATTAATGATCAATCAAATAATTAAAATCAAATTTTAATGAAATTATGCGCATATCGGTAAGCCGACGATGTCCAAACGACCTCCGTTTGCGAAATTGATCACGTCGTCGTCGCCGAAACGTCGAAACCTATCAAACGACGCCTTCCGCGCGATTGATTCGGCAAAATGTCGCGAGCTCGATCAATCCAAGCGGCGTCGCATAATTTAAACTAATTCTACATGTGGCCTTTGCTTAAACGGCCTCCGATTGCAGTCGATTGCGGCCGTTGCGTTCGCATATGCTAAATTGACACTCATATTGTTAGGGTTTATTGCATAAATTAATATCATAAAATAATATTAAATTATAATTAAAGGATTAACTTAATCTTTTAATCCTTAATCCTTAACCAATTCCGCCCCAAGCCTTCAATGAAATGACTGCTGATCTTATTGGCCGGCGGCAACCAATCAAAAGCGGTTATTTTAAAGGCCAAAGAATCGTTGACCTCATTTCACGCTATCTCCTCTCACGACATTTTCCCTCTCTGGTTCCTACTGCTCTTGGCTCTTCCCCCTCACGCGGTTCCTCCTCTCTTCCTCGCTTCGCTCTCCGACTCCGTCGTCCTTTGAGCCTCAGCGAGTGTGGATCGACCAAGCTTCACCAACCGAACTCTTTCTTCTTCCTTTCCCAAGTGTCCAGTTCCGGGTTGTTTTTATTCAACCTCTTCCTTTTTTCTTGCTTTGCGGGTTATCTAGGTTTTACTAAAGGAAGTGATGAGTATATAATGATTTCATGCGATTAATTGCTTTTGGATTGCTGAAATCTATTGCTTTGGTTGTATGCTTTGAAGATCTCTTTGTTGCCCATCTGTAAGCTTCGTCTTTTGAGAAGGAATGCGATTATACTTGCATTGTCGTTATAGCTATTTTATTCTAACTTGGTTTGCATGTGACATTGAGCTGGACGGAGATGTGAAAATGGCTCTACTTGTTGATGACATAAACACAAATCCCTTTTTGTTTCCATTTGTATTCTATGAATATATGTGAAGGGGTTTCCTTCCCTTTTTGTCATTTCTTTTGGATTTGCAAAAGTATGAAATTAAGATGTTTGATTTATCCTAGAAGCTTTCACTTTGCTGAAATTAAGGTTAGGAGCCCATTATCTTTGCCTGGTTCCTCCTTTCCTTCGTCCGTCTGTTCCTCTCCATTGGGCCGGCGATGCTTTCTCCTCCTCCGTCAGTGATATGTTGGTTTATCCGATGGTTCATGATCCAATCTCTTGCGGAAAAATTCCAAACTCTTTAGGTTTTCGAACTTTTCTATTGCTCTAATGGGCTAAGTATTCTATTGCTCTTGTTCTCATAATATAGCTCCAAAAGGGAAGAGTTCAGATTTGCTGGACTTATTAAACATAGTGTGATTATTTAATGTATGTGGAGTAAATTTCATATAATCATCATGTTAAAGGAAGAGGATGAGGGAAGGGTTGATTGACTTTGTGCTTGTTTCTCTTCTTTTGTTATCAGTTTATTAGCCTTTGAAGTGCAATCTGAAATGTGGCTTTGTGCAAGTTTAAAGCTTTCATTTTTGCCATTGATTAATAAAGATGCATATTGCCTAGTGCTTGTTAATTTACTTACAAGCAATTGTCAAGTCTTTATCTTGCATTAAAATGATTCTATGTTTGTCCATGTCCATGAGTATTTGGAGGCTGAAATCATAGATATATCTTGTTTTATGCCTTTTTTCTCTTGAATTATGAAAGCATGTTGTGATAATGAAATCCTAATCTCATTAGCTTATATGATGTCATCTTTTAAAACTTACTTTGGTCATTGATATATAATGCTTGTTTCTTTCTCTTGATTTGGGGAAGAAGGAAAAGAGAGCAAAGATATTTGTATTACTCATGTGTTTAATCCTATGTTAATGTTGGCTTAAAATGCTTCTTTAGGTCATATATGAATCTTTATCTTGTCTATATAGTGAAAAATCCATTTGTGGCAAGTATGACATAAAGTGGTTAATATAAATCTTTATGTGTTGAATTTATTATATCTGTATTTTCTTATTGATCATTATGACGTATGTGTGATGCTTTCCTTAGGACTATTTACAACGTGGTAATCTGCATTAGATATATGTTCAAACATAGTTACCTCCCACTACTTTCTCATTCTCACCATGATTTACATACATTCATGAAATATAGTAAAAAAAAAAATGGAGACACATATAAAATTAAACTTCAGTGTATAGCTACTAAAAAAAGAAGAAGACATCAAATAAAAAAAAAGAGTCAAGTTAGAAAGAACTTACAAGTTAAGTGACAAATTCACTCTTCTTGTAAGATTGGAAGAACATAAACTTGTAGTATAAGGGAGAAGAGAGGGAAAGTATGAAGCAATGTTTGTGAAGAGATGAATCCTCCTTATTTATAGCTTTAGCCTCTCCTTATCTTATTGTTATCACGATTTGCGTGGTCATCATAAGTTGCAGAGTTCACCAATTTGTGCCATTTTGTCATATCGTATGCATTACATGGACATGTGGCTGCCACAGATTATCTTTATCTTTTGAAGAGAAAATAAACTCTTTCATATATCTTAATAAATTTAATGAGTTTTTTGCCACTTGCCGTGAGCTTGCATGTGAAGGATGGATTTTAATTAATCCACTTGTCTTTTAAATGACATATGACATCTTCGTATCTTCTTCTCCTCCCTATCGAGAAACATGGTATGGGTGATTGATCAATGGCGTAATTTATTTATTTTATGTTTCTTGATTTGCGTAAAGAAAGGGTTCTTCAATCAAGTAAATTCATTAGGCCCATTACTTTATATTTGATCGTATGAGCTTCAAAATGATTTATTTCTCTTTATGTTGGTTGATTTGCCACATAAAGAAAGGGTTCTTAGCTTAAATCAAGTCCTAAATTCATTAGGCATTCTTTATATTTGATCATATGAGCAAAATGATTTTTTATGTTTTTTGATTTGTGCATAGAGGGTTTTAGCATAAAACAAATGTATATCTATTTAGGGTCCACTACTTCATGATTGACAAAGCTTAATATAATTTATTTATTTCATCCCTTGATTTGTGACATAAAGGGGGTTTTGGCGAAATAATATCATATCATATTTCCAAAGAACATGTTACATGTCGGTTTGGTCTTGGTAGTTAAAAAAACAAAAATATCGCGTAATCTAAACTTGTAAATTGACATATTTATTGACATTTAATGTCCATCAACATTTTAAACATACACTCTTATGTATGTTGAAATGATCAAACATTAGGGATTTGTCAAGTAAGATAAATCAAACGAATCTTTATACATCCGTTGGTCTTGGGCCGAATTAAGTTAAAACAAAATGTCAAAAACCTAAACTTTGCAAATTGAGCTACGTTTTAGTCATTTAATGTCACATTTTAAAGAACATCTCGTGTATATGTTGAAATGTTCAAACAAGGGGCATGTCAAGTTAGATATAAAACAAAGAAACGATATTTTACATCCGGTTTGGTCTTGTGGTTAAAGTTAACAAAACTCAAAAATTAAAATTTGACATATAAACTTCAACTTAAACATCTTAATGTCTACAAATTTTCAAAAGAAGCAGATATTCATATGTATGTTGAAGTAATTATTAAGATAAATACAAAAGAAACGGTTACATATCTTGGTTTGATCTTGGCCGTTAAAGTTAACAAACCAAAATTTGATATTATAAAATTTCAAATTAATAATATCGATAAATTACGTCATATAATACAAGATATGAATCAAAACTACATATTTAAAATTCAAATTCGGGAAGAAAAGTCCCCAAAGCAGATCATACATGTTCAAATTGGACGAGGTTTTGAAGGATTATACTTCTTGAGATAATGAATTAGATCCGATTCTGTAGAAAATCGGACGAGTAGACAATATCGATTGATTATTATGATCGAGAAGGGTAATTATAATTAAAATTTTAATGATAAATGATCATATATTCAAATCTAAATCAATCGTAAAATGATCAAAATTCAAAGAAAATAACAAAATATAAATAAATTAAAAATAAAAAATGAAATTTATTATTTAAATTAAAACTAAATAGAATAAATAAAATAAATCCACCCTCCATGATTGTTTTGTCTTGACAAATTAAGAAAACTTTTTTGCTCAAGAAAATTTTTTGCTCACAAAGAGCCTGTCATTAAATACATAACTCTTCACACTCAAATATCCACAAAGCCGTGGGGCGTGAATTGGTGTCCTCTGTCAGCGTGGTTTTGGCGATATGACACCACATAAATGGCGGTTCTGACTGAGCCTCCGGCCAAGATTGGTTTACTGATATGACACCAAATTACACGGCCACGACGGCCGTATGTTACGGCGAACTTTGTTTTTTTTGTGAAATGTAAAATGTCTTGGTTGGGCAAAAAGCCTATGTTAGTAAGGTTGACTTATATTTGTGCCTTAGACAAACTCCATCCAATGAAGGGCGCGGATAGTAACCGTGTGTTCTTGTGAGGATCCTTTGGGGTTGGTCGTACCTCCACTAAGCGGACCGGGGACGCGACAGGGATGAGCAATGATTTAGATCAGGCGTCATCGTTCCCCACAAAAGTTTTAAATTAAAAATAATAAATTTCATAAGTTCTAAACTCCATTCACTTTAATTATATACTGTTCTTTTAACGATTTTATTGCTTGTCGAAAGTGCTCTCTCGGATTGGGAGGGGTAATATATAGCTTATAGAAAACCCAAACCAGATATAAAAGTTCTCACCAAATGAGAGCGAAATCTCTAGAGTAGTGTCTTATCTACTATTCTAATTTATCAAACTTAAACAACTCTTTTGTTTTCGAAGAGGTGGAATTCTGGATCCCACACTACTAAAGTCAAAATTTACATGTATTTCGAGACAATGCATGAAAAATGAGAATTGAGGGATCAATGCATGTAAATATCCCTTAAAAAGATAAAAAAATCATCATTATTATCATACAAGAATTAGCATGGTATCAAAAGGTTGTTAATATCAGCAATATAAAAAAAAGATTCAATAAAATTCTATTTTATCACTTAAATCATCTAGAAAAAGCCTCTCTCTCTCTCTTTCTATATATATATATATATATAATAGTCCTTACCCTACGACACAATACACAACCCCAACTCCATATTAAGCAGTCGACATCACATGCTACTATTCATTGCCACTCCCTTTTTTCACCGACGAGCCGACAACTGAGCTCTTTCTTCCTTTATTCTCGACTGAACTAGCCCATCTCCAGTTGCCCCAATCTCCCTGAACACTCCCCTCTCATTCTTTGAAGCTTCTCATCCTCTTCAGATCGAGAGCTACTGCACTCCCCGTCGGTCCCTCCTATTCCTAGCTTCGAAACTCCGCTTTCATAATCTTTTACCTTGCCACCTCTCTCCTTCTCTTCATTCTCGTTCTAGCATCCCTCTTCTCTTGATCGAGCATCGAGCCGCACAAGTAGTAGTTGCGCCATCCCTTCTCCCTCCAAGTAGATCCTCTATCTTGCTCGACCTGCTTTGCTCCTAACTCACCGAGTGCTTCCCATTCCAAACTAAGCCACCACCTCAATTGCCCCATCTTATCATTAGTCCTCCACACTTGTACCTTTTTTAATGCCCTTTTTGGATTTTAAAGTAACATTGTGGTTGTTAGAACTTGACTCAATCCTAACCACTAAACATCTTCAATTGAGTTATAATAAATAAAATGATAAGTGGGATTTAAGAGTTATAAGTTTTGAAAATCTCTACTTTGCTGTCTACAAATGATTATAGGTGAAAGTCATTAAATCTTATTATTGAATACCTTTTCTCGTCTTTAGTTCTTTCTGAAGTGAGATAGCAATGAGATTACAAATTTGTGAGATTGAATGCTATTATTTTCTTTGTTTAATTAAGTTCAAGTTAAGCTTAAATCTCATTTTTGCAATCATCAATCATTAGAGTGAAATGGTAGGATTAAAGTTAATTCTCTTGACTAACTCGCTTAAATTTAAGTACTTGCTCGTATTGCTTCAACATGGTTGGGAAATCTACTAGATTTATGTACTTGTTCACGTTGCTTCAATATGGGGAGGAAATTAGAATGCATTTTCAAATGCAGGTTTGAAAGGCTTATGCAATGCTTCTCATAAGTATGGTAGGTACAAATACCCTCGGTCACAGTGTCACAAGACACTATCATACATATTTTTCATAAGCGTGGTGAGAAGGCCTTAAACTCTCGATATCCCCATATGAGGATGACATTTGAAGGCTGCTAGAATTTAAACTAAAGTGATATAACAATCCTTAAAATAACTTCATATAAATTGAACTTCAAAATTAAAATTGAATTTAAACTAAATTATAGGTACATGAAAGTCTATGTGTTACTTCTCATAAGCACAGTAAGTATGAAGGCTTCTTAGCCACGGTGTTGAAAGACACCTACCATACATGATTCTCATAAGCGTGGTGGGAAATCGCTTGGCGATCTGAGGCCCATATGGGACAAAAGCGGAGTTGTCGATTTTAAAGTAAAGTTGAATTGATAAAATAACTAAAATTATCGAACTTCATAAATTGAACTTCAAAATTAAAATTGAATATAAACTAAACTTACTGGTACTTAAGGCCTATGCGTTGCTTCTCATAAGCGTGGGTAGGTATGAAGACTTCTTGGCTGTGGTGTCGAAACACACCTTTCATGCATGCTTCTCATAAGCGTGGTCGGAAGGCTCAACACTCGATATAGCCTTTTATGTGGGTATGACGTCATGATGCTACTAAAATTTTGTCGAAGCATATAGTGATAGTAAATGCAAATAAGATAAATTATATGAGCACTGAAAATCTAAATGATTAATTGAGATGATGATTGAACTAAACATGAATATAAACTCCAGAAAGTTGAGCATAATTGTAAGTATCAAATTAGAGTTAACATTTAAAAAATTGGATGCTTACTAATAAGGACAAGCCAAATTACTTTAGTGGATGTTGGACCGCAACATATTACTTCTTGAAACAATTAAAAGAACCCAAGCTAGGCATGATTAAAGTTTGCAACATATATTAGGCTTGCAAGATGTGCTAAGTTGAAGGATCAATTTTTTGATAAAATTGAAACTCAAATTAGACTTGAAGTAAAGTTGCATTGGATATGATGAGAGAGAACAAGACAAATAGCTAGCTGATGAGCTTAAAAATGATATCTTAATGAATGATTGAATTATGTTATGGCTCATATTAAATAAACTAAAGAAGCTCAAAGAGTTCGAATGAGATTGATGATGAATCTAAAAATCTCATCGACAGTATAAGCTGATCATATTGAACATTTAAAATCTAACAATATTAGAGACAAAGCGAAAATAAGTAAAATGTCATGTTGGATGTATAAGTAGAAGCATCTCTTTCCATCAAATTTAGTTGCTTTAAAGTGTGTAAACATATGAATGAAATGAGCCCCTTTATTTTCATTGTGAAATGGCTTTCCATTTAAGAAATGTCACTTCAAAGCATATGCAAGTGGCTTAAGGACTTGAGTTATGGATGTCTTAAGATAGATTGGTGCTTAAAATCATTACATCGAGATGCATGTAAATGATCAAGCTTTTTAAATATTGATCAAGCATGCATTATGAGGTATCTATGCCTGAAATCAATATCTTGATATGCATGTAAATAATAAGATATACATGCATTATGAAGTAGCATCGACTCAAATCTAGTCCCTCGAAAAACATGCAAATGCTTTTAAAATGACTTACATGTTTTATAAGGAATTTCTTAATAATTGATGTTAAATGCCTTGAAAAGCATATAAATTCGTAAAATTACATGAAAAGTAGTCAAGTTAAACAACTGCATGGGCCCCAACACATATACTAAGTGTCTAAATTCGGTGTCCGAGGATGCTACGCGGATTGAAAGTGAAATTGATTTAATCCTTTTATGATTAAACACATGAAAGATTATGAACATTTTTGATATGTTAATGTCTTTCAAAATTCAAAAATGAACATATATACATCTTCTCTAATGTTTCACAATACTTATACAATAGAGTTGTAAATCCCATTTTGATTCAATTCTCCTCCCTACAGGGATTGGTGGTTATAAATTGACATTTGTTAATGATGCTCTATGTAACAAACTTCAATAGAAGTTGCAATTAAAAGATTAATTTAAATCCATAATTTCAACATAAACTACATCCTTGATGCACAATTTATATTTATTATGGAGGTCAACTTTAGAGGCTAAAGGTTTTTGTTTTAGTAGATCTAAAACTAAATATATGGAGTGTAATTTTAGTTGTAGAAGATCTAATGGTTGCGTTGTGACATTGGGTGAGCAAGTTATTAAAAAGAGTGAACGTTTTAGATATCTTGGATCTATTGTTTAAAATGATGGTGAAATAGATGTGGATGTTATTAGTAGAATTCAAGTTGGATGGTTGAAGTGGATGAATGCATTTGGCCTATTATGTGATAGAAAAATACCGATTAGTTTTAAGAAAAATTTTAAAAGATGGTGGTAAGACTTGCAATGATTTATGGTGCAGAATATTGGCCTTTCTTTGAAAAATATAAAATTAAATTAGTTATTGTAGAGATTAGGATGCTCAGGTGGATGAGTGGCTTTACCCTTAGAGAAAAAATGCGAAATGAATATATACGTGATAAGGTTGGATTAGCTCTAGTGATAGATAAGATTAGAAAAAGTCGCCCTAGTTGGTTTGACCACATAAAATGTCGGCCATCCGATGACCTAGTTAGGAGAGTTGAAGCATTAGATGCATTTTATGTTAAGAAAGGTAGAGACAGACCTAAAAAGACTTGGTTAGGTTGTATAAAAATTGACCTTAGTTTATTAGAATTAAAGGTAGAGGTAGACCTAAAAAGACTTGGTCAAGATGTATAAAAATTGACCTTAGTTTATCCCAGATAAAACATCGGCCGTCCAATGACTTAGTTAGGAGAGTTAATGTATTAGATGCGTCTTATGTTAAAAAAGGTAGAGGTAGACCTAAAAAGGCTTGGTTAAGATGTATAAAAATTGACCTTAGTTTATTAGAATTAAATAAGAATTTGACACTTAAAAGACAATGGAGAAAAAGGATTCATGTAGTCGACCCCACATTGTTGGATAAAGGCTTGTTGTTGTTCTTGTATCCTTGCTATACAATTTATATATTTATCAATGTCTTGAATAGAGGAACCTCATGAGTAAAAGATGCGAACACTGAACTTATAATAGGCCCATTCCTCTTCTTGGAAAGATAGAGTTGAAAAGGTCTATGACTACTTGATCAATATCCAAATCAAACCAAGTGACATTCAATCAAGCTTAGATCGATCCTCTACAAGCAGATAAGCAGAGTTGATAAGGTCTATACCAATAATGACCACATTGATTGAAGATTTCAATCGAAGAGGTTCAATTTCAAAATGAAATCACCAAATTCTAGTATGAATGTTCAAATCATTCACACCTTAATGATAACCATGTTGATGGAGGATATCAATCAGAGGGGTCATCATTCTCAAAATTTTCAAATATTAATATTCAGTCATCTAAAATTCAACTTCTCAAGATGTAAATTTAGATCTGACCATCTATTATTAAATTAATAGAGTTGATATGACCTAGAATGATAAACTAAATAATCAAGCAGGTTTAAAAATTCTGATGATGGTTATGTTGAATGAAGATTTCAACTGGATGTGATATCATTATCAAATATATCTAAAATTTCAAATCAAGTCATTCTGAAGTTAAATTCTAGTGGCATTTAAATCTAACAAGATTAAGTCAAATGAAATTCATTACGGTAAGAATTAAAGCAAAATCTAGTTAATTCATTTTGTATAATTGTTTGTCGGAGGTGATAAATTAAGAAAATTGTATCTCACTAAAGGAGCCAATATCAAGTGAAGTGTCTTCACTGTTTATAATCTCATGCGATAAAGAGTATGTGTCTCTTCACATGGTTTGACTAGACTATATATAATGCGATTCTGAGTCTCGATCAGTGGTTTGGTCCCACATTATCCCTGTTATATTATAGTCATGACTATAGTCCATATGTTTTTCAATGACATCCTTTGAGTGTTGAATTATAGGGTATAGGGTTTAGGGTATGTTTGATAGGATATGAAGTCCTCTATTAACTAAGGTGAACTTAAAATTATCTTCTTAAACACACATCAACTTAGATCTACAATGTTTCTTTGGATGATATAATTTATGGCTACTGACAAGGATCTTTCAATTAGGTTGGGTCGATTACCTCATCTGATTGAGTAGACTAAAAATCACGATAGCCCAGGAAGACATATCCATGGGATCATGGTTGGGTGCATCGTTATTTCTCTAACGATCCACTTTAAGTCTACAATGATGAATTTCATAAATTTTGGACTCCAAAACTCCAGACATTGCTATTATACGCTAAGTAGTTAGTGACCTAATGATTAGCCTTAATGAAAGTTTTCTCTCAATATTGGGAGAGGTAATTAATTATTAGTGCTTATTCTTATAAGAAATTTGGAATCAAATCTAAAGTTCTCACAAAATGAGGACAAAATATCTTGGTAGTGTCTTCTTTATAATCCATCTGCCTTATGAAAATTTGATCGACAAATCTAAACTCTCTTCATTGAGAGGTTGGACGTAAATTTTTTGAGCATATAGATTTTTGACGACTTCGCTGGGGGCATGTTTCTCTTTCTATCTTTAGCTAGTCTAATTTGATGTTGTTACGACTAGAGTTTTTTGATCGGATGGTTTGGTCCCTCAATGACCCCACTATATTATGCTCCTATATGTTCTTCAATAGCTCTGTCCCTTGAGTGTTGAGTCATATGACACATTTGATTGAATTCAAAACCCTCCGTTAGCTAAGGTAGATTTAAAATTGTCTCTTTAGACAAACATTAACTCATGTATATAAGGTTTCTTTAGACGGTGCAACCCATAGTTGCTGATAAGTATCCTTCGATCATATTAAGTCAACTACTTTATCTGATTAAGAGGAGATCATGATAGCTTGGGACGATAGAAGCATGAAATTTTGATTGGGCATATCATCGTTTCCCAACCATCTCTTTAAAGTCTATAATGATGAATTTCATAAATTTTAGACTCTAAAATTTCACATGTTGCTATTATACTAAGTAATTAGTGACTTAATGAATAGCTTTAATTATAAGATTTTTCTCAACATTGGGAGGAATAATTAATTATAGGTGCTTACACATATAGGAAACCTGGAACCATATTTAAAGTTCCCACAAAATAAGGACGATATCTCTCAGTAGTGTCTTATCTACAATCCATGTGTCTTTTGAAAATTTGACAAACAAATCTAAACTCTCTTCATTGAAAGGTCGGACATGAATTTTTGGAGTCCACAGATTTTTGGTGATTCTGCTAGGGACAGGTTTATCTTTCCATCTTTCGCTAGTCGAATCTGAGTTATAATAATAGCAGAGCATAATGAAAATTAAAGGTTTATTTCATTTGTAAATTAAAATCGATTGAAATATAAAATTTAAGATCGATAGTAAATTGAAAATCTAAATATTTTCTAAGCATGGTTCTGGATCACTTAAGATTTTATATAAAAGTTATTTTATTATGTTATTTTTTATTTTATTGTGTTTTTTTATTTTAAAAATGTGGGGTAATATATCGATTACTGATTATTAATTATCATCTTTTATTTGTATAGAATAGATCTTTAGAACACGCAATTCATTATTCAGCTGGACCATGGAGCCAACATCCGCCTAGCAAATGCTGTAATCAACATTGTAGATGTTGGTGCTACCATCGAGTTTGGCAGCATAAACTTCCCAGGTATCGTTGCTGCGAACAACCCTCCAGTTGAAATACTTGCACGTTGTGCACAGCAGCCCGTGCTGGGGAAGAGAACAACTGGAACAATCATCGTTTTTAAGTCTCCCCGTAAGAGAGCTTGTGTTTGAAAGATTGGGCCATCATGAGGCCCCAGTTATGAAGAGAACGGTCACTGGACATAAGATTTTGATAGTGCCTGTGAGTGCTATCTCCCTGTCGATTGAACCTTTTGTAGCAGGCCATATGATGCTGAATGATAGAGGTGGATGTTCTTTCTTTTGGTGAGATTTAGAGAATTAAATAGTCATGGATCTTTAGATTAATATATAAAATTATTTTAAAGTTTTGGTGGGATAATGAATTTCATAAGATAATATGATAGTGAGATGACCTAAACTAGCCCAATTTGGACTAAATTAGGTTGATTTAAATGTAGCCATAATGAATGAGATTTAAGTGAGGCAAATGGCTAAAAATACTTGTGAAAGTTTAAGTTAGGATATGCATTTATGATCTAGAGTAGTTTATTGAGAATTATAGAATTTAAGTGTTTATTTTGGTATAAGGGCTAGGATTAGGTCGTAATCAATGAAGTAGAGGTATTATTGAGTAAAAGGAAGGTGTAGGCTTATGGAAGAGAGTAGAAGGCTTAGTGTATGGTTGGAGATGATGTTAAGTTATACGAGAAAGATTAAAATAAATTATTTTGGGTAATGGAGGTAAGAAAAGAAAGATATATTGAATAACTACCACTCCCACCAAGAATTACTAAGGTTTGGCTACTAAGCTCTTAAATGACAAGAACAACTCAAATAATATAATTGTTAAAGATCTCCTTTCATTCTAGTAAGGGGGTTATTTATAGCCATTACAATCATCTTTCAAAAGAAAAAGAATTCAAAATATGGGGAAAGATGAGTAGCTACATTAATGTAGAGCATTAAGTTATCTTATTATTTTATGTCATCCACCTATTTCACATGTTATTATTTTTTATAGATTCAACCACCTTATATGTCATGCTTAAATTCAAAATTTTAAATCTAGAGTTTTTAGAAGAAAATTAAAAATTACATAATTAAAAAAGATGAAATCGTAAAATGGGCCTTAGCTGCATAATGGTGTAAGTCTTCTTCTCTCTTGAATTTTCTTGAACTTTAGTTTGAGATCTTATAAATAAACCTTGAGCTCTAATTTGATCTGCATGATCTTCTATATTACTGAAACTTTCTCATATAGAGGAAAACTATTAAGAAGGCATAGGAGGAGGAATGTTGAGCTGCAGGCTTAACTGCTATTGCCTGAACAACTATTTGCTCAACTTTCTTTGGAATCAAAAGCAAATGTTCTCATTCAATAGGTTTGAAATCTTAAGTGGGTGAAGAGGAATAGCTTTATCGGTGATATTATACAATCTTTTTGGAGCCAGTAGTGTGGAACTCCAATCACTTAGAAGAAGTAGCCTGAGACTCTGTTTACTTGAGTACAGAGTATCTTGAAAGTTGTCAAGGATAAGGGCCTTATGAAAAAAAAATAATCAGGGCCAATCACCTAACCTCACTTAATTTCAGCAAATTTGGCATGAATTTCATGAAAACTAATTTAATCTCTGCTTAATTTCACATATCCTCACTTAATGTAGCCATCCACTTGTCCCATCATGACGTGCATCCCATCTCGTGCTATCCTTGCCTCTTATTAGTCGAAATCAAACCCCTGCTCGTTCATTCCTCATCGTGATGATCTCCCCTTTTCATGCAAGTAGAAGTAGGCCAAGCATCCCTTTCCAAGTCTCGATCGAACTCTTTCCATTCAACACCTCTCCTTCGTCCCGACCCTCACGCAAGTCACACGAGCTCCGGCCCGTCTCCCTCTCCTGCGAACATCTTGCCTATGCTACAGTAGTCCAATCTCATGTCGCATCCTTGCTCGCACTTCTACTGGATCGGATCGATTTCTCCCTCTCCCGTCGCCTCTCTGTGCCACATGAAGCCTAGCCAGGGTGAAGCCTACTACTATGCTTGTATGGCCCGTCGATCTCCCCTCACCTTGTCGCTCCTCTCTCACGACCAGCTAGTGTAATTCAAACTCCCTAGCCCGACTCCTCTCACCTCAGGCCAACCCGACCTAACCATCCCTCTCTGTTTTTTTCTCTAAATGAAGAGAGATCTCACCCTCTCCCTCTTAACAATGCTATCTCTCTCTAAAAATTAGAGAGAGAGAGAGAGAGAGAGAGAGATCTTTCTCAAAATCTCCCTTAATTTCTCTCAAACAGAGAGAAACTTCTCTCCCTATCTCTCTTTCTCTCTAGCCCTATCTCTCTCTCTCTCTTTCTCTCTCCATATCTCTCTCAAAAACTAGCCAGCCAAAAAAAGTGGGAGAGAGAGGAAAAGCTCCTCCACCTAATTATCTCAAAATCTGCGCATTTATCTCAAAATCTGTACCACCAAAAAATTTGTGCCCTATTCTGCTCATTTTGTGTGCGAAGGTGAAATTGCAGTAACATGCCTAAAAGTCATTTATGTACCCGCGCACGTTGTTTCAATGTGGTGGAAAAATTTGCAAATTTAGTGCTCGCGTGTTGGTTTCAACACTGTAAGGGAAAAGAGCATCTTGCTTGTGTAGTGTTTGAAGGTCTGTGTGTCACTTATTATAAGCGCGGTGGGTACGAAGACCCCCCGGCCTCAGTGTCACAAGACATTGATCATGCAAGCTTCTTATAAGCGTGGTGGGAAGACCCAACATTCTCGATGCAACCCCCTATGTGGGGATGATGTTAGGAGATGTCATATTACTTCGCTACCTGAAAGGAACCCCTGGGCAAGGCCTTCCCACCATCATCCCTATGTGGGGAAGGCCCAACTCGTTCTGGGTTTGTCCATATGTTGACTGAGTCTATGCACCATATAAGTAATGTCAGGACGTGTTATGGTGAGGTATAGGAGACCCCCAACCAGCGGGTTGGGGAGAAGATTTCCATCGTCGTTGTTTAACTGATAATTGGTGTCCATGGGAATTTTGGATGGCTTGTTGGCAAGGAAATCGGTGTCTTCTAAAAGTTTCAAGGTGTAGTGCCGTTGGGTAAGAGCAATACCTTTCTTGGATCTAGCAACTTCAATGCCGAGAAAATATCTCACATCTCCTAAATCCTTTAATTTGAATTGATTATGCTGGCTGGTTGAGATTATTAATGATAGATAAAGAAGGACCGGTGACAATGATATCATCAACACAAATGAGAATAGCAATGAAAGATTGGTCATTCCCTTTAGTAGAGAGTGTATATTCAGATTTAGATTGAATGAATCCAATACTAACCTAAAAAGCTAGAAAGTTTGGAATACCACTGTCGGGAGGCCTGTTTGAGACCATATATAGACTTATGTAACTTACAAACAGGTGTTTTTATTTGAGGCTCCCCTGCTTGCAATACCCAGGAGGAATTGACATATAGACCTCTTCATATAAATCACCATGAAGGAAAGTATTGTTTACATCAAGCTGGGCGAGATGCCATTGTTTGCTGGCAGCGATTGCCAAAAGTAATTTGACGGTGACCATCCTTGCAACAGGTGAGAAGGTTTCAAAATAATCAATCCCCTCTTTTTGGTTATACCCCTTTGCGACAAGACAAGCTTTATACTTGTTTAAGGTCCCATCAGAATTTAATTTCAGCTTATATGTCCATTTACATCCAATGGGATGTTTCCCTTGTGGTAGTTCAACAATAGACCAAGTTTTGTTTTCATCCATCGCTTGTATCTCATGCTCCATAGCCTTTCTCCATTCAGGGCAAGATGCAGCCTCATCACAAGAAGTAGGTTCATTGTGAGATGAAACACTTGAAATGAATTTACGATAAGAATCAGATAGTTGAGTGTATGATATAAATTGGCAAATGGGGTAATAAATAGTGTCTTTGTTAGAAGTTTTTCTAGTCACTTTATGATCGATTAGATTATAGTGATAATCTTGGTGGTAAGTGGGTCTTCTAATGGTTCTGGTAGATCTTCGAATGGAATGAGTTTCCTCTTGAACATTGACATCTCTATTCTGGTTGTGGTCGAGAGATTGGATATCAGTAGAAGGGTGAGGGAGAACGACATCATTAAAGATATCGGATTCAATGTGGTTATCTTTTATGGGTTGAAATATTACATCCCTGGAGATGAATATTTCCTTGTTTTTCATATCATACAGTTTGTACCCTTTTGTTCCAATAGGATATCTAAGGAAAACGCATGCTCTTGCACGTGGTTGGAATTTGTCTTGTTTGTGGGAAAGAGTCGAGGCGAAGGCCAAACAACCAAACACTTTAAGATAATTATATTTAACTGGGATCTAATATAATAATTCAAAAGGAGACTGGTTATTGAGCAGGGTGGAAGGAGTGCGATTAATGAGATGAGCAGCGGTGATAATACATTCATTCCAGAACTGAATGGGTATCTGTGAGTGAAATAACAGTGCTCTGGCAACATTTAATAAGTGACGGTGTTTTCTTTCAGCAACAGCGTTCTGTTGTAGAGTGCTAACACAGGTTCGATGATGAATGATCCCAGATTCATCAAAGAAATTCTTTAGGTTCAATTCAGGTCCGTTGTCAGAATGAAAAATCTTGATTCTTTTGTTAAATTGAGTATTGATAATTTTGCAAAATCTTTGGATGACGTTGGAAGCATCAGATTTTTGTTTAAGAAGAAAAATCCAAGTATATCGAGTACAATCATCTACAATAGTGAGAAAAAATTTATGTCCAATGTGAGAGGTGATGTGAAAAGGACCCCAAATATCACAGTGAATCAAATCAAAAGCATTGACACTTTTATTATTATTTGAAACAATCGGAAGCCTACATAGCTTAGCCAAATGATATGTTTCATAGAAGCATTGCTTCTCAATTTTAGAAAATTTAATACCAAGTTTATCTCTCATCCCTTCAAGGCATTTGTAAGAGGGATGCCCGAGTCTCTCATGCCAAGTATTGATGGAGACATTACTGATGGTGATATTGTTATCCAATTGGTTAGAATCAAGAATGTACAGATTGTTTATTCTGTTACCCATTGGTCCATACCAATCTTCTCTTTGGTTTTCTGATTCTGCGAGATGAAACCATTTTCAGTGAAGGTAATGATAGTTTCATTATTCACTAGATAAGAACTTACAGAAAATAGATTAAAACCGAATGTAGGTATAAAAAGAACATCATGTAAGATGAGTTTTGAACTTATTTTTACTTCTCCACTCGACTTACCATATATACAGGCATGATCAGGTAGAGTAACCTTGACCTCTTTTATGTTTTTCATATATGTGAATAATTGGGCATTGCAACAAATGTGCCTGGTGGCACCCGAATCAACCACCCAATGTTTCATTTTAGATATGTTGTCTTGCGACAATAC
Source organism: Cymbidium sinense (assembly GCA_021442155.1). Taxonomy (NCBI): domain Eukaryota; kingdom Viridiplantae; phylum Streptophyta; class Magnoliopsida; order Asparagales; family Orchidaceae; genus Cymbidium; species Cymbidium sinense. Next base: position 166,472,385 of record CM038218.1, on the reverse strand, counting down.
AAAAAAACACGTACCAATAATGAACGCATTTGTATCAGCGTTATTTGTGGTAGTGCTTAAGTGATTTGAGAACATTACCATCAGCTTTTCATATTGTTCTTTGTTTAAACTTTGGAAGAAACTACTTTCAGATTTTTCATTGTTGTTGCCATCATCTGATCTGATTCACTGCAGATGTGTGATTCTTGGTATCATCCTGATTTCTCTGCTTATATCCAGGAGGATACCCATGCAGCTTATAGCATTTGTCTTTTACATGCCTTTGAAGATTACAGTAAGTGCAGAAGCGTCTTTCTTGTTTTCTCTCTTTATTAAATCTGAGGTTAGGTTGTTTTCCATTTCCTTTTCCGTTCTTGGTGAGAAGAGCGGCATCATTTCAATTTCAAAGTTGATTGACTGTCCTATGTTTCTTTGCCTTTCTTCTTGACTTATAAGAGCAAAAACACGGTTGATTGAAGGAAGAGGGTCCATGAGAAGGATCTGACCTCGTACATGAGCGAAGAGTCATTTAACCCCATCAAGAAGTCCATTATATGTTCATTTTGGAGATGTTCATTGATCTTCTTGATGCCTTCGCAGATGCACTTACTGCAAGAGCAATTAGACCTATAGTTGTTTAATTCTTCCTAAAGAGTTTTGAGCTTAGTGAAGTAAATTCCAACAGAATCTTGACCTTGTCTCAGATTGATTATCTCGTGACGTAGTTGGAAGATTTTTGGAGCATCACCTTGTTGAAATCGGATTTTGAGATCTTCCTAGATTTCTCGAGCTGTCTCAAGATAAATGATGCTTGTGGATATTTCTTTTAACACAGAACTTAGTATCCAAGATATAATGATGTTATCATGTCGGATCCAAGATAGCTGAAGATTAGGGTTCGAGCTATCAGGTTTGGTGATACTTCCATCCACGAAGCCGATCTTGTTCTTGGCAGATAGAGCAATAATCATTGCTCTACTCCATGAGGCATAATTATCCCTGTTTGAATTTGAGTGACGAGATAAATACCTGGAGTATAGAAATGATGAAGATAATAGGGTTAATTGATATTGTCGATTTCCATGGAGATTTGATGAGTGAGCGGATAAAGATACTAAGGTGATAGGCTTTCTTTCTCTGATACCATATTGAATTATCTCCGAAAGGGAGAGAAACAGTATAACAGAGAAGAGACAAGAATGTAAAAAGGGGAAAGTAATTTTAGTACTTTCTATATGTTGAACAGTTGAAACAAACCTCTATATAGAGAATGAGACAGCAGGAATGGATACAACATTCATACAAAAAAAAAAAGTATATATATAGACTTATAAATTTAATAATGTTCAAATGAAATTCATAATTTAAAATATTTAAAGCAAACATCCATTCGCTTATCCGCAATTGTTTGTTGGAATGGCAAAATTAATAAAATTTTTCCTCACAAATAAGTCAATGTCAAGTCAATTACACTACTATGTTCACTTTTAAATAATCTCATGCTAGTAAGGATATGACCCATGTTCTATGTTTGCGTTATTTAGCCAATAGACTCCACATATGTTGTTACAACTAGAGTCCTTTGACTGGTGGCTTGGCCCTGTAATATTCCCACTATATTATGGTTACGACTATAACTCATTTGTTTTTCGATGTCTTTGCCTCTTGAGTTGTAAATCATATGGTGCACTTGATAGGGCAAAAAGTCATCTATTAATTAAGGTAGACTTAAGGTTGTCTTCTTAGATAAACATTAACCCAGTCTACAAGATTCCCTTGGATGAAGCAGCCCATAGTTACTGACAAGAATCCTTCGGTCAGGTTCAGTCGATTACTTTCTCTAACGAAGTAGATTAGGAATCATGATAGCTTGAGATGAAGGAACCATGAGATCTAGATTGAGCGCATCATCATTCCCCAACCATCTGCTTTAATTTAATTGAAATGAATTTCATAAATATTTAAAACTCCATTTGCTGCTAAGATATGCTAAGTAATTAGAGATCTAATGACTAGCCTCAATTAAATGTTCTTTTTCAGCATTGGGAGGAGTAATTAACAATAGGTATTTGCGCCCATTGGAAACATATAACTATATCTAAAGTCCTCACAAAATGAGGATGAAGTCTCTAGGTAATATCTTATCTACTATCTTATTTGCTTTCTGAAATTTATTCGATAAATTTAAACTCTCTTTATCGAGAGGTCAGATGTGAATTTTTGGAGCCCACATCCTCATCATGTAGTTGCTTGCAAGCGTCAAACCAAACCTATGACAATTTGGCTTTATCATCTCATGAATTTCAATCAAATGTTGTCTAGTAAGCTTGCATGAAGTCCTTCAAGTTTTAGATGTATTCTTAAAGTTTTGTCACTATTTTTGAGGATTCATGAAGATAATTATCTGTAAATGTTGTTGACTTGGTGATATTTGTTCCCTTCTTCTCTCTCGGTTGTGATTAGTTTCTTTGTTGATTTCTCATCTTTTGGGTGGATTACCCATTCATCTCTTTGCTTTGAAATGAATTTTACTTGATTTATAATTTAGTGAAGGCCTTTATGTCTTTTTCTAATAATATTTTAATTTTCCAAAATAGAGTTATTTAAAGACAACATAATTAATGTAATGCATTATTTAAAGACAACATAATTAATGTAATGTAAATTCCTTTGGACTTTGGTTTGGAGTCTATTTTATATTCATCTTTACATTCGAATTAATCATAGCATGATTATTAATTATTAGATACCGAGAAAATTGTTACGGCATATTTGTATGGAACTATTTTTGTCACAAATTATGAATGTGTTCAATTTAATCACTTGACTTCTCAAATTTGATGCAAAATAATCCCTTTATTAAATTTTTTTGATAAACTTTGAAGACTCAAGGGACTATTTTGGATTATATTTGAGAAGCAAAGGGGCTAAATTGGACTCATTAAATAATTTGGGACTAAAAGAGCCCTCTTATAAATAATCCAAAGACCATTTTAACCATTTTTTTGTAAGATATATGTTCATTTTGTTTTAGATATATTTCATATATCTGATGAGGACATATTACTTTCATGTTTAATAGTCTTTGCATTTTTTGGCATGTATTTAGAGTCCTGAGCCTATACAAGGAATTTTAGTTTTGTATTATGGAGAATATTATATGATGAATTGAAGAAAGTGCTTACGGCCTCCCCTTGAAGATTTTGTCCACTTTAGAGTTTCTCTTTGTTGCTTTGTCTTTACCCTTATCTAATTTTCTGCTTTTGAGGCTTTTATTTTATCTCTAGACCACTTATTCTCTTTGGTCCTTCTACATGGAATTATTGAATTCTCGTTTCACCATATTTATCATCAATTTGGTAAGTCCCAACTATTTCTTTCTTCATTTGTCTCAAAAGAAGCTCAATTGAAATCCTCGTGTGACTCCCCATCTCTATGGTATTGTGATTACTCATCCTTTCCATTTTGCTCACCATCCATTTGATTAGCATTCCCGAACACACCATATCTTTAATAATATGTACATCTTATCAAATCTCATTCCTAGTTGGACATTCTCAAGGATTATATTGATGGACACGATCTTCATATTGCACCCCAACATTTGAGCTTTCAAAGCTTTGTGCTCTCGTCTGTTCATGTCCCTTGAATCCACCATGTGACCTTGCCCTCACTACTCATACTTTTTGTTACTTCCTTGTCACTCAATTATTGGCCATCTCTTGCTCTCCTTGCTCTATTTGACAAGTTGCAACAACCCTGTACCCCGTTTTCTATCCCAATGTTCATTATTTCTTTGCCATCATTTCATGTGTAAAACATTTCTTGAACAATTTGCCTGCATTAGTTGCATTCCTATTCCTTAGTTTCCACATGCACTAAACCTAGCCCAAGATACACCTACTTCACCAACTTGGCATATAAAAATTATATTTGCTTATCCTTTTCACTCAAATTTATGATTCATTTGGGGCAGCTGTAGCTTTTTATAGAGATAATTCTAAGATACCGTGGGAAAATAATTTTTTGGAAATTTATTCGGTTATAAATATTTTCTTTTTAAAAAAAATTCAAACAGTAAATTTTTAACTGTCATTATGTTTTAACAACTTTGATTCTCAAAATCAATTTTTTATTATAAAATTTTTTGAGAAGTAGCCAAAAACCTAATAGTCAAACACAACTATGAGTGCTTTCTGAAAAAAAAAAATAACTAAGAAATTGCCCTAAATGCACCCTTAGTCTAAGCAAGCATACGTGAATTCCTCTAAACTTTTATATGTCTTCATAAAGTTTTGATTGCATTCTCAACGTTATTTGAAGAGAATATTCTCTTAATACATCCTCTCTCTTCTTTGGTATGGATTCCCCATTTTATCACTTCATCTTTATGATGAATTTTCCATTGTCTCTCTTCCTTAATATTGATACTTGCTTTGCACTTTAATGTCCTCCACTTCTCCTTGAAGCATTTCAATGGTCCAAATGGAGTATTTTTTAGGTTCGGTAAATTGATGCACATCAAGTTTCTTTTAGTCTTTGGTCTTTTTTTTTATTTAAATTTCTTATGCCATGATTAGTAGACGTTCAGTATATATTCATTTAGTTTTAAATATGTTTCAAACATGTGTATTATGAGCACTCAGTTCATGTATATACAGGAGAGGATTATATCATGATGAATTGAAGAAAGAGTTTCTTGTCACCTACCTGTGGAGATTTTATCCCTCCTAAAGGTTCTGTTGTTTTATCTCTTTTGCTTGCCTCTCTTTCTCAAGTCATTTATTTGAGCACTCATTAATTTTTTTTCTTCTCTCTAATTCTTTGATTCTCCTCGTATATGTGATTTGTCCAATTCTTATTAAGCCTTCTTCAGTATTATTGACCTATAATTATGTGCCACTTGAAATTAAATAAATATGGTGGAAATTAAAATACCTTAATCGCGATCAAAACCGATTAACCTTGCATTGATTTGAAAATTTGCCTCAGAATGCGTCAAAAATATTAAAATTAATTAATTGGAAAATATCGAATCAATTAATGACCAATTAATTAATTAAAATCAAATTTTTTAATGAAATGCGCGATCAGTCGGAGCCAAAGCGTTGAGCGACCTCCGTTCAAATTGATCGCGCGTCATTAAACGCAAACCTATTAAGCGGCCTTCCGCTGATTGACAAAGTGTATGCGGCGTCGAGAAATTTGGCGACGTCGCAATTTACCTAATTTCATTGCCGCGTCGACTTTGCTCAAAGCGGATAATCGCGCGTTCGTTCACCTTGAAAAATCTAAATTGACATATTGTTGGGGTTTATTATTGGGATGATTCATAAAATTTATATGATTAAGGATTAATTATAATTACTAAGCTAATTAGCAGTAATTCTCTTAATCTTTACCTAATTCCGCGCCCATCACGATAGAAAGATCCGCGCTATTTCTTATTGGTTGCGGCAGGCAACCAATCGAAAAACGACTTATCGCGAAGAGATATCTCTCTCACGCTCTCCGTTGACCTCATTCACGCTTATATTCCGCTCACGACTCTCCCTCTCTGTTCCCGCGGCCTGGCTTTCCCCTTCATGATTCTCTCCTCTCACGAAAACCCTTTTCGTTCTTCCGATCGAAGTTTGATGCGATCCTCCTCGCTGACATTCCTCTCTCAGGGACTCTAGAAGTTTCTCTCCTTGGTTCTCGTATGATCTCATGATTCTCTCCTCCGACGATGTGGAGTCAAAATCGAACCTTGACCATTCATCCATCCCCTTTACTTCCTACTCAGCGTGTCTCGAGCCTAACTGAAGTTCTTGGCGAACCCCACTACTGAAATCCCTTCTCCTTTTAGCAAATCAACACCTCGTTTCTCTCTAACCCTAAGCTTATTCTTATGCATTTGGGTATGTTGAAAATTAGGGTTTGCAAAATATACTTAAATTCATGCTTAAATTCATGCTGAAAGTTTCCCTTTAGGAATTTGGGATGATGTATGGCCCAAATCTCATGCTTATTGCTTTTATTTATGAAATTTAAGTTGTTTAGTTTGCTGAAAAGATGATTTGGGATGATGTATGGCCCAAATCTCATTTATTATTTATGGATTTTATGGTGTTTATCTTGAAGATGGGATGATGTATGGCCCAATGTTGTGTTGCTATCTTTTAGGGGTAGTTATGATGCTACTTTGCTGGAATTGGTTATACCTAAGGGAAATCAAATCGATTTGCTTTTCAGTAAATGTGATGCTTGCTGAAATCATTTCTATGAGAGGGGAAAGTTATTAATTTGTTATCTGAAGTGTGTTGTTTGCTGAAATGTTGTGTTTACAAAAGGGAAAATTGTTAAATCATGTTTACAAATTGGGGAAATTGCTGGAAATCGTTTTTACCAAAGGGGAAATTGTTGAATTCGTGTTTACAAAATGGGGAAAGTTATTAATTTGTTACCTAAAAGCATAATGCTTGCTGAAAAAATTTTTGGATATGGGGGAATTGTTGGAAATCGTTTTTATCAAAGGAAAAATTGTTGAATGTGTGTTTACGAAAGAGAGGAAGTTATTGGTTTGTTCTACTTAAGGGAGGAACTATTAATTTGTTGTCTCTACTTGCTGAAATTTCTATTATCAAGTAGAAATTGCATTGTTTCATTAGTTGGTAGGCATTGTGTTTGCTGAAATCATTTTTACTAAAGGGGAATTGAATCAGATTTTTTTTAAAAAAAAAGTATGATACATGCTGAAATCATTTTAATCAAAGGGGCTATGTCATACAAACTATCCTATGGATTTCATTTGTTTTGTCCCTTGCATATGGGTAGAATGAAATCTGAAAATGAGTTGCGATGCTACTTGCTATCTCCTATGTATTTCATTTGTTTTGTCCCTTGCATACGTGTAGAATGAAATCTGGAAATGAATTGCCATGCTACTTGCTATTTCCTATGGGTTTCATTCGTTTTGTCTCTTGCACATGATTAAAGTGAAATCTGAAATTAAGAAAGAGGAGGTTTTCAAGTATGGTTTAAATCCTAGGCCCTAATGTCATGAATGCTTGTTGTTTCTGATGGATATTTATACTTTTATCTTGCTGAAAATAATTCCTGCTTGGAATAGAAAATAGAATCCCTTAGCTAAATGCAAGTATTTCCTATCCTCAACCCTATGTTCTTATCGATATGGAGTTAATGTTTTGAAATTGTCTTTCTTACCTACAAAAGAAAGGGATGAAATCTGAAATTGATGTTGGGTGTTGTGAAACCTCAAAATCTGAAATTCCAAAATCTGAAATTGTTTATTTTCCTTTATGGTTTCATTCTTGCATATTTGCTTGTTTCTATTATTTTGATATCTTGTTAATAGGGAAATGCTATGCTATCAAATTTCTACTTGGTGTCTGACATCCACTCATACGCTTTCTTTCATTTGGTGCAGTCTCCCCACATTAGGAGAGCCTGAGTCAGAATTTTGATTATTATGCCTAATCAAATATACATGCAAAGAAATTTCTATATTGAGTTTAAATTTATTAATCTACCATGTCTTCAACATGGTAGAAAATGCTATCAAAATTTCAAAATTTGTCATGACATCCACCCATACATTTTCTTGGCGGTCTCCTTCATGAACCCCACATGTGAGGAGAGCGGGAGGTTGTAAATTTTGACATTACGTAATCAAATATACATGCAAAGAAACTTTCTTTTATATGCAAAATGCAAGTTTTAAATTTATTATTATAAGTCACCATGTTCTCAACAGGAACGCTATGCTATCAAAATTTCTACTGTCTCACATCCACCCATACACGCGTCTTTCTGGCATTTATGCGCCTTTCAGGCAACCCCACATGTGAGAGAGTTATAAATTTTGATTATTTTGTTATTAATTAAATACATACAAGCAACTTTTTTTTTTTATATATACAAATGCAAGCTTTAAATTTATTACTATAAGACTATTCACGTACTTTATAGGAACTTATTACGCTTATGTTATCCATACACGCCTTTCGCAATAATATTTTATATATTCCATACACGCCTTTCTACAAGACCTACCCAGTAGCATGGGATGACGGAGGAAATTTATAAAAAAAAATAAAGAAGATAAAGAAAGGGATGAAATGCTTAAGTTGTCGTTGTTAAAATTTTCTTTATCTCAAATGAACGCTTATGATTGAATTTCTATATCATGCAGTTTATTTTATTTGACCATTATGACACGTATGTGTAATGCTCACTGGATCCTATTTATATATTATGAATACACATTGTATTAATGCTCAAGCATAATTACCTCCCCTACTTTACTATTATTCCCACCATGATTTACATACATCCATGGACATATAAAAAACACGGAAACACATAATAAATTAAATCTATCATACATGACATATATATCATGAAGATACCCAAAATAAAAATAGTTAGAAAGAACTTACAAGTCTATGTGCACAACTTAACCCTTTTGCAAAGATTGAAAGAACTTGACTAGTAGTATTAAGAAAGAGAAGATAAGAAGTAAGTTTCATGAGATGAATCCTCTTATTTTATAGCTTCTCCTTCTTTCATCATATCTTATGACGACATAAGTGCTGTCATAAGTTGCATGCAAGGAAATCATCTAAATTCACATTCATTATATCATGCACATGCGACATTGCAGCGATCATTATCACTTTCCTTAATGCCATAAAAAAAGAGAAATGGATTTAAAAAGAAAATAAACTCTTTGTTATATCTTCTTAATAAAATTTAATGATGGCCATTCATTCATGAACAGATGAAGGATAGATTTTAATTAATCTCTCTTAAATGACATATGACATCTACTCATTTTTGTCTTCTCCTCCCCTTATCAAGAGAAATACGCTAATGATTGATCATATGGGCCTTCAAAAATGATTTATTTCACTTTATATTTGTTGATTACACATAGAAAGATTCTTTTCCAAATCAAGTCTAAGTTCATTTTCTCATTACTTTAGATTGATCAAATAGCCCAAATAATTTATTTTATTTCATACCTTTGATGATATAAAAGTTTTGCCAAAATAATATATCTTATTTTAAATGAAGTCAAAGCCTATATTTATTTATTACCACATTTAATCAAAAGCTTCAACATAATTTATTTCATATACCCTCTGATTTGTGACAGAGTTTTGGCCAAAATATTATGTATCATTTTCCAAGGCCTAAGTCTACGTTTGGTCTATTACTTATTTGATCAAATAAAGCTCAACATAATTTATTTCACCTATACCCTCATTGATTTGTGACATAAAAGTGAGTCAAAATAATATATATCATATTTCCAATGAGACTAAGTCTATGTTTGTCTATCATTACATTTGATTAAATGATTCCAACATAATTTATTTCATATATCCCTCATTTGACATAAAGAGAGTTTTGGCCAAAATAATATATATCATATTTCCAATGGTTTTAAGTCTATGCCTATTACCTTATATTTGATCAAATAGCTTCTAAATTTATTTCAACCCTATCTTGCTGATTTGTGAAAAGATTTTTGGCCAAAAAATAAATATTTCATATAAGTCATGTTTACCTTTACATTTGATCAAATAGCTTAACATAATTTATTTCATTCTATACCATTGATTTGTGACATAAAGGGTGTTTGGCCAAAATATATATCATATTTCCAATAAAATGCTTAAATTTTATGTTTGGTTATATCTTACATTTGATCAAATAGCCTAACATAATTTATTTCATATATCCTCATTGATTTGTGATAAAAATGGTTTTATAATGGGATTCATAACATACTCAAATAAATTACGCTTTATCTTATGTCAACAATATTTACTGATCAAATAAAGTATTCGGTTAATCCCTATCCTCATTGATTTAAGTAAGGGTGTTCGAGCCTAAATAATGTTCGTTATGAATGAATATCAATCTCTATCTCATATATTACACATCCGCTGTCTTCTGACCGTCCCGTTAACAAAACCTAAAAAATCAATACATATAAACTTCAACTTGACATCTTAATGCCCTCAAAATTTTCAAAAGAACGATACTTACATGTTACAAGTAACTACTAAGTCAAATACAAAGGATATGTACACTTCCCTGCTTGGTCTTCTGACCGTCCGTTAACAAAACCTAAAAATCAAAATTTGATATAAACTTCAACTTAGACATCTTAATGTCCATAAAATTTTCAAGAACATATACTTACATCCATGTTGAAGTAATTACTAAATCAAATACAAAAGGACATATGCTACACTTCCGGCTTTGGTCTTCTAACGGCCCAAGCTAACAAAACTCAAAAAAATTCGACATATAACCTCCAACTTAGACATTCTAATGTCCATACAATTCAAAGAACAGATACTGATGCATTGGAGTAATTACTGTCAGTATAAAGAACAGATGTTACATATCCCTTTGGTTTCTGACCGTCGGTTAATAAAACCTAAAAATTTGATATTATAAGAATTTCAAATTAATAATATCCGAAGCTAATTTATATAATACAAAGATAAATGAATAAGACATAGCTTCTAAAATTCTCAGAAAAAAAGTCCCAAACCCGATCCTCTATTCAAACTAGAGTAACAAGGTTTGAAGGATTATACTTGAGATAATGAATTTAGAGATCCTCTGTAGAAAATCTGCAGACAGTGCCTATCAATCGATATTATCTACGACGGTAAGTAATTATAATTAAAATTTCAATGATAAATGATCATATATTCAAATCTAAATCATTAAAATGATCAAAATTCAAAATAACAAAATATAAATAAATAAAAAATAAAATTAATTATTTAAATTAAAACTAAAAAATAAATAAAATAAATCCACCCTCCAATTGTTTGTCTGACAAATTAAGAAAACTTTACTCACAGAAACAACGCCAAATTAAATACATAACTACCTTCACACTCAAATATTCCTAAAGTGAAGGACGCTGTCCTCTGTCCGCTGATTTTTTTGAGCATGACACCACATAAATTACATTTCACGAGCCCTCTCGACCGCCACATGATGACACACTAAATTACACGGCCGCACAGATGTTCCCAATGGCTTTCGAAATGTAAACGAATTATTTGGTTTGCGCTAAGTTAATTATATTTGTCCCCTGGGACAAACTCCACCCTGTCTACAAGGACACTTTGGACGACGAACTCGTATTGCCGACAAGGATCCTTCTACGTCGGCCGAATCCTCGACTGACGAGATCGCGACCGACTACGGAACCATGATCTGGGACGCGGCCATCGCTCCCCACAAAAGTTTTAAATTAAAATAATAAATTTCATAAGTTATAAACTCCACTCACGAATTATATATTCGTTTTAACGATTCATCGATTAAATTTTAATCGAAAGTGCTCTCTCAAGATGATGGTAATTAACTATATGCTTTTATAGAAACCCGGAACAGATATAAAAGTTCTCACCAAATGAGAACGAAATCTCTGGGTAGTGTCTTATCTACTATTCATCTGTTTTCTGAAATTATCACCGACACTTAAACAACTCTTTTCTTTTCCGAAAGAAGTTTGTGGCCAATTTTCGGATCCCACAAGTATCAATTAATTTTTAGGCTTCACCGGTTTGACCAACATAAGCACTCTGCGATTTTGTTTGAACCATAGAAAATGTTATTCTCAAAATCAATGTATAGATTGAAAGCTTCTGATCATTTCTAATTTAAGCAAATGTTTGTGTTTACTTTCAATGCATTTAATGATCCTCAATCCTTGGAAGACATGAACCACAGAATTACAACCTTAAAGCTTCATCAGCAAATTGGTTCTAAAAGTACAAGCGTCCTTCAAATAATTCAAAGCTGTTCAACTAGACGCTGCTATATTTTTTAGGATCATTAGTGGTTGGATGAAATAATATTCGTCCCTCTGATTTGTTTCATATTATTTTGCTTTATTTTTCAACCAGAAACATGATATGATCTTCGTAGTTATCTAAGATCAATGTTTGTTTAGTAGTAATAGATGCGTGCTTCTCCAGCTTTGGTTAACAGTTTTTAAGGTCAACTTATCAGATGATGGCATTGTTATTGTTATTTGTTAGGTGATATTTTTTATTATAATTGATAGGTCATTGAATGACATGCTAGACAACTGTTGCACCGTAATACTGATGCTTATTTGAATTAGTTATCTGCCCAAGGTTAACTATTGTTTTTCCATCTAAATGCACGTTTTTGGACCTCTAATGAAATCTTTTGATAGCATCACCTTACCTATTCTAATTATTATATGTTTGATGCGTATTAATTTCACGGACATATAACTTTGAAAACATCCACTCGACATTATTAGTTGATGTTACTACAGATTATTCGTCATATTTGATCCTAGTGTTGAGAGAGTAGACCTAGAGAATAAATATGTGCCTGTAAGCTGGAATAGCATAATTTAATTTCTTTTCTTAATACTGGTAAACAGTAGCATTGAAGTGCCTGTAAGCTGGAATAGCAGCCATGAAATTCTACAGTTTAAAAGGCATTGCAAACTTCAGCAGACAGAAGATGCCGAACTTAATGAGATAGATAGTGACGTTTTGGAAAATTCAAAAGTTAGTGAGAGCCTTCTTCTAATGAAATTCTATGCCTTGACTTCTGGGATTGCTAGCCATCTACTGACAGCCAATGATGGCACTGAGTTGAATATCCCATTTGAATTAACAGATGAAGAGAAGCAGGTAGTTTGCTTTCCAAGAAGTAGTTTCATATTGGGAAGATCAGGGACCGGGAAAACTACCGTCTTGACTACTAAGCTAGTTCAGAAGGAGCAACAGTATCGTCTTGCTTTCCAAGGTGTTTTTTACTCAAAAGATGACCATTTTAAGACTTCTTACAGAAATGCTGCAGCTTTGGAAAATGATGCTGAACTCAAAAAGGGAAATTTACTGAGGCAGGTGTTTATTACTGTCAGCCCAAAACTCTGCATGGCAATAAAGGACCACATTTCTCGACTTACAAGGTTAATCAGTTCATTTTTATATTACAATGAAATTTGTATTTATGTTAACTCAATTTTGCTTAACAACTCTTGTGGCATTTGGTTTTCCCTTTTTTGTTAAGATTAATTTATGTAACAGTTTGTGGAATAGCTTTTAGCGCATGCAAAAGTAAGGTGATGAACTTTGTTCTGCTAGCAACCAGTTAACTACTTCTATGCTAAGTTTGAAATCAACCAACAACAACCAAGTCCAATGATAAACCTTTTTACTCTTTTTTTAGACTAGTTTTACACATTTTATTTGCTTCTAAATAACCTCCCTTGTTTTTGTTTTTTAATCAATATCAATTATTTGGGGAAATGAATATCTCAACAACAATTTTGGGAGATAGATTTGTTTGATTGAAATTGACACGTATTACCATTAAGAAATGAAGAAAACTTGTCTATACTTGCACCTCTATTCTCCATGTTGCCTCCTTTTTCTCATCCGCTGGTGTCATACATGCATCGCATGCGAAAAGGGGTGGGCGTGAAGCTCATTACTCTCGACAGTACCCTCTCATATCTCTCTCAACCTATCCTCGCTGCCCTCTCTAATTGTCAACAACAAAAAAGTGAGGAAGTCACACTGGAGATCATTGGAAAAGGCATTAATGCATTTGACAACATGCAAAAGAGTGAGGAAGCCGCATGAAGCCTGTTGAAGAAATGCATTGATGTGTCCAGTGACATGCGAAGCAAGGAAAATAAGGCTTTGATGGGGCCAACAACATATGAAGGTGAGGATGTGTTTGAGCAACCTGCTTTTTGAAGGCAAATCAGGATTTAAAGTTTTGTAGGATTTAAAGGTATCTTTTTTATGTTTGGTAGATTAAAGTTAAATCCAACTTAAGTCCAATTCAGAACTAGCTACCAAATAATCCCTCTACTCCACTTTCTAGCATCCAAACTATCAGATGGCTTCCTAAACCCAAAACTGCTACCAACAATACACCACCCTATTCTCCTTTGACTAAATAGAGAAGAGATTTTTTTTTTCTCTTAAAAATGAGAGGGGTAATTAACTATTAGTGCTTGCTCTTATAAGAAACTTAGAATCAGATCTAAAGTTCTCACAAAATGAGGGCGAAATCTCTGGGTAGTGTCTTATCTATTGTTTCATCTGCCTTCTGAATATTTGACCGACATTACTTTAAACTTTCTGCTTCGAGAGGTTGGATGCGAATTTTCGGAGCTCACAACAAGATTTGCTTCAAAGAATGATTTTGAATCTTCTTTTGTTTTATAATACAATAAACTCATCATTGTAGATTAAGAATCAAATGCTTGATTGCAAAGTTCACTAAAATATATTGCCTTTTATTTGCATATGACCTTCAATGCTTCTTTACAAAATTACTTTCAACATATTAACTCTTGGTATTGTACCTACTATAGTCACTTATGCTAACGGTCTAGATATGATCCTTTACGTACGAGATAGAGCTGACAAGTTTCATGATGTAATAAATATCCTAGTAAATTTAAACCTAGCTTAAATACCATACTCAATCATCTGCAAGCAACCAAAAATTAGTGAAATTATTAAAACCCTTAGATGATAGAAATAGTTTTAGTGCATTTTAAATAAAGGGGTTTATTTTCAAAAATCAAATCCTTAAATTATAAATACAAATATCTCAAGCAATGTAGCCTAGTGATGGTCGCATTGGCAAAAAATGTTAATCAGAGATCTTATTTTCAAAATTCTCAAATTAAATCATTTTTGGCTTAAATATTAATAGAAGTATAAAAATCTAGGAAAACTGTGCAAGATAAATATATAGAAGTGTAGTAAATATATCTTTTTTTAATTGTCTTGGCTATATTTTTATCTTGAAAGCTGGCTTGAAGATATTTTTTTGCCTGTATGAAAGTCCGCAAGATGGAAGTATATTATTGTGTAGGTGGGGATTAAACTCAAGACTTTGAAAACAATTTTCAAGATTCTTACCAACCGAACTAGTTGGTGCGTACATGTAAATTGCATTGATTCTGAGTTCATTACTTTCTATGATGAGCCTTGATGATTTTGCTTAGCTACTGCGCAATTTGGGCATCCATCATTAGGCTGATGCAATATTTTTGGTTAATCATACCCTTTATATTATGTTTTAGATCATTTGACATACAACTTTTCTTATTTTCCTACTTTCTTTTATGGAACTCATGCGGTCTTTCATGTTTTCATTTTCCAGCTTCGTTGCCTCTAATTATTTGTATGCTCCTCCAAGTCCTATTGCAATGCATGATAATTGTGATCAGTTGACCGTGTTTATGGATATTCCTGATACTTTTCATGATTTACCACATAAACATTATCCATTGGTCACCACATTTCGTAAATTCTTGATGATGCTTGATGGAACTATGATGAATTCTTTCATTGATAAGTTCTGTTGTAATGAAGGAGATTTTTCATCAGATGGAAGTGGTGTGTCTAAGTCTCTTGCATTTCGAATGTTTGCTCAGAAAGAAGTTAATTATGATAAATTTGTTAGTTCATATTGGCCCCATTTCAATACTCAGCTGACTAAGAAACTTGATGCATCAATTGTTTATACTGAGATAATCTCACATATCAAAGGAGGCATAGAAGCGGGTTCATTCCTTAATGGTAAGCTTGGGAGGAGCGATTATGTTATACTTGCTGACAAACGTGTTTCTGCTTTTTGTAAAGAGACAAGGGAGAATATATATGACATTTTTCTTGATTATGAAAAGATGAAATGTTTAAATGGAGAGTTCGACATATCTGATTTTGTAATAGACCTTCATCGAAGGTTAGGATGTGATGTCTATCAGGGAAATAAGTTTGATTTTGTTTATGTTGACGAGGTTCAAGACCTTACAATGAGACAAATTGCTTTGTTGAAGCATGTCTGCATGAATTATGAGGAAGGTTTCATATTTGCAGGAGACACAGCTCAAACAATTGCCAGGGGAGTTGATTTCCGTTTTGAAGATATTCGCTGCCTATTTTATAAAGAATTCTTATCAGAATTGAGAATTGAAGACCAGGACCTTAAAAAGGGAAGAGAAGGCCTCAAAGACAAGTTCCAATTGAGCCGAAACTTTCGGACTCATTCTGGTGTTCTAAAGTTGGCAAAGAGCATTATGGACCTCTTGTACAATTTTTTCCCTTTAAATATTGATAGAATTGCTCCTGAAATCAGTTTAATTTATGGCGAACCTCCAGTATTGCTTGAAACTAACAATGAAGAAAATGCAATTATTACGATATTTGGGAGTACAACAGGTGAGTACAGTAACATGATTGAATTTGGAGCAGAACAAGTCATTTTAGTGCGTGATAATTGTGCCAAGAAGCAAATTGTAGATCTTGTCGGAAATAAAGCTTTAGTTCTCACTATAATTGAGTGCAAAGGTCTGGAGTTCCAGGTAATTAATTTCTACTAGTCATTCTTCATCATTTTTTTCTTGCTAGCTATACCCTAAATGCTCATCAACTTGGACAGGATGTGTTGCTGTACAATTTTTTTGGAGGATCTCAATTAAAAAATAAGTGGAGAGTTGTATATGAATATATGAATAATCTTGGATTTGGTGACGAGTCTGTTAAAACGTCGTATCCCAATTTTAACCATGGTAGACATAATCTTCTTTGTTCTGAACTAAAGCAACTTTATGTTGCTGTGACACGCACTAGACAGAGGTTATGGATCTGTGAGAACTCAAATGACTACTGTAAACCTATGTTTGATTATTGGAAAAGATTGTATCTTGTTCAAGTAAGACATTTGGATTCATCTCTTGCTCAATCAATGAAGGCGGTCAGCACACCAGATGATTGGAGATTACAAGGCATTAAGGTATTTATTGAGCATTCAGAATTCATTGTTTTGAATCACTCATAATAATAATTTGTGTATCAATGCTTACTCTTGTGCCCTCTTTTATTTTAAATTATAGTGAGGTTAATGTCATCATAAGTAGGTTATCATTCTCTTTTCAGTTATTCAATGAAGAGAACTTTGAGATGGCTACTATGTGCTTTGAGAGGGCTGGAGATACTTACAGAGAAAAATGGGCGAGAGCGGCTGGTCTGGTTTGCACTGCTGATCGAGTTATTTCATCGAAGCTTGAAGAGGCTGAAGCTGTTCTTAAGAAGGCAGCTGTTATCTATGAATCAATCGGCAAACCTGAATCTGCAGCAACTTGTTACCTAAAATATAAGGACTTCAACAGTGCAGGTTTTTCTTCTGTACATAATGAAATTCTTCAATTCTTTTTCTGAATATATTTAACTGATTCAGTTTTTTTAATTTTTTTGCTACTGATTGTTTTCTAGTTTAGCGTTTCTCCTTTTGTCTTGTGTATTCTTTTCTTCCAAAACATTCTTAATTGTTAATATAGACTTCCAATTTCTGCCTTCGTTTTCAATTACATTTTCTGGTGGTCGATAAAGAACCTTTCAATATCTGGACTGCAAATTTTTTGGGTTTATTTTTTGATCACTCAGGGAAAATATTAGAAATCCCTATCATCTTATGATGTTAAGGAATCCGTTCTTTGTGAGATAGATAGATTTTTATTCAACCAGATTTCTCTAAACTTATGTTAAGGTTTATTTAGATCTATGTTTAACTACTTAGGGATGCAAGGATCCATAGTTAATTACCCCTCTTATCACAATATGAGGGCACTCTCGATTAAGGTTGGATATGCATATTGATCTCTTCTCTCTCAATCTTTTCGTCTCTCCCATGAGTAGAAGTGTTTGGCCAACCCCCCTTGGCTCCTCTTTATAGAGGATTGATCCACAATTGAAGTCGTTGGTCGTGCGAGTCTATTTGGTTGAACAAGTCTATTTGGTTGAATGAATGAGGCCGTGGCTAATGTGGATTGTGGTTGGCATCGTGGCTAGGGCTATTGTTAGTGGAGAGCAGTTGAGGAGGTATGGATAATTTTAGGATTTGGCTTTTCCCTCTTGTTTCTTTTTGTTCCTCCTTTTTCGGGTTGTAAACAATTTAAAAAAAATGCTGGCCCCTTAATTTCTCTTATTTGGTTAATATTTTTTAGGGAGTGAATTGAAGGGAGATAATAATTGAGCCAAATACATTTGTCATCAAAATTATTTTCAACTTTAAAGCTTATGCATAAGTGATAGTCACTCGGTATTTGAACACTAGCATATTTTTCACTCATTAGATGTGGGACAAAGGTCAAACTCTTATGTGTCTTATCAATTTCCATCTTAAATGAGATCAAGCTATCAACATCAATCATCGCTCCCCCTCAAATAGAAGCTATTTAACATCATTGATAATTATGCACCAAAAAGCTACTCAAATCATATTGATGCATTATGTGAGTTAGCCACACTCTTGAACCTTTTTTAACCAATGGTAAAGCATACCTAGACCAATGATAGTCACGAATCATATTAACCACTTGATCTTAGTGTTGACCTCCACATATGTCACACCCCAGATGACCCCTTTACAGGGTCACCAAAGTGATGGTGACTCGATATGATCACCAACGCTCCAGCGTAACGAAAAAGCGGGATCTAATCAAATCATCACTAAACTATTTACAATTCATATACCACTTAACTTAATTCATATCACATTTACTCCAAGAAATCTTAAGTTTAAATAAATATGAAAGCATAATTTAATCAGACGTACTAAAAAAGTTCTTTGCTTCCCAAAACTATACAACAAAAAACTACCCAATTGCCTTTTTTTCAAATTTTCAACAGAAGATCATGTTTAAAAGCAGTGATAAAGAATGCTATAGTTTTAAAAGCAAAGAGAACAATCGCGCAATTTATAAAATTCAAACAGAACTGCTAGAATGTAATAGCTGAAGAATATCAGGTCAGGAAAATAAACGAATAATATAAGTCATTATATCAGATCAATCAACGCCGTGATTTCATTTCGGCCTATATCAAATCATTTTCAGAAATGTCATTTATAATCAGATAGTTTTGACTTTCATTCATAAGCGGCCATCGCCTACTTCGAAGTAGAAAAGCGCAGCCGGAACCATACTACATACATACCTGACACCTTGGACAAATTTAATGACACCAACCTCAATGCCGTAGTGATACTAAGATCCCTAATCACGGCCATCTGTCGAACTTTGCCTATCTCAAGGCAGACTCAGTAACCTCCCTTCCTATCACAATTTTCCCGACATTTCTTTATCACATTACGCTTTACAACATGTATTAAAACATTTCTATACGCCAAATGAAATCAAACTAAATAGACATCAGAATCATTAATCTACGCAAAGGCCAAATAATAAAGATTGTATTTACATTCAATATGACAAGACATATCAATACGTAAATCAGCCATTCATACAATTTACAAGCAGAAAACAAGCAGATACATGCATAAACGAATTTACATTAAGAATTATGTCTCACCTCAGTGTCTAAGTCAGTATCGCGATGTGCACCTCGATTCCTCCTCGAGTACACAACCTATAATAAAATAACTCTTCTAAGCAATTTATAACATACAACTCATAAATTAAACATAATAACACCAATCTCTACCTGAAATTGATCTCTCCTCATGTTTCAAACACCGGAGAAAGACTCCAAAGTAATCTTCAAAGAAATCTCCTAACGCCACTAT
Organism: Cymbidium sinense; assembly: GCA_021442155.1. Lineage (NCBI taxonomy): Eukaryota > Viridiplantae > Streptophyta > Magnoliopsida > Asparagales > Orchidaceae > Cymbidium > Cymbidium sinense. The sequence goes on along the minus strand of CM038218.1, from coordinate 166,452,765 downwards.
TAATTACCGCTCTAATTAACAAATGTCAATCCTAAACCCCAATTTAATACGCAATAATTTCTACAACTCACCTAGCAGCCAAAACGATTCGGAACTCCTCAATCACGCATTTCAACATCAAGTACGCAAAGAAAAGGATAGGAAAGAAATTAAGAACTTACAAAACTTCCCTAAGTTTCCGACGCCTGGAACAGAAATTCTAGCCGACGTTCAGGATTTCCAAACCGAAGGCTTGGATTTCCCAACCCGCTTCACGGACATACTGTCACGGGCAATGAGCACCGAAAGTGCAGTCCAAAGGGTTAGCTCGAACGGCGCAGATCACTGAGCGGCCCCACGGCCGTCTGGGAAGGGACGGCGGTCGCTAGCCGTCACGGAGGAAATGCGTCACGCCGCTGCGAAGGGAAAGCGGAGACGAACTCGATCAGTGGAAATGACCTGAGGCCGCGGCAGGGAAGGAAATAAAATTACCTTCGACGACCGCCATACACGCTGCCTGGCTTTTAATCCCGTGCGAAGTAAAGTGGATTGCATGTAGTGCTACAGTAACGACGGGTTAATTAGCTTAAACAAAAATTTACTAATTAGGTATTACAACATATGTGTCATAAGTCATGTCCACAAGTCAAATTCGACGGACTTCGGAGGTGACATTATGTAAATTGAGACTCAAAATCGACCTGACGCCAGAAAATAAAACGACCGACGGAGAATGGATTTCGCCGTCGCGTTCAGAACGTCAAGATTTATCAGAATATAAATATTGCATAATCTAAAGATCATCGTGATCGCTATCAATATGTCGCGCCGCATATCGGAGTCGAAGCGCGACGATGTCCAACGACTTCGCTTCAAATTGATCACGCCGTAAAACATCAAAACTATCAAGAAAAATGTCGAATGATCGACAACACGTAAATCGAGGCCGAAAATCGTGCCGCTAAAATCAACCCAAATGATCTCGATCGAACGACTTCGCCATCGCGTCGTAACGCCAAATGGGGATAGATATAAATATGATTGCCAATCAGCGACTGGTCCTCAACGCGCTTCCACGATATCGAGTCGACGCCGATACAAACCAAATGACTTTCGCATAAATCGATGCATTACCAAACATTGAAAACTATCAAGGAAGATTGTTCGCACTCAATTCGGACAAGTCTACGCAAATGTCGAATGATCGGAAGCGACAACGCGGAAATCGAGGCTGAAATGCACTGGACGTCGCTAAAATCAACCCCAATGACCTTCGATCAAGAACGTATTCGCATCGCGTAACGCCGAAACTTGTTGGGGATATACATATCGTATAACTTGATGATCAACCGCCGAAGTCGCCAACGTGTGCGATATCGTCGAGGCGCCGATACAAACCAAACGAACTCTGCGAAATTGATCGCGCCATTAGCTTCAAACATCAAAATTTATCAATTAAGACCAGCACTCAATTCGCATAAAACCGCTGAATGTCGAAGTGTACGACGCGCATTTTGAGTGAAATGGCAAATTTAACGCCGACTTGAACAAAACTTGATTTAAACGGACCGCCGCTCTCGTAACATGAATAACCTTCGATTGATATATATATATATATATATATATATTGATTATCTAATCATGTCGGCGTAAAATTCAATTTAAAGTCGGTTAATTAATTTAAATAACTCTAAAAATTATCCTGTTTTTCTCTCAAATGACCGGAGCCCACCACTGATCCTCTCCAAGAACTCAAACGACGAGCCTCTCACCATCGTTCTCCTCACGCAAGAATCGCCCTCTCCTTTCTTCTTTCTCCAGTGGAGGGACAAAAGAACAGAAAGAAAAAAATTGTGCTCTTCTCCTGTTCTCTCTCTATTCTCACGCCCATTCTCTCTCAGACTGGTAATTCCTCTTCCTATTTCATTCTTCTCTCGTGCAATCTCTCGCCCCTGATATCATTGTTCCCAGATCCGTCCAAGTCTTCACGGGAACCGCCAAATCATCCAACATTATTTCCATATCACTCCTGGATCTCCCTTCTGAGGAATTCTCTATCTCTAGTATGTGGCCTCTCCGGTGATGGAGGCCGCTCGATCTATGGCGATTCTGTCGTGGATCGCGTTGGTGCTCGCGAATCTTCGTTAGGGGGACTGGCTTCTACCTTCCCGGCGTCGCACCTGCGGATTTCTAAAAGAAATATCCTCTTCAAGTTGAAAGTAAACAAGCTATCACCCGCAAAAACACAGTTGTCATATTCCTATTATTCACTTCCATACTGCAAGCCAGATACTATAGTTGATAGCGCTGAAAATCTCAGGGAAGCTCTTCGTGGGGATAGAATTAAAAAAAAAACTTTCCATACACTTTCTACATGAGGGAGCCACAGATGTGCAATATTGTCTGCAAGCTTACTCCTAATGAGAAACAAGCAAAGGAATTTATGGAAAAGATAGAGGATGAGTATAGGGTTAACATGATCCTCGTAATCTTCCACTGATTATACCTGTCAAAAGGTTTGATCAAGATTCTTCAACAGTTTACCAGCAGGGCTTCTATGTCAGAGTCAAAGGCCAATATACTGGGAGCAAGGAGGAGAAGCACTTTATCCACAATCATTTATCTTTTCTTGTAAAATATGTCAAAGATGAGCAAATTGACTTTGCGAGGATAGTTGGCTTCGAAGTAAAACCCTTCAGTGTGAAGTGTGTATACGAAGGAAATTGGAATGGTGACAAAACCCGCCTGACGACATGTGACCCTCATACAAAACACACACTTCCACCTCCTTTCCCTTCCCCTCAGCGCTATCCCCTGTAGCCAAATAACCCCTCTTTCTTCCCTCAACGACGAAAAATCGAGAACAATCTTACGAGACGCTTTCTTAGGTTTCCGATACACCTTGTAAACAAGATTTCTTTCTTCCCTTGCAAACGACGGAAATCAAGAAGCAACATCGTCATGAGGCGGGTTCTTCTTTAGGTTTCCGGCGTTTTCACTACCCTTGCAGCCAAACAACACCTTTATCTTCCATTGCAAATGGCGGAAACCGAGAAGCAACACCGTAATGAGGCAGGTTTTTCTTTCGGTTTTCGACATCGTCTCCCATTTCCGCCTTCTTTCCGACCCTTCTCTTGTCAGAACGAGAGGAACATTGAGCTTTCTCTTTCATATCCATTCCGCCTCTTTGCTCTTTCAGACGAGAAAAATGAGTTTGGAATATGAAATGTGTGAATATATATACATGCCAGTATTTCTTTAGGTTTGAAGGCGCTGTGTTCACGGCGCAGACGAGATGAAAATCTTGGCCGACATCGCCCATGCTCATATGAGCGCATCGAGTAAACTTTATTAGATGTCCCCTGACGAAATGTTGCCGAAATTGTCTAATTTCTAGACTTGGGAGAATGAATATATATCAGATCAGATGCTTCTTTTCGGTTTACTCGTCAAGGCAACGACGAGATGAAAATCAGCTTGTCGAAGACACCACTCATGCTTAATGTCGAGAAAGCCAAAACACTATCGATGTTACGACGACGTTTGAGTTTTTAAATTTACTAAAATTCAAGACTTAAATAAATTCAAATGAAAATTATCTAAACTTAGTCTAATAAAAGAATATATGATAAATATGAAGATAAATGTTAAATCAAAAATAAATAGGAGAGTCTTTAAAGAAAATTTTGGAAGAATAAAACACTCATTTAAAATGCAAGTAAAATTTGGAGAGGCTAATATTAAACTCACAAACTCTAACTGTGATTCTCTATGTCTTAAATTGAAGCGGTAAAGTGAGTTCTCTTTTATTCAAATTTTTAAAAATTAAATAAGCTTTAATTGAAACTTGGGATGACAAATGTCAAACTCATAAGAGACTTGCAATAAATTTAAAGTCTAATTTTTCAAATAAATATAGAGTTTAGTGTAGAGTTAAGGATGAATCTAAATTTGGTTTAATAACTCTTATATCAATATGGAGGTGATTACTATGCTAGTGAATAAGCACGAGTAAGGCTAAAACAATAAACATTGAAATTGATATAACTTATTAAAAGTGATGTAAATTGAATATAATCAAGTTGGGAGAATTACAAAAATTCAACAAGTAAATTAAGTGCAAGCATTGTTTTAAACTGCAATCTAAATCAAAATATTTTTTTCGCCACTGGATATGCAACTCTTTGTACAAGAAGATAGAAGGCGATACTAAATCAAATTTTACAAAAATTATAATGCTTCCTTCAATCGAAAATTAAAGAATTTCATTTTAATTATGATTTTCAGAAATTAATGATTTCATTAATTATATGAAATTATGTAAGTTATAAATACCTACATGTGCTCGGACATAGAGATTTAAAATGCAAATTTTTATGTCTGAAAAAATCTGAAAAAATTGGAATATATTAAATATTAATCTGAAAAAATCTAATAAGATACTAGATCAATTTACAACGTCTTCTTCGCTACCGAATCTGCAATTCTTTATAAAACAGACAGAAGGTGATACTAAATCAAAATCTATAAAATTATAGGGCTTCTTTCAATCAAAAATTAAAGAAAATTTTATTACAATTATGATTTTTAAAATCAATGATTTCATTAATTAGATAAAATTAACTAAGCTATAAACACTCTTAGAATATTGCCGCAAATTTTAATTCGAAAATGTACAGTTAAGTAATTAAATGAAAATATGAAATCAATCTCATAATTAAGAAATAAACACTACATAAAATCTTAAATACACCGCATATCGGTTATCTTTGAATGTTTAAATTCAAGTGTTTGCCGACGGCGTTTCTGCTTAGTCTGACTGTCCGGTTAACAAAATCTAAAAATAAATTATGAGAATTTTGATTTAATGAAATATCTGAGAAGTTAATTTTGTCAGGTGACAGTATATTTAATCCTTTGTTAAGAGCTAAACAAAGTTGTCAGGATCTAAAGTTTTCAAATATATTTGAGTCAATCAATTAACTATCCCGATGATAGCTGTGTTGAATGGTGATTTCAATACAGAAGGTGATACTAAATCAAAATCTATAAAATTATAGGGCTTCTTTCAATCAAAAATTAAAGAAAATTTTATTATAATTATGATTTTTAAAATCAATGATTTCATTAATTAGATAAAATTAACTAAGCTATAAACACCTGCATGTGCTCGAATATAGAGATTTCAAGTGCAAATTTTAATGTCTGAAAATATTGCGCAGGCTAAGTTGGAATTAAATGAAAATATGAAATCAATCTCATAATTAAGAAATAAACACTACATAAAATCTTAAATACACCCGCATGGGCCCCGACATTATGCTGAATGTTTAAATTCAAGTGTTTGAGGATGTCGCTTGCCGCTTCCTGCTCTCTGTGACTAGTAACAATAAAAAAATAAATTATGAGAATTTTGACTTAATGAAATATCGATAAGCTAATTTTGTTAGGTGACAAGATATTTAATCCTTTGTTAAGAGCTAAACAGAGTGATCTAAAGGGAAATCAATTAATAATTCGACGATGATAAGGTTGAATGGTGATTTCAACCTAGGATACTTCCATCGACATGTGATTCTAATTTCAAATCAAATTAACTCAATTTGAGTATCGATCTAAAAACTGCTTAAACAAAATTTAATATGTAAAAGCTTAAATCAAACTCAATCCATCCACCTTCCACAATTGTTTGTCAGAGGTGATAAATTAAGAAAATTACAGCGAGAATGTCAAATCAAGTTGCTCATGTTTCACTCAATCAATCTCTTGTCGCAGGGCGACGACTGTCCTTCATGACGCCGTGATCGCCGATGAAGAAGCTACCGTCAGGGCCGCTGGGTTCATTATATTGTCACGATCGAATATTACGATGCTTGCTCCCGCTTCTTTGAAGCGAACCATTTGATAGGCAAATCCTCCTCAAGGTAGATGGTCTTTCTTTATAAATACCACTCTAGCGATTTCTGACGACGAATCCATGCTTATAGGATCCTTTGATCGACTACCCTCTCGATTAAGACTAGGATCGCCGGATGACAATAGATCAGATGACACGATCATTCCCCCCCAACCATCCGGTTTAAAGCGAAATATTTCATGTCCCAAATTAAAGCTCAGCGTCTCTTTTCCTTCTTATCACATTCTGGTTCATAGCGATTAGCGTTAGCTCGAAAGTTCTCTCACTTGTGAGGATAATTAGCATAGGAGCTGTGCACATGGGAAAGCTTGGCCCAGATCTAAGTCGCCATGAGTGAGAGGAAATCTACAGGTAGTGTCTTATCTTATTCCATCGCGCCACGAAAATTACAGCGTTAAATTATCTCTCTTGATTTAAAATTGTCGAGGTTGGTGGCGGGAACATAGTCGATCCTAACTTTGACACTACTTATTAGACACTGAAGATAAGCTAGATTCGTTAATAACTAAACCCATTCTCAGTCCAAAGGTTTAGGTTTATAGGTGAGGGCCAAAAAATTATTATTTTGTACAATAATTGAAAAAATAATACCTAATTGATTTAAATAAGCTTGGTAATGGCCTTAATGGATAACACCTGTTGAAATTGGCATCACGACCCTACCTGCACTCTCACTACCTTAGTTGCAGTATTATGAGGGACAGGGCTAGAGAAGGGAGTTATTGGGAGAGAGGGAGTAAAAAGAGAGGGAGATAGAGAAGAAAATGGAGTTTACTCAGCCGAGTAGAGTTGGAGCTATGGATGTAGAGCTAAGGCATGTGAGAGTGAGCTCACCAAGTGGAGTGGAGAAAGAAAAGGAAGAATAAGGTTTGTTTATTTTATTATGTATGTATATATTAAAATGTAATAATATAATAAATAATAATATATTAATAATAAAATATAAGATTGATAGTAATAATGTGAGTGACTATGACATCTAAGAGGAGGATGAATTGGGTGTTTTAAAATTTGATAAGTTAAAGTTCAAGTTTAATTTAGTTGAAAGATAATTTTTGATTTAAAATAGTGACAAACTAAAATTCACACTGTATCAAAAGTAAAATACATTAAATAAAGAGAGACAAATTATACACAATTTTTTATGTGGTTCGCCTAAATCTCAAATTGGCCAACATCCACGTCTAGCTATCTTGGGTAAGATTTTATCAACAAAAATAATTACAAAAACTCTACTCTCCTATAGCGGGGTGAGTATAATTCTAATAAAAATATAATTTTATAGTTCAAACAGAAAATATAAGAACAACAAATTTTGACATGATATATCTCATAATAATATAATAATCTATCCAAATCATATGGTAATCTTACAACTTGAAATGATCACCTTACAATTACTAATAATTTACAATTAAATTTGACATAGAGAATGACTTGCTAAATTTGAATGAAAAATGAATAATTAAATATCTTAAAATTATCTTACCAAAATGTTTATCTTAATATAAGTAATGTACTAATGCAAAAATAATTTTAAGGTGAATACACGATAATCTATTATATAATACAACAACAAGAACAAGCTTTTATCCCACTACATAGGGTAGGCTACATGAATCATTCTTCTCCATTGTGTCCTATTAAGTGTCAAATTCTCATTTAATTCTAATAAAAGTATATTATACAATAACATAAAGTTTAGCAAAGGATAATTTTAGTTTTAAAAGGAATATTAATAGTATGTATATGGTAATACTAGAATGATTTAACTTTCCACCAAAAACTATTTCGTAATTATGGAATAATAAAAATAAATAACTAGAATAAATTTTAGCAAGATAAAGATTTTCTTAAATAAGATATAATTGTTGGAGTGAAATGACAAGTGCAAATCAAATAAATAAACCTTTTCACTCTATGATGTTGTTTTGATCACAAGAGAATAGTAAACATTGTGTACAAAATACTTCTAGTTGTTAAACTACACAAATAAAAAAAAGATGAAAATATTAGATCAAAACAACATCATACAGAGAACATATATGGAGTGGATTTTACTTAAAGCTTGAAAGATTTTACTATGAAAGTATTAAATTCAAGTAAAATGCTTATTTTGCATGCAACACACTCTCTTTTATGGTAGATATTGACACACCAATTTGATCATGCAAAAAGGAAACAAAAATCTCCAAAAGAAATTGAGAGAAGCTAACATATGAAGCTTACGGTTTGGAGAGAAGATGGATAGAATGAGCTTCAGCAGTTTTTGATTTTGGAGAAAGGGGTTAGAGTTTCATTTTATCAAGGCATTTAAAGTCCAAGCCAATAAGGTCCACAACCAAAGAAAGCACATGCATAAGCCAGCCCTAGCTAAAGAGGAAAGTGAGGGAGATTTAATCCATGAGATCAAGATCAAATGGCTAGAAATTATTATAAAAGAACTTGAAATTAATTTAGGAAGGAATGTGAATTAAAATAAAAAGAAAAAAATTGAGAAAAACAAATTTCAACTAAAAAAAAATAAAAAGGAATATTTTATAAAGAAAATGGGAGATTTTATTTAAGATTTTTATAAAGTAAAGAATCAAAGAAAAATAATTAGCTAAAAAGCATATTTGAAATGAAATAAAATGAGAAAAATTAATGAAAATAATTAGCCATGAATTTTAAATAAATTTAAATAACATTTTGCAAAGTAAAATTTGATTAACTTAATTAAACAAGAAAATTAAAAATTCTAGAAAGTGAATCCCAAATTATTTAACAAAATCTTAGAAAAAATAAAATAAATTATGCACAAAATGAAAAAAAAAAAGATAAAGTTATGATTTTATAAAATTAAACTAAATAAAATTTTCAAAGGTTAATTTTGCAATTAAAACAATCATAAGTTAAATAATGTGAATATGGTATATTAAAAATAAAATTGGGCATTATTAATTAATGAAAATAAATTTAATGAAAAGTTGATGAATATTTTATTTTAATTAAAGTGAGCATATTTGTCAAATTATTTTTCTAAAAGTATCACTTAAAACTCTAAAATTAAGCAAATCTCCAAGAGATTTGACTTGAATTGCCTTGGCTTGATGAGTTTTATTGAATTCAATAAATTTTCTAAAAATCTCAAAATGAACCATTAGAAATTCCACACATATTTAGGAGTTCATGAGTTCATAAATCTAACAAATAATAATAATATAATTATGATAAAATAATACCTTAGTGGTAATATAATAAGCTTTTATCCCACTAAAGGTTGGCCACATGAATCATTTTTCTTCATTTTGTCCTATTCTTATTTAATTCTAATAAAATAATGATAATTTTTTTTATACTTCATAATCAAATCTTTTTAGGTGTACCTCTACTTGTCTTAATATAGGTTGAATCGAATACATCTACTCTCCAAATTGGGTCATCGAACGAATAGCATTTTATATGACCAAATCATCTAAGGTGATTCTCTTTAATCTTATCTATAAATGAAATTGCTCCAACCTTTTTACGTATATATTCATATTGCATTTTGTCTATAAGCGTAATGTCACTCATTTACATGATCATCCTCATCTCTGCAACACGTAACTTAATTTATGCTTCTCTTTTACTAGCCAACATTTCACGCCAAAAAGCATTGTAGGTCTCACAAACATCGCATAAATTTTTTCTTAAATATTACTATTATGTCACCAATGGAAATACAAGCTTTCCTGTAGCGGATCGAAAATTGTAGATTTTACTTGAATTTGACGCGATCCCTTCTCGCTATGAAACTACATACCTTCAATTAAGATATCTAAATAGAAGATAATATAGAAGAGTTTGATTCACAAGTGGCCTTTTCAGGTACCTCTGGGTGAGACTAGAAAGCAAGTAGAGACAAGCTTAAGTCTACTTAGTCAATGGTGTCTAGAGAAGGATCCTGTCAATGAGTTGCATCGTCAGGAGGCGTAAACCCGGGGTGGTGTTTGTCTAAAGAGACAAGCTTAAGTCTACCTTAGTTAACAGAGGATTTTTTGCCCTATCAAGTATACCATATAGTTCATAACTCAAGTCTAGAACCATTAGAGCATCAATTTCTGATCGTGAAGTAATATAATAGTGTCGTTTGGCGACAATCACGGTCAAGGACTCGGTAAATCAGTATCGTATATGCTATTAATTTAGCCATGCAGGAACGCGTCGCCTTGCGTGAGATTGATTGAGAGTGAGCGTAATGTAACTCTTAATTTGGCATTATTCTTTTGTGATAGAGTTTTTCTTAATTTATTAAACTATGCAAGGTGGATTAAGTTTTAGCTTTATGTTCTTAAAGATTAAATTTCATTTAAGCATTTAACATTTAGTAATTTATCCGATTTTATATTTGTATTAACACTTGATTTTGATTAATTCAATTTGAGCTTGCAAGCACATATTGATGGTGTATCCTCCGGTTGAAATCTTCATTCAACATCATCGGATTTATATATTGTCGATCATTTAATTTATTATTCATCTATTAATTTAATAATAGAGGATCGATCTCTTGTCGTAATGACGATTAATACCGAAGTTTTAATAAGTTGAAATTTTTATAATAATTGGATTTTTAGGTTTTGTTAACCCGGATCAAGTCTTAAAACCAAACCGGGAATCAATCCGCGCAGCATCCTCAGATACTATGTTTAAGCATTTAGTATAGTGTCGGGGTTCATGCGGGTGTATTTAAGAATACTTGCACACTTTTTAGGTATTAAATTTCGGTTTTAATCATACTTTATAATATATGCAAGAGTTTAATTGAATTAATCGCATTCTATTCGCTTGTCTGTAATTGTGCATGTTGTATGTTTCATTCATTTTCGGCTTCAACTCTTTTGAATATTTCAATGCACAATTGATTTCTTTTTCATTCAACTATTTTGCTTATATTGAATATACATCTAATTTGTTGTAGACTATTATCAGTCAGATGATTATAAGCTCAATTTTGTCTTAACAACTTAGTCATTGTATTTAGTTCAATTATTGATCTTATTACTCGTTTAAGCTTCAAAGATTATTGCTCAATTTTGGCGGTCGGCCGTGAAAGAAGAGTTGGCCGCACGATATCGAGTTTGGGAAGCTGCGACGTTTTCCAAACGACCTCCGTTCGTGAAATTGATCATGTTGTTAGTATCAAAATGTCGAAACCTATCAAATGAGACTGTTCATGTTCAATTTGGATGAGTCTGCGTGAATATCGAGCGGTCGGAAGCGGCGACGTGCCATTTTGAACTGAAATTGATCCGATTCGGCGCCGACTTGAACCAAATGATTTTCGATCATGAACCAGATTGTGTCGTTGCATTCGAAACGTCAAAATTTCCTAGAATAGACATCTAATTTGACTAGGGTTATCATACATAAATTTTTGTCGAAATTAGCACACATTTAGAGGTAGAATTTACCTAATTATCTCTTAATTACATCCAGTTAATGCCTTGAAACTTGTAGCCGCCCTCATCCATAATTAGCCGCCCACGACAGTCAATTGGGAGCTGTCACGTATACCCACCCATATGAGTTGGTTAACCTGTCGGCCATCAAAGCCGAAGCGATCCCGCCGCAACGAGGGGCTCCTCATTTTCACAACTCCTATATTCTTTCTCCCTGTTGTTCGAATGAGAGCTTCCCCTCTCTGTCCTTTTCTCCTGCTCGGCAATGCAGACCGCACGACAACAAGCCTCTCCCGCGGTTCGTTTGCCCTACCTACTCGAGTAAGCCGTCACGCCCTCCCTCTCTCTCCTGAGCGCATTTCCCATTCCATCCCACATGATTAAGCCCTACTCCGGGGAGGGGGCTCTCGCTCTCTCCCTCGTTCTCCTATAGTTGCGACACACTCCCAACAGAGGAAGCTGATGCTTCCTCTCTTCTCCTCTCTCTCTTGTTTTCCTTTGTGCCAATCTACTACCACTGGCCTTCTCGATCTTCTCTGGGCCATAGCACCACCTGCTATCCTCACGCCTCACTCCCTCTCTATCACTTCGAACTTCCAATAGTCGCTCTTCTCTGAGTTTTCTCTCCCCTCCCGCACACTACCTTTGCTGCCAACCTCACTAGCCTTCTCTCCACTCCATTAATCTACACTTGCTGCCTCACACTCACTCGTCGCACCTCACTGTTTCCGGCCGACTCTCCAAGAAAGTTGCTGCTCCTGTGCTTCCCCGACCACTTGGCACTCACAAGCCAAACAACTCCCCCATTGCAGCCTACTCCTTCCCCGTCTTCCTAGCCTCTCCTCTCCTCTCTCTTAAAACCTGGCAACCTCTTCTAAGCAGCTAGAGCATATTAAGTTTGGGGTGATGGGTTCCGATAGTAGTGACACATTTGGGAGTGAGCTTAACGCATACAATCTAGATGGGGAGTTGATTTGGAGTTGTTTACAAAGGAGTTTCAAGGAATCAAATGATTATTGTTGCCAAGGATTATGGTGTCCTAAAGTTTGTGTTGATCTTTGTTCACGACTACAACCTTCCTTCCTTTATACTCTCTCCTGGTTACTTCATTGGAAAGCGAAAAGCTGAATCAGAGGTTCTATCTAAGTAATTACAATAGCATATTTTCATGTATTATAACCTTGGGTAAATCATACAATATTACTATCTGGATTGTACAATTTGATATAAACTATTAAGCACTATAGATCATGTAGTATTATTAGGATTGTACTGTTGATCATATAATGCGATTGATAATCATATAATATTATTTCGACCAAAATAGCCTTATAGTCTTTAAAAATAAAATATGGACATATATAAATCGTATCATATGATATAAATTGTATCATATGACATAAATCATATAGTACAATGATTATACTATATGATGTGAATAGTATAGTATATTCTACTTGAATTTGTTGATTATGAATGATAAGTAAAATAGCTAGTAATGCTTATTTAAGGTAACCTTAACAGTTTGCTTGTTGATCATATTTTAATTGTGTTTATAGCTATATATACCTACACACTTCATATGAGAAATAGTTGATGCACAAATCATGAAAAAAGTGAGTTTGTATTGCTAGAGTTTTGTAAAAAAATTGAAAAAAGTTCAAGTGCTCATCATTATCTCAAAGCGCATCTTATCTCTTTGTTAAGTGCTGCTTCTTATTCTTAATATCTATGTTATTAGATTACTCTTATTGTGTTTTCTTGCACTCATATTTTACAAGGGATTGTATAAGCCATAATTATAGGTGATAACTATTTAGTCAGCTCCAAAGCTCTACTAAGATTTGATTTGGAATTAAAAATATTTCATTATTTAGTGGATTGTGCTAGTACTGAAATTTTCATCTTGAAGTAGGGAGTGTTTAACCTAGAGAGGACTAGGAGTGGTAGATCATCACCTTGAAGAAGGAATGTTGTGACCTAGTGGAGAAGATTAGGAGTATCTTGTTTCTTGCTTTAAATTAGAAGTGTAACATGTCTTGCTTACCCATTGAGGAAGTTATAGTAAAGAGGTTTTTTCAGATACTTGTAGAGAGAACTAGGGTAGTTTGTGATAACAAGGTTTAGTGGGAATCTAAGTGTCAAGTTTGCTAGATGTGGGAATAGGTCAAAGAGTGGCATAACAACATAAAAATCTACTATATCTAATTTCTCTATAATTTAGTTTACTTGCACATTATCATTCGTGTGTTTTTATGGTTATGTAGTGATCTACTTGATTAATAATTCAAATTTCAAGTCATTGAATAAATATTATTGTTGTGCTTAATTAATATACTATTTATTATGCATATTTATCTTTACATCACCATCATATTATATTTTTGGCACTTATGTGTTGATGTTTATATGAAATATCTTTATAAGCTTATACAAGATAATATACTCATATAGTTGACTGCATAATTATATGCTATTCGCATTTCAACCTATTTGTGTGTTGCTACTTGTGGAGAATCAGTCTAATTGAATATAAATTTATATAGTAATAGTTGAGAAATATATAAAATTATTAACAAAAAATTGATTGCTCACACTTTACCTATCACATGTTATATTATTTCTCTCCTACACTAGTATTCACATAATTGTGTGTCTAAATAAATACGTTAGGGTATTTTTAATTTTAATAGTCTACATTAATTGTAAGCATTGTAAGTTGAGAAGTTTTTTAGAAGAAATTAGTGACATATCACTTTAAATACAATTCATTGCCTCTTGTAATGTGCATTCAACTTATATACGTAAGGGCTCTTTATCTTGTTTTAGGATTGATGGAGAAAGATTGTAATAAAACTAGAGTGGTCAGATGCTTTTCAATCCCTCTTGTTTGTTTCTCTTTCTCTCAATTTTTATATTTATTTTCTTCTCTTTTCACCTTCTTCTATTTTTGAATCTCATAAGATGGTGGACATTGCTGAACTTTTTTATGGGTAACATTTATCTAGAAGTGCATTATAAGGAGAATGTTTTATCACACCCCAAATGACCCTCTTATCTCAGGCTCAACTTGTGGTGGAATAGGGTGGGATGACTTAGTTAGATGTAAATTCCACCAGCTCATTTTGATATGTATAGACTCGAGACGAGCAAGTGAAAACTGGATCTCACTAAATTATTACGAACAAATCCATATATTTCAAATTCCTGTGATAATCAATTCATATTTAAATTACATAATTGGTAGCATGTAAATCTCAAATTTATACACAAATATAGAGCAACTAAAAGCATCAAAATAAAATTTGTACATATCCAAAAAGTCTTTGCAGTCTCACAAAATTATACGTAAAAATTGTACAATTAAAAAATATTGTCTAGCAATTATCCTTCATGTTTCTTGATGAAAGAGCTAACTTGTAATGTCATAAGTTTGTAGTTCAGTGAGTCAAGTACTGCTAAAATAATTTTAGAACTAGACATAATAATCTGTGTGCATGCATAATTAGAATGTGCATGAATGTAATAAATGCAAAGAATATTGTAGTACAAGAACTGAACAGTAATCTGTAAAGTTGTGATATGTAACCAATATACATGAAAAATATTTATACATGTGAATCATTCATTAAATGAAATTAAGTTTAGTTCTATATCAAATTATTTCATTAGAAATGTCATTAATTTTTTTATAGGTTTTGACTTTTATAACAAGAGGGTCGTCATCCAGCCTGTCGGCTTAAAAATTGAGGATAAGATAGGGCTGATACCATACTACTTACCAACAACTCCCTTGTGCTAAGAGTAGAAAATTCTAAGATTCTCTGGCAAAAGCTTATCCATCAAATTTTTTGACTACTTGCGCAGGTTTTCATAAAGTAGTCTTCTTATCATAATTTTATGATATTTCTTTGCATATCATGTGCATAACTTTTATCTAGACATATAGCAACACCTGCATTGAATCATTGTTTTTCAATATGTATATCACTATTATATGACATCGAAGAATCAAACTATATCAAAGTCACAATAAATTATTGCAGCATGCTTGATAGGTAATCAAATTCATTTACACAGAACATGAAAGAAACATCTAATTTGTAAAATAATGCAATTACAAGATGTAACAGTGGTAAAAAGTAATCCTATAGAGCATTTGAAATTAACCTAGCAATTACAAGTCTCACCTTAGTATATGGGCCAGTACCATGATCGTGGCGTGCTTGACAACGTGAGTATAAAACCTAACATAAACAATTTCTTTTAAAACCATAAATAACATAAAATGCATTTAAATTATGGTAAATAAGATTTTACTTCATATTCACTTGAATTAGACTTCTCATAAAATCCTGCTCGAAGGATAATCCTACTCAACTCAAAACTCCTACTAAACCAAATGTCGGAAACTTGATTAAAATGAAATGATGTTTTAAAATACATTTATCTTAATCACATAAATATATGCATATAGTTAATTAATATCCTTTAAATTAAATTTCATTTGTTAAGCACCTAAATTCTTTTCTTTCGGTCCTCCAATTGCCGCAATTCTTAAGGTAGCTGTAGCCTCAAGATTAGACACAAAAGTTTCTATAGGAAAAAAATTTAAATGATATTAGATAAAGGTAAATTAACAATACTACTTGAAATGCCCTCCCTTACCTCCCTATCTCTCACCGTCCAGCTACAACACACCCTGTATGCCTCCTTCAGAAATCTCACACAATAGCCATTATTAGCTGCTATAATAGCTTACGAAAAGTACCAAATAGCAGCAATTAAGGGCACTAAACAGCAGCCAACATAAGACCCCAATGCTGCCGACTAAAGCACTGAACAGCATCTCTTAAAGACACCAAGTAGCAACTCATAAATGTGTGAATTAGCAACTAATAAAGGCATTAAATAGCAACTAATAAAGGTACCAAAGGAGGAAACTGGCAGTTGAGGGTTGCGGGATTTAAGGAGGAAGGAAAATAAAGAGAGTACCAACCCACACAAACCTCTCAATTACTTCCAGCAATTATCAGCACAGAGGAAGACATTTCCAGCATGGCAGCCAACAAAACACTCAGCGAACAGACATTAACAATGGTCCAAATAGCAACCAACAAGAGCCTAGAGAACAGCCCACAAAAGGCTTAAACGGCAGCCAACAACTCCCAGCCACAGCCACTAATAAAGGCCCAAACAGCAGCCAACAACTGCCTAGACCACAACACACAAAGGTTTGAATGTCACCCTACAACAGCCAGCCAACAACCACTAACAAAGATCCAAACAGCAACCAACAAGAACCTAGACAACAACCCACAAAAGGCTTGAACGGCAGCCAACAGCTTGCGACCAAGCTTCTCGTGAGAACAACAGAGACAGACCAGAGGCACCAGATGAGAGACGGAATAGAGGCACGAGATAAGCCCATAATGGGAGGAAAATAAGAGGAAATTAAGAATTTTTTAAGTCACATCCAACCAAATGCCAAAATCACAGTCCACTACCCCAAGCCACAAATCGAGCCATTGCCTGAATAGTTAAGTGGAATTAGCTCCATGCTACAGTAATCAGCTAAAAATCTCTTCCCTTTAATTAGATTAGGTGTTAATTAAATAAATCAATTATTAAGTTAAAATATTTTATATCTTAATTATTGAAATTTAATAATTATATATATACTATACACTTATTATTGCAATCCTTATAAAATATAAAATTTTTCAAAAAATGCACATGATGATTTTTGTGGTATGTGAAAAATTAGGAAAATTTAAAATGTACTTAATTTACCTGTTTGATGTATTTTTGGACTATTACATGACTTTAGCTCTTCATAATGTTGAAAATTAGCTTTATGTATTTCACAACCTGGTTGGTAATTTCATTAACTAATGTTGTCAAATTACTATTGATATTTAATGTATTTACTATTATTTTTTGTGTGCTAGATGAGCTTCATAGCTCAAGTACTCGAGAAGGCTCTAAGCTTATAACATGATACCTAGAGGGTGCATCTGTCACACCCCAGGATGACCCTTCTTCTATCAATCTAGTGTATCGGATGATTTCGGACACGATTCCACAACACGTTCCACGTCTGCTTCTTGAGCAACGAGTGAAATTTGTATCTAATCAAATCATCACTAAATACAATTCATATCTTAATTAATTCATATCACAAAATCGAAATCTTTAAGTTTGTAAATAAATACATATCAACTAAAGACATCGATAAAATTTTATGCACTAACCTTTAATCTTCCCCATACACCCCAAAATTGTATAAATCAACAAAACTACTTACTCTTTCATCTTTTCGAATTATCAAGCGGTAGCATGTAAATTTAAAGTTGTGAGACAAGAATGCTAAAATAAGCTCGACAGACGGTAGAACAGTAATGCACGAAATTTAAGAGTAAAATTGGTAAAACATCGGAAATGTAAGAACAATATCGTAGATTAGATCTTGTCGATAATGAAAGCGGTTATTTAACGAAAGTCATTTCGCCTTATATCAAATCATTTTTCTGAAATGTCATTTATAATTGTATAGGTTTTGACTTAAAAAAAAGTGTCACCACGTCGCTAAAATTTGAAGGTGAATACCATACTACTTACCTAACGTGACACCGGTTGGACACTAACGGCTCCAACCTCAAAATGTCGTGGGGATACTAAGATCCCTCACGGCGTCATCTCGTCGAATTTTTTTGTCATCTCGATTTATAACATATCCATCGTAATTTTTCGACATTTCGCTTATCACATTCGCATTTACATGTTTATTCGTATGCCCAACGAAATCATATGCTAATAAAATGAAATGGCGCATAATCGTTATTGTTGACTGATATGACGAATATCTAGATGTATGATTCATACAATTTATAAAAATCGGTAAACAATGACATTCATGGGTATAAACGAATTTAAATTAACAATTATGTCTCACCGCCTGTAACATGTGTGATGTGCTCGATTCCTCCTCGAGTACACAACCTATAATGAAATAACTCTTCTAAATACTTCTAATACATGAAACTCATAAATGAAACTCATAATTAACACGGTAGTATCACCAGCTTAAACTGCAATCTTACCTGAAATTGATGTCTCCTCATATAATCTTTCGAAATACTGGAGCACGACTCCAAAGTAATCTACTAACGCCAATATTAATTACCTGATTAAATTAATAAACTAAAATTAACAAAATGCCAATCCTAAACCCCCATTTTAATACACAAAAATTCTGCAACTCACCTAGTAGCCAAAATAGATTTGGGAACTCCCCAATCACGCATTTCAACACCAAGGAAGGCTGCCGGTTGAAAGAAAAAGGAATAGGAAAAGAAATTCAGCAACTCATAAAATTTTCCTAAGTTTCCCCAATCGGAAATCCTCACGACGGTTCATGGGATTTCCAACTCAGCAAGACTTACTGGTCGCGACGGTTCCAGCGGCACGAAGCGAGGGCAGCGGGTCGGCGAGGCGACGCGGTTTCCGCTGGCTCGAGCAGCATCTGCGCCACGGGGCTGGCGGCAATTACTGTCGGGCGAAGCGGCAGTTCGGCTGGTGAATCGGCGAGATCGGCTCGCGTCGTTAACGGACGGCAATCCGTCGGCCAGGCGAGGAAAGGAGGAGACAATTGATCGTGAAATGAAGGCCGCGATGAAGGAAATGAATAAATGAACGGTATTACCTTTCGATCGATCCCAGCCATACGCGCGTCGAATGCTTTAATCCGCGCATGCTAGTGCTTCTGATAATTCTTCAGAACGACGGGTTAATTAGCTAAAACAAAATTAATTAGGAATAAACTAATTGGATATTACAATTTTTCCTCTTAAACAAAAATTTCGTCCTCGAAATTTCTTCTGAATCATTCAAACAGGAAGGAAACTTCCTCATCTCTTGTTCAACCTCCCAAGTAGTTTATTTGATTGTGCTCATTTAATTTTAACATAAGAATTTGTCTATTTCTGATTTCTTCACATCAAATTCCAAAATCTTTTCCAACGCATAAGTCAAATCTGGTTGTATTTCAAACTTTGTATATGGAATCTTCGCTGCATCGTGATCTATTTTTCTTAACATTGAAATGAAAGACGCGTTGTGAATGTCGCCAATTCAATGGGTAAGACAAGTCAGTATATTGCCGATCCTTTCGGTGATTTCAAAGGTCATGTACACTTTACCTCCGTGACCAAATCTACTAATTCCTTTCATAGGTTTGACTTTCAAAAATACAAATTCTCCAACTAATTGGATATTACAGCATCATTCCGCCCATTAGGATCTTTTCACATCAATTGATGGTGGATTTATATATCTCAAGTATTCCTTCGAGTAGTAGTCATGTTAACTAAATATTGGTTTACATTAGTACATTAATTCCTTTAATTCACACTCAACATCTGTGGTACACTAATTATTGTTTTTTGGACATGGTACTTCAATTTCACATTCAAAACGTCTGCAGTGATAAAGGTTCAGCCATTCATTAGAGATTCTATTTCTGAACTTTTCAATGATTGGCTCTAAGCTTCTTTAAAAAAAAAAAAAACTTTTGTTTCATTTTTTTCTCTTTTTCTTTCTGCTTCTGCTTGATCTTTTATAATAAATAATGAAACAGATCCACCATCTTGCTCAAAACCTGCACCATAGATCTTGATAATGGTTCTATTGCACTTGCTCTTCAACTTTATACTTGCATTAACAGATGCACGTTTTTCTTTGTGGGGATTTGCTATCAGCATCTATTTAAACTAAAAATAAACACAGGTAGACTTTATATGGAGAAATGTGGGGAAGCCAGGCTTGAGCTCGCAGGGGATTGTTTTGCCATGGCAGAGAACTGGTCACTTGCAGCTGATCTTTATTCGAAAGCAAAGTGTTTGTCCAAATGTTTGTCTATGTGCTCTAAGGCAGAGCTCTTTGATGCTGGATTACATTTCATGAAGCATTGGAAGGAAGATTCTCATTTCAACATGCTGGAGCAGCATGAACAAGATATTGAGAAATCATTTCTAGAGAATTGTATTATGCATTATGTAAAGCTTCATGACATAACACACATGGCTGAGCTTGCTAGGATTCTCCAATCCATGGATTTAATACGGAAGTTCTTGAAGTCCAGAAAATTTTTGGATGAACTCTTAGAATTGGAGACATTAATGGGAAATTACCTTGAAGCTGCAGATATAGCACATTTGAAAGGGGATATCCTATTAGAAGCAGATATGCTACAGAAGGCTAGAGATTTCAAGAAGTCTGCAGAATTAATTCTAATTTATATCATTGCAAACTCACTTTGGGCACCAGGGAGTAGGGGTTGGCCTTTTAAAAAGTTTGCACAAAAAGAAAAGCTTTTAAGTAAGGTATTAGGGATAGCAAAACAGATTTCAGATTCCTTTCATGATTGTGTTTCTTCAGAGGTTTATGTAATATCAGACAGGCCAAAAGATTTACTTAATTTATCAAAACATTTGGTTGATGCCCGTAAATATCAGAATATAAGACTTGAAATTTTTACTCTACGTAAAATAATTGATGTCCATCTACAGATTGACCCTTGCAAATACCTATGGGAACCAGGAATGGTATCAGATGTTGAGAAGCATGCAAATCTGGTTATGTCTCAGAACATCGGTTCAGTTGAATCACTGATGCATATTTGGAAAATGTGGAAGGAACAGATTCTCTGTGTCTTGTCACACTTGAATTTGTCTATCGGACCCCAGGGAAATGACTTTGAATTGTGTGAGGAATTTTGTTTTGAGTATTTTGGAGTTTTGATGGGCTCTGATCAGAACTCATTTGTTTTGCTAAATCCTGAAGCTGCCTGGTTTAATAGCAGCAAAACGGCCCAGAAAGGCAATAATCATTCCATGATGGATATCAAACAATTCAAAGCATCTGCTCAACGTTATTGGAGGTTGGAACTACATTCACTTGCTGTGGAAATCTTGGAGAAATTGGAATCATTGCTTTGCTTTTCAAAATGTTGTGCTAAAATTTGCTCTAACAATGAAGTTTCTGTGGATAAAAGTTTTAAATCTTTTGAAAGAAACGTGTTGTTTCCATTTTCTGAGGGTAGGGTCATTCTTGCTATGCATGAAGTTGTGACATTTCTCAGACAGTCAGATATTATATCCCTTGAAAGCATAGAGAAAATCACAAGAATCTATACTTCGTCATGTCAATATTTCTTCAGCATACTGTTCCCTGTTAAGTGGAAGGAGGGGAGCAACATTAGTATGTTAGATTTTCATAAAAGCATAAATGCCAAGGAAATAATTGAAGAATCTGTTGATAGAGATTTAAGCCTTGTTGAAGGTAAGCTGACATTTGGCCAGGTTGGGAGAATGGTAATGTTATTTATTCTCACTGGAGATTTAAATGACAAGCTATATAATAAAATCATTCTGCAGTTACACTCGATGTTACCTTGGAAGGATCTGATTAGTACACTGAGAGAATTCTTGAATTGTAATTCTCGTAGAATCTCCTTGATCTGTAAGCTTGAAAAGCACTGGAAAATGTCTTCCAAACACCTTGGAGAGGAAGATATGATTATATTTCACCTCATTGTTTTATGTATCTCGTTGATTGTCTGTTGTTTTGTGCATCATCATGCCTTGGATCTGGAGGATTTTTTTTTTGCACTAAGACTACACTATTTGAAATTTTGCGATGTCATGGTCTTAAGGGCTATATGGTGACCTGTTCGATTGCACTCAATAATTTGCTGGCATTTAAAAATGTTCATCACTGTCTCAATTCTATTATAGAGATGATTAGAAGTCTCCTAATGAACAAAAGAGAAATAATGGAGTGGATTTTGCAATTATCACTGGGTAAATTGGACTATGATTATCTAATAACCAAAATGGTTATCACTCTCTGTTTGGCAAATCTAAATTCTGGCAAGACTTTTTACCTATGGGATTTCCTTCTACAGAATAACATCTTAGTAGATCTTCAGGAGGGATTTTGTGATGCTATTGCTGGATGTTTGATACACAGTAAAAATGTAAGTGTTTTTGCTAATGCTTTAAGGATGGTTCATGATTCATTGGTAATTGTTGTCTCCAATGATAAGGAGTTCAATTTCTCAAAATTGAATGCCATAGTTGTTAATTCTGAGTTACTAGGATCTCGCGAATATGTAATTGAAAATTTATTTTTGATCTCTCCTTGCAATGAGCGGCAAATATCAGCTGAACAAGAATTTGTTAGCAGCAATTCAAGTGAAAATCTTCATAGAAAATGCATTATTGAGGCGGTTGATTACAGTAGATCACTTCAAACGGAATTGTTAGAGAAGAATATACAGCTGGATCTTGCAATGAGGATTGGTGAAGATGATCTACAAGAAACATGCCTGCAGATGTGCACTGATCTTGCTACTTTGCTTGGGAAGTGTGATGAGGTAAGTTACAGCAATTGATAACTTTTTCTTAATGACTATAGAATTACTTTCTCTGTTAATGATTATTTTTTAAAATTCTAATAATCATTTTAACATGCACAGTAATACATGTTTCTAATAAATTACCAGATAAAGTTGGATAATATCATCCGTTGCCTCAACACTTTGGTAGAAAGGTTTTCTAAGGACGTTTGGCAAAGAGAGGGCTCCCCAGACATCCTTCTAGAGATGAGGAAGATGCTTTTAGAAATCAAGCTCCACTCTTCCTTGATGTAAGTCTCATTATGGTACATCATTTTATCAGCAGATTCTTTTAGAGAATGAAGATATGGAGTTTTACACTAACATTTCTTTTTTGAAACTATTACTTGCTGTCTATTTTTCTTTCCTCTTTTGTTTAATTTTATTAATGGTCCACTGCTTGGGTTCTGCTAAAATCAGGACTATTGCAACTAATTGGTTTGCCCCCTTTTATCACTGCACCCAAGTCTTTATAATGTGAGCAAAGAATGTCCATGACCTACTTGCGGTCAGCTCATAGCTGCTTGTGGCACTTATTAGCTCAGACTCCTTTGTTGATTCAAGTTCATTTTATCAGATAAATCTTTGTTGGAACATAAACAAAGACTAGAAAAATGAGATTTATTTACAGTACTATCTTGTCTTCTTTCATCCGTAAAGATTCAATGCTCATTTTTGTGGGTGTCTTTATTCATGCAAAAGCATGCTTATCAAAAAATATTTATATTCTAGTATTTCTTTTCCAAATCATGGGATGCAAGGCTTTTGTTGATTTCTTGTTGAGGATAAGGAGGGTATGAAAAACTTGAGGTAGAGGGAGGGAAGTCTATCAAGCCTATGGTTCTTTTATAGAGGAGGGATAAAATAATATCTAGATTGTTCACAGAAATTGAAAAAAAAAAAAACATAACATAAGCATTAAATTTTAATAACTATTATAGAATATCATCCACTAGGAGATGGCCAAGGCCATGTCTGGAGGTGGAGGCTAGGTTTATTATTTTGTGACTTGATCTGACTATCTAGGTGTACTACATCACCTTTCTGGGATGCAAAGAATCTTCTTTGGAAAGTTGTTTAAATTATAAAACTCTATATGCTTATGGCAATGCATTGCAACTTAATGTAGGAGATCCAAGAGTTGTTGTTTGATTGTTTAGAGTGGCAATGAATAGTGTAACTATTCTAGCTAAAGGGGTAAGAAAAATATATCATCAGATATTTTTGCTCTACCACATCTATAATGAAGGATATGGAGCTAGACAATATAGGGATAATGTTTGTTGCTTTAGAAGTTATAGCTTCTATATGTGGATTCTAATTTTTTTTATCTTTTGACTAAAATTTGATTTTAATTATCATGATTGGTTGTTATCAAACTTAATATTCATTCATATTTGATTTTCATGATTAGCGTCTACTAAACGAAAGTTATTTCTAGTTATTTTTATAAGATTGTGGCTACCTAACTCATCTATATTCATACTTCATCTTTCAAACCTATCAACTCGTGTTGCAATTATAAAAAGAGGAATAAATTAATAGTTTGAAGGATCCTACACAGAAACAAATGGACGAGTGAAAAAAAAGAGAGGAGAGAGAGGGAAATAAAGGAATAAATGTTTTATTATTTTTGATGCTAGGAAAACATGAAGTGTTATGCCTCATTTTGATCTCTTCTAGTTAGATTGGGATGTAGCAGAGGCAGATTGTCATGCCTCGTTATAATATCCTACAACCCATTAAAGCAGGACGTAACAAAGGGTAGATTTAGCCGATCGAATGTTTCTCAAACATCTATTCAAAAATTATTTACTTGCCACAGAATAGAGTAGGAAATTCACTCAATTGTCTAAAACCACCCAAACAATACACAAGAGAACGTTTTCGTAAGAGTAATTTACTGAAATTCAACCAATATTCATTCCAAGTGGAAGCAATTTAATTGAAACTTTTAATGCCAAATTACAGAACATTTAAAGCATCAAATGTAAAACACCAACATAAAATTTCATTAAAGCTTCTCTCAAAACTTATTTACATTGACTTCACTCGCAAAAAACTTTCAAAAAGGGGAAAAAATCTACTCTTCCAACTTATCCGTCTCTTTCTCTATAAAAATAGTTATATTTATCTATTAAGTCATATGACTCAGCAAGATAAGCAAATCTAATATAAAATTCAAAAATTTGTAAAACAAAGTTGTATACTTATGATCAACAAAATTATACAGCGCTAGTAATTTTAAACTTTCATTTTTAACAATTTGGAAGATACATAATTTGCATGTTTATATATATATCATAATTTTAGCTTTGAAATGTGTCATGTATAGTTAACAAATCTATTTGCTACGTAAACTAACTCAAAAGTTATATTGAGGGCCCTTTTGCCTCACTTTATATCATTGAAGGTGCATTATTGGGGATCCTTTTGTTCCTAATCTCTACAGGTAATATCATAACATATTGACAACTTGATTTCTATCACCTGACATTTCTCAGCTAAGTTTGTTTTAATATCTATATTGTTCATGTAACAATCAGTACATAATGTAAATGTGCAAAATGACTAGAAATAAAACAAAACACTTATTATATAACTTGTTTATTTAATGGAGGAATATCATAAGGAACATTACATAATTAATTATTTACTTAAATTTTTTATAAGAACAAAAGTTGTACATGTAATTTGATTGCAAATAGACTACTAACAAATATTATTCAAAAAATGAAGAATTTATAGTGTTAACATTCAATATCATATGCAAATAATAATGTTGGGAAGAAGAAACTTATATTTTGCATTAGAATTATAAATCTTACATAATTAGTGAATTTTCCTTGTAAAATGGGTTGCTCGAAATTTTTTTCTTAGATTGTATTGATATGACTTTTCTTCATAAATTCACTTTTTATAAGCTTATCAAAAATCTCGACTCTCTTAATACTGCTAGCACAAAAAGATAACATAAAATTTCAATTTAATGATTATATATTAAAATTTAATATAACCATCTATTAAATTGTTATAAGTTTAAAACAAGTGAATTGTTATATTTTTATTAATTATTTGAAAATTATCTATCAAGTTGGCAGTTATCAGACATTCTTTCTCCCTACAATTCTCTTTTGACGCTTTATCTCTTGTTAAAAAGCTTGAATTAAGCTCGAGCTCAATAATAGTAAAACAAGTTTGAACTCGGTTGTAGCCATGCATGTCACCCTTAGTGCAGTATCTACAGTATCCTACAATGTCGAGCCAGGAGAATTTGGGTTTTATTTAGGATTTCAAATCTAAAATTCCTAATTTCAATATTAATTATTGATTTAAATTAATCTATATAATTAAAATTAAATTATTATATATTATGAGAATATTGTTTTATCTAATTTTTTTTTGTGGAATTACATTTATAGACATAATTTCTAATTTTCTACTAACACTCAATTATCTTGCCTTTTATTAATCAGGATTGAATGGGTAGAAAATTAGTCTGCTTTTTTTTATCATAACATATGGCACATTTTATACTCATCTAATAGATCCATCATAGTCATTAACACGAAAGCACATGTAGTTTTAATCATTAAAATGAACTATAAAGTTTCTATAAACTTCATGCATGGATGATTAATACATAGTAGAAGTCTTTCATTTGCATCGTGAAAACTATATCAAAGTGGTTTTGGCATGTGTAATAATGGTTAGAAGATAATACTAGTAAGATGACAAGATTAGATAAATTACAAGCATGTCCTTGAATTATAAACAATGCTCCAGGTTGGTCCACATTTTTAGAAGCATTATAAATTCTTTCAAAATGAAATGTATTACATATTGAACTTTATTATGATTGTTTTATCAACAATTCTTTTAGAAATAAAAATGCTCTTATATTATATATTCACTTGGGGAATGTTATTGAGATGAAATGATGCTTTCTAGTGAGTATCCTCACCTCCTCTGTGCTTTTCTTCCTGTAAGGTAATTATCATGACTTCTAACGAATCAAAGAGACAATTTAGAGCTATTATAAAAAGGAGGCATGGATATTGATTCTGCATGCTATCTTCCTATCATTTTCAGCATTAAATTTTGGCTTTTATAACTTACATTTATGAAGGCTTTCTTAGCAAGGCTGTATCTAGTATTTATGTAGTTCTTTTTTGCTTGTCATTTTTTTAAGAACATTTTGTTCTTTTATAGTATTTTGAGGTGGATTCATTGCTTAATCCATTGATAAGTCCTTTTTTAAGGGTTTTTGGCTTTCATTTGTGAAGGGTTTTGTTGAAAGTCTTTGGATGGTATTTGTCAAATGTTTTTAAAGTGCACATCCTTTGAGTAATGTTATTTTTCTTGTGCAATGAGGATTTAAAATTTAATCATCAAAGATTTATTTTTTCCTTCATAAAATTTTATTTAAAACAATGATAACAGAATTCTAGGAAATTGGTAAGAGTGTTATTGTCAGGTAAAATGAATTGCATTCCCTTATATGTTAAATGCATGATCATGGACTCATAACTAATGACATTATGCTAACGCTATTACACTATCGGTGTCAAGTTAAAGACTATGAACTACTTAATGGACCTTTTTAAAATTTTAGAAGGGCCAGAGATATTATACTATTTTTAAAAACATAGACCTATGTGTAATAATATCTAAATTTAATAATGAAGGATTAATTTAAAAAAAGTAAGAAAGGAAAGGTTCTTTTGATGAAGGGCATCATCATTACTATTGTCATAAATTTAAACTTATGTACCTAATAAATATGGGTCTTTATGTTACAATTTGGGTTGGGTATTATTTGAGCTTTTATATATTTTCTATCATGTTATACATTAGACTTCTAAGGAAGGAACGAGGTCTCCACAACAACAGATTATTTGTGAAGGTCAACTTCAACATATCTATGCTTCACTGCATATATGTATTGGATTATTTTTATGTCATGGCTCATATATAGATTTTATGATGACAAACATGATAAGGGTGATAGATATGATAATAGTGGTAGGTTTTATAATGATAGCTGGTGTAGTTATGATATAATATTTTTAAAAACATAGACCCATGTGTAATAATATCTAAATTTAATAATGAAGGATTAATTTAAAAAAAGTAAGAAAGGAAAGGTTCTTTTGATGAAGGGCATCATCATTACCATCGTCAAAATTTAAACTTATGTACCTAATAAATATGGGTCTTTATGTTACAATTTGGGTTGGGTATTATTTGAGCTTTTATATATTTTTCTGTCATGTTATACATTAGACTTCTAAGGAAGGCAGGTCTCCACAATACAGTTATTTGTAAAGATCAACTTCAACATATCTACGCTTCACTGCATATATGTATTGGATTATTTTTATGTCATGGCTCATATATAGATTTTATGATGACAAACATGATAAGGGTGATAGATATGATAAAAGTGGTAGATTTTATAATGATAGTTGGTGTAGTTATGATGGTAATAGGTTTGAATTTAAAGTTAGGTTCGAGCATTTAAACTCTCCCACTCAATCTTATAAAAAGTATTGTAATGCTAAGCATTTGTCTTTGGAATAATTTTTTTTTTAGTTTCTTTTCTCTCGTTGTGTGCTTTCTTCTCGAGTGACGAATTACTTGAATGTGTGAGCTCACAATTCTCAGAAAAAGACTTCTAAGAAAAGAACGAGGTCTCCACAACGACAGACTATTTGTAGAGGTTGATTTCAACTTATCTCTGCTTCACTGCTAATTACTTTAAATCTACTGCAGGTTAGATCGTTCATAATTTTTCAACTCTATTTTTTGCACTCATAAGAATTATATCCCTTGTGTAGTTAATATAATATTAGCTAAAATCCTTTTAGCTTCATTATATTCTTGCTATTGTGATTATCCTTAATAATAGTGTGTATTTATCATTATTCTTTTATAAAGATTTGATAATTATCAGTGTAATCACTTTCATATCATAATAAGTCATTCTTACTCTTCATCATATTTGGTATCAGTGCAAGTATATATTTTTTGGAATATCTTGTTTGGTGCTGAGTTTCATTTTCTATATTAGATTAATCTTGTAATTCATTCTTAAAAAAAATTATAAACCATTATTTAATTAGATCATTTACTCATTTATCTAATTGTGTCTTCAATTTCATTGAATTATGTATTAAAAAAATAAATAAAACATTTCTTATATCAAAATTTATCAATAGAATGTCATTTTTTCAACTCGTAGATGGGCTTAGGTATCAAGATCATGCTTTAAATAAAAAAGCGGTTCTTATGTATTTTTATTAGAAAAAAATATGAAAGCTCACTCCTATGCAATAATAAACTTATAATAAATTAAAAAAAGATTGAAGTCTTAGAATGAAAGGTTAGTAAGCTAGTATTATCTTCATTATAATCAAATACAATTTTAGAACATCAATCTGAAGAGAGGGTAGGTCATCCAGTTGACCTATTCCTCTTCCTCCCCCTTATCCACATTCCCCTATCAGATCTCACTATCGCCTAGGGATAACTTTAATGAGTATATTGGGGCTTCGAAAATTTGCTACCGACCTCTTGACATATTGAAGAGAGTGTGATTTATGTGTCGATGTAATTTTCAGAAGGTAAATGAGATAGTAGATAAGACACTTCCCAGATATTTCATCCTCATTTTGTGAGGACTTTAGATCTGGTTCTAGATTTCCTATAGGCGCAAGCACCTATAGTTAATTGCACCTCTCAATAAGTGAGAGAATTTTTGATTAAGACTAGTCGTTAGATCTCTGAATGCGTAGCATATAGCAGCAGCATGTGGAGTTTAAAAGTTAGAATTTATGAAATTCACCATTTTAGCTTAAAGCGGATGGTTGGGGGAATGATGATGTGCCCGATCTAGATCCCATGGTTCCGTCATCCTGGGTTGTCGTGGTCCTTAGTCTAGTTAGTCAGAGAAGGTAGTCGACTCGTAGAAGGATTCTTCGAACATGGGTTACGTTGTCCAAGAAATTCTTGTAGACCAAGAAATCCTTGTAGACCCGGGGTGGTGTTTGTCTAAGGAGACAGACTTAAGTCTATTTTAGCTGATAGAGGGCTTTTTGCCCTATCAAATATACCCTATGATTTGCAACTCAAAGGGCAGAGCTATTGGAGAGCATACGGGCTACGGTCGTGATCGTAATATAATGTAGTTTTACTGGCCAAACCACCCGATCAGAGGACTTTGGTCATAACTGTATCATCTGTGGAGTCTACCGGCCAAGCCACACAGTCAGAATACACGGTCACGTCTTTACCGACATGAGATTGATTAAGAGTGAATATAGCAAAATATTTGATTTGGACATTGGTTCCTTTGTGAGCTAGAGTTTTCTTAATTTATCACCTTCGACAAACTGTCGCGGAAGGTGGATAAATTGAGTTTTATTTTAAATTTTTAATGATTGAATTTTATTTAAGAAGTTTTATATTGATACTTAATTTAAGTTAATTTGATTTGAAATTAAAATCACATTTTGATGAAAGTATCTCCTCCGGTTGAAATTATCATTCAACGTGGCCATCATCGGGGTTGTTAATTGATTGAATCGAATATATTTGAAAATTTTAGATCCTGTCAACTCTGTTTAGATTCTAACAGAGGATCAGATCCACTATGACATGACAGAATTAGCTTCTCAGATATTTTACTAAGTTGAAATTTTTATAATAGATTTTTAAGTTTTGTTAACCCGGACCTAGTCCTAATGCTAAACCAGGAAGCAACCCGCGCAACATCCTCAGACACTTGAATCTAAACATTCAGCATAGTGTCGGGGCTCATGCGAGTGTATTTAAGAATGCTTTAATTAACGCCTTCCGTTCGCTTGTACGATGTGTTGCGAATCGGTGGCGTAGAAGGTATTTTAATTTTAGAATATTACTCACACTTGGATTGCTTGTTGAAGTTTTCAATTCTCAAATATCATTTGACTTGTAGTTATTAAAGAACTTTCAAGTTTTTATCAATTAGTCACTTTCAACTTTTATTCTAAATCGAAAAGAATTGATTTTACATCTATAAATGAGCATTGAGTTTATCACGACTCTAATTCAAATTATATGTATTTTTATCGATTCACTCAATGTATCATATAGTGTAACTTGAGTAATTATTGAAAGAGTTTGTATATATACCCATTGGCAAGCTAGTTAATTACATTGTAAATCATTTTATAAATTTCATTCGAATACTATTAATCTTATAACTAAGCACTTAGATATATCATAATTTTCATGTGCTTTAAATATAACTTCAAATATAAGATTCAAGTGATCCTTTTAAAGGCTACATTCATTGAACTTGTGCTTGTAAAAAAGTCACCAAAAATTACTTTCACATTGTTGTTCTGAATTTAAAATTGAACATTCAAATTTACCACCAATCATTTGTCCTTTGATATTCAATTGAGATCCTTATTTCTTTTGATGTCAAATGTGATTATTCAAGTGTATTATTCACATTGGTTACTTGTTTGTGAATTCAATATTTTGAGTATTCAATAAGAGGCTCTATTCACATAAACAAATATCAACTCCAATATCCTTAACTTCACATTAGGTTTTATATTTAGAAAGACTGACTTCAAGTTTTGTTATAATTTCTTTATGAATTTAAGATTTAACTCCCCCTATCTTAGTTAAAACTTGTTTAGTTCTCCCTCTCTTTTCTTTTTTCCTTATTTGATTTTTTTAAGTTGAGTTTAGCTTTATATTTCTTTATTTAGTATTTTTAAGCCAATTCTTTTTTTTTTCATCTTTTTTTCTAAGTTCAAAGATTTGTGAAATTTAGATTTATTTGAGGAGACATCTAACAATTTATTTGGCTTTTCTATGCTCTAAATGGGTGTAGTGAGTGGTGTCTTGACACAGTAGTTTCATTTAGTCCTCTAATAAGCCAAGGCCTTCTCTAAAGAGATAAACATATACATATACCCATTCACATATTTATTTATGCATTCACCATCAATCACAACGATAAACTTGCATTTTAACATTTGAATCCAATCTTTCTCTTAGCTTAGAATGAGGGGAAGAGAAAATAAATAAATGGGAATAAGAGAGAGAGATATCAACTAAGAGAAGAACCCATAATAATGTTTCTTCCTGAAAAGGAATTGAAGGAGGAAGAAATAGGAAAGAAGAATGGAAGTGAAAATTTGTTGGAAGGAAGGGAAAGAAGGGGATTTTTTTTGGAAGGAAAAGGAAAAAAGAGAAAGAAAGAAAAGAGGAAAATTTTGCGGTTGGAAGAAGGGGGGGAGGAGAAGGGAAACAGTGGAAAGAATCCATTTGAAGAAAGGAAGGTCTTGAAGAGAGAGCCGAGTGAAATTCAGAAGTCTCAACTGGCCGTGAGGGAGAATCGAATGAAATAGCGAAGTCGTCTATGTGAGGAATTTGGAGTGAGAGTTTGAACTGGGGATCGGCGAGAACTAGGACATTGATTAGATTAGGACTTTTATTAACTTTTAAATATCTAATCTTAATGTAAATTTCATGCTAAAATCTCATAATTATATATATATATATATATATATATATATATATATATATATATATATATATAAATCTAAACTTATTCGATGTTGGATGCAAACTGATCCGTTTCGCGATCGGAAACCATTTGATTGAAATCGACATCAAATTGGGTCAATTTCAGCTCGAAATGCGTGTTATCATTTTTCGCTTGATTTTCGTGCAGACTTGTCTGAATTGAGTGCAAACAGTCTTACTTGATAGGTTTCGACATTTTGAAGCTAATTGTGCAATCAATTTCGCGAACGAAGGTTGTTTGGTTTACGTCGGTGCCTCCTGACCTCGATATGCGTGTAGACGCATTGGCGACTCGATTACTTAATTGTTGATTATCAGGTTGTGCAATATTTATATTCTTACCAGTTTCGACGTTTTAAACTCAATGGCGAAGTTCGTTTGTCAATCGAAGGTCATTTGGGTTGATTTTGGTGACGTCTTGTGTTTTTCAGTCTCGATTTGCGCACCATCACTTTCGATCTTTTGACATTTGCACAGACTCGTCCGAATTGAGTGTGGAGAGTCTCATTTGGTAGTTTTCGACGTTTCGATGCTAACGACGCAATCAGTTTTATGAATAGAGGTCGTTTGGACATCGTCACGACTTCTTGACTCCGATATGCGCGTCAGCACATTGATAGCTCGATCACTTGATCGATTTTTGACCAATTTTGATGTTCTGAACGTGATGGCGAAGTCTGTTTGTCGGTCGGAGGTTATTTGGATTGATTTCGGCGATTTTTGGTGCATCTCAGCTCCGATTTGTACTCTAAAGCATCCGAAATCGATCGAATTCTCCTTATAAGCTTGATTCGGCTTGTATAGCATATGTGAAGGTCAATATATATTGAGATGGATAAGATACTCACTTGTCCACCTTATCGAATAGCAAGATGACTAAGAGAAGATGGTGGCTATACTCGAACTTTTTATAAGCATTATCCTCAACATTATGAGGCATCATTATCTGGTTATGTTTCCCCTCAATGCATATCTCGAGAATATGATGATATTGTTTTTAGTAAGGTTAATATTGATCCACCTACTTTTGATGGTTGACATAATCTAAATTTTTTCTTAGAATGATTAGTAGATGTGAATTAATATTTTGATTAGAGATTTATGTCAGAAGAGAGAAATGTTCATTTTTTGTCTGCATGAAATTAACTAGTCATGCTAAGATTTGTTTGATTAATTTTACAAGAAAAAGTTCAATGATTAGGACAATCACCTATTGCTTTTTGGGATAAAAATGAAAGAAATTTTAAAACAAAAATATGCACTATTAAATTTTTATGATTAACTTATGGATGAGATAATCATGCTTAAACAAAAAATTTTGGCAGTTGTTAAGTATATGACAAATTTTGGTGAATTGATGGCCTATTGTGATGTTAGCGAGAATCAAATTTTGATTTGGGTTATGAATTGATATTCATAATAAATGTTAATCTAAGAAGTTTATTCTCTTGAAGAGGTATTTCGAGTGGGACTCCAAATAAACAATATATTCAATCCTAACCTCATAGGGGACTCATAATTTCATCTGAAAATAACTCTGATCTCAACCATTTATTACTCCTCCCACCTCAATAGCTCTTAAAGGACATAGTGAAGTCAAAGAAAAAGTCCTAGTTGGAATATCTAGTATTACTTGTAAAATTGGCCATTATGCAAGTATTTTTCCTCAACAAAACTTACACATGGATCTTGAGAATGAGGACCATCAAATTATAGTAGACTTTTGTAAAGAGACCAGTGATGCAGAAGAGGCATTAGATAGTTCTCATATAGTTGTTATGCAATGTGTATTGGATACCTTACAAACTAGTACTGATTGGAGGATACACCAATTTTTTATATTTATTTAAGAGTGGTAAAAAGGCATGTAAACTAATCATTAATAGCGGTAGCTACATGAATTTTATTGCCACCTCCATTTTGGCTAGGATGAAGCTCATCCTAGAGCCTCACTCATGTTTGGGTAGATAAGAAATTGTGGGCTCCAAAAATTCGCCATTAACCTCTCGACAATATGAATTGAAGAGAGTGGTTTAAGATGTTGGTGTAATTATCAGAAGGCAGATGAAATAGTAGATAAGACACTACTCAGAGATTTCGTCCTCATTTGGTGAGGACTTTAGAGCTTGTTTCAGGTTTCTTATAAGCGCAAGCCCCTATAGTTAATTACCCTTCCCAATAAGTGTGAAAAAATTTTTAATTAAGACTAGTTGTTAGATTGAGAAATGCATGGCGTATAGTAGCAGCATGTGGAGTTTTAGGATTTAAGATTTATGAAATTCATCATTTCAGCTTAAACCGGATGGTTGGGGGAATGATGACGTGTTCGATCTAGATCATGGTTCCATCATCCGTCGTGGTCCGTAATTAGTTGAGGTAGTAGACCCAACGAAGATCCTTATCACATGAGTTATATGTCAGAAATCCTTGTAAGGTGGTGTTTGTCAAGAGCGGTTTAAGTCTCCTTATTTTGATTTTTTTATCAGTATACTATGATTCACAACTCAAAGGAGCCATTGGAGCATACGAGCTACGATCGTGATCGTAATATATAATGGAGCCTTCGCCAAACCACCCATTGAGGACTTTGGTCGTCGCATCATCGTGGAGCCAACGCCAAGCTAGAGACCGAGCACGTCATGCATGAGATTGGTTGAGAGTGAGCATAATAGAACACTTGATTTGATATTGGTTCCTTTGTGAGCTAGAGTTTTTTTAATTTGTCACCACTAACAAATAATTGCAGAAGGTGGATTGATTGAGTTTTGCTTTAAGCTTTTAATGATTAAATTTCATTAAAGCAATTTTTAGATTGACATTTGATTTAAGTTATTTTGATTTGAGATTAAAATTATATTGTAATGGAAGTATCCCCTCCGGTTGAAATCACATTCAACATAGCCATCATCGGGGCTGTTAAGTGATTGAATATATTTAAGAGCTTTAGATCTTGTATTTCTTTAGCAGAGAATCGGTCTACTACCAGGCAATTAGTTTTGAGATATTTTCTAAGTTAAAATTTTATAATAGATTTTAGGTTTTGTTAACCCGTCTTAAGACTAAATCGAAGCAACGCATACATTCTCGATACTTAATCTAAAATAATGTCGGGGCCCATGCGGTGTATTTAAAATACCTTAATTAACGCTTATGTTGCTTGATGTATTGTGAATCATGCGTATTTACTTTGAATTTTTAAATGGTGCCTTTTGCGCTTGCATTTGAGTATTATGGGTTCGATGGCATTGAAGGCATTTTAAATTGATCTAATAGCTTATTAGATCCCTTAAAAATAATATTTAATTGCTTTCTTCTATTCATAGTAGTATAGTCATTGAATTTTCAATAAACTTTCATCTATATCTATTGACAATCCCCAACTCGTTTTAATCTTCAATTTCATTAGGAATATTCCATGGATTCTATGATTTTCTTTTAATTATTTGGAGTGAATTGTGATTTGAAAATTACTTTCTAATTCCAATAATATCTTTTGTACCCTCATTGGATAGTAGACCAAATCATCTTCTAAATCGATTGAGACGAGATATTGAAGTGCTAACATCATATTTATTATCAAAATATCAAGTGCACTTCAAATTCATTGAAACATCCTTCTTAACAAGCTATTCGGGTTTACCAAAAAATCTTTGTTCGTATTAGCTACTAAAATATCAAAATTCACATTTGCTAGTAAGCCATATTATCAAGCGTTCATTTACAAATAAACTTATAGAACTTAATGTAAATTTATTTGCAAGTTATTTCCATTCAGTCTTTGCTTCAAATTGAGTTTTCAGATTCAATTGAATCTCTATTGAGATCACTTATCAGTCTCTTTTGAATTTTACATTTGATAGTTATACTTCAATCATATTACAAGCTTTCGATAATCCAATCATACATTCAAATGAATTTATGTTTGTAATGTATCGCTCATCTTCACTCAGTCAATCTTTTAAGTTTAGATTTGAATCTTATAAAGATTATTTGCCTCTAAGTCTTACAATTCAGAATTTAATTTGATGTCATCATTAATTTAAGTTTGAGTTCAAAAGTTACAATTAAATCGATTTATTTTAAGTTCAATTTTTATTTAGAGCATAACCTTTCAATTTTATGTCAGATCATTTCAAGTTCATTTACATTTAATTTTCAATTTATTTACTTTATATTTTTTATTTAACTTAACGTTAAATCTCTTTTTTTTTTTGGTCAAGTCCCAAAAATTTGAGTAAATTTTAGCCTCCGTCTTCCATAAGTGCATCGGGAGTATTTTGGTTTACTCGGTATCTGGCGTGGTGGTCTGTGACCACAACCTTCTTCACCTTCTACCATTGGGCATTAGCCGGGTCTTAAAATTTGCAAAAAGTGAAATGCAATGCAATATATATATATTCATTTCTTTTTTTTAAGTCCAAAATTCAGTTAAAATTTCGGCAGTATTTCGACATAGGGGGAGCGACATCTAATATTTTTGGCTTGCTCGGTATGCTCTATATGAGTGGTGTTTTTATTTTGTGGCGGTCGTTTCCTTTTCTTACCCATGGGATATTAGCGGGATCTTAGAACCTGCAAAGAAAGACACAAACATATATGTTTTCATATATCCACAATCAATAACACTAATAACTTGCATTTAGAACAGGTAAGCTATAGAAGAAGGACAATTGCTCGGTATGCTTCTTGAAGCGAGTATTTAATGACCAGCGTTATTATGATTATCCAAAAAATAAGAGTGTTGGTTCATTACTCTTTTATAAGAATTTGAGAATTATCGATGGAATCAATTTCATATCATAATAACTCACTCTTGTCTTATATCGACTTTGGCTAGAGGTGGTGTAAAAATAATTGCACCATAAGAGTTTAGCATTTTATGGACACTCAATTGGAATAATAAAATTTAGAATTTATTCATTCTTCATCCTAAATAATTGAGATATGGCTAATGATGATGATGATATTATTTAAATATTTTATTATTTTTTTCAATCTGAAGATACGCACATTTAACAACCATCAAAGTTAATTGTTCATTGAGATGCTCAATAATTTGACGGAAGATTTCATACATGCCAAACAATTCTTATGTATTTATATATCTAATATCTAAGTTTGATATTTTCCTATTTAATTTTCCCTATGCTTGAAAAGGTGCATTTCACTTTTAAAAAGTAAATGATGATATTTTTGATGTTATATTTAAGATTGAGGTATTGTATATGTAAAAAATTAAATTTTGATGTTAGATATATAAATACTTAAGAATTGTGTGGTATGTATGTAAATACCCCTTATTTTAAAATATAATTGTATGTCAAAAAATATATATATTTGTCTTGCATTGCTTATATTATCATGTACATCTATCTTCGTTATATCATAATGGTCAAAATGTTCTGAAGATTTATACAATAATGCAATTTCATTGCGGTGCTTTAGATTTTAAAATATATTTATAAGCTCAAAACATATATCTATGTGTTACTATCTTGAATTCTATTAAGTAAAAGTTTTGCATGTTTTTGAAGATTCATAGGACATTATTACTTCTTTTTTTCTTCTATAGCCACTCATGATTGCTATGTTCACGTTTTAGGGCTAACTTTCAAAATCAATTGTGTAAGATGTTAATAATGTGCTTAGGGAAATATCATGCGAATTTGTTTTTCATATTTTTTAATCTAGTTTTAACATGCTTTTGTCTTAAACTTAAAAAAAAAAACTATATAATTGTGTTCAAAGTGATTCGTTGAAGAATGCTATTGATCCTAGATGGTCTTAGTTAAATAATTGGTTTTAGAAAACAGTAATCTTCGTGCAGGCCACTCTGCGCAGGTTCTTGGATTTGATTGCCATAACGGTAGTGAGAACAGAGAACATCTATTAACTAGTTGAAAGTGTTTTGACTTATACTTCAAGTGCTTTAAAATCATAGGCATTTTGGAAAATAAATGGACAGGAAAAAGAAAATTGCTGAATTCTTATTATCATCTAACATAAAGTTTGGACTTTTGCAGAGATGGAGGAATTAAGCCGCCTTGTATGACTGTTGAAGAGTTAGAGCAGAGGTGTCCTGGATGGAAATCAAATCTAATTTCTTTAATTAACAGTTTAATTAAAGAACTTAACTGCTTTACTGAAAGTGTTTCTGAAGTCACTGAAGATTGCCGCAAAGAAGCATGTGAGAGCACTGACAATGGCATCGCCGAGGAAGCCAAGGGAGTCACTGAGGCTCCTCACAGCCAAAATTTAAACAAGGGAAATGGAAAGAAAACCAAAAAGAACAAGCGAAAGGGGAAAGGGAAGAAGAGATGACAACATATACCAGGTAAATGTTTATTGCTCATTATGTATTTTCCTAGTGATTCTATTTGCTTTAATCTTATAAACAATATACCAGCAAATATATTCGTGGAAATAGTTTCCCAGTTAATGACTAAATACTGATGTTATTTACTATAGATTTTATAAAAGAATTATTGAATGAGAATTCTCAAACGTAAAAAAAATACATTTAAAAAGGTAAATAATATAGTTTTATTGTGCCAAATTGTAATTGTATTGGTAATAAATATGCATATAGCTGTCAATTTCAACCAGGTTGAAACGAGTTTAAAAATTAAATAATATTAGTTTCATTATGGCACATGATAATTTGATCTATATGCATATTTCAATTTCATTGAACCAATATATAAATTGTTCCACATGTCAATGCAATTATGCCAGAGATCAAAGATTTTGAATGAAGGTTTGTCATTTGTTGGATGATTAGTTCTCAATTCGGTTATGTGAAAGAACAATTGTAAAATAAGGATGAAGTTGCCATTTGTTATGATGGTTGGGTTTATTTTATTTTGCATTTTATATTATTCTATAAAATATATTTATTTGGTATATTTTAAATATTTTTAATTTAAAGAAAGCATATTATTTTTAAAAAAATTTAAAATAAATTTTGGATATTTTAAGTATTTTTCAAAATAATTATGACTATTTACATGTTATTTAAAATTTGCGTATAAATAAAAGTAAATAAAATAAGAAACAGGAATTAAAAATAAAATAAAATAAAAGTAATCTCAAATGGCCACTAAATGTTCGCCACCTTTCACAGCTTGATATACTATGATATTGAAAGATAGGTGGTTCTTATTAATGTCATTCTTATGAAGTACTTTTTTAAAATTTATTGGAAGGTGTTTATTTTCAGAAGAAATTTATTCCTGGGAGATTTTACAAGAAACTGATGTTAATTGTAGATTATTACGCTTTGGTATAAATAAAGAAGGTATAGAATATATTTATTTTATGATCCTGCTCCAAAAAAAATTGTTTTTCTGTTTAGGCTGTTTTAGTTTTTAAAAAGTTGATTATAAAATTATTGTAAGAAAATAAATTTTGGAAAGCTTATTATAAAGTTATTATAAAGAAAATAATTTTTTTAAAAAAAATTATATTTTAAATATTTTTTTTAAAAAATTTAGTAATTTTTTGATAATCATGATATTTTAATTATTTTGATTTTTTGATGTAATTTTTTATCATAAAATTTTGTGAAAAGTATTTAAAATTTTTTTAGCTAAATATAATTATATATATTTTTATTTTTTTTAAAATAAAATAGTCATAATGTTGACTTAAATGTGCTCTAAATTATCTATCATTCAATCAAGAGTTTATATCAATAGAAAGTTGGGGGACTTAAATCTTAATTTTTACATGTATGATATTTAAATTTTTAAAATATATTAAAAATATTAATAACTAATTTTTTAAAATGGAAATTGTATTTTTAAGCATGAGAAAATATCAGATAAAATAAAAATAAAAATTTTAGATATCTAATTCATAAAAGT
Source organism: Cymbidium sinense (assembly GCA_021442155.1). Classification (NCBI taxonomy): domain Eukaryota; kingdom Viridiplantae; phylum Streptophyta; class Magnoliopsida; order Asparagales; family Orchidaceae; genus Cymbidium; species Cymbidium sinense. The sequence goes on along the minus strand of CM038218.1, from coordinate 166,412,532 downwards.
TGTATGGTATATATGAATCTTTCCAAAAGTAGCTCAATATCATTCCAAAGAGAAATAAATTATATGTGTAGGTCTTGTGGGATGCCAAAAGCTCAAAAATATGAATAGTAAAAAGAAAAATTGAGATTAACAAAATAAAATAAGAAAATAATATCACTTATGTTTGTCTCAAAAGATGGGGCTCAATGATTCAGAGGTTGGCCAAAAACCATTCCGGAATTGCACATAGGGGAAAATTACCTTTAGAAATACTCACTGATTGAAGGATAAAGAAAACATGTGGTTACCGACATTGTTATCCAGGGGGAGAGGCAAAGGAAATCCTCAATCACAGTTGTAGTGAGGGTCATCCTGATAGGGACTTAACCAGAGGAGGTTCCTTAGAATTTGAAAAACTTACACAACCTAGCCAAATCATCATCATCCAGTCAATCCCAAAGGGAATACTAGCAAATTCTAATTGTAAGTCTTGAAGAGAGGGTCATTAAGAAACAACTTTAACTAGAGTGACTCTTTGCCTCTCCATAATTCCAATGAGTTAAAGATATGGATTGGCCATGAATCTTTGCATTTCCAATGTGTGATCTTGTAAGCAACCCATCTTCTCACATGGGCAATAAGAAGGGAGAACGGGAGGAGGTAGAGGAGAATAACTTGTTGTTTCATTCCCTCCATAATGTGTATACGATGGCCGTGATTAGAAAATAGACTCTTTACCACTTTATGAGAAGAAGTACCAGCATTACTAAGAACTTGATGAAGTGAGGACTGTATTAGAAAGAAGTTGTCATTAGGAAGCAAGGTTCTGATCATTCTCATTAAGAAGGGGCATTGAAAAAAGAGATGAGAATTTGATTCTAAAAAATTATTATAGAAACAACAAACTTTAGTATGCCCCAAGCCTCTACGGTATAATATGTCAGAGGTTTTAAGACCTCCAATATAAGGCATCCAATAGTAAAAGTGAAATTTATAGCATGACCCTTAAACTAGATTTCACTATGCCAGTCCTTATTAGGATAAGATTCAAATAATGCAGTTCTGATTTCCATGTGGGAGGGTTGTTTGCTATTGCACTAATAAATCAAATCCTTTTAACTAGAAAGGTTAGTGTTATACAATATATATAATGGATTCTCCACTTAATTGGAATCCACAGAATGGATTCTAACCAAGAAAGAACTCCCTCCACACCAAGGGTCATAGAATAAGAAAATTGAGTTTCCATCCCCAACTGATAGATAAATTTATCTCTGAATTTAGGGGTGAATGACTTGAGTTCCTTCCAAAGGTGAGGTCTTATCATGAGATTTATTTCCAAATTGATCCATATCTATTATACACCATTTTGCAAATAGAGACCCATAATTATAGAGCTTTTAGAGATTTTACATTTTAAATCAGTTAAGAGAAGAGGTTGAAAGAAGCCCAGTACCCCCCTTATCTCTAGGAAGTGTGGTATAGTATGCAACTTCTTGGCTTCCCCACTATGGTAGAGAAATTAGAGGTGAAAGAATTGATATGTTTGATAATTTCTTTAGTGATAGACACTAATCTGAGCCAATAGGATAGATAATTGTTCACTGAGGAACGAATCAATTGGAATCTTCCCATAGAAAATAATTTACAATTCCAATCCAACTAACTAGGCATGCAATTTGTCAAAAAGAGAATTGAAGAGTTTAAGAGGATCAGCCACCAATGGAAGCCCAAGATACTTGATGTGGGAAGAGCAATTCTTAATATTAAGAGAACCACGTAAATCATCAACAATTTTAGATTTTTTAGAAAAGTAGATAACATACTTATCATTATTCACCTGTAATCTCATATAGTCCGCTAATATTTCCAAGTTAATCTTGAGAAAATCCATAATGGTGCAATTTGCTTCTCCCATTGCCAGTAAATCATCAACAAAGAGGGGATGAGATACTTTCAATTCCCTGTAGAGAATGGATTAAATCTAAAAAGGTTGACTTCTCTATCCAGAAGGCAGGAGAAGGTGTCCATTGCTATAGTGAAGAGAAAGGGAGAGAGGGGCATCCTTACCACGTGTCATTTGAGAAGGAGAAGAGCCCTTGATTTCTCCATTGACCACTATAGAAAAAGGACACATCTTGGATGCAAGCCTCAATCCATTTGATGAATCGGGGAGGAAATCCCTTGAGCAGAAGCTTGTGAATGATGGAGTTTCTATGACTAAATCAAAGGCCTTACGGAGATCAAATTTAGAAAATGAGCATTCCCTTCCTATTTGAGGAGAAAGCATTACATATCTCATGTGCCATAGCCAGATTATCTACAATGTCTCTTCTCTAGATAAAAGCCGATTGGCCAGGATGGATTAACTTAGGTAGGATCTTCTTAATTTTGCTCGTCATAACTTTAACTAGCACATTATAGAAAGTGTTATAAAGAGAGATAGATCTATAGTTAGAAATTGAGTTTGAGTGTTTAACCTTTGGTACAAGAGTAATAAGGTTGTGCTTAAATAGGTTTGTCAACCTTTTAGTCTTTAAAAAGTTGTGAGCCACAAGGAGAAACTGCTTACCTGTAATATCCCAAGTGTAAGAGAAGAGCTTGGAGTTAAAACCATCGGGGCTCGAGGCTTTGTTCTCATTAATACTATTAAGGGAGATAATTTCCTGGTTGTTGATATCCATGTCTAGAGCTTCTTCTAGATCAGGGGGGAGGCAATCTCCCAAGGGATGTCATGTATAAAGGGAGCACCTTTGTTGTTGTTAAAGAGGGAGGAGTCGTACTTGCAAATCTCTTCAACGATAGAGTTTGACTCCACAATTAGATCATGATTCATTTGAAGTTCCCTAATCAAATTTGAGTTCTTCCTCTCTTTATAGAACTATAGAGGAATTTTAAATCATCATGTAAGTAGGTTAGCCAATGCACCTTAGCTCTCTGCTTGACCCACAAGCTTTCTTTTTTAACCAACTTAGTATACCGGAATTGATGTCTTATGCATCATTGACTAAGGAGAAGTTATCAGGATCATGTTAAAGTTGCTTCATGATGTTCTCCTGATTCTTCCCGAGCATATCAATTTGGTATTTTAGGAAGGGGATCCCAATTTTGATGTTTGAGAGCTTCTTTAACGAGTTTGAGCTTCTTGGAGAAGACAAAGAGGGGGTCTCCTTTAACATAGTCGTGCGCTTTCTTAGTGACATCCAGCAGACTTGGGGAAGTAGTCCATTTCAAAACATGAACCGATGGGAGTGCTTGGAGGAATTTTGAAGAATTGTGATAAGAGGGGAATGATCTGAAGACAAAGGTGGAGGAATTTTGTAGAAGGAGAGAGGGAATAGGTCAAGTCATTGTGAGTTGTATAAGAATCTCAAGCTTAGAGGCAATATGATTTGATAGTTGTTGATTAGACTAAGTGAAAAAAGTTCAGTGCTAGGATCTAAGAGCTCACAATCGTTTACACATTTCTTGAAGTCCAAGGTCTTGTTTAAAGAAGGGGGAGGTGCCACCCCACTTTTCTTTGCTGGATATGATACAATTAAAGCCTCCCATAAGGATCCAATGATCATTCAACGTGCAAGCAATATTCCTCAAGGAGCTCCAAAGAGTAAGTCTTGTCCAGGAATCATTTTCTACATAGATATAAGACAAGTAAAGGGTTTGGTACCAACTATTAAATAATCCCATGAACAAGTTGGGGAGACATTAGGAGAGCCTCAAAGGAGATGCGATCAGAGTTCCATTTGATCCATATTCATCCCCTAGCCTAAAAGTCGAAGTTGGACACACTCTTCTCTCAAGAAAATAATTTGAGTTTAATAAGTGAAGGATTATCGCCATTTGAGTCTAAGTAAAGTTTAGTTTCGAGGAGACAAAGGAGGTCGAGTGGGAAGTCCTTAATGACTCTCAAGCAGTCAAGTTTCTAACCCTCAATAAGGAGACCATGGACGTTCCAGCAGCTCAATGAGGGAAGACTCATTTAAGAGGAAATGGTGGAGGGCTTCTTTCCTTTTTTTCTTATTACCTTTCTGAGCTGAATGGGAAGGGTTGGCAGAAGCTTCATGTACATTTTTCCATGGGGTTTGGGAAGTTTCTCTAAGGCTTTCTAGGCATTGGCTCTTGATGTCGAGCGAGTAGTGACTCCAGAGGAAGTAGATCCAATATTATCTTCAGATAAACCCATGATGTTAAGGGTCTCAGTCTCTTGATCGGAGAGATCCTCTAGTGTTGGGGAGGAGATAAGGAGTTGGTTTAGATCATTGACAGAAGTAGGGTGGGTGGGGGAGGATTTGGTCATTATTTTCAGCATGATAAGATTGGGATCTTCAACTGCTATGGAGGAGGTAGAGTCCAGAGTGACAAGAATAGTATTCGGGTCAAAGTTGATAACTCGATGGGAGCCACGAAGGGGAGGTCTACTATGACTTCAGCTACGAAAAGGAGCATGAGGTTTGGGATTGAGTGGACAAGAATTATTTTCATGAGAAAAAGAGTTGCATTTCAAAGAGCTAGAGCTTCCAATCATATACAATTTCTTGCTAGAATTTCAACCCATTCAGATTGATTGGAATTGAATCAGGAAGAGGAGATGTTGTGTTAATTTGCACACATGATTCTAGCAAAGGTAATTCCACCCTTGGATGTCGTAAGATTGTCTACCGCTAGAGGAACTCGATTCTGCTTGTGACTTTAGAAAAATTGGATTCATTCTAAGAGCATAGTGGGAAGTTCGAAAGCTTGATTCAAAGGGGGATCTCCAACAATTGTTTTTGAAGGCCTGAAATTCCAAGCCCACTTTTGAAAATAAAAGGGCGGCCATTTTGGAACCATGGACCATTATCCCATACTAAATTATAATTTTCTTGACAAGTGAACTTAAATAAGAAGAAATCTCCTTCAAGAGTAAGCAATTCAAGATTATCCTTAAACTTCCACTTCTTCTTAATGGCTAAAAGGAGGGAACCGTAGTATAGACGCTTACCAATGGTGTGTCACCAAGGAAAAGTGACATTCTTTCTGATCGTCAAAAAGTTCTCTTCAGAGAAGATAACTTCGGTGGAGTTTGAGGGAACGAAGGATAGGGATAAAGACTTACTCTTTTTATTTTTGGCTAGAAGCAAGTCCTTCCAGTTACATGATCGATTTGTGTCAAGGGGAGGGGGCCTTAAGAAAGAATTAGAAAGAGGGGAGGAGAATAAAGGGGGAAGATGGAGTTGTATATCGGGTCAGGAGTCAGTGCAGCCATGAGCCCTAAAATTGCCCACATGAAGGAGGGAAAAAAGAGGACCCCCGGCACAAAGCCGAAGGTCAGATGGGGAAGTGAGAGGAGGGAACAAAGGGAGGGGAGGGTACGAGAGGTGCCGACGTCGAGAACCAAGCAAAACCTAGATGCATTCGCTCGCGACTTTTAACTATTTTGTTCTGTAATGTTTCAAATAACGCTAATCTAACGGTAGGGGAGCATTTAATGTAATCATATTTATATAGTCTCGAACATAATAATAATTTACAACAAGAATTTTTATTACTTATTATTATAATATATTTTCATTATTAATAGTTTTATATTTACTCAGTTTTTTATTATTTTTCTTTTTCTATATATGAGCAAGCTAATACGCGCTTTACTATACTCTAAAGATGAGTCCTTTATTCCTTCTTGCCCTAGCATACCCCATCTCCCTCACATCTCTCATTCAGAGCATCTTCATCTAGCCCCTAGTCTACCCCATCAATTCAAAACAACTATCATCAACTTCGTTTCAAAGTGGGGCATAGTCCTCTTAAATCTCCCGCCACTAGCACTTTCTCATCCTTCTCCCCACGTGGTGTTGGCAGTCACTGAATGTCATAATTTAAACATTTTATTTGATCCTACCTCAATCCAGAGCCATCAGCATATGCTATAGCCATCTATTTTCTCGACCTCTTGTCATGGTCACAGTTGAAAGCTGCTTCCGCATCTCCTGCTAATAACCTTATCCTCAAATCATCTCTCCCCGCAGCAATACTTCCAGGCTTCAACCACCATCTATTAAGCAACTGCAAGTCACTAGCTCCTGACTGTGGACAACTGGCCATCGATCTCTGCAAGTCACTCTTTACTAGCCTTATTTGCTCACTCCCTTATTCTCTCCAATCATCGGACCTTGCTTCCCCAATACTTGCTCCGATTCGGGCATAGCAAACTTATTACATCTACTATTTTTGCACATATTAACATTTTTGTTTATTCAAGCTCAATATTTTGACTAATTTTCATAAATTTATGCCAAAAGCTCCAACAAAACAAGCCATTTAAATTTTATTCTTTCAATTTCTTATGTTTTTGATGCTCATCAACTTTTGACGACCATGTTTAACAAACAATCCACTAGAAATTTGATGGAAATTGTTTCTTCAAAAGTGTTTTGGATACGAATATTTTCATTGTAATAAATTCCATCAATAATTCACCATAAAGTTTATTTAGTGACAATTATTTTTTTTTTATTTTTTAATGAATTTTCCAATTAGGAATACCACATTTCTTTATAGGAATCACATAATTTTTTTTATCCTGATCTAGTAATTATCTTTTAACTGATCTTATGATAGTCTTTTGATGAGTCCTTTCAACAATGTGATTTCACAACTTTTGACATATATTGTATAATCTTATAAACTAAAATGAAATAGCTCATGTGAGTTTCATGTTGAATATTTAGTGAAGAATTTTTATTGTAATCTCTACCTCATTCAAATTACCTAATCTCATAACTTATAGATGCTCAATAGAAACAACAAGATGACTAACAAAAGTTCGTCTAATCCCCCAAAAGGGAGTTACTTGAAAATAGAATAATTCAGATACTACATTTTTTGATAGAAAAATTCATATTAAAACATCATGTGTGGAGATGTCTAGTCAATGTCAAGATAAAAAATTGTTTCTTAATAAATCAATAATACTAAAAGATTAAGATGCATTGATGATGTTATTTATTATTGAGCTTTATAAAATTGATGACATAGAAGTCTAATATAAAGATATGACTTTATGGAATACAGTTAGATACAAAAGGGGTCAATAGATTGAAAATATTGATTGGTTCTATTATTTTTAATTTTCACTAAAATTAACTTAAGATCTAAATGAGTAAGTAAATGAGATTACGTATTATTATAAATATCAATTTATGTAATAACATGATGATTAATTATTGGGATTGTATGCAAACACTATATATTAATTTGTAAGGATTAACATATGAGATTCTTTATAATGATGTGCCATTTAGTTGGCTTACAAAATATCAAGATGACATTCCATAAGATTATAGGCTATTCATAAGGGCATCAAACAACTACATAATTAGCCCAATACTAGATTATAATGGAGCACTCATAAGACATTCGATAGTGAAAGCATTTTAAGGATAATGATTTGATTAGTTAATGATATAATGACTATCGAATGAAAAAAAATTACCCAGGTAGGACAATTGGTCGACTAGGAGAAGTGAGGCTTTTTAACTTACACTATTGGTCATGTGTAATGCAAAAAATGTATAATGGGCTATTTTATATGTAAGGTGAGTTAAAGAATTGAGCAATTATGAGCATATTAATGAGGTGTGGAGTCTCACATATAAGGAATGAAATAATGGGCTATTTTATTTTTAGTATTTTAGAATTTTTTGACATTTGGTATTCCTTTATAGTATTTTATATTATTTTACAGACTTCTTTATTTTTATTTGTATATTACTTACTAAAACTAAATACTTTTAATGACATAAGAATATGAAAAAGTAAAATCAATATAAAATGACATTGTAAAATAACATCTATTAACTAACTAGAAGGTAGTGAACACTTGGATTACAAGTAATTACTCGAATATAGTCCTTCATATCATACCAACTACACATATATTACACCATATCATTCTCACTCTTTAATGGCATTATGCTTTTTGTTGAATAACCACTCTTCAACTTCACTCATAGAGATAGAACTACATACTTATTTATATTATTTTTAAATCTCCTAGGAGTCATTATTTTCAATCAAATGTATGTTTTTTAATGCATACATTCAACCATGTTTCTTACTCATAAGTAATAATAATTGACACCTCTAATTTGGGACTTCATCCAATGAATCCTTGATTACATCAAACTTTTTATATGTAAATAACTACAAACTTTTTATATGTATATAATCTCTCGCACAAATCAATGTAATCATTAAGATAAACATACAAGGCATGCGTATTAAAGTGCTTTTTGTATTCATTACTACAATGCATAAATATCAAAGAACTGTTATTGCATTATATATCTCTTGAACGCTAATAAAATGATGATTGGATAAAAAGATGTACTTTTGGTAATAGTATTAAAGTTCTTGGAAATATTAATTCTCATCAAATTATATCAATCCATAAGGGAAGAAGCATAAGCCCACCTCCTAAAGCCAACTTCATTCTTAAATAAGAAACAAGATTGGGTTCTTCATTTAAATTTTGTCAAAGTACCAATGAAACTCAACCTTATAAGCTTTTAATGTTGAGTGGTAATTCTTATTTAAAAAAAATCAATTTTGAACTTCATTGTAATATTCATAATAATATGATGAGTGCAACCTCCATGGTGTATTTCTAAAAATTCTATAATTAAAGCATTAATGATATAATCATAGATAAACACCAAGTTTTTCGCAAGCATATTGACTCTCTTAATTTAATGTTAATTTACATATAAAAATTATTATTTTTAAAATCAATAATTATAAATTAATTTGAGTATTTACATTTTAGGCCACTACCACAAGCAAAATCATCTTATAAAAATATTCCAACTATACTTAACACTAAACAACATGCACCTTTGAATTCTTAAATCCAAATGCTATAAAGAATTAAACATACTTAAAATATCTTAAATTGTCAAGTCAATGATCAACTACTTTATCTAGAGTCTTCCTATTTAAAATAACAAGTGTGAGGATAATTTTGATAGAATATTCTAAAGGCCCCTCTTATAAAAGAGATAACTTGCTTACGACACAACCATATGGAGTGACAATGACATTCAAGAGGAGGTGTGAATTGAATATTTTAAAAATTATTACTATTAAAACTTAAACTTTAAATTTGATAGAAAAAAATAATTTTAAGTTGTTATGCTTATTTTAAATACTATTGAGAAATCACACACAAATGTAGCAAAGTAAAAAATAAATAATAGGCAAGAAATTTTTACGAGGCTCTATCACCTCCAAAATTGCCAACATCTATGCCTAATCACCACAACTAAGATTCCACTATCTCAAAAAATATAATATTATACTTTTCTACAATGGAGTAAGTACAACTCCAACAATAACAGATACTCTCTTATAATGGGGTGTGTACTACTACAACAATAAATTTTAAATTAAAAAAGAAAATTTGGACACCTTGTAATTTTGCCAACAATAATTCTAAACTTTTGGCAACTTCCAACATAATTTGGGGATCTTACAACACACAATTGATCATCTTACAATCAATAAAAATTTATAAGATTTTGACAAATAAGTATGTCACCAAAATTTGTATAAAATGACAATCTAGCTTTTCCAAAGTGAAGCTTGCAATATATATGTCTTTATGCAAATGATCAATCAATGCAAAAGTGATTTTCAAATATATAATCAAAATTTTGTATCAATTTAAATTAAATTCCAGCAAGCAAAAAAATTAATTTGGAGTTGATTATGTCTAAATTTCAATGATGCAATGAAAATATTGTGATTTTTCTCACTAAAATAATATGTTGTCAATTGCAATTAAATTATTTCAACAAAATTAATTTAGTTTTAGCAAGAATATAAATTTATTCCCATAAAAATTAAGTGTTTGAATGCAATGATTAGTTCATATAACTTCAAACAACTCATCATAAATTAAATTTTAGCACAAAAATCAAGAAATACCACACTTGAAATTATTGAAGTTTGGACAACTTAAATTATAGCCAATAAAAATAATGTTTATGTTAAAGTCTTCTTATTAAAAATCTCCCCAAACAATGTTTAGATCTAATTGAAACAATCATAACCTTTCAAACACAATAATTTTGAATAATAAAATTTTATTTTAATGAAGTGTGCAATAAAGAGAAATTTAACAAGAGAGGAACAATAAGAAAGCAAAGAACACAATAGATTTAATTTAAGCCCAAATATTTTAATGTCACCAACACTTAATCAAAATATGTTTGAAGATTTAATAAGACTTAAAATAGAACAATTTGATCCAAAGAAAATTCAAGTGATTAAGGATTTTAAACTAGCATTTATCACTTGAAAATTAAGTGCATGAAAGAGAAACAATCATTCAAATTAAATAAAAAAAATGAAAGCTTGAAGGATTAAAAAAAATGAATCAAAAATTAAGTGCACAAAAAATTTTCTTTCTCAAGCTATGGCTCAATTTTGGATAAGAATAATGGGCATAACTATCCAAAAAGTATTAAGGTGTTTGAAAGATTTTTAAGATAAAATAAGAAAGGAACTATGGAGGAGGAATATGACATAGTTTTATTAAGAAAAAATTTATTTTGCTTGAGTTGTGGTCGACGCCAAGTTACTGAACTAGTTTGGACAACTATTAGCTCCTAATGTTCTAAACAGCCACAAGAGAATATTGGAGAGGATTTGAATTCAAATTAGAGTGAAGTTAGAGAGAAATTCGAAATGATTTAAACAAAAAATTAACCTTGGAAAATTGGCCAAATGAAATTATGTAAATAAGAAAAGTAGTATTAAATGAATACTCATATTAATAAATAGAATTGATGATGCATGATAACATGATCAAATAACCTTAATTAAAATAAAATAAAATATGAAAATTGTTGACCTGATTTTTAGAATGAGCTCTCAACCCCTCCATCTTAGACATAGGACTTCTCTTAGACTTTAAGAGTTTCTTAGTCTTAAGACACATCTAGTGATTAGGTGGACACACGACCTAGCCCTAGAGACTTAGAAGAGTTAGCTTTAGGAGTAGGTCATGCCTTAGGGGTGTTAGGAAAATTTGTCTACCCTATAGCTTAGACCACCTTCCTTACTTTCTTCCTTCAAGTCAAAATCCAAACTCAAATCAATGCCACATGATTGAAACACATGATTGTAACCAATGATTGAAATTCCAAGTATTTCCTAAATTCTTAATTTCCCTCTTAAGGACTTAGCCAAAATTATCTTCAAATCAATTCAAATTCATAAAATTTTCTCACAACTCATTTATATTCACATATATAAATGAAATATAAATTCAAATCAATCAAACTAAATTCAAAAATCAAATTCCAAATTTAAAATCCTTCTTAAGTCCTTAATCCCCTCTTAAGGACTTAGCCTAGATCATGGTCAAATCACTTCAAATCCTTGAATTTTTCTCATAATCCATTTATATTCTCATTTATAATCACATATATAAATGAAATATAAATTCAAATCAATCAAACCAATTTCAAAAATCAAACACAAATTCATTCAAAATATAACCTAAGCCTTTCAAGTCAAAATCTTAAATTTAGCCATATCAACTTCAAATCAAGCCAAACTCTTGATTTTTCTTCATGATTCAATCAATCCTTCAATCATGAACCCAAATATAAATACAAACTTCAATCACTAAATCAAAACTCAATTCAAAAATCAAGCCAAAATCCATTTCATGTTCACCCTTTGAACTTTAAATTGTCAAATGAATCAAAACCCATTTGACTTCAAACCACTTGCAAATGGACTTATATTTCAATCATAAGTCCATATGTAAGCTCAATCAAACTTAAATCAAGCTTTGACCAAGCCTTTTGACCCACTTAGCTCACTTGACCTAGAGTGACCTAAAGTACTCTTATGATCCAAGTTCTAATCCTACTCAAATTGGATTGAATCAAACTCACCTAAGCCTCTCATCATAATCAACAATCATCATGAGATGATCAAACAATCAAATTGGGTCAAACTAAGTCAAACATAAGGGTTGACCAAATCAACACTTAGCCAAAATGAAACCCAACATAGCCAAAATCCACCATAGGCCAAATTGATTGAAACCAATGATCTAAGTTTATTCATGATCAATGTTTGAACTTGACCAAGTCAACATTTGAGCCTAACCTAGCCCAATTTCCCACTTGACCCAACTTGACCCAACTTGACCTAAAAAGTCAAAATGTGTCAAAACTTGATCAAAGCCAAATTGATTAAAATCAATGGGTCAAGTTCATTCTAAATCACTTGTTGAACTTGACCAAAGCATCAATTGGCCAACTAGACCTAACCTAGCCCAATTGGCATTGAACCCAACTTGACCTAAAAGGGTAATATTGAGCCAAATTCAAACTTAACTAAAATTGATTGGAAACAAAGAAACCAATCCACTTCATATGACTAACCAAACCAAAACCTACCCATAACCTAGCTCAAATAGATCAAATGGGTCAAGTTGGTCAACTTGACCCATTTGACCTAAATGAAGTCATATGAACCAAATTCAAACCCAAACCAAATTGTATCAAACCAAAGCCACCAAAATATTTCAAATGGTCATATGAACTTGACCCAACCCTTGGTTTGACCCAATTTGACTAATTGGTCAACTTGACCCAAATTGACCCATTTTGACCTAAATGGGTCAACATGAGCCAAACCATACCAAATGAACTCCAAATCTAATGAAACTTGGCTAAACCTATTTTCTCAACATACCCAACATATCCAAATTCAAAAATCAGCCAAATGACCATTTTACCCTAGTCCATAGAACAAATTTTGGCCAATTTCCACTTGGAATTTGGTCAAACCCTCTTCATACCTACTTGATACTCTCCTAATAGGTCAAGTGAACACAATGGAGGGTGGTGCACTCAACCCAATGGGTTTGGGTCAGCCAACTTGAATAGGACCCTCCCCAAATGGCCACATGGAATCATGCCTCCACTTGTTTGAGCACATGGAGTTCATATTCCCACTCCTCGCCAAATGAACTCAAGGACAGCTCTTAGCTAAAACAACCCCTTTCAATCTTGGCAATTGGTCAAAATGGCATGGCAAGCTTGACCATTGATTCTTGGGAGATATACTCCCCTAATTCATTTTAAAATTGCCATTGTCGATTGAAGTCTAGAGAGTGATAGGAGCCATTTGCAAGTGATCCTAAGCTTCCTAGAGGGAGATTGAAATTGCCATTTCTCGATTTTCATCATTTGAAAACAAGGGAGCTCAATTAAATTTTCAACTTCCTTCACACTCAAAATCAATGCAATTCATTTTCATTAGAGACTGTCAGCTTGCCTAGCTCTCTTCCAAGCTCATGAAGTAAGGGGAGATCTAATTCAATCAAAATCAAGCTCAAGCTAAGGAGGAGGTGCCCATAGAAGATCCACTCAACCTCGACCCTCAAACTTTCACCAAAGCTTCATCTCAACCAGAGAAGCTTCTGAATGATGTGATTACCTCGTGAGGTATACATTTTTCAATCACTAAACTCAATGTGGTGTGGAGCTTTATGAAAGAAATGTTAATCGAATAAGATCTTGATCGTTGGATGTAATCTCCTATGCATGTTGATGGTGTGGGTAAAATTTAGGAATAATTCGAGCTCAATCGAGCTCGGATCATCTCCTAGAACTTGGATGGCCTCCATCGTTCATAGGGGAGATGAAGGAAGGATCTTTGGCAATCCATCCACGCATTTTGTATGGAAGGTGAGATTAAAACACGCTTTATATTTAATTTTATCCTCTCTGATCTGCGACTTTAATCTCAGCTGTCCGATCCTTGATCGGACGGTTGAAGGAAAAGTGCGTAGCACTGCCGCCATGTGGTGCTATGATGGGACATTTTAAATAGCAATCAGCATGTAAAGGGATGTCATACGTGTGGCACATAGGATTAAGATTTAATTAGGATTTATTTAATTCTAATTAATCACTTAAATCTCTAAAATTTATATCTCAACATAGAAAAAATAAAAAAAATATGAAATAAATTGCATTAGAAAGATAATTGAACATAAAATATTCTAAAATTTATTTTGATTAATTTTGGATAGTTCTTTTCTCTGAATTTGGGTTTTATTGGGAATTTTAATTTGCTAATTACCCTTTAATTAATCCATTAATTATTCCCAAACTTCTTGAGTATATTTTGGGGGATGACTTGTGCCTCCCCTAATTTTCTTGAGATTTATTGGTGGCTTAATTGGAAAATTGCTAATTCATATCCTAATTATTTCTTTAATGTAATTAAGGATAATGAAGGGCTTGATTAGTGGCTTAATCCTTTGTTGAAGTTGATTAAGGTATGTTTTAATGAATAGGAGGTTTAGGGAATAATTTTGGGGCATTTCTCCCCCTTTACTTTCTTAATCCTCTCTTAATTAAGGGTTAATTCACTAATTATCCTCTTAATTAATTTCTTAAAATTCTAAACTTTCCAAAACTCAATTAATCTACTTAGGGTAGATGCTTAGGTGTTCAAGAACCTAAGTTCAATTAAGAAAATCGAAATTCAACTCATATATGTGAGGGGTGTTTTGAAATTACTTAAGTTAAACTCCTTAGCTTAATTAATCATTAATTATGAGCCAAATTATATTAGGCCCCTTTCTTCCTAGGTGCATTACAAATTTAAATTCCTTGTGAGGTTTTATGTCATCTCATTAGCTTTGAACAACTATACTAAGGTGGTGTAGGTAAGGGTAATTAACATGCTTAATTCATATCTTAATATCAAACATGCTAAATATTTGTGAATGGGTTAGGAATAGCAAACTCACTTCACATCTTCCAAATTAAATCAAACTCAAGATCAAATAAAATTCATATTAAACAAACTTTGATTTACTTTAAGCTTTCTTATTTCATAAGATTGTCTTTAGTAATTAATTAAAGTGTTTACATACTTTCATTGCTTTAGTTCTTCCTCAACATGCTAATATGTGTGTCATATAATTTCATGCATTCATGCTTTTCAAAAATCAAATTTAAAATGCAAATGTTTCCTTTATGTCAAATTGCATGTGTTGGCTAAAGTAAAAAAATATGAGTGACTATTATCACTATTAAATCCAAATTATTTTCAAAATATATGAATCAATTATAAAAATTGAAAGTGTGTTACTTATATCTTACTTATAAGTTTGCATGTGAGTAAAATATAAGGATGTGCTTAGTGTAGGTTTCCCTTCTCTTCTCTTTTAGTATAGTTCTATATAGGAGTTGGAAATGTGTATAATTCATTTGAAAAGAACCAAACACTTGCCTAATTCCATATCCAATTCATTCCTATGCTATTACTTAAGAAGGATACTTATACTTGTACATATAAATTACATAAACAAAAATAAATCAACCAACATTAACTTTTGCATTCCTTCTTTTCCCTTCATCTCTTTTGTACACATGCTTGTATTTAAGGAAAGTGGTATATTAGTCTGGACAACTCCGGAGTTGTGAGGATTTAAGTAGCCATAAGTAGATCTTGTACCTTACACCCCTGGTCAACAATGGCGTCATACTCACTTATGCCTTTCATATATTCATGTGTGCATGTGGAAATTGGATAAGAAACCCCTTTGCTACTTAATGAAAATCATGCATCATAAATATTCAAATTTTCTTAAATAAATTACTTAGCATGCATCTTAAAGTGTGCTAAACATTCCCATTTGTATGTATAGATATGTCTAGGACTCATTCATATGCATGTTATACATGTTGGGAAAGAAATGAAGTGATGTATGTTTTGTGAATGTAGTTCATTTTACTTAATCTTAAAATGCCTTTCTTTTTGAATAGGTTTGTTTAGAGTTCATCTAAACTTAGGATTATTTAAAACATATAATAAAACATTCACTAAATAAAACCAAAACATGAATCCACTTTAGAAATTACTTAGGTTAGGGAAGGAAAGAGAAGTTCTCCTTTTTCCCTCTCTTTATAACTTAGTAATTAATTGTAGGATTCACTTGGACCCAATCAAAATATAAAATAAAATCAACCCAAATTTAATTAAATCACTTAAATGAAACCCTCCTTTAAGTTGAACATTCTTCACACTTAGAAAATTCTAACTTAAAGCCATAGCAAAGCATACCACACAAACATCTAAAGCACACATATTAGGCTAAGTCACCACTTCTAGCTTTAGATTAGGATGGTGTGTGGTTTAATGTCTACTTTTATTTTGTGAAATATGTATTTATCTGGACGTTAGGATGTATTAGCAAAGAATGAATGGTAGGGCGATCTTAGTCTAACCATTATCTTCTGCAAGAGATTGTGCTTAAGGGGCGCTGTGATAAATAAAAATATAAATACTTTTGCTGTGCAGGTGCTTATACCAATATGCATAATCCAATAGGCCAGGTGGACTTAGTCACCCATGTGCGGGGTGATAAGTCCAATATACATGCTTGGAATTTTGTGTGGTTTGTTTAATTAATCTATATTTTATAGGTGTTAGCTAGATTTACTTTTCCTTTTTATATAATTTTTGTAATTAAGATTTTAAAATGATTTTTATGGAGATTAGGATGAGCATTGGTCATAAGATCTCATCTTATGCACCATGTGAAGCCTTTGGAGCATCTACCTTCCAACCATCCAAAAGAAGGAACCAAAGAAGAAAGAAGAAAAGAAGAGGAAGGAAGAAAAGAAGAATGAAAAAATGAAGCTTGAAGACCAACATAACAATGAGTTCCTTGTTTAATTGTATGTAATTCATTTATAATCCGGGTTGTATAAGGGTAGATCTCGGCTACCCAATTTATTTTCAGGTTTGTGCGGTGGTACTCAATCACAATGATCTCTTATTCTTATGCGATTAGCTTCATAAATTGATTAATGATTTGTTTAGCTTATGCATTAAGTGGCATCCTTTTCTTAGTTTCTTCCTTGTTTTATGTATGGCATGGATGTATATTAGACTCTTAGGAAAAAATAAATCTTCTACCAAATTTAATAATTCAAAACTATAAATAAAGAACTCATAACCTCACCTAAAGCTTAAGCTAAAAATCAAGATTAAAGAATTAGCAACCCCTTAGTGGATGAGTACTTCTTTATAACATCATGCAAATGCATATTATTTTCACTCTTGATTGGAGGGCTTCCACCTTTGCCAGAGAAACTTGGCTTGACCTTTGAGAGCCATGGTGGAAACACACCTCCTCCTTTCTCACTAATTTTGGCTAATAATATCATTTCTCATGCATTAGGCATATGAATCATATTAGCTTGAGTCAAAAATGATTGTCCAAAAATGAAAATAAAATATTACCTGAATTGCATTAGATTTAGGTCATTTGAAGCATACCCTTACATGATCTAGTCTCTTTAGGGAATGAGTTTAAGGACTTAGTTCTTTTTAAAATAAATAATAGCTTAGCTATCTTGCATAAAACATATGACTTGCCTACATGAATTTAAAATCATAGGAGGAGTTAGTGGTAGCCACCCCTAGGCGATTGTAAGTCCAAGCAGTCAGATGGTTTGCCCTCTCTTGTGGAGGAAAACTAAATACCCATTTTCTCCTTAGATTTAGGTTGTGTTTTTTGGCCCTCACCAAAGCTCCCTAGATTTAGGTTATGAGGTTGCTTCTCCCCTTTGTGGGCCATAAGCATAAATCCTTACTTCTTAGGCATTTCCATTATCTTGTGTTATGGAATCATTAGCCATAAATTTCTAATGAAAAATTCAACTCAAACAAATTAATTCAATTTCAAAAATGTAAAGCCCAACCACAGGATAGTTTGAGATGCTCACTAGGTTTCCTAGCATCATGGGCATCTCCTACTTATGTTCCTTTGGCTTCGATAATAACTCTCTCTCTTTGATCAATTCTATTTGATCTTCTAAAATAAACTGATCGATTGGAGTCCTATCTATTCAAATCTTTGGAGACAATGATCATTTACCTTAATCAAGAGTATTCCTAAGGAATCTCATTCCTTAAGATGTAATTAACTATGGGGGCTTACTCTTATAGGGAACTTAACGAACCCAGTTTAAAATAAACCCTACTTTACTTTTCCATGTAAAGTAGGGAAAGAATCTTTGGTACACATATATACTCATTGTCCTTAGAAGTCCTTGTTGAGGTGATTATGCTCATTGTATGGTGGTGACTTCTATCTTTCGAGATAGTACACCTCTCCTCAATGTCGTACCCGATCACCCTCAATAAGAACATCAGTGGATCTATGTGGTGTCAAAAATACATAAAAGAGTAGATGTATATTTCCATCCTCATTTTATCCTGCATAGAATGAAGATGGAAGTATATATCTTATTCTTTTACAAAATCTCATCAGTCATATTTGAAAATTTTTACCATAAATTTTTCTGGCGACTCCGCTGGGGAAGGTTCCTCTCTCCATCTTTGGTAAATGATTGTTGTCTTCAAGTATCTATAGTGGGTTTGTACTTTGGTATGAATCTGAGACTATCTTTCATTCCGTTGACACTTAGCTTATTTCATTCTTAAGTTAAGCTAGCCAACATCTTTAGGTTTTAGGACCTCACCCCGTGTTGGTCTTAAAACCCCCGTTGGGTTCTCCAGTGGGTAAAAAAAGATCTAAAGAAAAAAATATTTAAAGACTTCCTCCTTATCATTTCTATGATATGGAAAGGTTCATTCTAAAATAATAAAGACAAAATAAATTGTTTATAAAAATCTTGCTTTTCAAAAAGCACTCTTTCAAAAATACACAAAATAAAATATTTTCCACAAAATTTTCTTAAATCACCCTTATCTAACAATTCTCATAATTGTTATATATAGGAATCTTCAAAAATAAAATTAACAATATTTTCCAAAAGCACAAATGAATATCTTCCCTCAATTTGTTTTGATGAAGATTTCATTTTCAAAAATAAAATGAACAATCATCTTTCTAAAAATTAAAATCAAAATCAAAAATAAAATATTCAAAAAACACATATGAATCTTTCCATTCAATACACCCACACCTATTGAATGAGAGTTTCATTTCCAAACAAAACTAAATTTTCCAAAAAGCATATATGAACATCTTCATTCAACATACTCAAATTTATTGAATGAAGATTTCATTGCCAAACAAAACTACATCATTTATAAATCCCACTTAAACATATCTCATATATGATTAAGTTGGAATTCCTTTTTTCAAAAAGCAATAATCACAAACAAAGTAAAATTTTCACATTTGCAAAAATAAGATTGACTTCCATTCTTACATACCCAAATTGTTAGATGGAAGTCTTCTTTTCAAAAATTGAAACTTAATATTTTCAAAATTCAAGACATATTTGGAACTTCATTTAGCATACTTAAATTTGCTAAGTGAAGTCTCCAAATTCAAAAATAAAAATTTTTAAACACATTTGAAACTTCATTTAGCATACTCAAATTTGCTAAGTGAAGTCTCTTTCAAAACAAAACAAAAAATTTTCAAGCACTTTTGGAACTTCACTCTTTAGCATACCAAATTTGCTAAAGAGAAATTTCCATTTTCAAAACAAAACAAAACAAAACATTAAATTTTAAACACATCTTTTTGGAATTTCATTTAGCATACTCAAATTTGCTAAGTGAAATTTTCATTTCATAAAATTGAGTGGAACTTCATCTTTAGCATACCATATTTGGTAAAGTGGAGTCTCCACTTTCAATCAAAAAAATAAATCAAAATAAAAAAGAAATACATTAAGACTTTCTTAGCATACTTAAATTTGCTAAGGATCATACTTTTTAAAAAAAAAAAAATCAAAATATCTGAAATAAATGAAACACTTTAGGATTTTCTTAGCATATTCAAATTTGCTAAGAATCTTATTTTCAAAAATATTTCAAACAAAAATAAAACACACTTGGGTTCTTCACTTAGCATACCTAAATTTGTTAAGTGAGAATTCTAATTTTTAAAATCAACAATAATTCACAGAAAAAGAAATAATTATTTTTAAACACTTCACTTAGCATACCCAAATTTTCTAAGTGAGTGATTCTAAAATACCGAATAAAAAAAAAAATTGACCATTACTTTAACATACCCAAATTTGTTAAAGGAATGGGTCCTCAAATCAAAATCTATTTTCTAAAAATATTTGAATCCATTTTTCAACATACCTAAATTTGTTGAAGCTAGATTCATATTCAAAAATTCCTCTTTCTAATCAAATCTCTAAATCTTCTCTAAATCCATTTGAACCCCACTTAACACTTTCAAGATATTGGATGTAGGTTCAAATTTTAAATTCAAATTCAAAATCAACAAAATAGAAATATGATCCAAGCTCATTTCTTATATTGTAGATTCTCATGATGCATTCTACTACGTCAGTCCTTCAATTTTTTTTGCAATTGATTAAAGCTCACATAAGTTTGTGTTCACTTTCCCTCATGGACTTGGCCTTGGATCAGGCCAATCTCCCCCGAGATGACCATACCCACCTTATCCATTTTGGCAGAGGTTTTGAGGGAGTAAAGATCACCTGTGAGGGCACTCCCCTCACAACTTCTAGTAGGATTGCGGTGGTCGGGCAGAAGCCGATCATCCAGATCAATTTACCCTCGGATTTTGACATCCCCTCATTAAAGAGGAATGTGGCTCCTAGTTGAAGGATGATTGTAATTACTGCGTGCCTGGTTTCGTGCTACCGTAAGGCTGGCACTCACTCTTTGGCACCCTCTAAGGGTAAGGCTCCTCTGATTCTAAAGATTTCCTCCCCAGCCTTTGAGGTTGGGTCTAGTTCTTACTCTACTCATCCTACCCAAACATAGAGGAGAAATAAAATGCATGATCATCATACCGAGATTCTAGGAGATGGAGGTCACTTCGTTGTGGGTTATAGAGGATGCATACTGATCACAACATGAATTCATCCTCTCTAGGTGAGAGGATGCTAGAGAATCCATACTTTACCTCCACCTGGTTTTGACTTAGTTTTCAGCGAGAAGTATGTCGCCTCCGATCAATTTTACCTAGGTTGGTGGAGCTCGATGTTACAGTAAGTTTGATTTGAGATCTATCATCCCCCGTAGCATGGGAAAACATCTTTGATAGGAGAGGGCAAGAGAGGCCCATACATCTGTTCATATCACCAAGTGGAGAGGGAGGTTGGTCGCCTCTGTCACTCATCGATTTTCTAGCTTGGCTACCCGCACTGAGTAGGTCTTGTACCTTACACTCCTGGTCAACAATGCTGTCGTACTCACTTATGTCTTTCATATATTCATGTGTAAATGTGAAAATTGGATACAAAATTCCTTTGCTACTTAATGAAAATCATGCATCATAAACATTCAAATTTTCTTAAATAAATTACTTAGCATATATCATAAAGTATGCTAAACATTCTCATTTGTATGTATAGATATGTCTAGGACTCATTCATATGCATGTTATACATGTTGGGAAAGAAATGAAGTGATGTATATTTTGTGAATTTAGTTCATTTTACTTAATCTTAAAATGCCTTGCTTTTTGAATAGGTTTGTTTAGAGTTCATCTAAGCTTAGGATTATTTAAAACATATAATAAAATTCACTAAACAAAACTAAAACATGAATCCACTTTAGAAATTACTTAGGTTATGGAAGGAAAGAGAAGTTCTCTCTTTCCCTCTCTTTATAATTTAGTAATTAATTGTAGGATTCACTTGGACCCAATCAAAACATAAAATAAAATCAACCCAAAATAATTAAATCACTTAAATGAAACCCTCCTTTAAGTTGAACATTCTTCACACTTAGAAAATTCTAACTTAAAGTCATAGCTAGGCATATCACACAAACCTCTAAAATACACACATTAGGCTAAGTCACCACTTGCTTTAAGTTGGGGGATTATAGTTTGATGTCTACTTTATTTTGTGATATATATTTTATTTAGATGTTAGGATATGTATAGAATGAATGATGGCGATCTTAGTCTAACCATTGTGTTCGGGATTGTGCTTAAGGGGCTTTAATAAATAAAAAAAAATAATACTTTTTTTGTTGTGCATGTACTTCCCCAAGCATAATCCAATAGGCAGTGGACTTAGTCACTCATGTGGGTGATAAGTTCAATATACATGCTTAGATTTTGTGTGGTTTGTTTAGCTAATCTCTATTTTACAGGTGTTAGCTAGATTTACTTTTCCAATTCATGTAATTTTTATAATTAGGATTTTGGAATGATTTTTATGGGGATTAGGATGAGCATTGGTTATAAGATCTCATCTTATGCACCATGTCAAGCCTTTAGAGCATCCACCTTCCAACCATCCAAAAGAAGGAACCAAAGAAGAAAGAAGAAAAGAAGAAGAATGAAGAAAAGAAGAATGAAGAAATGAAGATTGAAGACCCCCATAATAATGAGTTCCTTGCTTAATTATTTGTAATTCATTTGTAATATGGGTTGTATAGTAGAGCTTATCAATTTATTTTCGGGTTTGTGTGACGGTACCACCAATGGCCTCTTAGTCTTTGTGATTAGCATAAATTGATTGATGATTTATTTATCTTGTATGCATTAAGTGGCATCATATTCCTAGTTTTTTACTTTATGTATGGCTAGATGTGGATTATGCTCCAAAAAAAAAATAAATCTTCTAACAATTCAAAACTAAAATAAAGAACTCATAACCTCACCGATTAAAAAAATCAAGATAAAAGAATTAGTAACCTCCAGCTAGATGAGTACTTCTTTATAACATCATGCAAAAATGCATATTATTTTCACTCTTGATTGGAGGGCTTCCACCTTTGGAGAAACTTGGCGACCTTTCATGGTGGAAACAAACCATCCTTCTTACTTATTTTGGCTAATCTCATTTGTTACATTAGCATATGAATAATAGTCAGTCAAAATAATTGTCCACAAATGAAAATAAAATATAACCTGAATTGCATTAGATTTAGGTCATTTGAAGCATACCCTTGCATGATTTAGTCACTTTAGACGGTGAGTTTAAGGACTTAGTCTTTCTAAGTAAATAATATCATAGCTATCTTACATAAAGCATATGACTTGCCTACATAAATTTAAAATCGTATGAGGAGTTAGTTAGAGTTGTGAGTTCAACTGGTGTTTTGCCCTCTCTTGTGGAGGCAAACTAAATACCCATTTTTACTTTAGATTTAGGTTGTGTTTTTTGGCCCTCGCCAAAGCTCCCAAGATTTATGTTCTGAGGTTGCTTCTCCTCTTTGTGGGCCATAAGCATAAATTCTCATTTCTTAGACATTTCCTTAATCTTTATTATAAAATTATAAGCCCTAAATTTTTAATGAAAAATTTAACTCAAATAAATTAAATCAATTTCAAAATGTAAAGCCCAACCATAGGATAGTTTCAGATGCTCGCCATATTTTCTAGAATCGTGATCATCTCCTACTTATCTTCCTTTGGCTTTGATAATAACTACCTCTCTTTGATCAATCTCATTTGATTTTCCAAAATAAACTAATTGATTAATAGTCCTACCTATTGAAATATTTGGAGACAACAATCATTTACCTTAATCGAGAGTATTCCTGAGGAATCTCATTCCTTAAGATGAAATTAACTATGGGGGCTTGCCCCTGTAGGGAACTTAATGAACCCGGTTTAAAATAAACCCTACTTTAATTTTTTATGTAAAGTAGGGGAAGAATCTATGGTATACATGCAGACCCATTATCCTTATGAGTCCTTGTTGAGGTGATTAGGCTTATTGTAGGGCGGTGATTTCTATCTTTCGATGTAGTACACCTCTTCTCAATGGATCATCAAGAAAACATCTGATCTGAGTGTCAAAATAGAAAAGAGTAGATGTATATTTCCATCCTCATTTTTTTCTGCATAGAGTGAATATGGAAGTATATATCTTATTCTTTTTGAAAATCTCATCAATCATATTTGAACATTTTTACCACAAAAATAATGAACAATATGTAGCCATAATTTTTTTTAATTATGATTTCATTTGGAGGGATAATTTTGATTTGATTTAGATTACAAAATAACTGCATATATTAGTTATTTCAAAGATAAAATCAACCGAAATTTTTATAAATTAAAAAATTATTTTAATGACTAGATGATTGTCTAATGATTAGGTATAGGAAATTTCTATAATACAAACTATTTTTTCAATTGAATTTCATGATCCAATCAATATGTGCATGGATTTTAAAAATTTTAAAATGTAATTTTTATTTTATTTTATAAGATTACATCATTATGAACTTAATGCATTAAATAATGAATGAATTTAACCAAGAAATTTTGTTATAGCTCATTTATCAATTTTTTATAAAAGATAGTTTAGAGACCATTAAAGCCATCAAAGCTTTAGTGTTTTGCTTTTAATTGCTTTGTTGAATTTCACAATGTTTTTGAAATGCTCAAAAATAAAATAATAGTACTCTAAACATATGTTTGCCATATATCGTTAAAATCCAAAGTAATGAGTCCATAGGCTCATGGAGCTAACAAAGTAAGCATTCTTTAAGTTAACCTAAGTCTATAGTCTCTCTTCACATCTAATATTATTTTTTTAACTTCAAATTAGGGTTCAATCTTATGATATTCTCTTTTATTATATATTTAACAAGCCATTATGAAGCTTATTAATAGCATTTTGATCTTTTATCTATTATCTGAATCACAAGTGTGTTAAACTATATAGCTTATGATCTCAAATATATTTTAGTATGTCAACTTTGTATTTTTATCAACTTCTTGAATAATTTTCAAAACATATAGTGGATATACTAAGTGTTTTTTTTTTTCTAATTTCTTCATCTTTAATAGAAACTTCTTTGCTGCATCTAGATGTAACTTCCTTCTGTTAATTCTTATTTGATTTAAAAAAGCACCCAACTTTTATTACATTAAAGATAAATTCAAGCATGAGATCATTTAATCAAAAATCATTGAATTGAACGTACTTTTAAGCACTAATTACTATAGGATAAGTGTTATCCAAGTATTTTTCATATCAACAATGTTTTACTTTAAGGTCTAAAACACATAAAAAATTAAACAGCCTCAATTATTTATTAATTTTTGGTATATAACATAGTTGGGTTATAACCTTTATTAAATATTTTAATCAGGCATCAATGGTGTCACCATTATCTAAATCATATATGTCTATGATATCCTTCATTAGTTACTTAATAAGTAGAAGATGTTGGATTAGCTAATCTTATATTATTTTTGATTGCAATTGCCTATTCTATACCTATATAAATACTATTATCATGATTAGAATCACAAATGAAATCATTTTAGGGAAAATAAACATAAATTAAAGATTGATGTTAAATAAATTTAGAAATATCGAGTAAAAGAAAGCAAAACTATATTTTATTAGTATTTTTATTGGAGGGATTGATATCATGGATTATGCTCCATCAAAATGATGCATCACCTTTAGCTATAAAGTTATTTATAAGTGTCATTATGATATAAGATCTATAATATTTTCAATAGAAATACTCCTTTAGACTATCAATCTTCTAATTACTTTATTTTTCAATAAATCTGATGATCAACTTGGCTATTTTTTTTATTCTTTTACATACATCACAAGAATGTTAATAGTAGATTCACATTCAGAAGAAATTTGTGTTAAAAATAAGCAGTACTATGCTTACTATTTAGTTCTAACAAAGTTTATTCTATTGTACTCAAAATACGTTCAAAAATGGTTCACATCATATTTGAACTGTCTAAAAAAAGTTCCAAAAATCTATGAATCGTGTTTGAAGTAGTTTTGCACATTAATTGGACTTTATTCAAACCTATCTCTTAGATCATCTATCTAGTTCTACATCAAGTCTCACTTCAATTTGGTTATGCAAATATAATATAAAGCATACAAATCTCTTGCACAATATGCATATTATATAACATTATTCAAATATGAAAAAAAAAAAACCTTACCCATCATTGCCAAAATTAGGCTTATATTTAATTGAATTTAACCATCGCATTCTTGTACTATTGTGAAAAGAAATCTCAAATGAAAAATGAAGTTAGTAGTGAAGAATGAATGGTAAATGATTTAGGAATGATGTTACTAAGTATTTAGAAGGGGGTGCACTTCAGCTAGGATATAAGCAAATTATAAATAATTTAATTCAAAATAAAAATTTTAGTCATATTTTTAAATAAAAATATAGCGAGAACATTTATTTATAAGAAATATAAAGTGAAATATCTCAGAGAATTAAAAAAGAGAGAATTTAAACCTACTATTTTTATTTATATAAATTTTCTATTATTTAGAGAGCATAATTTATTAATTAATTTTATAATAACTACTAAATGCAATAAAATTTTATTTTATTAAAAATCAAATCTGATTTGAATCTCTTGTTCTAAAGAAAATCGTTTGAATTGATATTTGTATACATAGTTATTATGTTCTTGCCCAAATGTAGAAATACACTACACAACAATCTGTCTGAGGCGCGCAGGCAATAATTTCTCCGTCCCATTGAGTTTTGAATCTCATTGCTTGGAAGATTAACTACATTTTTTTTGGAAAAAATTAAGGGCTTAGCCCAATATCATTCTAAGAGAAGAGAGAAAAAAAAGAGGGTTACATGTATGGACCCTAATGGGAGAAGAAAAAAAGATTGAGTTTAAATAAAACCCAATAAAAACTAACAAAATGAACAATAACAAGACCTCACAGCAAAAAAAAAAAAACAAAGGAGAGGCAAAAACTGGACTCAGAGTCAACAAAAATTGGATTCACCCGGAAATTTTAGGTAAAAAACTACCAAGGGTGATATTTCATAGAAAGAAAGGATAAGGATAACTTGCGGTTACTAGCATTACCATCCATATGTAGAAAGCAAAAGAACCCTCAACCATGGTTTTAGATAAGGTCGTCCGAGCCCTCAACCTGGGGATCATTAAGTCTAAATAAACCTCTCAACCTAGCGAATTCATCATCATCCAGCTGCCTCTAGAGAAGAAGAAGAGAGCAAAATCTGAGAAAAGCCGAAGAAGAAAGGAAGAGAATTTCTGTTAGAGAAGGCTCGAGCTTCTCCAAAAATTCAAAATAGTTGAGACTTGGATTGGCCATGAGTCTTTGAACTTCCATCTTAAAATCTTGTAAGCAACCCTTTGACGAACCAGAATTGCAAGTGAGGGAAAGAAGAGAATTTAGAAGAAAAAAATTGGTTATTCCGTTCCCTCCATAAGGTGTTAACCTTGCGTAATAAGATGATAAAACCTTTTAATCACTTTATGGATTGAGATTTCCTCATTACCGAGAACCTGCTGGAGAGTTGAATCCATAAGAAAGAACTCGATTGGCACAATGAGATATGGTTTAAGGGTCATGCTTACAAGAGACCCGAGGAGACCCAATCCCTCCACTAGATAAGGGAATTTTATGTATTAGATAATAACAAGAAGGGTTACTAAAAAAAAAGGCTTGTAGGTAAGCACCACTTCCCATCATAGATGATAGAGCTTAGCTTAACATCCATCGACAATCCCAGAATATAGTGCCCATTTGAGCCAAGAATTTCCAAGAGTGTATTACCCCCACACCAAGGGTCAAAATACAAGGAAGTGGAGTTACCATCCCCTATATGGTAGAGAAAATTGTCCTTGAATCTTGGAGCGTGAGATTTGAGCTCCTTCCATAAACGAAAGGCCTTTGAGGTGAATTAATCCAAATCAACCAATATCTGATTACACACCACTTTAAAAAAAGAGTCTCTTTATTTAAGATTTTCCAAAGAGTTTTACCTTGCAAAGAAGGTTCAGGGAGGAGGTGAGATCAGCCCAGTACCCCCCTTATCTCGTGGTAGAGTAGTATGAGCCCAGGAGATGGTATGCAACTTCTTTGCCTCCCCACTATGATAAAAGAATTTGGAGATAGAGGTACAAATACGTTTGATAACTCCCTTTGGAATATGGACAGCCCTAAACCAGTAGGAAAGGTAGTTGTTCACCGAAGACCGAATCAATTGAAACCTTCCCCATAGGAAAAGAATTTACACTTCCATCCAGCCAACCAAGCCTGAAGTTTGTTAAATAGTAGATTGAAATGAACCAACTTAAGAGGACCCCCAACCAATGGGAGATTTAGATATTTAATAGGAAAAGAACCTTGTCTGATGTTAAGTATATCACATAGGTCCTCCACATTTCTAAGAGAAGCTGATTACAGACTTCTCTTTATTCACCTCCAGACCCATGTAATTCTAAGATCTCTAGATTTTGCTTAAGAGATCCTAAAGTAGAATAGTTTGCTTCCCCCATAGTTAGCAAATCATCGACAAAGAGAAGATGGGAGATATTATAATTCCCAGAAAAGAAGAGATTATATCATGAGAGGTTTACATCTCTTTCCAGGAGATAGGAAAAGGAGTCCATGGCTGAGGTGAAGAGGAAGGGGGAAAGGGGGCATCCCTGTCGCAATCCATTTGTGGAAGTAAAGAGTCCTTTAATTTCACCGTTAAGCACTAAAGAGAAAGGCACATCACGAATACACGCCTCAATCCATTTGATGAATCAGGGAGGGAATCCATTAAGCAAAAGTCTATGTAAAAGGGATTTTCTATTGATTAAATCAAAAGCCTTCCTGAGATCGAATTTAGCTAGGAACCTTCCTTGATTTGAAAAGGAGGCAAACTTGTTACAGATTTCATGTGCCATAGTTAGATTATTAGCAATGTCTCTATCCTTAATAAAAACAGACTAGGTTGGATGGATAATATTAGGAAGGATCTTCTTAATTCTGCTTGCAAAGACTTTAGCTATCACCTTGTAGAATATGTTGCAAAGAGAGATAGGACGGTAATCAAATTGAGTTTGAATGCTTTATCTTGGGGACCAGAGTGATAAGGCTATGCTTAAATAAATTTGGCAACTTTTGAGTCTTAAAGAAATGGTGAGCCACAAGAAGAATTGCTTGCCAGTGAAGTCCCAAGTGGAGGTAAAAAACCTAGAATTAAAACCATCTTACGTAGAAGATTTATTCTCATAAATATTGTAGAGAGCTGAGATTATTTCCTGATCACTGATGTCCACTTCCAAATCAGCAGCAAGCCCAAGGGGATGCAATCTCCCAAGGGTATATCATGTGGGGGAATAGAATTAGAGTTGTTATAGTTAAAAAGGGAGGAGTAATACTTACAAATCTCATCAATAATGAAATCAGGATGATTAATCAGGCCATGGTCGGTCTGCAATTTTCTAATCAGATTTGAGTTTTTCCTTTCTTTGATAGAGTTGTAGAGGAACTTAATAGCATTATCTGATTGAGTAAGCTAGTGCACCTTGGCATGTTGTTTAACCCATAAACTTTCCTTGAACAAGTTTAAGATATTTAACATTGATTTCTTTGCATCACAGACTAACAAGTGATTTCATGGATCCTTTTCTAACCTATTCAAAATATCCTCTTAATCCTTCTTAATCAATTCAATTAGATGATTTAAAGGTGGGGTATCCTAATGCTTTTATTTATAAGCCTCTTTGACTTGTTTAAGTTTTTTTAGAGAAGACAAAGAGGGAATCACTTTTAACAAAATGATGCCAAGCTCGCTTTGGAACGTCTAGAAAATCTGAGGAAGTGGTCTAGTGGTTTCAAAACATAAACCAATGGGAGGTCCTTGGGGAATTATGAAGAAAAATAAGATGGGGAGAGTGGTTATATGAAATAGGAGGAAGGTCTCGATAGTAAGAGTAGGGGAACATATCAAACCATTAAGAATTGCAAAGCATTCTGTTAAGCTTAGAGGAGATAGGATTGAGAAGTTGTTGATTAGACCATGTGAAGAAGAGATCAGTGCTAGGAAGCTCTAAAAGTTTACAATCATTAATACATTCCTTAAAGTCCAGAGTTTTATAAAAAGAGGGAGGGTTTCCACCACATTTTTCAGAGCTTGATAATATACAATTGAAGTCTTCCATTAAGACATATGGATCATCCAGAGAGCTAGCTATGTTCCTTAAGCAACTCCAGAGGGATAATCTGTCTTGAGTATCATTCCCAGTGTATATACAAGTCAAGAAGAAGGGTTTGATTCCAGCTATAGAGACAGCCCCGTGAATGAGCTGAGAGGTCTTTACTAAGGGTTAAAAAATGAGATGATATGAATTCTATTTGATCCAGATTCTTCCCCCAATTGAACTGTCGAAATTGGAAGCACTGATCTCATAGGGAAACAATTTGAGCTTGGCAAAAGAAGGGTTTTCATTACCCGGGTCAGAATGGAGCTTAGTCTTAAGGAGACAAAGAAGGTTGAGCCTAAAGTCCTTTATGATTCTCAAGCAGTCGAGTTTTCTACCCTCATCCAAGAGACCACGGACATTCCAACCACCCAATGCAAGGAGATTCATCTAGGAGGAGGAGGTAGAGGGCTTCTTGCCATTTTTTGTTACCTTTTTGGATCGAGGGAGATGCATTAAATGAAGCTTTGGAATTTTCCCCTTCCTGTAAGATTTTCCCATGAGTTTTGGGGATTTTCTCCGTAGCCTTCTGAACATTGGACTTGGATGGGGAGATAACTGCAGATCGTGTAGTAACCCCAGAGGCAGTGAAGTCAATGCTTGTATATGCTAGATCCATAGATGATTGGTTCTCGGTTTCATGATTAGAGAGATATTCCAGGTGAGTAAAGATAGTGATTCTGATCATTTATTGTAGTAGGGGTTGAGGGGAATTTGCTCAACATTTATAGTAGGTATCAGACAGGTCCTTGGCTACCAAGGTTTTCCTAGGAGTTTTGGGGATTTTCTTCATCAACATTGGACTTGGATATATACAGATCGCGTAGTAACCTGCGAGCGGAAGCCAATGAGACCGCTAGATCCATAGATGATTGGTTCTTGGTTTTATGATCAGAGAGATATTCCAGAGGTGGAGTAAAGATAGGAGGTGGTTCAGATCGTTTATAGTAGTAGTGGTGGGGGTGTTGAGGGGGAATTTGCTCAACATTTATAGTAGGTATCGTATTAGGGTCCTCAGCTACCAAGGTTTTCCCAGGAGTTTTGGGGATTTTCTCCATGGCCTTCTGAACATTGGACTTGGATGGGGAGATAGCTGCAGATCATGTAGTAACCCCAATGCTTGTATCTGCTAGATCCATAGATGACTAGTTTTCAGTTTCATGATCAGAGAGATATTCCGAGATGGAGTAAAGATGGGGTGGTTCATCATTTACGAGGAGTGGGGGGGAATTTGCTCAACATTTATAGTACGTCTCCATAGTCGATAAAGCTCATGGTAAACAAGTCCGAAGACGTAAACCGTCAAGCCAAGACATAAAGCCAAGTATCTTCCTAACCAAGAAGACAAATAAAAACTAATAGAATTGATTGCTTCCTTTGGCGTACCATGGAGACGAACCGCATGACTCTAAAACTCATGGTAGACAAGTCCCGCAATCGAGTAGTATTTGCTGATCTAATAGCCATTTCGTTCCTCGGCTTCCTCACCCTTCCACTGAGATGAATAATTCGTCTCTCCAACAAGCAGCCCATGGGATCCCTGCACAAACTGTTTGAGAGTATAGAAAACCTCAACAGTGGTATCCTTGAGAATGAAATCTGCAGTCCATGTCGCTTTAAACCGACTACTAAGATGTACTTGCCATTATCTATGATGACAACTGCTTCTCCTTTTTGCTACGATTTTATTTGCAGAGACCGTTCATGTTCCGATGGACGGATGAATTTCTACCCCAACGCTCGTCATTGTTGTGGAAGGCTAGTAGATAGCAGAGTGTCGTTGGGGACTCATGCTATTGTACTTGTACCTATAATTGATAATGCTCATGTTTTCATAATCAACGATAATCTTGTTATTTCTCAATCTTCCACAGAGTCATTGAATTGCTTCCTGAGCTTGATTTTCCCCCACTAGACTAATTTTCCAACAAGCTATTGCCCGACTTGTGATGGCTCATCCTGTCGTTCATTTGTCAGAGACCGTTAGAGCCCCTCGTCTCACAGCAGTCCCATAATTCTCATCGTCAGCTGTTATAATCTTGCTCGGCCCACTCCAAATCTCATTAGATAATGTAAATAAGTGACAAAAGTACTAATAAAATTTTTTTTGGGACATTTAAACGAATTTAATCATACACTTACACACAACATCCAAGACCACTTAGTTGAAAATCAAAGCTCTCAACCAATAGCAAAGTGAAAAATTTAGCAGCTTTATCCAAAGTGGGATCTTAGAGATTTGTTCCTTAGAGGGTATGAAATTCCAGACCCATTTTTGAAAAATAAAAGGGTGGTCGTTGAGAAAGTAGGGATCATTATCCTAAACAAGATTATAATCTTCTTGACAAGTGAATTTAAATAGAAAAAAATCCCCTTCATCGGTGAGCATATCCAAGTTTCCATTAAACTTCCACTTCTTTCTGATGGCGAAGAAGAGAACCATAGTAGGGATGCTTTCCTATAACATGTCCAACCAGAGAGAGGTTCCATTCTTTTTGGTCGTCAAAGAGTTCTTCCTCAGAGAACGAGACTTCAGTGGAATCAGAGGGTACATAAGAAAGGGATAGAGATTTGCTCTATTCATTTTGGGCAAGAAGGAGATCTTTCCAATTATAGGGTCGATTAGGGCCGAAAGGAGGAGGTCCTAATACGGAAGCAGAAGTTGGGGAGGAGGAAAGAGCGGGAAATTAGGGTTGAATAACAGGGCGGATGTTTGAGCAACCATAGTCCCAAAAGCTCATGGTAAACAAGTCCGAAGACATAAACCGGTCAAGCCGAAGACATAAAAGCCAAGTATCTTCCTAACCAGTAGCACAACGAAAAACCAATACTGGAATTTGATTTCTTCCTTTTGGCAGCCATGGAGACGAACCACATGATCATAAAACTCATGGTAGACAAGTCCCGCAATCGAGTAGTATTTGCTGATCTAATAGCCATTTCATTCCTCGGATTCCTCACCCTTCCACTGAGATGAATAATTGCTCTCTAACAAGTACCATGGGATCCCCGCAAACCGTCTAGAGTATAGAAAACCTCGATAGTGGTTGCCTTGAGAATGAAATCTGCAGGTCCATGCTGCTTTGTCTTTTAAATCCGACTGCTAAGCAGTACAACGCCTTGCCAATTATCTACGATGACAACTGCTTCTCCTTTTTGCTACTGTTTTATTTGCAGAGACCGTTCATGTTTCGATGGACAAATGAATTTCTACCCCAACGCTCGCCATTGTTGTGGAAGGCTAGTGGATAGCAGAGTGTCGTTAAGGACTCATGCTACTGTACCTTACCTATAATTGATAATGCTCATGTTTTCATAATCAACGACAATCTTGTTATTTCTCAATCTTCCACAGAGTCGTTGAATTGCTTCCTGAGCTTGATTTTCCCCCACTGGCCTAATTTTCCAACGCTATTGCCCCATTTGTGATGGCTCATCCGTTGCTCATTTGTCGAGACCGTAGAGCCCTCATCTCACAAACAGTCCCATAATTCTCATCGTCAGCTGTTATAATCTTGCTCGGCCCACTCCAAATCTCGTTAGATAATGTAAATAAGTGACAAAAGTACTGATAAAATTTTTTTTGGAACATTTAAGTGAATTTAATCGTAAACTTACACACACAACATCCAAGACCACTTAGTTGAAAATCAAAGCTCTCAACCAATAAGTTAAGATGCCTTGCACACTAATAAAACTTTTTAAATATTGGAGCATTACTCGAGGAATTCAATTAAAAGAGCATTACTCTTTCCTTTATGATATCAAATTAAATTGCACCATTTGAAATTTATTTTAAACCATTTCAGCATGAAATTTTTAAGTATATAGTTGATTTTATGCTCTATTTATACTTAAAATTTATTATTTAAGAAAGATCATAAAAAAGAAGACTTTTATCCTTAAAATTTGCAGTTAGTAGGAGTGTGTATTTTTTTCGTTAAAATTGAAAATCCGAACTGATCCAAACAAAAATTTTAAATTCGGATCGACTTTATAAATTTTTTCTAAATATATAATCGATTTTATCCTCTATTTATCCTCTATTTTGAATACGGATCGATTGCACAACCCTAGCAGTTAGTTCTACCATGATACAAGATCATCAAAGAATTATAAGTATAAACTCCTAATTAAAAAATTTTTTTAGAACATTTAAGCGAATTTAATCGTAAACTTACACACACAACATCCAAGACCACTTAGTTGAAAATCAAAGTCTCAACCAATAAGTTAAGATGCCTTGCACACTAATAAAACTTTTAAATATTGGAGCATTACTGAGGAATTCAATTAAAAGAGCATTACTCTTTCCTTTATGATATCAAATTAAATTGCACCATTTGAAATTTATTTTAAACCATTTCAGCATGAAATTTTTAAGTATATAGTTGATTTTATGCTCTATTTATACTTAAAAATTTATTATTTAAGAAAGATCATAAAAAAGAAGACTTTTATCCTTAAAATTTGCAGTTAGTAGGAGTGTGTATTTTTTTCGTTAAAATTGAAAATCCGAACTGATCCAAACAAAAATTTTAAATTGGATCGACTTTATAAATTTTTTCTAAATATATAATCGATTTTATCCTCTATTTATCCTCTATTTTGAATCTGGATCGATTGCACAACCCTAGCAGTTAGTTCTACCATGATACAAGATCATCAAAGAATTATAAGTATAAACTCTAATTAAAAAAATTTTAGAACATTTAAGCGAATTTAATCGTAAACTTACACACACAACATCCAAGACCACTTAGTTGAAAATCAAAGCTCTCAACCAATAAGTTAAGATGCCTTGCACACTAATAAAACTTTTTAAATATTGGAGCATTACTCGAGGAATTCAATTAAAAGAGCATTACTCTTTCCTTTATGATATCAAATTAAATTGCACCATTTGAAATTTATTTTAAACCATTTCAGCATGAAATTTTTAAGTATATATTTGATTTTATGCTCTATTTATACTTAAAAATTTATTATTTAAGAAAGATCATTAAAAAAGAAGAGTTTTATCCTTAAAATTTGCAGTTAGGACTGATCCAAACAAAAATTTTAAATTCGGATTGACTTTATAAATTTTTTCTAAATATATAATCGATTTTATCCTCTATTAATACTCTATTTTGAATTCGGACCGATTGCACAACCCTAGCAGTTAGTTCTACCATGATACAAGATCATCAAGAATTATAAGCATAAACTCCTAATTAAAAAAATTACAGCAAAGTAAATTACTAAATTATAGCAAATCAATAAGCTTTTATTAACGATTTCTTAAAATTGTTTAAGAATTTGAGAATGCGTCCTGTTACATAAGTAAAATAACAATTTGATAAATTAAAAATTAGCTTATTTTGCTGCTAGATGAAACTTATGAATTCTAAGTGTTGTCGGCAGAAAATATTTATCTGCTTTAAGCATTTATTTTAGTTAATTTTATAATGTCGAGCATGCTGTTTAAGTCAGTATTTACTTTTTTCCAATTCCCAGCTACAAACAAATAGTTGAGCTAATTCCATTTAGAGAAACTTCTAAGAAAAAAATGATACTACAATTACATCCCTTTATTATTAAAAGTTCAATGACAAGAATGCACATCACCAGTTTGAGAACAAGTACATGCAATCTTCCTTCAAGAAAGTATACATGGACCTCTCCCTTAAGTAAAAAAAGAACATGAACTCTTCTTCAAGATAAAAGACAAACTTGGAACAAAGCTAAAGCTACTGATTAAAGCAGATCTATATATTAATTTGCTTCAACTCTCAGATCAGCCAAAAAGCGAAGGTAAAAGGAGAAAAAGAAGAAAACAAAAACATGGAATTGGCTGTAAACCATCACTACCAACCCGGATTTATGTGCACATAAGAAAGGCCAAGATAAAAGCTATCCTCACGTGTCATGAAATTTAATTATACAATATAAAGAATTAAGTTTTTTTCTTGTTTTCTTCAAGCAAACAAAAGGGCTTGACCAGAGAAATCTTCTGAGGACCGAAGTGATGAAAACGGAAGCCTGCTGCTACCGAAAAAACCTTTCCTCCTTGGTCTCAATGAAGAAAAGGAACCCCTTAATGGTTTTTTTGTAATAGTCTTAGAACAAGAAAGGGCTTTGTTGGAATCTGTTAATATTCTTCCATGGCTCTTTGAAGATTTTAGCTTCTTTTTATATGGCCTCTCAGGTTTGGCCAGGTCCTCCAGTACCTTCACATTGGATAAAGATGAGAAAGACTGGGACTTTCCATGGAAATGCTTTGATAGCCCGCTTCTGCAATAAATAGCCAAAAAAATTACAAACATTATAATCAACATTAATATGAAAGAAGAAGCTTACGAGCTTATCAGATCATTCTCTTCATATGTAAATCTATAAGAATTGTGTGTTATGTACGTGAATAGCCCTATTCTTTTACAGTGATAAATTACAAAATGATTGCATAAGAACTATGCTCACATAATTTTCTGATTAAGCTATGTTATACGATATTTTCATGAACTGCAGCCAACAACGAAGATCAAACGAAAGAATTTTGACCACCAAATCGCATTTAAGCATCCAAAGAGGAACGATAAAAAAAGCTTACTTAAAGGGAAGCTGAGCAATGAGATCGGACATCTCAAAGAGAGGCCCTTCTTCTTCCTCTAAATTTCCATGAAGTGAAGAAGAGGTTGCATCATCGATGAAGTCGGACGATGATGAGCTGATGGAACTGCTCGACTCCACTGTCTCATCGCCGTCGTCGAAGGAAGAGAAGGAGCCAAGATCTTCTTCCTGCTCATCCATGATCTGGTACTTGCTGCGACGGAAGTAAGTTGTCTCCATTTGTTAGGGGAAGAACAACTTTGAACTTGCTATATTTGTCAATTGTCTCTTATCATCTCTCAACAAGCACTCACTCTTCTCTCTCTTTCTAGAAGAAAAAAGAAAATTAACAGAAAATGTACAAACACCATGGACCCAACTTTAAATGCTTATTATATATCCCTTATAAGTTAAAGGGAGAAAAGATCAGAGGAATGGTGACGATAAGGGTGGCAAGCCGGCAGGATTTGTCTCTCACAATCTCTAGACGAAAAGAGGGAAGATTCGGTGTTATCCAGTTGGGCGGGCTAGTCTTGGATAAGACCTCCACCTTGTCCACGCATGGCTGAGAGCTCTCGGCTGTGCAAGGCCTTGGGCCTACCCTACTGTATATATATATATATATATATATATATATATATATATATATATATATATATATATATATATATATATATATATATATATATATATATATATATATATATATATATATATATATATAATATATATGAGCTGTTTTGCATCTATGCTAGTCTTACTCATATTTTCAACACCAGCATCGTTCAACGGATTGATGACCTCTGCCGGCAGGTCCTTCATCAATATCAAGATCCAACCACTGATGCTTTGCTCCCGCTTTCGATAAATTCAAATGTTCTATGAGCTGTCACTTATATTCAGAGCTATTTATTTTTTCGTCACCTTTTCTCTATTCTATTCTTAAATTTTTGACTAATCTTTTACATATAAGCAATAAAAGAGCCAAGTGATTGACCATAAAGCAAGATAATAAATTTTAAAATTCAAAAATTGCATCTCATGATTTTAAAAAACATCTAAGAATCATATTACTATTTTTGATATTAATGTATTTTTTTTTCAAATACATGAAATGAAGTGATAATTTTATAAATTTAGTATGCATATCAAAAAATTATTTTAATATAATGGTTATAAAATAATTCATACTCATGCATTAATAAATTTATCCATAATTTTTAATGTGACATAATTCATCTACTCTTATCATATAGTACAATTTATTCAAATAAAATTTAAATAAACTTAATTAATACTAAATGATTTTAAGGTTTTAATTAAGTTAATCATATTGATTGTATGAAATGATGTATATCATATAGTGTAATGAGTTTAAAATGTAAATAATATTAACAAATGTAACTTGATCATATTAATAATTTTTTAAAACAAGACATATCTGTTTTAAAGTTAAAACAAAAAAGCAAATTGATTAAAGTATCCCATAGCTGTAGGAAACAACGTACCGAATTTAACTTGACAAGAACAAAACTACAATATTTCTTAAGAGAAAAAAATGTCGTCATAAATGTTTCTTGGCACTTTTAAACCCACTACGCTCGCCTCAACTCTGATTTCCCACTAATGCATCTGTGAGCACGTTCTTCGAGGTGAGACAAGCCCGAAGCAAAGCAAGGGCCTGTAGATAAACCATCAATTGTAAACAGTTACAGATGATCAAATTATAATCCAAAGAGAAACAAGAACTCTCATAAAAGCACTAATGGTCAGAACAGCAAATAAACAAAACCTCGTGTTCTCCAATCTCAACATTCCTCGGTGTAATCCTTCTTCCAGATGCCATTTTGAGAATTTCAGTGACAACCATGGCCGGGGATAGTTTCTTTATTATAAGATCGTCAGTAACCATGAAACTTGCCCTCCCCATAAATCCTCCTGAGCAGTATCTTGGACTGGTGGGAGTAAGCCGCTTGTTTGTGATCTTCTGACAGCCCTTGCATGGGCTATTTGGAATAGTGGTAAGCACGTCATATTGACACTCATCAGTGCGGCACATGTAGTATCTCTCATATACTGTCAGTTCATCTAATTCTATTAATTGGTTCGCAAGAGAGGAATATGGTGGTAGCTTTGGTGTCACCAATATCTCAATAAGGTCATCGAAGCACTTTGCAGATCTCAAAGATTCAATGCAATTGTATAGATTATCGAAGCATTGGATACCAGATTTCCCTCCGAGCTTTTTGACCACAGAACTCATGGGATATGTGAGAAAACTCACCAAAAGATCAGTAAACTCATTATCTGCTTCAACAAAGAGCAACTTGTTGTCATCTTGGTTAAGAAGCAGCTTCACTGGAATCTTTTTATATGCGGTTGGTGGTGCTGTTTCATTGCAAGTTTGACAACCGGGCTGCTTAGAACTCCGAATTTTGTTCTCATTTCGTCCGCCTAGAAACACATCCGTCAGAGGTGTATCAGAGACTAATAGTCGCTTTAGTAATTCAATAATCTGCACATATATGAAGCTAGGCTTATTAGAACAAATTTAAATTAAAGAGTTAAAGTGACAAATTAAGGAAGCTTTGTACTGTAAAAGTGTTTTTCTTTGGAAGAAAATCGCAACATTAAAGGATGTACAATTTTCCTGCTCTTGTTACCCTTAAGCAGAAACTGCTGATTTGATGCACATATTTTTATTCTTTTCAAGTATTCTATTAATAATAAAAATTTTATATCAAGAAGAATACGTAGAACACTTGTAATAAATAAGAAAGTTCTAGACTGCTATTATTTAGAATGTGTCACTAAAACAGAGCAGAAAGTTCTATGATATGTGATAAATAGGAAGGTTCTGCAAAGACTAATAATAATACCACACAATTTTTATGTATTTACATATCTAATACCTAAACTTCAATTTTTACATATATAGCATCTTAATCTTCAATATCACATCAAAAATATCACTTTATTCACTTTTTAAAAGTGAAATGCACCATTTTAAACATAGAAAAGTGTTAGATAAGTAAATATCTAATTTTAGGACATACGAATTGTGTGGTATATATGTAAATCCCCAATTATTCTTTCTCTGCCAAAAAATTTTTAACATTTTATATGAGAGGTTATAATCTTTCAATTTATTTGCAAGGGTTGACTACAACTGCTCTTCTATTTAGATTTCCATCTTTAATGGAGATATAATGTAGATGGGATGTAAATGTGATATAAATCATACAACTTATTATTTAATGTGATATAACCTTTCTATGATATGTGATATAAATCATCCACAAGCGATACAATGTGCATGCAGTATACTTACTTTTTCGGTTTTGACATCCACATGGATGCATTCAAAGGCAGCCCACTGCTCAATATCAAGCTCGGGAAGCATTTCAATGGTTCTCTCAGTGGAAGATTGAGAAATAACAAGATCATCGCTGATTATGAAAACATGAGCATTATCAATCATACGTACAGGTACACTAACATGAGTCCCTAACCGCACTCTGCTGTCCATTAGCCTTCCGCAAAGACGGCAAGCGTTGGAGTAGAATCTCACATGTCCATCGGAACATGAACGGTCACTACAAATAAAACCGTAGCAAAAGGAGAAGCTGTTGTCATCGTAAGTAATTGGCAGGGAGCTGCACTGCTTGGCGGCCGGGTTTAAAGGACGTAGCAGCATGGACCTGCAGGCTTCATTCTGAAGGCAACCACTGTCGAGGTTTTCTACACTCTGGTACAGTTTGTGCAGGGATCCCAAGGGCTGCTTGTTGGTGAGACGAATTATTGATCCCAGTGGAAGGGTGAGAAAGCTGAGGATGATTTCAACGAAATGGCTATTGGATTCAGCAAATAATACTCGATTGTGGGACTTGTCTACCATGAGTTTTAGGGTGATGTGCTTCGTCGCCATGGCTGCCAAAAGGAAGCAATCGAATTCGAGTAATGGTTTTCGCTGTGCTGCTGGTTAGGAAGATATTTGGCTTTTATATCTTCGGCTTGACTGCTTTATTTTCCACATGGGAAGACGAATGGGAGTCTCGGTTAATCTTCCGAGGACTATGGATTCGAAACCCAATGGGACGGCCTCAGAACAATGTTCAGATCTGATTTTGTTAAGATAAAATTATGACCAATAGTTTAATTGAATTATTTTCTACTATAGTAAAATTTATCAATAAACTATGCTTTCTAAGGATCATTTGGGATCACTTTTGTTTTCTGTTTTTTATTTTTATTTTTATATTATTTTTAAAAATATATTTATTTAGAGTATTTTTTATATATTTTATTTTTTTTGTTTTCAAAAATAAAAAATATTATTTTTAAAAATAACAAGTATAATCAAATAAATTTAATTTTAAGCCAAACATAAATAAAATAAAAATACAAAATAAAAAATAGAAATAAAACTGATCCCAAACTATATATATATATATATATATATGTTTCAGGGTTCAAATCCCGGATGCGAAAAGTAGAGAGTTGCGATAGGCGACAACCAGTGTAAAGCTTGTCGAAATAATCATGACATAAATTTTTTAAAATATTATGTTAATGCTAGGGCGTCCCTTGGATTGTCTATATAATAAAATTAGGTTAGTGGTTTCATCACTACAACAATGTTTTTAGTTTAGTTTAGGGTTTGCGGGCGAAGAAGTTAGTCCATAAAACTAGAATTAGGTTAGAAACTTAGAATATATGACTCTTATTGGCAAATTAATAGAATTAATAGATATTATGATTCATAGGAAGATATATATTTTATGTATTCAATAAACTAAATGGGTTGAGGAGATGGCCAAGGAGATTGATAATTTAGGTTTTAAAGTTTAGTATTCAGGTAGAAGTCGAATTATAAATGACGAATGTATGATTATAGATAAAAATTTGAAGGATAATGTTATAAATATTAATAGGATTAGAGATTGAATTATAGTTCTAAAGATTATTGTTGATAATAAGATTATCAATGTTATAAGTATTTATGCTCCTCAAATAGGTTTGGATGTAGGCTTAAAAGAAAATTTTTGAAATGAATTAGAGGGATTAATACAAAAGATATTTGTTGAAAAAAAGTATTTATTGGAGGATATTTAAATGGACATGTTAGTAGAGTGATATAAAATTTTAAAAATATTAATAGTGGCTAGGAGCGACTAATGAAGAAGATAGGACTATATTAGATTTTGCTTTAGCCTATGATTTTATAGTTGCTAACATTTTATTTTAAAAAAAAGAGATGAGCATATTATTACTTATAAAAATATATCTAGTAAAATACAAATTAATTATTTTCTCAAAATAAAAATAGATCGTTTAGATTGTAAAAATTATAAGGTCATTTCGAGTGAAAGTTTAACTACCCAATACCAACTGTTAGTTTTAGATTTTAAGATGAATAATTGGAGATGAAAAATAAATCAAATTATTATCCTAGGATTAGATATGGGCACTTAAAGAAAACTAATAAAAACATTTTAAAGAGCAAGCTATAAGAGCTTAGAATTGAGGGTGTTCATAGGGAAGCTAACGTTATGTGAAAAAAAGTAGCAAGTGAAATTAAGCAAGTTATAGAAAATGTGCATAGAGAATCAAAAGGAAAAGACTCTTTTAATAAAAATAGTTGGTGGTGGAGTAAGAATGTGCAAAAAAGATAAGAAATAAGAAGCATTGTTATAAAATTTAGTTTAAATGTAAAAATTCAGAGAATTGAGAAAGATAAAAAGTGACTTATAGAGATTCTAAGAAAGCAATATATGAAGCAAAAATTTTAACTTTTAGTATTGTAAACAATAGATTAGATATCAAAGATGGTAAAAGTTGTATGTATAAATTAATCAATTAAAGAGATAAGAGAAGTAAATATCTAGTTTAAGTGATGTGTATTAAGGATGAAAATCATAAATTATTTTTCTTAGAAAATGATATTAAAAAAAAGTGGATGAGGTATTTTGATAAACTTTTCAATGAAGGATTTGACAATACGATTGCTTTTAGCAACCTTAATACCTTAAACAAAAATAAAGATTCTTATTTTTATTGTCATATTAGTAAATTCGAAAGTAAAGAAGTTTTAAAGAAAATGAAGTGTGGAAAAACAATAGGACCTGATTATATTCCAATAGAAGTGTAGAAATATTTAAGAGATCAAGAAATTTTTTGGCTTATAAATCTTTTAATATTATTTTAAGAACTAAAAAGATGTCAGATGAGTGGAGAAAGAGTTTATTAGTTCTTATATTTAAGAATAAAGGTGATGCACAAGAGTGTGCAAATTATAGAGGAATTAAGTTAATGTGTCATATATTAAAATTATGGGAGAGAGTAATTGAGCATAGGCTATGATGTGATACAAAAGTTTCTCGAAATCTATTTGGTTTCATGCTAGGTATATCTACTATGGATGATATACATTTGGGTTTGGTGAAAAAGTATAGAGAAAGTAAGGAGGATCTACATATGATATTTGTTGATTTAGAGAAAGCTTATGATAAAGTTTTAAGAGAAGTTCTTTAGAGAGTTCTAGAAAAGAAAGAAGTTAACATTGATTAAAGTCATTAAGGATATGTATACTATAGTTGTTACTTGTGTCCAAACACAATGAGGATTGGCAAAATATTTTCCTATTTTAATTGGATTACATCAAGGATCGGCTTTAAGCCCTTATCTTTTTTACTTTAGTTATGGATGTTCTTACTAGGTATTTACATGATGTACCTTGGTGTATGCTTTTTGTTGATGACATTCTTCTTGTTGATAAGACTAGAGAGGGAGTCCAAGAGAAACTTGAATCATGGAGGTCAACCTTAAAGTCTAAAGGATTTCATTTAAGTAGATCTAAAATTAAATATATGGAGCGTAATTTTAGTTGTAGAAATTTTAATGGTAGTGTTGTGACATTGGGTGAACAAGTCATTAAAAAGAGTGAGAAATTCAGATATCTAGGTTCTATTGTTCAAAATGATGGTGAATAGATGGAGATGTTATTAATAGAATTCAAGTTGGATGGTTGAAGTGGAGGAATGCATCTAACATGTTGTGTGATAGAAAAGTATCACTTAAATTTAAGGAAATTTTTTATAAGATGGTGATAAGACCTGCAATGATTTATGGTTGCGGGCTCCAAAAATTTGCTACCGACCTCTTCGATGAAAAGAGTGGCTTAAAGTGTGGATAATTTTTTTGAGATGAGATAGTAGATAAGACACTACCCGAGATTTCATCCTCATTTGGTGAGGACTTGATCTGTTCCAAGTTTCCTATAGCGCAGTATAGTTAATTACCCCTCTCAATAAGTGAGAAAGAACTTTCGATTGAGGCTAGCCGTTAAATCGCTAAATTCATAGCATATAATAGCAGCATGTGGAGTTTCAGAATTTAAGATATGAAATTTATCATTTCAGCTTAAACTTGATGGTTGGGGAAATGATGATGTGCCCGATCTAGATCCCATGGTTCCATCCGGCGTGTGGTCCCTAGTCTACTTAATCGATGAGATAGACTAACTGTGAAGGATCCTCATAAGCAACACACGGGTTACGTCGTCCAAGAAATCCTTATAGACTTGGGGTGGTGTTTGTCTAATGAGAAAATCTTAAGTTCACCTTAGCTGACAGAGGGTTGTTTGCCCTATCAAGTATACCCTATGATTCACAACTCAAAGGGCAGAGCCATTGGGGAGCATACAGGCTACGATCGTGATCGTAATATAATGGAGCCAAACTGGCAAACCACCCGATCAATGGACTCTGGTCATAACCGCTTTGCTGTGGAATTTCTCAAGCCATGCAGTTCAGAGGACACGGGTCACGTCTTTACTAGCATGATATTGATTGAGAGTGAACATAACATAACACTTGATTTAACATAGGCTCCTTTATGAGCTAGAGTTTTCTTAGTTTGTCACCCCCGATAAACTGTTGCGGAAGGTGGATAGATTGAATTTAGTTCAAGTTTTTAGTGATAGAGTTTCATTTAAATAGTTTTAGATTAATATTTAAAAATTTATTTGATTTGAAAATTTGATTAATTTGAATATGTTTAAGAGCTTTAGATCCACAACTCGCTTAACTCGCTAATGAGGATTAGATCTACTATCACCCGACATAATCAGTTTCTCATATATTTCACTAATTTGAAACTCTTATTATAGGTTTTTAGATTTTGTTAACTCGGTCCCTGTCCTAAGACTAAACCGGGATGCAACCCACGCAGCATTCTCAGACACTTGAATTTAAGCATTCATCATAGTGTCGAGGCCCATGCGGGTGTTTATAGCTTAGTCATTTATCTAAAGAGACAATATTAAGTCTACCTTAACAGATAGAGGGCTATTTGCCCTATCAAGTATACCCTATGA
Organism: Cymbidium sinense; assembly: GCA_021442155.1. Taxonomy (NCBI): domain Eukaryota; kingdom Viridiplantae; phylum Streptophyta; class Magnoliopsida; order Asparagales; family Orchidaceae; genus Cymbidium; species Cymbidium sinense. The sequence continues at coordinate 166,367,599 of CM038218.1, read as the reverse complement.
TTCACAACTCAAAGGACAGAGCCATTAGGGAGCATACGGGCTATGGTCGATCGATATAATGGAGTGACGCCAAACCATTGATCAAAGAACTCGATCATAACCGCTTCATCTGGAGTCTATTGGTCAAGCTTAGCTCAGAGGACACGCCACGCCCTTACTAGAAGAGATTGATTGAGAGAACATAAGAAACACTTGATTTGACATTGGCTTCTTTGTGAGCTAGAGTTTGCTTAATTTGTCACCCCCGATAAACAATTGCGGAAGGTGAATAGATTGAGTTTATTTTAAGCTTTTAATGATAGAGTTTTATTTAAGCAGTTTTAGATTGTCACTTAATTTTATTTATTAGAATATATTTAAGAGCCTTAGATCTTATCAACTCCGTTTAACTGCTAACAGAGGATTAAATCTACTATTGTTGATGTCGGAAAACCAATCAGAGAGAGTGAAAGTTTACGCCTTTGTCGATTAGTCCAAAGACACACAGTAATTAAAGAGAACAGAGACACCTGCAATTTTAACGTGAAAAATGAAAAGAGGGGAAAACCACGGGCTTAGCCCAAGAAAAGCTTCCACTATGTATCCGCTTCGTAATACAAAGTCTTCCGATAACGGATTACATAATTGCATATGAGGGAGGAAAACATATGTAACAACGATCGTTGTAATAGTTCTAGTAGGTGGAGATGCGTGGATAATTAGCAAAGGTGGTGATGGTGGTTGATGACCGTCGAAAGTGGGTGCAATCTTGTTTGAGGATCTTCAAGCGAGCTTCTTCTTCCTCCTTGCTTGGCTTTTCCTCTTCTTCCTGCTCTGACTCTTCCTCTTCTTCCTTTGGGTTCCTCCTCTTCTTCTTGTTTGACTCTTCCCTTCTTCCTTGCTTGACTCTTCCTCTTCTTCCTTGCTCTGGACTCTTCCTCTTCTTCTCTCTCTGCCTCTTCTTCCTGCCTCCTCTTCTTCACTTGTTTCAGCTCCTCTTCTTCTTCACTTCATTTGTTCTTCACTTGGCCTCCTCCATGTGAGGAATGAAGGCCTATTTATAGACTGGAGGAGGGGCATTCTTGTAAATTCAAAGGCCCATACCACTCCCCTCGACGGACGGCTCGGATGATTCCTTTGATCATTTGATGTATTTTGAGCATTTGGATGCCCAAATGAAGTCAGAATTATGAGATCTTAGGCTCATTAGATCCGGCTCATCGAGACACTCGATTTGACTATAAACACCCCATATTTAAGAGCTATTTTGGGATTTAATTGATGTCCCAAACATTCCAATGATATTTTAAGTGCTTGATCTCGATCGGTTTTGACTCAAAATCATATAGCTTTCGACATCAAGATTTGTACTTTGACTAGTAGTATTTTGAGAGTCATATCAGTTGTCCCCCTATTTTTGGATGACATTAGCTTAATCATCCAAAAATATATGTGCCAAATGCTCGAAAATAACGAATTGGAAGTTTTCTTTCGAGACGCGGCACCGTGGGCATCGGCGTCTGGCCAAGCATGCGCTGGAGGCCAGACGCGACGTATAATGGGCTTGGATCGGTCAAATCTCGCGAGGCGGCGCGATTTAACGCGGAGCGCAGGGGCCGATACGCTCGGCGGGCCGACCGCCGTCAGCGTGAATGGCGCTCGGTGGGTTACACCGGTGGGCGCCATCTGGTCAGTCGCGGGTCGCTGGCCGCGGAGCGCTCATGGATCGCTCGCGTGTCAGATGCTCGAGTCGCTGACGTTCCGGGCCGCGGACGTTCGGTCGCTGATGGTTCGGGCCGGCGAAGCCAGTCATCACGGACTTCGTGAACGCCCGGTGAATGGGGTCGGAGGTCTGCTGCGCCGCGCTCAAGGTCCCATCGCTGTCATAGCACCACAGACGCCACTGTCCGAGTGGATTTGAAGGGTTTTGAGCCATTTTTGAGGGGTTTTACCTTTTGCCCTGTGGGGGCTATATAATTCTCCCAGGTGAGAGGAAGAGGCACCTTTCCCCTCTCCCTTCTTCTGAGTGAGGGTCCTTTGGAGGCAATCAAGAAGCGATCAGAAGCTCGTGAGCGAACAGAGGCGGTCAAGGAGGCGATCAAGGCCCACTCAGCTCGTTTCGGGCCATCCGCTTATCGCCTGCCGACCGGCCCGTTAGAGGCGTGCCCACGGCATACGCCAGGAGTTCCGCTCACCGCCCGGCATCGGGCTCGCGACCGTCCGGCTGTCGCCCGTGACCGTCCGGGTTAGAGGGCGATCAAGGCCCATGCACATACGTGATTCCGGCACCTTCGCCCGGCGACCGCCTCGGACCGTTCGGGTCAAGGCCCACGTATACGCCGTGGTTCCGCTTCTCCGGCGATCATCGGCCGGACCGTGTTGGCGGCGATCAAGGCCCACGACATACATCGTGGTTCCAGCTGCCTCGCCCGGCGACCGTTGCCGAGTTCGTTCAAGGCCCACGGCATACGCCGTTCCCGGCGATCGGTTCGTTATCGCCTCGGACCGTCCGGTTATGAGGATCAAGGCCCACGGTATACGCTGGTTCGGGTTACGCCTTGTTGACCGTCCGGAGGCGATCGGCTCACGATACGCCGTATTCCGCTTATCTTGCCGACTATCCGTTGGAGCGACGCGCCAACGCGATATGCCGGTTGCTTAGCCCGCCGACCGCCCGTTGAGATCCGCCCACGTGATACCCGTGGTTCGTTACCGTCCGGACCGGCCCGGTTAGAGGCGATCAAGGCCTACCTGTGATACGCCGTAGTCGTGTTGCCCGGCGATCGGTATCGTCCGCCGGGGAGGCGAGCCACGGTACATACATCGTGGGTTCACCGGCCATCCGCTTTACCCTCGCCGACCGTCCGTTGAGGATCAAGGCCCACGCATACATCGGTTCAGTTTACCTACCGTCCGGCGCATCGTTGCCGAAGCTCGTCTTCAAGTCCCACGCATACGCCGGAAATTTCCGGACCGGGTTATCGGCTCGCTCGGACCGTTAGAGGCGATCAAGGCCCACTATACGTGGTTCCGGCGACGGCCGGACCGTCCGAGGGGAGGGGTCCACGAGATACGCCGTGGTTTCGCTTACGCCGGTGACCGTCCGTTAGGAGAGCAATCAACGGAGACCACGAAGATGCTCGGCGATGGTGGCAGGGATAACCCCGATGGTGGTGACCGCGGGATTGCCGGGCGATGGTCGGAGGCGCGACCGGTGATTGAGGATAGATGCCGACGAGAATGGCATGACAACAGAAGATTAGGGCCGACGGGGTGGTCGATCAAAGAATAACTTAGTCACGATGGCGATCGGTGGCCTGAGTCAGGGATGACCGGCGATGGTGGTGACCAACGGAGATTGCCACGATGGTCATGATGGGCGACGGTAATGACGGTGACCGCTAGCGGCACCAACGGGTGGTCGCAGCAACGGCGACGAAATGAATGGTGGATGGAAATACGCCACGGCGGTGCGATGGTGGCCCGCCACCGGTGATGGTGGTGATTTTTGACTTATCCGGGTTGTCGAGTGTGACCGGCGATGCACCTGCATGGAAGAGGTTGAATTAATCCGAGGATTTTTTGACCTATCCAGGTTGTTTGTCGAGTGTGACTCGATGACGCTAACTGTATGGAAGAGGTCGAATCCAAAGATTTTGACCTATCCGAGGTTGTTTGTCGGTTACCCATGACGCAACTGTGGAGGTCAATTGAATCCGGCCGGATTTTGACCTATCCAGGTTGTTTGTCGGGTGTTACCCGATGACGCAACTGTATGGAAGAGGCGCGTGAGAAGTCCACCAAGGACCTTTTGACCTTCCGGGTTGTTTGTCGAAGTTTTGCTCGCGATATTAACCATGGAAGAGGTCCGATCAAGTCCCTGGGATTGATCATGTCCCATTGAGATGTAACATGAGTTGTATATTTCAAGTGGGAGAAAAGTAAAGAAAAAGCAAATCTTGTTAGAACAAAGCTGAATTCACTAGTTCAATGATATAATCATAAGACACTATGGGCTTTAAGAGAAAATGACAACAACAAGCACAACAACAACGAACAACAACAATAACAACAAGCTTTAATCCCACTAGGTGGGGCTAACAGGATGAAATGACAGACGAGATAAAAGTCACAATAATTATGCAGGAAGAGTTACTGATAATATTTTCAAGATTCTTAGTATTCCAAGTTCGAGAGTTTTTCCTTCGGGTCCTTGAGCTTGAACGTTCTCGCTTAACCATAGCTATGACCACATACGGACCATCCCAGAGGTGAGATCATGCGAGGGCCTTTGCTGCCTCGAGACTTCGCAGGACCAAGTCACCATGATATGGGACGAGGTTTCACTCTTCGCTGGCGAAGCTACCCGCATGATAGAAGCAAGTAGGCCATATCCCGAAGTTTCGGGAGTAGATCTAGTGCCGAGTTTTTCTTCATTACTACCATGATCGAAAAACTGGACTCTTGGACTTGGAACCCCAATATCCACTGATATGATAGCTTCTATACCAAAACACAAGTTATACGGTGTTTTACCGGTTGGGGTGTGTGACGTGGTGCGGTAGGCCCAAAAAACATTGGGAAGCTCACCAACCCATTGCCCCCCAACCTTCTCAAGATGTGTTTTTAGTCCTTTGAGTATGGTCCTATTGGTAACTTCAATTTGCCCATTGGTTTGAGGATGTGCTACAGCCGTATGCAGCAGCTGAATGTGAAGATCTTTGCAAAAGGACGAAAAGACTTTTCCAAGAATTGAGTTCCGTTGTCGTGATGATCTTTGGAAGACGAATCGACATATTATATTTTTCCAGACAAATTGTTTAGCATTTGCCTCTGTGATTTTAGCGAGTGGTTCGGCCTCTACCCATTTGGTGAAGTAGTCGACGGCTAGAATGATGAACTTTCGTTGCCCCGATGCTATTGGAAAAGGTCCCATGATATCAATCCCCCACTGAGCAAAGGGCCACGGGCTTTGAAAGGATGAGAGTTCTGCATGCGGCATGTGAGGGAGGTTAGAATGCAATTGATAACTCGCACATTTTTTTGTGAACTCCAAGGCGTCTTGTTTCATTGTAGGCCAATAAAACCCTTGCCTCATGATTTTAAGGGCCAATGCTCTTCCTCCAAGGTGTTCTCCACATATTCCTGAGTGAACCTCTTAACGCTCCCTCAAGGTGGAAGGCATTTGAGATATGGACCGGAGAAAGCTCGCTTGTATAGTTCACCTCCAATAATAGCAAAGTTTGAAGCTTGTCTTGAGATGAGTCATGAAGTTGGATCTTCGTGAAGGGTTCCTTCTTGTTGAAAAGATAGATGGGTCTATCCACTAACGCTTCCTTTTCCTCATCATCAATAGTTTGAATTACCCATGACCCTTGGATACTAGGAAAATATATATTTCTTCAACATGCTTTCTCTAAATAGATCTCTGGTAGAGGTAGAAGCTTAAGAAGAGCCACCGTATTCTTCTCAGTATGTGGATGATTTGATGTGTCTTGAAATGAGTAAGAAGGATTTTACCAAGTGGAGATATTGCACGAGGATTATGAGTATTAAAATTTCCTCCAACTTGGGAGGCTACAAGTCGGGAGTCGTGTGAATTACTAAGTTTTGGGCTTCTCATGGCGAAGTCTCAACCCTATGATGAGAGCCTCATATTCGCCATGTTATTACGGAATTTTAAGCAAGTCCATACTCTAGGTATTTTCCTGGGGAAACAAGTAAGATTCCCGCACACACCGACTTCAAGCTCCATCAACATAGAGTCCATTGAGGAGATGAAAGGCACGAAAGCGTGATAACTCTTCTAGAGTTGGGTTGGTGCATTCCACTATAAAGTCTGTAAGTATTTGAGACTTTATGGCCGAGGTAGAAAATTTATATCAAATTCTCCCAGTTCTATAGACCATTTGATTAACCTCCCAGATGCTTCTGGGTAAGATGGCCCTTAATGGTAAATTAGTGTAAACGCCGATGGTGTGAGCTTGAAAGTATGGACGCAATTTTCGCGCTGAGAAAACTAACGCCAGAGCCACTTTATCTGCAAATGGATAACGACTTTCTATGTCAGAGAGAATTTTGCTGACGTAATAAATTGGTTGTTGTGCCCCATCTTCTTCTCGCACTAAAACTGAGCTTATTGCGTGGGAAGAAACTGCAAGATATAAGTATAACGTTTCTCCTTGAATAGGTTTGGATAGCAGGGGTGGAGATGCTAGATATTCTTTTAGTTGCTCAAAAGCATACTGACATTCATCGGTCCATTGAAAATTATTATTTTTAGCTCCCTTCAATATTTTAAAGAATGGCAAGTATTTGTCCCTAACGGCTAGGAAACGGATATGATTGACCATTCAAACGTTGACGCCTTTTGATATTCTTCTGAGGAATCATATCTTGAGAGCTTTGATTTTTCGTGGTTAGCCTCTATCCCATGGTGAGTTACCATAAATCCAAGAAATTTTCCGACGTAACCCCAAAAGCACACTTGGTGGGTTAAGTCGTATGTTATAGCGTCAAGAAGGTCAAACATGCTTCTAAGTCCAAATATGTTGTGACTTTTCTAAGCTTTTCACTAACATGTCATCAACATACACCTCCATCATGTGGCCTAGTAGGTCTTTAAAAACCTTATTCATAAGGCGTTGATAGGTAGCACCAGCATTTTTTAATCCAAATGGCATGACTTGGTAACAATATAAACCTTTATATGTTTGAAACGTTATAGCCTCTTCATCATCGTAGGTTCATCTTTATTTGATTGTAACCGAATAAGCATCCAAAAAGCGAGCATTTGATGTCCACGAAGGCCCACCAATTGATCGATTCGAGGAAGAGGAAAACTATCCTTTGGTGCCTTATCGTGTAATCAACACACATCCTCCATGTTCCATTTGTTTTTTTAACCATGACAACATTTGCTAGCCATGTTGGGTAATGCACTTCTCGTATGAATCTCGCTTCTATGAGCTTGTTAACTTCTTGTTCAATAGCCTGAAGACGATCAGGCGCAAAACTCCGCTTCTTTTGGATGATTGGTTTGAACGTTGGATTAATTTTGAGGAGTGCGTGATTACAGTCGACCGCATATCCGCCGACTCCAAGCAAATATGTCTTGATTTACAAGAAATCTATATACTTTTCCCTTTGTTCTTTCGAGAGTAAAGATCCCACTTGCAATCGCTCGTAATGGTTGGTCATCCGATAATGCTATTGAGAGTAAATCTACAGGAAGCTTTTGAGGTACTCTTTCATCTCGAAAGTTAAAATCTTCGATGAAGGTGATGGAAGGGCGGTTGAGCTTATCCGAGATAACATGATTGAGCTACGCTTGATTTCCACAAACCACCCCAACTCCAACGGGTAGGAAATTTTATCTTCGATGAGGCAATCAAGTGATAGCACCAAAATTGATTGAGGGCCTCCAAGATTGCATTATATGCGAATCCGACTTGACCACCATGAATTGTATTAAATGAGTCATCGAGGGAATTCTCAGGGGTAACAGAAGAGTGATTGTCCCTTCGCTGCATCGGGTGATTATCAAACCCATATAGTGGTCCGGCAATGTTGGAGCTTTTGCCAGCCCATGTTAAGAAAAGTTGAGTAAAATAAGACATCTAACTCCCATTGTCGATCAAAATTCTTTTAACGTTATAACAAGGATCATCGATCCCCGCGCTGATGACAAGTGGATCTTGATGAGGATATGGACTCCTTCTAAGTCCGAGTCATTGAAAGTGATGGAATGATCAATAATGAGACTTCAACTCGTTCTTTGGAGGCGAAGAACTTGATGTAGGTCCTCCCGCTGATTGAATTTCTCAATTATTTGATGATTATTTGGTTGTTCTGTGATGATTGTCCCGGTTGCCCCCAAACGGAGGTGTGTTTGTTGAGGTGGTCGATTCTTCACAACCCGTAGATATCCTTGTTGAATGAGTCTCTCGATTTCTTCCTTGAGTTGTATGCATGCTTCGAAGAGTATGTCCACTGATGAAAGTGACATTGCTCCTAATTTCTCAATGTGGATGCGCCACGATATTTCTTCATTCAATAGCCATCGAGGTTAACACGAGATGTGTTCGCGGTGTATGTCTTTTCCGGTCGAGGTTCACGTTGTTGATATGGGGGTCGTGGAGGGAGATCACGACTATCTGCTTTTGATGGGCCTGTCCGCATTTCGGGTGTCTGCATTTCCATATTATTCAAATTGTCATGATGGGCATTAATAGCTTCATCAGAGATTTGTGCTTCTACACGATGAACTAAGTCGATACGAGTGGACCGTGTCCCGCATTAATGATGAATAAAGGCTGACGAGTCCTCCAAGGAAAACTCCTCTTAATAGTTCAGGGTCTACCCCAGGTATTTGGCGAGCTTCTAAGGAGAACCTCTGGAAGTATTCTTTGAGTGATTTACCCTCATTTTGTCGAATACCAGAAAGATGGGAGGAATCCTTAATAATTCTCTGGTTTGCAATGAACTCCACAAAGAACTGGCGAAGTTCGTTAAAGGTATGGATGGATCCCCTTGGAAGAGAGAACCAAGTGCGAGCTTGCCCTTTGAGGGTAACGAAAGACCGACAAAGCGTGTCGATTGGATATGCATGATAGTCTGTAATGGTCGATGTGTTCGTGTGGGTCATTGCCATCATAGAATCAATGCTCGGAAGCTTGAAACCTACGGAATTGGATGTCGAAGAATGGCTTCTAAAGGTGAGGACTCTCATAACCGCTGATGTGGGTGAAGATGATTGCCTTGAAGGTGAAATTCATCTTGTATTAAGCGCCGACTCGCGAATGTCATGACGCTGGATTAACAAGATGAGCACGCGTGTGAAGCTATCAACAATCGGATTAGTAACCGGTTGAGCTGCACACGATGGATGAGTGGAACTAGCGGTCAAGGAGATCGTTACTTCCTCGGAGGAACTCTGTCGGAGGATTAGCGTTTTGACCTCTTCCGGGCAACGACCGATCTTGGGGGAGATATGTTTGCCATAGTAGCGTAGTCCTTGCAAAAGTCGGATCATCTTATTTTGAGACTCCTCCATTCGACGACACGATCTTCCAAAGAGATTCCCGTCGCCTCAACATGGTCATGCCCATCGTGGGAGTGAGGCAAAACTTGAGTCCTTGGTTCAGGGATGGGTTTTGAGAATGACGGAGTTGGAGCGGAGGTTCCAGTTTGTGCCTATTGGCCATAACGTGGATGTTCACGAAAATTGTGGTTGAAGGGTTTTTCTTCCCACAGACGGCGTCAAACTGTTGCGTGCTGGAAAATCAATCGTGGTAGAGTGAAAGTTTATGCCTTAGCCTTGTCGATTAGTCCAGCACACACACATGTAATTAAAGAGCAAAGGAGACACTCAATTTTAACGCGGAAAACCTAGAAAAGAGGGGAAAACCACCTAGAAAAGCTTCCACTATGTATCTATTTGAATACAAAGTCTTCCGATAGCAGATTACAGACTGCATATGAGGGAGGAAAAACTATGTAACAACGATCGGTTGTAATAGTTCGGTAGTAGGGAGATGCGGAACAATACGATGAAGGTGTGGGTGATGGTGGTTGATGACCTGCGGGGTGACTTGTTTGAGGATCTTCAAGCTTGAGCTTCTTCCTCCTTGCTTGGGCTTTTCCTCTTCTTCCTTGTTCGCTCTCTTCCTCTTCTTCCTTGCTTGGATTCCTCCTCTTCTTCCTTGTTTGGACTCTTCCTCTTCTTCCTCGCTCGGACTCTTCCTCTTCTTCCTTGCTCGGACTCTTCCTCTTCTTCCTTGCTCGGGTGCCTCCTCTTCTTCACTTGTTTCAGCTCCTCTTCTTCTTCACTTCATTTGTTCTTCACTTGGCCTCCTCCATGTGAGGAATGAAGGCCTATTTATGAGGGAGGGGCATTCTTGTAAATTCATGTAAGACCCATACCACTCCCTCGATCGACGGCCGATGATTCCTTTGATCATTTGAAATATTTTGAGCATTTAGATGCCCAAATGAAGTCGGAATTATGAGATCTTAGGCTCATTAGATCTGGCTCGTCGAGACGCTCGATTTGACTATAAACACCTCATATTTGAGAGCTGTTTTGGGATTTAATTGATGTCCCAAAGATTCTGATGATATTTTAAGTGCTTGATCTCGATCGGTTTTGACTCAAAATCATATAGCTTTCGACATCAAGATTTGTACTTTGACTAGTGGTATTTTGAGAGCCATATCAACTATCACCTGACATAATTAGTTTCTCAGATATTTTACCAATTTGAATCTCTTATTATAGGTTTTTAGGTTTTGTTAAACTGTATCCCAAGACTAAATCGAGAAGAACGCGACAAAGATCCTCGCACTTAAATTTAAGCATTTAGCATAGTGTCGGGGCATATGCGGGTGTATATAGCTTAATTATTTCACCTAATTAGTGATTTTTGTTGATTTTGACAATCATAATTAGAACAAAATTCTTTAATTTTTGATCGAAGAAATTCCATTAATTTTTTATAGATTTTGATTTAGTATCGTCTTCTGTCTACTTGTACAAAAGGTTGCATATCCGGTGGCGAAGAAGGCGTTTTGAATCTATAGGTTCAAAAGATAATTTAATTTGTTATTTTAAAAAGAAGATTTACTCCTCAAAGTAACTCTCATTTTTCCCCCACTTTTTTTCAAATTTGATTTCTCTCTTTTATTCAAATTTGATTTTTTCTCTTTTTTATTTAAATTTGATTTCCCTCTTTTATTCAAATTTGATTTCTCCCTCTTTTATTCAAATTTGATTTCCCCCTCTTTTTCTAAGTCTAGAAATTAGATAAAATTTACACTCCTCAAGATCATCTCCATGTAATGATGTTTTGCTTTTCTTATGTTGAGATAGCAAGTGGTGTCTTGTGACACCACAGCCGATTTTCATCTCATCGCGCCCTATTGAGCACAACAAGGTCTTCAAGCCTGCATAAAACAAGCATATATATATATACTTCGTATACACGTTCAAGCTTATTTTGTTGCACATTCACAACCTACTTCGATTCTATAATTCACCACTCTTTCGTTTCCCAAGTTGACAAAGCCATCGTTTCATTATGAGGTACGATATAGTTGAGGTATGGCCATTTGAATTGCTTCCTTCTTTTCTAGTTTGTATGAATGTTGGCTAAGTTCCACTCTATATATTAGAAGACTATCTCCCAAATGATGCCAAGAAAGAGAAGGAACACCCAACCGCTGTAATCACCAAGTCAACATTGAAGCTTTAGATTTCATAAGATCAAGCCTTTGCACAACTCTTCCATCATTTACCAACGTGAGCAAGGAGTTCTCGATTATGATAGTGAATGCTATTCACACAAATCACAAGCATGCCACCATTGGAGAAGGTAAGGAGTTTGTAAGCATCATGCGGAAGATTAGAAGCACCATATTGAGCTATCTTGGCATCTTGGAATGCTGCAGATGAATCTCTTACGTCATCTCCTCCAAAATATAATACCAACATAGACTCAATGTTTCCATGCAAAAATATAAACAAGTTCCAAACGAGCACTATAGACCATCCATGACGCCCGGGATCGGAAAGGTGGGCAATTTTTTAAATTGAGTACCATTAAAATACAATTAGCAAATTGAGTATCAATAAAAAAATTTAAGGGTATAGCCCAATTAGTGGGCGACGGCTAGTCTCTCGAGCTGGTGCGTAGCGAAGAGTGGCGATAATGCTTTCAGATATATCAGCCCGCCGCCCAATTAGCGACCGGCTTCAGATATGAGCCCGCCCAATTAGTTGACGGCTTCGATATCTTAGCCGACGGTCCATCGCTATCGCTGCTTGTTCGCTTCAACGCCGCTCTAGAAACGACTCACCATGGTCCTCCCCTCTTGAACTTCGCTCACCGAGATCTAACCGCCTGCATTGCGCGTCTTGTCTAGGTATTCGATAGAAACTTTTATTTTTTCCCGGCATTCGCTTTGACGACGTTTAACTACTTCCCTCTCTCATTTACCAGCCGTTGGAAGTCAACTTTAGCTTTCGACGACGATTCTGACATTTCGGTTGAGAAAATTCCCTTCATGGATTCTACATTTTTTTAGTGCAAGATGAATAGAATTTGTTTCGTGATATTTTATGGAGGTGAACCGATCGATGAGCAAGTTATGTGGGAGGTCAAAATCATCCAATTAAGGTTCACGCGATATGGCATTGAAGCAACGAATTATGAGAAGCTTGCACATCGATCAGCCACAGCCACTCTAACAGTGTTATCTAGTGGGTAGCGGATTTATAGCGTCATATCCATGACGATGTATACTGACGGCTTCTGATGTTGGTGTTGTTGGAAGATGTTAATATTGCATCCACATCACCATCCGATAGTAAGGTCAATAAATATACCGCTAACACATACAGATTTCATCGCACAAGAACATCCGGGATACAACGCTTCGATGAGTTTATTCCGTGTAGTTTATCATCATAATTTATCTCGATTAAACTTGTAACAATTAATATGTTGGCTTTCTAATCGACTTCGTCTATATGAGCCAAGCGCTCCACCTATGACATCGCTAAAAGCATCTAGATCCTCTGAGTGGCAAATACGTAGTGGACCTCTCGAACGAAGTATCCGCAAGAAGACCAATCGAAATAAAATATAAGCACGCGCGTGTCGAGAACTCCTCTACGCCGTGTCATATGACTCTCGTAGAAAGTCCACCTAAGCCACCTCGCATACATGTTCCGCAGATGTGCCCATCGAATGTCGACTGACATGGACCGACGGATCATGGTACATCACGCCCAATGGGTGTCATCCTAACAAATCATCGAAAGAATCGTGCCAAGTGTCCCATCTCTTCTCCTCGCCAATCACAATCGCCTATGATAGGTCCATCAATCCAGGCCTAGAATCATCGCCACGCCCATCCACGCCATCTCTCACTACAACAGGTGGAAGGTATTGGTAGGAGACCATCTCTCAACCAAGGCGATAGCAATCGATGATCCAGGATGAAGCGTAATGACTCACCAGGTGCCCACGATCTAGCCTCCATGAATCTGTGCATGTAATGGGCCACTCCTTCAAGATAAGCAAGTGTGATGGCCTCAATTGCTTTCAAAAAAAAACTAAGTACATGTCCCAAATAAAAGGAGCGTAACACATTCTAATAAAAAACAAATTCACTTACGATCGTGAATTTCGATCCACATAGGAGGCAATACTAGGATGAACCTCGAAGGTGCTCGCCCAATGGTAGCTTAAGCTCACGTCAGCCGACGTAATGGCTGCCCTCTACCATCGTTCTTCGGTAGAAGATTATGGTTTACATATACATACCGCAAATTATGAGAAATAACGGATCAATTTAAAAGTGGAAATAAATCTTAAGATAAACCTTACATTCTTATCACATTTAATGAGTGGGAAATCCACATAGACAAATGCTTTTTTTGAAGAATAATTTGGCTACTAAGATTGTGAAAATAGATGACCCTCACTGCACAATTTTGGTAGTGTTTCACTATCTCCTTGAGGGCTCTCCTCAATATTGACCCCACCCCACATACACATAGAGCATCAACATGATTCCCATCTTAGGATTATAGATTGGATTAATCTTAACCATATCATGATCCAACATCAAAATTATCAAACCTAAGAGAGGTCAACAACATTCAAGGATAGAAGATGCACCAAATAACTTCACCAATGATGGGCTTAGATGAGAGATAACATAATAAATAAATAAGAAATAAAATATGCATCAAATGCAGACAAGAAGTTTCGTTGAAGATATGCAACCTAAAGTTGGCACCTTAAACTCAACATAGTGGATGGAGAAAAATAATTCATAAATCACCTCAAATAATTAGGTTAAGGCTATGATCATGATCATGATGATAAAGAATTTCAAAATCTCATAAGTTAAAAACTATGAACTAAAAAAATAATGTAATAAATTTGAAAACAAGCAAATAGTTCAAAATTGAGACAAGCAGAGAGAGCTTTTCTAATTTCCATTGATTGAATAATTAACCTATAAGGAAATGCTTAAGACCGATGACAACACTACATGAATATGACAATCATACAAAACATAAAGCAACCATATTGACCTTCCATGGCCCATTTGTAAATTTGTCTAAATATTTGCCTTTCTCATCAATCGACAAACTAAGATAAGGTAAGGCTTACTGAAGTTACAAAACCGATGCTAAAATCTTTCAAAACCGCTACAACCTCCTCCTCGCCTCCATGAAAGGTCAATCTAACTCAAATGAAAATAACATATGGCAAGAGTTAGAAAAGCCATATATAACACCCTCAAGGCAATTTAGAGACTCTCAACATTGCAGGGATATGGATCACACATACACAAGAGGATATTATGACAAAGGATGACAAAGGTAAGAACATATATAAGAGATATCAAGACAAAGCGAGAGGGCCATGACAAATGAACTTTAGGATGATATTGACAAATCCATAGACAAAATACCTAAAATCTTGAAAACTCACATGCACATAAATATAATTGCAAGTATTAGCTAAATAAAATTGCAAGTATTATCATTATACTTATGCAACGAGATCGAGTGATAGCAACAAAAAAAATACCTAAGAAGTCGGTAACGGACAAAAAAACACAATGCGTGGTGTTTGTAATCACTGAGATGTTCGCTACGACGGAGGACCTTTTGCTTATCTACCGGACTGGTCGCCTTAATGGAGAGCGAGTTCGGGAAGGAATTGAGGAAAACCGAGGAGCTAATGACGGGCTAAAATGTATAATGCCGCAATTAGTGACGTTCAGATATGAAGCTACCTAATTGGGCATCGCAGATGAGCCCATAGTGGTGAGCTACTCTTTCACGCAAAAATAACGCCACGCAGACGACGATGGCGCGCCCACTAATTGCAATATTCTTAAATTTTTTTATTGATACTCAAAGATTTTAACGGTACTCAATTTAAAAAATGCCAAAGAGGTCATGTCATCTTCTTGAACCCTAAGTCATCTTCAACCTAACGAGCTTAAGGACGCCACTATGTAACAATGACATTAAGTATGGGCTCGATCCGCTTTTGGCCACTCGACTG
This sequence comes from Cymbidium sinense, assembly GCA_021442155.1. NCBI lineage: Eukaryota > Viridiplantae > Streptophyta > Magnoliopsida > Asparagales > Orchidaceae > Cymbidium > Cymbidium sinense. The sequence goes on along the minus strand of CM038218.1, from coordinate 166,352,528 downwards.
AGATCGACCGCGGGAAATTGACGGTGGAGCGGAGAAGACCGGACTAGAGGGAGTGGAGTCGCCATGAGGAAAGCTTAAAGGAGGAGGCGCTTGAAGTAGAGAGGACTTTTATGGAATGAAATAGAGCAAAGACTTGGCAAAACTGCTATTAAGGGCCACCGACGTCGGATCGTCGCTGCATGTAGGAGACGTGAAAGAGAGAGAGAGAGAGAGAGCGTGGGGAGGAGGAGTTACGTCCTTTTGGCTTAATTTTTAAATTAAGCTATTTTATAAACTTAATTAGATGATTAGATATTTTAAAAAATAAAAAATAAAAAAGGCCTAATCGTCCGGTTAGCGGGTGACTGGCACTCACTGGGCATCCTTTTATTTTTTAAAAAAAAAAATTAAATGGGCAGTTCACATTTTTTGGCCATATTTGACTAATCAAGTATCGGATTTTAGCGTGCTTGGTATCATTAGAAAGATAATGAAAAATTCTACAACTTTAATGTTAACAACTTTCGATGAATGTCTATGGCAAGAGTTGCAAATGAATTTCAAGTTGCACTCATTAGATGTTGGGTTTCAGCATGGTTATATTTGGAAGATAATGAAATTCTACCATGTTGACAACTTTTTAAGTGATGCTGCAATTTTGTAAATATGACTTTAAAAGTTGAAATTAAATATATGTGACACTGTTTTTTTTTTTTTTTTTTTATGATAGGATATATTATTTTGGTAATATCAATACTATTATATTATATATAAATTGAGTTTGAATCTTTATATTTTCAGTTAATCTTTCCTCTCATGAGCAAAAAACTCAATTTATATATAGAATATAATGAGAGTATTTGATATTACCTCTTCGAAGAGAAAAGATTCAACTGGGAATTATATAAAAAATCAAACTCAATTTATATATAGAATATAATGAGAGTATTTGATATTACCAAAAAATAATATATCCTTAATCCTTGTATTATGGCAAAAAAAAAAAACAGGGGATGTCACAATATATTTAATTTTTGCAATTTCATAAATCACATATTTGCAAAAACTGCGGCTCACCGGGCGAGATTCATCGATAGTTGTCAACATAAAAGTTGTAGAATTTTTCATTATCTTTCCAAAGATATCAACCACGCCAAAACTCGACACTTAATGAGCCTGATATGGCCAAAAAAAGAGGGCTACATTAATATCTTCAATTTTTGTAACTTCAGAAGTCGCACATTTGCAAACACTGCGGCTCACCGGACGAGATTCATCGAAAATTGTTAACATAAAAGTTATAGAATTTTTTATCATCTTTCCAACGATACCAAGCACGCCAAAATCCGACACCTGATAAGTCAGATATGACCAAAAAATGTGGATTGCCTATTTAATTATTTTTTAAAAAAAATTAAAGGACCTACAATGACGGATGATGACTAAGCTTATTTTTAAATTTTTTTTAAAATAACTAATTACCTAATTAATTTTATAAAATCATCTAATTTAAAAATTAAGTCCGTCCTTTTCCTCATGCATGCGGTTACGGTTGAGGGAGTGAACGATAGGGAGAGAAGAAGAGAGAGAGAGAAAGAGAGAGAGCAGGAGGAGAGTTACGTTTCCTCATGCGGGTTTTTCTCCTTACGGGGGAAAATATTACGTCGAGTCCGACGTAGCTTTACGCGGACTCCAATCGATACGACGCAGTACGCGTACCAAAAAAATGACGCCATAAGACTAAACGACTATTCATGGGCCTTACCGACCACGACCCGATTTACCTCATCTAAACCTCGGGAACAAAATATCTGTGCTCGTATTCTTTCGTAATACTCTCTATGGGCATAAGAGAATTTCGACTCCCGTCGGCCGGCCCATTCCGTTCGATCACTAGCTTAAGGTTTCTAAATACATTTCAAATTGAGGTATTCTTGGTTACATGAGGTATTTCCACATGCATTGTCAACTTGAAAGATTTTAGGGTTTTCTCTGCCTTTGTCCATTACAATCCATCAAGTGTTTCTAGGTTTCTTTATGGCATTTTTCAGATATGGCTACCTGACATTGCATTCCTCTGACTCAGACGCCTCGATTTAGAGATGATTTTGCACTATTTTTGTTGATTGCTCTCAGAAAACCCAACGACTCTCTATACTTTCTTGAGATTTTACATTTTTTCACCCATTTTTCCCGTTTGGAGGGCATACTATGGCTAGAATCTCAATAACCGAGAAGTTGTGTTTTGCTTAGGTGTATTCTATGGAGAAAATGAATCACTGCACTGCACTCCTGCATTCTATACCTCATACCTCTATACCTCTGCATCTATACCTCCTCGTACCTCAGACTGCACTCACCCTCCGATATTAGAGACAATTTTGGGCTATTTTTCTTGATTGTTCAGTTTGGTTGAGACAATGTTTATGCTAATGGAAGTAGTTTAGAGGTTGTTTGGAAGCTAATTTTGATGCTTGTTTGCAAATGTACTCCAACCCCTCTGCACTCCTGCACTTATACTTTCTTGAGATTTTGTATTTTTTTACCTATTTTTTACCGCTTTGGAGGGCATACTATGGCTAGAACTGCTATGAATAACTGGGAAGTTGTGTTTTTGCTTTGGGTGTGTTCTGGAGAAAATGAATTGCACTCTGCACTGCACTGCATCTCCTGCATCTCGATGTTAGACGATTTTGGGCTATTTTTCTTGATTGTTCTGGTTGTTGAGACAATGTACGCTTTCTTGTGGAAATAGTTTAGGTTGTTTGGAAGCTAATTTAGATGCTTTGCAAATGTACTCAACCCTCTGCATCTCAGTACCTCTATACTTTCTTGAGATTTTGCATTTTTTTCAGTCTATTTTTTACCGTTTGGAGGGCATACTATGGCTAGAATCCATTATGAATAATTGGGAAGTTGTGTTTTGTCGGTTTGGGTGTGTTCTGTGGAGAAAATGAATTGCACTGCACTGCACTGCACCTCCTGCACCTCCTAATGTTAGATGATTTTGGGCTATTTTTCTTGATTGTTGTCCGGTTGTTGAGATAATGTTTGCTCAGGAAGTAGTTTAGAGGTTGTTTGGAAGCTAATTTAGATACTTGTTTGCAAATGTACTCTCAACCCCTCTGCACTCCTCACTCATACTTTCTTGAGATTTTGCTTTGGATGTGTTCGTGGAGAAAATGAATGCATCCTTCTATACCTCTGCACTACCTCTGCACTTCATACCCTCCTGATATTAAGGTGCTTGCAATCCATTATGCTGCTAATATTCTGATTACCTTAACTTTATTTTGAAGTTCAGCATGTCTGCAAAAAGGATAACGTCTAGATGCGTGCCGAGTCATCGATTATTTGATAATATTACGCTCGCTTCACTAGTGAAGTGATGAAATATTGAAGCGGCTTCACGAACCAATTCAGATTGCTGACTGCAAAGAAGACTTCGGTTGCCATAACCTCTATCCTATCTTGGACATCGACAGAGCCTTTTCTTGGGTGGGCGCGGCATTTCTTTCACCGATGAATGGATGTCGGGATGCCAAACAAAGGGGAGAAAGTTTTATGGCAGAAATCCCCATTGTCATAGTATAGTTTAGCTGATTATAAGAATAAGCTCGAGCAATCGTACTGTTGTCGCCAAGACTTGTACATACATTTTCTTATTTCAAATTTGTTCTTTGCATACCATAACTATAGAGTAGCTTCTAATTGCCTACGCCGATAATATTGAAAAATTTGCTGAGTACAATTGGGCTGAAGCCATTTGGGCCTTCTTAGTGTCACAATTCAATGGCATTACAAGAAAGATACAGACACAGCAGGCGCCTGGCTACATGAGTGGCTTTGTCCCTCTTCTTATGGTATGTTCTCGGCCGCTTATGTTTTACTTGATGTGAGCAATTTAACATAAATTTTTTGTTGTAGATGCAGAAAGCACATTATTAGCATTAGTCGCCATTTATGCATACTACGTATGTTGCGTTGGCCTAAAATAAAGTTTGCGATGTTGCCACGATTTGGGAGGAGACCGTGAGGACATTAGTTATGTTCGCTCATTTCTGTAGTAATTCATTTACCTATGTTGTTTGTCCATATCTATCTTTGGCTTAACACAGTCCGCACACGAGGACTTATCAAGAGAGACTGCTCATTGAATCATCCTCTCATCCCCATGAAACTTCCCTAGCAGAACTCGACATCAGCCCCATCCGCGGTCCAGCATCTCCTCGATTCCCAGATATCTCTCCTGATATTCCTCCCAAGCGTGTGTCTAGCTTACCTCCTCACACTACCCCAATCAAGGATGCAGAAAGGTTATTTCCGGGTTTGAGGAGTTGAGGGAAGTTGTGGCATCTACCATGCAAAGAAGGACGAGAGGTCGGATGGCATTCATGTGTTTGCTATTGAGGGTACCTGAAGAGTGCTTCCATCCCATGAGTGGAAGTGCTAGAGGAGACCACCGGGTATCTTCTCGAGACCTTTATAAGGGAAGCCCCTCAGGGAGTCTTGTGCCGAGAAGATCCGGCCATGTCAAGGGGAGACTCCAGAGCATAACCGCTATTATCCCCTTCATTGCAAGACGCCAAAGTAAACGACGAGGAAGAGGAAAGCTATGTTCTCTGCAGGGTTACAGCCTACGGCTAAGAGTGGTCGTTTCGACCGCCCTCCACCCCACTGGCGTGACGCCAGTATTACGTTAATTTCATGAATAATGATAAATAGATGACATTGTGTTTCACCCTTCAATTCATGGCGTGGCGAGATTCGATGAGCCATCAGAGGCTATCATAGTTGTGGAGGAGCACCAGTCCGAGGTAAGCAGAAGTTCTGATTCTCGAGCTTTAGATGACAATGGATATAGATTTTTACCAATTAATTTCAGCCTAAATAATTATATTACAGCCAGCCGAGGCACAAGAAGTTCGTGGACTTCCCATCCAGAGATGGCATACCTCAGCCGATGCTCCAACTCATAGGCGTGTCTCGATTCGGGACAAGTAAGTCACGGCATCTTCCTCCTTTTCACTGATTCAAATGTCATATCATTCTAAGTACTTGCTCATTTCTTTGCTTTAAAATTACAAAAAATGACTGTCGATAATGCAGGGAGATCGGCTCTCAGAAATATTATTATTTCCGAGGGCGATTGACGATTTTGATGGATCGATTCCGCCGATGCACACGCCGAGCGCGTCGATATCTTAGCTGAGCAAAGAGGGACATCTACATCGATGTGTAGTTGTCCACTTTGATGTGTCTACTATGGATATTTCTTGTAGTTACCAGAAATTTGAAATGATGGGCATACTTTGTGCACAGCATTAGAGTTCTTAGAGAATGATGTGCCGCATTCGGATAAGTACCTCCTCATGCGGTGGTCTACCAAAGCAAAGAGGGACATCTACATCGATGGTTCATACAGAAGGTTAGTACATGTGGAGAGCAGAGATGGAACTGGCATTATTTTCGTGAACCATATAAGTCGATATGCATATCAAATTAGCTCCGCAATGTGGTAATAAGATTGCTAAGGATTACATGCTTGCATCTCTTAAGCAATTATCGATGAAGTGGACTCGTAATAAGTGGAATTCTCCACCGCTTGACGATCGCTTAAGAGGAAGAAGGCGACCACATCATCAGCTAAGGATAAGGACAGTTTGAAGGATCCAATCAAGAGACGTCCAAAGGGTGTTTCCAACGCAAGGCTCAAGGCTTATTGGGAGAAATCCAAAAAATCCACAAGTACTTATCCTACTTGCCTCTGATGTTGCTATTACTTATAGGTTCCTGTAAATATTTAATTCATTATATTTTCTTGTCTTAGAAACAAAAGTGAAGTCCGAGAGTGCTGTAGAACGGATGCGCCACCGCGCTCCACTGTTATGCCCCAGTGCTTTTCACAGGTAAGCCTAGAATATTTCACATTGACACCGTCAAACATTCATCCATTACTAAGATGTTGTACCATTACTACGATGTTGTACCACAGGAATTCAGTTCGACCTCATCAATCAACCAACATGCTGAAGGGTACACTAAGCTGATGATGGATATTATTACGAGACGGCATTTTGATGCATGATATTATCCAAGAAGGCACTTTTTTAATTTCATTTTGCTCGTTTTAGTCATAATGCTTGTATTTTTTTCTGTCATTTCATAACTTCAAGAAAGTCTTCTTTTCCTTTTAATCTTACCATTTTTTGCAAGTGAAACTGCATAATTTTTCCTTAATGTCTTTTCAAATTTTTTGTTGTTTTTAAGTCTAGAGTTATTTGGTGAAGAATTGTTTAACTCTATAGCCCGATGAGGTCTAATATTTGATTGTTTTGTAGTCTAGTTGTTCATGCCTCCTTTTTCTTCAGAATGATTTTTATGGTTGTTTTGTTCTCTTAAATTGGTATTAGTTTCTTAAAGTTAAATAACAAACCAATATGCCATTTTTCTTGAAGGATGTGTCCAAATTTGTTATTAGATGAAATAAGTCATGATCTCCAAAAAAAGAGAGAAAAATTGAGATTGTTCCAAGTTAATTTATGAATCTTAGTCGTTGATTCAATCAATCACAATGATTTAGATTTAATCAATCGCAATGATTTATGATCTTGTTTAAACCACTTTTTATTTATTTTTTTATGTTGCATATTGGTAGATTCTAAATTATTGTAATCCCTTCTTATTAGTTGAGTTTAACTATACAGCATTGTAATAATTCAGCTTTTGGGAGATATGTTGCTTGAACGGTCAAATTCTCATGTAATGACGATATGTTGCTTGAACGATCAAATTCTCATGCGATTTACATTTACCTATCTAATTCCTCATGCTCACCGCCGGTGTTTTCTCGTTCTTCCATTGAGTTTCAAATGCTATCATTCAAAACTAACCTTTTCAGCTTTTTTATGTGAGACTAAATTTTACATGCAATTACATGCATGTCACACAATTCTCATTCATTTATATATCCAACTCTAAAATATTAATATTTATATAAATAACACTAAAATCTTTAATATTACATCATTGAATATCATCATCATTATCTTTTTTAAAATAAAATACATTATTTTATACATGAAAAAATGCTATATTAGAAAAGAATTGTATTGTATGTATGTAATATTTAGATAGAATTCAGATTTTCTAAAAGAATTGGTATATTTTTTTTTTTAAACATATTTTCTCAAACTAATGAATTTATTTCACGGATAAAAGCGTAAGCATCCAACTAGATGCATTTCATGTATTTAAGGTTATTTTTGCCTCCATTCAGCTTTGATTATAAAAATACTATTTACCATTTTCTCATATGGAACATATATTCAATGATTAAAACATATATTCAATTAAATTCTAATAAGAAATACCATAATCATGTATTTGAAAACAAACTTCACGTAACAAAAATCTCAAGCATTTAACCAAATGTACATACAAACAAACAAAAAAGAAGAGAAAATTGGCCATTTGCCTTTCTGTGATTGATATAAACCGGCATTGTCACAGTGATGAGCACAATATTCAATTCGATATGTATTCAATAAGTCTATTGTGAAGCTCATAATGCTGGCATAGAAGGCTCTGCAATTAAACCATAATATTAATAAATATTTAGTTTAAACATTTCCTATGGTTGGATCCAGTTTTATCCCTATTTTTGCAATTTTATTTATTTTTTAAGAGATTTAAATGCTTAACACATAATTAACATGCAATTTCATCCTATTTATATAACTAAATTTTATTTTACATATATAATATTTACTATGATCAATACCGACTTTTTAAAAATAAAATATACTGTTTTTAAATATAAGAAAGTATTGGATAAATAAATCTTTAATTTGCATAAAAATTGTCTATTAAATTTGCATAATACTGAGAGATGATGCAGCACAGTAGTACGTGAGGTGCGAAATCTTAAAATGTAATGTACCACATCATTGCTTCGAGGATTTAGTTACCATGATCCAACAAGTGCTAGTGAAACAAAACTAGAAAAATCGCCTATACTGAAAGACACTACGAGAGTACATATGTAAATAAGCACATAAAATTAATCAAACAACCACCAATTTCCTCAAGGATTACATTGAATATGTTTTCTCCAACTTTACAAAAAATCATGAAAAATAAATATGAATACAGTAAGGATTACAACTCCTTAAAAGATTACCGATCCATTTTATTTACGACATCATCGTATTTCTCAACGCTTATTTAGATTCATTCTTCTTCATACTTTTCATAATGCTTTGAAAAATAAAAAAAAAATACCAGCCCCAAATGAAGATATTTTTAATTTCTCCAGATATACTCATTCACAGCTGATCGGGCGGGCTAAATCAAAAATAGCTGCCTTACGGCGTCATTTTTTGGCGTAACTACACGCTGTCAGACGTTTAGTCCGCACGTAAAGCTACGTGCGGACTCCGGACATAATATTTTCCCTTACGGTTGAGGGAGTGAATGATAGGAAGAGAAGAAGAGAGAGAGAGAGAGAGAGAGAGAGAGAGAGCCATGCAGGAGAGGCTTGCGGTGAGTATTATCTCTCTCTTTTTTTTTTTTTGGATGAAGCGTCGTTTTTTCTTTGCAGCGGTTCCCGAGAAAACTGAAGGGAGCGAAAGGGGTTTTAAAAATCAATAGGGGGCGGTTGAGTCAGGAGATAAAATATTTTTTTTCCCTTTTTTTTGATTTAAATTTTATTTGATTAAATCACAAATACATTTAATTTAAAAAAAATGTGTATCTCTGTTAAACTCAACTTTGCATAATATGATCATTTCTAAGCAAATTCAAAATACAAGATTCAATTAATGATCAGCCTATACCCCTCGATTTTCACATAGACTTGTCCGAATTGAGTGAGAATAGTCTTATTTGATAGATTTAGGCGTTTCAAAGTCAACCACACAATCAATTTCATGAGAAGCTTGACTTTCTGCTCTCTCGATCTCGAGCATGCAGCTGACAACTCAGGCTTGATTGACTCATAAAGTCGTGCAATATTTATATCTTGACCAATTTCGCCATTCTGAACTCGATGACGAAGTGTGTTTATTGATCGGAGGTCGTTTCGACCATTTTCGGTGACATACAGTGCATTTTGAACCCTAATTTGTGCACCGCCGCCAAGTCCGTCAATGATTTGTAGGCTTGTTTTGATTTATGGCACACATGTGGAGGTCAACAATGGTGCAGAATGTTGGCCAATAAAAGAGAAGCATATGACTAAGTTAAGTATTGCAGAGATGAGGATGCTCAGGTGGATGTGTCACTTTACTCTTAGAGATAAAAAATGAATTGAGTATGCTCGAGAAAAAGTTGGATTAGCTTCACTGGCAGATAAGATTAGAGAGAGTCACCTTAGATGGTTTGGCCACTTAAAACGTCGGTCGTCTGATGACCCGATTAGGAGAGTGGATGCATTAGATTTGTCTTATGTTAAGAAAATAGAGATACACCTAAAAACTTGGATAATATGTATAAAAAATGACCTTAGTATACTTGAATTAAATGAGAATTTGACACATAATAGGACACAATGGAGAAGAAGGATTCATGTAACCGACCCCACATAGTGGGATAAAGGCTTATTGTTGTTGTTGTTGTTGTTGTTATGTATGTATGTATGTATGTATTGTGTGTGTAAAAAATAAATAATAAATAATTCATTTCAGATTAGAAAATATGAATATGTAATTAGGAACAAAAATTTTGACTATAAATTAATGAAAATAAACTATCATTATGTTTACTTATGGTATTAATTAATAAATGTATTAGAATATTGAATTATATTTATATTTATTAACAACTAACCATAAAGAAATAGCACTAATTTAAGTTTTTTGCATGCAATGATCAAAAATAGCTAAAATTATTTTTTAAACATCAAATTTTTAAGTGTTTTATTTTTTGTTCATTCAAAATTTATCCAGCATAATAAAAATTTATGAGGATAAATGCAATATCATTCTAAATTACTAATACTCTCTCTCTCTCTCTCTCTCTACCTATCTCTTTCCATTAATATAAATATGATAGAATATACAAAAATTAAACTTTTTAGGGTAAAAATTGAAATTGGCAAAATTAAAATTTTATAGTAAATTTTGCAAAAGAATAAATTAATAAGATAATTTAGATTAAAATTATACAAATATAATTTCAAAATGACAAAATATAAAATAATTTAGTTTGTATTATTATGATATATATATATATATATATATATATATATATATATATATCACAATAATGCATTGATTGATATAAGAATAAATGGTTTAAATTCTCTCTTTTTTTTCTTTGAGGTGTAAGTTTTATCTTGGCCTTTCTTTTGTTCACAAAATTCCTTTCTACTAGTGATGGTTTGCAAGAGATTTAGGGTACATTCGGGATAATTTTCTAATTGCTTTGTTTTTCAGAAAGCAACTTTAGTTGCATTTTACTACTAGTTTTTTTATTGCTTTAAGAAAATTTTGTAGTGAAAAGTAGTGATATGGCACTTAAAATACCACTAGTCGAAGTACGAATCTTGATGTCAAAAGCAAATTAATCCTAAGTTGAAACTGGTCGAGATCAAGCACTTAAAATATCATTGAAAACTTTGGGATAATAGTTAAATCCCTAAATAGCACTTAAATATGGAGTGTTAATAATAACAAGCCGATCTAACAAGCCCAAGATCTCATAATTCTGACTTCATTTGAGTATTCGAATACTTAAAATACATCAAATGATCAAAGGAATCATTTTGAGCCGTCCGATGGAGTGGAGTGGTTCGGGTTTTACATGTATTTACAGAAACGTCACTTCTCCAATCTATAAATATCCCCTCATTCTTCACATGAGTAGGCTAAAGAGAAGAGAGCTCTAAAGCGAAAATCCTCCAAGCATAATCGCGTTACCACTCGACGGTCGCTAACCACCCGCCGGCCGCTAACCACCGCGCCGGCGAGCCAGCATCACCGTGCCGGCTATCACGCTGCCACCATACCATCGCTGGCCATCTCCGCCGGCCACCACTATCATCGCCGGTCATCTCACTACTACGCATTGCCGCCACTGCACACTATCGCCATACCACATTCGCTAACCGCCGTCGGCCACTACCATGCCTCGTTATCTTAACCATCATTGGTTGGTATTTTCTGACCGGTATTCGCGACCGCGCTGCTATCTCCTCACTGCGCGATCTCGCCGGCCATCGCCATCTCCGCCGGCCACACATACCGATGATATTATCCGGCTGACCGCCGTTCACCATATCATCTACTATCACTAACAACTGTTTAAAATATATATAGTTATGCGACTGATCTGATTCCCCACCTCTTCTTCATATACAATTGTAATCCCATTATCGGAAAATTTTGTACTCAAATGATACATAGTGGAAGATTTTACTAGGCCCCATGGTTTTTCCTCTTTCAGATTTTTTCACGTAAAATTTATTATTAATTCTTCAAACATCTATATGCTCCATAACAAAGCTAAGTAAACTTTTACTCTACCAAATTTTCTAGCAACAGCTGCACCATCTGTGGGAAATTGATCATTATTTCATCTTGTATGACCAAGTTCCCAACAAGATCAAAACCACCATCAAGGTGGAGCATTTCAAGCTTTTAAGGAGCTAAAGAATGAAGATTCATCAAACTCCTTCGATTTTGTCAAAATTGGGGGTAACTCTTAATTTAAGATCGCATGTTAAAATATTAAGCATCTAATCGATTACCATCCCAAGAAACAAGTCAAAGTTGGAGGATATTTCAACATTGAGAAGATATATAGCTTTGCAAATTATGATTTTTCAATCATACGCATGGAAAAACAAGACCATGGTTAAGGAGCAATTTTGGCTACAACCACAAACAGATGTTTTGATTCGACCTCTTCCATATAGGTTAACGTCATCAAGTAATACTTTGACAAACAACCTCAGAGAGGTCAAAATCCTCGGATTCAATTCGATCTCTTCCATACAAGTTAACGCCATCGAGCAAAGACTCACGATAAACCTGATAGATCAAAACTTCGTACCTACTCCACATAGGTAAGAAGTCAAATAACACTCTAGCTAATACCTAAGATAGGTCAAAAGGTCCTTGGTGGACTTCCCACGACCTCTTCCATGCAACGCCATCGAACACTCGACAAACAACCCTGATCAAAATTCTCGGATTCAATTCAACCTCTTCCATATAAGTTAACATCATCGCAGTAACACTCGAACCTCTGATAGGTAAAAAATCTCGCCAGATTCAATTGACTTCTTCCATATATTAACGCCATTGGGTAACACTCAACAAACAACCTCGATAGGTCAAAATCCTCACGGATTCAAGACCTCTTCCATACAAAAGTTTACGCCATCGTAACACTCGACAAACAATCTCTGATAGGTCAAAATCCTCAATTCAATTGACCTCTTCCATACAAAGTTAACGCCATCGTAACACTCGACAAAAAAACCCTGATAGTCAAAAAATCTCGCCAATTCGACCTTCCATACAAGTTAACGCCATCGGTAACACTCGACAAACAACCTCGGATATGTCAAAATCTTAGGATTCAATTGGACCTCTTCCATACGTTAACGCCATGTAACACTTTGACAAACAACCTGGACGGGTCAAAAAATACTCCGATTTTCAACCTCTTCAGTGTTAAGTGTCATGGTAAGTACACTTTGACAAACAACCTGGATGGGTTAAAAATCCTCATTGATTCTTACCCTCACATGGTTAACGACATCAAGTAACATCATGGAGAATGATACTTTGAAATTATCTATCGACTTTCGAGTTGCGAATCAATGACGGTTCCTACTTAAGGCTTCCCGCCATCTTGGCATTATCAATGAACAATCCATTGAAGTTTCAAGAAATCCACTTCTACAAGAAGTAAAAATAACTTGCCGGTATTATCGACGGATCATCACAACCATCGTTGGTCATCCCAGATTACTGTTACGCCACCATCGACTATCGCCACTTCACACTAATCATTGCCGCCATCGCTGTTGCCGCACCGCCGCTGCCGCCACCACCGGCTATTACCAATCATCACTGCCCCGGTTATTACCGCTGATTTACGCTATTACATCTGACTACTGATGCTGGCTGCGTTACATTACACTGCCATTGCATTATCGATAATCGCTGGCCATCTTGCCACTCCTCGGTTAACCACACTGTTTTGCCATACCATATTATTACTGCTGGCAGTTGCTGGTTACGCAGGCTGACATTGTTGCATTACCGCTAATATTAAGCCCGTTGCTGTCATTGACCACTCGGTTTGCTATCCATCCGCTGACATCGCGGCTATCTTCCCGGCTCATCACGCGGCATGCTGCCACACCATCGGATCCATTTCCGTTGGTCACCATCATGAATTTCATTATTATTATTGGTCATACCGCCGTTGCCATCGAGCTCTTCATCAGATGAACTACTGGATGATCACCCAACCGCCCGACGGATGACGCCTCTTCGAGGGAAAATCGAGTCTCGCCATACTACGCTTGGTTGCCTCCAAACCGGCCGGTCCAACGAGACTATTCTTTCAAGGGAAAACTGAGCTCGCCAGATGAACCACGGCCTTGATCGCCGTAACGGTCCAATGAGGAAAATTTCTTCGAGGAGCCTCGCCAGGAACTACGGCCGATCGCTTCTCAACCCGATCGGTCCGACGAGGATACCTGACGCCTTCGAGGGAAAACCGAGCCTCGCCAGATGAACGCTTTGATCGCCCAACCTTCTTCTTGAGAAGAAGAGGAGCACTAGAGTATAGAGGAGCTTCTCCTCCCTTGGGGGTTTTATAAATCCCTTATAGAGGCAAAAGGTAAAAATCAAAGAAAAATAAAAAACTCAAAACCAAAATGGGTGAAAACGGCAAAACGGACATTTGCTCATGCGCGCGCGGATGGCCGGCCGCCGCCGCTGGCCCGCTCACCCTCGTGATGGTTCGCCCGCTCTCACCGCCACCGTCGTCCACGACACGACCAACCATGCTCCTCTTTCGGCTCCGTGCATTTTGAATTGCCGCGCCATACGCTAGCCCGCCATCGCTGACGCCGCCTTGAGTCGCGAGCACCCGTAAATGTCTTGATGGGTCCGTAATCAAAACCTTGCACTGCGCGCATCATACACATCATGCCCGCACGTTCAATCATAATCTGCTCATGAAGACCGTTTCAAAAAGGAAAGATGGACCCAAAATTTTAGAATTTTCTATTTGACATATATATATTTTGGACGATTGAGATAATATCATCCAAAATAAAATCACATATGACACTTAAAATACCACTAGTTGAAGTATGAATCTTGATGTCAAAAGCAAGTTGATCTAAGTTGAATCAATCAAGCACTTAAAATATCATTGAAAACTTTGGGATATCAGTTAAATCCCTAAATAGAACTTAGACATGGAGTGTTTATAGTCAAATCGAGCGTCTCGACGATCCGGATCTAACAAGCCCAAGATCTCATAATTCTGACTTCATTTGAGCATTTAAATACTTAAAATACATCAAATGAACAAAGGAATCATTTTGAGCTGTCCGATGGAGTGGAATGGTTCGGGTTTTGCATGTATTAAGAAATGACACCTCCATCTATAAATAGCCTCATTCTTCACATGAGGGAGGCTGCTAAAGAGAGGAGAGCTCTAAAGCTTTAAAATCCTCCAAGAATAATCGCCACTCTGATTTGCCGCCACTTGCCGACCCGCCACCACGGCCATTACCATCGCATCATCGCCGGGTCACCGCCACCGACTATCGCTGCCATCTCCCGTCACCACCATCATCGCCGGTCATCCGCATCACTAGACGCAGCTGATTACCTTGCCGCTGCTGCTGCTATCTGGCCACCGCTTTTTCGCCAATTAATTATCAATCCTCGCGTAAACCATCGTTGATTGATCTCGCCATTGTCGGTATTATCGGACATCGCTTGCCAACTATATATTTACCGCCATTCCGTTGCTCATGGCTCAATTACCCATAATCGGTTATCGTTGACCCATTGTTTTCACCATCATCTACTACCACTAGCAACTATTACACTCTAACCATGGCTATATAGCTGTTGTTGCCTGATTCTAGGATTCCCATTGTCTCTTTCTATATACAATTATGTAATCCGTTATCGGTAAAATTAAAAGATACATAGTGGAAGATTTTTACTAGGCTAGGCCTCGTAGTTTTTTCTCCTCTTTTCGAGATTTTTCCACATAAAAATTCTTGAGTTTTATTATTAATTCTTCAAATATATGTGTGTGTGCTGGACTCCGCAACAAAGCTAAGGCATAAACTTTTACTCTACCATAACTGGTTTTCTAGCACACAACAAGTACCTTTTAAGGATCAGAGCTATTAGGATATGGTGGCTATAAAAAAACTGTTGTTTGAATTTTTCAAAAAAATATTTATAACACTCACATTAGTTTTTCAAAAAAGTACTTTTCCCACAATAACTTAAAAAAAACTATAGTTGCAGTTGCTTTTCCTACAATAGCTTTTCAATGTTTCTGCTTTTATCTTTTTCCCTTGAAGTTTTCCTTCGCTTTTTCGGTTGATGTGAGAGTTAAAGCAATTTAACAGACAGATCAGTTGCTTTAATCAGTAGCTTTTAGATTTTTTCAAAGTTGTTTTTTTTTTTGGATGAAGAGTTTCATGCTCTTTTTTAATTCTTAAGGAGAGCATCATGTATAACTTATTTTGTGGGAAGATTGTATGTACTTGTTCTCAAACTAATGTGCATGCCAGTCATTGAACTTTTATTTAGATTATAAAAGTATATAAGGAAACATGTTGAAAATTTTGACTATATGCTCTTTAATAGCAAAAAATTGAAAGAATATGGCTATTGTCTTTTTTTTTTTTATAATAAAAAAGCCTAAAAGTTTCTTCCTAATCAATGTAGCCTTTTTTAATCATGGAGTATTTATTTAAAGTCTCTTAAAACGACAAATTAGTTAAAATAAAATTTGAATAAGATTAAATGATATTCAAGTAGAGTTAGAACCTTGTTGAAACTCTATTTGAATATAGTTTAATAAGAGTGGAGAAAATAAACTGCATTTTAACTGTTATAATAGCCCTTGATATAGAAGCAATCAAAACAACTAAATACAATAGATTATAAAGTAAATTAAAGAAGTATGATACAACTGAGAGTTATTATAATAGTTATGACACAATAATTTATATGATGGCAAGCATTATATTAAATCTAAATTACATAAGGCCGAATGTTCATCAAGCCAAGGAAATGGGAGAAATATTAAAGTTTCCATTCTATTTTATACTTAATAATAAAAATATTCCATTTGTTAGGAATGTCGGAAGTATACAGATACATTATCTAATTCAATTAACACCTTATAAAAGCCCTCCACAATTCAACTTACCAAAAAAAAAGCCTGACCAGTAGAACATGTAAAGGCGAATCTCTTTCAAATAGCCTGAAAAATGTGTGCATGCATATGTAGTGATAGAAATAGAAGGAGGGAGGAAAGGTGGACAATGATTATTCCCTTTACAATATTGTCTAGCATCAATCACTTTTATATAGTCTTCAAATAATATGGTGGTCAACCTTATTTGAACTATATGTTGATTGAGTTCATTAATTTGTATAGAATTTAATTATACATTAAGTATATGATAAATAAAGATGATTGAACAACATTCAGATTGCCCTTCTAAAGTTTAGTTTTACCCATACATCTTTTTTTTTTTAATAAAAATCATCCAATGCAAGATATATATCATTAAGATTCATACATTTGATTTTAATTCATTTGAGATATTCTGCATTAAGAAATCATAATAATCTTATCATATAATTGAAGCCATTTATCATTAAAAAAAAATTTATGCAATAAATGATCTTTAGAATTTTTGATTCATCGATGTCATTGGTTTTAATATTGTTAAGAAATAGGCTTTATTTTACATTTTGGAGTGATAATATCAAATTTTAATTAGAAATAAATTTTTTTCTAATATGTTTATTTTAAGTTAATAACACAAAAAAGTTGTGCCTTCTATAGGTTTGGTTGGGGTGCAATGATTTTTGATTAGTTTTAGGTATTACATATCCTGTCTACTAGGGTTCAATCTACATATAGTTCTAAAAAATTTTTTAAATAAGTTATAAAACCTTGTTATAATTTAAAGCCAAAATTTAAAAAAAAATTCAAGAAACAAAAAGCTTGCATGATCAACCCAATAATTCAATGAACCATGCTATATTAAGTGAGCTCCTCTAAATATATTAAGTGAGCTTGGAAAGCTTATAAAACAATCCACCTTTGAAGAATGTAGTCATATCCATCAATTAACACCTGAGAGAGAGAGAGAGAGAGAGAGAGAGAGAGAGAGAGAGAGAGAGAGAGAGAGATTAATTAGCACTGAATAAAGAAAAAAAACTAAGATGGGAATGAAATAGTCTTGTAATGGCAAAATTGATCAATAATAAGAACATCATGTAGGGGAAGAATGATCTACCATTTCTCGATGGCCATTAGAACTAGGATCTATAATATCACCGCCAATTAGCATATAATTACAAGCTAATACAAAGATGTTCTAGCATGCAATATTAAAGATCATCTATAAGAATGAGCATTTAAGTATAAATAAGAAATTAGTTTCCAACTAGAGAAATCTATCGCAACAATTAACACAAGCACCTAGTCCAAATCAAATATTTATCATCATTATAATCCACTAACCTCAGGAAACATAAGATATAAATCTAACTCAAACAAAGTACATGTTGAGCCAAGAACATTGGATCCTTAATATGCATGAACAATAACTTCAACAAATGTAGATGGAATGACTAACATACAATAAAATTAAGTGAGCGTGCATCATTAGTTTCTAAAAACATCCAAAAATGCATGAAGAATAACATGCCAATGAGTATAAGAAATTTTAACTAGCCTTAGAAAATGAAACATCGATTTTTAAAATGCACATGCTATAAATATCTAAATGATAGTCCCTAAATTATGTATGAGAGAAAGGAATATCAAGTAAAAGTTCAATTATTTTTATTTAAATATTAGCATAATTATTATTATTATCATTATATTTACATAATATTCCTTAAGCAACAAATATCATAAAAAATTCATTATCTTAAAACTAATTATTTCTTCATGAGAATGGCATGTCATATAAGGCATTTGGTATCCATAAACAAATATAAAACCCAACTCCACCAACTAATATTTTGAAAGATTTACATATATACCATACAATTTTGATGTTATTTATATATCTAAAATTAAATTTTTTATATTCACATAATACTTGTATTAGAATGCTTGAACAATTGCCTATATGAAAATGCAATTATGAAACAACTATAAAGAAAGTTGTGGGTTGAAAGTTACTGTTATTGAAGTTGTGATACTATTTGAAAAATAGCTGTAAAGATATTGTGGTGTAATTGCCTGTTAAATAAATGACATAAATACTTTTTTGTGTATATTATTAACTAAAGAAAATATTTCTTTTTAAAAAACCTTCATTTTTTTATCTTTACAAATAGTAAAAAATTAGCTCAAAAATATGATTTGACTTATTCTTTCAAGGTTTCATTCATTGACTTTAATTAGAATAATATCAATTAAAAAAATTAATTAAAATTTCTAGAAAACCCTAAGTCCATTATTTTGCATCAAGAGTTCATGCATCACATAACATTAAATAACATGAATATTAAAATTATATTTGCAGTAAGTAATGAATTATAATATTAAGCTTGATTTTAGGTTTATTTTTTAATTTACTTAGTTACATTAGGTTTAGGATTAGGGTTTGTGGTTTAGGGTTTAGGGTTTAGGGTTAGGGTTTAGGGTTTAGGATTTAGGGTTTAGGGTTTAGCATTTAGGGTTTAGATTTAGGGTTTAGAGTATTAGGGTTTATGCTTTTAGGGTTTAGGGTTTAGGGTTAGGGTTTATGGTTTAGGGTTTCTTAAGGTTTATGTTCTAGCATGCAATATTAAAGATCATCTATAAGAATGAGCATTTAAGTATAAATAAGAAATTAGTTGCTAACTAGAGAAATCAATCCCAACAATTAACACAAGCACCTAGTCCAATTCAAATATTTAGCATCATTATAATCCACTAACCTCAGGAAACATAAGATATAAATCTAACTCAAACAAAGTACATGTAGAGCCAAGCACATTGGATCCTTAATATGCATGAACAATAACTTGAACAAATGTAGATGGAATGACTAACATGCGAAAATTAAGTGAGCTGCATTAGTTTCTAAAAGCATCCAAAAATGCATGAAGAATAACATGCCAATGAGTATAAGAAATTTTTAACTAGCCTTAGAAAATGAAACATCGATTTTTAAAATGCACATGCTATAAATATCTAAATGATAGTCCCTAAATTATGTATGAGAGAAAGGAATATCAAGTAAAAGTTTAATTATTTTTATTTAAATATTAGCATAATTATTATTATTATCATTATATTTACATAATATTCCTTAAGCAACAAATATCATAAAAATTCATTATCTTAAAACTAATTATTTCTTC
This sequence comes from Cymbidium sinense, assembly GCA_021442155.1. Lineage (NCBI taxonomy): Eukaryota > Viridiplantae > Streptophyta > Magnoliopsida > Asparagales > Orchidaceae > Cymbidium > Cymbidium sinense. Next base: position 166,332,948 of record CM038218.1, on the reverse strand, counting down.
ATGAGAATGGCATGTCATATAAGGCATTTGGTATCCATAAACAAATATAAAACCCAACTCCACCAACTAATATTTTGAAAGATTTACATATATACCATACATTTTGATGTTATTTATATATCTAAAATTTAAAATTTTATATTCACATAATACTTGTATTAGAATCCGTTTGGAACAACTGTGCCTATATGAAAATGCAATTATGAAACAATTATAAAGAAAGTTGTGGGTTGAAAGTTACTGTTATTGAAGTTGTGATATTATTTGAAAAATAATTGTAAAGATATTGTGGTGTAATTGTCTGTTAAATAAATGACATAAATACTTTTTTGTGTATATTATTAACTAAAGAAAATATTGCTTTTTTAAAAAACCTTCATTTTTTTTAATCTTTACAAATAGTAAAAAATTAGCTCAAAAATATTATTTGACTTATTCTTTCAAGGTTTCATTCATTGACTTTAATTAGAATAATATCAATTAAAAAAACTAATTAAAATTTCTAGAAAACCCTAAGTCCATTATTTTGCATCAGGAGTTCATGCATCACATAATATTAAATAACATGAATATTAAAATTATATTTGTAGTAAGTAATGAATTATAATATTAAGCTTGATTTTCAAATGATCAAGTCCATAATATTAAATCAAATCATCCATGGTACCCTCTTCTTCACAATTTTCAATCTCACTTAATTCTTTGTTAACTTGTTGACATGGAGTACAAGTATGAGCACCAGTAGTGATAACTCCACCAAATATTACATCAAGCTTCTCTTCTAATTTAGGGTCTTTGCCACAATATTTATTTATTTTTACATTAAATAAGACCTATAATATAAAATGATAACAACTATATATGTCATGCACCCATGCATATAAAAAAAGTAATATATATATATATATATATATATATATATATATATATATATATATATATATATATATATATATATATATATATATATATATATATATATATATATATATATATATATATATATATATATATATATATATATGATTTATCAATTTTTTTCACTAGTTGTTTGATGTATCAATGGTCTTCTTACTAGAATCTCAACATAGCCTAGTTGCACCTTATTTTAACTCCTTTCATAGTTTTCAATTCATCTTTAGGCCATCCATTTATTCTTTACATGTCTTATCATATTCTCCTTCAATCTTTCTTTTAAGTTCTTTATTATATTTAGCCAACCCTCTCTATTAAAATGAGTAGTTGGTTGATACCCTTATCTCAAAGTCCACATAAGATTAGCTTAATGTCTTTCTCCCAAATAGCACATGCACCATCTATAGGTTTTTCCATCGCATTGAATAAGAATAACATATTAATCATTCAATTAAACCAAATCAAATAATTTGTGCCAAGGAATGACAATCTACACATGCATATATTGCAAATATTATGAATTAATGAAGACACCTTTCCATAACAATGATAGATGTAGCCTTTATTTCCATATGAGCTCTAAAAAGTTAAGGTACATATTGCAAAGTTGAAGGAATCAATGGTATACAATTTGTCCACTCAAAAGAACAATTGACACATCAAGATCACCTAATCAACTTCTCAAACAAACTTAACCAACATACAAAAACTATTTATCGGCTCGAAGAGAAGTTATCAGACACTTGATAAGCTTCATTATCACAGATCTCATTCTTCACTTAAAACTCATCATTAGTTGCAAGCTAGCTAAAGTTATTCATTTTACAACAAATACTTGTTCAGTCTTATTAGCCCTATTATATAATTTTACTTATATGCAACTTAATATGACCCTGAAAATTTCACTATTCAAGCCTAATCTTGATGTAAAGCACCGATTCTGAATCAAGACTAACCTAGATCAATCATTTATTATCAACCAACTCTTAAACATAGAGTGTTTATAGTCAAATCGAGTGTCTTGACGAGCCGGATCTAACAAGCCCAAGATCTCATAATTCTGACATCATTTGAGCATTCAAATACAAAACATACATCATATGAGCAAGGGAATCATCATGAGCCGTCTGATGGAGAGGAGTGGTTCGGATTTTGCATGTATTTACAGAGATGCCACTCCTCTAATCTAGCTCCTCATTTCTCATATGACAGGAGCCCACGCAAGAGAGAGGAGAGAGCTATAAAGCTTGAAGATCCTCCAAGCATAATCATGCCACCACTCGACGGTCACCGACCACCCCCTTTGGTTGTCAACCACTGCCGCCGGTCGCCGCCGTCAGCCGCCACCGCTGATCCTTATCGTCGTTGATCAACAAGGCTAAGGCGTAAACTTTCACTCTACCACAACTGGTTTTCTAGCACGCAACAGTTTGACGCCATTTGTGGGAAAATAATCCTTCAATCATAATTTCTGTGAACACCCGCATCATGGCTAAAGCGCAATCCTCAGAACAACGAGCCTCCGCTCCAACTCCGCCACTCTCAAACCAACCAATCTCAACATCGCCAAGCTTCTCACTTTCCTTGATAGGCATGACCTGCTGAAGGTGCGACATGAATCTCTTTAGAAGATCGTGTGCGCTGAATAAGAGTCTCAAAATGAGATGATCCGACTTTTGTGAGGAACACAACAGCCACTATCGCGGCAAACACATCTCCCCCAAGATCGATCGTTAGTCTTGGGAGGTCAAAATGTTAATCTCCTTGACACTGAAGTTCCTCCGCGTAGAGACCGTGATGCCGATCTCCTTGACATTGCTAGTTCTACTCATCCATCACGCATAACCGACCGCTAATACACCAATTATCGGTATTTTGGTACATTCTCGCCCGTTGACTCCACTCGACATGTTAAACGTGCGTAATTAACGCTTAATGCAAGACAAATTTCACCTTGAAGACAAATCATCCTCTCACCGCTATGAGAGTCCTCACCTTTAGTGAAGTTATTCTTCAACATCCTCGTAAGTTTCAAGCTTCTAAGCATTGATTCCTATGATGGGACAACTGACCCATATGAACATATCGACCATTACAAGACCATTATGCTTATCCAATGAGCTCCTGACACATTACTTTGTCAAGTATTTTCAATTACCCTCAGGGGCAAGCTCGCACTTGGTTCTACTCCCTCTTAAAAGAATCCATCCATACCTTTGATGAACTCGCCAACATTTTTGTAGAACAGTTCATTGCAAACTGGAAGATTATTAAAGATTTCTCACATCTCTCTGACATTCGTCAAAATGACAGTGAATCACTTAAATAATACATCCAGAGATTCTTCTCAGAAGCTCGCCAAATACCTGGGCAATTAGAGGAGTTTTTCTTGAGGGCTGCCCCGCCTTTCGCCGCTAATGCGATACCGCTTCATATGCCGACTTGGTTCACCATGTGGAAGCACAAATTTCTGCTGATGAGGTTATTAATACCCATTAAAAATAATTTGAACAATCCACAGGAAAACGTAAGAGTGCTCTAGAAAACACGCATCAACAATCCCATCGGAAGCAACAAGGCCATGATCTCCACACCCCCACATCAACGAGCGAACCACGAATACACACCGCTGAACACATCAAGTGTTAACGTCGCTATTCGAGATGAAGAGACCATCAAGTGGCCACATCCATCAAAACCAAATTCAAAAATTAGAGCAATATTCCCATCAAAGTCATGGACGTACATACGAGGCGCTGTAAACAACTTAAAGAAAAAATTGAGAGGCTCATTCAACAGGATATCTACGCCAATTTATTCAAACCAACCAGTCAAGCAAACACAACTCCAATTGGGGCAACCGACAATCATCACGTAAATAACATAATATACCAAATAGTTGGAGAAATTGAACGACAAGTACCACTACTATCTAATCAAGTCTTCATCGCCACCTTTGAAGAGTTGGAGTTAAAAAAATCTTGTGTTAATCATCCCATCACTTTTAATGACTCTGGACGAAGGAGTCTAAGTTCCGCATCAAGATCCTCTTGTCATCAGTACGGGGATTGGTGATCCCTGTTATGTTATTAAGAGAATTTTGATTGATAATGGAAGTTTCGTTAATGTTTTATTTTACTCCACCTTTCTTAGCATGGGCCTGGTTAAGAAAAAACTTCAACCCGCTGCAGGACCATTATATGGGTTTGATAATCTCCCTGAATAAGTGGAGGGGACAATCACTCTTCCTGTTGTTCTCAAGAATTTCCTCAACAAGTCACTCACCCGCTCAATTCATAGTGGTCAAAGATACAACTATCTTTGGAAGACCCTCCAATGCCTTCGCCACTGCACTCTCATCTTAAGATGAAATTTCAAACTCCAATTGGTGTTGGAGTGGTCTGTGAAAATCAACAAATAGCACAAGCATGCTACCATTAGATGACCAACCGTCAAACTATGACCAAAGATCTAGAGGAAAAAATCATCCTTAAAACTTGGAACATGGAGGGTCTCTAAGAAGTGTTATATGTAATCCTTGGTGCATAAATATTGTAGCCTTTAATTTACCCCGTTTATCTTTTCCTCTCCACCTATTGTCTTTTGTTAACTCTCTCTATGAATGTATCTCGTCCCTTTTGTTAAGTTATTTTATGACAATATTATATCCCTGATATTATCAAAGTAACGAGTTTATGGCTTTTTTTCTTTGCTTGTTTCTTCATTTAATCTTCCCACTTGAGAAATATACAACTCACGTTGTAAGGGCATGATCAATCCCAAGGGGACTTGATCAGACCTCTTCCATACAGGTAAGAAGTCAAATAACACTTTGGGTGATACCTAGGATAGGTCAAAAGGTCCTTGGTGGATATCCCATGACCTCCTCCATACAGGTTAACATTATCGGGTAAGACTCTGACAAACAACCTCGGATAGGTAAAAAATTCACAGCGGATTCAATTCGACCTCTTCTATACATGTTAACTTCATCAGGTAACACTCTGACAAACAACCTCGGATAGGTCAAAATCCTCGGATTCTTCCAGGACTCTTTATCGAGTTAGTATCGAGTCATCGACCATTTGGATATTCAAAAAAATCATCTGTCGCCGGCCATGGACGACGATCTCCGATCGCGGCTGCGACTAATGCGGTCATGCGACTGTGCCGTCATTCGGCTCCGCATCATCGCCTTTACCATCGGCCATCTCCGCGGTCACCACCATGCTCGTTCGTCATCCCAGCGACTGATGCTTCTCCACCCGTCATGGTTTGCCGGCACCGCTCGACCCTCACTATCACTATCGCCGTCGTATCACCATCACCCGGTGCCCTTTGACCACCTCCAAGCTTCATCTCGCCCGCTATCGTCATTCGTGAACTACATCGTCGATTGCGTCACGCCATCATCATCGATGTCGGCCGGGCATTCATCGCCATCGTCGTCGGTCGACGAGGGTAGTTGGCGCTCTTTCGAGGAAAGCAGACCTGGGGTATGATTCTGGGTCGATAGTCTTGAGCGACCTTCTCTCAAGAAGAAGAAGGTATCTTCTCCCTCTGGGATTTTATAGGTATAGGGGTAAAGGTCAAAATCACCAAAACCTCCGGCAGGCCGAAACCACCGAAAATGCGTTCCAGCCATGGCGCCTACCATGACTGGTTTTAACCTGTTAAGTCACCAGCCCAGCATGTGGTCAGTTGCCCGTGGATTCATGCGAGTCCGACCAAGCTGGCCAGCCAACCTTCACTCAGCTATCAGCCAGAGTCAGTTCACGACCCATCCAACCAGCTCAAGACCACGCTGACCCGCGATCCGTCGGCCGTGTGACCCGTCTGGGCCCACGTGGTTTCGGCCCTACCTAGACCAGTGCTTCATTACACCTCCTTCCTTGGCCCGTCCAACATTCAAACTGACCCAAAACCGCTGCAAGCACTCGTAAATGTTGGGATGAGTCCATAACCCTGAAACTTTGCGCCCGCACATACCCGTACACATCTGCGTCCCTGCACCCGCTTCCGTGATCATAGTCTTGTGCTCCCATGAAGATTTATTCTATCAAAATGTATGGTTAACAGACCCGCAAATTTTATTGAAGAATCTGTTATTTTCAAGTATTCGTCATATATATTATTGGATGATTGAGATAATATCATCTAAAAATAGGGGGACAACTGATATGACCCGAAAATTTCACTATTTTAACGCAATCTTGATGTCGGCAATCGATTCTAAATCAAGACTAAGAGATCAAGCATTTATTATCAATCGACTCTTAAATATGGAATGTTTATAGTCAAATCGCCTTGATGAGCGGATCTAACAAGATCTCATCATAATTGACATCATTTGACCATTCAAATACACAAAATACATCATATGATCGGGAATCATCATGAGCCATCCGGATGGAGTGGTTTGGATTTTGCATATATTCTGAGGTACCACTCTCCACTATAAATAAAATTCCTCATAAAGGAGAGAGAGATCTCTAAATTGTATCCTTCAAGTATTCAGATACCCGTTGGTTGTCACCACCCGGGTGTATTGTCGGCCACCGTGATCCTTGTCGTTGTTGATCCCTGTTGTTCACCATTACTATATGGCTGTTGTTGCTTGATTTTAGGATTCACATTGTCAGCCCTTCTCATATACAATTCTGTAATCCCGTATCGGAAAACTTGTACTCCAAAATAAATACATATTGGAAGATTTTTACTAGGCTAGGCCTCGTGATTTTTCCCTCTTTTCGAGATTTTTTACGTAAAAATTCTGGAGTTTTTCTTGTTCACTCTTTAAATACTTGTGTATGTGCTAAATTTCACAACAAGGCTAAGGCGTAAACTTTCACTCTACCACAACTAGTTTTCTAGCACGCAACACAACTATATATTTAATATTATTCCTCAATCAAAGGATAAAAACAGTGTGCTAGAGGATGGCTCTCAAAAATTAAATCAAATTCCCTCTTCGATGTATTTCTTATTTGTTAGTTGCATCTTAATATCATTCATATATAGGGGCTATTTGGTTGCTTGCATTTTGGAATCTGCATTCAAATGCGCTAATTTTATTCGTCGTTTGGTTGCAAGTAAAGTAAAATACCAGTATAATGTAATGCATTTCAAATACACTAGAGAGGCTAGTATTTGGAATTTAAATTTAAAAATTCCAAATACAATGTAAAGTGATCGGCGGACCATTGTGCCACATGCATCGCCACATACCATCGGCCACACCGCCACCGTCCCGTCATTGGATGTCAAAACCTTCAGATTACTTTATATTATATTTTTTCAACCAAAAAAAAAAAAGAAAAGTCGAATTTGTAAAGCTCAACCAAACAACTATAAAATACTTTTACTCAATTCCTTTTACATTTCATTTTACACCGCATTCTAAATGGGTAACCAACTTAATGATACGATCTAACAAATATAATTGATATATCACGAATAAATTTTAAAATAATACATATATATTATTTTATATAATAAAATTAAATGTCTCAATAAGACAAGTTTAACGTCACTAAAATTTAGTCAAGTAGAGCCCAAATGAGCTCGAATTAAACCCAAAAGCTATACCTGAAAACTTCAAGATACTAATTAAATGATCAAATGACTTTCAAATTTGGCATTTTATAACGAAGCGGCATTTCGATGACGAATCCCAACCTAAGATCACTCAAATCAAAGGTCGTTTGAATAATCAAATCACAAAAAAATTATCTATGATAAAATGAATCGATACAAACCGTCCGATAGAGCGTATTGAGATTTTGGCTACAATGATCAAAATACATCTCTCAGAATCCTATAAATTGAACATCATTGTTATCAGAAGTGAACTTTGGAGAAAGCTTAGTGAGCTAAAAGTTCGAAGTTCATCATCATCGTCATCGTTATTCGCCGCCGTCATTGATGATAAACTTTATAACTCACTACCGTTTCGTAACTTTGTTCTCGATTAAAATTCCATTATCAAACTTTCTCACATACTGGGTTAAACCCTATAATTTTTTTTCCTCTTTTTAAAATTGTCATATAAAAATTTTAGAATTTTTTATTCTCTTTTTAACTACCGTATATATGCTAAATTTTCATACAAATTAAAACGTAAAATTTTATTTTATCGCTATGAATTTTCGACACACAATAATAACTCAAACTCCAAAGCAAAAAAATGATAAAACGATGAACATGACTTACAACTACAACTCCAGAGCATCTAAATGACCAAATAATTAAAATAATAATAATAATAAACATTCAATATAAATAACAGAGTTCCTTTTTTGATACAACTCACATAATTATTTTTCCTTTTTTTTTTTTAGTTTTTTTTTTTTTTTTTTTGGTTGTTGTTAATGAAGTCATGCTACGTACTCAAAATAAGAGAAACTAATAAGATGCGTTCATTTGTCATAAAAAATCTCTTTATACATGCATCGTCATCATTTATCTGTCCATAAAACAGCAAATGTTCAGATCTTTTGAAATTATAATATCATTGTGTTACAGGTAATGTCGGCCAAGATCGCGCAGTTTTCGAGCAAGGCGCATCGGCCGGCAATGTAGGTAATGACAAATTGGTCGAACAAAAGAATATTAAAGTTTCGTTTAGCTAAATTTTTTATATTCTTGAAAAACTGATTTAAAAAACACACTATTCAAATGAGTATCAAAATCAAAAATTCATATTTTCAAATGCAAAACACACTAAAAAAATCCTACCAAATGAAGCCTAAGCCTGTTCCTGTGGCACTTCTCTCGTCCGCCATGATGTTGAAACATCCGATCTAAAGAAGCAGACATTTCCATAAAACAGTGAATATCTTAATCACCGTAGCCAAAATCTACTCAGATTTGCCTGAAATAAAAACAAGCGACGAGCAAAGATTTCAGAGAAACATTGCCTGTAAACCGAGATTGGCGAACTTCTGAGCTCTATACGAGCTCAAAGGTGATCATCAGATTGATGCCCTAGGAGAAAAATATGATCACGAGATACATTGAGCTTTCAGCATGTCTCTATAAAATTTGTTAGGAGGCAAAATTGAGAGATAAAAAACACAGATCAATGGAACGTGCGAGACGTAGGAGGCCAACCGAGGTCGGGCGCAATGGTTGTGTTGCGACTTCTGCTAAAAGCAAGGGTTAAACATTGCCCCAAATGCCCGCAGCGAGCATACCACTGTCTAACGGTACCTTAATCACACCAAAATATGTTCATAATATTAATGACATTTTAAAATGAATTTAAAGATTTAATCTTAGATAAATAAATACTAAACATATAAATACATAAAACTTATATCTCTTACTATTTTTACTTAAATAGTTATTTTATATTATTTAAATTATAATAACATTCAGTTGAAACAAAATGCAATTAAGTCATTTTACATATGATAAAATAATATAAAAATATGATCCTTCGATTAAAAGCTAACAAACTTGACAATAACCCATACTTAAATCAACAAACAAACGCATCCCTAATATTTGTAAATCTTTAGTTGCCGGAAAGCGTGCAACAGTTTCACCTTTTATCAGCTTGTATAAAGTGGATTCATTGCAATAATAATTCACCATAACAAAAGTTCTGTATATCCCTCCACGTCGCAAACCTTTCCCTAGTTCTGCAACAAGCACCATGCCCCTTTCTCCAATTGGGGTTTCTGAGAGCGGAAGCAGTTCAAATTTCTTGAAAAACCCTTTCCACCCCTAAAACAAAAAAAGAAATTTAAAAGAAAATTAAAAAACAAAAACTCAGCATGCACGATATTCCAGGAATTGAAGCAGCTTCTGTATGAGGGTCTCCCTAGTGCCATACAAGGGCTTTCCTGGAGCAATCCAATTTTTATCCAAAGCCGAGCTCTTAGCAGCAGCTTCCATGTCAGCTCGGAAGGCATAGACTATCTGATAAATTGATGTTCTGAGAATGTCAGCCATGGAATAAGCTTTGGAATGAAGGAGACTGCCTCTCTTCCTGACTATGACTGCGATAGTTCCATCATGTCTGGCTGTGTTCGGAGTAGCCCATCTGATGCTTGAAGGGCCCATCAAGTGTGCTGGTTGTGAGCTCGTCTTCTTCCCCAAGCAAGCTTCCACGGCTAGCAGGGTGCACAGCAGGGTTGATACCACGGCAACATTGCAGCCAGTCAGCTGAGCAACTCCGTATCTGTCCTCTGAGTGCGAGCGTGCAGTTAATGCGGCGACTGATCGAGCACTCCAAGAATATAACTGCATAATGGGCAAAAGGATAACAACATTTAAACACAATCTTGGAGTTATAATTTGCAGCTAAGAATGATCTTAGAAATAAAGAATAGGAAGAGAGCTCAATATATAAAAATAACAGTTTATACACACAAACCATCTTGTCTTGAAAGTAAAAGTTTCCTAAGACGAAATAGAATGTCTACTAAAAAATATATATAAAAGGATCATTAGACATCACAAATATAAAAAAGCAAAAGTTCCTCTCACATAAGCTATGGGGATGTTTGAGATCAACTTTTTTTTTTTTTGTGTTTTATGTTTTTATCTTGTTTTGTTTCAATATAAAATGTGTTTGGTGATATTAGTTGTTTATAAAAACACTCAAAATGACTAAAAATTATTTTGAAAGTTTTTAAAAATAATATTAATTATTTTTTAAAAAATAAATAATAAAAATATTTAAAAAAACACACTAAATAAACGTGTTTTTAAAAATAATATAAAAATAAAAACAAAAACAGAAAATAAAATTGATCTCAAACAGCCCTAAGTTAATGAATAAACAGCATCTATGTTAGCCTTTGTTTGGAATTGTTGTGTTACCATACGGATGGACAATCAGGTTTTATTGTTGAAGTCGTGGAGGGGTGCACAAGTTGTTTGGGATTTCTGTTGTATTATTAAATCAGTATTATGTTTTGTCGGGCTTTCAAAAATCCAACGTTAAAATGCATAAAACATCAAGTTCTAAATCAAACAAGACAATTCCTCATAAAAAGTCTCTCCTAATAATAGGGTTATGTAGTAGCAAACATTTGCAATGAAAATATGCATTGGATTGGTTGTCAAGAGTCAATGATTTGAGCTGTATAATCTCTGCAAACTGAATAAAAAATATTCAGCAATCAACCTGATACAGAATGGAGCAAGATTCATGAAGCCATTCCAAAATAATGAAAATTAAAGTCTTATAACAAAATGTCCTGTAATTGTCCATCCCATTGTACATTGGTCAGCATACTTCTGGCTTAAGACTACTAGATTATTGCCAGAACTAGAACCTGCTATATAGAAAACCAAAAATTTCAAGTCAGGCCTAGCCTTGAGACAGTTTTGAGTTCCGTGTCAAACTTTCAAAAGGCAGCTTGGTTTGCAAATAAGATACTAACCAAATATTTCATCCTCATTTTGAAAGGACTTTTAGATATAATTTCAAGTTTCACACGCACAAGCATCTATGTTTAGTTACCTCTCACAGCATTGAGAGAGAACAATACATGTCAATGATGCACGCCATGACACATGGTGCAGCATTCCCTAGAATTATATGCATGGCACAGCACAATGCCCCTAAACAAAATAACACGCACTAGGTTGATTTGTAAGATTTGATGGAAGAATAATGTGTGCGTAATCTTTCGTATTTATCTATATTTTAATTTATAAGTTCTAAATATTTTACTCTATATTTAGGATGGCATGCGTCGTGTCATGAACTATTTATTATGGCTCCACAAGGACGTTCGCACTATAGTGTGTCATTCGATTAAGACAAGTCATTAGATCACTAATTTCTTAAGCATGTAAAAGAAACGATTTACATGCTAAAATTATGAAATTCACAATCTTTAACTTAAAGTGGATGGGTGGTGAGAATGATGATGAGCTCAATCAAAATCTCATGATATTGTCGTCTCGGGTTATCATGGTACTAGGTCTTAATCAGAAGAGGCAATCAACCCAATCTAACTAAAGGATCCATGTTGGCAGCCATGAGCTATTTTGTTCATAAAGAGCTTGTAGACCTAAGGTAAATATTTATCTAATTCTAAGGGAACTATTTTTTAATCAACTTTAGCTAATAAAAGGCTTTATGCATTATCAAATATAATATATGATTAGCAGGTCAAGGAGTTGAGTTATTGAAAAACTTCCGGGGTTGCTTGAATGTGTTGCTAATTCAGTAGCATAGGGCGTTTTAGATTCATGTTGTGATTTTAAACAATAGATCATTATTTGTACTCTTCTCTTAATCTATCGGACTTAGAATGCTCAATGGGAATTGTAAGATCCCCTTCCAGGTCGGCGTCTTGTTAGCAAGCCACCAAGTTCCCTATAGGACATAAACTTAGTAACGAGCTATCAAGTTCATTATGAGGTTAATTTAGGTTCTTAAAATTTTTTTAAATTTATTCAAAGTAAAGTGTGGCACAATTTAAGTATTCAGTGAAGAGTCCTGGTCATGTTTTTTTAGCAAGCTATTTTATTTTATTCCTACTTGCAATCAAGTAATCTAATTCTATGCAAATTCATAATTAAGTCCCACCCGAATTATGTTCTTATTTGAAAGTTGAACTTCAAGTAAATGTAAGTCATTTGTGTGTCTTGTACTCAAGCTTTGCTTATATTTGACATCAGTTCTTTTAGTTGTTTCAATACTTGATGCAGTACAATTCAAACGTTCATTGAGATATATCACTTGTGCACATTAACAAGTTCCTTGTTTACAATAAGTACATTCCAGATCGATTCTTGCAAGTTTATTCTTGTTTCAAGAATTTACATTTCATATTGGATTTAATTATCAATTTATTTTTCAATTTAAATTTTGAATGTTTTTTATTTCATAATGTTTGAATTTTTTGTTAGTCTGCCTTTCGGTAGAATTTCGACATCTTGATATCTTCCTTAATTAAGAGCTACTTCAAGAGAATTGAACCTGCCACCGCACCAAGAAAAATACACATGATTAGTACCTTGAGACACCACAAAAGTAATTCTTCTACCCCACTCGTCAAGAAAGGGCACATTCGGTTGCTTAAGGATGGAACTTTAAAAAAATGTTGATTTCTGAATGCATCCAAATAATGGATTTAACAAAGTTTTTAAAATTCATTTCAACTTCAAATAAAGAAACGGGACCTAAAAATGTTACCGTATATTGATAAGATCCTCAATCAACCTAGTTTAAATTTCATCAATTATCACGAAATATAGATGCTAAATTGAAAGACATATCTACAATCAGTTAATATTATTCAAGAAAAAGGATTATCCATCTACCACAAGATGCCATCAACCAGTTAACTATCTCAATTAGGTTTTAAAAAAATTTTGCATAAAAATCAAATTTGTTCGAAAAATTTAACAAGAAAATGCCTACAAACTTAGCTTATCTTTAAAAAAATCTTATTTCTTCTCCATTTTTTTCCTCTATATAATCATATTATGATGGAATGAAAAAGATCACTATACTTCTTCCATCAGCCTATAATCCAAAATAAATGTTTTGGAGGAAAATAAATGTTTTAAAACTAATCCTATAAAATTTACAATACTAAAACTAAGGTAGAAGATAAGAGGGAAAGCTTTAAGGAAAGCGGTGGCAACTTGTTTTGAGCCTTCAACATCCAGGTGACTCAGTGCATTTAAGCAATTGCTCAATGCGACTATCTGCTTTCAGACAATACAAAAAATTTCCATGTAAACAAATTTCCTAAAGATAAGGGCTAAAGATGACAATGATGATGGCCCTTATTGCCACCCCACAATCCATAAGAAGAGATCAAAATATCAAGTAATATATGAATATCTTGACATCAAATCATAAAATAAGAAATCTTATACTAACATTAAAGTATCATAAAATATCAACATAAAAATTAATGACATAATATTTCAAAATAAGTTTAAAATAATAAGTTTTTCTCTCTCTCTCCAATTATCCAATATCAAAGAACATCATAAGTAATGATGGTGGCAAAGATGGCAAATAAAAAATATGAGAAATTCAGAAGACACAAGAAGAGAGGTGCTTGGATAATGTCTATCATGAGATCGGTTGTTTGTATGCTAAGGCATGTGTGCTATTTTGATAATTAAAACTTATATTTCATTTTTTAAACCTAGACCTAAAAGTGCACACTTCACAAAAACTGAGGCAATGCATTCCTTGATGCCAGCCTCACATCATGTGAGAAGTAAGCATCACATAATACCAATGAGGAATAAACCTTATTGTGATTTTTCAAAAAGTCATTGAGGTGAATTTTAAGGCGAGTAGTTTGTTATGCATAAACAATTATTTAACCAAAAAGTAATGAGTATATATAATACCAAAAAAGCAGACAAAAGGGTGGAATTTCTTTGGTCGTAAAAGGCAATCAACAACAAATCTATAATAAACTTTAATTTTCAAGTAAAAAAATACAATGCACATCCACTACACAAAGTTGTCCTTATTGATTGTTTAAAAATATGCCATATAAGTTCAATAATTTTTTGTGGACTTAACAAAAATATACCTCATTTTTGTTAATTAAACCATGAAATATTTTCTCATTTGTTTCTTTTTAATACAACATCATGTTGTGAGAGAATGAAAAGAAATCACTGAATAAATTACCAAAGAACCCATTAAAATCACAATGCTACGAGCACATTTATTTTTTAAAGAAGTATTCAGTTTTGTCACAAGTACTTCCAATATAAGTTCTTAGTAATAAATACAAACCAGTAGGATGCAAGAGAGAAAGGTTACAGAAATATGTGTCAACTGCGCTCTAAGCCTCAATCATGCCGAAGTGACAGATATTCAAGCAATAGACACATGCAGCAATAAAAATTATAAATTTAAATGCCTCATTAACATGTTCTAACACCCTTAAGTAAAAAATCCTTTATTTGAACATATATGATATGAGGAATAAAATATTATTCTGTATGCATTCAAGAAATAAAGAATTCTGAAGGAAATAAATAGGAAAGAGCCAATAGAAAAGAAACCATAATACTTGGACAAACTTTACATTAGTACCTGAAAGTCATTGAAAGCAACATGGAGGTTTGAATCAATATTTGTTACAGTTGATGGATTCAACTGTTGAGAGAAAAAATCTGATTTATCAACGGCAGGAACATCCAATCCTTCAACAAGCTTGGATGTAAGATGCTCTAAAGGACGCAAACAGAGAGATATAACCCTTCTATAAGTTTCGCCAGTCTCTTCAAAAAATGCAGCACGCCGCCATGGTTCAACATTATTTTCAGATACCATGCATAAATCAAGATATGCAAGATGTTTTAAAAGAGATCTATGGCTGCTTTGTTCCAAAGCTTCAAGAAGCCCTTCACTTGGATTTGTTTCTGCAGCAGCTGATCCTCGGGATGGTGCAAAATAGCATCTCCTTGTATGCACGACCTTGAATAAATTTGAGAATGTCTTTTCTCAGCATATGTGATTCAAAAATAATCCAGAAATAATATGTGCTAGGAAGTAAAAGCAAACCTCAAATGTAAGTGTAAGTAAATAGACATTAGCTACAAATGTAATGGAAGAGTCCCTCTATTATTCCAAGTGAATGGAAGGTCGCCAAAATTTTTAGTAAGCATTGGGAATATAAGCATAGATTAGCTTACCCAAAGTAAGTGATTGCTTAGCTCCCAAGTGAAAGAAACCACAGAGACTCCAGCATATAAATTAACCAGGAGAAGGATAAATTTTCCTATTGATTTCCTGCTCAGAAAGTGTTCTGGTAGAAAGAGCATCACTAGCAAAGAAGAAAATAATGCCAGAGTTGATAGTTTCAGGGCTTCCTTAAAAGATGAATAAAGACCCATTTTAAAGCTGTAGAAAAATGGACGCTGCAGCATAAAACATCAACATTTAGTGAACAGAAAAGTATCAAAAAACTACAATAGTATCATATAAGAAGCAAACAAGTATTCATATAAAAGAAAAGCTAAAGTCACAAGCTACAATTACTTAAATTTGAAGTATTAAAAAAGTATAATTTTTCTAAAATACATAAAAATAAGAAATACCGTGTAAAGGAAGGGTATTAAGTGATAACAAACACAAACTGTTCGCAAAAGGTATGTTATATAGGTTTTGTCTAGTAGAATAGGAGTGGGAAAGGGGTAACAGGTAAGAAAAAGGACATGCACTAAATTTAAGCATGTAATAGCACTGCATGCTGAACTAAGAATTCTATCAAAGTGATTTTCAGATCATGTGGCTTACCAGAAAGCACTTGCATTAATTAATTATAAGAGCTTCCCAATCAAGATTGTGATTACATCAAACACCACATAATTTGTAAAAGGGAATAAAAAAACAACAAGATTCAAAATAACGGTGATGAAGACAGCGGTCACAAACTAGCCAAAGATGCTGGTCTAAAAGAGTCAACAGATTAGACTGGAAGCCAAGTATGCCACGAAAAAAAGAATCAAAAAGCAGCTTCAGTGCATGTAGAATAGCCACGACAACAAAACTCGCCCAATACAAAACTTAAGCAAGTAAATGAGAATTTTTCCAAACTTTCCATCTTTAACATCCCTCGATTAAAATGAGCTCTGCGTGAAAAACTAATCTAAGAAATAATTTAATTATACTTAGCAGAAGCCGAGCCTCCATTTCAGCTAACTATGAACCATTTAAATAAATAAATCATCAAAAGAAAAACTAACGCATCAATTCCTCGGTCTCTGAGTCTTAAGAGAAATGTCAAAAACTCTATGGCTAGTCACAAGATGAAATATGACAGCAATAAAAAGGGCGATCACTGAACCATGCAAGTAAAATGAGTTCTGAAGAAGCTCTAGAACACCTGAATGATTGGGAATGTTAAGATCCACCTCTGCTGGTAGAGGTAATGAATCCCATAGACCAATCCAAATGTTGCACCGTTAATCCCCAACCCCACCAACCTCATTCCACCACCCGGCACTGCTCTTCCACAAACTGCCGCCGTCGATATAAACCCAGATAGCACACAGATAAGGAGGAAGAAACCCTTCGAAAGAGTCCTCCCGGCGCGGTAACGAAAATCGGCGGAGTAATTTCTGTTGGTGGCGCCTCCGACGACCATACGGAGGCCTTCCCTAATGAGGCCAGCGGCCAGTTCGATGAGAGAGGCGGAGTGGTCATGGCAGGGAGAGGATAGAAAGAAGAGAGAGAGTGAGAGGAGAAGGAGCGAGAGGTTGAAGGCAAGGAAGGAGAGAACGCCAGCAGCAGAGATGCGGCCGGAAAAAGGGAAAATGAGGGATATAAGGAGATAAACGACAGTGGAGGCGACCGCCTGCCATATAAGAAACCCTAGCCATCGTTTCTTAACAACTTCAAGAGGAGAGGAAACCGTCGACATCTACGACCAGATAAAGAGTTTCGGGGGTTTGGTCGGGGTTTTAGACAGACATCAGCTTTATATGAATTATGCATATATATATATATATATATATATATATATATATATATATATATATACTTTTATCCTTGATTCTATTCAAAATTTACAACATATCAAATAAATTTTATATATTTATATATTTAATATTTTAATTTTAATAAATATATTATATATAATACTTAAATGTTTAATATACCAACATCATCATTATTATCCTTTTTAAATTAAATATATATTTTCATATATAAATAAATTATCAAAAATATAAATATTACAATTTAGATATTAAATAATTAAATATATTAAAATTATGTAGTATGTATGTAAATCTTCTAAATAAATAATTAATGAGCATTTAATAAATAAATTTCCATATTATAATTATAATTTATTAAATTATAAAAAAATTAATTAGTAGTTATTGAATTTTACTTAGGAAGCTATACATATAATATTTCAAAAAAAAATTACTAAAACATATGATACTCTTAAATTTTGTTTTTATTATTATTAATAAATATGTAGCTTTTATATAAATTATGCAGTTTAGTCTTAACTATTTATATATTTTTTAAAGTTATATACTTTATCAAGCTTCAAATTTTTCTTGGTCCCATTCAAATGTTTATTACAATGTGAAACTAAATGTATGCTAATAAATTTAATATTGTTGAGGAGACCAATGAACTTGGATAAAAATAAAAATATTTTAAAAATAAATAAATATTTTTAAAATCATGATTGTATCATAAATAATTCATATGGTACCTTCAATGGAGAGGGTTGTGATATTAAAGGCATAATTATTTTTATGCAAATTGAAGGATCTTTGATATTTTAAAAACTTAATGATATAATATTAATGTTGTGATTTAATTTAAATATGATTTTATAATGTCTTTAAATTCTAAAAGTTACTACACAAGTTATGAGAGAATATTCAACAAAGGTTCTACTCATCTCATGAGGAGGATTACATGTATAATAAGCCATTAGTGGCTGGTGTTTTAGATGGAATATATAACTACTTGGTGTATATGTGTGTTATAACTAATCTCTATTTTGTAGGTATAGTTTTGATTTCTTTTTTAAATTTTAAATGTAATTTTGTAATAGAATAGGGTTATAATTATAAGGTTTAGGATGAGCAGAGGCTAGAAAGTTTTAACTTAAAGGCCCTATGAAGCCTGAAGCATCCAAATCCATGAAGACAAGTGGAGATGAAGATTCATATAGCTTGCTTTAATTATGTTTATGTAATTATAATCTGAGTTGTATAAGGGTTAAACTCGATAACCTAATTTTTTTTCGGGGTGTATAGTGGAACCGATCATACTGCTTTTATTAATTTTTTTTTAATTTGATTGATTAATTAGTGTGCCTACTTTCTTTACACAATAGAATTGCATGTTTTTTCCTAAGATTCTTAAAGTGTGATGTTTTGATGTATGGCTTGAATTTTATTAGGCTCTTTAGGACTTTAAATTTTCTATCCAATTAAAATAAATAACTTCAACTTAAGATTAATATAACTCATAACCTCACTAAAAAGTCATATGAATTAATCAATAAAAATTGATTTAGATGTCATAGGTCTGTGATAAATGTGAATAGCATCATACATGCATATATTTTCTATTCTTAAATATAGGAGATCTTCACTTATTGCACGATAAGGGGAGTGCAGGGCCGTTAACAATAATCTCTTAAGTGTAGAAGACCCTCCTCATGAATTGTCCCATAATTTAATTTCATCATGCATATAGGCATACTTGCTCACCCAAGCTTGAGTCAAACTAATGAGTCAAAATGAATAAAAATAAGTATTCTTTATTATATTAGTGTAGGACACACTTTCATATCCATCATGTTCTAGGCTCTTAAGGAGTGAGTTTAGACTCTCAAACTCTTTCTTAATAAATAACAACCTAACAATCTTGCATGCATAAGACTTGCTCACATAATTTTAAAGAATAGGAGGTGTTAATTAACAACCACTCCAATCAATTAAAAGTTCAGAAGAGGCGGGATATGTTCACTCTCTTTAGTGAAAATGAACTAACATATCCTTGTTTTATCCAAGTAGAATTAAGTCAAGCTCTTAGTCTATGCTAGAGCACTTTAGCATAAGTTCAGAGGTAGCTTGTTTCTCTTTTGATACAAGTATAAATCTTCAGCTCTTAGGTATTTTCACAATATTGGGTTATTGGAATATAAATTCTAGCTTTCTAATAAAATATCAACTCAAATAATAATAATTTTCTATCTAAAAAATATAAAGCCTCACCACGAGATAGATTGAAGCGCACACTAGACTTCCTAGTATCATGGACACTTTCTACTTATCTTTTTCTAAACTCCGTTAAGAGCTCTTCCTAATTGAGTTTTCCCATTTGCTTCCAAAATTATCAATCCTTTGATATCAAGCTTTGAAATCCATAGAGATGTTAGACAATCATTTTAATTAAGAGTTTTCCTAGAGGATTCATATCCCTTATGATGCAATTAATTCTATGGGCTTGCTTCTATAAGGAACTTAAGAATCCGGCTTAAAATAATCTCTATTTTACTTTATCCATGTGAGTTAGGAAAATATCTCTTGTACACATAAACCCATAAGTCTTAAGAGTTCTTATTAGATGATTGAGTCCATCGTAGGGTGGCATCTCTATTTTTAGAGGTAAAATATCATTTCCTGATGTCGTGCTTGATCATTTCAATAAACATCTCTTAAGATCTGCATAGTGTCTTCATCATCGATTTTAAACATCATAAAGAGGACATGATCATCACTCATAGGTTCCAATTCAAAATTCCTTGTTTGAGGTTAATCAAACTATAATGGATAAATATCATTAAATTAAAAAGAAGGTCATAAGTTTTTAGTAAGGTAGAAGAACAAACCACCAAATGAAAACACAATGTTTGTTAGAGATGAATTAAAAAAAGTTGTTAGAGCTTATGAATGATTAGCTTAATTTGAACACTTTTAATGAAAAGATCTTTGAAGTCCAAGAAAAAAAATGATCTACTATAACAATATCGTGAAGGAAGAACTAGACCAACTCTAAAGCAAGATGGACACTGCTGATAGATAAGGGCCTTGAGCAAGCAGTTACTTAAACACTTTAGTTAATATTTGTAATATTATATATTCTATAGTTGTTGTGTAATACTATATAATTATAATTTCTTGATATTTAATTAATTTTAAATTTTACTTATTTGAATTTTAAATTCTTGAAATTTGAATATTTCAAATTTAGAAACAATTTAATTATGGTGGAAATAATATTTAAAATTAAATAAAAATGTATATTAGAATTTTAAATTATCAAATATCCAATGGTCAATCACTCCATAGAAAAAGGGAAGAGTTGTGTCCTTTGGCAAAAGGTGCTTCAACTCATTTACACTAACTCATGTGGGCTAGCCTTAACCTCCTCTCCCTCATTTTATTTGATGATTGAAATATTTGAAAAATATTATAAATACTCTATGCCAACATAATAAAAGGATTGATAATATTTTGAAAAAAAAAATTGTAGCGTACTGAAGAGAGTAAAGTTTGATGGTTGACCTCACCTAATGGTAGGGATTTGGTGACATCTTCTTTCTTAATGATTTGATAAGTAATGAAAGCTTCTTTTATTCTTCTTGAACACAATCACATCAATTTCCAAGTCATTCCATGATCAAAATAATTTTACAAATCCAAAGAAGGCCTCTTGGTCAAGACTAGATCCAGTCTATCTACTCATTGGTTTGCTCCATTTCTCCAAATCACTTTCATCAACATTCACATACACTTCCCAAGAGTTTCTTGCCTTTGCTATTCATTCAATAACCATCACCAAATTTTCAAAATGCTTTATCAGAGATCCTCTCAATCTTGGTCAATCACACCATCACGCCCCCACTTCTTCATTATTTGTTACACCTCCCAACCAAAACACCATCTCAAGACAACTCTCTTAACCCAATATACCCTTTAAATCTATCTATACAATGCCACACTTAGTTCCACTCCATTATGATGAACAAAATAAGACAACTTGAATTGTAATGTTATTCCTTTGAATATTTAATGATGTTCACTATCCATAACAAAGCGACTCACTATAATCTAAATTAATGCTATCTAGGTAAGCTGTTATTAATGTTATATAGGGCACAATCATCAAATATCAATGCACACTTCTATTGTCTTTACAATGAACACTTACGAAGTCTAATATTAATACCACTCATTGCCCTTTTGTCTAATAGAATAAGAGTAGTTTGGTATGTAGGACCTTCCAATTACAAATAGGTGGAGCACCCTTAAAATTATTTCTACATAATAATATATAATTACAACTAAGATAAGCCTCATGAGTTTTTTGCCCTTTTAATGGCTTTAACAATAAAAATCATGCGTCCCATCTAATATCATATGATAATGAGGCTATTCTATGATGGTGATCACTTTGAAATTTAAGTCAATAATTGATTGTTATGGTTAAAGATTAGATTTAGGAGATAAATCACATCATTAATTATAATTATTATAATTAACATAATCTAATTAATGCTGTCATGTCTTTTTTACCATTTGGCAGTGCTGTATGTTGTGAGTATATGCCGTTCTGATCTGATACTTTTAGGGTAGACAGCAGGTTTTAGTCTTTTTTTGGTTTATTCAACTACAGGTTGACACTGGGGCCAAACAAAGCCCAATTCTCTTGGGCTGCTAAACTTCTATTCTTTCAGTAAATAAATGTGCCATTGGGATAGCTTTAATTTGAGCATACTTTAAAGCTAGGCCTTTCTTGCAAATAAAAAAGTAGTAGAAGCTGCAGCATTATTATTTTCTAATGCACATCTAATAAAAGATAGATTTGGGTTCTATCATCAGTTCATTTCTATAAGATATTATTATAAGTATTGCCTTTCATGTTTACTTTTATAAACCTTCTGTTTGTTGTATTAAAGAGGGTTGTAATTTAAGTAAATTTTTTAGTTTGTTAGGCAAGTATAGAAGTCACAAATGAAACATATAAATTACAAGGATTGTTTTAATCACTATGTTCTGGCTGTATTTTGAATAAGCTATGATAGAAAAAAAAAATTATATTTTTTAATTTAACATAGTAGAGTGTAGTGGCTGTCAAAAAGTTGCAGTTTGATTTTTTAAAAATAATAAAAATTTATAATATTCATCTTAAATTTTTAGATAACAGTTTCTTCTGCATATTACAAGAGCTTTGCAATTATTTTTTCAAACAACTACACTTTGCCCCAAACAATTATTCTACAGTGACGCACGTTCGAGCATTGGATGTGTATGTATTACCTTAGGCTCAACAAAGCCAAAAAAAAAAAAATTGTTGTGATGTATGTCTTATCAAAAGTGCAAGAGTCACTTATTCGCATCTATAAACAAGCAAGCAAATATATTACTTTTATTCTATCCATTCTCACTAGCCACTATCGAACCCTATCGATTCCCACCGTCGTCAGTATTTTACTTTATATTACCTGTTTTATTAAATAAAAAAATAAACTCTTATATCTATAATATTTTTAGTGAAGTAATAAAAAATAATTCAAATATATTACTTTTATTTTATATTATATTTTAAATTAAATCAAATAAATAACTCCTAAAAGAACAAGAGCAATATTATTCTTAGAATCAACATCATAAATATAGTTGTGTGTAAATAAATTAAAAAAAAAAGAGCCAAAAGGCTTAACCAGGCCTTGCTTGCTGGGAGTACCCTTTTTATAAATTTATCCCCAGGGCCTCTACTTCTCATTTTTAATTTGGAGCATTTACATATTTATAAATATGTTATATAATTATTATGTATTTATACATCTAACATTTAAAATTTCATATTTATATATATATATATAATATTTTTTATACTTGTAATAATATATATTTCTTTTTAAAAAATAACTGATAGCAATATTTTTCATATGATATTAAATTTTGAGTATTATATATATAAATATTAAATTCAGATATTTGATAGGCAAATATATAAGAATTATGTGGTATGTATGTAATTCTCCTTTTCAATTATTTATTTCATTACCTCTAATATCGTTGTTTAAATAGAACCGAAGAAATTAGCAGATGCTCAAGTTGGAGAAACACTCAGCCACCACTCTCTTAAGCTGAAAGAATTATTATTTATATGCCCCCAAAGCTGAATGGCAAATCACAATTAAGGCTGATTAATCCGGTGCTCTACAGGGTGTGAGAATGACAGTGACTTATATGAATTTCTTATTTGACTTCTTAAGATTATAACTTTAAAATCATATATTATATATATATTTTTTCTAATTTTATAAATAAAAATAATAATTTCCTTCTTCAAAAAAATAATTTTTATGAGAAAATTATAAAAAAAAACTAAATTAAAAGTAAGCCCATAGTAAACGTTAAATGATAATAACCCTACATGATATAAACCAGTTCACTCTTCTCATGATAACCTTCAGCAAAGCAGCATGAAGACAAAGCGTTGACATTTCTTTGCAGTTTTCTCTGGTATCATCGTCATAAGCTCGTATGTAAAAATGACTAAATGCTCTTCCAAATAAATATAGACACGTATGATTCCTTATAGGGCTATATATATATATATATTTGAATCCCTATCAAGCGTCAACTCAGGGTCCACTAAGCAAAGTGGAAGGTGGGCAGACCTTACATGCCACACTAAACGAAAGTGTTCTTTGACAAAAATCTATAAAATAGTGTGGGTCAGAGCTTGCTGGCTATTCCTGCTGGTCGTCACCTTCTATATAGGCAATTTTCTGAAATTATATTAACTTTTTAGATGAATTAATAACTAAGTCAAATATCATGTTGTTTTATCAGAAAATAATTATTTTCTTGCTGAAAACTTAAACTTTCAGGAGTTGCAGCTTAATCTTCACTGAAATATGCTGTTTTATCAGAAAATAATTCTTTTCTTGCTGAAAACTTAAACTTTCAGGAGTTGCAGCTTAGTTTTTATTGAAATATGTTGTTTAGAAGTGTAACTAAATAAAAGCTGATTTGAATGAAAATATAAAAATAGATCAAAATAAGAATATAAGAGAGAATCACACTGAACTAATTATCAGAGCTCCATGAGAGAGAGGGAAAAAAAGAAAGAAGAAAACTATAAGAGAGAAAGAAACTCAATGATGTTTTTTCTTTAAAGGTTTTTAGTACATAGAATTATGCTAGATCGCATATATTTATATTGCCTCATATCAATCTTAATATCTTATTTATAGACTCTGGTTAATACCTCATACATTATATAATTGATTATAATTACAAGTAATACTAATAATTACAAGTGCTAATCACCCTGAGTGGATAGCCGACTAGACAAATTTATGCTGACCAAGATCGAATTGAGAGATTCCTTAATTAAATCATTATGTTTGATCATGGATGGCTCCACGCTTTATGCTTTGTTCCTGTCGTGTTCGTTCATTTAATTTTATAGCATTGTTGCGTGCTAGAGAACCAGTTGAGGTAGAGTAAAAGTTTGCCTTTAACTTTTGGAGTCCAAAGACACACACGTATTTAAAGAGGAACGAAAACTCACTTTTACGTGGAAAACCTCAAAAGAGGAAAACCGCAGGCCTAGCCCAACAAAAGCTTCACCTATGTATCTTTGAGTACAAGATCTTCCGATCTGGGATTACGTAATTATATGAAAAGGGACAATAGTTATAACAGACATGGCGACGATGTTGGATGATGACGACAATGTTGACTGATGTTGGCGATGATGTCAACGATAGTGTCGTGATGATGGACCGCCGATGGTCGGCGGCGAGATCAGCGGTGGCGGTGATGGCGGCGGACGGTGGTTGACAACCGTCAGTGGTGGCGGTGCTTGGAGGATCTTTAGAGCTCTCTCCTCTCTCTCTTGGCCTCCTTCTCCTTCACTTGGCCTCCCCATATGAGGAATGAGGGGCTTTTATATGGAGGAGTGCGTCTGTAAATACATGCAAAACCCGCATACTCCACTTCATGACGGCTCAAAATTTTCCCCTTGATCATATGATGTATTTCGTGCATTTGAATGTTCAAATAAAGTCGGAATTGTAAGATCTTTGGCTTGTTGGAACCGGCTCGTCGAGATGCTCGATTTGATTATAAACATATCATATTTGAAGCTATTTAGGGATTTAACTGATATCCCAAAGTTTCCAAGGATATTTTGAGAGCTTGATCTCATTTCAACTGGATCACTTGCTTTTAACATCAAGATTCATGCTTACTAATATTTTAAGTATCATATCAGTTGCCCCCTATTTTTGGATGACATTATCTCAATCGTCAAAAATATTTGTCAAATCTGAAAATAGCAAATTCTTGATGAAATTTGAGAATTAACTACACATTTTGAGAACAGATCTTCATAGCACAAGATTATGACTACAAGGCGATCACGACGCAAATGCGTGTAGGTATCTTGTGGTGCGAATTTCGAGGTTCTGGACCCATCCTGCGACGAGGAGCGTGGGCGCCCGCTGGCATGAGCGCAAGCAGCAATGGCGAGCATGCATACACATGGAGGCCTCCGCGCTCCAGGGCAGCGGTTTTTGCCTCGGCGGTCAGAAACATATGCGGGCTGAACGGGCGGATCATGAGGCTGAATATTGATCGTCGGCTGAGCCATCGCGCGCTCGTGAGGAGTCGCCGAAGCTGGAGAACCTGAGCGAATATCGTGGCCAGCGGTGCGACAGTCGGTTTCCCCACCCATGAGCGGCTGGCCGGAAGCGGCTGACCACGGTGCGCCCATGGCTACGCTGGCAGCCGGCGGGCCGGTTACAACCAGGCCGCGTCTGGCGAAGCGGCCGGGCGGTTATGACTCGTGGTGCATTCGGCCATGACGGTTCACCTGGCGGCCGTTCTGGCTGGCCATGGTCGCAACGCGCCGGCGGTTACCGGGCCGGCGTGCGGCTTATAGCCCGCAACGTCTGGCGCCGCCGAGCGTTCACCATGGCCGGCATTCGCGGCCTGACCCACTCGGCATACCGGCAATTGCGCGCTGGCCGCAGTGCGACTGTGGACAGCGGTTCGCGGCCATGCGCTGGGTGTCGCGCCATGCGGGTGGGCCGGGCGCCACGCCGAATGATGGTTTTTGATGGTTTCGGTCGGTTTCCAACCGTTTTGGGCAGTTTTTTATCCTTTTGCCCCTAGGAAGGGTTTATAAAACCCCTGGACCAAGGGAGAAACTTCTTCAATATGTCTTCTTCTTGAGTGTGGTTCGTTTGGAGTCGATCAATGCGGTACTTAAGTCGTTAGGTTTTCCCTCGAAGAGGCGTCAACCCGCATGGACCGTCCGGGTTTGAGGCGATCAAGACCCACTGCCGTCGTTGTTCCAGTTTTCCCTGAAAGAGGCATCAACCGCCTTGGCGGATCATCCGGGTTCGGGCTGATCAAGACCGATGCTTTACGTTGTTGGTTTTCCCTCGAAAGCGTCGCCGGCCTTGGCGGACCGTCCGGGTTTGAGGCGATCAAGACCCGTAGTTCATGGCGAGGCTCCGTTTCCCTCGAAGAAGCGTTGACTGTGACCGGCCGGGACCGGAGGCGATCATGAGCGGGTTCGAAGATGCTCGACGATGGTGGCCGGCGGCATTGGTCGGCGATGATGATCGATGGTAGTCAGCGATGATCCAGCGATGATGGTGGTGACCGGCGATTACCGGTGATGGTGGCGGTGGCAAGCACGGTAGTCGGTGGCGTGACCATTCTGGTTAGCCGGCAAGGGTGGTGTGGCAATAGCGGCGGTGGCAGCAGTGCTGCATCGGGCAGCGAGGAAGAGACCAGCGAAGATGGTGACCGGCGAAAGATGCCGGATGGTGGCGAGTAGCGATGTCCCAGCGAATAGCCTGGAGATGGCTTCTAATAGTCAGCAGACCGACGACGTGATTAATGGCCGGCAAATCGGCTTAAGCGAAGTTAACGGTGGTAGTCCGGTAGCGAAACAAACGATATGGTGATGACCGCCGAAGGATAGCCGGATAGATAGTAGACCGACAATGGTGGTGGCAGCCGTAATGTGGCAACAATGCGGTAATCAGCAGTGCGGCAACTCCAGTAATCCGGAGATGCGGCGAAGATGGTAATTAGCGAGGTTCGGAAAGACCGCGAGAGGATCGATGATGTCAGCCAGCGATAGCCGGATAGTGCGATGGCGGTGGCCGGCCCTGCGGTTGGCGATGAGGTGGTCGGTCGCGGTGCGGCAGTAGTCGGCTGGCGATTAGTGTCGGTAGTTGGCGGGGATGTCCGGCGACGATGGAGGTGATCGGCAAAAATTGCCGGCGATAGTTGGCGGCGGTGATCGGCGGCGGTGACCGGCGATGATGAGGATTTTTGACATATCCGAGGTTGTTCGTCAGAGTGTTTGCTCAATGATGTTAACACGATGATGTTAACCTGTGTGGAAGAGGTTGAATTGAATCCGCTGAAGATTTTGACCTATCCGAGGTTGTTTGTCAGAGTGTTACCCAATAATGCTAACTTGTATGGAAGAGGTCGAATTGAATCCGCTGAAGATTTTTGACCTATCCGAGGTTGTTTGTCAGGGTGTTACCCGATGACGTTAACCTGTATGGAAGAGGTCGTGGGAAGTCCATCAAAGACCTTTTGACCTATCCTAGGTTGTTTGTCAGAGTCTTTGTTCGATGACGTTAACATGTGTGGAAGAGGTCGTAGGAAGTTCATCAAAGACCTTTTGACCTATCCTAGGTTGTTTGTCAGAGTCTTTGCTCGATGACGTTAACCTTGGAAGAGGTCGTAGAAGTCCACCGCGACCTTTTGACCCATCCTAGGTTGTTTGTCGAGTCTTGCTCGATGACATTAACCTATGGAAGAGGTTGAGTTGAATCGGCGAGGATTTTGACCCATTCGAGGTTGTTTGTCGAGTGTTACCCATGACATTAACTTGTGGAAGAGGTTGAATTGAACCGCTGAGGATTTCGACCCATCCGAGGTTGTTTGTCCGAGTGTTACCCGATGATGTTAACCTGTATGGAAGAGGTTGAATTGAATCTGCTAAGAATTTTTGAGCTATCCGAGGTTGTTTGTCAGAGTGTGACTCGATGACGTTAACCTATATGGAAGAGGTTGAATTAAATCCGCTGAGGATTTTGACCCATCCGAGGTTGTTTGTCAGAGTGTTACCCGATGAAGTTAACCTGTGTAGAAGAGCTTGACTTGAATCCGCTGAGGATTTCGACCCATCCGAGTTGTTTGTCCGAGTGTTACCCGATGATGTTGACCTGTGTGGAAGAGGTTGAATTGAATCCGCTGAGGATCTTTGACCCATTCGAAGTTGTTTGTCGAGTGTTGCGGCGTTAACTGTGGAAGGGGTAGTAGGAAGTCCACCAAGGACCTTTTGACCTATCCTAGGTTGTTTGTTAGAGTCTTTGCTCGATGACGTTAACCTGTATGAAAGAGGTCGAATCAAAATATCCGTTTGTGGTGTAGCCAAAGTTGCTCCTTAACCTTGGTCTTGTTTTTCCATGAGTATGATTGAAAACCATAATTTGCAAAGATATATCTCTTCTCAATGTTTGAAATATCCTCCAACTTTGACTTATTTCTTGGGTTGGTAATCGATTAGATGCTTAACATGGACGATCTTTTGAAATTAAGAGTTGCCCCCCAGTTTCCGACAAAATCTGAAAGAATGAAGTTTGATGAATCTTCATTATTCGCTTGCGCTCCTTAAAATCTTGAAATGCTCCACCTCGATGATAGTTTTGATCTTGTTGGGAAACTTGGTCTCCATACAAGATGAAATAATGGGAATCAATTTTCCATAGACGGCGCCAAACTGTTGTGTGCTAGAAAATCAGTTGCGGTAGAGTGAAAGTTTATGCCTTAGCCTTGTTGTGAAATTCAACACACACACATGTATTTAAAGAGTGAACAAGAAAACTCCAGAATCTTTTACGTGGAAAACCTCGAAAAAGGGAAAAACTACAGGGCTTAGCCCAGTAAGAATCTTCCACTATGTATTTATTTCAGAGTACAAAATTTTCTGATAACGAGATTACAAAAATGTACATGAGAAGAGTTGACAATGGGAATCCCAAAATCACAACCATATAAGAATGGTGAACAAGGGGCCAGCGATGAAGGTCGTCGGGATGGTGACCGTGGCGGATGGCGATGACCGACGTAGGTGGCCGGCGCTCGGTGGTCGGCGATGATGACCGACGACGATGGTTGACGACGATGATCAACGACGAGGGCCGGTGGTAGTGGTTAGTGGTGATGACCAGCGACGGAGATTGCGCAGCAAGGATCGGCACGCGGTGCCCGGCGGCGGCGGTGGTAAACCAATGGGTGGTGGTGGCAGTGGTAACGATTATGCGAAGGATTTTCAAGCTTTAGAGCTCTCTCCTCTCTCTTGGCTTCCCTCATATGAAGAATGAGGCTATTTATAGATTGGAGTGACGCTCTGTAAATACATGCAAAATCTGAACCACTCCTCTCCATCGGACTGCTCAAAATGATTCCTTTTGATCATATAATGTATTTTGTGTATTTGAATGCTCAAATGAAGTCGGAATTATGAGATCTTGGGCTTTTTAGATCCGGCTCGTCAATACGCTTGATTTGACTATAAACACTCCATATTTAAGAGTCGATTGATAATAAGCGCTTGATCTCTTGATTCAGAATCAGATTGTTTTCGACATCAAGATTCGTGCTTCGACTAGTTGAATTTTCAGGGTCATATCAAAAATGTAGATATTGTGATGCATATAATGGAATTAAAATTAGAACCCAACTTTTTTTTTTTGCACAATATAATAATTATATTTTAATTCTATTTTTTAAAATAGTTGAACCTTCAATTAGAAAAAAAAAATGGAAGCACATAGATCAAACTTAATTGTAAATTCTATTTAATGCGTTATATAAATGTGAAGTAATTAATTTTTTTAAAATAATTGTACATTAATTTTGAATTAAGATCTTGAGCTAAATGAACCAATCATCAAGTAATTACACAACTAGCTCTTCTAATGACTCTAATAAATTCTTAAGCTTCTCATGAGCTTCTTTGAGCTTTCTTAAGCATTGTATCATCCGTCATTTATTTTTGAACTTAAATTAAAATATTTGTAAATTTTTAACTATGAAATAACATAGCATATATAATATTAGTTAACATCATATATTTGTTATCATCAAAATAAGTTATTTTCGAATGATTAATCAGACTAACACCCTAGATCCCAAGAAAGAGGCCACTAGTTCAAGTTCGGCCTATATCCTTTTGTCTGATTCCCCTTAGTTTCTTATATGAAATTCTGTCTAGATCTAAAATGGTGTTTTTTTTATGAGTAATTTACTTCATGTGTTGCTTATTAATAAATGATTTATTTTATACAATATTTGGTAGATATTTTTATGCATAAGTGAAGTTACCATGGTGTGCAATGTATATGCTTCAGAATTTCTTAAAAGATGTTCTATCTAGGCATCATCTATTTTTAGTTTAGTTATATGTTGGTCGTCATCTTGAGCTTTAAGTGTTTAAAAAAGCTTGATG
Organism: Cymbidium sinense; assembly: GCA_021442155.1. Taxonomy (NCBI): domain Eukaryota; kingdom Viridiplantae; phylum Streptophyta; class Magnoliopsida; order Asparagales; family Orchidaceae; genus Cymbidium; species Cymbidium sinense. The sequence goes on along the minus strand of CM038218.1, from coordinate 166,302,032 downwards.
TAGATAAAATATATAAAGTATATCAAGATTTATTTATTAAAATTTAAATGAAATGTGGATAGTTTTTAAAAACTATTGAATGTCTTAATAGGCACCACTACAATAATTTGACAAAAGATTTCCTAAAATCAAAGTTGAATCAAATATAATTTTATCTTGAGATTACATTATTAAAAATGATAGATTAAAATCTATTGCATATTCTATTAGTATGGATTAGCTCTAAGTCAAATCTAAAACTAAATTTGATTTTGAATTTCTTTTTTTTTTTTAAAAAAATTGATATAAATTGAAGAATGAAAAATTAAGCCAAGGTGTGCTTTAAGAGATAGCCTCTATTATTATTGGACAAAAGAAGGGAAGAGATCTATTCATAGAGAACTTGCACCTCAAATGAGCTCTCATGGAATGTATGTCATAAGTCTCTTTATTTGTTTTATATGTTTGATGCATTTTTACCAGAAATTAGGTTCATGATATTTGATTAATTCCTATCTCTTCTTGATTGATATAAATTTTTTTTTTTTGGAGGAATTTACATACAACACACAATTCTTATATATTTACATGTTAACAACTAAACTTTTATATTTATATAAATAGAATATGAATCTTTACTATTATATAACAATAGCATCAAAATTAATTTTTTAAAGTAAAATGCACCTTTTCAAGCAAAGAAAGAATGTTGTATTCTTAAATATCAAATTTTAGACATTAAATATATAAATATTTAAAAAATAATATGCTATGTATATAAATTTTCTTTTATTTTTTGCCTAATCACATTAATTTTAGAGTTTTAGATATAGCTCGAACTATTTATCATTCTTTCTCTTACACTCATAATATAATCGTAAGTCATTGATGAGTCAATGAAGGATTGTATTAAGTGTGTGTATGTATATATATATATATATATATATATATATATATATATATATATATATATATATATATATATATATATCCTTTAATACTCATAATATAATCATAAGAGAAAAAATCGATCAAATAATTTTAAAAGTAAGCATCCTCAGTAATCATAGTGGAATAATCTACCGTCTCTTAGCTCAGTTGGTGGGCGAGCATGGCTGAGAACCCACCAGGCTGCATTCGATTCTTCTTCAGGGTGGAGGCATCTATTCATAATGGTGGGAAAGTTATGTGGGGACCCGACATGCGTGGGTGACGAATATGGCTGCGCTAGTGAATTAATAACGTGTCATGAATGGGTGGGGATTGGTTGGATACTCATTCCCAAAAAAAAAATTATCACAGTGGAATAAGTATATATAAGAAGTATAATTCAATTCTTACACAAATGCCAGAAGGCATACATGTTGTGGTAAGAAGAAGAAGTAAAAAATAACAAAAGAAGATGATGAGAATAAAACTATTTTTAGTTCCAACTTTTACGTGTATGCCACTTATGTGACCATAAAATACCGCATAAAGTAGAAATTTAATATGAATAAAATTAAAAATATATGAAATTTCTTTGATATATATATATATATATATATATATATATATATATATATATATATATATATATATATATATATATATATATATATATAGTCATTGGATGGCAGACTATTCAGATAATGAGGGAGTAAGGGTCAACCAGGAATAAATAATGATTTATAGAGGGTGGTGGTGATTAAGGGGTCATTAGTGGCATGTACTTTAAAGGCCATGTTTTTTGTAATGTCATATAAATTTTATGCGTTAGATTATATTTTAAGTTGGTCAGATCTAAAATAAAAAAAAATAGAGAACAATTCTTATGCATTTACATATTTAACAATTAATAAATTGATATTTACAAACAATAGAATTTTATTTCTAGACAAAAAAGGCGTATTTCATAGTAAAAAATAATAATATTATTATTTTTGATGTAATAATAAAAATTTGAGTATTATATAAATAAATATGAAAGTGTAGGTGTTAAATGTGAAAATATATAAGAATTGTGTGCCGCATTTAGCATTTGTAAATGCTCCAATAAATAATTATGTTAAGGATCTTGAAATAGTATTATAACAAATAAATTGAATTACATGGGATGATGAGAAATGACAATCGATGGTAAGGAACTGTATAATAAGGGTGGTTATGAAAAATATGCTGACAAGTTCACTGAAAGTTTGTATACGAGAGTGCGTGTATATATATCTCTGTGCGCATGCACACATGCTACGTGAAGATTGATTATGTTAATAAAACTATTGGAACGAAGGATAATTTGTATTAGTAGTGCAATGATTATGGCTATAAATTTCCAATGAGATGAGGAAAAAAAAAAGATCAATGCCCATGAAATAAGGAAGAATGATGTGTTATAACAAGAATACATATGAGAGGAATTTTTTAAAATAAGTATGATTTAAAATATAATTAGTAATTTAAGTATCTAATAAATAAAATTTAAATATAGGTATAGTCCGTTTATCGGGCACTTATCATAAGTAAGCATTAAACAGGCGACTTATATCTTCTTATAGTTTTAAATTATTTTGGATCTAGTTTAAATTGTAGTTCGTAAAGTGCTTAACGAGACTTACGTGAAAATGACAAGTCGTAAGATTAAACCTATACCTATATTTAAATTTTATTTGTTAGATACTTAAATTACTAATTATATTTTAAATCATACTTATTTTAAAAAATTATCCTACATACTACATATCCAGGGACATTATCTAGAGTGAGGGATATGAGAGCAAGAAATGCTATCAAAAGAAACAAAGCAAAATGAATTTATCATATTCAAAAAGTTTTATTTTACGAGTAAAATATGCCTTTTAATATACTTATAACTCTGTCAAATTTGTTTTTCTTTATATCATATAATAAAAAAGATTTTAAAGGCGTACAAACTTTTTATTTTAAACTCATTAAACTGTTACAAAGCAGGCCATTAGTAAACATGACCACTTTGGCTTCTACCCTCTCTCATACACTACACTTGTTTCTTTAATTTTTTTCTTCACTCCTTTAATCAGGGAAAGTCCCGCGTGCTTCTTGCACCGATGCTGCTTTGTCTCATCCTCACAACTAATTAATGAACAGGCGGGCCCCATTGAACACTTGTCCACCTTCAGCTGCTTCCCCTCCCCCCTACCACTAAGCGAGATAATGCAATCTTAGCATGCCTTTCTTACCTTGCTTTGCACATCCAATTTAAGGGCTCTTTGGTTGGAATATAAAATAAAATAAAATAAATACAAGAACTTAAAATTTTTTGTGTTTGATTGAAATATAAAATAAAGAAAAGTAAAAAATAAAGTAAATGTATTTAAAATTCACTCCTTAGTTATATTTTAGTATATTTATAATTCGCTTAAATTTATAAATAATATTTAATATAAAGTGTTGGCCACGCTCTCACCAGCCACTCGCCAAGGCCGTGTGCCCTCAGCCGCCCACAGCCTCCCCACAGCCCGTGCCTCGTCGCCGTCGACCTCAGCCTCCGGCCGGACCCAGCTTCTGCCCTCCCCATCACCGCCGCTGCTCATGCGAGGCCGCCATCTGTCACTACGTCATTAATCTTTCAAAATTCTTTATATTACATTTTTTTTATCAAACAGAAAAAAATAAACACATAAATTTGTAAAACTCTCAACCAAACAACAGTAAAGTAATCCTTTTACACTGCATTCTTTTTTCAACCAACCAAACAACCCCTTAATAAAAAGTGAGAGATTATGTCACTATTTGGTGTAATGAATATGGTTTAATTCTTATAAAATGGTATATTTTTAAAATCTTTTTATCTAGAATTTTCACTTAATCAATTGAATTAAGTTTGGCTTTATGCCTACATGAAATGTGCATTTATCATTTATTGGAATAATTTTATCATTATCATATCATATTATGCAACCGAAATGATGAGGAATAGTTTGATGTGGATAGTCGAATTCTATTGCATTGCATTTCTTGAGTGAGATTTAAGATTTTGTTATATATATTGATATGATACTGAAAATTTTACTAGTTGAAGCACGAATCTTAATGTCAAAAGCAAGTTGATCCTCGGTTGAAACTAGTGAAAGTCTTAAAATATCTTTGGAAACTTTGGGATATCAGTTAAATTCATAAATAGCTCTTAAGTATGGAATGCTTATATTCAAATCGAGCGTCTTGACGAGCCGAATCTAACAAGCCCAAGATCTCATAATTTCGACTTCGTTTGAGCATTCAAATACTTAAAATACATCAAATGATCAAAGAATCATTCGGCGGTTGATGAAGTGGAGTGGTTGGTTTTACGTGTATTTATAGACGCCACTCCTCCACTATAAATAGCCCCTCATTCCTCATATGAGGGGAGCCCAAGCAGAGAGAGGAGAGAGCTCAAGCTTAAAATCCTCTAAGCCTGTCGCAGCATCGGCTTGTCACCACGGCCATGCCGTCGGCCGCCGCTTGCATCCTCTGTCGCTCCATCGGTCACCATCATTCACGCCGTCGTCATCATTGATCCCATTGTTCATTATCATTATTACCACAGAATTGTTACACTTGAACATGACTATATCGCATTATATCATTCTCGATTCTCATTCTGTACAATTTTGTAATCCCCGTTATCGAAATTTTGTACTCAAACAAATACATAGTGGAAGATTCTTCTTCGGTATAGTTTTTCCCTCTTTTAGGTTTTCCATGTAAAAAATTTTTGGAGTTTTCTTATTCTTTAAATACCTATTGTATTTCACAACAAGCTAAGGCATAAACTTTCACTCTACATGGTTTCTCATACATATATATATATATATATATATATATATATATATATATATATATATATATATATATATATATATATATATATATATATATATATATATATATATATATATATATATATATATATATATATAGAAAATATTTTGAATGTATATTTAATTATGAGAAATTCTTCTTTTCACCCTTTTTTAAATATCAAAAAGGGATCTCATTTACATTATGTTATTAATTTGTCATGATTATATTGTAATTCAAATATGTCAAATAATCATTGCATATTAAGTTAACTCAATTCAGGACAAACTCAACAATGACTGATGAGCTTACTACAAATCTACTTGCTCAAATTAATCGAGCTGAATTTAAGACTTGTAAACTCATTCCTCTCTTATAACAATTTTCCTTGTAATGGTAACATAGATAAATGAATAAGCATTAATAAATGATTTAAAAAGTAGACCTAAAGATCAAAGATTCAAGATTGAACTTTTAAATTTAAAGCTAGCCAACATGAAGATAGAGAATTGCATATTGATGACACAAATCAACATTGGAGAAGCTGATGTTCTAAGTGAGTATTAACCTAATTAAGTAGAAGGTAGACTTTCAAAAGTTTGTGATTAGAGTGATTTTAGAATAGAGTTAAAATTAAGAACTACAAGAATACTTACCAATAAAGAAGAAAAAGAGGTTGATAAATGCTCTATGCTCAATATTCTATTAGACATTGGTCCACTATATTTATCATTATGCCTCTTCTTGCCCTTTAGATATCTATCAAAATGACTCAAGTTGCATCATGCATAATTTATTATACTTTGTCTACCAAAATGTCTAAAAAAAAGTTTAAGCATTAATGAAATTTATTTGTCACATTTTCTAGGTATTTAATAAAACTAATAAAAACTTAACTAAACTTTGATGCATGAGGTATTTGGTTGGTTTGAGTTCAACTTCTTTAATTAGGCATTATGAAGTTGTGCAAAATAGAAGTACTAGGCTATCAACTGAATGTTAGAAGACCATATAAAGTTAAAGCTACATTTAACTCAATGGCTCTCTGCTCATAAGATAAAGTTCAGAGAACTCCTTTGGAGAGTTCTAGAAAAGGAAGAAGTTAATATTGGTTATATTCAAGTCATTAAAGATATGTATACTAGCATTACTACTTGTGTTCAAACACAAGAAGGATTAGCAAAATATTTTTCTATTTTAGTTAGATTACAAAAGGATCAGCTTTAAGCCCATATCTTTTTGCTTTAATTACGGATGCTCTTACTAGGCATTTGTAGGAGGATGTACTTTGGTGTATGCTTTTTGCTGATGATATTTTTCTTGTTGATAAGACAAGAGAGAAAGTCTAAGAAAAACTTGAATTATAGAGGTCAACCTTAGAGTCTAAAGATTTTCATTTGAGTAGGTCTAAAACTGAATATATGGAGTGTAATTTTAGTTGTAGAAGTTCTGATGATGGTGTTGTGACACTAGGTGATCAAATCATTAAAAAGAGTGAGTATTTCAAATCTCTTGGATCTATTGTTCAAAATGATGGTGAAATAGATGGGGCTATTATTAGTAGAATTCAAATTGGATGGCTGAAGTGGAGGAATGCATCTGGCATGTTGTGTGATAGAAAATTATCACTCAGACTTAAAAAAAAAATTAATAAGATGGTGGTAAGACTTGTAATGATTTATGGTGCATAATATTGGCTAGTGAAAAAGAAGCACAAAACTAAGTTGAGTGTTACAGAGATGAGCATGCTCAGGTGGATGAGTGACTTTACTCTTAGAGATAAAATGTGAAATGAATATGTTTGGGAAAAGGTTGGAGTACCTCCGATAGCAGAAAAGATTAGAGAGGGCGGCCTTAAATGGTTTAGCCATATTAAGTGTTAGCTGTTCGATGATCTGATTAGGAGAGTAGATGTATTAGAATTGCCTTATGTTAAGAAAGGTAGAGGTAGACCTAAAAAGATTTGGGTATGATGTATAAAAAGATTACCTTAGTTTATAATTAAATGAGAATTTGACACATAATATGACACAATGGAGAAGAAGGATTCATGTAACTGACCCCACATAGTGGGATAAAGACTTGTTGTTGTTGTTGTTGTTGTTGTTGTTGTTGTTCTCTACTTATAAGAAAATTTAGTACCTGCCATTTTCTTAATATCATTTTCTTTATACTAACACAACTCATTATTTACTTTCTTTTAAAATGTTTAATAAAACTTCTTGAAATTTTTCTTCCAATAGGAATCCTTTTAGAGTTTGGTTCTCATTTGTGAGCTAATCCAACCCATTATTGAGCTTGTTATTCTTTTTACTATGTACCTATGTAAATTTCTAAAAATGAAAGAACTCATCCATTTTGATAGTATTTGATGCTTCACTAGTATATATAAAACATTAGTTAATATTTTTGTGAGTGCCAATGAAGATACAATGAATATGATTGGGTTGAAATCAAATGCCACTAAAATATGTTAAGAGGCTATGACACTTAGGAGGGATCAATAAAGTGTTTTAAAAATATTTTTAATTTAAAACTTAACTTTTAGTTTTTGTGAAAAAATTAATAAAAAATAAGTTTTATGATTAAATTAATCATGATAAAATAAAGACAAGTGCAAAAAAAATAAAATCAACAAAAATAAAGAGACTAAAGGCATATATATTTTTATGTGATTTGACAAAATACATCCACACCTAGCCATCTTGATTAGAATTCATAAATTAAAATAAGATTATCAAGAATCTCTCAAACTCTTCTACATGGAGTGAGTACAACCCCAACAACGTATTTTCTTATACCTAGCAAGTACAACCCCAACAAGTATAAGGAACAAAAAATAAATAAATAAATAAAAGAAAAATAAAAGAACAAGTATTAATATATATACATCAATTTTAAAAATAAAATTTGAACTTAAATTCACTTAGTAATAACAAGATAAATATGAAAGAGCTCAAAATTTATTTGTTCATTTTATGATAGAGCATATAATACTATGAACTTAATGTAAAGTGCTTAAAATAAATTTATCTTTAAAAATTATTTACACAAAAAGGAAATGATAATTTGAATATATGAACTTAAAAATAATTTACTACAAAGTGCTTAAAATAATTTAACTTTTAAGATAACTTGCACAAAATAGAAAATCAAGGATCTACAAAGTGAAAACTTTGAATCTACAAACAATTGTGAATGTCTTATAAATATGATCTTAGCTTAAATTTATTTGAAACACAATGTAAGAATAAAATCTATCTTTAATACACTTACATAAAGTTAAATAAAAAATATCTTGAACATGAGCATTTATAAAAAATAATAATTTCAACAAGAATAATTTTTAAAAAGGAGCATGTAATTAATAAAATTTAACAAAAGAAGCATTTAAAAAAAAGGAGCAAACATGTAAATTGCATCCACGTTTTCGAAAAAAAAAAAAACTGTTCTGAAAACTTGCATAGTAATCACGTTTTCAGAAAACGTGATTAATATTCACGTTTTCTAATTTTTTTTAACTTTTAATAATAACATTTCATAGAATTTTTAAATATATAAAATAATAATAAATTCATTTAATCAACAAATTAAAAATATATGAATAAGTTTTGATTACTATTTATATATTTTTATTTTTTTATAAAATATAAAAATAATATTGAATTTAAATAACAAATTAAAAAACTAAAATTAATTTATGATATTTTTAAGTCTTAAAATAATTACTTAAAAATTTTTATATTGATAAGTAATATCATTGATATGACCGTGAAAACTTTAATAGTCGAAGCACGAATCTTGATGGTAAAAGTAAGTCGATCCGAAGTTGAAACTGGTTGAGATCAAGCACTTAAAATATTCTTGAAAATTTTGGGATATCAGTTAAATCCCTAAATAGCTTTCAAACATGGAGTGTTTATAGTCAAATCGAGCGTCTCGACGAGCCGGTTCCAACAACTCAAAGATCTTACAATTCCGACTTCATTTGAGCATTCAAATACACAAAATACATTATATGATCAAGAGAATCATCATGTCGTCATGGAGAGGAGTGGTTGATTTTGCATGTAGAGACACTCCTCCATCTATAAATAGCCTCTCATTCCTCATATGAGGGAGGCCCAAGCAAGAGAGAGGAGAGAGCTCTAAAGATCCTCCAAGCATAATCGTGCCACTGACGGTGCCAACCACCGCTTGCCACCGCTGATCTCTGCCCAATCTCGGCTTGCCTCCATCATGGCTTCTACCGATTGTTCCTCAGATTACTACTGATTGTTCCTCGCACAATGATTATTCCCTGCATTTCGCGAATTATTCTCGATTTCCATTGATTGCTCCACATTATCATTGCTACAACTAGAACGTTATAAACACGCTTGTCACATACTGTTGTTCCTTTCTCATATATAATGTAATCCCAGATAGGGAAGATCTTGTACTCAAAAGATACATAGTGGAAGCTTTTATTAAGCTAAACCTGGTTTTTCCCTCTTTCGAGGTTTTCCACGTAAAATTCGAGTTTTCTTGTTCACTCTTTAAATACTTGTGTGTGCTAGATTTAACTAAGCTAAAAAAACTTTTACTCTACCGCAACTGGTTTTCTAGCACACAACAGTTTGATGCCGTTTGTGAAAACTGATTCCTATTATATCATCTTGTATAGCGACCAAGTTCTCCAACAAGATCAAAACCACCATCGAGATGTAGCATTTCAAGCTTTTAAGGATCACAAGCGAAGAATGAAGATTCATCAAACTTCATTCCTTCAGATTTTTCCAAAAACTGAGGGGCAAATCTTAATCTCAAAAGATTATCCAAATCGATATTCTAGATATCTAATTGATTATCGGAGAAGCAAGTCGAATTTAATGAAAATGGGTTAAAGAGCAACTTTGGCTACAACCACAAACGGATGTTTTATTCGACCTCTTCTATACAGGTTAACGTCATCGAGCAAAGACTCTGACAAACAACCTAGGATAGGTCAAAAGGTCCTTGGTGGACTTCCTACGATCTCTTCCATACATGTTAACGTCATCGAGCAAAGACTCTGACAAACAACCTAGGATAGGTCAAAAGGTCTTTGATGGACTTCCTACGACCCCTTCCACACAGGTTAATGTCATCGGATAACACTCTGACAAACAACCTCGGATTGGTCAAAATCTTTGGCGGATTCAATTCAACCTCTTCCATACAGGTTAACGTCATCGGGTAACACTCTGACAAACAACCTCGGATGGGTCAAAGATCTTCAACGGATTCAATTCAACCTCTTCCATACAAGTTAACGTCATTGAGCAAACACTATGACAAACAACCTCGGATAGGTCAAAACTTTATACCTACTCCACACAAGTTAACATCAACGAGCAAACAATCTAACACATATCCTATGATAGGTCAAAATGTCCTTAGTAGACTTCCCACAGCCTCTTCCACATAGGTTAACATCGGCAACACTCGACAAACAACCGGATGAGTCAAAATTCTACTGATTAATAATTCTTCCATATAGGTTAACGCCATCGAAGTCGATTCTAACAAATAACCTGGATAGGTCAAAGATCCTCGGCCGCTAACCACCATCGCCACCAAACCCGGAATTTTCGGCTGGTCACCACCATCATCGCCGGTTATCTCCGACTACGACGCCGCTACAATTCGCTGATTGCTACCGCCAACCAGCTAACTACTCGCTGCCACTGTCACCTATCGCTGGTAATCGCGGTTACCACCATTGTCATCGGTTATCTATTCTATCGACGCGATTACATGCTGGCTTACGTCTGCTATTCATTGCTGACTATTTACGCAAATCGCACCGCTTACGCGACTATCGTCGGTTACGACCACCAACTATCGGCTGATAATCGCTGGTCACCATTATCGTTGCCGGTTATCTCGCATTTAGAGCATTGGCTGCTAATTTTGACACTGTTAGCTATTGGTTGCTGCTGACCACCTCTGGTTGCAACATCATGCTGGCTACCGCCACTGATATCGTTATCGGCTACTCACTGCCACCTGTTGCCGCCACTGCCGCCACTATCACATATCGGCTGAATTACTAATCATTGGCCATTCGCACCCATTGACGTATTGCGCACTGGTTGGCTGACCATCTCGCAACCACTGTCGCCGGTTACTGCTGCTGAATCATTGCTGACATCAGCACGATTACTTATCTGGTTATCGTTGCTGACCATCGCTGACTAATTTGCTGGTATTATCGCCGCGTTATCGCCCGCTTGGTCATGCTGGTTTACATCGTTGTTGTTATCGCTGACCACTCCCTCGGTAACCACTGCTGCCGGCTACCATTGACATTGCTACCGGTCCGCTGCAACCTTCGCGGTTACCACCATCGTTGCCGGTATTCACATTACGACTCCGACTGCTGGTCCGCCGGTACTGCCGCTAACCAATTTCTGCGCCTCCAACCACTGCCGCCGGTTACCATCTGACATTTTGCCGGCTACCACCCGAATTATCGCAATCTCCGCGGTTACCATCGCCATCGATTCTCTCACCGCCGCAGTCACCGCCATCAACACTGCCGTCGCCACCATCGTGAGCATCGCTGCCAACCCCCCGCTCTTCGATTATCGCCGCAGATCGCTTCCAACCGGATGGTCTGACGAGGCTGGTTGACGCCTCGTTCGAGGAAAAATCGGAACAACGACGTAAGTACCTCGGGCCTTGATCGCCTCCAAACTCGGACGGTCCGATGATGCCGGTTGACGCCTCTTTCGAGGGAAAACCGGAACAACGACGATGTATCGCTGATTGCCTCCAAACCCGGACGGTCGACGGTCGGCGACGCTTCTCTTCGAGGGAAAATCGAACAACGACGTAAGTACTGTGGGTCTTGATCGACTCCGAACAACCCTCACTCAAGAAGAAGAGAAGCACTAGAGCAATGAAGAAGTGTGCATTCTCCCTTGGCCCTAGGGGAGTTTTTATAGACCCCTTGTAGGGGCAAAAGGGTAAAAAATTATCAAAACCCAAAATCATCAAAATCAAACCATCAAAACCACCATTTGCTCAGAGAGCGCCAAGGCTTACCTCAGACACGCCTTGGCTTTCGCAGACGCCGCCATACGCCGCTCAGACTCTCGCGACCCCGCTCACAGACACTCAGTATGGTTCACAGATGGTTCGTGATACGCCTGCGACGCTAATCATGGCACACCCAATCGACACCACGCCAATTACGCGATACGCTGACCTGCATTCTCCGCTCACGACCTGCTCCGCCATGCTCATCACCCGCTCGCTCAGATTGCCTGCCAAGCTGACGCTGACGTTGCTCTCGCGCTGGCTCTTTCTGGGTCCTGACTCCACCGGGTAAGCTTTCGAGACTGTCACAGTTATAAAAGCTGGCCTTGCCTTTCTAGTCATTCGACCGCAAAGGCTGTTTCTTTAATTACTGCACACTAGCTTTTCTTACAACCCGTTTCATAGATCCAACTGGAACCTTACGCCGAAGCTCCATAACGCCTGAATTGGTCCTTAACTCAATCTTCGATCCACATCTACGTGACTTTCATATCAACTTCGTGATCATAATATTGTGCTCCCATGAAGATCTGTTCTCTCAAAATGTATGGTTGATGGATCCGCAAATTTCATTGAAGAATTTACTATTTTCAAATATTTGGCATATATATTTTTGAATGATTGAGATAATGTCATCCAAAAATAGGGGGGCAACTGATATAACCCTGAAAACTTTACTAGTCGAAGCACGAATCTTGATGCTAAAAGTAAGTCGATCCGAAGTTGAAACTGGTCGAGATCAAACACTTAAAATATTCTTGGAAACTTTGTGATATTTGTTAAATCCTTAAATAGCTTTTAAACATGGAGTGTTTATAACCAAATCGAGTGTCTCGACGAGCCGGTTCCAACAAGCCAAAGATCTTACAATTCCTTCATTTGAGCATTCAAATACACAAAATACATCATATAATCAAGGGAATTATCATGAGCCGTCCATGGAGAGGAGTGGTTCGATTTTGCATGTATTTTGCGACACTCATACAATCTATAAATAGCCTCATTCCTCATATGAGGAGAGGCCCAAGCAAGAGAGAGAGAGCTCTAAAGATCCTCCAAGCAATCCGCACAACGCCGCCACGCCACCGCCACCGCCTCGTTGATCCTGCGTCATCTCGGTTTCCATCATGATGACTTCCAAGTGATTGTTCCTCGATTTTAGATGATTTTCCTGCGGATTGTTCCCTCGTGATTGAGTAATTGTGCCCATTTCCCCTGATTGCGCATCCATCCTCATATGTTACTTAAGAATCACATAACCTAATCGTTACATAGTTGTTTTCTATATACACTGTATAATCCGAGATCGGAAGATCTTGTACTCAAATGATACATAGCTTTTTATTGCACCCATGGTTTTCCCTTTTTCGAGGTTTTTAATGAGCTCTCTTTAAATATTGTATGTGCTTTGGATTTCTAAGCTAAAACTTTTACTCTATCGCAACTGGTTTTCTAGCACGCAACAATCATAATTTATTAAAAATTTTATTAAATTATTCTATTTATTTTCTTCTTTTTGTAATGTAGTTTTTGCTTTAATTTTTTTTAATTTCTATTGAATCAATGGAATTTATTTATTAAAATATTTTTTAATATTTCACGTTAAATTTTAAAATAATTTCTTAAACTTGTCTCTTATATTTTAATAAATTAATAAAACATAAATTTCTATGAATTTTATTTATAAATTTTTTAATAAGTTACAATTTGATATATAAATTGTATAATTTTACTTATTATGTATATAATAAAATACTGAATTTATTTATTAGTAAGAAAGATTATATAATATGCATATCAAACACTAACTTATTAAATAAAAGTATTAATAAAATGCATAAATTTTTTTGGTTTTATTAATTTATTATAATATAAAAGACAATTTTAATTTTGTAAAAAATAAACTCTAATAATTCATTAAATATTAAAATTTAAAACAAAAAAATACATTACACACATAAACACCGATTACACTAATTTAATAAAATTTCTTAAAATGCTATCAAAGTCCCAAGTTAAAATTAGTATTACAATTAATGTTAATTAATCTTATTTTTAAGTAAAATATTAATTAATATTTTATAATATTACTTATTGTTGCGTGCTAGAAAACCATGAGAGTAAACGCTACTTTAGCTTTGTCTAAACACACATGATATTTGAGAAATTAATAAGAAAACCCGCACGTGAAAAATCTCAAAAGAAGGAAAAATCACGCGGAAAAAAATCTTCTACTGTATCTATTTCGAATACAAAAATTTTCCGATCGGATTAATGAACAGATAAGAGGTACATAAATGAGAATGAATCAATGCAACAACAACTATATAGGGTTAGAGTGTAACAATCGCTAGCAGAAGTAGAGATGAGGTGAACAATGGGGTAATCATGGTGCCGAGGTGACCGGTGAGATGTACGGCTGTGACCGAAGAAGTCGGGATGGTGATGACGGCGAGCTGGCGACGGCGGGCAATTGGTCCAGCGACCCATATAATGGTGGTCAGCGATAACAATGATGGCGACGCAACGAGATTGATGGTGGTGGCCAACCACGGTGGTAGGTCGCAAGGTAAATGCAATGAGTCGAATAGCATATCGCGTAGCGGGGATGACCGATGGTATAAGATGGTGGCATGATACGATGCGGACCGACACAACGGCGCGGACCGACAACGGTGATGACCGGTAATGACGGCGGCGACGGCAAATGACGGTGGTTGCGGCCGACGGGTGGTCGGCGACCGCCGAGTGGAGGAGGATTTTGCTTTAGAGCTCTCTCTTCTCTTTAGCTTGGCCCCCCTCATGTGAAGAATGAGAGGCTATTTATAGATTAGAGGAGTGACGTTTCTATAAATACATGCAAAATCCGAACCACTCCATTAGACGACTCAAAATGATTCCTTTGATCATTTGATGTATTTTAAGTATTTGAATGCTCAAATGAAGTCAGAATTATGAGATCTTGCTTGTTAGATCCGGCGTCCAAGACGATTTGACTATAAACACTCCATGTTTAAGAGTCGATTTGATAATAAGCGATCTGTTAGTCTGATTCGTAATCGAGCTGACATCAAGATTCGGTAGTAGAATTTTCAGGGCACTTATTAATATAAAAATATTTTAAATAATTATTTAAACCTAAAAAATATCATAAGTTATTTTTTAATTATTCATTTGAATTTATTTTCAGTTTGCTATTTAAATTTAATATTATTCTATATATTTTTTTATAAAATTAAAAAAACATAAATAGCAATCAAATCATATTTTATGTATTTTTAATTTGCTAATAAATACCTTTATTATTGTTTTATATGTTTAAAAATTTTATGAAATATTATTATTAAAAGTTAAAAAAAATAGAGAACGTGAATACTAATACGTTTTCTGAAAACGCGATTAGTGTTCACGTGTTAAGATTTATTTTTTTTGAAAACGTGGATGTAATTTATGTTTTTGCTTTTCTTTTTTTTTTCTTTTTTTTTTTTCAAAATGCTCCTTTTGCTTAATTTTGTTAATTATATGCTCCTTTTTAAAAAATTTTCTTTCAACAACCTTAAGAGATGATGATATAAATCTATCAAACTGCTTGAATTCAAAGATAAAAGAACTTGGAAGAAAATTTTACAATGAGTGCTATAAATCTTTGAGGGATTTACATATATACCACACAATTCTTATGTACTTACATATCAAATATTTAAACTTCAATTTTTACATATATAACACCCCAATCTTCAATATTATATTAAAAATATCATCATCATTTACTTTTTAAAGTGAAATATACATTTTTAAGCATAGGAAAGTGTCAGATAAGTAAATATCTAACTTTAGATATTAGATATGTAAATACATAAAAATTGTGTGGTATGTGTGTAAATCTTCTTAAATCTTGGGGGATTTGCATACATACCACACAATTCTTATGTATTTACATATCAAACACTTAAACTTCAATTTTTACATATATAACATCCAAATATTTAATATCATATCAAAAATATCATCATCACTTACTTTTTAAAAGTGAAATGCACCTTTTTAAGCATAGTAAAGTATTAGATAAGTAAATATCTAACTTTAGATGTTAGATATGTAAATACATAAAAATTGTGTGGTATGTATGTAAATCTTCCTAAATCTTGGGGATACATACCACACAATTCTTATGCATTTACATATTAAACATTTAAACTTCAATTTTTACATATATAACATCCCAATATTTAATATCACATCAAAAATATCACCATCACTTACTTTTTATAAGTGAAATGCACCTTTTTTAAGCATAGGAAAGTGTTAGATTAGTAAATATCTAACTTAGATGTTAGATATGTAAATACATAAGAATTGTGTGGTATGTATGTAAATCTTCCTAAATCTTGGGGGATTTGCATACATACCACACAATTCTTATGTATTTACATATCAAACACTTAAACTTCAATTTTTACACATATAACATCCCAATATTTAATATCATATCAAAAATATCATCATCACTTACTTTTTAAAAGTGAAATGCACCTTTTTAAGCATAGGAAAGTGTTAGATTAGCAAATGTCTAACTTTAGATGTTAGATATGTAAATACATAGAGTGGTATGTATGTAAATCTTCCTAAATCTTAGAGGATTTACATACATACCACACAATTCTTATGTATTTACATATCAAACACTTAAACTTCAATTTTTATATATATAACACCCCCATCTTCAATATCATATCAAAAATATCATAATCACTTACTTTTTAAAAGTGAAATGCACCCTTTTAAGCATAGGAAAGTATTAGATTAGTAAATATCTAAGTTTAGATGTTGAATAATAAGTTGTGTATGTATGTAAATCTTCCTAAATCTTGGGGATTTGCATACCACACAATTCTATGTATTTACATATCAAACACTTAAACTTCAATTTTTACCTATATAACATCCCAATATTTAATATCATATCAAAAATATCATCATCACTTACTTTTTAAAAGTGAAATGCACCTTTTTAAGCATAGGAAAGTGTTAGATTAACAAATGTCTAACTTTAGATGTTAGATATGAAAATACATAAGAATTTTGTGGTATGTATGTAAATCTTCCTAAATCTTAGAGGATTTACATACATACCACACAATTCTTATGTATTTACATATCAAACACTTAAACTTTAATTTTTATATATCATAATACCCCAATCTTTAATATCATATCAAAAAATATCATAATCACTTTCTTTTTAAAGGTGAAATGCACCTTTTGAGCAGAGGAAAGTGTTAGATAAGTAAATATCTAACTTTAGATGTTATATATATAAATACATAAGAATTGTGTGATATGTATGTAAATCTTCCTAAATCTTGGGGGATTTACATATATACCACACAATTCTTATGTATTTACATATCAAACACTTAAACATCAATTTTTACATATATAACACCCCAATCTTCAATGTCATATCAAAAATATTATAGTCACTTACTTTTTAAAAGTGAAATGCACCTTTTTAAGCATAGGAAGGAGTTAGATAAGTAAATATCTAACTTTAGATGTTAGATATGTAAATACATAAGAATTGTGTGGTATGTATGTAAATCTTCCTAAATCTTGAGGGATTTACATACATACCACACAATTCTTATGTATTTATATATCAAACACTTAAACTTTAAAAATCATCAAAATCAAGAGAACAAAGTAATTTAAAGAAATCAAACACCCATACTCAAATCCTTTGAATGTGTGAGAGTATGAGCACAAAACTTGATAAAAGCTTCTCCAAAGCGAGGAAGCTTGAAGAAGATGAGTAACATCTCTTCTTTGAATGTTGTGAAGGGATGAACAAGAGAGAAGAGCTTTAGTACTTGAATTTCAAAGATCACTTCAAGATAATAAATTGCAAGAGTTTGCCAAGGTAAAATTTTTCATGAGAGATTAAGCTTAGAGAGCACCTCTTTAAATAGATATTAATCCAAGAAGTGGCCAAAGCAAGAGAAAAGGTGAGGAAAATTATATAAGGAAGGCTTCAATTTTAGAAATTCAAGCCACTTGATTTGAATTTGAATAAATTCAAATCACATGCATATGCAGCCTATTCAAAAGGTGAGAGATAGAAAAGAGAATTACTGAACATAATTAAGCAACTAACAGAAAAAATTAGCCAAGTATGGTTAAGCCAAGGAAGGATCAAATCAAGAAGGAAACTAATCAAGGCAAGGATTTGATTTTGAACAATTTAGCACATGCAAATAAATTTGAACACAAATAGATTCAATTCAAATGTGTCTGGCCATGCAAGAAGAGGAAGAGAATTAATTTAATCAACTTAATTAAGCACTTGCTAATTAAGATATGATTTAATGAAGAAAGAGTTTGACTTATTTTAAAATAAAATAAATCAAATGGACATAAATGAATAAAATGACCGAGGCATTCCATATGGGGTTCAATCATGAATCAATGTAATAGATATGAGAGATTTAATTAATTAAGCAAATAAAGATTAATAAATAAAGCTACATGAATAAATTAATTTATTGATTTAATATAATGCATGAGAGGGTTTTAGTCAAGCTCATTCCTAATTGGGTTAAATCATGCAAGACACCTTAGCTAAGTGGTTGAGAGCTTTGACTTCTAACTAAGAGATCTTGGGTTCAAACCCTTGCACACATGTAGTGTATGTGAGTTTGCGATTAAATTAGCTCAAATATCTCAAAAAATGGGTTAAATCTCAATTAATGTGAATCAATCAATTTGCAATCAATAAAGATTAAGTAAGAAGGGTTTGGAATTTAAACACAATTTAAATTTAAATAAAACAAGACACAAAGGTGGTTTGTCCATGAACTTTCCAAAAATAAATTAAAAACTAAAATTAAAAAGTGTATTAATTCATGGGTCCATTTAATTAACTTAAATTAATTCAAATTAACTCAAATTAAATTAATGCATGATAAGTGGCCAAGTATTTCAAAAAAGAAATAGAGCATTTTTTGAAACTAACAAAGGCAATTTGAAATTTGAAAATAAAAATTCAAATGAATTTAAATTTTAAATCTTCATTAAATGTGGGAAAATAATGTGGCGTTGAATTAAGTGAATCACACAAAATTTCTCATACCAAAAATGAAAATTCGGCCATGCATGAGGAAAAATAAAATTCAAATGAAATTATATATATGAGAGAGAAAAAGAATAATTTAATTCTCATGCTAAAAGCGATAGATAAAATTCAATCCAATCATGAAAACTCATTAATGAAGTAAAAACAAACTTAACTTGCTTTAATATGCGATGAATAAAACTTAAACTAATCTATGTGGCCAAATTATCCAAAAAGGATAATTTCAAAATTTTGAAAGATTGATACAATTAAAATATTAAAAAATATGTAAGTTTTCAAAATAAATAAGATGAAAATATTTTAACAATTATTTTATATTTATGAGCTCTTGTTTGTCTTTTATTATAAATTCTAAGAAAATTCTCGAACAACCTAGTCTTAGTTGATTTGACTTTCCAAAATATAACTATGCAAATTGAGTTTGAAGAATTTCATGAAATAGTTAAATTAAATTATTAATATTATTCATGCATATGTTTATTATCATCAAAATCAATTAATTATATAATGAGGTTCATGGAGTCAACAAAATCAACTTAGCCTTAATAATAGAGGGTCAATACTTTCATTCACAATGAGTCACTATCTACTAACCAATAAGCTACTGACTTGCGATCATTCTTCTTGCAACTTAGTTTAAATCATTTGAATGGATTAACATAAGTTACTTTTTCTTTACCCATTTCAATCTTGCTTACTCTCATTAGTAGAATTTCAATGGACTTCTCACTCAAAAGATGAAGTCGAAGGTGCATCTAAAACCTCTTAGCATGGGTTGGACTTGGTCACCACCAAATCATCATCGACATCACTTTTTAAGGTGAAAAATAAAAAATATTCTCAATTACTTCTTTTAAGAAATCATTCAAATTGACTTCAATTTGGCCCAATTTGACAATATGAGGAATCTTTATCACAATATTAAAAACTACAATTAAATATAAGATAAATAAGCCTTAAAGATAACTTTACTATAAATTCAAAATAAGTTTATGATTTACTTATCAGGTGGCTTGCTTATTGACATCCACTCAAGTAAAAACATTGCCTTGATTAAAGGTTTAAAGCCATATTAAATGCAATCTAATTCTTTCTCTGGCATGTTGATGTAAAACTTAACATCCTTCATGGGTAATTATGGAGGTGCCAAATTAAATGATGGGACTTATTTATTTATTATTTTTCTAACTAAGAAAAGATTATTGATATTAACAAATTAAATTTTGAGTTCTTTCCAAGATGTGGAAGCCTAGTGATCAACATATGCAAGAGGAGACTCAATAGTTTTTTCAGCCTACCTCTTTATTTAATAGTAATTATATTTTTTTTTTCTTATAATTTTCTTCTAATTTCTTACTATAAAAATCTTCCATTATCTCCCTTCCTTCCCTTTATTAATTCTCCATAATTTTTTCCACATAAAACTATAGGCAAATCTCTTTATGAAAGGGGTTAGCTAATGAAGATCTAAATATGACCTAGTCTTATTTTATGTGTTATTTGGCCCATTAAAGTCTTTTGAAAATCTGAGTTCAAATTTAGATCTAATCTAAACACATCCTACTAAGTTTTTTTAAAATTATTTTTTAAGTTCCATGTCTCTTTTCTGAAACTAAATATTTTACTTTGGGCTATTGATTAGAATAAATTTCAGCATGATCTAATTTTATTCAAAAAATATTTCAAAAATCAAATAATCTCTAAAAAGAATTAAAATTAAAAAAATTTAAAATATTTTTTAAAATTTTAAATAGTTTCATGCTTTGGAGTCACCTATGTTATTCATAATAATAACCTAAAGTAAGATATAGTTTTTCATGATTTGACCCTACCTTTCTTGGCCAACTGATAGCTTGAATTATCTTCTAAATTCACTATATACAATTCTAATCTAAGCCTCTCATATCTCATTTAAAATCTCTTGTAGCATCTTTTAAAAAATCACAAGGTCAAATCATAGGCCTCCCCACTATGATATCATAATGCTTTGGTATCAAAGCTATGTTGGACAAAGATGCAACATTAAAGGAACACTTGTAAGAGCAAATTATCTTGATTTGATGCTTGGATAGAGAGAGAGAGAGAGAGAGAGAGAAACTAAATGTAGATTCTACCCAATATCTTTGAGGTAATGTTGAGGGCATATCCTCACAAGGTCTTCAAGCCTATGGTTTAAAAATTTATGTCTTAAAGAATAAAAAAAAGATAAACAATTCCAGTGCTACATCCTAATTCTAAGTGCTAGGATGTGACATGGTGTTAATGGTGTAAAAAGTAATCCACTACAAGATCTTAGGATTTTTATGTGAAGGTTTAGAGAATGCAACATTAATAACTAGGTTCAAACCTAATCTACATTATTAAATTATTTAGTCAAAGAAGGTATTAATTTTAAGTAATAGTAAAAATGGATATTATGCCCCTTATGGTCGACCATGGCATTTTAATGCCATTAAGTATAATGATGTTGATATTCTAATAACATAAAAAGTTATATTATAACACTTACAAAAGGCTAGGATATATAATACATTTTTAAGTGGCTATTTGGATGGCTGAAAAAAGAATGTATTGCAAAAGGAATACAATGTAAAATTAATGTAATGTATTTGGATTACTTTGGGTTGTTTGGTTGAAAACTCTATAAATACATGAGTTTTTTTTTCAATTTGATAGAGTAAATGTAATGTAAAGTAATTTTGGGGTTGTGGGTGATGGTGGTGACGACTGACTGCGATGAGACGGTGGCAGCCGACGGGCGAAGTGGATGTTAGTGACCAACGATGGCTATCAGCGATGGTCGGTGGGAGGTGGCCGACAGTGATGATATAACTTTACACTGGCCAGTGTATTTGAAATTTGCCCAAATCGAGCAATTTCTAAATACACCAAAATTAACTCTTTTAATGTATTCTAAATACATTACATTACTTTGATATTTTACTTTGCACCATGTTAAGCATAAAAAAAAGTTTAAAACCGTTGCATTTACTTTACTTTACACCCAAAATTTATCATTCCAAACAACCCTTAAGCAATATTGGGCAAATTTAGCTCACCGAAGGCATGCCAAAGAATAACTTATGGCCAACTATTGTAAATAAAGTAAACTAGTAGTAATATTAAAGATTCAATAAAGGTTTGGATCAACTAGACTTTGGTAGATGTACTAATTCTTCTGAAAAATTAATATACCTGAGGTATAAAGTCTATAACTAAAGAAATGGCCCATGACTCAATCAAAATAATTATGGGCTAGTTTGAGTTAGCCATAAAATTGGTTACATCTAAAGGGTTAGAGAAGAATATTTAAATGTCTAGTGTCTCTAAAGCATCTAAGAAGGGGATCCATAGAAAATTTGCTTGGGTTAAGCCTAGAATCCTAATTGCTCACAAAGAGTATTAGTAGGCCAATTATGTGTTTAACTAAGGTTTGAGCTAGATTAACCCACTTAAGCTTAAGCCCATAGAATTTAAGGCATTTATTGAGTCTTTAGGCTATTAATGATATATCATAGGTCCTTTTAGCTTGCATTAGGTAATTAGAGTCTATATAGATATAGACTCAATTAAATCCATTCTTATTAGAATCATAGATTCTCTAAACCTCCATAACACATCATATGTATAACTATGGTAGTCTAAGATTTACCAAAGGTTAACAATATAAGGTCATAATTTAATGTACCAAAAGGGCCACATTAGGTTAGGCTTAAATCATGCTTCATCAACCTATGATTTTTACGATATGCTTGAAAAGTTATATGCACTAGTCATGGGTTTAAGAAATGATCATAGTTTAATTAACTACACCTGTGGATTATCTAAAACAATTGAGAACCTTTTTTTTTTTTTTGCCTTCATAAATCTATAAAATGAGATTTTATTTTGATGTAGATGAGATTCAAACCTAAGGTCTTGGCAATAACTTTTAAGGCCAATACTAACCACAAATTAATTAGCACCCATAATTGAGACAACTTATGTTAAGTCACATAAAAGTTGGATTATGGTTTAATCTAGCTTAGGTTAGTGTTGAGCCACCTAGTTTAAGTTATCTAAGAGGGATTCCTAAATTTTGCAAAACTAGGACTAAGTGAGGCTTATAGGTTAATTAGACTTAGGGTAGAACTATACTAAAATTAATAAGGTTGGATCATGGTTAATGATGGGCTAGCATGTCCCTTTATAGTTGGGGATCAGGTCTAGAAATCCTAGGGTTATCAGATTCCATCTAAGATCATGGTAAAATCTCTTTTCATGTTGCATGAAAGTATAAAAAATTTGAAGTGAGGAACTATGGTAGTAGAATTATATTCATATGATTAGAGCCACTATCATGGAATGTGACAAGAAAGTTATGTTGGCATTGAGATCAATTGGTGGAAATCAATGGGGAATAAATTAAAAAAAAGTTATATATGACTATATATTCTTCCACCCTTTGAATTATATATGAAAGACAACAATGCCACCAACCATATGATCAAAGTTGATGGATTGATGGATGAGATGACTTGTTGATGAGTGTTAATAGGTTAGGGATGAGATGTTGAGAAAACACGAGTAAGAAAAAAAAGGGAGCTAAAGATTGTTTATGTCATTAATGATGATGATTACAAGGAGTAAAAGTAAAAATAAAAAAAATAAAAGAATACAATAATTGATGTAAACTTTTTCTTAATTAAGGATAAAAATTAATTGTTCCTATTTAGTTATTGCTTATATATCGTGATGCCTTATTCACTTTTATACAAGCTTTGCAATGAACTTTGCATTACATATGTATTGAACTATATATGTTGTGTTTTGCCACATCATTCAACTTCTTTGAAACAACCATTAAATCTAGTTTTAACCTTCCCCTCATATAACACGTTGTAATTATTTTACGTCCAAATGCAATACCAAAGCAAATCTTATGTTAAGATCTATGATCATAATCATAAAACCTCTAATGGTTGTTAGCTACAAATCGAAGGGTAGTGTTTGCTAGTTTTAACATTGGGATGACATGAAAATGAATATACATATAGGGGTAGCACTCTAGACTCCAACAACAACAATGAATCTTAAACATTTCTAAGAAGAATAACAATGGAAATTGAGGCACGTCCAAGATGTATTATAAGAAGATAAAGATTGAAAGATCGATTTAGGAAAAGTAGTATGATAACGCATGCCAAACAATTATCTCAGGAGGAAAGGGAATTTTGTTTTTAATTTCCCACTAAAAAATTGACGTCTTAATATTTTTTTGAAATATGTCAATTAAGACTTCATTATATTAGTGTTGTATTAGGATTTTTTTCCCATGTAGCAGTCTAAATGACAATAGCTATATCCATTTGCAATGAGGTCATTTATAATTTTTGATACAACAAGTTGTCTTAACACGATCACTTGTTTAACAGAAGCCATTATTTTTTATGTCAAAGGGCAGTAATTGAATATTTTTACTTTTCTTTATTAAAAAAAACCTTGTAATACACTTTGCATGCACACATAGAGCTGCCTACATGCCTAATTTTCATTTTCTCCTTATTAAAAAATATTTGGTAATATTGTGGCTTAAATAAAAATTTTGTTCAAATAAAACTCTAATATCCTCACATCATTCCTACCTGCAATAAACTTGCCCACCATTAAAAAAGATGCTGATTAATTTTCAATTTGCATACTCTTATTTTTACCATACTAAGTACTAAGTTTTTTTATTGCATTTTTTGTCATAGTAAAAAGAAAATATATTTTATAATAGAAAGAATCTTGCCAATCTCCATTATTATACCAACCCTATGTTACTTGAATTATGACTATCATTCTAACAATGAAGGTGGTGGACGACACTATAGCCCTGCAATTGGAGGCTCAGGTATCCACTAACGTGGCTTGCGTTCACCAATACAAAGGTGATTATTCAGCACATAAATCAAATACAAAGGTTTCTCACTTTAAACAACCCATATGATAATTCAAACTCTATGCATCAATATATTAATATCATAAAGGTAAAAACTTTAAGAGGATATACTTTAGAAATTTGTCCATGACCGAGCCAAGTTGATTGATGTGATGAATTTTATAGATTGTGCCATCTCACCTCTCCTCCACGGCTCGACTTAAGACATTTACTTCCACACAAAAAATATTTAATTAATTTTAGAGCTTGTACGTCTCTATCACTAATTAGCTTTCCTTACCCCTAAATCTCTCTTCCTCATCCATTTTTTTTTTTAAATCCCAAAAAAGTGAAAAAAAAGGAAACCAATCCCCCCCTCCTCCTCCCATTCTTAACAAAACCTATCATTTTAATGCAATCTTAGCACAAGGATCAGAACAAGATTGGACACCTTTAATAATTTAGCTCCTAATGGCAAAGCCTAATGAAAAAGCTATGTTGTGACATGGATAGCAATCCACTCTCTTCTTCTCACTTTCCTTTCATCAAATCAACCTTCTGAAATTAATTTAAAATAATGAAAAAAACTCTGAAGATATATTTTAAGGCATATTATTCTTAGGCATGTTGTTCTAAAATTAGGTTCCTTGTATTGATTAATGCATCATTCATGCAGGAAGGTTTATAATAAGTCTGGCAAAAGGGGAAATCTCTGTAATGCGCCACGCCAAAGATCTGAGAGGTCAACTAAAATACTTACTATACAGTGCCTGGATTTTAAGAAAATTGTATTCTATTGGATCAACAGCAGCACATATGTGAAAGTGACAACATTAGGATTCATTTTCTAATGGATGGGCGGCAGCGATCATAAAAATATGCGATCGTAATTTCTTCATTTGTGAATTAAAATATGTTCTTCATTTTTTTTTCACTTATTTTATTATGGTTTGTATTCATGCATGTATGTATGATGAATTTTTTTAGATATTAGTGTCTGTTAATTAAAATTTAGATATGTTGAGTTATTTGTGTTAAAAAATAATGGTTATGTTCAAACAAATAATTTGTGAAGCTGTCTCAGTGCTGATCTTAATAAAATTTTTTAGTAAGTTTAGAAATATTTAGAATCTTTATAGAAAATTTAATTGTAAAGTCAGTTTGTTGTGAATTAGGTATCTTGAATGAAATATGATAATTATTTTTTATAAAATAGTTACTATGTATTTAGAAAATTTAGGTCAATATATATTAGTATATGATTATATTATATATATCTATATGAAGAGTAATTATTAAATATTTTAATCTATTTGTTTGAATTAATTATAGCGTGTGCATATTGAAAGTCTGTGATCACTAACGTATAATAAACTCCTACCTTGACAAAAGGTATTAAAAGATGAATTTTCTGATAGAGTTGAGTTTTACATTTTTGTATCTTTTCAAAAACATATTTATGATTTAGAGGGAATGTTTAGATGCCTTTTTTTTAAACATAAAAATCAAATATATTCAAATATTAATGTATACGAGCCATCTATTAACAATCATTATAATGTTTCAATTAATTATTTATCAACGAAATAAAGAATAAATAGAAAGATGTGAAGAAAAGATATTTGATACACTCAAAATACTTCAAATAATTTGCTGAGCTATTAAAAGAGACAAATTCAGTACAAATATTTATCTAGAGTTTGGTTTAAAGTTAAGAAATACATATTTAGATCTTAATACCACATTGGACCATTTATATATGCTACCCCTCTCTTTAAACATCCCAAAACTCTCATTAATTAGCATTGACCAACATAGTATAAGAAGAGATATTATAAGAGCAAATCTAATGTTTTTGACGTGTTGTAGAAGAAGATTTCTTTTAAAGTTTGCTATATATGATTTTGTGAATTTAAGGTAATAATTTCTTTTGATTTATAAATCAAAATAATTATTACTTTGAAAGACTAATATTTTTCTTATATTAAAAAAAACCATTTGCTTCAATAGCATTAAGATGGGATAGGAAAAAGTTTTCAGTGACATAACTCAATTTTAGAAAATATTTAACAATATCCACAAGATTGTGGCAAGGCTCATATGGATTATAATGGAGTGTGAGAAGACTAATGCATAGCTTAGAGAAGGTTAGATTATTCTCAAGAGAGAGAGAGAGAGAGAGAGAGCAAAATAAATAAAATTATGCTTCTCTATAAGGATGGGTAGCTCATTCCATATGAGTTGCTTAATTTTAAACAATGATTGTAATGGAATGTAAGTGTAAATTTAAATTCATGTGTAATTATATTCTTATGTATATTAATTGAAGACCAACGGTTAGTCGATAGTATATTGCAATATGTTGATATAACTATAAAGATATCATATAAGAATATAACTTATTTAGTATTATGAAATATTAAGTAGTAGTATGCGAGCAAACAATACCAAAGTACATGAAGAACACAAGATTTTACATGGGAAACCTAAGAGCGAGAAAAACCACGAAGCCACGTTACACTCAAAAATTCTCTATGAAGAAAAGGAGAAGAATTGTATAGGTTAAACTTCACTCAAACATTTCCACACCTTACTCATTCTAAGGCACTCACTCTCTACTTATACAATTAAGAGAATAAAGAAAAGGCATCTTAAAATCGCAGAAAAAATTGCTCAAGATGGACTCTGCTGCTTTGTGGCATCACGACTCCACAAATATAGTATCTAGGTGTTGGCGGGTATCATTCTGCACTTCTGCACAGTTCTAGTGTTGTGCCGTTGCCTACTGCACTGTCAAAATACTGGCATCGTTATATGTGCAAATATGCATAGACCTAAGTTATGAAGCCCAATGGTTAGTCGATAGTATATTGCAATATATTGAGGTAAGTATAAAGATACCATATAAGAATATAACTTATTTAGTATTATGAAACATTAATTAGTAGTATGTGAGCAAACAATACAAAAGTACATGAAGAACACGAGATTTTACATGGGAAACCTAAGAACGTGAAAAACCATGAAGCCACGTTACACTCAAAAATTCACTATGAAGAAAATGAGAAGAACTGTACAGGTTAAACTTCACTCAAGCCTTTCCACACCTTACTCATTCTAAGGCACTCACTCTCTACTTATACAATTAAGAGAATAAAGAAAAGGCATCTTAAAATTGCAGAAAAATTGCTTAAGATGGACTCTACTACTTTGTAGCATCACAACACCACAAATATAGTATCTAGGTGTTGGCGGCTATCATTCTGCACTTCTGCACAGTTCTAGTGTTGTGCCATTGCCTACTGCACTGTCAAAATACTAGTATCATTATATGTGCAAACATGCACAAACCTAAGTTATGAAGACAAATGGTCAGTCGATAGTATATTGCAATATATTGATGTGAGTATAAAGATATCATATAAGAATATAACTTATTTAGTATTATGAAACATTAATTAGTAGTATGTGAGCAAACAATACAAAAGTACATGAAGAACACGAGATTTTACATGGGAAACCTAAGAACGAGAAAAATCACGAAGTCACGTTACAATAAAAAATTCACTATGAAGAAAATGAGAAGAATTGTACAGGTTAAACTTCACTCAAGCCTTTCCATACCTTACTCATTTTAAGGCACTCACTCTCTACTTGCACAATTAAGAGAATAAAGAAAAGGCATCTTAAAATCACAGAAAAAATTGCTTAAGATTGACTCAGCTGCTTTGTAGCGTCATGATACCACAAATTTAGTATCTAGGTGTTGGCTGTTGTCATTCTGCACTTATGCACAGTTCTAGTGTTGTGTCGTTGCCTACTGCACTGTCAAAATATTGGCAACGTTATATTTATAGTGCAATTCCATGAATCCAAGCACTATGACACTATCCTCCTAGCATTCTTCCCTATCTTTGAAGCCAAGACATTCATATTATAGTGTCGAGGCGCTATAAATCAGCACAGAGGAGCTGAATACTAGAAAAAAATTTTGGGGCTTCGTCCCCGAATCCCCAAGTAGGGGGATGCTATGTTGCTTCCCTAGGACTCTCCAGCAAGCTTATCGTCAAACTCCACAAAAATAACAAGCAGTAGTTGTAGTGGTCAACCTTTTGGACTGTGGAGCTAAGCAATTTCGGGAATGAAGAAATGAACAAAAATTATAGATTACCCTTACCGAGAATAAGTTATGCTACTCAACTCTCCCATACCCCCTATCCTAGCTACATGGGAGATGAGTTGTCGGAAATGAACAGCCTGCAGGTAGCTACAATGATTGAAGATTTACAAGCACATACCAATAAGATGCAAACAAGGATAGATACTATATAATAGTAGAATTATTATTGTAAGAAATACTAGGATGAAGATGGGGAGAGAGAGAGAGAGAGAGAGAGAGAATCTATTTTTATGTTTAATATCTCTGTATTGCATTTGTTTTTATATTTTGATACAAGTAAAATAAGAATATTTAATATTTTTTTGTTATAGATTCAACTTATTTATTTATTTATATATATGGAATGCTTGTATGCTTATATATAATGTATTTTGATGCGGATGTAGACGATCATCCTATTGAAAAAGATGCTATCTGTATTTTTCTTAAAAATTTAATTTTGATTTTCAATGACTTTTTCACTGGAACCTCCATGCCATGACTAATGACAAAAGAATTGACAAAATTAATTCCTCTGCTGGCACTACTAATAGCTTTTTTTTTTATCAGAAATGCTAGTGGAAATTTTCTGCTGACCATTCTATTTTCGATGAAAATTCTACCATAAGTAAAATGTTTGTAATTATCTTCACTTCGGAAATGTATTGAGTTTATAGAAGTGCCTAAATCTAAGAACAAATAGTCTAATTAAAATTAATGTAAAGCCAAAGCCCTAGGCTTTTGATAACTATATCTCTCCTTGCTAAATCGTTTGCTTAAAGGTTAATTATTCATTTTAAACTACTTAATGAATGCTATGGCACATCCATAAGTTGGTCCAATTGGTATGATTTAAAAAAAATATTTTTTCTCTTAATTTTAAGATGATAAAAAGTTTTAAAGTAATTCTCTTTTATTATAAATAAAAATCAAAGATCGTAATTGTTGCGTGCTAGAAAACCAGTTGCGGTAGAGTAAAAGTTTACGTCTTAGCTTTGTTGCGGAGTTCAACACACACACACAGATGTTTGAAGAATTAATAAGAAAACTCCAGAATTTTTACGTGAAAAAACCTCGAAAAGAAGAAAAAATTACGAGGCCTAGCACAGTAGAAATCTTCCACTATGCATCTGTTTCAGAGTACAAAATTTTTCCGATAACGGGATTACAAAATTGTATGTGAGAAAGGCTGACAATGGGAATCACAGAATCAGACAACAACAGCTATATAGTCACATTCAGGTTGTAACATTTGCCAGTGGTAGTAGACGATGGTGAATAGCAGGGGTCGGCGACTGACGATGAAGGTTGTCGTGGTGATGACCGGCGAAAGTGGCGAAGATTGGTGGCGAGACGATGGTAGTCGGCGACCATCGTCGTGGTCGGAACGATGATCGGTGGCGATGGTCGACGGCGGCGGCACGGTGGCGTGGTTGCGATCAACGGGGTGGTCGGTGACCGTCGAGTAGTGGCAAGATTATGCTTGGAGGATTTTCAAGCTTTAGAGCTCTCTCTCTCTTCTTCTTGGGCTTCCCTCATGTGAAGAATGAGAGCTATTTATAAATTAGAGGAGTGACGTTTCTGTAAATACATGCAAAATCCGAACCACTCCACTCCATCGGACGGCTTAAAATGATTCCTTTGATCATTTGATGTATTTTAAGTATTTGAATGCTCATATGAAGTCAGAATTATGAGATCTCGGGCTTGTTAGATCCAGCTCATCAAGACGCTCGATTTGACTATAAACATTCCATGTTTAAGAGCTATTTAGAGATTTAACTGATATCCTAAAGTTTCTAATAATATTTTAAGTGCTTGATCTCGGCTAGTTTCAACTTAGGATCAACTTGCTTTTGACATCAAGATTCGTGCTTCGACTAGTAGTATTTTAAGTGTCATATCAATTGCCCCCTATTTTTGGATGGCATTATCTCAATCATCCAAAAACATATACGCCAAATACTTGAAAATATCAAATTCTTCAATAAAATTTGCTGGTCCACTAACCATACATTTTGAGAGAACAGATCTTCATGGGAGCACAAGATTATGATCACTGAAGTGGGTGCATGGATGTGTACGGGATCTGGCCCGAGGTTTTGGTTATATCGAACATTCGGCACTTGCAGGCAGGCTCAGCAATCGCTGTGTGCCTGTGCACCGTGCAAACCGCACCGATGAGGGTTTTTTTGTCCATTTTTGTCCGTTTTCTGCAATTTTTAGCCATTTTTCTTAGATTTTTTACCTTTTTGCCCCTATAGGGGTCTATAAAAACCCCCTAGGGCCAAAGGAGAAGGCACACTCCTCATATGCTCAAGTGTTCCAATTCTTCTTAAGAGAATGTTGTTGGGCGATCAGGCCAGTAGTTCATCTGGCCAGGCGATTTTCCCTCGTGACCTCGTCGGTTGGCCGGGTTGGAGGCGATCAAGGCATAGTTCATGCTGAGGTTCGATTTTCCCTCGAAGAGCGTCAACTCCCTCGGACCGGCCGGGGAAGGTGATCAAAGCCCGTAGTTCATACGGTGAGGCTCCAATTTCCCTCGAAAGAGATGTCAATTATCCTCGTCGGACCGACCGGGTTCGAAGGTGATCAAGGCAGAGTTCATACGGAGACTCGATTTTCTCGAAGAGCCGCCTCATCAAACCGACCGAGTTTGGAGGCGATCAAGGCCTGTAGTTCATACGACAAGGCTCCGATTTTCCCTCAAAAGAGGCATCAACTGTCCTCGTTGGATCGACCCGGTTCGGAGGTGATCAAGGAACACAGTTTATACGGTGAGGCTCCGATTCCCTCGAAGAGAGGCGTCTGTCCTCGTCGGACCAGAGTTGAGCGTCAATATAGTTCATACTGAGCTCGATTTTCCTCGAAAGAGGCTCCTCATCGGACCGACCGGGTTCGAAGGCGATCAAGGCCCATAGTTCATACTTCTTCTTATAGGAAATTGAATTTATTAAAATTTCAATGGATGGTTCAACAGTTGACAACTGTCAAGATGGCGGAGAAGCGTTAATTAGAAATCGTCATTCAAACGACTAAGTTTGAGTAATTTGATAGAGAGGAATAACTTCTTCTTCTTTTCCTTTTTTTGATCTCATATGTATGCATTATTCTTTCGATCGTAGGCAAAAAATTTTATCCCAAGCTGTCCGTGAGCGACAGAGTCAGAAAAGGATATGCCCAAGTATTGGGGTGAGTGGGTTACTTCACAAAATTCTTAGATTTTTGTCATTTCTCTCTCTCTTTATTTATTTATTATGTATTTTCACAGGGTGATGGTCAGAAGAAAACCAATAGCGTGACAGCTATAAATGATATACCATCCATTATCACATCAGATAGTTTAATGGTGTTCCACAGTAAATTTTACTTCCCTAATGAGTTGGTGGCTATTATTGCTAAAAAGTCTGATCGAGCTCATTCACCTCTGCTAGGATACTTTACTATTTCTGAGATGATTCTTTGTGCAAGACTGCAATTCTCTTTGGCTCCTGAGTTGATTGAGATCTTTGAAATATGTGGTGTAACTTTGTCACAATTTTCATTTCGAGCTTTAGTGATCATCGTTGGTTTGACTTTCTTCTTTAGAGAGCGTGGTGTTACTTTGAACATCAAATACTTGGTTGAATGTGTAGATTCACATGTGATGCTTAGGGACGTGTTTCTTATCGGGCTATAAAGAATTGGATAGAATTTTCTGCACGAGATCCATCTAAAAATTGGTCTAATAGATTCTTTTTTGTGAAAAATGAGTGGGGCCTCCCTGAGAGATGGGGAAGATTAAATGACCTTCCAGATCCATTGCTGATTGAAGAGAATGAAATCTTAGCAACTCTTAATATTCTTGATGCAGGAAGCTTATAACATGAGTTACATCACATTGACAAATATATAGTTGAAGATAGAATGTTCAAGGTTGGTCTTTCCATCTAGGCAGGGAGATTTCATGCTCTTCCACTGAAGAGATCAAGTAAAGGTGATGAAAGGTCTCCTCATATTCATAGGACTCTTTCAAGAAGTTCTGAAATCAGTGGTATAGCAATGTTTCAAGAAGCCCGGCAGCATGCATGCGTGACAAATATCTGGAGAAGATGTTCGCCTCCAATTGGCCTATGAGAGTTTAGTTATTTTCACTTAGAATGGGGAGTTCATTTCTCGAAGCCACAAATTCCTGAAGAGGTGTTAAAGTACGTATGCACTGGATGTCAACGAGCAGATGAATTAGTACGTTGTCTTCTCTTTCTCCTTCATTTCTTCTTTTCCTTTTTTTCTTTATGTAATATTTGTGATGGTTGTTTTTTTTTTGTAGGTAGCTCAAACATTAAGGCTGATGACTCATTTGGGTGTCGCTCTAGATGCGTGTAATACTGAATTTGTGAAGGTAAAATATCTGCAAGGCGAGTATGAGCGAAAGATGAGTGTTAAGGCCAAAGAAGTGGCGACTTTGGAGGATCAGCTAACCGGGTGTAGAATTGAGCTAGCGAACATGTCAACTTCTTTTTCTCTCTAGTGTCAAGAGGTGGAGCCATGATGAGCTGATTGAGGTGAGGACAGAGACTCCCTAGAAAGAGAAAAGACTCAAGGCACTTGCAGCAGAGAAGAAAGCTCTCAAACTGGAGAAGAAAGAATTACAAGATCATCTTTCTGAGAAGGAGCTTATAATGTCAAAAGCGGAAGCAAATGAAATCTCCTTGAAGGAAGTTGAAGACTTTAAGAACTCTCTAACTTATCGCAATACTATTGAAGATCATGTCCAGGAAGCTCGTAATCATATTCTTGATGTTGAAGTGAAGGACTTGGAGCACCAATGTTTAGAGGAGAGCTTCATCCGAGGGTTCCTAAAAGGAATCCTCTTGGTACATTGCAAAACCAGAGCTAGTATTGAGGATCTATCTCCCAACCAAGTATCTGAAGACCCTTCGCCAGATCCAGGAGATGAAGGAGTTGAGATTGAGTTCAAGGGAGCATCTCCTAGTGGTGAAGAGGACGTTGATATCATGTAGTGTCACTTGAGGATGCTTTTTTTTTCTTTTATCTATGTATTGTTATTATTTTATATTAGAATTTTGATTCTTCCTTATATCATCATGTTAGTACTGTTAAAATTTTTTTTTTTTTGGGTGATATGCTCTTGTTTTATTTTTACTTATTTGAGGGGATTGGTCGGAATATTATTCGATGACACTAACCTATACGGATGAGGCCATGAGAAGTCCACCAATGACTTTTTGGCCTATCTTAGGTATTAGTCAAATATCTTACTTATATGGAAGGTAGATGTCCACCAAGGACCTTTTGACCTATCCTAGGTATTAGCTAAAGTGTTACTTAACTTCTTACCTGTGTGGAAGAGGTCGTGAAATGTCCACCAATGACTTTTTGACTTTTCCTAGGCATTAGTCAGAGTGTTACTTGACTTTTTTCTTATACGGAAGAGGTCTAATCAAGTCCCCTTAGGATTGATCATGCCCCAACTGAGATACAACGTGAGTTGAGCATTTCTCAAGTGGGAGGATTAAATGAAAGAGATTATTTATATGCAACAAGCTCGAAATAAAAGACTATAAATTCATTACTCTGATAAGGTCGATGATACAATCATAAGATGATTTTAATATAGATATGAGTTTGAAGAGGAAATGACAAACGAGATAAAATAAAAGTTGCAATTATGCAGTAGGAATTACTGATAATATTTTTGAAGATTCTCAGTGTTCCAAGTTTGAGGTAAAGTTTTTCCCTCTGGATCCTTGAGCTTGAATGTTCCTGGCTTGACCATAGCTATAACTACATATGGGCCATCTCAAAGAGGTGAGAGTTTATTGCGTTGAGGCCCTTTGCATGCAGCTTTGAGACTTCGCAGGACCAAGTCACCGACAGATATGGGATGGGGTTTTACTCTTTTATTGAAGTGATGAGCTACCCTTTGGTGATAGAAAGTAGTCCGAAGTAGGGCCATGTCATGAGTTTCTAGGAGTAGGTCCAGGTGGTGTCGGAGTTTTTCTTCATTACCATCATGAACGAACAATTGAACTCTTGGACTTGGAACTCGATATCAACTGGTATAATAGCTTCTGTGAAACATAAGTTATATGTTGTATCACCTGTTGGGGTTTGCGATATAGTGCGGTAAGCCAAAAAACATTAGAAAGTTCATCAACCCATTGCCCCTCAGCCTTCTCAAGATGTGTTTTTAGTCCTTTGAGTATAGTCCTGTTGGTGGCTTGATTGTCCATTAGTTTGAGGATGTGCTACACCGTATATGAATGTGAAGATCTTTGCAAAAGGATGTAAAGACTTTTCCAGTAAATTGGGTTCCATTGTCAGTGATGATCTTTGTAGGAAGACTGAATCGACATACTATATTTTTTCAAACAAATTATTTAGTATTTTCCTCTGTGATTTTAGCGAGTGGTTCGGCTTCCACCCATTTAGTGAAGTAGTCGACGGCTAAAATGATAAACTTTCGTTCCACGATCTATCGAAAAGGTCCTATGATATCAATTCCCCACTGAGCAAAAGGCCACGAGCTTTGAATGGATGAGAGCTATGTATGTGGCATGTGAGGGAGGTTAGAGTGCAACTGATAACTTGCACATTTTTTTGTGAACTCCAAGGCATCTTATTTCATGTGGCCAATAGAACCCTTGCCTTATAATTTTAAGGGCTACCTCCTCCTAGGTGTTCTCCACATATCCCGGTGAACCTCTCTTATGCGTGTAATCGATGGTGAGAGGCATTTGAGGTATGACCTAGAAAAAGCTCATTTATATAGTTCACCTCCGATAATAATAAAGTTTGAAGCTTGTCTTTGGAGATGAGTTGCATCAGTTGGGTCTTCAGGAAGGGCCCCTTATTGTAAAAAAGACAGGATGGGATCCATCCACGAAGGTTCCTTTATCTCATTAATTGTTTGTACCCATGACCCTTAGATACTAGGAAAATATATTTCTTCAACATGCATTCTCTTAAATAGATCTCCATTAGCATGTAATGTAGCGGCAAGCGTCTCAGTATTCTTCTCTCTTGATATGTGAATGATTTGATGTGTCTTGAAATGGGCAAGAAGTGACTTTACTAAGTTAAGGTATTGAGCCAACTAAGGATTATGAGTATTAAAGTTTTCTCAACCTGGGAGGTGACAAGCTGAGAGTCAGTGTGGATCACTAAGTTTTGAGCTTCACATGATGGCAGTCTCCTGCGATGAGCCTCATATTCAGCCATATTATTAGTTACAAAAAATTTTAGGTGAAGTCCATACTCTAAGGTATTCTGTAGGGGGGAATAAGTAAGATTCCTGCTTCGACACCAGTATTTCTTGAAGCTCCATCAATATAGAGGGTCCATTGAGGAGACAAAAGGTGTGTAGTAGATAGCTCATTTTAGTTGGGGCAGTGCATTCCACTATAAAGTCTGCGAGTACTTGAGACTTTATATCAAGCCGAGGTAGGAAATGGATATCAAACTCTCCTAATTCTACAAACCATTTAATTAATCTCCCAGATGCCTCTAGTTTCTAGAAGATGATGGTAATGGTAAAGTGTAAGCATATGGTGTGAGCTTGGAAGTATGGATGCAATTTTTGAGAGAGACTAAAGCCGAGCCACCTTCAATGGATAAACTTTCTATATAATGAGAATTTTGCTCACATAGTAAATTGGTTGTATCTCATTTTCTTCGCACTAAAATTGAGTTTATCACGCTGGGAAGAGATCATGAGATATAAGTATAACATCTCTCCTTGAATAGTTGGATAGTAGAGGGGTGGAGATGCTAAATACTCTAGTTTAAAAAGTGGCATTCATCGGTCCATTGAAAATTATTATTTTAGCTCCTTTAATATTTTAAAGAATGATATTTATCCCCGAACGAGTAGAAAAGCGGGATAAAGGCATTAGTCCATTCAAGCGTTGAACTTCTTTGATATTCTTCGGAGGAGTCATATCTTTGAGCTTTGATTTTCTTGGGATTGGCCTCTATCCCACGGTGGGTTACCATAAACCCAAGAAATTTTCGACGTAACCCCAAAAGCACACTTGGTCGGGTTAAGTCGCATGTTATAACGTCGAAGAAGGTTAAAGCATATTTCTAAGTTGGAAATATGTTGTGATTCTTCAAGCTTTTACTAACATGTCATCCACATATACCTCCATTATGCGCTAATAGGTCTTTAAAAATCTTATTCATAAGGTTGATAGGTAGCACAGCATTTTTAACCCAAATGACATAACTTGGTATATAAACCTTTATATGTTTGAAATGCTATCTTCTTCATCCGTTGGGTTCATTTTTATTTGGTTGTAACGAGTAAGCATCAAAAAAGCGAGCATTTGATGTCGGACAGCATCGACCAATTGATCAATTCGAGGAAGAGAAAAACTATCTTTCGGGAAAGCTTTATTAAGGTTAGTGTAATCAATACACATTCTCCATGTTCCATTTGTTTTCTTAACCATGACAACATTTGCTAGCCATGTAGGGTAATGTACCTCTCGTATGAATCTAAGAGCTTGTTAACTTCTTGTTCAATAGCACGGAAGCGTCAGTGCAAAACTCTGCTTCTTTTGGATGATCAATTTATATGTTGGATCAATCTTGAGAGAGTGCATGATCACATTGGGGTCGACCCCCAGCATATCCGTCGGACTCCAAGCGAAGATGTCTTGATTTCTGTGCAAGAAGTCTATATATTTTTTTCTTTGTTCTTTTGAGAGCAGATCCCACTTGCATTGTTCGTAGTGGTTGGTCATCGATAATGCCACAAGAGAAAATCTTCTAAAAGCTTTTCGGGTACTTCTTCATCTCAAAAATTAAAATCTTCGATGCTGAAGGCCACAAAAGGGCATGGTTGAGCTTGTCTGAGGTAACATGATTGTGCTATCTGTTGATTTTCACAGACCACTCCAACTCCAACATGGGTTGGAAATTTCATCTTAAGATGAGATCGAAGTGGCGCACCGAAAATTGATTGGAGGGCCTTCCAAGATAGCGTTATATCTTGAATCGACTTGACCACCATGAATTGGATTGAATGAGTCACTTGTGAATTCTCGAGGAAAATAGGAAGGGTGATTGTCCTCTACTCGCGATTGATTATCAAACCCGTATAATGGTCCTGCAGCGGGTTGGAGCTTTTCCCTAACCAAGCCCATGCTAAGAAAGGTGGAGTAAAATAAGACATCAACAAAACTCCCATTGTCAATCAAAATTCTCTTAACATTATAGCATGGGTCACCGATCCCTGCGCTGATGACAAGTGGATCTTGATGAGGAACATGGACTCTTTCTAAGTCCGAGTCATTAAAAGTGATGGAGTGATCAATACTAGTTTTTCAGAGGTGGCAATGAGGACTTGATTAGATAGTAGTGGTCCTCCTGCGATTGTTTCAATTTCCCCAACTGTTTGATGACTATTTTGTTGTTTTATGATGTGATTTTTTGGTTGCCCCTAGTTGGAGTTATGTTTGTTTGAGTCGATTGATTCTTCACAAATTGACGTAAATATCCTTGTTGAATGAGCCTCTCGATTTCTTCTTTGAGTTGTTTGCATGCCTCAGTAGTATGTCCATGACTTCGATGAAAGTGACAATATTGCTCGATTTCTGAATTTGGTTTGATGTGGCCACTTGATGGTTTCTTCATCTCGAATGGCCATCGATGTTAACACGAGATGTTGTGTGTATTCTTTTATGGTTGGTTCACGTCGTTGATGTGAGATGGAGGAGATCACGCTTGCCTTATTGCTTCTTTTGATGGGGTCCGGTGCATTCTCAGGTGCTCTTACATTTTCTTGTAGATTGTTCAAATTATTTTGATGGGCATTAATAGCCTCATTGGTAGAAATTTGTGCTTCACGATGAACCAAGTCGCATATGAGCTGATCTCATTAGTGATGAGTAAAAAGGCCCTGGACGGAGCCCTCCAAGGAAAACTCCTCTTAATAGTTCAGGGTCTACCCCAAGTATTTGGCGAGCTTCTAAGGAGAACCTCTGGAAGTATTTCTTAAGTGATTCACCCTCATTTTGATGAATGCCAGAGAGATGGGAGGAATCTTTAATGATCCTCCGGTTGCAATGAACTGTTCCACAAAAATCTTGGCGAGTTTGTCAAAGGTATGGATGGATCCCCTTGGAAGGGAGTAGAACCAAGTGCGAGCTTGCCCCTTGAGGGTAACGAAAGACCTGACAAAGCAGTGTGTCAGGAGCTCGTTGGATATGCATGATGGTCATGTAATGGTCGATGTGTTCATATGGGTCAGTTGCCCCATCATAAGAGTCGATGCTCGGAAGCTTGAACCCTACGAGAATGGGATGTTGAAGAATAGCCTCAGTTAGAGGTGAAGACTCCTGATAGCCGCGATGAGAGAGAAGATGATTTCCATCTTTATAATGAAGTTTTTCTCACACTAAGCATTGTAATTCTATGAATAATATGATGAGTGGAGTCAGCAGGACAAGAACGTGCCAAGCTACTAGCAATACTTGGTGGATTAGCAGTCGGTTGAGCTGCACGTGATGGATGAGTAGAACTAACAGTGTCAAAGAGATCAGCATCACGGTCTGAAAATGGAGGAACTTCACGATGGAAGGATTAGCATTTTGACCTCCCACGGCTAACGATCGATCTTGTGGAAGATGTGTTTGCCGTGGTAGTGGCTGTTGTGTTCCTCGTAAAAGTCGGATCATCTCATTTTGAGACTCTTCCATTCAACGCACACGATCTTCTAAGGAGATTCCTGTAGCGCCTTCATTGACAGGGTCACGGCTATCAGGGGGAAGTGAGGTAGAAGCTTGACATCCTTGGTTGAAGGATTGGTTTCGAGAGTGATGGGAGTTGAAGCAGGAGGCTCCGTTGTTACGAGTATTGCGCCTATTGACAATGATGCGGGTGTTCACAAAAATTGAGGAGTCGATTCTGCGGCCAAACTTGCGTGCTAGAAAACCATTGAGAAGAGTAAAAGTTCGCCTTAGCTTTGTTGTGAGTTAACACACACAGATGTTTTGAAGAATTAATAAGAAAACTCTATTTTACGTGAAAAAAGAAGAGGGAAAAACCATGAGGCTAGCCGTAAAATCTTCCACTATGTATATTTCGTAGTACAAAATTTCCTTGATAACGGGATTATAGAATTGTATATGAGAAGGGACAATGAATATCGACAACAACAACTATATAGTGCATTGTTGTAACATTGCTAGTGGTAATAAATGATGATGAACGATCGGCGATTGGCGATGAAGTCGTCGATGGTGATGAGCGAGTGGCGATAATGGCGGTGACCGACGATGGTAGTCGGCGGTGGTGGTGCTGCGATGATCGATAGCGGATGGTTGAGACGGCAATAAGCTGGTCGGCGGTGACGGCCGGCGATGACAGCGGCATGAGAATCGGCGGTGGCGGCTGACGACGGTGGTGGTTGGCGACCAATGAGGGTGGTCGGCGACCGTCGAGTGGTGGCACGATTATGCTTGGAGGATTTTCAAACTTTAGAGCTCTCTCCTCTCTTCTTCTTGGGCTCCCCTCATGTAAAGAATGAATGACTTTTATAGATTAGAGGGTAGCGTTTATATATGCAAAATCAACCACTACTCCATCGGATGGCTCAAAATGATTCATTTGATCATTTGATGTATTTTAAGTATTTGAATGCTCAAATGAATCAGAATTACGAGATCTTGGGCTTGTTAGATCCGGCTCGTCAAGATGCTCCATTTGACTATAAATACTCCATGTTTAAGAGCTATTTAGGGATTTAACCGATATCCCAAAGTTTCTAATGATATTTTAAGTGCTTGATCTCGGCTAGTTTCAACTTAGGATCAACTTGCTTTTGACATCAAGATTCATGCTTCGACTAGTAGTATTTTAAGTGTCATATGAGTAATATATATTTTTTAATATTTGTTTAGATCACATAACCCAAAAATCAATGTTCATGATAATTTTATATCTTAGCATAGAGGGTTGCACCAAGTAAAAACGACTTAAAACAAGAACATTGAAAGTAAAGGATGGCCAAATTGATATATAGTTGTTTAGCCACCAATCAACTTCCATCCACTCTTTGTGTTTGCCTCTCAAAACTTTTTTAGGCTCTCTATTTTGACTACCACAACACGGAGAAACTTCTTCAATCAAAAATACCAAAGAAACATTGCTTACAATCACTTCTAATTCTAACTAAGAAACTAAAAACTCCTACCTCATAGCTAGGCGAACAATCACTTAAATACTATTTTGAGATCCAAGATATCTCTCAAGAATAATAAATAAGGCTCTCAATAACTATATTTATTAATATGAGAATTGAAAGGTGTAGAGAGAAAAAAGAATATCTTGATATATTCTCTTTATCTCTCTCTAGAAATTTTCTCTTAACGATTTTCTAATGATAGCTTATATTGGTGATTTGGTGTGATGAATAACTAGAAACCTTAACAGCATTGGTAGCATTTAATATTAGAACAACTTGCCTTTTCATTCTAAGTTTTGCTCTGAATAACTAGAAACCTTATATGTTATCGGCAGCTCAACTCATCAAGAATTTCATTTTGGAAGTTACATCAAGTGTCTCTGCTTATTCTTAACGCTAAGGCTAATTATTTTTAGGTCTATCATACTATATGATTTGATCAACTTAATTTATATCATCCAAGTTATTGAGTTAACTAGCTTTAATTTTAAAAATATATCATAGAGAATGATATTTATTATATAAAATACTTATTTTAAAATTGAATAAACCTATTTAATACCAAGTAATTCTTAGGATTAGATATAGATATTCATGTAGATCATGCAGTACAAAATACATTATAAAATTTAATTAGTTTAAAATTTGAGTAATTCAATTAATAAAAATTTGTTTGATTAATATCTTTTCAAAAATAAGGTAAATTTACAATACAAGGAAATCAATATAATATTAAGATCAATTTCTACTAAATATTATATCCTCCAATCATAACAACATTACTCATATGAAATTTAAAAATTTATTCGGTTCATAGAGTACAATCAATGATCTTACAACCCAATCAATTCTATTACCTATAAATTTATAAACATTGTTGATCATATAATACAATATATATAAATTATAGTATAATCAGTTATGATTAGTTATAATACTTTTTAATGATAGGTTTAATTATTGCTTGATTCTCTTGTGGGTATGTGATAATCATCTTAGCATCCTCAATATTTAAAAGTATTATTAAAGAAATAAACAGTTAAATTTGAATCGCCGAAATTATTATCGTAATAATATTGTTTTATACACATGCATTGCAGAAAATATATATATATGCATACATACACACACACACACACACAATATATATATATATATATATATATATATATATATATATATATATATATATATATATATATATATATTTAAAAAAATATACATACATCTACATATATATATATATATATATGCATACACACAAAAAAAAAAACAACATATATATATATATATATATATATATATATATATATATAACTAAAATATGTTGAGTAATCTTGATGCTAAAAGCAATGACAGAATTCTAGATAAAGAGTTTAAAATATCTTTTAAACTTGGGATGCTTAAATCTAAATAACTCAACATGGGTGTTTATAATCAATCAGCTTAGAAGAAGATCATAGTTTTGACTTCTTGAGCATTCAAATGCAAAATACATCATATGATGAATCATGACAAATTGATGGAGAGTTTTATTTGTGTATTCTAGATTTGTATAAATAATTTATAAAGAGCAATAGAGAGAGAGTTAAAAAATCCTAAGCATGTCGTAATATGGTTAACCAATAAAATATTTGATCTTTCAATCTAAAATTTTCGTTGTTTATCATTTGTTTCTATAGATTGTTTAAATTATTTATATGAATATTGTTGATTTGGGATTAAATTTTAATTATAAATTATATAATATTTAAAAAATTTGTTTAAAATAAATATATATAAAACTTTTCTTTAATTTTCCTCTTAATTTTTAAAAAATTAGTTTTCTTATTTTCTTTAAATTTTATTTATTGCTTTGAATTTTTATAATAATTAACTAAACTTTTTATTAATTAATTTTCTAGCATGAAATATATATATCTCTCTTTAAAAGATGTCGCTTCCAGCCTGTTTCCGTAGACTGTATTTTTATTATATTAGAACAACGTGCGTTTTCGTAGCACCGGTTAGAAAATATTAATATATGTAGCCACATAGGCTGTCAATATATTAAAGGTTTCATTACGACCGATATATTAATTAATAAGAAGAGAAAGGTATTTATCAAGGAAAAAGAGAAAATATTAATTAAATTAATAAAATACTAATGTTTTGATGCATCATCCATTTATATCTTATACATAAATTCATTTAATTAAATACTCATCTTGATGCATTTTAGAATTAAAAGTTTTAATACCCAAGTTTAAGTCTACGATTGTAAATTGTTCTACTATCGCTAAATCATTATTGTCGGATTACCATCAATTTATCTTCATTATTAGATTATAACCAACATTGATGAACAAAATATAAAACATGTAGATCATCACATCTTATAAGATCTTTTTAAGATTATGTCATCTTTTAAAGACAATCATATTGCCTTCAAATCACTATTGAAGAAATAAAAAAACACCACAACCCACCAACTATCATGTCCTTTTTTATATTTACTGATCACTAATTGATCTATTATCTCTTGATCAATATCTCAGTACTGATCGACCACCGTTAGTTACTACCATGGAATAATTAAAGAAAATTAACTAAATGAAAACCACCACCAAACCATTTATTGAAACACCATATTATATATAATATTTCTTTAATTATTGATTA
Organism: Cymbidium sinense; assembly: GCA_021442155.1. Lineage (NCBI taxonomy): Eukaryota > Viridiplantae > Streptophyta > Magnoliopsida > Asparagales > Orchidaceae > Cymbidium > Cymbidium sinense. The sequence goes on along the minus strand of CM038218.1, from coordinate 166,258,144 downwards.
ACTACCAATGAATTTTATTTTGACAATACTATGATTAATATTAATAAGACAAATATATATTATATTGGATATATATATATTGTTTATATAGTACAATTATAATATATTGAACCATCAATTTATAATTTTCATTATATATTCTTTTGATTTTTATAGTTATTTGTCCTTCATCACCCAACTAAAATTTCATATGACCAAATATTTAATATTTTTATATATTCTATATTATTAATTTATTTTACTATAACTATATTATTTTATCATCATAAATATTACTATTATTAACAAGTAATATATTGCTTTTCTCGATGACCAATATGGTCTATTTTAATATAAGATTATGGTCTAATATAGCATATGACGATATATAATATTAATTTATTATAATTTATTGTATAGCTGTTATTGACCATTTGTCATATATAGAATAATGGTCACCTAAATAATATCATCCAACTATCATCTCTAAAATATCATAGCTTAATTACTGTCACCCAAAGACCATCACTCAATCACTCTCACCATATATGGTTGCCTGAACATTTGCACTCAAATATTATCGCTTAACCACACTTATCAGACTATAATTGTCTAAAGTTTATCTCATGACTACATTCACCCAACCATTGCCTTTAATTGTCATACTTTTTCTTTACCGCCATCCTCTGATCTCTTTATTCAATTATATTTTCTTTTACCATTGACTTCCAACTATTCCATACTATTTATACTTAATTTCTCATGTTTTAAGGTGAATCCCTGAGGTTATTAAAATCACCAATGATAAATTGGTGGAGGTTTTAATTATTTCAAATTTATTTTGTCACAATTTATTGTATTGGACAATTATTGATGTGACAATAAAAATTCTACTAGTCGAAGCACGAATCTTGATGTCAAAAGCAATCTGATCCTAAGTCAAAACTTGTCCAGATCAAGTACTTAAAATATCATTGGAAACTTTGGGATTTCAGTTAAATCCCTAAACAGTTCCTAAATATGGAGTATTTATAATCAAATTGAGTATCTTAACGAGCCGTATCTAACAAGCCCAAGATCTTTTAATTCTGACTTCATTTGAGCATTCAAATACTTAAAATATATCAGATGATCAAGGGAATCATTTTGAGCCATCCAATGGAGTGGTTTGAATTTTGCATGTATTTACACAAAATTTCATCTCTTATAAATAGCCTCATTCTTCATAGAGGCATAAAGCGAAGATAGAGCTCCAAGGCGAAAATCTCCAAGTCATGCCACCATACGGTGACCACCGCTGATGAGCCGATCAGCCGACCACTGTTGGCCGCTAATGCCACATACCGCCGCTGATCACCAGCGGTCTTGAGCATCTACCATCACATCATTTGTTAACCACAGTCGGCTATCACCATTGTCGACCACAGTCGGCCGCTGCCATTGGCCACCACCATCGACCATTATCATCAACCACCGTCGGCATCCTCGCTCGACCCGCATTAGATCATTGCGCCGTCTGGTTATCCGCTGTCATATCATTCATGCGTCGACCAACATCGACATCGTCATCGACCCGCGCTGCCGCCACCTCGACCGCTGGTGCCACCATCGCCGGTCCTCATCATCATCAACCACCGTCGTTAACCATCACCTCCAACCACCGTCGCTAGCCACCATCGCCAATCACCATCGCGGTCTAAGCCTCGTCATCATTGCGTACTGTTCACCATCATCAACGCCACCAACAATGGTACAACCTAAGCGCTATTGTTGTTGTTCGATTCCCATTATCAATCCATCTCATATATAATTCTGTAATTATTCGGAAAACTTTTATACTCAAAATAAATACATAGTGGAAGATTTTCTTGCTATGCCGTGATTTTTTCCCTCTTCGGGGTTTTACATGTAAAATTCGAGTTTTCTTATTCATTCTTCAAACATTGTGTGTGATTTCACAAAAAAGGCGTAAACTTATATTCTATGCGGTTTTTTCAGCATTGACTTGGCCGTCATGGGAAAAAACCCCACAATCATATCTCGTGAACACCGGATTATGACCAAGTGCAATACTACTTGCAACGAGCCTCCGCTCCAACTCCGTCACTCAAACCAATCCTTGAACAAGGATGCCAAAGCATCACTTCCCCTGGATAGGCATGACCCAATTGGTGAAGGTGCAATAGGAATCTCTCTAGAAGACCATGTGCGCTGAATGGAAGAGTCTCAAAATGAGATAATCCACTTTTACGAGAAACACGACAGCCACTATTGCGATAAACACATCTCGCCCAAGATTGATCATTGGTCAGGGGAGGTCAAAATGCTAATACGGGACCTTCTCACCATCAGGTTAAAGTTTCTCCATTTTCTAGACCGTGATCACCTCTTTGACACGCTAGTTCTCTTCCATCACTTGCGACTCAATCGCTAATCCACCAATTGTCGGTAGCTTGACACGTTCTCATTTTGTTGATTCCACCCATCATGTTATACGTGCGGAATTACAATACTTAGTGTGAGAATAATTTCACTTTAAAGATGGAAATCATCTTCCCTCTCATCGCGGCTATCAGGAGTCTTCACCTTTCACTGAAGCTATTTTTCAACATCCTATTGTAGGTTCAAGCTTCCGAGCATCGACTTTTATGATGGGGCAACTGACCCATATGAACACATCGGCTATTACATGACCATCATGGATATCCAACAAGCTCCTAACACACTGCTTTGTTAGGTCTTTCCAATCACCCTCAAGTGTTAGGCTCACACTTGGTTCTACTCCCTTCCAAGGGGATCCATCCATAACTTTGACAAACTTGCCAAGATTTTTGTAGAACTGTTCATTGCAAACCGGAGGATCATTAAAGATTCCTCTCATCTCTCAAGCATTCATCAAAATGAGGGTGAATAACTTAAGGAGTACTTCCAGAGGTTCTCCTTAGAGGCTCGCCAAATACCTGGATTAGACCCTGAACTATTAATAAAAGTTTTCGTTGGAGAGCTCCATCCCGGGCCTTTTTACTCGTCACTAATGTGAGATACGGTCCACTCATATGCTGACTTGGTTCATCGTGTGAAAGAATAATTTTTGCCGATGAGACTATTAATGCCCATTGTAAAAAATTTGAACAATCCACAGAAAAATGTAAGAGTGCCCCAGAGAATATAGATCGACAATCCCATCAAAAGAAGCAACAAGGCAATCATGATCTCCCTCCACAACATCATGAACCGACCGAAAAGGAAAACACATCAACACATCTCGTGTTAACGTTCGATGATCATTCGAGATGAAGAGACCATCAAGTGGCCACATCCGCTGAAACCAAATTCAAGAAATCAAGAGCAATATTGTCACTTCCATCGAAGTTATGGACATACTATTAAGATGTGTAAATAACTCAAAGAAGAAATCGAGAGGCTCATTCAACAAGGATATCTACGTCAATTTTGTGCGAATCAATCAAACAAACATAACTGGGGCAACCAGGATAATCATCACAAAAATAATAAAATAGTCGCCAGATAGTCAGAGAGATTGAAATAATTGCAGGATGACCACTACTACTAATCAAGTCTTCATTGTGATCTATGAAGAACCAGAGTTAAAGAAATCTCATATTGATAATTCCATCACTTTTAATGACTCAGACTTAGAAGGAGTCCAAGTTCCCCATCAATATCCACTTATCATCAGCGTAGAGATCGGTGACCCATGCTATAATGTTAAGAGAATTTTGATTCATAATGATAATTCTGTTGATATTTTATTTTACTCTACATTTCTTAGCATGGGCTTGGTTAGGAGAAACATCCAACCCACTGTAGGACCATTATATGGGTTTGATAATCATGCGGTGGAGGGGCAATCACCCTTCTATTATTTTGAGAATTTTCTCGATAAGTGACTCATTCAATTCAATTCATGGTGGTCAAGTCAATTTCGTACAATGCTATCTTGGGCCCTCCAATCAATTTTGGTGTTACTTGATATCTCATCTTAAGATAAAATTTTTAACCCCCATTGGGGTTGGAGTGGTCTGTAGAAATTAACAAATAGCACAATCATGTTATCTTAGACAAGTTCAACCACACCCTTCGGTGACTTTCAACATCAAAAATTTTAATTTTCGAGAAGAAGAATTACCCTAGAGAGCTTTGCTTGTATAAGACTTACTCCCTCTTTCATTGTTAGATGACCAACCTCTACGAACAGTGCAAGTTGGATCTTTACTCTCAGACGAATATAGAGTAAAATACATAGACTTCTTGTGCAAAAATCAATACATCTTTGCTTGGAGTTCGACATATATGCCTGGGGTCGACGCCGATGTGATCATGCACTCCCTCAAGATTGATCCAACATTCAATTCGATCATCCAAAAAAGCGAGTTTTGCACATTGCCTCCAAGCTATTGAACAAGAAGTTAACAAGCTCTTAGAAGCGGGATTCATAAGTACATTACCCTACATGGCTAGCAAATATTGTCATGGTTAAGAAAGCAAATGAAACTTGGAGAATGTGTATTGATTACTAATCTCAATAAAGCTTGCCCGAAAGATAGTTTTCTCCCCGAATTGATCAATTGGTCTTATGTATGGGCATCAAATGCTCAATTTTTTGGATGCTTACTCAGGTTATAACAAAATAAAAATGGACCCAACGGATGAAGAAGCCACATCATTTCAAACATATAAATGTTTATATTGTTACCAAGTTATGCCGTTCGAGTTAAAAAATACTGGTGCTACCTATCAACGCCTTATGAATAAGATTTTTAAAGACCTCATAGGCCACACGATGGAGGTATATGTGGATGACATGTTAATAAAAAGCTTGGAAGAATCATAACATATTTCTGACTTAGAAATATGCTTTAATCTTCTTCAATGTTATAACATGAGACTTAACCCGACCAAGTATGCTTTTGGGATTACGTCGAAAAAATTTTTTGGGTTCATGGTCACCCACCGCAGAATTGAAGCTAATCCCGAGAAAATCAGAGCCCTTGAGATATGGCTCCTCTGAAAAATATTAAACAAGTTCAACGCTTGAATGGACGAATTGCTATCTTATTCTGCTTCGTAACCCATTCTGGGGATAAATACTTGTCATTCTTTGAAATAATAAAGGGAGTTAAAAATAATAATTTTTAGTAGACTAATGAATGCTAAGCTGCTTTTGAGCAACTAAGAGAATATTTAGCATCTCACCCTTATTATCCAAGCCTATCCAAGAGAGAGATGTATACTTATATCTCCGCGGTCTTTTCCCCCATAAGCTCAATTTTAGTGCGAGAAAAAATGCACACCAATTTACTATGTCAGCAAAATTCTCTTTGATATAGAAAGTCGTTATCTACTGGCAGATAAGATGACTTTGGCTTTAGTTTTCTCAGCGCAAAAATTATATCCATACTTCCAAGCTCACACCATCGGCATTTATACTCATTTACCATTAAGGGCCATTCTATAAACCAGAGGTATCCGGGAGTTAATCAAATGGTCCGTATTGGGAGAGTTGATATCCATTTCTACCGGCGGGATATAAAGTCTTAAGTACTCACGAGAATTTATAGTGGAATTGCCCCACTCAAATGAGCTATTACACCCCTTTCGTCTCCTTAATGGACCCTCTATATTGTTGGAGCTTCAGGAAATACTAATGTCGGAGCAGGAATCTTACTTATTTTCTCCCAACAGGATACCTTAGAGTATGGATTTCACCTAAAATTTCCTGCAACCAATAATATGGCTGAATATGAGGCTCTCATCATAGGGTTGAGACTTGCTATCGATTGTGAAGATCAAAACTTAATGATCCATATTGACTCTTAGCTTGTCGCCTCCCAGGTTGAGGGAAACTTTAATACTCATAATCCCAGTGACCTGATACCTCGACTTGGTGAAGTCACTTCTTGCCCATATCAAGACATCAAATCATTCACATCTGCTGAAGCACAAACTACCTGAGGAGATCTATTTAAGAGAAGACATATTGAGGAAATATATTTTTCTAGTATCCAAAGGTCATGGGTAATACAAAAAATTAATGAGACAAATGAATCTTCATGGATGGACCCCATCCTGTCCTTTTTATAAAAAGAGATCCTTCCTGAAGACCCAACTGCTGCAACTTATCTCTGAAGGCAAGCTGCAAACTTTATTATTATCCGAGGTGAACTATACAAACAAGCTTTTTCTGGGCCATACCTTAAATGCCTCTCACAATCAGAGGTTGATTATGCATTAAGAGAGGTTCACTCTAGGATATATTGAAAACACCTAGGAGGAAGGGCGCTAGACCTTAAAATTATAAAGCAAGGGTTCTATTGGCCTACGATAAAGTAAGATGCCTTGGAGTTCATAAAAAATGTACGAGTTATCAATTGCACTCTAACCTCCCTCATACACCACATATAGAGCTCTCATCAATTCAAAGCCCGTGGCCTTTTACTCAATGGGGAATTGATATCATGTGACCTTTTCCAGTAGCATCAGGATAATGAAAGTTTATCATTTTAACTGTTGATTACTTCACTAAATGGGTGGAAGCTGAATCACTTACTAAAATCACGGAGGTAAATGCTAAACAATTTATTTGAAAAAATATAATATGTCGATTCAATTTTCCTGTAAAGATCATCACCAACAATGGAACCCAATTTATTGAAAAAGTCTTTATGTCTTTTTGTAAAGATCTTCACATTCAGCTATTTCATATGGTTGTAGCCCATCCTCAAACTAATGGACAGACTGAAGCGGCTAACAAGACTATACTTAAAGGGTTAAAAATGCATCTCGAGAAGGCTGAGGGGTAATGGGTTGAGGAGCTCTCTAATGTTCTTTGGGCTTACCACACTACATCGTGAACTTAGACTAGTGAGATACCATATAATTTATGTTTCGGTGTAGAAGCTATTATACCAGTAGATATTGAGATTCCAAGTCTAAGTGTTCAATCATTTAATCATGATAGTAATAAAGAAAAACTCCAAAAAAACCTGGACTTACTCCCCGAAACTCGTGACATGACCCTACTTTGGATTGCTTCCTACCACCAAAGGGTAGCTCGTCACTTCAACAGAAGAGTGAAATCCCATCTCATCTCTGTCGATGACTTAGTTCTGCGAAGTCTTGAAGCTGTGGGTAAAGTCCCTCAATGCAATAAACTCTCACCTATTTAGGATGGCTCTTATGTGGTTATAGCTATGATCAAGCCAAGAATATTTAAGCTCAAAGATCTAGAGGCAAAAATCTTACCTCGAACTTGAAACACCGAGAATCTCCAAAAATATTATCAGTAATTCCTACTGCATAATTATTGTAACTTTTATTTTATCTCATTTGTCATTTCCTCTTCAAACACGTATCTTTGTTAAAATTATCTTATGATTGTATCACCAACCTTATCAGAGTAATGAGTTAATGATCTTTTCTTTCAAGCTTATTACATATAAATAATCTCCTTCATTTAATCCTCCTACTTGAGAAATGCACAACTCACGTTCTGTCTCAGTAGGGGCATGATCAATCCCAAGGGGACTTGATCGGACCTCTTCCATATCGGTACGAAGTCAAGTAACACTTTGACTGATGCCTAGGATAGGTCAAAAAGTCCTTGGTGGACATTCCACGGCCTCTTATATATAGGTAAGAAATCAAGTAACACTTTGACTGATGCCTATGATAGGTCAAAAAATTCTCGATGGACATTCCACAGCCTCTTCCATACGGGTAAGAAGTCAAGTAACACTTTGGTTAATACTTGAGATAGGTCAAAAAGTCCTTGGTGAATCTTCCATATAGGTAAGACGTCAAATAATATTTTGACTAATACCTAGGATAGACCAAAAAGTCATTGGTGGACTTCCGACCTCTTTATAAGTTAGGTATAATATTCCAATCACCGATAGGTCAAAACTAAACAAGAGAAAATCACTCAAAATTTCTTAATGTCATTGATAACTGTAACATGTTGATATAAGAAAGAATCAAAATTCTGGATATAAAAAATAATAATAATACATAGATAAAAGGAAAAGAAATGCATCCTTAAGTGATACTACATGATATCAAGATGCTCCACCTCCTCTTAAACTCACTCTCTATCTCGATTGGCGAAGGGTCTTGATACTTGGGGGGAGATTCTCACTACTAGCTCTAATTTTTCGATGTACTAAGTGGTTTCCTTTTTGGAATCCTCAGATGAAACCTTCCTCCAAATATTAGTGCTCCAAATCCTATACTTCAACATTGAGAATATGATTATGAGCTTCTTGGACATGATCCTCGATAGCATCGTGATAAGCTAGGGAGTTCTTAAAGTCTTCCATTGCCTTCAAGGAGATTTCATTTGCTTCCGCTTCTGACATTATAAGCTCCTTCTTAGAAAGATAATCATGTAATACTTTCATCTCCACTGCAAGTGCCTTGAGTCTTTCCTCTTTCTGGCGAGTTTCTTCCCTCACCTCAATCAGCTTATCACGTATCTACCTCCTAATCTTTGAGAAAGAGAAGTTGACATGTTCAGCTCGGTTCTACAGTTGATCCTCCGTGCCACTTCTTTGGCCTTAGCACTCATCTTTCGCTCATACTTTATATTTTACCTTCTTCAAATTCAACTCATCTAGAGCGACTCAAATGAGCTATCACCTAATGTTTGGGCTACCTACAATCAAAAAATCATAAACATTACGAAGAAAAAGAAAAAGAATAAAAGAAGGAGAAAATAATTTATTTTTTGTATATGTGTTTTAACACCTCTTCTGGAATATGCGACTTGGAGAAATGAATCCCCCCATTATGAGTTGAGATAGCTAAACACTCAGAGGCCAACTAGGGGTGAACATCTTCCGTAAATATTTGACGTAGTTACTTCACCACATGTCTTCTTTTTCTTTAAAGAAGAAACATTGCTATCACCATGATTTCGTAATGGGCTTCTTGAAAGAATCCTGTGAATATGAGGAGACCTTTCATACTTAATCTCTTTGGAGAAGAGCATGAGATCTCCACAAATGGAAGGCCAACTTTGAACATTCTATCTTCAATTATATACTTACTAATGTGACATAACTCATACTGCAAGCTTTCGGCATCAGGAATATTAAGAGTCATCAAGATTTCATTCTCTTCAATCAGCAATGGATCTGGAAGGTCATTCAATCTTCCCCATCTCTCAAGGAGACCCCACTCATTTTTCACAAAAAGAACCATTAAACCAATTTATAGATGGTAAAATTCTATCCAATTTTTTTATAGCACGATAGAAACATCCATATTATCACATTTGAACACATTCCATAAGTATTTTATGTTCAAAGTAACACTCTCTAAAGAAAATAGTCAAACCAACGATGATCACTAAAGCTCAAAATAAAAATTGTGACGAAGATACACTGCATATTTTAAAGATCTCTATCAATTCAGGAGCCAAAGGGAATCACAGTCCCGTGCGAAGACTCATCTTAGAAACAGAAAAGCATCCTGGCGGAGGAGAACATGCTCGATTAGATTTTTTGGCAACAATAGCCATCAACTCATTGGAGAAATGAAATTTCTTGCGGAGCACCATTAAACTGTCAGCTGTGATAGTGGATGATATATCATTTGTAGTTGTCACGCTATTGGTTTTCTTCCGACCATCATCCTGCAAAAATACATAATAAATAAAAAAGAGAAGAGAAAGATAAAAGTCTAAGAATTGTGTGAAGCAACTCACTCACCCCAATACTTGGGCATATCTTTTCTCGACTTTGTATTATGACTTTGGATAATATTTTTTTTTTTGATCGTGAAAATTCATACATATGAGATCAAAAGAAAAAAAAAGCTATTTCTCTTTAATGATACTCTGAAATTACCTATCAAATTTTAGTTTTTGAGGATAGTTCTAATTGACTTCCTCCATCTTGGCAGTTGTCAACTGTTGAACCATCCATTGGAGTTTTAAGAAATTCAATTTCCTACAAGAAGAAGTAGAAAATACAGGCCTTGATTGCCTCTCGTTCAGTTACATATTGCTTCACACAAAATAAGCCTCATTATGAATTTCACGGGTCTTGATAGCCTCAAATCAAACCCGAGGATAGTTAACACCTCTCTAGGAAAAGCGAAGCTTCTGGTATGAATGTTTGCCTCCAAACCTATTGACGAGGATAGTTGATGCCTCTATTGAGGGAAAATCAGAGCCTTGCCATATGAACTATGGATCTTGATCTCCTCCAAACCCAGTCGGTCTGACGAGAACAATTGAAGCCTCTCTCGAGAGAAAATCGGTGCCTTGCCGTATGAATTATGGATCTTGAACACCTCCAAACCCGGTCGGTCCGACGAGGACAGTTGATGCCTCTCTAGAGGGAAAATCGGAGCCTCACCATATGAACTACTGGTTTTGATCACCTCCAAACCCAATCGGTCTGACAAGGATAGTTGACGCCTCTCTCAAGGGAAAATCGGAGCCTCGCAGTATGAACTACGGACCTTGATCCCCTCAAAACCTAGTCTGTCTGACTAGGATAGTTGACGTCTCTCTCGAGGGAAAATCGGAGCCTCGCCACATGAGCTACGGGTCTTGATCAGCAAAGCTAATGACCTTTTCTTAAGAAGGAGGTCAGAGCTTCGCTGACAAAAAAAATTTTTTTATTTTTTTTACCCTAGCCCTTGAACTTCTGGTAGATGATTTCTCATCCAATGTAGAGGAACACTAGAGCATATGGGAGTTGTGTCTCATTACTTGACCCTAGGGGGGGTTTTTATAGGCCCACTATAGGAGCAAAAAGGAAAAAATTAAAAAAATTGAAAGAAACGAAAAAAATTGAAAAAAATCCAAAAAAAATGCTCATCGGCACGTGTTTGCGATCACGCGGGCTAGTGGCGTGCGCTCTGCGCTTGCCCATGACTGTAACCTCGAGCTTTGCTGCGAGCACCGTCACACCGCGGTCTTGCACCCTTTTTCGTGATCATAATCTTGTGCACCCTCTTTCATTGAAGAATTTGTTATTATTTGATATATATTTTTGGATGATAGAGATAATGTCATTCAAAAATAGGGGGGCAAATAATATGACATTAAAATTTGACTAGTCGAAGTACGAATCTTGATGTCAAAAGCAATCTGATCCTAAGTCGAAACTTGCCCAAATCAAGCACTTAAAATATCATTGGAAACTTTGGATTTTAGTAAATCCTTAAACAGTCTCTAAATATGGAGTGTTTATAATCAAATCGAGTGTCTTGACGAGCCGGATCTAACAAGCCCAAGATCTCTTGATTCTGACTTTATTTGAGCATTCAAATACTTAAAATATATCAGATGATCAAAGGAATCATTTTGAGCCATCCGATGGAGTGGTTTGGATTTTGCATATATTTATAGAAACGTCATCTCTCTAATTTATAAATAGACTCTCATTCTTCTCATGAGGAGAGACCAAACTAAAGAGAATAGAGAGCTGAAAATCCTCCAAGCTTTCGTGCCACCCCGGACGGCCGATCACCGCCACCACCCGCTAGCCAACTTGCTGCCGTAGTTACCACCCGTCGGTCCTCGTTGTCATCAACCACTGCGCGGTCCTCGCCGCAACCAGATCACCGCCTTCGCTGATCACGTTCTTGAGTCATTCATTAACCACCGCTGTGCTTGCATCGTCGATTGCTGGCTACCGCTTCGATCATCGTCGTCATCAACATCGCGGTCCGGCCACCCGACCACCATCATGACCACCGCTGCTCTTGCCGACCATCTTCGGCCGCCCGCTGCCACCACCATCGATCATCATCATCCAACCATCGTGGCGGTCGCCTATCGCTAGGCCATCGGCATCCGCCTGGTCGTCGTCGTCAACCGTCGCTGGATCATCGCCGACCACAGCTGCCGACATCGCTGGGTCATCCATCCGCGTTGGCGGCCATTCGCTATTGACTATCATCATATTCTAATAACTACAACAACCACTTCGCATAGTTGTTATTACGATTAGGATTCCATTTATTCATTCTTCTCTATCTATTATGTAATCCCGTTATCGGGAAAACTTTGTACTCCGAAACAGATATATAATGGAAGATTTTTGTTGGGCTAGACCCTGTGATTTTTTCCTCCTCTTCAGGGGTTTTTCACGTAAAATTTTAGAGTTTTCTTGTTCATTTTTTAAATATTTATGTATGTGCTGGATTTCACAATAAAGTTAAGATATAAATTTTTATTCTATTACAAATGATTTTCTAGCACGTAATAATTATATTTTAAAATTCTTATTTTTTTCCTTAATACTGGCAGATGTCGCTTGTTGCTCTTAGGCTCAAATGTATAGTGAATGAGTGCCGGTACGGTGGGTATATTCTATCCAATAATTGAATAAGAGAGAAGAAAACTTTATACTTATTGTGGTAGAGTTATATAATTTAAAGTCAAGATCTTTTGACTTGACTCAATATAAATTTAAATTCATAGTTAATTTTTTAATCTAAAATAAAATGCATAAATAAATTAATATCCTAAAATAAAAAGTCAATCTTTTACAAGAAAAATAGGTTAATTACATTTACAGCTGCCATGTCACTCAAGGTCAAATGATATGCAAGCGTATTCAGAGTAATTGATAATTTCACAAAATAAATATTCATTAATTCTCTTTATAATCTTAGTTTGTAATATGCCTATTTGATCTTTAATTGATCTTTTGAATACATACTTAATAATTTATCGAATGCTCTATTTTAAATTAATAAACTTTACATAGATTTTTATTTTTATTACATAAGACATACTCTTATAGTGGTTTTTCTCAGTGCTGTAGTTGAAGTACAGCATTTCAAAGAAGGAATTGATTGCCTTCCAGAAAGATACTTTTATTTTCCAATAAATTCTAGTAGGCTATTGATGGCTTGTGAAGTATGTTTCTTATTGGAAATTCTTTTTAACTAAAGATTATTTCACAAACAAAAATAAAAAATTTATGGAATATTATGAGCCATACATATCTTAAGAATAAATATAAATTTTAATAAATTTTCAAATATTTTAATAATCAAAGAGCTTCATCTTCATTATCTTTATTGTGTGTATAGAACTTTCGTGTAACGCTGAAATATTGAATTCTCCCATTCCACCAATCCGAATCTTCAGTTTCGTGCACACAGCAGTCTTAACTATATCATGAACAATATCGTTAAGGTTTTACATCGGAGACACATAAAATCAGTTCTCTTTGTTTTTTAATTTAATTTTTTTATTAATGATTTTTTGTTATTATTATTATTATTATTATTATTATTTTCTATAGAATTTAGAGAAGGATAACAAGTTGCATCTGAATTGCAGGGTACACAGGCTTGATTTATAAAGAGTGGTATATACAGAGAAGAAGAGACAAGTGGGTTGAAGGTGCACTATAGCTGTAAAAGTTTACAGCTTTTTTAATGTCTTGAAGTCTGAAATTTGCATAAATATCATATGATTTAATATATTACATATCTAATACGTAAAGTGAATACTACTATTATTGCATTTTTAACATTATATTAAGATTACTACTATTATTGCATTTTTAAGAGTGAATACTACTTTTTATGCTTAACTAAAATTTTTATATATGTAAATATATAAAAATTTAAGTACACGATGATGAGTTTAATGTTAATTATCTGGTGAGCACATTTAAGTTTCATTTTTAAGTGGTTTTCTTTTTTCTTTTAAAAAAATACTCAAAATAAATTTTCAATATTTTGAACGTTTTTAAAATTAACTATCATCACTAAACATATTTTATTTCTAATCTAAATATAAATAAAATAATAATATTAATAATAATAATAATTAGAAAACAAAAAATAAAAGTGATCACAAATGACCTCTAAATGAATAGAGATTTTTTTGTAAGTTCAAAAATTTTATTTAAAAGAAAAATTTACACACATAATTCTTATGTATTTACATATCTAACACCTAAAATTTGATATTTATAAATAAAGTACTTCTCCTATGTATGAAAAAAAAAAGTATTTCACTTTAAAAAATTGATGATAATGTCATTTTTCATGTACTACTAGAAATTTGAGTGTTATTTATATAAATATAAAAGTTTAGATGTTATATATACAAATAGATAAGAATTGTGTACTATGCATGCAAATGTTTCTATTTTAAATTGTCAAGGAAAAAACGAACATATTATTTTTATGATTTTTTATTATTTATTTGAGTTGATTTTCTAATTATTTGATTTATTTTCATTTAGTGATTACAGAAAAATATTTCATTTTATTTATGATTAGTGAAGAAAGCTTAATTTACTAATTATGATTTTAATCAAATTTTATTTTAAAATAATTAATTAATCTTACTGTTTTTACAGTTCCTATGATTTTTAATTCGGAGATTTTTGTTTAATTATATTAATATACAACAATGTTAATTAGACTATAAATTGCTAATCATGAACATAAATTACAAATCTTCAAGAATTTTATCACTTTTTTAAAAAAATAGATTGATACTAAAATTTTGTATTATGATTAAATTTACTAATTATACTATTATTTAAATTATTTCTTAAATAACATTAATTTAATTATTAAATTATAATTAATGATTTTAGGTGTGCACAAGAAATTCATTGAGTTGCTTATTTAAATTTTGTAGTAAAATACCATATATATTTTTTGGTATTAAGTTTATTAAGTTTTGCTTATTTAAAATTTGGTATTAAGTTTATTAAGTTTTGTTATTTGCATTACTTCATTTACCATGCGCCCGTGGAGCTTCTTTGACTTTAAGGATAGAATCTGATCAGATGTCTAGTTTAGGGTTTAGGTTGTAAATTTCTAGGCAACTTTGACTTTACTATTTGATTGTCAAGCATTAGATAAAGGAGAATAATTATGTGTGGACTGTTCAGTCATCAGAATAAGGTCATAAACCAACTCTGATATCCAACAAAAACCGACATTTAAAAAAAACGTTTGACTATAATTAGTAACGATAGGATCTCTTATAATATAAATAAATAAAAAGTTGTCAATATTAGAATTTAATAATTCTACCAAATCCTATAGAATAGGGCTGCAAATGAACCGCGCATTTGATAAAATTTTCATTCTCGATTAGAGCTTTCGTTATTCGATTAACTAATCAAAGCGAGCCTGGCGGTTTCTTAATTGCGATTCTAAATGACAAGCTTGAAACTTGTGGTTCGTTCATTTATGTTCATGAACATTATCATGTAAAGCTCGATTACGGCTTGATTAAGGCTTGTTTGTGAACAATATTGTTCAAATTATTATTATTTTAGGCTTAACAAGCTTTATTTGATACAACTCATATATATTTCTCAACAAGCAGCTCATGAACAAGCTCAAATAAGACTTGATTAATGAGCTTCTCGTTTATTTTATTAAACGAGCTGCTCGTTAACAAGCTTGATAATCCAATTTGAACCGAGCTCGAGAACAAACTCGAATCGAGCTGGAGCTCGATAATGATAAACAAGCTCAAGTTTGAACACTATTTTAAAAAACTCGAATCGAGCTCGAGCTCGATAATATTAAATAAGCTCAAGTTTGAACACATACATGCTCAGCTCGGCTTGATTAAAACTGTTAATATATATAATGGAGCATGATCGGAGAGGGGAGATCAAAGATTGGGATTTGAAGAGAGAAGAAAATAAGAGTAGGAGTCGGTATCATATTTGTTAATAAAAGATTTTCACAGTGATTTAAAAAAAAGCACTGTAGTTGATGGTGGTTAAAACTGTTAATATATATAAATAAAATTTAGCATTAATCATATTATTTTAAAAACTTAAAAATTAAATTTCAGTGGTGATTACATAAAATTCATGTTTATTTTAGCAATAATTTGTACATTATAATCATAGTTTGTTGAGAAAACTTTCTATTGATATTGTGATTAAAAGTTTTAACCATTTTTTTTTTATAAAATTGGGATTTAATTTCCACCTATTGTTTATAATTTAATATCCTCAATAATTATTAAGAAATTAATTAGCATAAAAAAATAGAATAAATGGATACTTTTTTTCCACACTTAAAAGAAATTGATATCATCTTTAGTCATTATATTCGGAAAAGAATGACTAAGACTTAAAATTATTGTAGTGAAAGTTATCAGCTAGTCTAAGAACAGTATCTTATCGATCTATGAGATCTTTCCTCAGCGTAAGGAAAAAAATAATAATAATGAGTGTTCAGCTGTATAGGCGAAAGTTTAAGCATATTAATTATTAATTTTTAATAATTGAGATAAAATTTGTACAAAAGTAGATAAAAATAATAAATATTTATTTAAAATAATAAGGTATTTTTATTAATTATAAGAGGGCCTGTTTATGATATTGAGCATGTATATTATAATTTGTTAAAAATTAATGATTAGAGCTGAGCATGAATGTACGCTACTATGGTGAAAATCATGTCCCCAACAATCTAAAGTAAACTTATCTCAAGAGGGGGATTTATATATACCAAAAAAATTATATATTTATATGTTTACAACAACAACAACAACAACAACAAGCCTTAATCCCACTAGGTGGGGTCGGCTACATGAATCCTTCGCCTCCATTGTGTCCTATTATGTGTCAAATTCTCATTTAAATCAAGTATACTAAGATCATTTTTATACATCTTAACCAAGTCTTTTTTAGGTCTACCTCTACCTTTCTTAACATAAGGCAAATCTAATGCATCGACTCTCTTAATCGGGTCATGGACGGCGACGCTTTATGTGGCCAAACCATCTAAGGCGACTCTCCTAATCTTATCTACCAGGAGCTACTCCAACTTTTCACGAATATACTCATTTTGCATTCTATCTCTAAGAGTAAAGCCACTAATCCACCTAAGCATCCTCATCTCGTAACACTTAACTTAGTCTTATGCTTCTTTTTTATTGGCCAACATTACATAAGTCATTGCGGTCTTACCACCATCTTATAAAATTTTCCTTAAGTTTAAGTGGAACTTTTCTATTACACAACAGGCCATATACATTCCTCCACTTTAACCATCCAACTTGAATTCTACTAATAACATCTCCATCTATTTCACCACCATTTTGAACAATAGAGCCTAAATATCTAAAATGCTCACTCTTATTAATGACTTGTTCACCTAATGTCACAACGCTATCACTAGAACTTCTACAACTAAAATTACACTCCATATATTCATTTAGATCTACTTAAAGCGAAAACTTTAGACTCTAGAGTTGACCTCCATAATTCAAGTTTCTGGACTCCCTCTAGTCTTATCAACAAGAAGAATGTCATCGAAAAATATACACCAAGGTACATCTTCTTGTAAATGCCTAGAACATCCATAACTAAAGTAAAAGATAAGGACTTAAAACTGATCCTTGATGTAATCCAAGCGAAATAGAAAAATATTTTGTCAATCCTCCTTGTGTTTGGACACAAATCTCTAGTATACATATCCTTAATGACTTGAATATAACCAATATTAACTCCTTTCGTTCTAGAACTCTCCAAAGAACATCTCTTGAAACTTTATCATAAGCTTTCTCTAAATCAATAAATATCATATGTAGATCCTCCTTACTTTCTCTATGCTTCTCCATCAAACCCCTTAACAAATGTATAGCATCCATAGTAGATCTACAGCATGAAAACCAAACTTGTGAGAAACTTCTGTATCACATCGTAACCTAAGCTCAATTACTCTCTCCCATAATTTTAATGTATGACACATTTACTTAATTCCTCTATAATTTGTACACTCTTGTGCATCACCTTTATTCTTAAATATAGGAACCAACAAACTCTTTTTCCATTCATCTAGCATCTTTTTAGTCTTTAAAATGACATTAAAAAAATTTGTAAGCCAATAAATTCTTTGATCTCCTAAACATTTCCACACTTCTATTGGAATATTATCCGATCCTACTGTTTTTTCACATTTCATTTTCTTTAAAGCTTCACTAACTTCAAATTTACTAATATGACGATAAAAATGAAATTCTCTATTTTTGTTTAGGGTGTTAAGGTTGCTAAAATCAATCGTACTTTCAGATCCTTCATTGAAAAGTTTATCAAAATACCTCATCCACCTATTTTCAATATCATTTTCTAAAAAAAGTATTTTATTATTTTCATCCTTAATACACCTCACTTAAACTATGTCTTTACTTCTCCTATCTCTTTGGTTGGCTAACTTATATATACATCTTTCACCTTCTTTGGTATCTAATCTATTGTATAAATCACTAAAAGCTAAATTTTTTGCATCATATACTGCTTTCTTAGAATCTCTACAGGTCACTTTATATCTTTCTAATTCTCCGAGTTTTTACATTTAAACCAAGTTTTATAACAATACTTCTAATTTTTTATCTTTTCTTGGACATTCTGACTCCACCACCAACTATTCTTATTAAAAGAAGCTTTTTCTTTTGATTCTCCAAGCACATCTTTAGCAACTTGCTTAATTTCACTTTCTATTTTTTCCCACATAATGTTAGCTTCCTCATGAACATTTGTGTTCTTTAAGTGTCCCCATCTAATTCTAGGATAATAATTTGGTTTATTTTTTCTCTTACAACCTTTCATCTTAAAATCTAAAACTAACAATCGATGTTAGATACTTAGATTTTCACTTGGAAGGACCTTATAATTTTTACAATCTAAACAATCTATTTTTTTATCAGAAAATAATCAATCTATGTTTTACTAGATCCACTTTTATAAGTAATAATATGTTCATCTTTTTTCTTAAATAAAGTGTTAGCAACTACAAAATCATAAGCTAAAGCAAAATCTAATATAGTCTTACCTTCTTCATTAGTCACTCCAAATCCATAACCACCATGAATACTTTTAAAATCTTCTACCACTCTACCAACATGTCCATTTAAATCTCCTCCAATAAATAATTTTTCTTCAATATGTATCTTTTGTATTAATCCCTCTAATTCATTCCAAAATTTTTTCTTTACCTCCAAACCTACTTGAGGAGCATAGACACTTATAACATTGATAATCTTAGTATCAATAATAATCTTTAAAGCTATAATTCCATCTCCACATCTATTAATATTTATAACATTATCCTTCAAACTTTTATCTATAATCACACCTACACCATTTTTGTTCGACTTTTACACGAATACCAAAGTTTAAAACCTAAACTATCAATCTCCTTGGCCTTCTCCCAACCCATTTAGTTTTTTGATCACATAAAATATTTATCTTTCTATGAACCATAATATCTATTAATTTTAATTTACGTAAGAGTACCTATATTCCAAGATCCTAACCTAATTCTAGTTTCATGGACTAACTTCTTTGCCCACATCCGTATAATGTGGGAACCTTGCTTATTTAACATGCACCGGTGCAGATGTCTAGCACATTTTTCATTGTATTCATTGCTTCCGGGATGCCCTAGCATTAACACAATGATTTAAAGGATTCATGTCATGATTATTTACATGTTTAACACTTAAATTTTAATATTTATCTATATAACAACAAATCTCTAATCACAACAAAAATTTTATTAATAATAAATTAACGAAACTAAAGCACACATTTTCATGCACATCTTATGATATAATTTAGAGACTAAAATGGAATGAAAGTAAATATAAACTTTTAGACATTATACATATATAGAGAGAGATAAGAATTTTATAGCATGCATGAAAAATCCACTTTAAATATTTAATATTTTGTATTAAATATTTATTTTACGTATTTTAAGCTTACTATATGAGGTAGCTCATGTATTTTTCTCACTCATTCAATTAAACCTTCATTAATTGTACTTTAAAAGAAAGTGTTTTATGCATTCAATAGATAAGTATAATGTATATATCTATATATGTATATATATATATATATATATATATATATATATATATATATATATATATATATATATACATTCAAAAGTTTACTCCTTTCAAGGATATTTTAACTTTTCTACCGGCGGCTTTTCAAGGATATTTTAACTGTCGCTCTCCCTCCAGCGCCAAAACTGTTGCATGCTAGAAAACTGGTTGCTAGAGTGAAAGTTTATGCCTTAGCCTTGTTGTGAAATCCAGCACACACACATGTATTTAAAGAATAAACAAGAAAACTCTAGAAATTTTTATGTGAAAAACTTCGAAAAGAGGAAAAAACCACCGGGTCTAGCCCAGTAAAAACTTCCACTATATATTTATTTTGGAGTATAAGTTTTCCCAATAACGGGATTACATAATTGTATATGAGAAGGGCTGACAATGGGAATCCCAAAATCAGACAACAACAACCATATAGTTATGTTAAGGTTGTAACAGTTGCTAGTGGTAGCATATGATGGTGAACAACGGGAACAACGGCATGAAGATCGTCATGATGGAGATGGAGATTGACGGCGAGGATCGTGATGGCGGTGGCGCGTGTAGCGGTGGTTGGTAACCGGGGTGGTCGGTGACTTGAGTGGTGTGATTATGCTTGGAGGATTTTCAAGCTTTAGAGCTCTCTCTCTCATTGATTGCTCATGAGAAATGATGGGCTATTTATAGATTGGATGAGTGGCATCTCTGTAAATACATACAAAATCCGAACCACTCCACTTCATCGCTCGGCTCAAAATGATTCCTTTGATCAGTTGTTGTATTTTAAGTAATTGAATGCCCAAATAAAGTCAGAATTATGAGATCTTAGGCTCGTTAGATCCGACTCGTCGAGACGCTCGTTTTGACTATAAACACTCCATATTTGAGAGCTATTTAGATATTAACTGATATCCCAAAATTTTTAAGGATATTTTAAGTGCTTGATCTCGATCAGTTTCAACTTCGAATCAGCTTGCTTTTAGCATCAAGATTCATGCTTCGATTAGTAGTATTTTAAGTGTCATATCAATTTTCAAGGATAACCGGCGATGATGGTGGTGACCGACGGGGATGGCCGGTGATGATGGGCGGCGGTGATCGGTGAAGATGTGTCTTGAGAGATGGCGGCAATTGATGGCAAACGGAGATTGGCGGCGGTGACCGGCGATGATGATTTTTGACCTATCCGAGGTTGTTTGTCAGAGTATGACTCAATGACATTAACCCGATGATGTTAACCTGTGTGGAAGAGGTTGAATTGAATCCAGATTTTGATCCAGGTTGTTTGTCGAGTGTTACCCGATGGCGTTAACTATGTGGAAGAAGCCGTGGAAGTCCACCAAGAACTTTTGACTATCCTAGGTTGTTTGTGAAGTCTTTGCTCGATGATGTTAACCTATGTGGAAGAGGTTGAATTGAATCAGGGATTTTGCGAGATTGTTTGTTAGAGTGTGACTCAATGACGTTAACCTGTGTGGAAGAGGTTGAATTGATTCCACTGAGGATTTTAACCCATCCGAGGTTTCTTGTTAGAGTGTTACCCGATGACATTAACCTGTGTGGAAGAGGCCATGAGAAGTCCATCGAGGACCTTTTGACCTATCCTAGGTTGTTTGTCAAAGTCTTTGCTCAATGACGTTAACCTGTGTGAAAGATGTTGAATTGGATCCGCTGAGGATTTTGACCGAGATTGTTTGTCAGAGTGTGACTCAATGACGTTAACCCGATGACCTTAACCTGTATGGAAGAGGTTGAATTGAATGAGGATTTTGACTTATCAGATTGTTTGTCGGGTGTTACGATGGCGTTAACACTATGGATGGTCATTGAATCCGGCGAGAATTTTGACCTATATTGTTTGGTGTTACTCGATGATGTTAACCTATATGGAAGAGGTTGAATTGAATCCGCTAAGGATTTTTGACCCATCCGAGTGAAAGTTTATGCCAAAATGGGCAAAAATGGACGTTTGCGCCCGTGGCACGCGCCCTGCGCTGACCACGCGCAGCGCTGTCGCGCCCATACGGCGCGGCGCCCTGCTGCCAGCCGTAGACCATCCGGCCATCTCGCGGTCACCACCATCGTCACCGGTTATCCTCCCCGACTACCGACGTTAGTCACCACCGTCGACTACCATCGCCAGTTGCTGCTGCCGACCACCCGTCGGACGCCAATCGTTTCGCCGACCATCTCGGCCATCTTTGCGGTAACCACCATCATCGGCGATCATCCGCTTCGATGCGGTCGCGCCATCCATTTCACGCCCGATTCTGCTGTTGATCACCTCGCCGCTAACCACCTTCGCCCGCCGGTCATCTGTCACCCATTACCGATAATGTCGCCGATCACCCGCCACCGCCGTCGGCCATCTTAGCCGATCATCGTCATCGGTCATCCCCAGCGGACCGGCGTCGATGCGCCGTCATTCGACCCGATGCCGGTCGGTCCGACGAGGCTGACGCTCTTTCGAGGAAAAATGAGCCTCGCATATGACTGCGGGCCTTGATCGCTCAAACTCGATCGGTCGATAGGGCGGTTGGCGCTCTTTCGAGGGAAAATCGAACTCGCCCGTGAACTACGGGCCTTGATCTCAAACTTCGGTCGGTCGACAATGGCGGTTGGCCTCTTCGAGGCGGAGCCTCGCCCGTATGAATACGGGCCTTGATCGCCTCAAACCCGGTCGGTCCGACAAGGCGGTTAACGCCTCTTCGAGAGAAAACGGAGCCTCACCTGAACTGAGCCTTGATCGCCAACGGTCGGTCCAACAAGGGCAGTTGACGCCTCTTTCGAGGGAAAATCGGAGCCTCACCATCTGAACTACGAGCTTTGATCGCCTCCGAACGACCTCCTTTTAAGAAGAAGAGGAACACTTAAGCATATGAGGAGTGTGCCTTCTCCCTTGGTCCTAGGGGGGTTTTTATAGACCTCTATAAAGACAAAAAGGTCAAAAATTACCAAAAATTACAAAAACCTGCACAAAACTGCTCAAAACAGGCGAAAATGGGCAAAAACGGACAAAAAAACCCTCATGGGCCCTTCATACTTCCCCTGTGCGGTGTATGTGCGGTCCATTCAACCTACGACCCCATAGCCATTCCATGCGAGAACTCCCGATGAACAGAACCAGCGCGATCATGACGCGTGACCCGTAGCGCATTCGCCCGCGTCTAGCCCATTCATTCAGCGTTCAGAACCCAGCCCTACCGCCTGGGAAGCTGCTTCTGTATGTGCTCCAGCCGCTCATAAATGCATGCTCGAATAGGTTCATAACTCTGAAATCTTACGCGCCTATCCATACATCCGTCCGCGCACGTGATCATAATCTTGCTCCCGAAGATTTATCTCAAAATGTATAGTTGATGGACCGTAGATTTCATTGAAGAATGTGGTATATATTTTTGGATTGAGATAATGTCATCCAAAATAGGAAAGATATGACACTTAAAATCTCTAGTGAAACGAATGTGGATGCTAAAAGCAAGCTGATCCGAAGTTGAAACTGATTGAGATCATGCACTTAAAAATATTCTTGAAAACTTTGGGATATCAGTTAAATCCCTAAGTAGCTCTCAAACATAGAGTGTTTATAGTCAAATCGAGCGTCTCGACTAGTCGGATCTAACGAGCCCAAGATCTCATAATTCTGACTTTATTTGAGCATTCAAATACTTAAAATACATCAACTGATCAAAGGAATCATTTTGAGCCATCCGATGAATTGGAGTGGTTCGGATTTTGCATGTATTTACAGAGATGCCACTCTTCCGATCTATAAATAGCCTCTCATTTCTCATATGAGGGAGGCCAAGTAAAAGAGAGAAGAGAGCTCTAAAGCTTGAAAATCCTCCCGACATAATCGTGCCACCACTCGATGGTGTACCCTCTGGTTACCAACCACACCATCACCGCCACCGATCCTGCGTCAATCCCGTCGGTCTCCATCTTGAAGACCTTCATCTGTGGTCGTTCTTGTTGTTCACCAGCTACCACCAAGCTGACAACCGACTGACTATATGGTTGTTGTTGTCTAATTTTGGGATTCCCATTGTCAGCCCTTCTCATATACAATTATGTAATTCCGTTATCGGAAAATTTGTACTCAAAATAAATATATAGTGGAAGCTTTTCTTGGGATAGACGTGATTTTTTCCCTCTTTTCGAGGTTTTCATAAAATTGGGTTTTCTTGTTCACTCTTTAAATACGTGTGTCTTTGGATTTCACAACAAGGCTAAAACTTTCACTCTACATCGATTTTCATATATATATATATATATATATATATATATATATATATATATATAATACCTTTATCATACAAGTATTTATCAACGTAGTTATTGAATGCAAACTTTTCTTACGATTCCTTTTAAAGAAATAAATTTTACATTCATTATATATATTCTTTACTTATTTCTAGCTATCATAAAAATAATTAACTAATGATTTTTAAATAAGTAATAAGAGCAAATACCTCATGTAGTCAAAATGGGGTCTTTAACTATCGTCTTTTGCTACTAATCTTTCCTTATATCTTTTATTAGCTCCCATGTGTTATTGTTCTTAATTATCTTGATATCCTCATTTATAGCATCTTTCTACATACACAACTTCTTGAAATTTGATGG
The DNA here is from genome assembly GCA_021442155.1 of Cymbidium sinense. Lineage (NCBI taxonomy): Eukaryota > Viridiplantae > Streptophyta > Magnoliopsida > Asparagales > Orchidaceae > Cymbidium > Cymbidium sinense. The sequence goes on along the minus strand of CM038218.1, from coordinate 166,233,669 downwards.
GCTCATAATCGATAAAAAGATAATAGAGTAATATTATTTTGATTCTTAGTTACAACATAACAATCTTTTAAGCTCATAAAGAAAAATACTCTTTCACTTGAGCTCTTGTTTGAAGTTTTATAAGTATTTCTAAGCACTTGATGTTGTTATTGATGGGGTAGTAGGCTCATCTCTTTCTTACTCTATGGCTCTATCCTTAATTGTGCCACATCGTGTATATATGTGTATATATAGGTATGTATGTGTGTGTATACATATATATATGTATATATGTATATATATATATATATATATATATATATATATATATATATATATATATATATATATATATAACAAAATTAATTTTTAATAAAAAGCAATATATATTTGAAAGAATTATGGATCTAAATTATTGTAAAGTATAGCATTAAATAATCCTTGTATAATTATATCCAATCAAATGTAAGTCTCATAGGATTTTTCTTTGAAATTTGATTTTTAATTTATTGTATTGTATAAATTCCACAATTGCTACTACAAATAAGAAATAAAGAAATTATTAGATTATATGTACAAGAATTATTTAAATCATTTCAATTTTGTTATAATTATAAAGAGATTATTATGTAGTATATCTAATGTCCTCATATATAGTGACGCTTCTAAACTTCTAAGGAGATTGAAGAAGAAAAGTTTGTATACACCATCAAATAATCTTATTATCTCAACAAACTTTTAGAAGCACTTAACAAACTTATTATTTTTAGATTTGGTGTTTAGAGAGTGAACAACATATTCCAACCTAAATAATTAAATATAAAAAAATTAAGAGACTATTGCCCTAAAACTTCATCGAAGTTCAAATCACTTTGCAATTGTCGATGTAACATATTCCAACCTAAATAATTAAATATTTTTCTATTTTTTTGCTAATATATATATATATATATATATATATATATATATATATATATATATACATTTTCGAGCATTCCAATCTACCATTTTAAAAGGCCACACCCTTGCGTACGTCATGCAAACGGGCATCTCCTCCACCTCCTTATTAGACCCTTCTCCAATCCTCCACCACTACCCGTGCTTGCAAGAAGACGAAAGAAGAAGAGAAGTCGAAATAACTTTAGTATGCGATCATGGCTCAAGAGGGCTCAGAAGCCTCTGTGGCAAGCTCTTCGCCGGCAGTCAACTGGTGGGAGATGAGCACGAACCCAATGGTCTCATGGAACGCCATGAACCACGGCCGGTGGCCTCAACAGACTCACCCTTCAAGCTCTTGCGAAGAAGACATCTCTATCTCGACAAACTCCTTCACTAACGCTTCACACCACTCATCCGGTCTTAGCATCGACACCGCCTCCGCCGCAGCCAGTGACCACACTGATAATCACATCTGGAACCAAGTCTTACTGTAAGCTACCATCGATCTCTAATTATCTTTCCTTTCTAATGGATTCATTATTTTTTATGTATATGTTGGCTTTAGTAGCTTTCTCCGATCATGGCAGCAATAATGAAGAAAGATATTGATTAATGATTCGTCAGCTTTTTCAATTTACTCTTGAAAAATCTCTGTATAACTATTTTCGAGAACATAATGATCTTCATATGCTCATAATGATAAATAAATTATTTTAATTTTACTTTAAAAATGAAAATAAAAGCTAGTTACTTATATCTTTTTATTCATTTATTATCATGATATATAGCAGTCTTCTAATCTATTGGTTATACCAATCAAAAGCTCCTGTAAATTCCAGTATTAATTATTATGAAGCCATTGATTTGAAGTTGATTAATGCATGCAAGCTATACATATTAACATATCTGGATTTGAACAACTTCTGTTCTCTTAGGGGAGCTGGAAGCAGTACCAGAGCCATGCACCGAACCAGCCATGATGAGGGTGAGAAATTCTTTGATGTCCTCTCCTGTAAGAACCTCTCAACCCAGATGTTCAATCCAGCCTGCGATTACTTGAAGAAACTAGACAGCAGCTGGGAGTTCTCAAACAATTCTTCCTCTCTAAACACCTTAGAAAAACATCTCAACGGCTACAATGGCGGAGACCTAATTGATTCCGAGAGACTAACGAGCAACTTGTCGGATTTGGTCAGCAATTGGTCCATTGCTCCTCCCAACCCACACATAGATCACCAACAAATTTCACCGTCCACTTGCAATGTTTCTATTGATCCAAACTCCATGGCTTACACAACTTCTCATGTTTCTCGTATGAAACACGAAACCCCTGGTTCGCCTTCATTTCCCAATTTCCAATCCTACATGCATGAAGTCATTAAAGGTGATCATAACCACAATGAAATAGGGGACTTCAGCTTCGGCACAGCAGGCTTAGGAAGCCAGTTTGGTCTCAACAACTCCGTTATTGGTCTCAACAACAGTGGACTAATGGCAGATGCACCATGGTCTATTCCAAGAAATTTATCAGATATAATCTCTTTCGGCTCTCTAAATAAGCCTTGTATGAAAGTTTCAGTTTCTTCTGAGCGCAGCAAGAAGGCAGGCAGCGAGTCTTATTCATCCGTAAGATAGTTAAACCAATCTTATTTTAGGTTTCATTGATGTTATAATAATAAAATTTTTAATCAGCATTATGAGGACAAATGCTTTTGTTTAATGAATACAAAAGTAGGAGACTGATTTGGTTGTTGCAGACAAAGGGAAGTGGGAGAGGTAGTGGAACAACAAGTGAAGGAAAAAAGAAAAGAACTGATCAGTACAGCTCAGAGACGCTCTTCAAGAAGCCCAAGCATGAGAGTTCAAGCGCGTCATCTCTTAAGGTATAGGCATACAGTTGAGCTATAATAAATTAAAGTTAATTAAATTATTTAAAAATAATTTAACTTATAGGAACTTCTCTTTAAAGATTATGCTTGATAAAAAGTATTTTGATAATTTAACAGTTGCAGGTACCTAAAATAAAGGTGGCAGATAAAATCACTGCACTGCAGCAAATTGTGTCGCCTTTTGGAAAAGTATGAACTCATGTAATGGGCATATACTTAGTTTTATCTTTCAAATAGAAATAATTATGTTTATTAACTATTGTTCACAATACAGACTGATACTGCATCGGTGCTATTAGAAGCAATTAATTATATCAGATTCCTGCAAGAGCAAGTTCAGGTAAATAAAATTCTCTAAAATGGTTTAAAAAACAAAAGGCCAACTATATCATAGCAATCTACTAAGAAATTAATTTTATTTAATTTATGATGTCAGTTCTATTTTTTTTTTTCAGCCGCAACGCATTTTCATGATATTACAATACATCATTCTCTTTTTATTCAAAATGACTATGAAGGAAAGTATTTTTTATAAGATATAAAAAATTTAATTTAAAATGAAAACTAAGATTAAGTGCACTCAACCCCCTATGATTTACCACATTTATACTTGACCTCCAAGTCTGCCGTTTTACTTGTAAATATCAAATTGCTTGAAATAAAATGTAAAATTATTCAACAACAAGATTTTCTGCATATTTTTATAGTGTAGATAATAAAAACAAATGAGGTTCATCATATAATGCACTTTGAAAATTTATTAATGCAGAGTTCGAATGTAGCTTTTATATTTGGATTTCAATAATATATTATCATGTGGTACTTGATTGTGATGGGCTATGTATTGATATGTGTAGAGCTGTTATGTATTACCGTGTAATTAATATTATATCAATATACAATATTATTGGAGTTCGGATGTAGAGCTTCATCCAGACTCTGCACGTAATAATCTTTGAAGTATTTTGCCCTAAAAGAATTTTTTTATTGTTTAAATAAATTGCTTTTCTTCTTCAGTTAAATTTTACCAAGGATCCAAGGGATAATTTTTGGTCGAAAATTCTAATAGAAGATTCATTAAAGAAATTGCCATTTTAAAGTTTACATAACCATTCATACTTGAAAGAACACTTTGTCCGTAAGTTTCATTTATTGCTTGGGATTTATATCCACATCAATGAAAATTTCCATAGAAAAAAAAAAAAAAGGAGACTTTTTTTTTTAAGGATAAGATTTCTCTACAAGCCTTTGCTCTATTTTACTAGAAGTTCTAACCCTATTATCAGTGTATTAAAAACAGCGTAGACATTGCCAATTAACTTGAATTAACCTCATGCAAGCAACTAGAATTAATTTTCAACTGTACAATTCCTATGCAGCTACTGAGTGATCCATACTTGAAGTCGAGTACAAACAAGGTGCAGCTCTCAAACGCCTTTGCCTTGAAAATAAATAGATTCATCTGTTTGCGCTGTACAGACTAATAAATGGCTCGTTTTCTACTTTGAATTGAAATTTAGGATCACAGTTCATGGGGAAATATGGAGAGGAAGGAGAAGGCTGAGTCGAAGCTTGATTTGAGGAGCAGAGGGCTTTGTCTGGTTCCTACATCTTGTACACCTCAAGCATACAGGGAAAATACTGGTCCTGACTATTGGACTCCACCATACAGAGGATGCCTGTATAGATAGATGATACTAATAATGATGATGCAAACCAGAGGAGGAGCCACTTTTATTTCCTCTGACTTTATGTATCTATTTCATGTAGTTCACAAAACAAATTGTTAACAGCAGCAGCAGGATGTAGAGTTGCTCTGCTGAAGCAATAATTCTAGTAACCGAACTTCAAATTTGTAATGCAATGCTCTCTAAGGTGGATGCCTTCATTTCTGTAGATGCAGGTTAAGCTTCCCAAGATTGTTAACCATTAGGCTTTGATTGGTAATGCTAATGTTGTTATAAAATTTCATTTTATATGTGCTGATATAGTTTGGATCAAGTCTAAGTCTTTTACTTTGCTTGTTCAGCGTTTGTTTCTTGTTGCTTCTCATATAGTAAAATTGCATTATTATTTTTAGTTAGGCATCCTTGTTCTTTGTCGCTATTTTTTGTTGGCTTTCTTCTTATTAATACAGCATGCCTCTTCTCTGGCGGACAAGAGGAACTGGGCAGAGGACAGAAAGAGGGGGACACAAGAGAAGGGACCAGGAGGCAGGAGGGAGAACGCGGACTGTTGGCAACAAGGAGAAACCAAAATGATATAGTTCTTCCTTCCCTTGGGTCCAGAGTTCAAGCAGATGGGAGAGGGGGAAAGGATTGAGAACAATTTTTTTTTTTTTTTGGATCTTCCATACTGTTTTTGCGAGAGAGAGAGAGAGAGAGAGAGAGATTAGGTAAGAGGTAGTGCAGTTGCAGAATGGCTCCTTCACTACAATTTGGGTTCTAGGAGGGAAACTGACGGTTGTCGGATGTGTGCTTCATCATCTTCTTCCACTATTTATAGGCTCGGGCTCGATCAAGATAATGAGACAAGTTTAGATTTAATCTTGATCATGAACATAGGTGGAAAAGGCTTGCAATTTTTATGAAAGACTCGACATGAGATCCACTAAAGTCAAGTCTTAATTTATTCAAATTGATGTAGAACCGTTTAAGCAATTTAAGGTAAACTCATGCACATAGTGAGCTTTGAATATGTGAGGACGCGGTGATGAGAGTGAACACCCGACCACTGTGTCAAGCAATTTTGCGCAAGCGCACATAGGCATGTGCTAAACCACATATTTTTGTGTTCTTATTTTTATTTTTTTAGTTTCTTCTCTTACAAATTTACTCTTTATTATTTTATGTTTGTAAATGTATTATTACTTTTGTTTCTGATAGAATTATGATTTAGATTGTTACAAGGTATCTTAGATATCAAAATTTTTGGTATGCCTAATATGTATTGCTAAATCTATTCTAATAATTATAGTTGTTGAGGTTAGTGTGGAGTGTAGTTTAATTGGTAATTAAGTTCTTGTGTACTCCATTGACCAAGTTTTCATTTATTTAGTAGTATATATTGTTCGCATATAAAGAATGATAATTTATTTATAATATTAAAGATTATAATAAAATGGCATCAAAGCTTAGGGATTTTTTGAGAATGGGGATTTCAAAGGTCAAATTTGAGGGATTTGACACTAAGATTGATTTCTAAATGTGAAAGAAATTAAACGTCATTCTAATTCAAATTATAGCTGCAATATCCTTGGAAGGAATAACGAAATGGCTACAAATAAAGAGGCCAAAATCATGGAGTAGGTATATAGCATGTTGATATTGCAATTAAGCAATATGGTACTTCATGAGGTTGATAAAGGAATAATCATTGGGAGATTTTTGATTGGAATGGGGAAGATATGTATATGACTAAGAATTTGTAAAGTAGGATTCACAATAAAGGTTAATGGCTTGATTTTAAAACTTCTAAAGGAAATAGTATCGATAATATAGATTCTAACAAAATTATCATAGATTCAGAAAGTCTTAATATTAAGGTGTATAATAAAGATCAAATTATAATTATACATAATTTATTTTTTAAATTATATGCACATTTTATTGAAATCATTAAAAATGCTTGAGAAAGAATTATTAAGAGGTTCATACATCATTAAAAGATAAGGAGATAAAAAAAAGAAAGATAACATAAGAAAAACTTTAGGTTTTAATATGAAGAAAAGACAAAAGATAAATAAAAAGGGTAAGACAACATACAAGCTTAGGCCCAATTAAATCAAAAATCAAATTTAAGTTTTTTTTTATCATTATAAGAAATGACACTAAAAATAATCATGATGGAAAAAAGAAAAGTAAAAGAAAAAAAAACATGAATGAGTTTGAGGATGCTTTAATTATGTCAGTCACATATAAAATTCTTGATATTTTAGTTGTTACTATTAATCCTAATAGGAAGTAATGAACTATAGTAATATGACTTTGAATATGCAGTGGAAAAAAAAAAGAATATGCATTGGAATGATTTTTATAATAAAACTTAGAGTTGAGACTATTATTATGGGAATAATGTAGTTTATAAGATCATTGGGATTAGGAGCATCAAAGTAAAAAAAAAAGAAATGTTGATTAAAACTTATACTAAAATCAAACATGTGCCAAAATAAAAACAAAAACTATGTCTTAGGATCTCTAAATGCTTTAGTTGTTCCATTTAAAGTTGATGGATTTTTAAAGGTCATTGTGGGCTCCGAAAATTCATCACCGATCTCCCGACAAAAAGAGAGTATGATTTATGTGTCGGTGAGATTTTCAAAAGGCAGATGAGATAGGAGATAAGACACTACCCAGAGATTTCACCCTCATTTTATGAGGACTTTAGATCTGGTTCCAGGTTTCCTATGGGCACAAGCACCCATAGTTAATTACCTCTCAATGGCAAAGAGAGAACTTTCGATTAAGGCTATTAATTTGATCGCTTAATGCGTAGCGTATAGTAGCAGCATGTGGAGTTTAAAATTTAGAATTTATAAAATTCACCATTTTAGCTTAAAGTGGATGGTTGGAGGAATGATGACGTGCCCGATCTAGATCCCATGGTTCCGTCATCCCGGGTTGTGGTCCCTAGTCTACTTAGTCAGAGGAGGTAGTCGACCCAACCTGACCGAAGGATCCTTATCAGCAACACATGGGTTACGTCATCCAAGAAATCCTTGTAGACCTGGTGGTATTTATCTAAGGAGATAATCTTAAGTCAACCTTAGCTGATAGAGGGCTTTTTGCCCTATCAAGTATACCCTATGATTCACAACTCAAAGGGCAGAGCCATTGGGAGCATACTGTACGTCGTGATCATAATATATAATGGTTATATTAGGCGACAACCACCATCGGAGGACTCTGAATCGCATCATATGAGCCTATGGCCAAGCCACAAAGTCAGAGGACACGGGCCACGTCTTTACTAGCGTGAGATTGATTGAGAGTGAGCATAGTAGAACACTTGATTTGATATTGGCTCCTTTGTGAGCTAGAGTTTTATTAATTTGTCACCTTCAACAAACTGTTGCGGAAGGTGGATTGAATGGAGTTTATTTTATGTTTTTAAAGATTGAATTTCATTTAACCATTAATAGCTTAGTGATATATTAAATTTTGTATTTGAGTTGACATTTGATTTTGATTAATTCAATTTGAGCTTGCAAACACATTTTGATGGTAAGTATCCCCTCCAATTAAAATCTTCATTCAACACAACCATCATCGGGGTGGATGTATTGTTTGATCATTTAGTTTATTATTTTAGATTTGTCAACTCTATTAGTTTAATAATAGAGGATTAGATTTGCTATCATATGATAAAATTAGCTTATCAGATATTTTAGTGAATTGAAGTTCTTATAATAATTGAATTTTTAAGTTTTGTTAAACCAAACTCAGTCCTAAGACCAGATCGGGAAACAACCCGCGCAGCATTCTTAGATACTTGAATTTAAGCATTCAACATAGTGTTGGGGCCCATACGGGTGTTTAACAATTTAAGAAATTTCATGTTTAAATTATGAGATTAATTTTGTATTTATTTAATCCCAACTTAGCCTACGAAGCCTTTTCAACAATAAAATTTATACTTTAAATCTCTATGTCTGAGCACATGCACGTGTTTATAGCTTAGATAATTTGATCTAATTAATGAAATCACCGATATTAAAAATCATAATTAGAATAAAATTTCTTTTATTTTTGGATTGAAAGAAAGTTCCTTCATTCGTGCAAAATTTAATTTAGTGTCGCTTTCTGTCTGCTTATACGAAGAATTGTAGATCTGGTGGCATTTTATAGCGTAAAATTAGATTTATATTTGCACTCAAAATATTATATCTTTGCTTGACTTGTTAACAAACACTTAACTCTCTATTGGTCATTGCATTCAATTTTGTTCTCCCCAAGCAAGTTATTATATCTTCTTTAGGCAAGCTTATCCAAATTGAAGCTCTTTTCAAATTTGAGTCAATTATTCACTAAGAAGTCTTGACCCTACTTGCTAATAAGTTATTTAGTTTCAGTGAGAATCTTTTATGAAGCTCCTCTATTTTTTGCTTTAGCTTAAAAGTAGCACTCAACAAATCTCTTATGCTTCAAACCAGGCTTCAAGCGCAAGATCCAAATGATCCTTTCAAAGGCTACATTCATGAATGATCATGAGTTGCCTAATTGAATTTGTGCTCGTGAGAAAGATACCAAATTACTTGTGCACCTTTGTTCTTAATTTGAAATTAGATATTTAGACTTACCACAAATCATTTGTCATTTAATATTCAATTAAGATCTTTATTTCGTTTGATATTAAATATGATTTGTTCACATAAAAAGACTTCAGATCCAATATTAATTTATCCTTAACTCTAGATCAAGTTTCATATTTATTTAGTAACTAGACTTCAAATTTATCTTAAGTCTCTTGTGAGTTTATTATCAACCTCCTCAAGCTTCACTTGCATTTGACTTGAATATCCTCATTTATTTCAACATATAATGCAACATGCTCAAGCATTCATTTGGTGGAAAACTAAGTGAATGGAGTCCATTTTTACTTGATTCACTCTTATATGGTATTAGTATTTATTAAGATCCTTCAAATTTAATTATAAATTCATCATTTTAGGATCTTATATTTTATATTTAACTTAATGTTAAGTCATTCTTTATTTTTTAAGTCCCAAAAACTTTATGAAATTTTGATTTGCATCATCTCAGTAGGGGCTACATCAAAACTATTTTGGCTATTCATCTTTGATGAGCGGATGGTTGGTGTTTTGAAGCACCTCGGCTGAATTTCAATCTCGTTATGCCCTGATGAGCATAACGAGGCCTTCAATCACCTGCATAAAAGGAAATATATATGCAAATATTCTCCCCCCACCCCCCTATTTTTCTTAAGTCCAAAACTTAGTCAAAATTTTGCATTTCAGCATATGAGGAGCAACATCTTACAGTTTTGGCTTACTCGGTACACCCTGATGAGCATAGCGGCGATGTCTTGCGACACCATGCCGAGTTTCATCTCGTCACGCCCTGATGAGCATGACGAGGCCTTCAAACCTGCAAAAAGAAGCACATACACATATACTATTTCCACACATTTCCATACACATCTACCAATTGTATTTTGAAATCTAATTTCTTATTTTGGATGAGAGAAAGAGAGGGAAAGAGAGAATGGGGTTGTTCAGAAGCAGGATTTGAGGAGGATTCAAGTTGAATTCAAGCAGGAATTAAGTCATATTTAACTTAAACAACCACATAGTTAAATCCAGATTTACCAAATCCTGTTGGTAGAAAAATTTGTGAGGTTTAGAGACCAATAGAAATATGCTATAGAAAGTAATACAACTAATACCAAATAAAAATTTCTTCTTTATTTTAGCTTTCTGCTAGCATTGGCATTGTTCACTATAGGCCCAAACCATAAAACTCTATCTTCGTCTAGTATAGAACAAATGTTGTAATCTGCTTTGAAATACTTAAGATTGTTATATCATTTAGTCTTCTAGAATGGTGTCAGGTTCATCAACAATATCCTTTTGGCTAATTTTAAGCTTAAGAGGCCTTCCATTAAGTTCAAAATAATCCAATTTTTCGATTGCAACTTGAGCATCCTCCAGAGAAGACTTGGCAACGAAGGAAAACTCTTGCTCTTCCCATTCTCGTTAATTATCATTCAGTGGTTGAACTAGCCAAATAGACTCAAGATCGAGTTGAATAGTCCAACCAGAATTCCAGAGCTTTCTGATTAACATCCTCACATAGGTTATTATCCCATTCCTCTTTTCTTTCTCTTCAACTACAATACTGCTTCACGAGAATAGCAAGAAGGCCGCTGCGAGAGGGAACAAGGGAGCGGTGCAGTAGAGAATTTAGAAGAGATGGTACACACCAGAAAGGTAGTGTCAAATTTTATGGAGGCGAGGGAAATATTGGTGATGAGAATCCACAATGAGAGGTATCTCGGCATCATCAATCGAGAGAGGGAAGTCTCGTTTGGCTTCAGCCTGGAGGAAGGAATAGCGTGAGGGCTTACGAGAATAGGAGGTGAGATAGAGTCTGCTGTTGGCTAGGTAGTCTTGATTCGACTTTGCAGGAGAGGAGAGAACAAGGAGTACGTCATTCTTTGTCGAACTAACTGGGCAATTGCTTGGGTGGTAGGGGAAGAGCTGAGGCCAAAGGCTTGATGATGTGTAGAGGTTGTAGAAGAAAGGAAAGCTGAGAGAATGGAGAAAGAGGAGACATGAGAGGAAGGTAGCGAGAGAGGGGCGAGGAGTGAAATAATGGGAAGAAAATGAAGCGAAGAAGAATGGAAGGAACCAAACTAAAAAAAACAGAACGAGAGAGATTTATTCTTGCCATTTTCTTTTGTAACTTAATTTTTTGGAAGAACAGAGAACGATTTGCTTTGGAGATGGAACTAGTGATCCTTGAGTGAGGGGGAAATGAGAGCCGAGCAGGAGCAATTATTTTATCATTTTTAAATAATATTATGGGTCAACAAAAATGCCCCCCAACAAATGTGATTCGCGCATGGAGCAAGTCATATTTGTTGAAAACTAATTGCCTTTCATGTTTGTCGCAGCTCTTGGATCACTTCATCTTCAATTTTAATAGCTTATAGAGCTTTGATAATATTTTTTCATTAGTATGATGCCTTATTTTGGACATGCTAAATGACGGGATTGACCGATTTGTCAGGATTGAATTGTCGGATAGATCAAAGCTCTTTCACCATCTACTATCTGCTTTGATGGGTTTGTTGAAGATATCTTTCTTCTATGTTGTTACAAATTTGAGTTTCCTCCAACCCCAACTTTGTGCTTGGTTGGGTTTGATGGAGAAATTGGTTTACTTATTTTGAGATTTGGAATTCCTTTTGTCCTAACTTTAAGCTTGATGGACTTGATGAAGGATTGACCTGATTTGTCCATATTAACTTGTCTGGAAGTGCATGTATATCTTCAGCCCTATGCTTGTTACTTTGATGGACTTGTTGAAGGATGCGTATAGATGACCCAACATTCCAGTTTATATTAGGTCTATAATATTGAGTTATTTGCCTAGCAATGTGTGCTTTAACAGACTGAATAACTACAAAAATTTTTTAGTTTGGCCATCGACCTTGTATGAACTATGGAAATTATTTCCTCCGTCTTGTGCTTTTGCTTTGACAGACTTGATAAGGATTGACTTGATTTGTCCAGATTGACTTCTCAGGAAGTGTACGTATATCTTTAACCCTATGTTTGCTGCTTTGACGGACTTGTTGAAGGATGTGTACAGATGACCTAGCCTTTCGGCTTATATTAGGTCTATAATGTTGTGTTACCAGCCTACAATGTGTGCTTTAATAGACTAAATAACTACAAAATTTCTTTAGTTAGGCCTGACTTTGTATGAATGGAATTATTCTCTCGATCTTGTGCTTTATGCTTTGACAAACATGATGAGGATTGACCTTGATCTGTGCTTTGTGCTTAATTAGATCATTTGAGAATAGATTGAAATATCACATTGCAGGAAATATGTAGATTGATTTGAGGAAGCCCTGAATTGGGAGTTAATTCCTTAGATTGTCTTGGTCTATCGATTAAGTAGAACAATCTATTAGATTCTAGTTGTTTGTAGTCATTAAGGATCTGGTTTGAGATTGAACATCTATCATCATTAGACTGATGAGCAGGGGCTCTTTCACAGCCTTTCCTTACAGCTTGTTGAGTGAGGAGAACGTCAACAACTTGACCATTTATAGGCTTGTTGAGTTTGACCTTTAGAACCTACTCGAGTATTCGACTTAAGCTGTGATGGGTTAGTGATTTAGTCATTGGACTAACGAATGGGGGCTCTTTCACTGCGGCCTTTTTATGGCTTATGAGAGAGGAGAGCATCAGTAGCTCGACCATTTATGGGCTTATTGAGTTCAACATTTAGAATCCATCTGTGTCTTAGACTTAGGATATAGAGGTTGATATTTTTCCAACTCAGCTGATTAAAGCTTCCAAAATTAGGGAGTTCTTTTGACTTGATCTTCAGAATTTGGAAAATTTGGGAGATAAACTTTTGATATTTAGGGCTATCTTTTCATGCATAAAAATAGATTCTTTTTGTTCCTTGTAAGATCTTGTAATTTTAATAAAAATAATTATTGATATATTCAGGGATCTTGTAAAGCTCGATGTCAACCTGAATATATATACAAGAATGCCTCTTATTTCACAGGAGGGAATTGAATAACCTTGATTATAAAAAGGGGCTCCTGTCTAACAGGTGGATTGCAGATTAGCTCATAAATATATCACAGAGTTTGAACATCTTTAATATAAATAAATATAGCTCATTCTGATCATCATATATATATTTATTTGAGGATCTCGGGTTGAAGCATGATGTCGACTTAGATAAATATATAAAAAATACCCCCTATCTTGCATGGGGATTTCTATTGTACCTTGAGAATGTATTTATCATGTATACTACTTTTTCATGTATCGACCATTTATTAGCGGCATTGGTTTTTTGTCATTCATGTCAATGAGTTGGTATGCCCCTCCTTGATACGCTTTCTCAATGACAAAATGACCCTCTAGATTAGGCTCAAATTTGCCACTGAATTTTCGATTAGGAATAATTGGTCTTCTCAGCACCAAGACCAATTCCCCCTTTTGGAATGTTTGAGGTCGCACTGTATGATCAAATGCTTTGGACATTCTTTGCTTGGTAGACTTCTAAATTTTGTTGAACTTAGAGCCTAACTTTATCAAGCGTGTCAAGCTCTTCCATCCGTAGATGGGCATTCTTATCTTGAGTATGATTGTGTTGAATGGCTACTCAGAGTGAAGGTAGTTCAACTTCAAGTGGTAAGACTACTTCATCTCCAAACACTAGCGCATGAGGAGTGGATTTTGTGGGAGTATAGTCTAGATGTCACACAACTATTTTTTTATAAAGAAATTTTACTTCGAGGTTTTCTGGCCTCCAAATTTGCTTACCTTTCTTGTCGGGACCTTTCGATGGTGGATTCTTAGACCTGTGGTTTAAGTATCATGCCTTGATGCTCATCATGTGCGGGACTTAAATTAGTAGACATCTTGCTGGGGCTATAAGAGAAGATTTCCTTGGAGGAGTAACTCTAGCCTCCTTGATGACAGGACTTTACTATTTTATTTTCATCATTTCTCCATAGCAACTTTGAGGACCCGATGCACTATTGCATACATAATTTTGAGTTTCCTCACTAGAGAAGCTAGAACCTTATGTTGTAGCGTCTAGAAGGGCTATTTGATTTGACCAACAGAGCTGTTTCACTTTACCCATCTTAGGTTGTCAAATATGTTATGGGTTAGAACACTCACTTCTAGTTCTACAACTGGTTATACAATTTTCTGCTTGAACAATGGCTATTGAGCAAGCAATTCAACATTTCTTTTTTTTCCCCATCTCGGTTAGCTTGCTTCCAGATGAATAAACTTTTACATTGCTACTTCTTCTCGAGGCTTTGGCCTCCATATTTATTTTCCTTTTTGTTGGGACCTTTCGACGGCGGATTCTTGGACATGATTCATGTGTCACACCGATTCACCATGTAGAAATTGATTTGGATGGTATTGGGCTCTTACTACCACTGATGGTAGCTTCTATAGTTGAGCATTCTCAGCTTCTCTGGTAGTTGGCTTTTATATCTTTTATTCATAAGATATTTTCTTCCAAAACCTTTAGGACTCTATGTACTCAAATAGATAAAGTTTTATGTTATTTTTTTTTGAAGGGTTGGAGCTAACTGCTATTAAACCTAAAAGGACTGCTTAACATCACCAGTAAAGCTATTCCTTTTCATCCATCTCAAAATTTTAAATTTATTGTGAGGTAGAAATACTCACTTATGGTTGTAAGGTTGGTTGTGTAACAGATAGCCTAGGTGAGAGCTGATGAGCTCATCACATTTCTTCTTCTTCTCTGCCTTTTAGGTAGTTTTCCTCTAGATGAGAAAGCTTCAGCATCAAAAGGTTCAACTATCAGAGTGGTCACATTTATAGGCATGACTGAAACTTTATACTAGTGACGATTCTTTTCATGACTGACACCTCAGAATGACCCAATCTTTTGAATAGAAATGCTCTTTTTTGTGGAACCTAAGTATCAGTAGTGGCCATTCCAATTGTCCTCCTTTATTGCATAAGTTGGTGCGTAGAATATGTAGTTGCATCAGGTAGAGGATTATTTACAGCAACAATGGTTGGGAAGTCTACAAAACCAAATTGAATTATAGTTCCAACATCCCCGATATTAATAACAGCGATTAGCTAGATGGAATTTGGCTCCACGACCTAACTTCATGATGAATTGTGTGCTCTGAAGATCCATTTAGTATAGAAAGTAAATAGATTAGTCATAAGGACATGATTAACTTAGATTTAAATTTAATTTTATTGATAATTGATTTTACATTTTAATTTTTATAATGCTTTACTACTACTACAGCTCAAATTCAACTAGCCAAAGATGGAAAGAGAATCCAGTCCCCAGCAGAGTCGCCAAAAATCTGCAGGCTCCTAAAATTCACCACCGACCTCTCAATAAATGAAGAGAGTATGATTTATATGTCAAAATGAGGGAGTTATTATCAAAACCAAAGAGAGATAAGTAGGAGATGCTCATGATGCTAGGAAGCCTAATGAGGATCCCAAACTATCCTATGGTTGGGCTTTATATTTTTGAATTTGAAGAGAATTATTTGTTTGAGTTGGATTTTTATCAGAAATCTAAGACTTACAATTCCATGATACAAGATCATGGAAATGCCTAAGAGGTGAGGATTTATGCTTGTATCTCACAAAGGGAAATAGCAACCTCAGATCCTAAATCTATGGAGCTTTGGCGAGGGCCAAAGCACGCCCTAAATCTAAGACAAAAATGGGCATATGGTTTATCTCCACAAGAGAGAAAACCACTGACTGTTGGACTTACAATCACTTGGCGGTGGTCGCCAACTAACTCCTCCTATGATTTTAAATATATGTAGGCAAGTCTTTTGCTTTTGCAAGATAATTAGGTTGTTATTTATTTAGAAAGAAGTCTAAGTCCTTAAACTCACTCCCTAAGACACTAGATCATGCAGGGCATGAACTCATCACTTAATCTAATGTAAATTTTGTTAAGTTTATTTTTTTGGACAATTAATTTGACACAGGCTATAGGATACATATGCCTAATGCATGAGAAGTTGGTTATGGGCCAAAATCAGTAAGAAGGAGGTTTGTTTCACCATGGCTCTCAAAGGTTAAGCCATGTTCTCTGGCAAAGATGGAAGCCCTCCATAAGCAAGAGTGAAGAAGATGATTTTATGTATGATGTGAAACATACAACATCAAGCTAAGGGGTTGCTAAATCTTTTATTATCTTGATTTATTTCCTAGGCTTTAGGTGAGGTTATGAGTTATTTTAATTTTAATTTTGAGTTATTTAATTGGATAGAAAATTTATTTTTTCCTAGGAGCCTAATCGCATCCAGGCCATTCAGCAAGCAATGAAGAAATTAGGAAAAATATGTCATCTTAATGCACAAGCTAAACAAACATCAAAAAATTTTATAAAGCTAACGCAAAAGAATAAAAGGCCTTTGTGGTCGGATTCTATTGTACAAACCCAAAAAGAAATATGGGTAGTCGAGCTCTACCCTTATACAACCCGGATTACAAATTATAATTTAGAAGGAATTCATGTTATGGGGGTCTTTATTCTTTATTTCTTCATTTCTTCTTTCTTCATGTTGGATTTGCTTCTTTCTTTTCTTCCTTTTGGCTTGGTTAGAATATGGTTGCTCCAAAGGCTTCACATGGTACATAAGGCATAGTCTTATGACCAATGTTCACCTTCACTTCCCCATAACATTTATTCCAAATCCTAATTACAAAAATTACATGAAAATGGAAAAGTAAATCTAACTAAAACTTACAAAATAAAGATTAGCTAAACACACCACACATCACAAGCATGCATATGAATGAATTGGATATAGAACCCCATACATAGGTAACCAAGTCCACCTGGCCCTTTTTTGAATTGTGCTTAGGGGTATAAGCAACCTACACAGTAAAAAGCATTTTATATTTTTATTACAGCACCCCTTAAGCACAATCCCTAGTAGAAGATAATGATTAGACTATGATCATCATACCATTCAGTCTACGCATATACACCCTAACATCCAGTCTAAAATATTACATCATAAAATAAAATCAGGCATCAAACCATGCACCGTCCTAACATAGGACTAGAAATGGTGACTTAGCCTAATGTGTGTGCCATTTAAGGCTTGTGTGGTATGTCTTAGCTAGACTTTAAGGTTGAAGTTTTCTAAGTGTGAGAAGTTTCAACTTAGAGAGTGGTTTCATTTTAAGTGATTTAGTTGATTTGTTAATTTTATTTGATGATTTGATTTGGTTTGAATGAGCCTACATTTAATTATTAAAAGTTGCAAAGAGAAGAAAAGAGAAGAAAACTTCTATTTTATCCCTACCTTAAGTAATTTCTAAGGTAGATTCATTAGTGATTTTTCTTTATTGAATATTTTATTATGTATTTTAATTAATCCTAAGTTTAGATTTGCTCTAAATAAAACTTATTCAAATAAGAAAGGCATTTTAGGACTAATTAAAGTGAATTACTATACAAAACACACAATCATTTATTTCTTTGCAACATGTGTATCCTGCATATGAATGTATCCTAAGCATAGCTATACATACAATTGCAAAGTCTTAGCACACCTTAATGATGAATGCAAGAGATGTTGTTTAAGAAAATTTGAATATTTCATGAATGCATGATTTTGTTAAGTAGAAAAGAGAGGGATTCTTTTATCCATTAATCAAATGCACATCTACATGTAAAGTGAGTAAGGCGTTATTATTTTCTACACCAGGTGTGTAAGGTACAAGACCTACTTGGGGCTACTTAAATCCTCGCAACCCCGAGAAATCCAAACTAATATATCACTTTTCTTAAATACATGTGCATGTACAAAAGCAAATGAATGGATGAAGAATCATGCAAAAGATTTTTGTTTGTTTGCTTTGGTTATGCAATTTATATATGTAAATGTGAAGATCCTTCTTAAGTCATAACATAGAAGTTGATAGGAATGAATTTAAACAAGTGTAATGTTCTTTTCAAATGAACTATACACTTTGCAAATCCTAACTTGTGTTAAGAAAAGTGAGGGAAATCACATAACACATTTTATGTTATAATCACATGCAAGCTTTTAAGTATTTATAAGTAGCATACTTTCATTTATGATTTTGATTTATAGATTTTAAAAATAATTTTTGATTTAGTAGTGATAATAGACATTCATATTCTTACTTTAGCCAAAGCATGCAATTTGATATAAAGGAAACATTTCATTTTAATTTGATATTTTTTGTTCAAAAGGTATGAATGCATGAGTTCACATGGCAAACAACATTTAACATACTTGGAATGAGATGAAGTGATTTAAGCATGTAATTTCATTCACCCTAATTAATTCCTAAAGATAATCCTATGAAATAAGATTATTTAAAGTGAACCAAAAGTGCTTAAAGAGATTTTTGTTCTAGTTTTGAATTTGACTTAGGGAAAGTGAGAAGAGTTTGTTGGTCCTAACCCCTTCCCCCATGTGTGAATTGATTTAATTTAAATTTTAGAACAATTAAGTTGATTTTATGTTTTGTTTAGGTTAAGGTGTGAACTAAATCCATTAATTACCCCTTAATTATACCTTTTTAACATAATTAACCTAACAATTATGGGCCAACATATGACATGCAACCACATGGAATTTAAAGCAGCAATGCACCTAAGAAAGGAAGGGGCCTAATACAATTGGCTCACAATTATTGATTAATTAAGCTAAAGGATTTTCATTAAGTACTTTCATAACCCTTTCCACACATGTAGATTGGATTTAATTTTCTTAAGCTTAGCTTAGGCTTTTGAACACCTAAGGATCTACCCAACAAGAGATTAATTAAGTTCAGATTGATTTTAAATTTTGATTAAGCTAATTAAGAAGATCATTAGTGGATTAATCTTTAATTAAGTTTGGATTAAGAAGAAAGGGGGTTTAAGAAATAGCTTAGGGAAAATATCCCAAAACCATTCCATAAACCTCCTATTCCCTTAAAAATGTTTAATTATCTTAATTAAGTGATCAAAACACTATTCACATGTTTAATTTCTCTTAATTTTATTAAGGGGTAATTATGGATTCATTAATTGATTTCCCTAATTAACTCATCAATAAATTCCTAGAAAATTAGGGGAGGCAGAAGTCTTCTCACCAAACATGCCTGAGAAGTTTAGAATTAATTAATGAAGTCATTAGGGAGTAATTAGGATTATTAAGTTTTTAATTAAACTCTAATTAAAGAAATTCTAGTATTCAATATTAATTAGAAATAATTTTATTGGATTCCCCTTTAAATTATCTTTAAAATGAGCCATCATTTAAATTTTTCTAATTTTTTTTACATTTAATTATGTATTTTTGAAGTTTTAGTGATTAAAGGATAATTAAATACCCTAATTATATAACTAATTCTGTCGGCACCACGTGGGCTGCTGACACGGCGCACGCTTTCCACATGGTGCAATGGGATTAGTTATTTAAGTTGTCAAATCACATGTCGCATCAGCTAGCAGTGCTATGTGCTTTCTCCTTGGCCGTCCGATCAAAGATCGGATGGTCAGGATTAAACCCATAATTTTAAAGGTTAAAATCACTGGATCTAACATGTTTTAATTAGGACTATCCATCCAAAACATGCGGGATGGATGGTCCATGATTCATCCCTTCCCTTTCTTGCGAGAGATGGAGACTGTTAATCCTCCATGACTTGATCTGAGCTCACTTAAGCTCAGATTGGGCTATGATTCAACCCAAACCATGTAGAAGCAAGGAGAAGAAGATCCAATGATGGAATTCAATTGAGATTACACTTCTCTTCACAAAGGACCAAAGAATTTTGAACTTAAGCTTGGTTTTGAGGCATACGTCACCAGAGGCTATCATCGGCCCGCCAACTGTTAAGGTAGCTTCTTCTAGTGGAGACAAAGCTCTATTAAAGGTTTGAGGGTTCAATTTGTAATGGATCTTTCAATTGATCAAAGCTTGCTTCAATGGCTTGCAGCTTTAGTCTAACTCCCCCTTCTAGTGGATGAGCTTGACTTAGTGCCTTGATGGTGCTTGCAAGAGGAATTGGACTTTGGTTGGGTATTTAGTAAGTTGGAACTCTCACTCACCTCTCCTATTTTTGGCTTAGGAAAAATTGAGAATGGGAATTTCAAACGAGCTTAGGAATCCTTAGGGAAGCTTGTGGATGCTTACCTTTGATCCTTTGAGCTCAGTCAAATGCAAGGTCAGTCAATTGGAATGGAATGAGGGGGAATATATCTCCCTTAACTTGAATCAGACGGCTGAAGTTCATTTTATCATTTTGATCAAATCGATGAGATTGTATAGGTTGTTTAGGTTGTTAGGAGTGCCATGTGGTTCAGTTTTGGCAGAGGAGTGGGAGTGTAAAGGTGCACATGTGCTAAAATGAGTGTAGGAGGTGATCCATGTAGAAAATTTTGAGTGGAAGGGTCATGTTCAGTTACATTATTGCTTATATTTCAAACCCATTGGAGTGTAATACCATACTTGAGTATAAATGAGTCCTAGGAGTGCAAGTCTTAGTTGGAATATAGTCAAATTTCAAGTGAATTTGATCATAGGTTACTGACCTAGGGTAAAATGGTCATTTGGCTTTGATTTTGATTTGGTATTTGGAATGATTGAAAAAATGGGTTATGCCAACTTTTAATGAATTTGGAGTTTATTTGATATGAATTGGCTCATGTTGACCCATTTAGGTCAAAATGGGTCAACTTGGGTCAAGTTGACCAATTGGTCAAATTGGGTCAAACCAATGGTTGGGTCAAGTTCATATGACCATTTGGAGTGGTTTGGTATCATTGGTTTGGTTCAATTTAATTTATATTTAGTTTTGGTTCATTTGAGTTCACTTAGGTCAAATGGGTCAAGTTGACCAATTTGACCCATTTGACCTAATTGGGCTAGGTTATGGGTTGGTTTAGGTTTGGTTGGTCATTTAAATATTTTGTAAGCTTTGGTTTCAATCAATTTTAGTTTGATTTGATCTTGGCTTGATTTGAGCTTTTAGGTCAAGTTAAGTTTATGGCTAGCTGGGCTAGGTTGGGTCTAGTTGGCTAATTGAGGCTTTGGTCAAGTTCAACAAGTGATTTAAAATGAATTTGACCTATTGGTTGCAATCAATTTGACTTAGATCAAGATTTGACACATTTTGACTTTTTAGGTGAACTTTGGTCAAGTGGCCAATTGGCTAGGTTTGGCTCAAATGATGACTTGGTCATGTTTAATCATTGATCATAAATTGGTTTAGATCAATGGTTTCAATCAATTTTTTCTATGGTAGATTTTGGCTAATTTAGGTTTCATTTGGGTTAAGTGTTGACTTGGTCAAGGATAGGTTCGACTTGGTTGACCCAATTTGAGTGATTGATCATCCTAAGATGGTTGTTGCTCACAATGTGAGGCTTAAATGGGCTTAATTCAATCCAATTTGGGTTGGATTAGAATTTGGCTCAAAAAGGTGCTTTAGGTCACTTTAGGTCAAGTGAGCCTAAATGGGTCAATTGACTTGATCAAGGCTTGATTTAAGTTTGGTTGAACTCACATATGGACTTATGATTGAAATATAAATCCAATTGTAAGTGATTTGGATTCAAATGGTATTGATTCATTTGACAATTTCAAGTTCAAAGGATGAACATGGGTTTGATTTAGGTTAGTTTGATTTTGGTTTGATGATTGAAGTTTGTGTTTATATTTGATTTGTGATTGAAGAATTGATTGTTTGGAGAGAAAATCCAAAGGCTTGGATTGATTTGAGGTTGATTTGGCTAAGTCCAAGAATTTGACTTGAAAGGGTATAGGTTAGTTTTTAGGGGTTTGAGTTTTGAATTTGGTTTTGGTTATGAGAATATAAATGAGAATATAAATGAGTTATGAGAAAATCTCTTGAGTTTGAAGTGATTTAAATTTGATTTGAGCTAAGTCCATAAGATGAAATCAAAGTGACTTAGGAAATGTTTTAGATTTAGACTTGAGTTTTGGATTTGATTTTGGTTACTTGAATTTATATTTCATTTATATTTGTAAATATAAATGAGAATATAAATGGGTTTTGAGAAAAATCTTTTGAGTTTGAATTGATTTGAATTTTGGAATTGATTTGAATGATTTGAGAAAAGTCATTTAAGTTGTAATTTGATTTGAATTTGGAGTTGGTTTGGATTTGAAGTTTGATTTGTAAGAAGATTGTGAGGATTGGGTTTAAGCTATAAGGTAGGCAAGTTTTCCTAACCCCTAAGGCATAACCTATTCCTATGGCTAACTCTTCTAAGTCTCTAGGGTTAGGTTAAGTGTTCACCTAATCACTAGAAGTGTCTTAAGACTAAGAAACTCTTAATGTCTAAGAGGAGTCCTATGTCTAAGATGGAGAAGTTGAGAGCTCACTCCAAAAGTGAGCTCAACAAGATCTTTACTTTGCTTGATATTAAATATGATTTGTTCACATAAAAAGACTTCAGATCAAATATGAATTTATCCTTAACTCCAGATCAAGTTTCATATTTATTTAGTAATTGGACTTCAAATTTATCTTAAGTATCTTGTGAGTTTATTATCAGCCTCCTCAAGCTTCACTTGCATTTGACTTGAATATCCTCATTTATTTCAACACATAATGGAACATGCTCAAGCATTCATTTGGTGGTAAACTAAGTGAATGGAGCCCATTTTTACTTGATTCACTCTTATATGGTACTTGCATTTTTTGGAGGAATACCAGAGGGAACAATTTCGGCTTTTGGAGATGGAACTAGAGGCAGGATCGGTTGAGCGAGGAGGAAACGAGAGCCAAGAGAGAGCAATTTTTTTTTTGTTTTTTTATCATATTTTAAATAATATTATTGTCAACAATCATAAAAGTTTATATGGTTATTAAGAAAGGTACAAAATACAATGGTATATATGAACTACTAGAGAAAATAGTAACTCAATTAGCTAAAGTATCATATTTTAAGTAAACCTAATGGCTTAAGATTTTGACATCTTAACTTGGACATATTAGGTGTGTTTGCATCAAAAATGTAAATAATAAATTTTTTGTTACAACAATAACTTGGTGTCAGTGCTATACTTTGGACATCTTAATGGCTCTGTGATCTTGGTGCTGCGATGCTATAACTGTTAATTGTTGATTCAATTGACAAGTCAATGGCCTGGCACCGCGGCACTGCCATGACAATGCTGAGGCTCTATGACCATGATCTATAGTTTAAAAAAGCAAGAAAATCATCCTTCCCACCCCATGGCTAACCGCCCAAGAGAATGGGGGGAATCTATGGCACGCCCCACTAGTGGAAGGAACTCTATAAAAAGGAGGGAAAACTACTTCACCCTCTTCTTTTTTCCTTCCTCTCTCCAGTTCTACTCATGTTCTATGAGTCTCCGGTTGATTCTTGTTTCTGGAAACCCGCATTTGCTGCAAGATCGACCCTCACCTTTACGAAAGACATCTCTCATCCACTCTAGGTAAAGAGTTTGCTATCATAATGCTCCTTGAATTCTTTTATACGGTCTTTTTTTTTTTCACACTAGTTTTTATCAAATAACATCCACAGTTAAACTTAATTCTGATGCTAGAAGAAGAGAAACCTCCCTCTGTTGATCTTAGATCCAAAATAAGAGAGAATGACATTGAAATACGAGAATCTAGCATTGTTAAAATGTTACCTTGCTAAAAATTTCATAAAAATCACTAAATTCTGCAAGAATTTCTTTCTAAATGATGCATTCCCGACTCGCAACACCAAAACACCAAATTCTTGGGAAACATAGTCCTGTCACTTTGCCTTATGGCGTTGACTCCTTTTGTCTATTACACATAATTCAATGCTGCAAAGTCATTCCTTAAGCGCCGAGGCACCATGATTTTAAACCTGTTCCACCATCGAACTTAGTTTCAACATGAAACAGAACCCTCCTTAGTTAATCTTAGATCCAAAAAAAAGAAAGAAGAGCGCCCTACACTAAACATGTAAGAAATCTAGTATTGCTAAGGCATTACGCTACCAAAATTTTCAATTATATGCATTAAATGAACAACGCCTCAACGTTGTATAATGAGCGTCGTAGCTCTAAGTTCTCTTGTTCTGCTCGTATGAAGAATATTACCAGTGCCATGATGTTGTATATCAAGCACCATGGTGCTGTAATATTTTAATGCTTTTTGAGACTTCTTAGAAAAATATAGACTTGAGTTTTGCTTATAACAATGTCGTGGCGCTGAACATCAAGTGCTGAGGCACTACCCGTTTGAGTAGATGAATGAAGTTAACCTCTACAGAGTGTTGCGGTGCTGTATAACTGGCGCTGAGGTGCCACCCTCTCAAATAAATGAATGAAGTGAACCTCCATAGAGCATCGTGACACTGCATAACAAACGCCGAGGCACAACACTCTCGGGTTCTATGCCTAACTCATGTTGTATGATGGCATCAAGGTGCTGTAATAATAACACGATAGTGCTACCTTTTTATGTCATTGTTTTAAGTGAAAAAATCTTATTATTTTAATCTTAAAGCTTTCCAAATGATAAGAAAATGTATACATATACAAACGTAAATACATAAAAGAAAAAATAATGCATTTTTGATATAAAAAGGAGGTGTTACATAAATTATACAAAAAAATAAAGAGAAGAAATACAAAAAAAAAATTTAAAAAAAAGAGAAAAACTAGTAGTCATGCTCATCCTCTGCCTCCTCTTCTTCTTCCTTCGACTCTGGTGGTATGCTTACATAAGGTTGATAATGAACTGCCACAAGAATAGAAGCCTCACCGGGACTGGCATAGAAATCACAGTTTTCAAATATGTGCAGAAGCGATGTATTAAACTTTGCCACATATGAAAATTATTACTGCTGCTAACCGAAGTGATGATCAAATTTTATCTCAAGTTCCTATTATCACTGATTAGTCTCATTGACATTTTTCCTTAGGTCTAAAACTTGTCCTCCAATTTCTTGGAGTTGCTCATTTATGGTCTTGAAAAATTTGGCTCAAGATCGAGGGGGGCATGAGCTTTCTCTCACCTTGGTCCTCGAACCAAACTCCTCAAATATTTTTTTTTTGTCAGGGGAGCCTTTTGTATAAAGACTTCATCATCAGGATCCCTGTCGCGCCCGCTTCAGCATACAAAGCATAAATAAGAGAATGATGACCTAAGCTTATTGCAGTACTATCCTCAAGCATATTACAGATGAAATTATAAATAATATTCTTTACATCCATAGTAAAACCCTTTTGAATTACAAAATTTAAAACAACCTTATCCTTAGTTACCTCAGTGATATTTGTAGTGAGCATCAGCTTGGCAGAAATAAACTTTAGCCTCGGTAGTGAAGCTGACGGAAAAATTGATCATTTTCTCATCCCTACTTTTTCACTAGGTATTATAATTTATAACAATAAGAAAATTATGAATTTCATCAAATTTGTGAGGATCATTATAATAAAAAGGATACTAATTGTAATTTATGTTTGGTAGACTATAGTATGCGTTAATGATAATGCTGTTAAAGCTTACTTGTTTTCACTAGATAAAAACTTAATTATTTTGGTGCTCCTTCGTGTTGGCAAAGAACTCCCACAGCACAGGGATGACACCAGATTTGTTATCGTATGTCAATTTCTCCCAACCTTGTTCCATAGTGATGCTCACCACGGGTTCTCCCTGATTGTAGAAACTCCTCTTTAGGCTTAGATACTTGTGTATGAGGGCATGGTGGTACCTTTCTCGACCTCCAAACTAACAAATTTGTTAATGTCGCTAATGACTGTCATCTTCTCCCCTTACTAAAATATTTTATCGGCATTGTGGAAGAGAAAATATAAACTAGAAGAAAGAGAGGGAGAGAAAACTCTAAGGAAAGTTCTAAGAAGATTGTATAGTGAAAATTTCAGCTGCCCCAAGGGGACTATTTATAAGCCTAGTCTAGCACCGTAGCACTATAAAGCCAGTACCAAGGCACAAACCTCTCGGGATCTAAGACACCAGCTTAACGCTACGGCATTGGTCAGATGGTGAAGTCAGTTATTGTGCTGGTCAAAAGGGACATTAATTATCCTAAATTCTTAAATAAAAAATGACACATTACATTGATGTAGTGTTGATGCACTTTGACACATCGGCCGAGGTCAACATGGTCAATGATATTAATATAGAGCTTGCACATCTCTAAAGTGATTAATCCCAAAATTTTTGAGAATGTTTGAGAGGATGACTTCTGCCTCCTCTAATTTTCTAGGGATTTATTACTTGCTAAATTAAGAGGATTGATTGATTAGACCCTAATTACCCTCTTAACTTCATTAAAGGGTTGTTAAGCATATGAATAGTGATTAATTAATTATTTAGACTCTCTAATCGTTGGATAGTAAGGAGACTTAGGGAAGTAGATTGGTGCCCCCCTCCTAATCCTTTCTATAATTTTCCCTCTCTTTTCAACTAAAGTCCTAATAATTAATTAATTAATTAATTAAAACTTAATTAGCTAAACTAAAATTCAAATCATATTAAATTGTGCTTAATCTAGTGGATGGCTTATGAAAATAGGTGGGAACCTCTTTCCCTACCTTTTCCCTTAAGCCCATCTCATTTCAAGGTAATTATTACTTTAGTTAGTCTCTTTTTTTAGGAGAGGTGAATTAATGGATTAATGGTTAATTGATTTTAAAAATCTAATTAAATTTAATTTTTCCCTTAATCCATCTTGGGTAGAGCTTTAGGTGTTCAAGAATCTAAAGAAGCTTAATAAAATTATGATTAGTTCACATGTGTGAGAAAATTATGAAAGTAATTAAAATGGTTCCTTAATCTTAATTATTAAATGATTATGAGCTAATTTTATTAGGCCCCTTTCAATTCATAGGAGCATTGCTATTTACTTTTCAATTCATTTGCACATTATATTACTCATAATCATTTAATCAATTTCCTTAAGGTAATATAGGTAACGGTTAATTAATTGATTTAATGCATGCTTAACTTAATCAATTCATAAAAATCATCTAATTGCTTCTTATTAAATCAATTAATTCACACATATGGGGAATGGGATTAGGATTAGAACCTCTTTCTCACATCTCTCTTAAATCAAATTAAACATAAAATCAAAAGTGACTTTAAAAAACTTTAGTTTATTTTAAATAAGCTTATTTAATGTGATTGTCCTTAGGAATTAGTTGGATTTAATGAAATTACATGCTTGTGTTTCTTTATTTCTTTCCAATCATATTAAAATGTTGCATTCCACTTGATTAATGCAATCATTTCTTTCCAAAATCAATTAAAATAAATGATTTCCTTTATGTCAAATTTGCATGTGTTGACTTAATTAAAATATGTGGCTATTATCACTATTAAATAGACAATTATTTGTAAAAAATATATAAATCAACTATAACATGTGGAGTTTGATAATTATAAATATTTATAAGCTTGCATGTGCTTACACTTTAGAATATCTAATATGAAGTTCTCTTTTCTTTAATCTTCATGAATTTACATAAGGATATGAATATTAACAAGTGCATAGTTCATTTGAAAAGAACACAACACTTGCTTGGGTTTATTCTTATGTATATCCATGTTAGAATTTAGATGGAATTTTAGCTCACATGTATAAATAAATCAAAATACAATTCTTGTATGATTTCCATTCTTCTAGTTGTTTGTACACCCATGAGTATTTAAGGATGACGGGTATATCTAGTCTGGTTACCCGGGGACGTACGACTTTAAGTAGCCCCAAGAAGGTTTCTACCTCATTCCCCTGGTCAAACAATGGCAAAGTACTTGCTTATAACTTTTATACACTTGTGTGTGCATTTGGCTAATGAATGAAACACCTTATCTATATGCATAATTCAAAATAAAAATACAATTTTTGTATGATTCTCTATCTTATAGTTGTATATACATCCATATATATTAAGAATAGCGGGTATAACTAGTCTGGACACCCAGGGATGCACGACTTTAATCCCTAAGGAGGTTCCTACCTCATTCTCCTTGTCAAACAATGGCAAAGTACTTGCTTAGAACTTTCATACATTTGAATATATATTTAGCTAATGAATGAGAATCCTCTTTTTCTATAAAAATACATTCATGCATCCTGCATTTAAGTATGCCAAAAACATATTACATGTATAGGAATGTTTAGGACTTAATCATATGTTACATATGATGGGAAGAAATGAATAAACATGTTTTATGTGATAGTAATTAATTTCAATTAATCTTAAAATGCCTTTCTTATTGAATAAGTTTATTTAAAATGAACCTAAACTTAGGATTAATTTAAAATATGTAATAAGCCATTCACTAAAGAGAAATAATTAATTAATATGCCTTAGATATGGCTTAAGGTAGGGATAAAAGAGGGTGATCCTCTCTTTTCTTCTCTTTATAACATTTAGTTGTTAAGAGTAAGTCAAGTGGAACAAAAGAAAATATTAATTGAAAATTTCTAAATTAACTAAATCATTTAAAGCAAAACCATCCCTTACAATTAAATCCTTTCATACTTAGAAAATCACAACAAAGCCTAGTTAAGGCACACCACACAAGCTTTAATACATACACTTTAGAATTAAGTCACTACTTTTAGCCTTATGTTAGGCAGTTCATGGTTTGATGTATGTTTAGTTTTATGATGTATTGTTGTAGACTAGATGTTAGGTTGTATGCTTCATAGACTGGATGTTAGGCCATGATTAGCTTAATCATATTTCCTGCAAGATATTGTGCTTAAGGGGTGCTTAAAATAAATATAAATGCTCTCTTTTGTAGGTTGCTTAACCCCTAAGCATAATCTAAGTTATAACATGTGGACTTGGTTACCCATGTGCAGCGTGCTAAGTCAAATTATACATATAAATTCTTGGGTTGTATGGTGTGTTTAGCTAACACTTATTTTACAAGTGTAGTTAGATTTACTTTTCTTATTTTTTGATGTAATATTGCATTAGGAATTAGGATTAGTGTTATGGGGGATTAGGATGAGTAGAGGCTAGAAGGCTTTGTTTTGGGAGGCCCCATGATGCCTTTAGAGAGCAAGCAAACCCAATTGAAGAAATGGAGGAGATATGAAGAAAGAAGATAAGAAGACCCCCCCCCCAGCATTATTCATTTATAAAATTATAACTATTCATTCATATCTAGTTGAATAAGGGTAGAGCTCATACATATCTCTTTTGGTTATGCAGTGCGACCGGTCTCTTATTCTTTTGCGTTAGATTTATAAATTTGCTTGATATTTTATTTACAATTACATAATAGAAATGACATGTCTTTTCCAAGTTTTTTCATATATGGTAATTTAATGTGTGGCCTAGATCCAATTAGGCTCTTAAGAAAAATTAATTTTTCTACCCCAACTACAATCATAACTAAACTTTCTAAATAACTCACAACCTCACATAAAGCCTAGGCATTAAATCAAGATAATTAAAAAATTTAGCAACCCCTTAGTTGGATGTTGTATGCTTAATATCATGCATGTCATCTTGTTTCATTTTTGCTAAGAGAGGGTTTCCATCCTTGCATGATAGGGGAAGACTTGACCTTTGAGGGTCTCCCATGTGGTGTAAAACACTTCTTTCTCTCTAATTTAGCCAATAACCTTCATTTCAACATGCATTTAGACTTATAAAAAAATCATATGGACTTTATCAAAATAAAGAGTCAAAAATCAAATAAAAATTGATAGGATTTGCATTAGAATAATTCATTATTCATACCACTCATGCTCTAGTCTCTTAGGGAGTTAGTTTAAGGACTTTAGTTTCTTTCAAATAATAACAACCTAACCATCTTACAAAATATATGACTTGATCACATAGTTTTAAAGCATAGGAGGAGTTAGCTAGCTACCACTCCAGGCGGTTATAAGCCCAATAGTCAGGTGGTTTACCCCCTCTTGTGGAGGTAAACCATATACCCATTTTCTCTTAGATTTAAGATGCACTTTGGCCCTCGCTAAAGCTCCCTAGATTTAGGATCTGAGGTTATTGTTTCCCCTAGGGCTATAAGCATAAGTCTTCACCCCTTTGGCATTTTCATAATCTTGTATTGTGGGATTATAAGTCCTAGCCTTCTAATAAATTTCAACTCAAATATATAATTATCTTCAATTTCAAACATATAAAGCCCAACCATAAGATAGATTGAAATGCTCGCTAAGTTTCCTAGTATTATGAGCACTCCCTACTCATCCCCTTTGGCTTTGATAATAAGTCTCTCCTTTTTTATCTATCCCGATTGATTTTCCAAACATAGCCAATTTATTGATAGTCTTATCTTTGAAATCTTTGGAGACAAGAATTGCATATTTTAATCGAGAGTATTCCTAAGGAACCCACCTTCCTTAGGATGTAATTAACTATGGGGGCTTTCCCATATAGGAAACTTTAGAACCCGATTTAAATAAACCCCGCTTTATTCATCCATGTAAAGTAGGGGAAAATCTCTGGTATATTTGAAGACCCATCATGCCTTAGAGTCCTTATTAAGTGATTAGGTCCATTGTAGGGTGGTGATTTTTATCTTTTGAGATAATGCACTATTCCTTGATGTCGTACCCAATCATCTCCATAAGTACACCCTCAGAACTGGGTGGTGTTTCCCATACATATAATAAAAAATAAACATCACAACCCTTAAGAAAATTATGGTCAACCTATGGGTGTAGGAAAATCATATAAGTACTAAATTAGATCCTTCTTTAATTTAATTAATGTTTAATTATGAGCCTCATTACATTAGGCCCCTAAGTGCATTACAATTTTAATTTCTCATTTGCATATCATTGGAGGCTCATAATTAAATGCTTAATTGAATTAAAGAGGCTTAAGAAAGGGAAAATTAAATCATTTTCTTAATGATTTGAACTTAATCAATCGATAAAAGCTATTTAATTATATTTACTTAAATGTGTTAAATCACTAACATGGGATGGGGTAAAACAACAAATATTATTTCTGCTCTTTAAATCTAATAACCCAAACATAAAATTAAACTTAATAATAACTTTGGGTGATCTTAAACGATTTTATTTAATGTGATTATCCTTAGAAATTAATGTGGTTGAATGGATTATATAGAAGTGTTTAATTATTCCTTTCAATCATCATAAGTTTTGTGAGTCATTTGTATCATGTAATCATGTTTCCAAATCAAGTAATCAAACGAATATACTTATGTATGTAAAATTACATGTGTTGAATTAATCCTATTGTATGGAGTGGTTATTATCATTTATAAATTTCAAATTATTTTTCAAAAATACATACCAATGATGAAAAGTTAAATTGATATTAGCTATGAATATTACATATGATTTACATGTGCTTATAACCTAAACATGTCAAAGTATTACTTTATCTTTATGATTCATGTATGTGTTTATATATGTTTGCATATAATGAGTACATAGTCTAGACATCCTAGGAATATGAAGCTTTAAGTAGCCCCATGGAGGTCTTATATTCCCACTTCCCTGGTTAACAAAGGCACATACTTATTTAATTTCATTCTTATGTGTACTTGTACTTGAATTCGTATAGAACTTTACTTTACATGTGTAAATAATTCACTAAAATATAATCTTTTATATGGTTTTTATTCTCATGATTGTGTGTACATTCATATGTACTTAAGATAACAAGTATATAGTCTAGACATTCAAGGAATACGAGGCTTTAAGTATCCCCACAGAGGTCTTAGATTATCTCAATTCCTTGGTTTAAAGAACGGCACATACTTGCTTAAAACTTTAATACATGTGTGAGTACTTAGCTAAAGAATGAAATTCCTCTTTTATACCAAAAATATATATGAATTTGTAATCATCTAAGTGTGCCAAATTATATTGCATGTATAAGTATGCCAAGTTCAAAATCATATGCATATTATTGATGACTAAAAGGAATGGTGCAACATTATTTATGTGATGGCAATTCAGTTACATTAATCTAAAGATACTGTTGACCTCATTTTTAGAATGACCTCTCAACCCCTCCATCTTAGACATAGGACTCCTCTTAGACACTAAGAGTTCCTTAGTATTAAGACACTTCTAGTGATTAGGTGAATACTTAACGTAACTTTAGAGACTTAGAAGAGTTAGCCATAGGAATAGGTCATGCCTTAGTGGTGTTAGGAAAACTTGCCTACCTTATAGCTTGAACCAAATTCTCATTTCCTTCTTTCAAGTCAAACTCAAATTCAAATCAACCTCAAACTCAAATCAACTTCAATTCCTAAACAAACCTTAAATCAATTCCAATGAATTTTTTCAAATCATCAATCAATTCCAAATGATTGAATCCCATGATTGAATTCTAAATCTAAAATCTTTCCTAAGTCACTTTGATTTCACCTTATGGACTTAGCTCAAATCGAATTCAAATCACTTTAAACTCAATAAGTTTTTTTTATAACCCATTTATATTCTCATTTATATTCACAAATATAAATGAAATATAAATTCAAATCACCAAAACTAAATCCAAAACTCAATTCCAAGTTCAAAAATTTTTCCTAATCCCTTTGATTTCATCATATGGACTAAGCTCAAATTAAATCGAAACCAATTCAAAATCAAAATATTTTCTCATAACCCATTTATATTCTCATTTATATTCACAAATATAAATGAAATATAAATTCAAATAACCAAAATTAAATCCAAAACTCAAATCCAAATCCAATCAAAATCCAACCTAAATTCTTTCAAGACAAACCCTTGAACTCCTTCAAATAAAATTCAAATCAATTCAAACTCAAAAGATTTTCTCATAACCCATTTATATTCTCATTTATATTCACAAATATAAATGAAATATAAATTCAAATATCCAAAACCAAATTCAAAACTCAAACCCAAACCTAATCTAAAACCAACCTATACCATTTCAAGTCAAATTCTTGAACTTAGCCAAATCAAATGCAAATCAATCCAAACCCTTGGATTTTCTTCATATTCAATCAATACTTCAATCATGAATCCAAATATAAACATAAACTTCAATCATCAAACCAAAACTAAATTCAAAACTCAAGACCAAGTCAAACCCAGGTTCATCCTTTAAACTTGAAAATGTCAAATGAATCAAAATCCATTTAACTCCAAATCACTTGTAAATGGATTTATATTTCAATCATAAGTCCATATGTCAGTTCAAACAAACTTAAATCAAGCCTTGATCAAGTCAATTGACCCAAGGCTCACTTGACCCAAAGTGACCTAAAGTACCCTTTTGAGCCAAAATCTAATCCTACCCAAATTGGATTGACCTAAGCCCACCTAAGCCTCACATTGTGAGCAACAATCATCATGAGATGATCAATCACTCAAATTGGGTCAACCAAGTCAAACCTAAGGGTTGACCAAGTCAACACTTAGCCCAAATAAAACCTAAATTAGCCAAAATCCACCATAGGCCAAATTGATTGAAACCATTGATAAAAAACCAATTCATGATCAATGTTTGAACTTGACCAAACCATCATTTTGAGCTAACCTAGCCAATTGGCCACTTATTGTTTAACTTGACCTAAAAGGTCAAATATGTCAAATTTTGATCTAAGCCAAATTGGTTGCAATCCAATGGGTCAAATTCATTCTAAACCACTTATTGAACTTGACCAAAGCCTTAATTGGCCAACTAGACCCTACCTAGCCCAATTGACCATGAACCAAACTTGACCTAAAAATTCAAATCAAGCCAAAATCAAACCAAACCAAAATTGATTGAAACCAAAGCTTGCAAAACATTTCAAATGACCAACCAAACTTAAACCAACCCATGACCTAACCCAATTCGATCAAATGGGTCAAATTGGTCAACTTGACCCATTGGACCTAAATGAAATCAAACGAACTAAAACTAAATATAAACCAAATTGAACCAAACCAATGATGCCAACACATTTCAAATGGTCATATGAACTTAACCCTTTGATCAATTTGACCAATTATTGACCCAAGTTGAACCATTTTGACCTAAATGGATCAACATGAGATAAATGATATCAAAATAACTCCATATTCCTTGAAATTTGGACCAACCCAATTTCAAACTATTCTAAATCTGGCTAAAGTAAAATCAAAGCCAAATGACCATTTTACCCCTAGGTCAAGGGGTAACCTATGGCTAATTCACTTGGAATTTGGTCATATCCTTTTCATGGCCACTTGGCACCCTTTTAGTGGACCAAGTCAATCTAATGAGTGTGGTGCACATGACCCAATGGGTTTGTGTTAACCAAACCCAACCCAAGGCCAAAATCGGCCATCCCACTCAAAATGAGCACATGGGATCACCTCCCACACCCCATTTAACACATGGAAACTCCTCCACTACTTCTCTCTACTAAAACTGCATCACTTAATGTCCAAAATATCCTAACAAACTCAAGCAATCAAGTCAATTGATCTAAAATAGAAGGAAGGCTCCCATGATCCTATAGAGATATACTCCCCTAATTCCCTCATTTCATATCTCTTCTTTGTCATGAGCCATAGGAACCTAGAGCAAGCATTCCCAAGCTTCTCCAAGCATCTTTTAGCTCTTTGCATTTCTCCATTTCTTAGTTTACCAAAACTAAAAATCGGGGAGATTGTAAGAAATTCCAACTTAATCAATACCCAACTTCAGTCCAATTCCTCTTACAAGCACCCTTAGGGGACCTAATCGAGCTCACCCAAGTCATGTTCCAATCTCTCA
Organism: Cymbidium sinense; assembly: GCA_021442155.1. NCBI lineage: Eukaryota > Viridiplantae > Streptophyta > Magnoliopsida > Asparagales > Orchidaceae > Cymbidium > Cymbidium sinense. Next base: position 166,198,882 of record CM038218.1, on the reverse strand, counting down.
AGCCACAGAAAGGGGGAGTTTGACCAAAGATGCAAGCCTAGGAGGAGGAGTTTGGCCAATTGGAATATTTACTCAACCTCAAACCTTCAAACTTTCAACAAGGCTTCATCTCCACTAGACGAAGATACCTCGATGGTTGGGAGCACCGGTGATAGCCTCGAAGGTATGCCTCAAAATCGAGCTTAGGTGTAGGATTCCTTGGTCCTTTGTGAAAGAAAGTTTCATCCCATTGGAAATTGACCATTGGATGTCTTCCTTATTGCCTCTAGATGGTGTGTGATCAATCCCCACTCAATCCAAGCTCAAGTGAGCTCGAATCAAGCCCTGAGGGACGGACGGTTGCCATCTCCCACTAGCGAGGGCAGAAAAGAATTACAGACCATCTATCCCACATGCTTTGGATGGATGGTCCTGATTAATCCTTGTTAGATCCATGTTTAATCCCTTTAGATCCACTGATTTAATATGAACCATCCGATTTTTGATCGGACGGTCTAAGGGAAAGTGTGTAGCGCCAATGGTTGACTGTGGAATCAATTTGATAACTTAAATAACCAATCTCATCATGCCATGTGGAAAGCGTGCGTCTTGTTAGCGGTCCACATGGCGCCGATAAGATTAGTTATATAATTAGGGATTTAATGACCTAATAATCATAGAAACTTCAAAATTACATAACTAAATGTAGAAAAATTAGAAAAATACAAACTCAAATGCATTTTGAAGATATTTCAAAGGGGAATAATATAAAATTAAGTTTAATTGATTTTAACCAGTAAATTTTATGCAATTTGGGTTTTATTGGGAATACAATTTTGTTAATTAGTCCCTAATTATTTCATTGATTAATTCCAAACTATTTAGGTATGTTTTGTGGGATGACTTCTACCTCCTCTAATTTTCTTGGAATTTATTAATGGTTTAATTAGGGGAATTGCTTGATTCATATCTAATCACTCCCTTAATCAATTAAATGATTAATTAACCTATTAAATGATGATAAATTTATTAATTAAATTTGTTAGCCACCTTGGAATAGTGGATATACTTAGGGAATGAGATTTGGATGCCTTTTCTAAATCTTTTCCTCTAAGTCTATTTCATTTGAATGAAAACTTAATTAATTTACAAATTGATTAATGATTTAATCATTTCATTAAATAGCTTAATTAGCCAAACTCAAAATCAAAAATTAATCCAAAAACTAAAATCACTTAATCAATCCTTTCTTAGGTAGATACTTAGGTGTTTAATAATCTAAGTAAGCTTGAGGAAAGCAAATCCAACCTACATGCGTGGGAAGGGTTATGAAATTACTTAATTAAACTCATTAGCTTAATTAATCAATAATTATGGGCCAATTGCATTAGGCCCTTTCTTTCTTAGGGTGCATTGTTAGTTTAAATTAAATGTTGTTGCATATCATATGTTGGCTCATAATTATTTGAATAATTATCTTAATGAGGTGTAGGTAAGGGATAATTAATGAACTTAATTCACAACTTAACTTAAGCAAAACATAAAATTAATCTAATGGTTCTAAAATTAAACTAAAATAATATACACATGTGGGAGATGGGTTAGGACCAACAAACCTTCTCACATTTCTTAAATTCAAATCAAACTCAAAATAAAATCAAAATTTCCTTAAGCCAACTTTGATTCACTTTAAATAATCCCATTCCATAAGATTATCTTTAGGAATTAATTAGGGTGAGTGAAGTTACATTCTTACATCACTTTATATCTTTCTTATCATGTTAAATGTGTATGTCATATGAAATAATACATTCATGTCTGTTGACCTCACTTTTGGAGTGACCTCTTAACCTCCTCTCCTTAGACTTAGGACTCTTCTAGACACTAAGAACTCCTTAGTCATAAGGCACTTCTAGTGATTAGGTGAACACTTAACTAAAGCCTAGAGTTAAATGTTAATCATAAGATTAGGCTATGCTTTAGGGCTTAAGAAAATTACATATCTTATAGCCTAAACCCAATCTAGATACACTTTCTCAAATCAAACCCAGATTCAATTATCAAACCAAATCTCAAATTCAAATTCCAAATCTAATTTCAAATTTGACTCCAAATGATTGAAATCCAAAATCAAATTCAAATCCTAAGACCCTTCCTAAGCCATATGAATCACATTCGTAAGCTTAGCCAAAACTCCCCTTAGATCAAATCAAACTCAATTGATCTCTTTATAAATCAATTATTCCTTCATTTATATTCATAAATATAAATGAAATCCAAATTCAAATGACCAAAACTATATCGAAAATCAAATCCAAACTTAATCTAAATCCTTTAAGCCAATTCTTTGGACTTAGCCAAATTCTATCCAGTTCAAATCAAAACTAATGAATTTTGTCTTGAATCAACCATTCATTCAATTATCTACTCAAATATAAATGAAACCTACAATCATCAAATCAAATCAAAACCAACCCAAATCAAACCAGCCTAGCCCTTTTGACTTGAAAATTTCAAATGAACCAAAATCCCTTAGACTCCAAATTGATTTCCATTGAATTTATATTTCAATCTATGGCTCATATATAAGTTCAACTAAACTCAAATCAAACCAAAACCAAACCAATTGACCCACTTAGGTCCACTTGACCCAAAGTGACCTAAAGGACCCATTTGACCCAACTTTCAATCCAACCCAAATTGGATTGAACCAAGCTCACCAAAACCTTCCACCATGATTTTTGATCACCCTAGAATGATCAATTGCAATCAATTGGGTCAAACCAAGTCAAGTTAGTCATTTGACTAAGTCAACCCTTAGCCTAAATGAACCAAAACTAACCAAAACTCATCCTACACCAAATTGATCGAAACCAATGATTTGAATCAACTCAAAATCAATATTTAAATATGACTTGACCACTAATTGAGCCAAACTAAGCCCAATTAGCCATTTGATCCAAGTTGACCCAAATCGGCCTAAAGGACCAAATTGGGTCAAATCATGATCTAACCCATATTGATTGCAAACAATGGCTCAAGTTCATTCCAAACTGATTATTGAACTTGACCAAAGCCATAATTAAACCCAATTTGATCAATCAAGCCCAATTGGTCAAATTGACAACCAAATTGGCCTAAAGGGTCAATTTGACCTAAATCCACATTAAATTAAATTCAAATACTCCAAAAGAACACATTCATCTTCACTAGCCAATTGAACATGAATCAACCCATTTTAATTTGGTCATCAAATTGGTCAATTTGACCTAATATGACCCATATGACCCAAATTGGGCCAAATCCCTGAAACCAAGCTAAGACCCATTGGGGCTGATCAAACTCACCCAAACCCATTTGGGATCAGCCCAAAATTAACCCAATCCATTTTAAATCCTCATGGATCCTCCCCACATAGGATTCCACCCAACCTCATTTACCTCCCATCACATGCACTTAACTCCTCCCCAACATTTGCATTGAATAAATCATCATTAGAGAGAGGACTTTGGAGCAAAAAATTCAAAGTCCTCAATCAATCATCCATCCCAACCACCCCAAGCAAGATGACAATCACTTGGAGCCAAAAAATTCAAAAAATAATGGATTTTGGCCATTATAAAAGGAGGGAGAAATGAGTTTTCCTCTTCCTCCCACCACCATTCCCCCAAAAGCTCCCAAAGCAAAAAACCCATCCCCACCTCTTTGAGCCATTTTGAGCTCAAAATCACAAATTTTTCCAAAGTGACAGAAAGAGATACGCTTCAAGGAGGAAAAGTTAAAGATCATTCCAAAGCTTCCTCACATACCTAGAGTTCGCTGATCACCACACCAACCATCCCCATGAGGTAAATTTTAAACCATTTACTTAGATTTCATTTTGTGTTAATTTTCACATTTTAGAATTTCTAGATAATCTGCATTTTACTTTAAATCATCCCAATTAGAAAATAGAATTTTTAATCGAAAAATGAGTCCATTTGGACAAGTTTTCACTTAGAAACCTCATTTTTCCTTTAAAAATATTTACTTTCACCACATAAATACGCTCATCGCAGATCACAATCATTGATCGGATCCGCCTTCGACGCCTGACGAGGACCCGATCGCCGTCCATGCGGATCGGACGCGCGATATGATATCGGCTGATCCGCCTGGATCGACTGGACCATCCATGTGGATCGATGGTCAGCAACCACGGTCATCCTTCGCTTTCCCAAATGTACGCCGCACATTTTTTATTTAAAAAAAATAATTTAAATCACCTAAAACTTCAAAAAATTCATAAAAATAAAATACTTAACCAAAAAATTACAAAGGGCTCATTGATTCTCTTTAGAGAATCCAAAAAAAATCCCAAATTTTCAAAGTATTTTTAATTTGAGTTTTAGTAAAATCAAATTTTATTAATTAAACCAAAATATGTTAAGTTGAAATTTTCATTGAAAAAGTTAAAACACACCTACCATAAAAAATCAAAAAAAACTTTGATTGAGAAATTAAATTTGAAGTTCAAATTGTCCATTTTAATAAAATAAATCAAATAAAATTTAGAAAATTTAAAAAATCTTCAAAATGGCTTAAATCAAATTGACATCTAAATTCTTAAGAAAATAATGTGATCTTTCAATCCTAATGAACCCCAAACAAACACTTAAGATTATAGTTTAAAATCATCAAGGAGTTAATTAAAACATAATCTAAAAATAATTTAAATATCAAATCAAAATCAAATGAAAAACACTTAAGCAATCATTAATCAAACCTCAAATCAAAAAAAAATATCATCCTTAGAGAAATTAAATTAAATATGATTAAACCTATTTAAGTTAATAAAACTCAATTAAATGATTAAATTTTAAATCAAACTTAAAATTAAACAAATCAAACTTTAACACAAACAAACCAGATAATTAAACCCACACTTAACTAATCTTAATCATACAAACTTAATATAAATAAAACTAATCATTAAATAAACTAAAATTGATTAATAAAACCAATTCAACATAATCATTTAATATTAATCAAATTAAACCAAGTTAAAGTAAACTTAATTAACATAATATAAATCACATCCATTTAATAAGATAATTAATTCCATTAATACATAAACCTAACAACTAAATCAAACATTAATGAAATTAAAACATAATAAATGAAGAAAATCAAACCTAATATAAAATAATCAAGTTTAAAAATAAATAAACAATTAATTCACTTAATAATAATGATTTATAACAATAATCCTTAATCAAATCAAACTTAAAAAACACTTAACTAAATCAAATCACCACATTAAAAATTAAGTCATTCTCTAATAAACAAATTTTAATCTAATTATTTAAAATTTAATTACCTTAATCAAACTTAATTTTAAACATAATTAATGCAAACTTAATAAATTAATCCATCATCTTAATTAATCAAATTAATTTCATATTAAATTAACTCTAAAATTAAGCTTAAATCAAACCCCTAATTAAATTTAATAATAATCACCCTCAATTTAATTAAGTAATCAAATTAATCATATTAAACCTAAGCTTAATCAAACATAAAAATGCAATTAAATACTAATCAAAACCTAAATTAAACCTAAATTTAAGTCATTAATTATATCATTAAGAATTAAATAAATCTTATTAAATTAAAATTAAACAATAATTTTAATTAAACTAATTTTTAATAATCACATAAACAATATAATTAAAACTTAATAAAATTAATCAATTTTAATTAAACCAAATTAATTTATAAATCAATTAAAATACTAATCAAACACTTAAATTAATTAATTTTACATCTTAAATATATAATCAAATTAAAATTAATTATAAACATAAATTAACATAACTAAAATGCAATTAAATACTAATCAAAACCTATTAAACCTAAATTATTAAGTCATTAATCATTAACCTCAAATATGAATCAAATTAAAAATTAAATAAATCATATAATAAAACATACTCAAAAAAATATTGAACCCAAAGCAAATCAATGATCAATAAAGCTAATCAAATTAAATAAATTAAGAAAGACTCATCAATTTAATATGTAATCAAATCAAATCTCATCAATTAAAGATAAACTAATTATCATCCAAAATAAAATCAAATAAAATCTCATAATCTAATCATCAAATTACAAATGAAACCAAAATCAAATCAAATAAACATAAATCAAGTCAAAAACCATAATAAAAGAAAAGAATTAAATATTAATTAAAAGGATATTGAATTATCAAGATTTAATTAAACCAAAACATCTAATCTAAAATTAATCAATCAAAACACATGAATTTAAACAAACTTAAACTTCATTAGATATGGATATTGAATTATCAAGATGTAATTAAACCAAAAAAACATCTAAATCAAAATCAATCAAATACTTAAACAAACTCAAATTCTAAATTCTAAATCAAATCAAATAAATCAAATCAAATAAATTACACAAATTCAAATGGCTAATTAAGATACTTAAGGACCTTAGTTAGATTCTTTAGAATTAGATGTATAGGGTGAGTTCCATCTACAAATGGAATTCATTCTACTCTTCATTCTTGAAAACCTAAACATCATTTTTAACCAAATAAAAGTGAAATAAAAAATAAAAAATAAATCATCATTAAATTGAAATCAAATCACCAAAGGTAAAATTTAAACAAATTCAAACTCAAATTGAAACTTAAACTAAAGAAGCTAGTAAAGTCTTCACACAAGCCTAAGCACACATTAGAATACTAAGTCACCACTTCTAGTGCTAAGTTAGTATGTATGTATGATGTTGTTTTTTGTTTTGTGATGTAATATTTAGACTGATGTTAGGGTGTATGTTTCAGACCATGCTATTATTTAATCATTTTTCTCTAGGGGTTGGGGGCTATAATAAAAAATATAAATGTTTTGTTGTTGTTTAGCCCCTAAGCATAACTCCATGTGACGGGTTACCCATGTGTGGGGTGCTAAGTCCAAATTATTCATATAATTGTTGTATATGTGTTTAGCTAACATTTATTTTGTAGCTAGATTTATTTTTTTATTTTTGATGTAATTTTATTAGAATTAGATTAATGTTATGGGGATTAGATGAGCAAAGGGTAGTCCCTGGGTGTGTGATGCCTTTGAGCAAATCAAATCAAAAGAAAGAGAAGGAAGAAATGAAGAAAAGAAGACCCCATAGCATGTATTATTTTTAATCAGTTGTATATAGATCCTCTACCCATATTTTTTTCTCTTTTCTGTATGCAACCAAAGCCTTTTTATTCTTTTATGAAGTCTATAAAATTGTTTTGATGTTTTGTTTAGATTACATTAGAACAACATGTTTTTTTCATAGTTTCTTTATGATTGATGCTTGAATGTGTGGCCTGATGTAGGCTCTTAGATAACTTCGTTCCGGTTACGTATTGCTAATAACTCATAACCTCCATAAAACTAGGGAATTAAATCAAGATAATAAAATTTCTAGCAACCCCTTAGCTGGATGAATGAATGTATAATATCATGCATGTCATATTATTCCACTCTTGTTAAGAGGGGGGCTTCCATCTTTGCTAGAGAATGAAGGCTTAACCTATGAGAGCCTTTGATGGAAGAACACCCCTTTCTCTCTTGATTTGGCCCATAATCAAAGTCTCATGCATTTAGGCATACAAAATCCCATAGCTTGTCAAAACAAAAGTCCAAAAGAATCAAATAAATTTGATAAAATTTGCATTAGATTAAGTCATGGATTCATACCACTGCTCTAGTCTCTTAGGGAGTGAGTTTAAAGACTTAGTCTCCTTTCTAAATAAACAACAGCCTAGCCATCTTGCAAAGTATAAGACTTGCATACATGGATTTAAAGGGTAGGAGGAGTTAGCTGGCTGCCACTCTAGGCGGTAATAAGTCCAGTAGTCGGGTGATTTATTCTCTCTTGTGGAGGTAAACCATATACCCATTTTTTGCATTAGATTTAGGTCATGCTTAGGCCCTCGCCAAAGCTCCCTAGATTTAGAACCTGAGGTAGCTATTTCCTTTGGGATACAAGCATAAATCCTCACCTCTTAGGCATTTCCACAATCTTATGTTGTGAAATTATAAGCCCTATCAATCTAATAAAATGTCAACTCAAATAATTAACTCTCTTCAATTTCAAAATATAAAGCCCAATTATAGGGTAGATTGGAATGCTCACTAGGCTTCCTAGTATCATGAGAGTATTTCCTACTTTCTCTTTGGATTCCAAAAATAAGTCTTCTCCTTGATCTATCCCATTTGATTTTCTAAAATAGCCAATCCTTTGATAGTCTTAACCTTGAAATCTTTGGAGACCCTAATTGTCTACTTTAATCGAGTATTCTTAAGGAATTCTCATTCCTTAGGATGTAATTAATATGGGGCTTGCCTCCATAGGAACTTAATGAACCGGCTTAAAATAAACCCTACTTTACTTTTTTATGTAAAGTAGGAAAGATCTCGGTATATTCAAGACCCATCATGCCTTAGGAGTCCTTATTAGGTGATTAGGTCCATTATAGGTGGTGATTTCTATCTTTGAGATAGTACATCATTCCTTAATGTCATACCCATCACTTTTGTAAACACTTTTCATGGTGTCCCATTAGGATGGTTCTCTCTCCATCTTTAGTAGACAATTATTATCTCCATGCATCGATAGCAGACTTATATTTTATATAGGCCCGAAACTATCATTCTTTTCATTGGCACTTAACTGATTTCATCCTTAAGCAAAAAGCCAACATCCTTTAGGTTTTAGACCTCACTCATGTAGGTCTTAAAATCCCTATTGGTTCCCCAATAGGTGAAAATTAAAATTAATCAAACAAAGGAGATGACCAAAATTAAGAACCTCTTCACCATTCGATGGTGAGGCAAGGTTCATCCATGAACAATAAGAAAATAAAACTCTACAAAATAACATGTCTTTCCAAAGCACTTTTCAAAATCCACATAATAAGAGATCTTTACACAAAAATTTGTAAGAAATTTTCAAAAAGGCACAAAACACATATAACCAAACCTCATTTAACAAATCCTATGATTGTTACATGGAGGTTCTTTTTTAAATCAAAATCAACCATTTTAATGTCATTTTTTTTTTTGAAATATATCCCCATCCCACACTCAAATTTTGTTGGATGGAGATTCTATTTTGAATAAAATCATAATAAAATTGAAACTCCACTTAGCATACTTCACATGTGCTAGAGTTGAAGTTTTCCCCTCTTTTGAAAAGCAATAAACCATACACACATAAAAGAGAAGTCAAGACATATTTGAACCCCCACTTGACATACCCAAATTTGTCAAATGGGAGTTCCCCTTCCTTGGAAGGTAGAAAATTGAATTCTATTTGCATTTGTTTGATAAAACTCCTTCTTGCCAAAGTCTTGGACTTCAAAACACATTGGGAGCTCATTTGACATGTCCAAGTATATCAAATGAGAACCCCCTTTTTGAAAATCATAAGAACAAATTGAACTCCATTTAACATACCTAAGTTTGTTAAATAAGTTCTTTCTTTCAAAAATCATAAACACATTTGACTTTCACTTAACATACCAAATTTGTTAAGTGAGAGTTTCATTTTCAAAATCATAAACACATTTGACTTTCACTTAACATACCAAATTTGTTAAGTGAGAGTTTCATTTTCAAAATCATAAACACATTTGACTTTCACTTAACATACCAAATTTGTTAAGTGAGAGTTTCATTTTTAAAATCATAAACACATTTGACTTTCACTTAACATACCAAATTTGTTAAGTGAGAGTTTCATTTTCAAAATCATAAACACATTTGACTTTCACTTAACATACCAAATTTGTTAAGTGAGGGTTTCATTTCAAACACATTTGACTTTCACTAACATACCAAATTTGTTAAGTAGAGTTTCATTTTCAAAAAAAAGAAACATATCTCAAACATTTTGGGGCTTTCATTTAATATAAGAAATTTTTGTTAAGTGGGACTCATCTTCAAAGAAAAGCAAATTTATCTCACAATCATATTTAACTTTCTTAACATACCAAATTTGTTAAGTGAAAGCCTCATCATCAAAACAAATCAAACATGGCATCTACTTAACATACCAAATTTGTTAAGTAAGAAGCCATTTTCAAATCAAATATCACATTCAAATCTTCACCAAAAATATTTCAAACACACAATCACAACCTCTTCTTAGCATACCAAATTTGCTAAGTAGAGGTCTTCAAACTATCAATATTTTCAAATAAGATGCACAAAACACAAATATCTCCAAGAAAATCTCTCCTTAAATTTTAGAACCCTACCTAAATCGTTGAGTATGGGTTCTAAATCAAATCAAATGGCAAAGACTCTCCTCAATATCCAAAATCTCTCTCAATTTTTAATGAATCCCACTTAACATCCTTAAGATTGTTAGTGGGTTCAAACAATCAAATCTTGAGATCAATGATTGAAGGTGAATATCAAGGCAAGTGTATGACTCAGCTATATTTTAACAATACAGATTTTAGTGCAGTTAGTTCTTCCAATCCTCAGTCAATACATCATCTATGGCTCCCAACAAGTTCGTGTTTTCCTTCGGTCTAAACTTGCCTGGATGGGCATTCTCTCTACTACTTGCTCCACCATTCATCTACTTTGGCCATGGTTTGAGGGGTAGGATCTTCTTGGATCACCCTCCTAGTTAGCAAGGAGGAGGTTGGAGATGAGCTTATCGATTCATATCCATCGATTATGAGTTTCCTCACTAAAGAGGAAGGCTGCTGTTGTTCCTTCCCCAGTATCAATTTTTGTGCGGTTGTTCGGTCTATCTTACTCACCTTTCTGACTCTAGGCTACTACCCCTCTGGACACCCCAAAGGGAAGGCTTGGTTTTAGATAGTGTCTCCACATTTGAGGTGGGTGCTAACTATCTTCGTCATGCCTACATGTACTGATACAAGAATCACAAGGTCAAGCGACATCAGAGGGTGGAGAGAGATGGAGCTTCCCATGTGGTAGAGGGATCTCCCAGGAGACCTCTCCACATTTAGTGGTTAGTTTCACCCCTCTCACCTATGGAGAGGATGACTAAGAGGATTGCTACACTACCTCCACCACATATTTTGACAGGAGAGGGAAGCCTCATGGGCTCTTCTTGCACAGTTGGTGAGCTTACGGGCTCAGAGTCCACAATTTTGATTTAAGGGTTATCCCTGGGAGTAGAAGTCATAGGGAGAGAGCCAGAGGCTCGGGCATTACCAGAGATAGTTGGAGTGATAGAGGTTTGCCAGTGCCAACGCCAACGCCGAGAGATTTTCCTGCACGCCCTACATCGATTGTCACAAAGATCATCCTTACCATGCTTACTCATCATAAGAGGTAGTTTATAGTCGAGGTGGGTTTCTCTACCCACCACTCACCGCTTCACCATCGCCTATCAAGCTCACGGCATCCCCATTCCAACCAAGATCTAAGCCCGAGGAAAGACCACACCATTGATCCCGGATCCCACTCCACCACTGAGGCCGAAGCTCTCTATTTAACCTCCCACCTTAGCTACAGAGAAGAAGGAATGGTGACCCAAGGCTGCCGTGGTTGAGTCACCACCCACAAATTACACATAATAAGACTTTGCCTCCACCAAAGAAGATCAATGGAAGAAGGGGTGGATATAGATGTAGTGTCCATGGCGTAGATCCTCCACAATGTTTATCCAAAAGGTGATGATATACCACAAGTGAGCACAGTCCTCCCACAGATAGCAGTACAACGGTAAGCAATGCCCGATGTATTTGCATGAGCATATTACCACCAAGAAGTGCATATTTGTACCAAGACATAGATCATTCCTAATGAGATTCAATAGTACTTTAGAAGAGAACTTATGGGGATGATTGTCAAATTATGAAGAGGATGGGTCACTTTGATCCATGAGGATGATCTCTTGGAGGACTCGAAGTCCATATGGTTGACAGAGTTCCCTCCTTGGATAAAGATACCAGAGGGTGTTGTAGTTAAGGAAGAAGACACAACTCATTCAACCCAACACCTTCATCAACAACTGAGGTAGAGAGATGATCATATCAGCAAGATGGAGAAAAGAGTTGAAGACTTGTTAAGTAGTCCTAGCACTTCAAGGCCAAGCTCCATCAGTATAGCCTACTCCCTTAGAGTCCGACCACCCTGGGTTGTTGCATGTTCTGATCGCCCAAGAGTACATCTCATGGACTAGATAGTGATGCAAGAGGTGGTGAGACAGTACCTCCATGCTTGAAAGAGATATAAAGCATATGGTGAAACAACAAGTGAAGGAAGCATTGGCACAAGCCTGAGGTGGCTCATCTATTCTAAAGGATAGACCCTACCCAGAGGAATTCAAAGTATTCCAATATCCCAGAGGTTTTGTGCCACATCCTTCAAGATCTTTGATGGTAGTGGAAACCCTCAGCAGCATATAGCACACTTTAGAGCTGATTGTTGTAATGCTGAAGGTAATGATGCACTTCTCTTCTGAATCATCATTAGCAGTCTGTCAGGGATTGCATTTGATTGGTACGCTGAATGGCCCAACAGTTCAGTGAAGAATTTTACTGAGTTGGAGCACCTCTTCATCAAGAGGTTTGTTGGAGCCCAGCAAAGGGTAACTATGGGTGACCTCATTGTGGCACAATAAAATTTAATGAGTCCCTTGTTGATTATATTATTAGGTGGAGAAACTCGAGTATGAAATGCAAATCACAGCTGTCCAAACAATATGCTATAGAAATTCTTCTCAAGAATATTCATGATCCGGTTGCTTTGATGCTCAAGGGATTTACAATCAAAACCTTTGAGAAATTAATCAATAAGGCATCTAGCCTACAAGGGGAAGCCAAATAGTTACCTTTTCAAGACCAATCGTTCAAGCCCAAGTAAAGCAAAAAAGAAGCCGTGAGTAGTGATCATAGACAAAGGGAAGCAGAGCTCAAGATGAGAGACCTCGTGCATACAGCCTCCATTGCCACCTCTCTACCACCACCTACCCAAAGATACCCACCACCACAACCACAATGGCCACCGCCACCTCCTCCATAGTATGCTCAATAGCAGTACTCATATCTACCGCCAAATAACTATTACCCACCTACTCTTGCCGAAAGATTGAATAAGTCATATTCATTCAAGAGGGAGGTAGTTAGGAAGATCTTTAAGAATCTCTTAAAGAAACTTGACTTTCAGTTACCTGAGCCCAAGAGGCCGGAAGATGTGGGCAAGAGTAATGATCCTAACTATTGCCCCTACCACCGCATGGTTAGTCATATCTTGGAGGATTGTGCCACCTTTAAGGACTGGCTTGAGCATAGCTACAAGTCATGAGCTATTATTTTTCCCAAGGAATACTTGTTAGAATAACCCTCCAGTTCTATCAGAGTAATTCTTGGGATCTTACGATCCTCTTAAGATAAAAGAAGGTTGGGATATTGCCTTATCCCGAACCTCTAAAAAAGTGGTCTCTATGATCAATAAGCTTTCTTTACAGGTGCCTGAAGTAACTCAAACCTCCAATAACAAGGAAGGTTTGCAAGTTTCCAAAGACAACTTGAAGAAGGTGTAAAGAACAGCCTACCTTAGCCCAGATAGCATAGCAAAGACAACCACCGAGTCCAAAGACTCCATCCACCATTGCAGCTACTACTTCTTCCTCCACTAGCTCCTCTTCTGCCAGTAGGAGCATTATATCAGTGGACAAGGGCACTATACCCCTTATCCTACTTACTTTATTAGATTTCTATCATGTACCTCCATCTAAGAAGAAATCAATGAAGAAAGCTTTCACTTACATCTTGTCCACTTATGATACTCTAGATTTTATTCCTCTCAAAAACTCTAAGTCTACAAAATAATAATGATAACTCTAGTTTTGATCATTCTTCTTATAGTTTAGAAATGAATTTCTCATTTCTAAATCACACAGGTTCACCACTTGAGATTGATTTGGAGTCATCCGACTCCAATGATCCTATAGGAGAAGTGGTAGGTACACCTAATGATAGGTAGAACTTTCTATAAATTCATCATTCCAAGAGGTCATTGAAGTTAACCTTCACAGTGGCAAAGTTCTACCTCCAGGGTGGCACCTCGATGATAAGGGTAAGCAAATCATTGGTTCTAAAGAGTGATAGCCTCCACAAGATGCTCCACCCATGGATATGCTTATGGAGGATCAAGCCAAGGTTGACTACAATGTCTAGCACATCTTAGAAAGTCGCAACTAAGCATATATGACATCTTATCCAAAGAGATAAGGGAATCTCTAATCAAGGCTCTTCTTGATCCAAGATATGCTAGCCTAATGCCATCAAGAGGAGGCTAGTTTGAGGACACTCTAGGAGTTACATTCATGAAGACTTGCTTCTAGAACACCTCTCTTTACATTACAAGGATATTGGAAGATAGATATCTAGAGTTCTTGTTGACTGTGCATAAGAATATTATGAGTCTAAAACCCTCAATTACTTGAGGATTGACATCTCCAAACTTTCAAAAGAGAGAGAGGATGATGTTGAGAGGATTCAATGAACAAGGAGAGGCTTTAGGCTCTATAGCCATTATAAAGTAGATGATTGGAAGACTACCAAGTTTCATATATATCACATCTTTCAATGCTTTTCTTGGGAGACCATGGATACATGAGAACAATGTGGTTCCATCCTCTACATCGGCATGAAGTTCATGAGAGGATTGAATATCGTCAAAGGAGATCTTAAGCCATTCACAGTTCATGAGGTCATAATATGAGGATGCCTACTATCTCCTCAAAATCAACAAGTCTATTCTCGAACTTGGTGAAAGTTCAAAAATAAAAGAAAAAAATAAAAGAAAAAGTAAAAAAGAAGAAGAAAAGAAAAAAGGAAATGAGAAAGAAAATAAAAGGGAGCGAAATAGACTTGGAGGAGAAAGTAGAGCGACATTAGATTCCACCCACGCCGTTACTCCATTCAACATATGGGTAGATGACTCGACCTCCACCAGAGGAAGAGGAAGATCTAGACATGCCTAGGGATGAAGACCTCCTTATTGGCCACCAATAGGAGTTATGTCCGCTACTAGACTACACCTACTATCTAAACTTAGAATCTAGTTCAGAGGATGAGTCATATATGATTAGTATGCACCAAGACTTCTGAGAGATTCATGCAAGTGATAGTTGAGCTAGACAATAATGAAGACCAGACTCCAAAGAAAAGCATAAGGGTATCCAAGTCTATATGTGAAATAGTGAGGCATCAGTTGGGAACTTTAGCTCTAACCTGACTTTCCTCACAAAAAGTTGAGGGTTTGATAGTTAAGGAAGCCCCTAAGTCTTCCACAAATGTAAAGGTGCAGAAGTTCTTTCTTGGAGCATCATCCTTAAGTCAATAAGCTCATGTAGAACTTGAGGATGATTCATACAAAGATTTAATAGAATTACCTTTTGATTGGTACTTGTGTTCTTAATTTAGCAAAGAAAGGATTAATTCCACATGCTTGGTCTAAACACGTCGATTACTTTGAAAGGTTATGGGACAACAAATGCGCATTTATAATCAAGACTAGACTAGGATTCGATATAATGGTCCCTTGATGATGATGATTATTTTAGTCATCACCAACCATTTGAACTGAGGTTCTTTTCAAATCATGCTAACTCATATGAGGAGGTGTGCTTTAAAACTTCAGATGATCCAAATGACTTTGAAGTCAAGGATGCACCACCAGAGTTCAAAGAAGAGATCAGATCAACTATCGATGAGCTCAATGAAATAAACCTAGGAACTGAAGAAGATCCACACCCAACATACATCAGTTCTTTATTGAATGAAAAAGAAACCAATGATTTAGTGAAGCTATTGACTGATTTTAAGGATTGGTTTACATGGAGTTATGAAGAGATGCCCGGTCTATCTCCTGACATAGCGTCATAACTAGCAATAGAACCTAATGCTAACCCTATCAAGCAGGCTCTTAGATGCATGCGATTAGACATTGAACATCAGGTCACTTCTGAAATCAAGAAACTGATCAATGCTGGCTTTATTAGGGAAGAAAAATATCCTACCTGGTTGACCAGTGTCATCCTAGTTAAGAAAAAGAATGGTCAAATTCACATATATGTTGATTTTAGGGATCTAAATAAGGCATGTCCTAAGGATGAATTTCCACTTCCTATGCCAAAATTAATGGTGGGCAATGCCTCATCTCATGCAGTATTCTCCTTTATGGATGGGTCATCTAGCTACAACCAAATTAAGATGGCCCTAGAGGATGAAAGAAACACTGCCTTTCAAACCCGAATTAGAATTTATTATAAGTCATGCCTTTCATTTAAAATGTCGTGCCACATACCAGTGGGCCATGATGCTAATCTTCGATGAACTCATTCATCATCAATTTGAATCTACATTGATGATCTCATTATCAAAAGTGAAGAAAAGGAAGACCATCTCTTAGACTTGAGAGTAGTTTTCAAACGGTTAAGACAATACAACCTCAAAATGAACCCATTGAAGTGTGTATTCAGAGTAGCTTCAAGAAAATTTCTTGTCTGACACTGGGAAATTGAAATCGATCCAGAAAAGATTAAAGAGATATTAGAAATGCCACCCCCTAAAAGCCTAACACAACTCAGGTCATTCCAAGGGTGGTTGGCATATCTAAGATGCTTCATTTCCAACTTATCAAGAAGATGCCAACCATTCTCAGCACTTGTCAAAAGGATGCCAAGTTCAAATGGGATGACAAGTGTCAGCATGCTTTTGAAGATATCAAGCAATATCTGATGATGCCGCCAGGCCTAGCTCTATCTCGCAAGCCATATTATATACTATTGCATTAGATGACCCTTGGCACTTTGTTGGCTCAAACCAATGATGAAGGAGAAACACTCTATTATCTCAGTCATCATCTAATCCCTACTAAGGCAAACTATCCACCTATTGAAAAGCACTGCCTAGCTTTAATCTTTGCATCCCAAAATCTACGGCACTACATGCTTTCTCATAAAATGAACTTGATCTCTAGAGTCAATCCACTGCAATATCTCATGACATGGCCGACCTTATCTAGATGGTTGACACTTTGGTCTATGATTTTGTCTCGCTTGACATAACATTCATACCTCCCCGTAAAAAGGCCAAGCACTTATAATTTCTTAGCACATCCACTCCCTCTACTTAATGATGATCTCCCGATGAACAAATCATGAACTTAGGGGGTACTAGTGCTTGCCACTGGGAGATGTACTTTGATGGTGCAGCTTCCTCTCAAAGAGGAGAAGAACCACAATTTACTATTCCAGGGAAGACGGGGGGTAGGAATAGTTCTCCTAACTCTGATGTGATGATGAGATTCTCATATCATCTCATCCAATCCATGCACCAACAATGAATATGAGGCTCGATTGCCGAGAGTTAGTCATTACACTATGCATCCAGTATCAACATCTTTGGGGGTTTTTAGTTAGTCATCAACCAAATCGCTGGGTCCTACAAGATTCTAAAGGTTAAGCTCCATCATTACTACAAGTATACCATGGAATTATTGGCCCAAATCCCAGAGGTTACCATCTACAAGATTCCTCGAGAGAATAAAGATGCATTAGCCAAGCTTGCCAAAGAGTGTCAAAGA
The DNA here is from genome assembly GCA_021442155.1 of Cymbidium sinense. Lineage (NCBI taxonomy): Eukaryota > Viridiplantae > Streptophyta > Magnoliopsida > Asparagales > Orchidaceae > Cymbidium > Cymbidium sinense. Next base: position 166,181,267 of record CM038218.1, on the reverse strand, counting down.
TGAGTCCATTCCAATAAGGGTCCAAAATAGATAAGTCTTATCCCTTATTGATGCTAAACTCATCGAGATTCTCTTGAAGGGGAGGTTGCCATTGCCAAAAAAGGATGAGGAGTCGAGGAGAAACCATCATAAATTATTTAAATATATACAAACTTCAAGAGAAATCACCGCACACCGTGTGAAGTAGAGCCCTTTCCTATACTCTTGGTGATGTACGCTTCCTTCGATCATATGTGGTTACATTTTTTGGAAAAACACAAAGCCCATAGGATCATGATCGAGGTACACTCAGGTTTATGTAGAGAACACCAATCTGGTCCAAAGATGAAAGCCAAGATCAAGAGACTAGGATACTATCTTTGATAATCACAGACTGCATGGATGTAGCTAGGAGATGCCACCAATGTCAGGTACATGGTGCGGTCCTACATCAACCACCCAACATTCTACATCCTACATTGGCCTCATGGCCATTTGAGTGTACCGACATTGTCGATCATCCTCCGGTCATTCTAGCTGATCGACTTTTCCAAGTGGGTGAGGTAATCCCACTAGAGAGGTCACAACATGTGCTCAATTTTAGAACCATATCATATATAGGTTCATGAATTATATATAATGCATTCAAGAGCACTAAAATCAATATTTTTCGAGACATAGCATAGATTGGAGATCTACCATCTACTATCCAAGGGAAAATAATAAAAGCCTTCAACAAAACTCTCATTCAAATATAAGACATTGATGACAACAAGATGTGGCATGATTAGTTGAAGCCTTATGGGCCTACCGTACCACATATAGAACTCCAATGCAGTCCACCCCTTTCTCCTTAGTGTATGGGTCCAAAGTCATTCTATCATTAGAAGTCCAACTCCCATCACTAAGGATAGCTGTGGGTAGCAAAATTACAATGGAACATAATGCCAAGTTATGGTTGGAAGGGCTCAAAGGTTTGGAGGAGAGACGCCTACGGGCATGCCAGAACCTGAGTTATACAAAGCCAAGATGATTCAAGCTCATAACAAGTTGGTCCATCCTAGAGTTTTTCAAGTAGGAGAGCTTGTTTTAGTTCTAAGGAGACCAATTATTGCGTCAAAAGATAGGAGGCAAGTTTGAACCCACTTGGGAAGGCCCTTATGCCAAGAAGGCCTACCAAGGAGGGTCTTATCAACTCATAAATTATAAAGGAGTGCCCATGCTTCCAATCAAACTTAAAAAATACTATCATAAATCTTATTTGAAAATAATTATCAATAAAACTTCTTTCATCTCAAATTTCATTTCTTCTAGAAATATCTTTACTACTTGAATACCATGATGTATTTAGGTAGGTATAAGAGAACCCAAGAGGCATCCTATCCCTCCACAACACAAACAAACTACAAATGATCCTCCAATTATTAATAAAAGAACCCAAGAGGCATCCTATTTTGACTAGTACAAGTTAGGTGTAAGAGAACCCAGCATCCTTTCTGGTGGAGTCACAATTATCATCATCCATTCTACTTTAGAATAGGTAAGAACCCATATCTATTCTCTTCATTATATATATATATATATATATATATATATATATATATATATATATATATATATATATATATATATATATATATATATATATATAGTCTCGTGCTACTTTGATGTTGGAGTCCCTGTACTCACTCATTAGTTGCTCTAGGTCTATATGCTACCTCAAGATGTCACCCTCACTTGTTGGAGGATATGAGTCCCCATGCTTTCCTAACTGACAAAACTAGCGCCTGTTACATGATAGATTTCGCCCACGTGAGCTACCCTCATGTTGACTTTGCTGGGAGATGTGAGTCCCATGCTTTCTTCTTGAACTAGCCATCGCACCAATTAGGGTTGAGGTTTAGGTAAGTCCCTGTGGCTCCTTTCCTCTGACATTGAGTCTTAAGTCTTACATCCACTCAAGAGTCACCCTAGGTCTGATGGCCCTATAGTGAAGATAGACTATCTTGGTGATCACCACGCTTTAGAGATGTAAGCTCACGCCTTCTTTCTAATCGACACAAATCGATGGGCACCTTAGATTGGTTGGTTATCGCCATGCTGACGGTGACCCACCTGATGGATACATCACTCTTGGCAGATGTGAGTCCCCAAGCTTTTTCCTTGAGTTGGCCATCAAATACCTATTTGATATATGACTAACCATGTTATCTTCTCTAGGGTGTTGGATTAGGCCTTTAGTGGACCCATCCTCTGTGGGCATTCTATTTGGTTCACATCCTTTGCAACCTCATTTAGATACTACTCGGGTTACTTTTGGATTGGACAGTCCCCCTTTCCTAAGCCACGGGTTGGAGAATTTATTGTGGATGCATTCTCCTAGAATAAGTTTGAGATAGGTCTAGGCTGATATAAGCTTCTTCTTAGTTTGATCCCTCTCAAACCAACAGGGTCCATGTTAAAAAAAATCTAAACAAATAAAGATAATTAATTTGCTTGTAGATTAGGAATTCAAGCCCCCAGTGGCCCCTTTCCCAAGTAGACATCATATCTAAGACAAAGAAACTCCTATAGAATTACTGACTTTGAGTTGAGATAAGTCCTGCGGCACTCTCTCAAGTACCCTTAGTCGGGTCAACTTGTGTCACCAACAAGTTACCCGACGATCATCTTGCTTTGAAAGATAAGTCTATTACGATTCTCTAGACGACTAAATCGATACCTTAGTCGTCATTATTTCAAGAACCGATCACCCCGGGTTCCTTATTTTGGAAGATGAGTCCCACTTTCTTTCCTAACTTGACCATTGCAAACCAAAAAGGCACCCCTTAGTTGGCTCTACAACGATGTTAGACTATCCATTTGGATTTGTAAACCTAAGATAGGTCTAGGCTGATATTAACTCCTTCTTAGTAGATCCATCATACACCGACAAGGTCTACCTAAAATTAAATTAATTCTAACTACTCTTGAGTTGAGGTAAGGCCCCCAATGACACTCCCTCAGTAGTTGCCCTAGGTCAGGATTGATTTATTGCACCATCAACAGATCACCTCAATGGTTGATCCCTACTTTGGAAGATGTAAGTCACGCTTTCTTTCCTACTCCTTGCACACCAAAGGAAGCCCCAGTGATACCCAACCTTGTGGCCGGTAAAGTACCCTTTGGACTTGTAAATTGAGATAGGTCAAGGTCCATAGCTCTTCTCTTCCATTGCATGCTAAAAGGGTCCATAACATAACACACCAAATAAATTAAATTAATTCAAATTAACTCAATATAAATCAAATTAATCATCAAGACTACTCTTGAGTTGAGGTAAGACCCCCAGCGGCGCTCACTCAGTAGTAGCCCTAGGTCGGGATTGATTTGTTGCACCATCGACAGATCACCGCCAATCCCTACGTTAGAAGATGTAAGTCTGCTATGCTTTCTTCCTAGACATTGTGCAAGAAAGGCAACCTTAGGGATAGTCTACCTATTGTAGTAGACTATCCCTTTAGACTTGTAAATCTAAGATAGGTCATGGCCGACATACCTCCTTCTCAGTGGTCCATCGCATGCCAATAGGGTCCAAAACATAACACACCAAATTAAATTAAATCAATTCAAATCAAATCAATATAAATCAAATTAATCATCAGGACTACACTTGAGTTGAGGTAAGACCCCCCTCACTCAGTAGTCGCCTTAGGTAGGGTCCAATTTGTTGCACCATCGACAAATCACCCCAACAGCTGATCCCTACTTTGGAAGATGTAAGTCTGCTATGCTTTCTTCCTAGTATAGTTGTTGCATACCAAAGGCAACCTTTAGACCGGATAGTCCTACCTTGTGGCTGGTAGACTACCCCTTTGGACTTGTAAATCTGAGATAGGTCAAGGCGTATGATCCTTCTCAGTGGGTCCATCGTACGTCAACAGGGTCCACAACATAACACACTAAATTAAATTAATTCAATTCAAATCAAATCAATATAAATCAGATTAATCATCAGGACTACTCTTGAGTTGAGGTAAGACTCCTAGTGGCACTCACTCAATAGTCGCCTTAGGTAGGGTCCAATTTGTTGCGCCATCGATAGATCACCCCAACAACTGATCCCCACTTGGAAAGATGTAAGTATGATATGCTTTCTTCCCATAGACGTTACACCAAAGGCAACCCCTTAGGTTGGATAGTCCTACCTTATGTGTAGACTACCCTTTGGACTTATAAATCTAAGGCCAAGGCCCTCATGGCTCCTTCTTAGTGTGGTCCATCGCACACTGATAGGGTCCATAATAAAATAAATTCAAAACCAACCTCCCCAGTGGAGTTGAATTAAACATATTGAACAAACCAAATTTCTCCCTAGCGAGGCGCAAATGAGATTAGACTCCCTAGTGGAACCTAGATCTAAATCAAACAAGTTTAACCAAGTGTACATCCCTGGCGGATATGCCCTTAATCTAGAACCCTTCTCCCTAGTGGAGTCTAATCGAAAAAATTAAAGAAATCCAATCAAATTATTATCCCTAGCAGATAGCTTGAACCTATTTCCCAAGTGGAAGGTTCATGTACTCAATCCCCAGCGGATCCACACCCAAACAAATCATACTCATAATCAAACGTAGATCCATATCCCCAGCAGATAGCTTGAACCTGTTTCCCTAGAGGAAGGTTCATGTACTCAATCCCCAACAGATTCTGTCTTGCTCTCTTATGCCCTTGGCATAAAGAGAGCTGCATTGAACTAAGATCGTGATTTTATCTACCTTTTGAGTCTAGGTCTAGATCACTTCCATTATTTGTCCATCTTCTGGATGTTGTTGATCTTTTGATCAACGCCAATATGCGGTGTGCCTTGTCAATTACACCACACCTATTGGGGGTCTTTTTGTTGACCTCACTTTTGGAGTGAGCTCTTAACCTCCTCTCCTTAGACTTATGACTCTTTTAGACACTAAGAACTCCTTAGTCAAAAGACACTTCTAGTGATTAGGCAAAAACTTAACTAAAGTCTAGAGACTTAGAAGTATTAATCATAAGATTAGGTTATACTTTAGGGCTTAAGAAAATTACCTATCCTATAGCCTAAACCCAATCTAGATACACTTTCTCAAATCAAACTCAAATTCAATTCTCAAACCAAATCTCAAATTCAAATTCAAATTCCAAATCTAATTTTAAATTTGACTCCAAATGATTGAAACCCAAAATCAAATTCAAATCCTAAGACCCTTCCTAAGCCATATGAACCACATTCATAAGCTTAGCCAAAACTCCCTTAGATCAAATCAAACTCAATTGATCTCTTTATAAATCAATTATTCTTCATTTATATTCACAAATATAAATGAAATCCAAATTCAAATGACCAAAACTATATCAAAAAATAAAATCCAAACTCAATCTAAACCCTTTAAGCCACCTTTGACTTAGTAAAATTCTATCCATATCAAAGTCAAAACTAATGAATTTTCTCTTGAATCAATCATTCATTCCATTATCTACCCAAATATAAATGAAACCTACAATCATCAAATCAAATCAAACCAACCCAAGTCAAACCCAACCTAGCCCTTTTGACTTGAAAATGAAATAAAATCCTTAGACTCCAAATTGATTGTCTTGAATTTATATTTCTAGGGCTCATATATAAGTTCAACTAAACTTGAATCAAACCAAAACCAAATCAATTGACCCACTTAGGTCCACTTGACCCAAAGTGACCTAAAGGACCCATTTGAGATCTAATCCAACCCAAATTAGGAAACCAAGCTCACCAAAACCTTCCACCATGATTGTTGACTAGAATGATCAGAATCAATCAACTCAACTAAGTTTAGTCATTTGACTAAGTCAACCCTTAGCCTACATGAACCGAAACTAACCAAAACTCATCCTACACAAATTGATCGAAACCAATGATTTGAATCAACCCAAAATAAATATTTAAATATGACTTTACCACCAATTGAGCTAAACCAAGAACAATGGCCATTTGATCCAAGTTGACCCAAATCAGCCTAAAAGACCAAATTGGGTCAAATCATGATCTAACCCAAATTGACTGCAAATAATGGCTCAAGTTCATTCCAAATTGATTATTGAACTTGACCAAAGCAATAATTAAATCCAATTTGATCAATCGATCCTAATTGGTCAACTTGACCCAACCTAGCCCAAATTGGCCTAAAAGGTCAATTTGGCCTAAATCCAAATTAAATCCAAATTAATTCAAACCAACGACCACATTCATCTTCAATTAGCCAATTGAACATGAATCAACCCACGACCCAAGCTAATTTAGCCAATTTTGATCAAATTGATCAATTTGACCAATATGACCACCCAAATTGAGCCAAATCCCTTGAAACCAAGCCATGACCCATTGGGGGCTGATCAAACCTAAACCAAACCCATTTGGGATCAGCCAAAATCAACCCAACCCATTTAAATCCCTCATGGATCCTCTCCCACATAGGATTCCACCCAACCTCATTTAATTCTCTCCCATCACATGCACTTAACTCCTCCCCAACATTTGCATGGAATAGAACTGATCATATGAGAGGACTTTGGAGCAAAAATCTAAAGTCCTCAATCAATCCATCATCCATCCCATTCACCCAAGCAAGATGGCGATCAATTTCGAGCCAAAAAAGTTCAAAAAAGAATAGATTTTTGGCCATTATAAAAGAAGGAGGAAATGAAGCTTTTGACCTCTTCCTCCCACCACCATTCAGCCCCAAAAGCTCCCCAAAGCAAAAAGGAACCCATCCCCCACCTCTTTGAGCCATTCTTGAGCTCAAAAATACAAATAGTTATTTTTCAGGCGTTGGTAAACATCAGAGAAGATGATATTATGAAGGGAGGCAAAGGTTAAAAATCATTCCAAAGCATCCTCACATACCTAGGAGTTCGCTCAAATATTCACCGCCACCGGAAACCATCCCCGGTGAGGTAAGTTTTGCCAAACCATAGCTGACCTTAGGATTTCACGTATTTTGTATTAATTTTCTTGCAATTTTAGGAATTTCCCCTAGATAATCTTGCATTTTTCACTTTAAATCATCCCAATTAGAAAATATAATTTTTTTCGGTGTGAATCAATGAAAAATGAGTCCATTTGGATAAGTTTTCACTTAGAAAATCCTATTTTTCCCTTTAAAAAGCTATTTTTATTGTTCACCATCCGGCGGGCTACAATCGCCGTCCGATCTCATGGTTCGTGGGATCGGATGGTTTGATCGTGGATCATGCACCTTTTGATCACCGATGCAATCTGACCGTCCGATCGCGCAGCTGGATAGATGACTGACGCTCGCGATAGTGCGATCCGCCTCTGTCACGCTGATTCGATCAACCGTCCGACGGCGATCGACGGTCCGTGAGTCAGGGTTACTTTTTGTGGGTTGACCGCTTTCCACCAATGGTCGACGCCGCCGCACATTTTTTTTTTTTATTAAAAAAAATTAATTTAAATCATATCAAACTTCAAAAATTTATAGAAAATAAAATCCTTAACCAAAAATTACAAACATGACCTCATTGGATTCATCTTTTGAGAAATCCAACAAACCCAAAATCCCCAAGTTTGACTAAGTATTTTGAGCTTAATTTGAGTTTTAGTAAAAATCAAATTTCACTAATTAAACCAAAATTATATGTTAGATTATGTTAAAATTTTCAAGGATTGAAACTAAAGTTAAAACATATTTACCATTATAATTTCAAGTAGAAAGGACTTCTGGATTGAGAGAAATTAAAATTTGAAATTTAGATGGCACATTTTAATAAAATAAATCAAATAAAAATTCAGAAATTTATAAAAATCTTTAAAATGGCTTAAATCACTTAAGATTAAAGTTTAATCAGTTAAGGAGTTAATTAAAATATAATCTAAAAATAATTTAAATATCAAATCAAAATCAGAAAAGAAATAGCACTTAAGCAATCATTAATCAAACCTCAAATAAGAAAAATATAAACCTTAGAGGAAATTAAATTAAATATGATTAAACCTATTTAATTTAATAAAACTCAATTAAATGATTAAATCTTAAATCAAACTTAAAATTAAACAAATTTAGAGAACTTTAACATGAGTCAAACTAGTATAACTAAACCTACACTAAGCATAGAGTTTTAATCATATGAAACTCCTTAATGAATAAAAATAAACTGAAACTAATTAATCATTAAATAAACTAAAATTCAAATTGATTAATAAACCAATTCAGCATAACCATTTAATATAAATCGAATTAAACCAAGTAAAATTAAAGTAAACTTAATTATCATATGATTAAATCGCATCCATTTGGAATAAGATAATTAATTAGCCATTAATACATAAACCTAACAACTAAATCAAACATGAAATGAAATAACATAATAAATGAAGAAAATCAAACCTAGCTATCAAAATAATCAAGTTTAATCAAAATAAAAAATAAATAATTAATTCACTTAATAATAATGATGGTAATAACATAATCTTTAATCAAATCAAACTTAAGTAAAACACTTAATAAATCAAATCACTCACATGTGGAAATTAAGTCATTAATCTCTAAAACAAACCCTTAATTAATCTAATGATTTAAAAATTTAATTACCCTTAATCAAACTTAATTAGTCAAATATCTAATTAATGCAAACTTAATGAATTAATCCATCATCTTAATTAATCAAATTAATTTAAATAAGTTACATTAAAGCTAACTCTAAAATTAAGCTTAAATCAAATCCTTAATTAAATTTAATAATCAATCATACCCTCAAGTAAGCTAATTAAGTTAATCAAACTAATCATATTAAACCTAAGCTTACTCAAACATAATCAAAATGCAATTAAATACTAATCAAAACTTAAATTAAACCTAAATCATTAAGTCATTAATTACATCAAGAATTAAATAAATCTTAATTTAATTTAATAATTAACTTAAACATACTCCTTGTTAAACTAATTACCTTAAGCTAATCCAATTGAATAAACACCTAATTAATGCAAACTTAATAAATTAATCCACCATCTTAATAAACCAAATTAACTTTATAAATCAAATTAAAATTAACTCAAATCAAACACTTAATTAATCTACTAATTATTTTGATCACACATCTTAAGTAAACTAATTGGAGTCAATCAAATTAATAATATTAAACTGAAGCTTAATTAAACATAAATTTGAACATAATCAAAATACAATTAAATACTAATCAAAACTTATACTAAACCTAAATTATTAAGTCATTAATTACATCATTAACCTAAACAAATATGAAATCAAATTAAAAATTAAATAAATCTTTATAATTAAATAAAATACTTCTAATTAAAATCAATCATTGAACCTAAGCAAACTCATTGACTAATAAAGCTAATCAAATTAAATTAAATTAAATTAAGAAAGACTCATCAATTTAATATGCAATCAAATCAAATCTCATTCAACCTACTTAAATAAGATAGACTAATAAACTATCCAATGTAAGAAATCAAAATACAAACCAAACTTTGATAAACATGACAAACAGATGAGATTAAAAGATAAAATCATAATTACAAGGAATCAAACTCAATTAAAATCAAAATAAAATCTCAATTAATCTAATCATCAAACAAATGAATTAACCATAATCAAATCAAATAAACATAAAGTCAAGTCATATAACTGTAATCAAAGAAAAGAATTAAATATTAATTTAAAAGGATATTGAATTATCAAGATTTAACTAAACTAAAACATTTAATCTGAAATTAATCAATCATAAACACATGAATTTAAATAAACTTAAACTTCATTAGATATCAAGGATATTGAATTATCAAGATGTAATAAACAAAACATCTAAATCAAAATCAATCAATCAAATACTTAAACCAACTCAAATTCTAAGCTCTAAATCAAATCAAATAAATTACACAAATTCAAATGGGCTAATTAAGATACTTAAGGACCTTAGATTCTTTAAGAATTAGGATGTAGAATAGGGTGAGTTCCATCTACAAATGGAATTCATTCTACTCTTCATTGAAAACCTAAACATCATTTTAACCAAATAAAGTGAAATAAAAAAAAAAAATTATTAAATCATTAAATTGAAATCACCCAAAGATAAAATTTAAACAAATTCAAACTCCAAATTGAAACTTAAACTAAAGAAGCCTAGTAAAGTCTTGTCATACAAGCCTTAAGACTAATACTAAGTCACCACTTCTAGTGCTAAGTTAGGCATTGTATATGATGTTGTGTTTATTTTATGTAATATTTTAGACTGATGTTAGTGTATAGACTGGATTGTTATTAACCTAATCAGCCTGTGGGGTCGTGCTAAGGGCACTATAATAAAAAATATAAATGTGTTTGATGTGTAGGTTGCTTAGCCCTAAGCATAACTCACGTTAGGATAGTGGGTTTACCCATGTGTGCTAAGTCCAAATTATTCATATACTGCTGGGTTGTATGGTGTGTTTTAGCTAACATTTGTTTTATATTTAGATTTACTTTTTCTATTTTTGATATAATTTTGCAGAATTAGGATGTTATGGGGATTAAGATGAGCAAGGGTCAAGGCTTAGTCCTGGTGCTCAGGATGCATTTGGAGCAAATCAAATTAAAATAAAGAGAAGGAAGAAATGAAGAAAAGAAGGCCTTTTATAATTCATAAGGTGTGAGCTGCTACCCATATTTTTTTCTTTTGGTGTAAGACCCATGACTTTTTTTATTCTTTAATTTATAAAATTATTTTGATGTTGTAGATTGTGCATTAAAATAACATGCTTTTCATAGTTTTATGATTGATGTTGAATGTGTGGCAGATCCAAGAGGCTCTTAGGATGAAATTATTTTTTCTACCCTAATTAACAACTCATAACTAAAATTTTAAAATAACTCATAACCTCACCATAAAGCCTAGGAATTAAATCAAGATAATAAATTTTTTAGTGACCCCTTAGCTGGATGAATGAAAGTATAATATCATGCATGTCATATTATTCAACTCTTGTTAAGAGGGGGCTTCCATCATTGCTAGAGAATGAAGGCTTAACCTGTGAGAGACTTTGATGGAAGAATACCCCTTTCTCTCTTTATTTGGCCCATAATCAAATTCTCATGCATTTAGGCATACAAAATCCCATAGCTTGTGTCAAAACAAAGATTCCAAAAGAATCAAATAATTTTGATAAAATTTGCATTAGATTAAGCCATGGATTCATACCACTCATGCTATAGTCTCTTAGGGAGTGAGTTTAAGGACTTAGTCTCCCTCTAAATGAACAAAAACCTAGCCATCTTGAAAGCATAAGACTTGCCTACATGGATTTAAAGCGTAGGAGGAGTTAGCTGGCTACCACTCAGCATAATAAGTCCAACAAACGGGTGATTTATTATCTTGAGGTAAGTCATATACTCATTTTTGCCTTAGATTTAGGTCGTGCTTCAGCCCTCACCAAAGCTCCCTAGATTTAGGACCTGAGATAGCTATTTCCTTCGGGCTACAAGCATAAATCGTCACCTCTTAGGCATTTCCACAATCTTATGTTGTGGGATTATAAGCCCTAACAATCTAATAAAATGTCAACTCAAATAACTAACTTTCTTTAATTTCAAAAATATAAAATCAAATTATAGGGTAGATCAGAATGCTCATAGGCTTCCTAATATCGTAAACATTTTCTACTTCCTCTCTTAGGATTCCAAAAATAAGTCTTCTCCTTGATCTATCCCATTTGATTTTCTAAAATAGACAATCCATTGATAGTCTTAACCTTGAAATCTTTGGAGACTAATTGTCTACTTTAATCGAGAATATTCTTAAGAATTCCCATTCCTTAGTAATTAACTATGCTTGATTAAGTTAACAAACTCGACTTAAAATAAACCCTACTTTACTTTTTTATGTTAAGTAGAGGAAGATCTCTGGTATATTCGAAAACTCATCATGCCTTAGGAGTCCTTATTAAGTGATTAGTTCCATTATATGGTAGTGATTTTTATGTTTGAGATAGTACATCATTCCTTAATATTATACCCGATCACTTCAATAAGCACCCCCTAAGATCTGCGTGGTGTCCCACATCCCAAAAATAAACACCACAATGTCTTTTGAAAAATAAATTAAAAATGAAATGTTTCCTTTATGTCAAAATTGCATGTTTTGGCTAAAATAAGAATATGAATGGCTATTATCACTATTAAATCCAAAATTACTTTCAAAACTTATAAATCAAACATTGCAAATGAAAGGTATGCTTCTTATAATTACTTATGAGCTTGCATGTGAGTATAGTATAAGATGTGCATTATGTGACCTTTCCTTCTCTTCTCTTTTAACATAGTCTTGAATAGGATTTACAAATTGTATAGTTCATTTGAAAAGAACAAAATAATTGCTTGAATCTATTCCTATTCATTCCTATGTTATCATTTAAGAGGGACCTTCACATTTGCATATATAAATTAAACAACCAAAATCAAACAAACAAACAAACATAAACCTTTTGCATGAATCTCTTTCCATGCATTTTCATTTAACATGTAATTATAAGAAATGGTATATTCCTAAAACACCTATCATGAGGTTTTAAATCCCAAGTAGGTCTTGTACCTTACACCCCTAGTGTAGAAAATAATGGCGTCATACTCACTTATGTCTTTCATACAAGTAAATGTGCATTTGATTAATGGATAAAAGAATTCCCCTCTTTTATACTTAACAAAATCATGAACCATAAAAACATCCAAATTTCCTTATGCAACATCTCTTAGCATCCATCTTTAAGGTGTGCCAATATTTCCATTTGCATGTATAGATATGCTTAGGGTTCATCCATATGCATGTTACACATGTTGGAAAGAAATAAAGTGTTGCATGTTTTGTGATAGTAATTCACTTTAATTAATCTTAAAATATCTTTCTTATTGAATAGGTTTGTTTAGAGTCCATCTAAACTTAGGATTAATTAAAACACATAATAAAATATTCACTAAACAAAAATCATTAATGAATCTACCTTAAAATTACTTAAGGTATGGAGAAAATAGAAGTTTTGTTCTCTTTCCTCTCTTTATAACACTTAGTAATTAAGCATAGGTTCATCCAAACCAAATCAAATCATAAAATAAAATCAACTAAATTACTTAAATGAAACTTCCCTCTAAGTTGAACACTTTATACTTATAAAACTCTAACCTTAAAGCCTAGCTAAGACATACCCCTTAAATGGCACATACATTAGGCTAAGTCACCACTTCTAGTCCTATGTCAGGGCAGTACATGATTTGATGTTTACTTTTGTTTTGTGATATGATATTTTAGTCTGGATGTTATGTGCATAGACTGAATGGTAGGATGATCTTAGTCTAATCATTATCTTCTACAGAAGATTCTGGTTAAGGGGTGTTGTAATAAAAATATAAATGCTTTTGATGTGCAGGTCGCTTATACCCCCAAGCATAATCCAAAATAGGTCGGGTAGACTTGGTTACCCATGTGTGGGGTGCTAAGTCCAATTTATTTATATACATGCTTTGGATTGTGTGATTTGTTTAGCTAATCTCTATTTTGTAGGTTTTAGTTAGGCTTACTTTTCCCATTTTCATGCAATTAAGATTTGGAATGATGTTTTGGGGGATTAGGATAAATATTGGTCACAAGACCATGTATTATGTATAATATGAAGCCTTTGGAGCAATCACATTCCAACCAACCAAAAGAAGAAGAAAGAAAAGAAGAAAGAAAAAAGAAGAAAATAAGAAAGAAGAAAGGAGAAATGAAGAATGAAGACCCCCATAACATGAATTCCCTTTTTATTGTAATTAATTCATTTGCAATCCAGGTTGCATAAGGGTAGAGCTCGGCCACCCAATTTGTTTTTGGGTTTGTGTGGTGAAGCCTGACCACAAAGGCCTCTTATTCTTTTGTGTTAGCTTTATAAATTGTTTGATATTTATTCAGCTTGTGCATTAAGATGACATGTTTTTCTAGTTTCTTCCTTATTTTGATGAATGGCCTGGATGTGATTAGGCTCTTAGAAAAAAAAATTTATTCAACTAATCAACTCAAAACTAAAAAAAAAATTAATAACTCATAACCTCACATAAAGCCTAGGTTATAAAACAAGATAAAAGATTTAGCAATCCCTTAGCTGGATGTTGTATGTTTTCACATCATGCATAAAAAATATCTTGTTTCACTCTTATTATGGAGGGCTTCCACCTTTGCTGTGGAACTTGGCTTGACCTTTGAGAGTCATGGTGGAAACACAGCTCCTTCTTGTTAATTTTGGCCCATAATCAAATTTCTCATGCATTAGGCATATGAATCTCATATCATGTGTCAAATTAATTATCCAAAAATAAAAATATAATATAACAAAATTTGCATTAGATTTAAGTTATGAATTCATTCCCTACATGATCTAGTCTCTTAGGGAGTGTGTTTAAGGACTTAGCTTCTTTCTAAATAAATAACAACTTAGTTATCTTGAAAAAGCATATGACTTGCCTACATGTATTTAAAATTGTAGGAGTTAGTTGGCAGCCACCCCAGCGTTGTAAGTCCAAAGTGAGTGGTTTATCTCTCTTGTGGAGGTAAACCATATACCCCTTAGATTTAGGTCATGCTTTGGCCGCCAAAGCTCCCTAGAGGTTGAGAGGTTGCTACTTCCCTTTGCGAGCTACAAGCATAAATCCTCACCTCTTAGGTATTTCCACGATCTTGTGTCATGGAATTATAAGCCATAGATTTCTAATAAAAATTCAACTCAAATAAATAAATCACTTCAATTTCAAAAAGATAAAGCCCAACCATAACATAGTTTGGGATACTTACTAGGCTTCCTAGTATCATAAGAATCCCCTAGTTATCTTCCTTTGGTTTCGATAATAACTCCCTCCTCTTGATTAATCTCACTTGATCTTCTAAAAATAAACCAATTGATTAATAGTCCTATCTTTGAAATCTTTGGAGACAATAATCATTTACCTTAATCGAGTATTCCTAAGGAATCTCATTCCTTAGGATATAACTATGAGGGCTTGCCTCATAGGAAACTTAATGAACGATTTAAAATAAACCTGCTTTACTTTTCCATGTAAAGTAGGGAAGAATCTCGTACATACAAAGACCCATAGTCTTGGGAGTCCTTATTAGGTGATTAGGTCCATTTATAGGGTGGTGACTTCTCTTTGAGATAGTACACCTTTCCTCAATGTCATACCCTATCACCCTAATAAGAACATCTGTGGATCTATGGTGTCACAACAAGGCATATTTTTGTTTTCATCTATCATTCAAAGGATAAATGAAGATGAATATTTCACCACAGATTTTTCTGACGACTCCGCTGGGGAAGGTTCATCTCTCTATCTTTGGTAAATGATCATTGTCTCCAAGTATCAATGGTGGATTGTACTTTATATGAGTCCAATACTATCTTTCTTTTCCGTTGGCACTTAGCTCATTTCATTCTTAAGCTAAGCTAGCTAATATCCTTTAAGTTTTAGGACCTCACTCCATGTGGGTCTTAAAACTCCTGTTGGGTTCCCTAATAGGTGAAAATAAAATTTTAATAAAAAGAAATAATTAAAGACTTCCTTCTTACCATTTTTATGGTAAGGAAAGGTTCATTTCAAAAAATAAAGAGAAATAAATCCTTCATAAAAACATCAAAAAAGCACTTTTTCAAAATACACATCATAAAATGTTTGCACAAAAAATTTCATAAATCACCCTCATCTAACAATCCTCATGATTGTTATATGTAAGATCATTTCAAAAGTAAAATCCAACAATCATATTTTCAAAAAGCACAAATGAACATCTTCATTGAATTTATTAGATAAATATTTCATTTTCAAAAAGGAAAAACAAAATCAACAATCATCATTTTCAAAAATAAAATCCAACAACCATATTTTACAAAAGCACAAATGAACATCTTCACTCAATTCATTTTGATGAAGATTTCATTTTCAAAAATAAAATCAACAATCTCTTTTCAAAAATAAAATCCAACAACCATATTTTCCAAAAGCACAAATGAACATCTTCACTCAATTCATTTTGATGAAGATTTCATTTACAAAAATAAAATCAGCAATCTCTTTTCAAAAATAAAATCCAGCAATCATATTTTCCAAAAGCACAAATGAACATTCTCAGTTGATTTATTGAATGGAGATTTCATTTTCAAAACAAAATCAATAATCATCTTTTCAAAAATCAAAATTGACAATCATCTTTTTAAAATTTAAACACATTTGGATCTTTCATTTAGCATATCCAAATTTGTTAAGTAAAGATCCTCTTTTCAAAAAAAAAAAAAATCAAAACATCAAAACATGAAATACATTTGGATCCTTCATTTAGCATACCCAAATTTGCTAAATGAAGATCCTCTTTTCAAAATTAAAATAACATTTGGATCCTTCATTTAGCATACTCAAATTTGCTAAGTGAAAAATCCTCTTTTTCAAAATTAAAAATCAAATCATCAAAAATCAAAAACACATTTGGATCTCTCATTTAGCATACTCAAATTTGCTAAGTGAATATCCACTTCTCAAAATCAAAATCACAAAAAAAAAACATGAAACACATTTAGATTTTCTTAGCATACCTAAATTTGCTAAGAATTCTCTTTTCAAAATCATCAAAAACATGAAACACATTTCGATCCTAAATTTGCTAAGAATCCACTTTTCAAAATCATCAAAAATATGAAACACAATTGGATTTCCTTACCATACCTAAATTTGCTAAGAATCCTCTTTTCAAAATCATTAAAACACAAAACACATGGATCCTTTGTTTAGCATACCTAAATTTGCTAAGTAAAGACCCTCTTTTCAAAAAATAACAAAACATTTGGATTCTTCATTTAGCATACCCAAATTTGCTAAAGTGAAGATTTCATTTTCAAATTCACACATGATTCACAAACAAGCAAAGAAACAAGAAAATTATTTTCAAACACCTCACCTAGCATACCCAAATTTGCTAAGTGAGTAAAATTCCAAAAATCACAAATCCAAACAAAATCAATTCACCCTTTACTTTAACATACCCAAATTTGTTAAATGAAGGGTCCTCAAACTAAAAAATCAAATTCAAATATGAACCTATGGAAGCATCAATCTCTTCAAAATAAAATAAATAATCATCTTTTCAAAAATCAAAATTAACAACCATCTTTTCAAAAATCAAAATTGGCAAACATCTTTTTAAAATTTAAACACATTTGGATCTTTCATTTAGCATATCCAAATTTGCTCAGTAAAGATCCTCTTTTCAAAAAAAAATATCAAAAATCAAAACATGAAATACATTTGGATCCTTCATTTAGCATACCCAAATTTGCTAAATGAGGATCCTCTTTTCAAAATTAAAATAACATTTGGATCCTTCATTTAGCATACTCAAATTTGCTAAGTGAAAATCCTCTTTTCAAAATTAAAAATCAAAGCATCAAAAATCAAAAACACATTTGGATCTTTCATTTAGCATGCTCAAATTTGCTAAGTGAAGATCCACTTCTCAAAATCAAAATCACAAAAAAAACATGAAACACATTTGGATTTCCTTAGCATACCTAAATTTGATAAGAATTCTCTCTTCAAAATCATCAAAAACATGAAACACATTTAGATTTCCTTAGCATACCTAAATTTGCTAAGAATCCACTTTTTCAAAATCATCAAAATCAAACACATTTGGATTTCTTAGCATACTAAAGTAAAGAACCCTCTTTTCAAAATCATCAAAACACAAAACACATGGATCCTTTATTTAGCATACCTAAATTTGCTAAGTAAAGACCATCTTTTCAAAAAAAAAATAACAAAACATTTAGATTCTTCATTTAGCATACCCAAATTTTCTAAAGTAAAGATTTCATTTTGTAATTCACACATGATTCACAAACAAGCAAAGAAACAAGAAAATTGTTTTCAAGCACCTCACCTAGCATACCCAAATTTGCTAAGTGAGTAAAATTCCAAAAATCACAAATCAAAACAAAATCAATTGACCCTTTACTTTAACATACTCAAATTTGTTAAATGAAGGGTCCTCAAAAAATCAAAATCAAATATATGAACTGGAAGCATCAATCTCTTCAAAATATTTGAACCCATTTTCAACATACACAAATTTGTTGAAAATGGATTCAACATTCAAAAAATCTCCTTTCCAATCAATTTTAAAATCTCTCTTCCAAATTCATTTGAGCCCCACTTAACTCTTTCAAGTTGTTGAGTGTGGGTTCAAATTCTAAATCAAAATTCAAAAATCAACAAAGCAAAAAAATGATTCAAACTTATTTTTCACATTGCAAACTTTCAATCAGTTCAATTCAATGGTAGCACAGAAGTATGTCTTTACATTTTCTTTCGGGATGGACTTGGCCTTGGATCAGCCTCCGATCCCACTTCACCTCATCCACTTTGGTAGGGGTTTGAGGGGCTAGGATCACATGTGAGGGGACCACCCTCAATAGTGATAGAAGTGGTGGCGGCCGTTATCGGTTGAGTTACCATCTGATTTGGAGATTCCCTCACTAAAGAGTAAGGTTATGGCAGTTCCCATAGTAGTAGCAGTGTGAGGGTCAATGCACCCAGTTGTTCCCCTTACTTCCCAGTACGGGCTAACACCCACTCATTGGCACCTTCCAAGGGGAAGGCTCCCCTGATTCCAGGGATTGTCTCCTCTGCCTTCAAGATTGGGTCTAGTTCCCATCTTCTCAAGGACTGACACCAAAAGAGTCATGATCAAGCGGTATCATACCCGCATAGCCAAGGAGTTGGAGGTAGTTTCTCAGGCTATCGTGGAGGAGTCACCTAGGGTAGTGTCTCCTTTTATTGCAAAGAACAAGTTTCACCCTCTCTCTGGATCTAATAGAGAGGATGTTAGGAGGATTTCAGTTTCACCTCCACCTAGTTCATTTTAAGGCTCCTATCAGTGAGAGAAGGTCATGCTTGGGTGATTCTTCACCAAGTTGGTGGAGCTATGGATGATCGAGTGGGGCTCAATTTGATTTGAGATCGGTTATCCCCAGTGTGGGTGCATCAGTGAGAGGGCGAGGCATTCGATTATATCACTGGAGAGACATAGGCATAGTAGCGGCCGCGCCTCATGGACTTTCCGATCGATTACTACCCACATCGATCATATGACATCATGGTACTACCCATCATAGGAGGAGCTCTATCGAGAGAGTCGGTGGTGCCTCCACCACACCGCTCTACCCATCTCTCGGTACATGTTCCATCATCTACCATTCCAAAAGCCATGAAGGCGCATCCGGAGAAGAGAGCCTGGTGATCTATGGCCAAGAGATCCCATTCCATCTACCAGTGGTGAGCTCTCTCGACCTTTTTCTCTAGTTGTGGTGAGGAGGGAATGGCGACCTCGGAGTATCGTAGTCTTCCCATCACCACCACCACCTTAGAAGGCTGTATAGATTGAAGCAATAAAGGGAGGAGGACACAGTTTAGTCATCCCCATGGCCATAGATCCTCCTACAAGTACTACTCCATCCATATCCAGTGACAGCCAAGAGCATCTTTCTTTTAATGAACGTAGCCCTCATAGGTTAGCTCTCCCAAGCAGGTTAGATGTATTTGTTCATGAGATCCTACTCGATCCGATCATTTGTACATTTAGTTAGACCATCCCTAGATGACATTGTGCATTATGGAGAAGGAGGAGATCTTAGGATATGCCTAGTCTGATTTAGAGGATGAAAAGGTCAATTTTGATCCTAATAAAGATGATCTGTTAGAGGATTCAGCAGGGGTACACATGGTAGACACTATAGGATCTTGCCTTCATGATTAGCAGAATTTGGAAGGTGATGCGACTGAGTAGGATGACACAGCCTACTCAACCCAACACCTCCTTCAGCAATTAAAGCAAAAGGATGAACAAATAGATAGGATGGGGAAGAAGCTCGAGGATTTTCTACTGTCTTGGCACTTTAACCAAGCCCGAGGCATCCTACTATAGAGACTAGTCAGCTAGAGTTGTTGCATGTCTTGGATCCAGCCAAGACTTTACCTCTAATAGAGTGGGGCAGCACTAGTTTGTATAGGAAAGTAGTTGATAGTACCTCCGCATAAGAAAAAGATATTAAAACTATGGTTGAGTAGCAAGTGAGAGAAGCATTGTCTCAAGCCCAAGGAGGATCATCGTTCTAAAGGGTAGACCCTACCTAGAGGAATTCCATGCCATCCAATATCCTAAGGATTTCATGCCACCTTCTTTCAAGAGCTTGATGTGGCAACCCAGCGGCATTGTACTTCAAAGCACTATTGCAACCTTGGTGGCGGTGATGCTCTTTTATTTCTCTCTTCATCGGTAGCTTAGCGGTAGCCTTGATTGCTATGTGAACTCCAACAATTATGAAGACTTTTGTTGAGTTTAGCAACTCTTCATTAAGAAGTTTGGAGCTCAAAAAGGGTGACTAAGCGATCTCTCGTTGTACAACATCCGAGTCCCTCATGATTATATTCTCATATGGAATAATTTGAGTATGAAATATGAACACATATTGACACACCATTGAGATTCTTAAATATTCATGGCATACCTTCATGCTCAAAGGTTTCACCATCAAAATATTTTAGAAGCTAATCAATAAGGCGGCTAGCTTACAAGGAGAAGCCAAACAGTTATCTTTTTCAGATCAATAGACAAAGCCAAAGCCACAGAAAGCTTATGAGAAGAAATTAGGCGGATAGTA
This sequence comes from Cymbidium sinense, assembly GCA_021442155.1. Classification (NCBI taxonomy): domain Eukaryota; kingdom Viridiplantae; phylum Streptophyta; class Magnoliopsida; order Asparagales; family Orchidaceae; genus Cymbidium; species Cymbidium sinense. The sequence goes on along the minus strand of CM038218.1, from coordinate 166,160,545 downwards.
AAGAATAAGCGGAGGAAGCAGTATGAGACCTTGCTACCATCACTTCCACCTCCTCTACCACCATCGAGGACATCCTATCGGCCGCCATAGTAGCCTCCATGGCCTTCGTAGCCTCCTCCTCATCCATATCCACAGTAGTAGTTGTACACATACCCACCACCAGGTAGCTACGGCCCACCTACTCTTATGGATAAACTAAACAAACCATATTCATTTAAGAGGGAAGTAATCAATAAAATCCTTAAGAATCTCTTAAAGAAACTTGATTTTCAACTACCTTAAACCTATAAGGCTAGAGGAAGTGGACAAGAGCAATGATCCTAACTTTTGCCCCTACCACCACATGCTAGGCTATGTTTTAGAGGATTGCTTTACATTTAAGGATGAGCATAGCTTCAAGACAGGTGTCATAGTTATCCAGAAGGAATACCTTGTGGAACAACCATCCATTTCCATTAGAGTAATCCTTGGGGATACCTGTGATCCTTCAAAACCAAAGAAAGTTGGGATATCTCCTTATCCCGAACCTTTAAGAAGATTGTGTCCAAAATCAAGAAACTTTCCTTACGCACTGAGGCTCAGAACCTCCAACATCAAGGAAGGTTTTACAAGTTTTCTAGATAACTTAGGGAAGGTAGAGCTCGGCATAGCAAAACCCATGTTAGATAGCCAAGTAGCAAAGAACCCGATTGAGTCCAACCTCTAGTCCACCGTTGCAGCTACTACATCAATGAGCACCTCTACTTCAGCTAGCTCTTCCTCTAGTAGACATCTTATATCAGTGGATGAGGGTATCAAATCTCTCACCCCACTTACTTTACTACATTTCTACTTTATACCTCTTTCAAAATCCAAGAAATCAAGGAATAAAGCTAGTTTGAATTATATTTGTGTCACTTCTGATGGGTTGTCTGACTCTACTCTTTTAGAAAACTCTCAAGTTTAAATAATAATTATAACAACTCCAATCTTCCTCTTTTTGATTCAAAGTTTAACTTTCCTTCTCTAAATACTATGGGTTCACCTCTTGAGATACACTTGGAATCATCGATTAGGGTCCATAGAGAAGCTATAGGTGTAACCTCAGCAGGTAAAATCTTTCACTAACTTGCTAGAAGAGATCATCGAAGTCAACCTCCGTAGTGGCAAGGTTCTACCTCCTAAGGTAGCACCTAAAGATAGAGGAAAATAAGTCATTAGTTTAGATGATTGAGATACCCCTCCACAGGATGCTCCACCCTTGGATATGCTTGTGGAGGATCAACCCAAAGTGGATTACAATATCCTCTCTCGCCTAAGAAAGTTTCCATCTAAGTTAAGCATATATGATGCCCTTGTCTTATCCAAAGAGATGAGGGAATCACTAATCAAGGCTCTTCTTGATCCTGAAATATGCTTAGCTCAGCTTACCACTATTGGAGAGGAGGCACATTATTCTAGAGAAGCCCAAGGAGTCACTTTCACAGATGAAGACCTACTTCTAGGGGACATCGAGAACAACCATCCCCTCTACATTATAGTGGACATGGGCAGATATAGATTTTTTAGGGTTCTTGTTGATCCAGTGCATTGGTGAACATTATGAGCCTAAAGACCCTTGACTATTTGAGGATTGATATCTCCACACTCAGGAGATTAGATGATGTTGAGCAGATTCAATGAACAAGGCGAGAGGGCTTTAGGTTCCATAGTGTTACCTTTGGAGATAGATGAATTAAAGATTGAAGCCAATTTCTACATAATTAATTTGAATACTTCATTCACTACTTTGCTCGGTAGGCCTTGGATACATCAGAACAAGATGATTCATCCTCCCTCCATGCATCAAGTTAGAAAGGATGGGATCATCTTGTGTCAAAGTGATGAAAAGCTATTTTTAGTTAGAGAGGTTGAGATATATGAGGATGCGACCTATAATCTTCCTCAAAATACCTTTTCTCATAAACTTGGTCAAAATTCAAATGCAAAAGAAAATGAAACAGAAGAAAAAGAAAAAGAAAAAGAAAAGGAAAATGAAAGTTCAAGTGAACGAGAAAAGGATATTAAGGAAGAAGTAGAGCCGCATATCACATTCCACCCACAGTTCATTCTATCATATGGACATATGGGTAGGATGACTCGACCTCCACCAGGCAAAGGCGGTAGAGGTAGAGGTTCAAGGTGGAAGACCCCTGTTTGGCTAAAAGGGTTATGTTCCGTTCACAAGAGTGCCCTACTATTTACAGACTTGGAATCTTGGAGGATGAGTCTCATGTGATTAGTATATCAGCCAACCCCTCTCAGTGGGTTTCATTAGAGGTGACACTCGAGGCAGATAGTGACAAAGATCAGGCCTCCAAGCAAAGCACCAATGTATTTGAATCAAATTTATGTGAAACTATCAGACAACAGTTGGGAACCTTAGCTCTAACCTCACTTTCATCTCAAAAAGCTGAAGGTTTAGTAGTTAAGGAAGCCCCTAAGTCTTCCATTGATGCGAAGCTGAAGAGATTCCTATTGGGATGATCATCCTCAAGTCCTGAAGCTGATGTAGAACTTGAGGATGATTCATATAAAGAATTAATGGAATTGCCTTTTGATTGGTACTCATCTTGTGTTCTTAATCTTGCAAAGAAAGGTTTGATTCCTTATACATGGTCTAAACATGAGAATACTTCAAAAAGCTATGGTACAACAAAGGCAAGGATGCACAATCAAGATCAGGACTAGGATTGATGGTGTCGTCCAAATGATGATTCGCTTGTTGTTCAATCATCATCTGAATCGATAGATTCTTTTCACCATACCAACTCTTATAAGGAAGTATGTTTAGAAGCTTTAGATGATCCAGATGATCTCCAAATCAAAGCTACACCACCAGAATTTAAATAAGAGATCCCTTCAATAATTGACAAGCTTAAAGAAATCAACCTCGGGATAGAAGAAAATCCACTCTTAACATACATCAGTTCGTTGTTGAATGAAGAATAAACTAATGACTTAGTTAGGCTATTGATTGAGTTTAAGGACTGCTTTGCATGGAGTTATGAAGATAGATTATCTTCATGATCCACCCAATAGATCACTGCTATCAAGCAAGCTCCTAGATGCATGTGATTAGAAATCGAACAACAGGACATTTCTAAAGTCAAGAAATTGATCGATGTTGGTTTCATTAAGGAAGAAAAATACCCTGCCTAGTTAGCAAGTGTCATCCCAGTTAAGAATGATCAAGTTCATATATGCGTCGATTTTAGGGACTTAAACAAGGTATGTCCTTAGGATGAGTTTCCTCTTCCTATACTAGAATTAATGGTGGAAATCACCTCATCTCATGTAGTATTCTCCTTTATGGATGAGTCATCTAGCTATAACTAAATCAAGATGGCCTCTGAGAATGAAAGAAAACTACTTTTCAAACCCCGATCAGAATCTATTGTTATAAGGTCATGCCTTTTGGCCTTAAAAATGCTGGTGCTACATACCAACGGGCCATGACTCAGATCTTCAATGAACTCATCCATCACCAGGTTGATGTTATGTTGATGATTTAGTAGTCAAGAGCAAAGAAAAGGAAGACCATCTCTTTGACTTGAGAGTAGTTTTGAATGGTTAAGATAATATAACCTCAAAATGAATCCCTAAGTGTGCATTAGTAGCAGGAAGTTCCTTGGGTTTGTTGTCTGACATCAAGGAATAAAGATAGATCTAGAAAAGATTAAAGCTATTTTAGAAATAACACCCCCTAAAAGTTTAACTCAACTCAGATCTTTCCAAGGGTGATTGTCATATCTAAGATGCTTTATCTCTAACCTATCGGGGAGATGCAAACCATTTTCAGCACGTGTCAAAAAGGATGCCAAGTTTAAGTGGGATGACAAGTGTCAGCATGCCTTTGAAGATATTCTTTTGGTGAAGCGCCTTCTAGCGCCTCTATCGGCAGCCATTAATCCTCTACAATTGCATTGGATGACTCCTTGGCGCTTTGTTGGCCCAAGCCAATGATGAAGGGAAGGAGTACTATCTCATATCGTCGATCCTTGAAGCGAACTACCCACCTCTTGAGAAACATTACCTAGCTTTAATCTTTGCATCCCAAAAGCTATGACACTATATGCTTTCTCATAAGGTGAACTTCAATCCACTGCACTATCACATGACATGGCCAACACTATTCAAACATTTGGCACATTGGTCCATGATTCTCTCATAATTCAATATCACATTCGTACCCCTCCGTACGATGAAAGGATAAACACTAGCAGATTTCTTAGTAGCACACCACTTCCTGGTGACTCTCTACTTAGTGACAATCTCCCTGATGAACAAATCATGAACTTAGGGGAGTTTGATAATCATCATTGGGAGATGTATTTTGATGGTGCGGCTTACTTTCATAAAGGAGAAGGATCACGATCTACTCTTCTAGGAAAGGCAGGGGCAGGAATAGTTCTCTTAACTCCAAACCACGATGTGATGAGATTCTCGTACTATCTCTCCAACCCATGCACCAATAATGAAGTCAAGTATGAGGCTTTGATTGCCAGTCTAGAGTTAGCCATTATAGTGTGTGTCAAGAGCATCAACTTCTATGAAGACTCTCAGTTGGTCATTAACCAGATTGTCGGGTCCTACAAGGTTGTCAAACCTAAGCTTTGTCATTACCACGAGTGCACCATGAAGCTGTTGGCCCAAATCCCTAAAGTCACCATCTACAAGGTTCCTCGAGCAAAGAACATAGTAGCAGATGCTTTGGCCAAACTTGCCAAAGAATTGGCATGTCTGGAAGATGAGTCCATTCAATAAAGGTCCAAAATAGACAAGTCTTATCCTTTATTGATGTTGAACTCATCGAGAGATTTTTTCTTGAATGGGAGGTCACCATTGCTAATAAAGATGAGGAGCTGGATTGGAGGCAACCATTCATAGATTACTTGAACACCGGTAAACTACCTCAAGAGAAATCACAAACCCATCAGGTGAAATAGAGCTCTCTCAAATGCTCTCGTTGATGGCACCTTGTACCGACGATCTTTCAATCAAATGTGGTTACGTTACTTAGACAAACATGAAGCCCGTAAGATCATGACTGAGGTACATTCAGGTATGTGTGGAGCACATCAATCCAGTCCAAAGATGAAAGCAAAGATGAAGAGACTAGGATACTACTGGCCTTTGATGATTATAGACTGCATGAACGTATCTAAAAATGCCATCACTGTTAGGTGCATGGTGTGTTCCTACATCAACCACCCAACATTCTACATCCTACATTGGACTCATGGCTATTTGAGTGTTGGGGTACTGACATTATGGGTCCGATCGATCCTCCTTCTTCCAAGGGTCACTGATTCATCTTAGCTGCCACCGACTACTCTTTCGAGTGGGAAGAAGCAATCCCACTTAGATTGGTCACAGCTCAGCATATGCTTTAATTTTTCAGGAAACATATCGTATATAGGTTCACGGTGCCTCGATGAATTATATCCGATAATGGTACAGCATTCAAGAGCACCAAAATCAATAGTTTCACAAGAAAATATGATATAGATTGGAGATACTCCACCATCTACTACCCCATGTCAAATGGCCTAGCAGAAAAATTCAACAAAACTCTCATCTAGATATTAAGGAAGACACGATGATAACAAGCAATAGTGGCATGAGCAATTAGTTGAAGCCTTGTGGACCTACCGCACCACATATAGAATTCCAACTCAATCTACCCCGTTCTCCTTAGTATATGGGTCTGAAGTCATTCTACCCTTAGGAGTTCAACTCCCATCACTAAGAATAGAATTAGGTAGAAAAATCACTACAGAGTAGAAGCCAAGTTGTGGTTAGAATAGCTCAAAGGTTGGGAGGAGAGACACCTATGGACGTGCCAAAATCTTGAGTTATATAAAGCCAAAATGATTCAAGCTCACAACAAGCTGGTCCACCCTATAACTTTCAAGTATGAGAGCTCATCACACTTCTAAGGAGACCAATTGTTATCCATCAAAAGATGGGAGGCAAGTTTGAACCCACTTGGGAAGGCCCTTTTGTTATAGAGAAAGCCTACCAAGGAGGATCTTATTAGCTTATTGATTGTAAAGGGGAACACCCGATGCTTCCAATTAATGAGCTCTATTTGAAGAAATATTACCCATAAAAATAAATTTGAAAATAATTATCATCAAAAGAACAAAATTTCATTCCAATTCTTCAAAAATATTCTCTTCATTCAAAGTGTTGTTTGCTTGTCTTGCGAATCCGACTTTATGTGTTTAGGATAGGTGTAAGAGAACCCAAGAGGCATCCTATCCCTCTTTCACAACACAAACACAATCAGACACAATTCTCAGGCGCTACTAGGATAGGTGTGAGAGAACCCAAGAGGCATCCTTTTTCAACTAGTGCTACTAAGTTAAGGGTAAGAGAACCAAGCGGCATCCTATCTTAGTGGGAATCTCATCTGCCATCCGTGGCATCATTTCATCAAATTCCCCAACCTATTTAGGACAAGTGTAAGAGAACCTGAGAGGCATCCTATTCCCTTTAACACAAGCACAAAAATAAACATATATCTTTTATCTCAAGCTATTTTGATGTGAGAACAATCCCCTTGTGGCACTCACTCATTAGTTGTTCTAGGTCGGGCTAATATGCTACCTTACTAGTACATCACCCCAGTGGTCACTTATTTGGATGTGAGTCCCAGTACTTTCTTCCAAGCTTGAACATTACAAAGTGATGAGCGCCTTGTTAGTTTGGTAGACTTAACTGCACAGCCAGTGAGCTACTTCATGTTGACTTTGTTTAAGAAGATGTGAGTCCCGAGCTTTCTTCTTGAACTAGCCACCATATACTGACTAGGTTGAGTATATTTGAGGTTTAGGATAAGTCCCCCAGAGGCCCCTTTCCTCTTGACTTTTGAGTTGATATAAGTCCCCGGTGGCATTCATTAGTAGTAGCCTAGGATAGCACTATCAAGAGAAGACTATCTGATCATGCTATAGAGAATGTGAGTCCCTGAGCTTTCTTCCTAGGCTGATTATTGCAAACCGACGAGCACCTTAGGTTGGTTGATGTTTGCCATTTTTACAGCAACTCAGCTGATGGATACACCACTCTTGGCAGATGTGAGTCTCGTGCTTTCTCCTTGAGTTATACACCCAATACCTATGCAAATTGTCATCTCTAGGGTTTTGGATCAAGCCCTTAGTAGCCCCTCTCCCTGCAGGCACTTTATTTGGATCACGTCCTTTGCAACCCCATTTAGACACTACTCGGGTTACTTTTGGATTGGACAGTCCCCCTTTCCCAGTAGCCACTCTTGTGGTTGGAGAATTTGTTCAGCGGATGCACAGATTCTCCCTTCATCTAGTAAATCTGAGATAGGTCTAGGCTAATATAAGCTACTTCTCGTATGATCCCTCGCAAACTAACAGGGTCCATGATAAACTAATGAAACAAAATAAACAAATTAATTTGCTTATGGATTAGGAATTCAAGCCCCTAGCGGCCCCTACAAGACCCTTTTACAAGCAGGCATCCTATCTTTAGGGCAGTGTCAGCAGAACTCCCTATAGGAATTGCCTGACTACCTGGGTTGAGATAAGTCTGTGGGTGGCACTCTCTCTGTAGTCACCCTTAGGTCGGGTTTAATCTGTTTTCCACAAACAGGTTACCCCAACGATAATTTCACTTCGGAAGATGTAAGTCAACTACGCATTCTTTCTAGCATGACTATCGCAAAGTAATGGGGAGCCCTAGGTCGAGTTGTCATATTACCTTATTAATGTGTCACTCCAGTGGTCTTTTTGTAGTGGAAGATGAGTCCCCGAGCTTTCTTCCCTGAATTAGCTGCTATAAACTGGAAGGCACCCCTTTGGTTGGATAGTTCTCCCCTCGACCGGGAAGCTACTCCCTTTGGATTGATAAATTTGAGCTAGATCAAGGCCCTCATGACCTTTACTAAGTGGAGTCCATCACAAACCGATGGGATCCATCAAAAATAATTAAAAAAAAATGAAACTTGACTATCTTTTGAGCTGATTTAAGTTCCCCAATGGCATTCACTCAATAGTCAGCCTTAGGTCGGGTTGATATGTTACCTTGCTAATGTGCCACCCTAGTGATTCCTTATTTTGGAAGATGTGAGTCCCGCACTTTCTTCCCAAACTTGATCATTCAAACCGAAAGGCAATCCCTTGGGTTGGCAAGTCCTACTATGTGGTTGGTAGACTACCCTTTTTATTGGTAAATCTAAGTTAGGTCTAGGCCCATGGCCCCTGCTTAGTGTGATCCATCGCAAACCAATAAGGTTCATCTAAAAATCCAAATTTTAAAGATTTGAAATAAATTCAACCCTCCTCCCTTAGTGGAGTCAAATAAACAAACAAAATAAATCCAATCGATCTCCCCTAGTCGAGTCAAATCAAATAATCAAAAATAAACTATCAATCATCTCTTCTCCCAGTGAGATGCAAGTCTTTTTTTGATTCCAGATCCTAATCCTTGATTTCACAACCTATTTTCCTAGGTGGATGAATTGAACTTGCTCCCCTAGTGGAGAGTTCACATTTTTATACCCAGTGGAACACTAAATCAACACATCAAATCAAATTTTTCTTAAGAAAGACTCAAATCAAATCAAACCTCTCATCCCCCAGTGGATGACTTGAACCTCTTTCCCTAGTAGAAGGTTCACATACTCAATCCCTAGCGGATTCCTCCTTCACTCTCTTATGTTGTCGACATGAGTAGAGTCACATTGCACTAAGCTCTTGATTCCTTTTACACCTTGGGTTGGGAGTAGATTATTTCAGTTAGTGCTTATGATCATTCGGTGTTGTTGATCACCTTGGTCAACACCAATATGTGTGGTATGCCTTGTCAGTCACACCACACCTATTGGGCGTCCTTTATTGACCTCCTTTTTAGAATGAGCTCTCAACCCCTTCATCTTAGACATAAGAATCCTCTTAGACACTAAGAGTTTCTTAGTCTTAAGACACTTATAGTGATTAGGTGAACACTTAACCTAACTTTAGAGACTTAGAAGAGTTAGCCATAGGAATAGGTCATGCCTTAGGGGTGTTAGGAAAACTTGCCTACCCTATAGCTTAAACCAAATCCTCACTTCCTTCTTTCAAGTCAAACTCAAATTCAAATCAACCTCAAACTCAAATCAACTTCAATTCCAAAACAAACCTTAAATCAATTCCAATGAATTTTCTCAAATTATGAATCAATTCCAAATGATTGAAACCCATGATTGAATTCCAAATCTAAAATCTTTGCTAAGTCACATTGATTTCATCTTATGGACTTAGCTCAAATCAAATTCAAATCACTTTAAACTCATGAAGTTTTCTTATAACCCATTTATATTCTCATTTATATTCACAAATATAAATGAAAATATAAATTAAAATAACAAAACTCAATCCAAGATCAAAATCTTTCCTAAGCCCTTTGATTTCATCTTATGGACTTAGCAAATCAAAATCCAAATTCAAATTCAAAAATTTTTCTCATTTATATTCACAAATATAAATGAAATATAAATTCAAATAACCAAAATAAAATCCAAAACTCAAATCCAAATCCACTCAAAGTCTAACCTAAACTCTTTCAAGATAAACCCTTGAACTCCTTCAAATCAAATTCAAATCAATTCAAACTCAAAAGATTTTCTCATAACCCATTTATATTCTCATTTATATTCACAAATATAAATGAAATATAAATTCAAATATCCAAAACAAATTTCAAAACTCAAACCCAAACCTAATCTAAAACCAACCTATACCCTTTCAAGTCAAATTCTTGAACTTAGCCAAATCAAATGCAAATCAATCCAATTGGATTTTCTTCATGATTAAATCAATCATTCAATCATGATCCAAATATAAACATAAACTTCAATCATCAAACCAAAACTAAATTCAAAACTCAAACCCATGTTCATCCTTTGAACTTGAAATTGTCAAATGAATCAAAACCTACTTGACTCCAAATCACTTGCAAATGGGTTTATATTTCAATCATAAGTCCATATGTGAGTTCAACCAAACTTGAATCAAGTCAATTGACCCAGTTAGGCTCACTTGACCCAAAGTGACCTAAAGTATCCTTTTGAGCCAAATTCTAATCCTACCCAAATTGGATTGAACTAAGCCCACCTAAGCCTCACATTATGAGCAATAATCATCATGAGATGATCAATCACTCAAATTGGGTCAAACCAAGTCAAACTTAAGGGTTGACCAAGTCAACACTTAGCCCAAATGAAATCTAAACTAGCCAAAATCCACCATAGGACAAATTGATTGAAAACATTGATCAAAAGCAATTCATGATCAATGTTTGAACTTGACCAAGCCATCATTTAAGCCTAACCTAGCCCAATTAGCCACTTGACCCAACTTGACCTAAAAAGCTAAAATGTGTCAAATCTTATCTAAGCCAAATTGGTTGCAACCCAATGGGTCAAATTCATTCTAAACCACTTATTGAACTTGACCAAAACCTCAATTGGCCAACTAGACCCAACCTAGCCTAATTGACCATGAACCCAACTTGACATAAAAGGTCAAATCAAGCCAAAATCAAACCAAACCAAAATTGATTGAAACCAAAGCTTGCAAAATATTTCAAATGACCAACCAAACTTAAACCAACCCATGACCTAACCCAATTGGGTCAAATGGATCAAATTGGTCTACTTGACCCATTTGACCTAAATGAAAATAAATGAACCAAAACTAAATATAAACCAAATTAAACCAAATCAATGATGCCAACACATTTCAAATGCTCATATGAACTTGACCCAACCCTTGGTTTGATTTAAATTGATTGAAGTTGACCCATTTTGACCTAAATGGGTCAACATGAGCCAAATGATATCAAATCAACTCCAAATTTCTTGAAATTTGGACCAACCTAATTTCAAACTATTCTAAATCTTCCTAAAGTGAAATCAAAGCTAAATGACCATTTTTCCCCTAGGTCAAGGGGTAACTTATGGCTAATTCCACTTAGAATTTGAGCATAGCCTTTTCATGGCCACTTGGCAACCTCTTAGTGGACCAAGTGGACACTAACGAGTGGTGCACATGACCCAATGGGTTTAGGTCAGCCAAGCCCAACCCAAGGCCAAAACTGACCATCACACTCAAAATGAGCACATGGGATCACCTCCCACACACCCCCATTTAACACATGAAAACTCCTCCAGTACTCCTCTCTGCCAAAATCGAATCACATGGATTCCAAAAAAAACCTAACAAACTCAAGCAATCAAGTCAATTCATCCAAAATGGAAGGGAGGCTCACGCCGTCCAATCCTTATATGGGGAGATATACTCCCCCTAATTCCACTTCATTCCATATCTCTTGATGTTGATTGAGCCATAGGAACCTAGAGAAAGCATTCCCAAGCTTCTCCAAGCATCCTCTAGCTCTTTGCATTTCTCCATTTCTCGGTTTACCAAAACTGAAAACAGAGGAGGTAGCATGAAATTCCAACTTAATCAATACCCAACTTCAGTCCAATTCCTCTTGCAAGCACCCTTAGGGAACCTAATCAAGCTCACTCAAGTTAAGTTCCATCTTAAGACGGGGAAGGGAGTTCAAAGTCAAGCCTAGGAGGAGGAGTTTGGTCAATTAGAAGATCTACTCAACCTCAAACCTCCAAACCTTCAACAGGGCTTCGTCTCCACTAGATGAAGCTACCTTGATGGTTGGGAGCTCGGTGATAGCCTCCGGTGAGATATGCCTAAAAACTGAGCTTATGTGTAGGATTCCTTGGTCCTTTGTGAAATAAAGTTTCATCCCATTAGAAATTGATCATTGAATGCCTTCCTTATTGCCTCTAGATGGTGTGTGATCAATCCCCACTCAATTTGAGCTCAAGTGAGCTCAGATCAAGCCTTGAGGGACGGATGGTCACCGTCTCCCATAGGCGAGGGCTGGGATGAATCACAGACCATCCATCCCACATGCTTTGGATGGATGGTCCTGATTAATCCACGTTAGATCTGCATTTTAATCCCATTATATCCACAGGTTTAATTTGAACCGTTAGATCTTTGATCGGACGGTCCAAGGGAAAGTGTTAAAATTGTATGGCGATTTGATAACTTAAATAACCAATCCCATCATACGTGGAAAATGCGGTCGATGGTCCGTGGCGTCGGGATTAGTTATATAATTAGGTATTTAATGACCTAATAATCACATAAACTTCAAAATTACATAACTAAATGTAGAAAAATTAAAAAAATACAAACTCAAATGCATTTTGAAGATATTTTAAAGGGGTATAATATAAAATTAAGTTTAGTTTATTTTGAACATTAAATTTCATGCAATTTGGATTTTATTAGGAATGTAATTATGTTAATTACTCCCTAATTATTCTATTGATTAATTTCAAACTTCTCAGGTATATTTAGTGGGATGACTTCTGCCTCCCCTAATTTTCTTGAAATTTATTAATGGTTTTATTAGGGGAATTGCTTGATTCATCTCTAATCACTCCCTTAATCAATTAAATGATTAATTAACCTATTCAATGATGATAAATTCATTAATTAAATTTGTTAACTACCTTGGAATAGTGGATAGACTTAGGGAATGATATTAGGATGCCTTTTCTAAATCTTTTCCCCTAAGTCTATTTCATTTGAATGAAAACTTAATTAATTTACAAATTCATTAATGATTTAATCATTTCATTAAATAGCTTTGTTACCAAACTCAAAATCAAAAATTAATCCAGAAACTTAATCATGTAATAAATCCTTTCTTGGGTAGATACTTAGGTGTTCAATAACCTAAGTAAGCTTAAGGAAATCAAATCCAACCTACATGTGTGGGAAGGGTTATGAAAGTACTTAATTAAACCCCTTAGCTTAATTAATCAATAATTATGAGTCAATTGCATTAGACTCTTTCTTTATTTGGGTGCATTGCTGGTTTAAATTCAATATGGTTGCATATCATATGTTGGCTCACAATTGTTTGAATAATTATGTTAAGGAGGTGTAGGTAAGGGGTAATTAATGAACTTAATTCACACCTTAACCTAAGCAAACATAAAATTAATCTAATGGTTCTAAAATTAAACTAAAATAATATACACATGTGGGAGATGGGTTAGGACCTGCAAACCTTCTCACATTTCTTAAATTCAAATCAAACTCAAAACAAAATCAAAATTTCCTTTAACCAACTTTGATTCACTTTAAATAATCTTATTCTATAGGATTGCCTTTAGGAATTAATTAGGGTGAGCAAAGTTACATGCTTACATCACTTTATTTCTTTCCTAGCATGCTAAATGTGTATGTCATATGAAATAATACATTCATGTCTTTTGAAAAATAAATTAAAAATGAAATGTTTCCTTTATCTCAAATTGCATATTTTGGCTAAAATAAGAATATGAATGGTTGTTATCACTATTAAATCCAAAATTACTTTCAAAACTTATAAATCAAACATTGCAAATGAAAGGTATGCTACTTATAATTACTTATGAGCTTGCATGTGAGTATAGTATAAGATGTGCATTATGTGACCTTTCCTTCTCTTCTCTTTTAACATAGCCTTGAATAGGATTTGCAAAGTGTATAGTTCATTTGAAAAGATCACAACACTTGCTTAAATCCATTCCTATTCATTCCTATGTTTTCATTTAATAGGGACATTTACATTTGCACATATAAATTAAACAACCAAAATCAAACAAACAAACATAAACCTTTTGCATGATTCTCTTTCCATGCATTTTCTTTTTGTACATGCACATGTATTTAAGAAAAGTGATATATTAGTCTGGACACATTGGGGTTATAGGCTTTAAGTAGCCCCAAGTAAGTCTTGTACCTTACACCACTAGTGTAGAAAATAATGGCGTCATACTCACTTATGTCTTTCATACATTTAAATGTATATTTGATTAATGAATAAAAGAATTCCCCTCTTTTATACTTAATAAAATCATGCATCATAAAAACATCCAAATTTCCTTAAGCAACATCTCTTAGCATCCATCATTAAGGTGTGCTAATATTTCATTGCATGTATAGATATGCTTAAGGTTCATCCACATGCATGTTACACATGTTGAAAGAAATATAAAGTTTTGTGTGTTTTGTGATAATAATTCACTTTAATTAATCTTAAAATACCTTTCTTATTGAATAGGTTTGTTTAGAGTCCATCTAAACTTAAGATTAATTAAAATATATAATAAAACATTCACTAAATAAAATCATTAATGAATCTACCTTAGAAATTACTTAAGGTAGGGAGGAAAGAGAAGTTCTCTTCTCTTTTCCTCTCTTTATAACACTTAGTAATTAAGTATAGGTTCATCCAAACCAAATCAAATCATGAAATAAAATCAACCAAATCAACTAAATTACTTAAATGAAATCACCCTCTAAGTTGAACACTTCATACTTAGAAAACTTTAACCTTAAAGCCTAGCTAAGACATACCACACAAGCCTTAAATGGCACAATATTAGGCTAAGTCACCACTTCTAGTCCTATGTTAGGGAGGTGCATGGTTTGATGTTTACTTTTATTTTATGATGTGATATTTTAGTATAGATGTTAGGGTGTATGTGCGTAAACTGAATGGCAGGATGATCTTAATCATTATCTTAGGATTGTGCTTAAAGCGTAATAAAAATAAAAAATGTTTTTCTTTGTGCGTGCTTATACCCCTAAGCATAATCCAAAATAGGCTAGGTGGACTTGGTTACCCATGTTTGGGGTGCTAAGTCTAATTTATTTATATACATGCTTGGGATTATGTGATTTGTTTAGCTAATCTCTATTTTACAACTTTCAGTTAGGCTTACTTTTCTATTTTCATGTAATTTTGCAATTAAGATTTGAAATGATTGCTATGGGGATTATAATGAACATTGGTCATAAGACCATGTCTTATGTACCATATGAAACCTTTGGAGAAACCACATTCCAACTAACCAAAAAGAGAAAGAAGAAAGAAAAGAAGAAAGAAGAAAGAAGAAAAGAAGAAAGAAGAAAGGAGAAATGAAGAATGAAGACCCCCATAATATGAATTCCCTTTTGATTGTGATTAATTCATTTGTAATCCGAGTTGTACAAGGGTAGATCTCAGCTACCCAATATTTTCAGGTTTGTGTGGTGGATCCTGACCATAAAAGGCCTCTTATTCGTTTGTGCTATCTTTATAAATTATTTGATGTATGTTTAGTTTGTGTGCATTAAGATGACATATTTTCCTAGTTTCTTCTTTCTTTGATGAATGGCCTAGATGCGATTAGGCTCTTAGGAAAAAAAAAATTTTCTATCCAACTTTTGTGGAGGTAAACTATATACTCATTTTTCACCTTAGATTTAGGTCGTGCTTTGGCCCTTGCCAAAGCTCCCTAGATTCAGGTTCAGAGGTTGATACTTCCCTTTGCGAGCTACAAGCATAAATCCTCACCTCTTAAGAATTTTCATGATCTTGTGTTGTGAAATTGTAAGCCCTAGATTTTTAATAAAAATTCAACTCAGACAAATAAATCACTTCAATTCAAAAAGATAAAGCCCAACCATATGATAGTTTGGGATACTTACTAGGCTTCCTATTATCATAAGCATCTCCTACTTATCTTCCTTTGGTTTCGATAATAAATCCCTCCTCTTGATCAATCCCACTTAATCTTCTAAAAATAAACTAATTAATTGATAGTCCTATCTTTGAAATCTTTGAAGATAATAATCATTTATCTTAATCGAGAGTATTCTTAATGAATCCCATTCCCTATGATGTAATTAACTATGGCGGCTTGCCTCCATAGGGAACTTAACGAACCTAATTTAAAATAAACTCTACTTTACTTTTCCATGTAAAGTAGGGGAAGAATCTCTGGTACATACCAAGACCCGTAGTCCTTGGGAGTCCTTATTCAAGTGATTAGGTCCATTGTAGGGTGGTGACTTCTATCTTTCAGGATAGTACACTTTCCTCAATGTCATACCCGATCACCCTAATAAGAACATCTGTGGATCTATGTGGTGTCCTAACAAGGCATATTTTTATTTTTATCTATCTTTCAAAGGATAGATGAAGATGAAAATTTCACTACAAATACCTTTCATGTTAAACAGGATTCTTTAAGATTAATCCAAACTTAATATTAATAAAACATTTAATAAAATATTCACTAAAAGAGATCAAATCATAATAATATGCCTTTAGAAAATAACTTAGTGTAGGAATTAAGGAGGTTAAACCTCATTTCTCTCTTTATAATAATTAGATGCTAAGTAAATACCAACTCAAATCTGAATCACTATTACATAGAACAATCAAACAGCGGTTTGGAACCTTAGCTCTAACCTCACTTTCTCCCTAGAAAGTTGAAGGTTTACTATTTAAGGAGGACCCCAAGTCATCCACAAATGTCAAGCCAAAGAGATTTTTATTGGGAGCATCATTCTCAAGTCAAGAAGCCGATGTAGAACTTGAGGATGATTCATATAAAGATTTAAACAATTACCTTTTGATTGGTATTCGCGTTGTGTTCTTAACTTAGAAAAGAAGGGATTTATCCCACATACTAGGTCTAAACACAGGTCAGATTACTTTGAAAGGTTATGGGACAACCAAAGTAGATATTCTCAATCAAGACTAGGACTAGGATTTAGTGGGTCCAGTCGATGATGACAACCATTGCTTAGTCATCACCACTCATTTGGGGTCTGATAGGTTCTTCTCAAATCATGCTAACTCTTATAAGGAGGTATGTTTAGAAACTTCAGATGACCCAAAAAAGATTGAAGTCAAAGAGGCACTGCCAGAGTTTAAAGAAGAGATCAGATCAACCATCAATGAGCTTAAAGAGATCAACTTAGGAACTCAAGATAATCCACATCCAACATACATCAGCTCTTTATTGAATGAAGAAGAAACCAATGACTTAGGCTATTATAGTTTAAGGGCCGCATGGAGTTATGAAGAAATGCCTGGTTTATCTCCTGATATAGTAGTCCACAAACTAGTAATAGAACCTAATGCTAACCCTATCAAGCAAGCTCCTAGACATGTGATTAAACATTGAACAATAGGTCACTTCTGAAATCAAGAAATTGATTGATGTTGGCTTTATCAGGGAAGAAAAATATCCTACCTGGTTAGCCAGTTTCATCCCATTTAAGAAAAAGAATGACCAAATTTGCATATGCATCAATTTTAGGGATATAAATAAGGCATGTCCTAAGGATGAATTTTCACTTCCTATACCATAATTAATGGTGGACATCACCTCATCTCATGCAGTATTCTTCTTTATAGATGGATCATCTGGCTACAACCAAATAAATATGGTCCCCGATGATGAAAGAAACACTACTTTTTGAACTCATTCATCATGCCTTTTGGCCTTAAAAATGTTGATGCTACATACCAATGGGCCATGACTCGGATCTTCAATGAACTCATTCATCATCTTAATGATCTTATGGTCAAAAAAAGAAAAGGAAGACCATCTCTTTGACTCGAGAGTAGTTTCGAACGGTTAAAATAATTTAACCTCAAAATGAATCCCTTGAAGTGTGCATTCGGAGTAAATTCAAAGAAATTCCTTGAGTTTGTTGTCCGA
Organism: Cymbidium sinense; assembly: GCA_021442155.1. Lineage (NCBI taxonomy): Eukaryota > Viridiplantae > Streptophyta > Magnoliopsida > Asparagales > Orchidaceae > Cymbidium > Cymbidium sinense. The sequence goes on along the minus strand of CM038218.1, from coordinate 166,142,922 downwards.
CATCGGGGAATAAAGATCGATCTAGAGAAGATCAAGGCTTCTTAGAAATGCCACCCCTTAAAAGTCTAACTCAACTCAGATCATTTCAAGGGCGGTTAGCGTATCTAAGATGCTTCATATCTAACCTATCAGGAAGATGCCAACCATTCTCAGCATTTGTTAAAAAGGATGCCAAGTTCAAGTGGGATGTCAAGTGCCAGAATGCCTTTAAATACATCAAGCACTACATGATGATGCCGTATTTCTAGTAGTCCTTATCCCGGACAAGCCGTTAATCCTCTACACTGTTGTATTAGATGACTTCATTGGCACTTTGTTGGCTCAAACTAATGACGAAGGGAAAGAAAATGCTCTCTACTACCTTAGTCATTGTCTAATTCCTGCTAAAGCAAACTACCTACCTATTGAAAAGCACTGCCAAGCTTTAATCTTTGCATCCCAAAAGCTACGACACTACATGCTTTCTCATAAGGTGAATCTGATTTCCAGAATCAATCCACTACAATATCTCATGATACGGCCGAAGTTATCTGGATGGTTAATGCATTGGTCCATGATTTGATTGCAGTTCAACATCACATTTGAACCCCTCCATGCGGTGAAAGGATAGGCACTGACAGATTTCTTAGCAGCACACCCACTTTCTGCTGATTGCATATTTAGTGATGACCTCCTCGATGAACAAATCATGAACTTAGGGGACACTAGCATTCACTGCTGGGAGATGTATTTTGATGGTGAAGCTTCTTTTCAAAAAAGAGAAGAACCATGATCTACTCTTCCAAGAAAGGCAGGGGTAGGAATAGTTCATCTAACTCAGGACCGTGATGTGATGAGAGTCTCATATCATGTGTCCAACCCATGCACCAACAATGAAGCTGAATATGAGGCTCTAATTGCCGATCTGGAGTTAGTCATTATACTATGCATCTAGAATATCAACATCTTCGGGGACTCTCAGCTCATCATCAACCAAATTGTTGGGTCCTATAAAGTTCTAAAGCCTAAGCTCTATCATTACCACAAGTACACTATGGAGTTGTTGGCCCAAATCCCAGAGGTTAACATCTACAAGATTCCTCGATGAGAGAATGCAGTAAAATGCATTAGCCAAGCTCGCCAAAGAGTTGGCATGTATGGAAGATGAGTTCATTCCAATAAGGGTCCAAAATAGATAAGTTTTTCCCCTTGTTGATGCTAAACTCATCGAGAGACTCTCTCTTGAAGGGGAGGTTGCCGTTGCCAAAAAGGATGAGTCATATTGGAGGAAACCATTCATGGATTATCTAAATATAGGCAAACTACCTCAAGAGAAGTCACCAGCACATCAGGTGAAGAAGAGAGTCCTTTCCTACGCTCTCGTAAGTGGCACCTTATGTCGGCAGTCTTTCAATCATATGTGGTTACGTTGTGCAGACAACAAGCATAATATCATGGCAGTACACTCGAGGTTTATGCGAGCACATCAATCTCCAAGATGAAAGCCAAGATCAAGAGACTAGGATACTACTGGCCTTCGATGATCACAAACTGCATGGACATAGCTAGGAGATGCCACCAATGTCAGGTACACAGTATGGTCCTACATCAACCACCAACATTCTACATCCTACATTGGCCTCATGGCCATTTGAGTGTTGGGGTACCGACATAGTGGGTTTGATCGATCCTCCTTCTTCCAAGGGTCCATTCATTCTAGCTGCCACTGACTACTTTTTCAAGTGGGTAGAGGCAATCTCACTTAGAGAGGTCACAGGTCAGCATGTGCTCCAATTTTTCAGGAACCATATTGTATATAAGTTCGGGGTGCCTCGACAAATTATATTCGATAATCGTACTGCATTCAAGAGCACCAAAATCAATAGCTTTGCCCGGAGACACAATATAGATTGTAGATATTTCACCATCTACTATCTGAGGGCAAATGGTCTAGCAGAAGCATTCAACAAAACTCTCATCCAAATACTAAAGAAGACACTCGACGATAACAAGCGATAGTGGCATGAGTAGTTAGTTGAAGCCTTGTGGGCTTACCACAGCATACTCCAACTCAATCTACCTTTCTCCTTATTGTATGGTTCAGCTATTCTACCATTGGAGTCCAACTCCCATCATTGGATAGTCATGAAGTAAGATCACAACGAGAAGCAAGTTACTTGGAAGAGCTCAAAGGTTTGGAGGAGATGGCTGCATGCAGAACCCGAGTTGTACAAAGCTAAAATGATTCAAGCTCACAACAAGTTGGTCCATCTTAGAGCTTTTCAAGTAGGAGAGCTTATTTTAGTTCTAAGGAGAGCAATTATTTCTCATTGAAAGATGGGAGACAAGTTTGAACCCAATTAGAAAAGCCTTTTTGCCATAGAGAAGGCCTACTAGGGAGGATCTTATCAACTTATAAATTATAAGAGAGCACCTGATGCTTCTAATTGATCGGATCTAGTTAAAAAAATATCATCCATAAATCTTGTTTGAAAATAATCATCAATAAAAAACTTCTTTTCATATTAAATTCCATCTCTTATGTGTTAGAAATATCTTTCACTTGTGAATCCCCCACGACGTGTTTAGGGCAGGTGTAAGAGAACACAAGCGGCATCCTATCCCTCCACAACACAAACACAAACTACAAACGATTCTCTAGTGCTACTAGGTTAGGTGTAAGAGAACCCAAGAGGCATCCTATTTTGACTAGTACAACTAAATTAGGTGTAAGAGAACCCGAGCGACATCTTTTCTTGGTGGAGTCACAATTACCCATGTGGCGCCATTTCATCCATCCTTCTACGTGTTTAGGGTAGGTGTAAGAGAACCCAAGCGGCATCCTATTCCCTCTTCTACAACACAAATGAACACATATCTTTTATCTCGAGCTATTTTAATGTGAAAGCAAGCCCCCGTGGTCCACTCATTAGCTTCTCTAGGTCGAGCCAATATGCTACCTTGTTAGTGTGTCACCCCAGTGGTCACATATCTGGATGTGAGTCCCCGCACTTTCTTCCTGACTTGACCATTGCAAACCCAGCGCCTTGTCAATTTGGCAGGCCTTACTTTGTAGCCAATAAACTATCCCATGTTGACTTTATTTAAGAGGATGTAAGCCAACACATCTTCTTCTTGAACTAGCCATCATGCACTGACTAGGTTGAGTATATTTGAGGTTTAGGGTAAGTCCCCCAGTGGCTCCTTTCCTCTTGACTACTTCAAGCTTGGGTTTAGTCCTTACACAAGACTCCTCACTTAATAGTCTCCCTAGGTTGGATAGCCCCTGTCGCGAAGATAGACTAAACCGGTGATCAATTTCACTTTAGAGAGATATAAGCCTACACGACTTCTTTTTAAACTAATTGCCACATATCGATGGGCACCTTAGGTCGGTTGGTTATCGCCATGCTGATGACGACCCACTCGGTGGATACACCACTCTTGATAGATATGAGTCCCCGCACTTTCTCCTTGAGTTGGCCACCGTATATCTACAGGCTTTCTTTTACAGGATTTTGGATAATTCCCCTAGCGGCACCTCCCCTATGGGCACTCTATTTGGATCATGTTCTTAGCGACCCCATTTAGACACTACCCAAGTTACTTTTGGATTGGACAGTCCCCCTTTCCTAGTAACCACCCCTGTGGTTGGAGAATTTGTCTTGCGGATATGCAGATTCTCCTTTGGTCCAACAAGTCTGAGACAAGACTAGGCTGATATGAGCTCCTTCTCAATGTGGTCCCTCACAAACCAATAGGGTCCACGATAACAAACTAAACAAAATATATCTTTGCTTATGGATTAGGAATTCAAACACCCAGTGGCCCCTTTCCCAAGTAGGCATCCTATCTTTAGGCAATGTCAGCAAAACTCCTATAGAAATTTCCTGACTATTTTGAGTTGAGATAAGTCCCTGGGTTCGCACTCTCTTTGTAGTTACCCATAAGTCGGGTTCGACTTATTGTGCCGAGTCACCCGGCCATCATCTTTGCTCGAAAGATATAAGTCTATTGCATTCTTTCCGGCGTCAAACTAACGTCGCAGGTCAAGTTGATTTGTTATGCTATCAACTGATCACCCTAGTGGTTCCTTGTGTAGGAAGTTGTGAGTCCCAGCGCTTTCTTCCTGACTTGACCATTGCACACTGAAAGGCACCCTTTTGGTTGGTTAACTCTACCCCATGGCCGGTAGACTATCCCTTTGGATTTGTAAATCTAAGACAGGTCTAGGCTGATATTAGCTCCTTCTTAGTGGATTCAATGCACCGAGGTCCATCCTAAACTAAATTAATTCTAACTATCCTTGAGTCGATGTGAGTCTGCAGTGGCATTCGCTTGAATAATCACTTTAGGTCGGGTTTGATTTGTTGTGCTATCAACCGATCACCCTAGTGGTTTCTTATGTAGGAGGATGTGAGTCTCCATATTTTCTTTCTGACTTGACCATTGCACACTGAAAAGTGTCACCTAGTTTGGATAGTCCTACCTAATGGCTAGTAGACTATCACTTTGGATTTGTAAATCTAAGACAGGTTTAGGCTAATATTAGCCCCTTCTTAGTGGATCCATCGCACATCGACAAGGTCATCTCATCAAATCTGTCATCCTCCCTCCAATGGAGTCCAAATCAAATCGATCTTATCCCCAGCGGATCTGAGCTCACATCTCCAGGAGATATGCCCTCAAAATCAAATCATACCCTCTCCCTAGTGGAGCACCAAATCATAAATCAACAAACCAAATCAAATTTCTCCCCAGCGAGACGCAAATTAAATCAAACCTCTATCCCCATGGAAAACCTAAACCTGCTTCCCTAGTGGAAGGTTCACACTCATCCCCAAAGGATCTTTTCTTTCTCATATCACATCGAACCAACTTAAACTCTTATCTTCCATCCCCAGTGGATAATCAAACTGCTTCCCTAGTGGAAGGTTCACATGCATGATCCCTTAGTGGATCCTTTCTCTCTCACATGCCCTTGGCACGATTGGAGTTGCATTGCACTAAGATCTTGATTCTATCTACTTCGAGTTTAGAGATAGATCATTTTTGTTAGTATTTGCAATCCTTTGAACATTGTTGATCATCTTGGTCAACACCAATACGTGCGGTGTGCCTTGTCAGTCATACTACACCTATTGGGCCCTTTATTGACCTCACTTTTGGAGTGAGCTCTCAACTTCCATATCATAAATCTAGAACTCTCATAGACATTAAGAGTTCCTTAGTCTTAAGACACTTCTAATAATTAGGTGAACACTTAACCTAACCCTGAGACTTAGAAGAGTTAGCAATAGGGATAGGTTGTGCCTTAGGGACTTAAGAAGACTTGCCAACCCTATAGCCCAAACCAAATCCTTGCTTCCTTCTTCCAAATCAAATCTCAAATTCAAATTAAATTCTAAAATCAAATCCAACTATCAAATGATTGAAATCGATGATTAATTCAAACTCCAAATCCCTTCCTAAGCACTTTGATTTTATCTTATGGACTTAGCCTTAACCAAATTCAAATGAATCCCAATCCAATTGATTTTCTCAATCATCAAATTCAATCTCCAATCAAATTCTAAATCATAAATCAAATCCAAATGATTGAAACCCAAATCAAATCAAATTCTTGATTTTAACCCTTTTAGCCAAATTCTTGAACTTGGCTAACTGATACCCTAATCAACTCAAACCCCATGGATTTCTTCATGATTCAATCACTCCTTCAGTCATTGTTCCAAATATAAACATAAACTATAATTATCAAATCAAATCCAAGTCAACTCAAGTCAAATCCAACCTAGCCCATTTGACTTGAAATGCTCAAATGAGCCAAAACTCATTTGAACCACAACCAATTGCAATTGATTTTATATGTCAATATCAAATCCATATATAAACTCAACTAAATCAAACTCAACTAAATCAAACTCAACTCAAAATCAAGCCTACTAAACCCAATTGGCTCACTTGACCCAAAGTGGCCAATTTGACCTACTTGAACCAAAATCCAATTCAATTCAAATCAAAGTGAATTAAGCCAATCCAAACTTCATGTCATGATTGTTGATCATCCTAGGTTAATCAATTGTCATGAATTGGGTCAAACTAAGTCAAAGCCCATTGAACAAGTCAACCCTTTATCCCATATGAATCTAAACTAGCCAAATTATAACCAATGGCTCAAGTTCACTCCAAATTGATTATTGAACTTGACCAAAGCCTCAATTAAGCCCAATTTGACCAATTGGTCAACCTAACCCAACTTAGCCTAATTTGACCTTAAGGGTCAAATCAATCTAAAACCCAATCAAATCTAAATTGAATTTAACCAAAGCCAGTAATATATTCCAAATGATCAACCAAACCCAAAGCAAGCCATGATTCAAGCCAATTTGATCAATTCGATCAAATTGGTCAACTTAGCCCAAATTGACCTAAAAGATCAAATTGGCCAAAATCCAAATTAAACTAAATTGATTGAAACCAATTGAACTAATATACTCCAAATGATCATTTAAACTTTACCCAATTATTGGTTTGATCCAATTTGATCAATTAGTCAACCTAACTTGTTTTGACCAAATGGGTCAAATTGACCCAAATTAAATCAAATGAACTCCAAATGACATGAAATTTGGTCCAACTCACTTTTAACTCATTTCAAATCTGGTCAAATCAAATTCAATGCCAAATGACCACTTTGTCTTTGAGTCAAGAGCATCCCATGAGAAAAAACACTTGTCCAAGTGGTCATTTCTCTTCCTTGGCCACTTGGCACTCATCCATTGGTCCACATAGGCACCAAGGACACTAATTTTTTGATCCAAGGAGTGGTTGGGGTAGCCATGACTCATGGGGAGGTGAAATCACCTCACCTCTCCCATTGGAACACGTGGCATGAAGGCTCATTCAATGCTTCTTCCCTCACTTAAAAGCATGCTCAGATCATCACCATCATTGAAAACCATCCCCGGTGAGGTAATCTTCAAAAATCTGTAGCCGGCCTTAGGATTTCTTATATTTTTGTGACATTTTTGTGCGATTTTAAGATTTTTTACTTAGAAATCCTCTCATTCTTTATTTTACACAATCCCAATATGAAATAGAAGTTTTCTAGTATGAATCACTATAAAACAAGCCCATGCAGGCAAAAATTCATTGATATTTCACTTTTTTTTTTGTTTCCCATCAATTTCATCGGTCGGTGCACAGTAGCCGTCCGATCTGGCATTCTGGTGATCGGATGACTAAGATCACATCAAATCTGCATCTTTCTGACCTCTAGATCATGCGATTAGCCTTCATATCTGGCAGATCAGATCTGGACCGTTCATCTATGATCGGATGGTTCGGATCGACCCGCACGTCACTCTCTTCCAAAAAATCAAATTTGCTGAATATTTTGAGTTTAATTTGAGTTTTAGTAAAAATCAAATTTCATTAATTAAACCAAAAATACATATGAGATTAAGTTGAAATTTTCAAAGATTAAAACTGAATTTATAATACACTTACCATAAAAAATTTCAAGTTAAAAGAAACTTTGGATTAGAAGATATTGAATTTTGAATTTCAAATGATTTATTTTAATAAGATAAATTAATAGACTTCATAAAAATCACTTAAATCAACTAAAACTTCCTAAATTCATAACTAATAGTAAAAAAAATCCAAAAATACAAACTCAAGTTCATTTTAAAGATATTTTAGAGTAGAATCTAGGAAATTATTATTATTTGATTTTGAATAGTATATTTGGCTTAATTAAGGTTTAATTGGAAATATAATTAGCCTAATTACTAATTAACCATCCAATTATTCTCAAACTTTTTGTGTATATTTATGGGGATGACTTTTTCCTCTCCTATTTTTTTAGAATTTTATTGGTGGCTTAATTAGGTAAATCAATGGATTAAGCCTTAATCACCTTCTTAATGTAATTAGTGATAATTAAGTAAATGAACAGTAAATTAGTCAATCAATCAAGCTTGTTAACCTCTATTAATGATGATGAAGTCTGGAGAAATGGATTGGGACTTCCTCTTCCAATCTTTCTTTAAGTCTTCTCTAATCCCTCTTAAATAATTAATTAATTAACACATCTTAATTAATTAATCAACAAAATTAATCAAAACCTAAATCATACCTAAACCTTAATCAATTAATTGAAAGGATTTAGGAATTAAGACTTAGACTCTCTTCTTTGTCTCTTTCTCTAAACCCATCTCACTTGATTTGGTTAAGGGTAATTCAAATTTAATACTAATTAATGAACTTAATTAATCTAATTGAACATAATTTCTTTAATCTAATCTTGGGTAGCTCTTTGGGTGTTCAATAACCCAAATGGGGAGATAATGAAATTATGTTTAGCCCACATGTGTGAGAAAATCATAAAAGTAGTTAAGTAAAATCCCTTATGCTTAATTAACTATTAATCAGGAGTCAATTGCATTAGTCCCATTTCATTTCTTAGAAACATTGCAAATTTACTTTTCATGTAATTGCATATCATGTTGGTTCATTATTAATTAGTTAATTAACATAAGGTGATGTAGGTAAAGGTTAATTAATCCATTACCCAAACCTAATTAAATCATAAAATTGATTTAATTACTTCTTCCTTAAACCAAAATTAACTCATACATGGGGAATTGGGATTAGGACTAGCAAACTTCTCTCACTTCTTTTAACTCAAATAAAACTCAAAATGAAATGACATTAAACAAAACTTTGATTTATTCTAAGTGGCTTTATTTAGTATGATTGTCCTTAGGACTTAATTGGATTTGAATGAAATCACATGCTTGTGTTGTTTTACTTCTTTCCACTCATGTTAAATATTGCTTGCCATATGTAATCATGCATTCATTTTTTTTAAAATTAATTAAATGAAATAGTTTTTTATGTCAAATTACATGTTTATTTAAATTAAATAGGTGTGGCTATTATCACTACTAAATCAAATGTTATTTTCAAAAACCTATAAATCAATTACTATAAATGAAGTGATGTCAATACCTATAATCTTGCATGTGTATAGGATTTGCAAATGTATAGTTCATTTGAAAAGAACACAACATTTGCCTAAAGCTATTCCTATACATCTCCATGTCAAGACTTAGGAAGGATTTCAAATTACATATATAAATCATATTAACCAAATTAAACATAATATATTGCATAATTTCTTATTCTTATGGTTCCTTTTGTACATTCATATGTATTTGAAAAAAGTGGTATATTAGTCTAGACATCCGGCTACGAGGCTTTAAGTAGCCCTCAGTAGGTCTTGTACCTTACGCCCCTGGTGTAGAAAATAATGACGACGTACTCACTTAAAACTCTTATACATATGTATGTGTGATGTGGCCAATAAGTAAGGATCATAAATCACATAACCAAATTAAACATAATTCCTTGCATGATTTCTTACTCTTGTGGTTCTTTTTGTACATTCATATGTATTTGAGAAAAGTGGTATATTAGTCTGGACATCGTGAGGCTGCGAGGCTTTAAGTAGCCCTAAGTAGGTCTTGTACCTTATGCCCTTGGTGTAGAAAATAATGGTGTCGTACTCACTTAAAACTCTTATACATGTGTATCTATGATGTGGTGAATGAGTAAGAATCACAAATTAAGTAAATAAAATACAACTTTTGCATGAATTTTCCTATCCCTATTGTTGTTCATACATCTACATGTATCTAAGAAAGTCATATATTAGTCTGGACATCTTGGGGTTGTGAGGCTTTAAGTAGCCCTAAGTAGGCCTTGTACCTTATGCCCCTGGTGAAAATAATGGCATTGTACTCACTTATGACTTTTATACATGGGAATGTGTGTTTGACTAATGAATGCAAAATCCCTCTTTTCAATTAAAAAGGCATGCATTCAGAATTAAATTAAATTAAATATTTCAATTTCAAACATGCTTCTTTACATTCATCATTGAAGTGTGATAAGATTTACATTATATGTATAGATATGCTTAGGATTTATTTATATGCATGATATACATAATGAAAAGAAATAAATGAACATGTGTTATATGATAGTAATTCATTCTAATTAATCCTAAGATGTCTTTCTTATTGAATAGGGTCATTTAGAGTGAACCTAAACCTAGGATTAATTAAAATATGTAATAAGTCATTCACTAAAAGAAATTAATTAATTAATTTTCTTTAGAAGTTATTTAAGGTAGGGATGAAAGAGAGATTTCTCTCTTTCTTCTCTTTATAACACTTAGTTGTTAAGTGTAAGCAAATGAAATAAAAGAAAATACTAATTAAAACTTGCAAATTAAATAAACAACTTAAAGTGAAACCACCCTTTATAAATTAAATCTCTTACACTTAGCAAATTAGAACTCTAAAGCCTAGTTAGGACATGTCATACAAGCTTTAATTAACACACTTTAGACTAAGTCACTATTTTAGTTTTATGTTAGGGCGATGCGTGATTTGATGTATGTTTGGTTCTGTAATGTGTTATTTTAGACTGGATGTTAGGGTGTATGTGTGTAGTCTAGATGTTAGGCCGATATTAGCCTAATCATAGTTTCTACATGGGGTTGTGCTTAAGGGGCCATCATAATAAAAATATAAATGCTTTTATTGTGCAGGTTGCTTAACCCTAAGCATAACCCAAGTTAGGACAGGTGGGCTTGATTACTCATGTGTCGGGTGCCAAGCCCAAACTTTTTGTATAACTGCTTGGGTTGTATGATGTGTTTAGCTAACATTTATTTTGCAGGTGTTGATAGATTTATTTTCCTCTTTTAATGTAATTTTGCATTAGGATTAACATGAGTGTTATGAGAGATTAGGATAAGCATTGGTTATAAGACCAAGTCTTATGTACCATGTGATGCCTTTGGAGCAACCATATTCAAATCAAGTCAAAAGGAAGAAAGAAATGAAATAAATCAAAATGAAGAAATGAAAGTAAAGAAATGAAGAAATGAAGAGTGAAGAATGAAGACCTCCATAGCATTCATCATTTGTAATTATTCTTTTATAATCTGGGTTGTATAAGGGTAGGCTCGGCTACCCATATTTTTTTTCGAGTTGTGCGGTGGTACCCAACCACATCGACCTTTTATTCTTCTACAATAGCTTTATAAAATTGTTTGATGATTTGTTTAGCTTGTATATTAGAAAAAATCATATCTTTTCATAGTTTGTTTATGATTGGTGATTGTTGTATGGCCTAGATGCGATTAGGCTCTTAGGATAAAAATAAAATTTTTACCCCACTAATCAACTCATGACAAAACTTTTAAAATAACTCATAACTTCACCTAAAACTTAGGTTTTAAATCAAGATAATAAAATATTTAGCAACCCCTTAGCTGGATGTTGTATGTTTAACAACACGCATATCATCTTGTTTCACTCATGATTAGAGAGGACTTCCATCTGTGCCAGATAGAATGGGCATAACCTTTTAGATCCTATGATGGAATAACACCCCTTTCTCTCTTGATTTGGCCCATAATTAATTTCTCATGCATTTAGGCATACAAAATCCCATAGCCTGTGTCAATGTAAATTGTCCAAAATCAAATAAAACTTGAATAAAATTTTACATTAGATTTAAAGTCATTATTCATACCCCTCATGCTTTAGTCTCTTAGGGTGAGTTTAAGGACTTAGTCTCTTTTCTAAATAATAACAACTTAGCTATCTTGCAAAAAGCATAAGACTTGCCTACATAGTTTTGAATCGTAGGAGGAGTTAGTTGGCTTCCACTCCAGGCGATAATAAGTCCAGCAATCTGGTGGTTTACTCTTTCTTGTGGAGGTAAATCATATACATATTTTCTCTTTAGATTTAGGTCGTGTTTTGGCCCTCGCCAAAGCTGCATAGATTTAGGATCGAGGTTGATGTTTCCCTTTACGGGCTATAAGCATAAATCCTCACCTCTTAGGCATTTTCATAATCTTGTATTATGAAATTATAAGCCCTATATTTCTAATAAAATTTCAACTCAAATAAATAAATCTCCTCAATTTCAAATGTATAAAGCACAACCATAGGATAGATTGGAATGTTCAGAAGGCTTCCTAGTATCATAAACATTCCATACTTATCTCATTTGGCATCGATAATAACTCTCTCCTTTTGATCTGTACCACTTGATTTTCTAAAATACAACCAATTCTTTGATAGTCCTATCTTTGAATTCTTCGGAGATAATAATCGCCTACTTTAATCGAGAGTATCCTTAAGGAATTCATTTTCCTTAAGATGTAATTAACTATGGAGGCTTACCTCCATAGAGAACTTAATAAACTCAGTTTAAATAAACCCTGCTTTACATTTTCATGTAAAGTAGGAAAAAAATCTCTGGTATATTCGAAGACTCATCATGCCTTAGGGGTCCTTATTAGGTGATTAGGTCCATCATAGGGTAGTGACTTCTATCTCTCGAGATAATATACTATTTCTTGATGTCATACCTGATCACCTCAATAAGTACATCCTCAAATTTGTGTGGTGTCCCCTCACATATACACACACAAATGAATCCGAAAATAAACACCACGAGGTGTTAGGTGATGGCCACTCCAAGCGGTTGTAAGTCAAGAAGAGTTGGGATGGGTTTACCCTCTCTTGTAGAGGTAAATCATAATATCTCATTTTTTGCTTAGATTTATGTTGTACTTTTAGCTTGTACTAAAACTTCCTAGATTTAGGATCCAAGGTTGTTTGTTTCCTTCGAGCTATGAGTGTAAGTCTTCACCTCTTAGGTATTTCATAATCTTGCATTGGAGGATTATAAGCCCTAGTATTCTAATAAAGTTTCCACTCAAATTAGACAAACTCTCTCAATCAAACTTATAAAGCCTTACCATAGGATAGACTGGAGTGCTTATTACGCTTCCTAGTATCATGAGTGCTCCATACTTATCTTCTTTTGAGATCCAAAAATAAGTCTTTCCAAATTGAACATTTCCACTTGATTTCCAAAAATACCCAATCCTTTGATAGTTTAACCTTGATGTCTTTGGAGATGATTGATTGATTACTTTAATCGAGAGTACTCTTAAAAAATCTAACTTCCTAGAATGTAATTAACTATAGAAGCTTACTTCCATAAGGAACTAAAGAACCCAACATAAATAAACCCTACTTTACTTTTCTATGTAAAGTAGGAGAAATATCTCTGGTATATACGAAGACCCATTTGCCTTAAGAGTCCTTATTAGGTGATTAGGTCTATTGTAGGGTGATATTTCTATCATTCGATTGAACATCATACCTTAATGTCATACCTGATCACTTCAATAAGTACCCCATAAGATCTGCGTGGTGTTCACACGACTCCAAATTAAAACACTACAATATCTTCTTATGACAGAAAAGAATGATATTTATATTATTGCAAATTTTTATTTTCTTATTGTGAAAGAAAAACTTAGATTCAAAAAATAAATTTTAAAATTATCTAATTTATTCCCTGTCTCTTTTCCGTCTCATAGCCTTCAACTTTAGTTCCAAGAAAGATACAATCTAGTTCATTTAATATACAAGTAGATAGAATACTATGATAAAATAAAGCTAAAAAAATCTCTATCAAAATCTATAAATAATTCTTAATTTTACATATTTGAAACATCTTAAACTAAAGTAGAAGTCTCCATGTAACTTTTCTCACATTCCTAGGAGATGGACCATCCCAACCATTTCAGTTTATGTACAAACTCCAAGTAGTTGGAATACCGTTTAATTTAAGTGGGAAACCAACCATATTGACCATCTTCAATAAAGTGCCAACCATAAATTGTCCAATCTCCTCCTTCTTTTAAGAGAGAGACCATTTTGCCTCAAGAAATATTATTATAATAGCTTCAAATTTCTTTCAATCTCACCTCTAAGGTAGGATCAATATGGACACCTTCATTGGCCTTCACGTTATGCCCCATTGGCGCTTTCAAGTCATGCAATCTCTACCTCTAAAGGATGATCAATTCAATCACCTCTAATGCCAACTACAATCTATTTATATTTTATCAATCGATCTTAAAATCATGTGATCTATACCTCTAGATAAGAACCAATATTTCCACATCTAATGATCTCTATGAACACCTTATTTTACTTCAACATTGCCTTTAAGCTATGTCATCCATTAATAAAGAAGAATTGATATATCCATGTTTAGTGAATGCAACCTCCATATGTTCCTTCATCATCTCCATCCCAATGGATGATTAACTTACCCACCTCTAATGGCCTTCATGATCTTTCCATGCATTCTCATCATCAGCTTTAAGCAATCAATTTCCACTTTCAAGGGAAGATAATTCCAATCACATATAATGCTCTCAATGATCTTCCCAAAGCACTTTATCATAGCCTTGACATTATATCATCTCCACCTCCAAGAAACATATAATTTATCCAATTTTAGTGGCCTCTATTACCTTGCGGAACTCCCTTATCGCCTTTAAAATCTATCATCCAAAGTCCAAGTGAGGATTGATATGACCATTTTAGTGGCATTTATCTTTTATGTGTTGCTTTATTGTCACCTTCAACTTATACCATCTCTACCTCTAGGGAATATCATTCAAACCTTAATGAACTTCATACCCTTTCTACATTACTTCAAATCATATCATCTCCACCATTAAGAATAGACCAATATATTAATCTTTAGTGACTTCTATGAATTTTCTTTTGTGGCACCACCCATCTCCTTCAAGTCATATTATCTTCATCTATAAAAAAAACAGATGATCACAATATCTAACCTCATTATTAAGAGGTGTACATTTAATCAATATGAATGATTTAATTGATAAATTTATTAATTCAATTGAGTCAAATCAAATTACAAACAAAACAATTAATCTGATCAAATAATAGATAGATCAAAATTAAATGCCACCACAATATAGTTGGACTTATACAATTTGGTTTTTATTTAGTCAAATTTTGAAAAGAAAAGTTAAAAAAAATCAATTTTATTAATGCAAAAAAAAGAATCAAATCATAACATAAATAAAATAAAATAAAAGATCATATCAAATTATCTATATATTGGCAATTCAATTTTTAGTTTAATCAAAATATTTTTCTAAATCGAATAAAAATTCACAATCCAAATAATTCTTATTTCAAAATTAAACAGTAAAGCACCCTTTGATAAACTATATCAAATTAATCAAATATACTCAAGTTGATATCAATTTTCAATTTAAACTAATTAACACACCACCACTCATGTCTGTAACAATACTATTAAAATCTTAAATTTAATTGCATTGAATTAACCTTTCCTAGTTAAAAGAATGGTGATCTATTAAAACTCATGTCAATTATATATGATTAGTCTATTTAGGACAACTTATGTTTTTAAAATAGTTGTAGAATATCGTAACTTTTATGAGAGCTATTGTTGGTAATAAAACTTTCCATTTGATAAATCAAATAATTTACTTTCAATTACCACTAAAAGATTTGATTATAAGAATCTCACCACAGATTTATGAAAATCAATAAAAAGCTAATAGTCAAACAACAATATGATACAATCTAAAACGTAAAGTATTAAAAAAAAAAAAAAAAAAAAAAGCTACTCTAAAGAGCCCTTTGGAATAAAATGTTTTTATTTTTTTATGTTTTTACCTTTTTTTTTATATATTGCTTTAAAATAAAATATATTAAAAAATTATTTTAAAAAAATACTCAAAACATTAAAATTTATTTGAAGTACTTTTAAAAACAATGTTGCTTATTTTTTAAAAAAAAAACTTTAAAAAAAAGCACTAAACAATTATATTTTTAAAACTAATATAAAAATAAAAATAAAAATACCACAAAATTATTCCCAACCAAGCCCTAAATAAAATACGGAATGATTTTTCAAGTTCTGCATTTTCTCCTATTCATTTTACTTTGATGCGCGGATGAGTGACATTTGAAATCAAAGGGACCAAAATATATTTCTACCAATTTGAATTCTATCACACAACAAATCTAATATACAATATGTTCCCTATTGTCCTTGTAAAACATTCCTCATTTTAAAGTAGTGTTAGATAACGCAATGCTATGGAGAAACGGTCTCCATAAGCCTGATGGTTTTTGAGCAATGCAAGAACAAAGAATGCTTAGATCACGCAGCTGTACGACAATCCAAATACTTCTGTACAAGAAAGAATAATTGAAACTAGTAGTTCTAACGTTAAGCACAACAGTGCGCATTTGTGTGCCAATTAATACTACAAAAAACAGTGCTTTGTGTGTTATTCACTCATCAATCTTTCAAAAATTACTTAAAACTGTTGTTCTGAAAAATGAAACAATAGGTTTTTGCTTTCACTTGAAACACAAACCATCATTATTTTCACAAACAAAAAATCAAACATGTTAAAGTTATATTGCTTGTAATTTAAATCACATGCAAGACATGACATCAAACCAATTTCTACAAATTTCTAACTAAAATATTCATCTTAAATACTCAAAATAACAGATGAAAAAAAAAAGAAAAGAATGAGCTCTTGGCATCCAAAATAAAGTGAAAAAAATAAAGCAATTAAGAACTATTCCAATCTCCTATAATGGTTCATCGCTTCCTCCTGGCACAATAATCAGAATAGCCAGATCAGCATTCATAGTAATCATGTGCTTTTACTTTTATCAAAGTAATGATAAGATAACTAAAAAGAAAAAAAAAACAATTTAAAACCGTCCATCCTCTTCCTTTACCGCAGCATTCAAACAAAAATCCAAAAGAAAAGATGTAATAATCCCTAACTTTCCAAGCAACTGGGCTCATCATGATTGAGAAAAATTAAACCAGAAAACACAAAAGCATTTCAGAAAAGAAAAAGGCTTAATCGCATTCTATCTCTTATTTATTTATGGCACAATCAAACTAAAAGAGCTTTAATTCAATCAGAAGAAAACGGATGAGCTTCCATGATGAATGTGGTCAATAAGGCAATGAGAAACAGTGTAACTTAACATTCAGCACTGTAGCATTCGAAACATGCGTATAAAAATATTATTTTGTATGGCAATTGATTGGCAGAACTAAAGAACAGTATGATCTTTGTACAGACTTGATAATTTGGCTTTATCTAGCTACAGGATAGAGTACCATTATGTGGACCAAGCCCCAGGCGTCTTATATGACGTAATTTCTGTCCACAGTCTGCACAAGTAAACCACCTGCTTGATGGAAAAAAAGGATCAGGGAATGAAAAGAGTAGATAAAAAATAAACACTTCAGGTAAGAATTCAATTGGGCCTCAAAAAACTGCAGCAAGTCCATTGTTCTAAAAAACTGTATATTGATTTATAAAACACGCAAGAGCAGATTCTCAAAAAAAAAAAAAAAGAGGAGCATATCACCCTCATTAATATCATTCTTTCTTTTCTAATTGTCATTATTAACAGGTCTAACCAACAAGCCTTTCAACAGAAACAACATTCTAAAAGCGCCAATGAGCTCCAAATCAGCCGGCATTAAAAAAAAGGCACGACATCAATATATATCAAATGATATCGTACAGAAAAAGACAATTTTCATTAGAATCTTTTGGCTGGAGCTAAAGAGAAGAACAAATTCTAAAATATGATCAAATTGTCAAGATAGCTTGTTTAGGTGCAATTTCTATTAATACTTATTATATGATCCATAAATCCTCTCAAAACCTGCTTAAATGTCTTAATTTCAGTTGCACACACGAGTAAAATTGAAATTATTCTTTTCAAAAATTCGTTTATTTATTTATGAAACCATATAAGACCTTGTTATCATGTAAATAAAGTTTATTACCCAAAACGCTTCATCAGCAAAATATCACAATCAAAGACGGTTTAAAGAAACAACAGAATATTTTGCAACTTGCCAGTACTAATTCAAATTTTCAAATAGAAAACCTGGCCAACAAAATTAATATAACACAAGGCTGATTTCAATAAACATAGTCAAGTAACACATCGTTCATGCATTTTCACTATTATAGCAGAGACAATGCACAAGTGTGCTCCAGTTGGAGTTCAAAAATAAATAATAAACAAAGGAAGTTAAAACTATAATGCCATCAATAAAGATTATTTGTACGCAAGCTGAAAGACAATAACACAATTAACTACAGCACATTGATTGAATTTTATTCCTCTCCCTTCTTTCAACAAAATAAAAGGGGTCAACAGGCAAAAAAAAAAAAAAGGCGTTCATAAAGGGGAGCACTGTCCATCAAAGTGAATCCACCCAACAACAAAAGGCATATAGAGAGGATAATTCTCTAAATAAATCATGGATCCTGCCTTCGCATTGCTTGTCACTACAAAACTTCAGGACGTGAATTCTTATCCAATACTCAACAGTACTTGACCATATACCTTTTTAATACATCAAATAAAGAACCTTTCGATCCTCTCTAGATATAAAATATGAATCCTTAGATTGCTCTCTAAACTTTTTCATATTTCTCTTACCCCAAAAAAAAAAATTGCCTCAAAAGATCTTGTATAAAATTAAATTGTTTCATTTTTAATGTGATTTTTACAAGACTCAATTGCAAAAACAAATAACTTCATTTTATGAGTAATCTACTTGATACTCTTATAGTTATAACAATGATAAACATAATATTTTGTCTTAATACAAAATCAAAATACTAAAATACAGAAACTAAAATACTGCACCAATCACATGACACCTTTTTAATTTTATTAACTTTATTGATATCTTCTAAATAGACTACTCTAGTATCTCTCTCTAAAGTCTCAATAAGCTTTTCATTTTGGCCTAAAGTTCAGTTTCATGTATCATTTTTAAAGCTAACTCAAGTTATTAAATCAACTATAGAATAGTTCATGATCTTATTCATTTTGCTTCTCTTAAATTTCTTTCTTAAGTCTCCCCTAAATACTACAACAACAACAACAAGCCTTTATCCACTATGTGAGGTCGGCTACATGAATCCTTCTTCACCATTGTGTCCTATTAAGTATCAATTTTTCATTTAATTCTAATAAATTAAAATCATTTTTATAAATCTTAACCAAGTATTTTAGGTCTACATCTACCTTTCTTAACATAAGACAAATATAAAACATCTACACTCCTAACTAGGCCCAGGACGACTTTATCTTGAAATCATCTAAGGCATTCTCTAATCTTATCGCCCTTTGGAGCTACTCCAACCTTTCACGTATATATTCATTTCGTATTTTATCTCTAAGAGTAAAGTCACTCATCCACCTGAGCATCCTCATCTCTGCAACACTTAATTTTATGCTTTTCTTTTACTAGCCAACATTCTACGCCATAAATCATAGCAGGTCTTAACACCATCTTATAAAATTTTCCCTTAAGTCTAAGCGGTACTTTTCTATCACACAACAACCAGATGCATTCCACCACTTCAACCATCTAACTTAAATTCTACTAATAACATCCCAAACTATTTCACCATCATTTTGAACAATAGACCAAGATATCTAAAACATACGCTCTTTTTTATGACTTGATCACCCAAAGTCAAAACCTCACCACTAGATCTTCTACAGCTAAAATTGCACTCCATATATTCAATTTTAGATCTACTAAAATGAAAACCTTTAAACTCTAAGGTTGACCTCCATAATTCAAGTTTCTCTTGAACTCCCTCTCTAGTCTTATCAACAAAAAGGATGTCATCAGCAAAAAGCATACACCAAGGTACATCCTCTTGTAAATGTATAGTAAGAATATCCATAACTAAAGCAAAAAACATATGGACTTAAGTCTCCCCTGAATGCTAAAAAAATTATTTACATCGTCTCTTAATATCTTCATATTTATCAAAAATAATTCCACCAACATTCATAATACAACTAACATGATGAAAATCTCATGATCATCATTTTATTGCCATAGACAAATCTGTTTACTTAATACATTCTCGGTATCTAACCTACCACAAAACACATCGTTAGTAGCCTTAACTTTACATACAGCCTTTTTGCAAAACTTTTAAACTTTTATATAGTGATTAGATTCTTATTACCATTTATCTTCGTCCATCATTTAAATTTTGTTTCCTTAATAACCTTTCGCATCTTCTCGTTCTACCAATAAACCTCATTATCAATTTGTGATGAAGGCAATGATAAAATTAGTATAACATTTCTTTAATGCAACTAACCATTTTATAACGCCTCAAATTTTGATCAACATCAATGTTCTGATATGCCTCTCCTAACAATCAATTTTAGAAATTAACAATGTATAAACAGCCATAGTGATTTTGAATATTATTTGTTTGATCCTTATGCAATATAGTTCAAGTACGATTTTACACTATGTGATCAAATTTAAGTGTGTCAATATAAATAAATAAATAACTCGCTTCTTGCAAAAAACTACCATTCATCATGCTAACTAGTTTCTTCTACTTAACTAGATGAACAAAAAGGACAGCAACGAGATTATTTTCAACTGGAAAAGAGCTACACACACTCGCACACAAACAGACAATATTCTTCAACTTGCTAACAAACCTGAGCCTTGTGCACCCTCATATTTGACTCAATATAATCTGAACCCCACTCATTCATATTCAACCTATTTGCACCCATTTTGTTCTATTGCTAATCTGAAATAAAATCATGGTTATGCTCAATAAATGGATAAATTGCTCTACAAATGTGTTTTACATGACCATGAATCCATGGTTGATTTAGAAATTAGATATAGTTAATGATCCATCAAATCATCTATGACATTGATTTAGACATAAAATCAGGATGATCAAAAAAGTTGTGTTCATTGATGCTTTAATGTTCAAGTAAATAAAAGCCTGAGTGCAGATGGATTGTCCATCAGCCATGTGATATTCAAAATCAAACGGTAAGAAGTTTAGGCCATTACCTTCTTTGGAATAAGTATGTAGTTGTAAATTTAATTTGAAATTTTCTTCTTTTGTGAAGTTAATTTCGGAATAATATAAGTTCCTAAATTGTGAAGTTAGGTATAAGATTATTCCTTATTTAATGAAATTAGTGAAAGAGAAAATATTGTCAAATGTGAAATAATAAATACTGTTTAAGCCTATAAATAGGCTAATTTTACAATAAAATTAAGTCAATTATCTCCCAAATCATCATTCTTCTCCCCTTCCATATTCCTCCTAGCCCTCAAAACCAAAAATTGTCAGCGATCTTGCACTAGTTGTAGCTCCTAGATACACATGTACTGCTGCAATTTGTAGTTGCCACCCTATGCAAATCATTGGATTTGGTTAAAACTTATTACAGAATGAGAACTATTAAGTTGTTTGTTATTACAATATATTTGGATGTAAAAAAAGCAATCCAATCCCAACAATAGAATAAATTTAAGATAACAAAGAATTAACATTTTCCTAGCAATTCCAACAGGGATTCAGCAATTATACTTGTTGGCTACTGAAGAATAAGTCAAAAAAGAGTTGGCTAGCTAAGTACAACAACAATAAGACTAAATCAAAGAAGAAAAGTCATCTACAACGTGAAATAATGTCAATAAATCTTTAATTGCTTAATAGATTATTAGAGAACCTCCATATAAATTCTTAACGCTTTCTGAATGTATTCTAAAATCTAATTGCAGACTTACATCAGAGCATTAGAAGTTGGCTACAAATCAAGTTGGCACCAGAAATTGATGGTTGGTGCATGATACTAGCAAAAAAAGGATGCCGAGTAAGGGAGAATCTCTTCTTGTCAAAGATTCATAATGAAAGACACGGTAAAAAAAAAAAAAAAAGTAATGATAATTTGCATGACTGAAATTGAGCCACCATACTTGATCGTGATGGAACTTCCACTTGAAAGGAAATGATTAGCAAGAAATAACCTAAGGGTAGTTTAGAAGATTGTTATGCTGTATAGTCATAAGTTCCACCTAATGGGTTATGCTGATGATAGGAAAAAAAATGGCACAATCTGAGGCAATGTTAAAGATAATCTATGCAAGAATACAACACATTTTTAATATCAAACAGTCACAATAGGACTAAATCTTAAGAATGCACAATTAATAATGAAATAAGGCTAAGGACTTTATTCTCAAATTGTAAATAAGCTCGGCTTCCCAATCTCAAATCTAGGTCAATATAATGACAATACATATACACTAAAAAATCCAAGAGCCGGAAAATCAAAAAGAACCAAGAACCATCCAAATAAACATCTTCTTTCTCTAAAGTAGGATAAATGATGAGTAATGGCTTCTAACAAAACCAATGCTGAGTTCAGTGGCCATTGCCGGATACGGCCACACAAAAAATATGTTAGGAAGTACATACTGAATTCTTCTATAAAAAAATAAATAAAAAGAAAAAAGAAAAAATAACTTATGCATTGACCAACACTGATGAGTCCAATAGACGAGCAAACCCATCTCTATTCCTAGTGCCAATGTCGAACAATCTAGTGGTGGGGTAGTCATCCAATATGGATGCATAAGAGTTATTCACCCATGAATATAAGCCAATGAAGAGGTGACCAATACTATCATTAAAATCAATAGGTAGATGAAGCTCACCTCTACCAATTTGGTTTAAAATTTAAATAGAAAGAAAAGAAATTAGACTTAACAAAACAAGTTAATAATTCTTGTTGATGTTCGGCTGCTCTGTTAAAGAAAAAAGGAGAAGCCATACTCACCTTGCCATGATTTAAACTTGTGCAGTATGACTCATGCCTCAGCACTTTCTAAAAATTAGTAACAAGGCTGATGCCTCATTGGGTGCTACGTGAGGTATATGCCCTACAATGTGAGGGGCACCTTACCTCAATTCTGATCAGGTATGTGCAACTAGATCTTTTTTTTTTCTTAAGTAAATATAAGTAAAATAGACTTAATATAACATTACGAATTACCTAAATAACCTATGACTCACCCATGCATGTCTCGAGATAGCTTTTTGCAAGCAAAATTTTGATTTTAGAAATTCAAATCATGGTGGCAAGTTACTTGTGATATTCTTATTTCGATGTTGAACAATAGGAGTGAGAAAAGTGAAGGATTGTGCTAAGTAATCGACAACCAACATAAAACTTTTCGAAAAATCATGACATGAATCCTTTATAATACATTATGTCAATGCTAGGTGTTCTTTAGAAGCGACGCACTATAAGATTTGAATATAGTGAAAAATGTGCAAAGGCTACTACATTGGTGCTCGGGTATAGTAATAAATAAGTAAGGGTTCCCACATTATGGAAGAATGCAAGCAAAGAAGCTAATCCATGAAACTAGAATTAGAATAGGAATTTGGAATATAAGAACCCTTACATGTAAATTAATAAATATTATAATTCATAGAGAGATAAATATCTTATGAATTCAAGAAACTAAATGGGCTAAAAGGAAGACAAAGAAGATTGATAGTTTAAGCTTTAAACTTGGGCATTCAAGTAGGTGGCGTACTAGAAATTATGTAGGTGTGATTATAGATAAAAATTTGAAAGATAATATTATAGCTTTAAAGATTATTGATACTAAAATTATTAATGCTACAAATGTTTATTCCTCTCAACTAAGTTTGAATGTATGCTTAAAAGAAAAGTTTTGAAATGACATAAGAAATTAATACAAAGAATACCTCTTAAAGAAAGAATGTTTATTAGAGGAGATTTAAATAGACTTGCTGGTAGAGTGATAGAAAATTTTAAAAGTATTCATGATGGCTATGAGTATGGAGTGACTAATAAAGAAAGTATGATCATATTAGTTTTTATTTTAGAATATGATTTTATAATTATTAATACTTTATTTAAAATAAAATAGCATATCATCACTTATAATAATGAACCTAATAAAATATAAATTGAATATTTTTTATATTGAAAATAGATCATTTAGATTATAAAGATTGTAAGGTCATTCTGGATAAAAGTTTAAACACTCAACGACTACTGATTTTGAATTTTTAAGATGAAGCAGTAGAAGTTAGAAAATAAATCGAAGTATTTCCTTGGATCAAATGGGGACACTTAAAAAATACTAATAAAAATATTTTTAAGAGTAAGCTATTATATCTTAGGATTTGGGATGTTAAAAAAAATAATGTTGTATAAGAAAAATATCAAGTGATAATAAACAAGTTGCAAAAAATGTGCTTGGAGAATCAAAAGAAAAAAAAAATCCATTAATAAAAAATGATAAGTGGTGGAATCAAAATGTATAAGAAATTATCAAAAATATATATTTTGTTATAAAAATTGATTTTGACGTAAAAGCTCAAAATATTAAGAAAGAAATAAAATAACCGGTAGAGATTCTAAGAAAGTAATATATGATTGAAATAATTCAATATTTAGTGATTTTTATTATATATTAGATACTAAAGAGGACCAAAAATGTCTATATAAGTTAGTCAAGCAAAAAGATAGAAAAAGTAAAGATTTAATTCAATTGAAATGCATTAAAAATAAAGATATAAAGTAATTTTCTTAGAAGAGCATACTCAACATAGGTGGATGAGATATTTTGATAAATTTTAAATATATGTTGTGAAAATATAATTAACTTTAGCAATCTTAGTACCCTAAATAAAAATAGAGATTTTTATTTTTATCACTGTATTAATAAAACTAAAGTATATAATAAAAGTAATAGGACCTGATGACATTCCAATAAAAGTGTGGATGGGTGAAGAAAGAGTTTATTGATTCCTATTTTGAAGAACATAGATGATGCACAAAAGTATGCAAATTATAGGGAAATTAACATAATACGTCATACATTAAAATTATGAGAGAATAACTTAGCATTGATGTGATATGTAATTTTCTCAAAACCAGTTTAGATTTATGCCAAGTAGGTCTACTATGGATGTTATGCATTTGTTGAGAGATTTGATGTAAGTTTAAAGAGAGTAAGGAGGATCTACATATGATATTTGTTGATTTAGAGAAAGCATATGATAAAGTTTCAAGAAAAGTGCGTTGTGGAGAGTTTTAGAAAAGAAAGGAGTTAATATTGCTTATATTTAAGTCATTAAGGATATGTATACTAGAGTTTTTACTTGTATTCAAACACAAGAGGATTGACTAAGTATTTTCCTATTTTAGTTGGGTTACAGCAAGGATCAGCTTTAAACCATTATCTTCTTCCTTTAGTTATGGATGTTCTTACTAGACATTTACAAGAGGATGTACATTGGTGTATGTTTTTTGCTCATGATATTCTTCTTGTTGATAAGACTAGAGAGGGGGTTGAAGAAAAATTTGAATTATGGAGGTCAACCTTAAAGTAAATATAAAATCAAATACATGGAGTATAATTTTAGTAGTAGAAGATTTAGTGGCGGATGTACATTGGTGTATGTTTTTTGCTCATGATATTCTTCTTGTTGATAAGACTAGAGAGAGGGGGTTGAAGAAAAATTTGAATTATGGAGGTCAACCTTAGAGTCTAAAAGCTTCATTTAAGTAAATATAAAATCAAATACATGAAGTGTAATTTGAGTAGTAGAAGATTTTGTGGTGGAATGGTGACAATGAATGATCAAGCCATTAAAAAGAATGAACGTTTTAGATATCTTAGGTCTATTGTTCAAAATAATGGTGATATAGATGGGGATGTTATTAATAAAATTCAAGTTGGATGGTTGAAGTGGAGGAAAGCATCGGGCTAATTGTGTGATAGGAAATACCGATTAGACTCAAAGAAAAATTTTATAAGATGGTGGTGAGACCATCAATGCATTATGGTGTAAAATGTTGGCTAGTAAAAGAGAAGCACAAATTTAAGTTTAGTGTCATAGAGATGAGAATGCTCAAGTGAATGAGTGCTTCTACACTTTAAAGACAAATTAAGAAATGAATATAAACATGAAAAAATTGGAGTATCTCCGATCGCAAATAAGATTAGAGAGAGTCGTCTTTAAATGATTTTGTCACATAAAACATCAATCATCCAATGACCCAATTAAGACAATAGATGTATTAGATTGGGCCTATGTTAAAAAAGGTAGAAGTAGACTTAAAATGAATTGATTAATAAAAAATGACCTTGTTTTATTAAGATTAAATAAGAATATTATACTTAATAGGACACATTAGAGAAAATGGATAACCACATGTGGTTGGATAAAAGATTGTTGTTATTGTTGTTGTTGGATTGCTATAAGAACAAGATAAGAATGACTTTTAAATTTATACCATTGGATTGCAATATGTTGTTCCAAAATTATGAAGTTAAGGATAAGGTTGTTATGGAGTTAAATTTGAGAGAACATAAAAGTCCAATTTTAATTAATTTCTGCTGTTTTTCACATATAGGTTATATCTCGCAACAAAATCAATTAACCCCCTCAAATCCTCTTTCATCTCTCCCTCCTCTCTAGCCATCGATAATTCTAATCCTAGCAACAAACGTCACCAGTTGCTCTGGCCGCAACTCCTGGAAACACAACAGCTGCTGGAAACGCCCTCTTGAAGTCACTCGATACGACTGAAGCTTCCTGCAGAACAAAAAACAAAGGTTGTTTGTTTTTATGGTAGATCCGGTTGAAACAACAGTCAACTACATTGTTGTCCAGCAAAAAATAATGCAAACATGATAAAGAATTATTAGTATTCTAGCAATCCAGAAGAGGATACAACAATTATGCTCAGTCTAGTGAAGGAGAAGTAAACAAAGTTGAATTGATTCCCTATATACAGCAACAAAAGACCAAATCAGAGGGGAAAAGTCATTTAGTGTATAGCAACACAAGAAGGATCTTTAATTGGCTGATAGAAAACCTTCATAAAATTCCTAAAACCATTCTAAACCAATTCTAGCTTCTTATTGTGGACTTTTGCCAACATGTTTAAAGTCATCAGCTACGGACCAATGGTGGTGGGCACTAACAATATAGAGTTTTCCTGTACAAAAATCAAAATTCTAGCACCCCGTGCTCTAAAATCAAAGTAGCAGAAATTCCCAAAAATGGTTCTTTATTAGCTCCTCTTTAGAACGCAACTAAATGTTTTTTTCATTCCATAAAGGTGTATGCTTTCATACTTCAAGATTGAGAGTTTAGCCTAAAGATTGAACATCATTAAAAATCAAATCATTTTTTGCTTGAATCAAGTCGAATGCTCAAACCGTGAACCATAATTTTGGATTTGATGACCTCCATGCATGCGCCATAAGTCAAGTCAAACTCACAAAGTGAATTCGACGAGCTTTCACGCAAATTGGAGCTGAATTGCGTTCGACAACGCCAAAAATCAGTCGAAATTATCTCCGATCGACGAACAGACTCCATCATCACGTTCAGAACGTCGAAATTGATCAAAATCATCTTGCATAATTCGACGGTCGGATCAGGAGAGGGGCGTGATCGTTGACCGGTCAGATCGAAGAAAGCGCAATGCCCAAAACGTCCGTTAAAAATGATCCGTGGTGTAACCATCAAACCTATTAAATGAGACTCACATTCAATTCAGCGAGTTTGTGCGAATATCGAAGGCGAAGCGAGGCCAAATTTGAGCGAAATTGACCCCGACGGACTTGAACCAAACGCCTCCGTCCGAAATGGGTATGCTTATGAAGAGTCGAAATAACCTAAGATTGATATATATATTAATTATATGATTATGTCGTCGCAAAATTTCAAATTATGGTTAATTAATTAGTTAAATAAAAAAGCCTATATATACCTCTTCTATATCTAACCCTAATACGAGATAACTCTTGATTCCTATTTCAGCGCCGCACGACAGCCGCAAGCCCCCCCTTTGTTCTTTCCTCCCAGTCACATGAGCCAAGCATCCACGTTGGCCTCTGCTCTCGGTCCACACACAACAGAAATCCGGTTCTCGGCTCTATCCACCGCACGAAAGCGAACTCCCTTGTTGTCGAACGGACCAGCTCGGGTCCATGTCGCAAGCCGAACTGAAGCCTCTCTTCTCCAGTCCGTGCGAGTTGAGCAGCCGAAGGAGACTCTTTCCCATTTCCATTGTTCAACTGAACCGAACAGCAGCTGTCCCTCTTCTTTCCTCCCAACCCATGAGATCCTACCACCCGTTCCAAGCCTATCCCTTGCACTTATTGCACAAAGCTTCATCCCCTTTAAGCTCTTTCCGGTTGTAGTTCAGCAAAACAGCATCCTCCATCTCTTTTGTCCAGTCGCTGGCAACCCTAGCGCACCACTAACTAAGGTAAGGTTCTCCCTTCCTTCCCTTGCTACTTCCAGCAAGGCGAACAGCCCCTCTACCTCAATATTTCAAGCTCCCCTAACTTGATTCCAGCCAAAAAGGGAAAGTGATATAATTGTGCTGTTGGACATGTTTGATTTTCAACATAAATAGTTGAAGGTATAAAATGCTCAATCTTAAATGCTCCTAAAATCCTGTATACGACGCATTTGACGCAATGAGCAGAACCTGTACGCTCTCTTTGTAGCACGGCAGGGAAAACTAGTAGGCGACACTCACGGGGCAACAAGAAAAATTATATGATTTCTTTTTGTGCATGTAACCTATACATGCTTTTTGCAACGTGGTAGGGAAGATAAAAACTTAGGCCGTGATTTATATCACTCATACGCGCTCTTTGTAGCGTGGTGTGCACTCTCGATCGTATGCGGGGGACATGAGGAGCAAATTTGAACTGATAAAGTGTTCAAACATGATCAAATAAAAGCATCATTAAACCTAAATCGAAGGTTCAAATAAAGTTACAATGAGCTTTAAGTTAAATATTAAATCAAATATTAATCTTAAGCATGAAAATTCTAAAATCTCAAATGAAGGTTAACTTGTAAGATTTGGACTCAAAGGGGCATTCACAGGTGGCCCAATAGTTCGTTAATGAGCACGAACAAATCTTAGTATAGTTGAAAGTTCATTCTCATATGAAGACAAATTGAAATAATATTCAATGCTAAGCATTTCAATAAGATTTGTAAGGGCTTGAAAGTCTACCTGCAAATGAGAATACTTGAACTGAACCATCGCAAAGAGAACTCTATGAGATTGAAGATCAAGTTCAACAAAGAGAAGGCACCTACAATCATGATATAAGTTTGTTTGTATGTGAGTTTGGAATATCCAACGATATTTCATGAAATATTAAAACCTCTTAATGACATGTTATAAAGCAGTAAAACTCATTAGGAAGATCATGAATATGAGAGACTTTAAATAAGTCTCCTACACATATCATAACACAAGACCCAACTCCAATTCAAGCACTTTAAGTCCCGACAATGATGCCTAATTAAAACAAACACTCGCATGAGGGGATTCTGTGGAGTTGAAGGTTGAATCTAAAAGAGAGAGAAGTACCTCTATTCATAGCATGGGTTGATCTATTCGTAAGCTTGAAATATCTAAGGATATTTCATAAAAGTGTAGAAATCTATTATACAAAAAGGTATGAGAATAAAGAACCTTATTAATTAGAGAGTGATGAAAACAAGAAACAAACCAAGCGGAGAACTAAAAAGAGTAGGACTTTGATTGAATGTTGCACTTTTCACTAGTCATCTCTCATCTAATTTAAATGCTTTAGATATGCATTCAAAAATCTAGATGAGATGAACTTTATGCATATTGGAAGAAAACAAAATTATGCCTAATTCAAGTATTTCATTAATTCATGTGAAGGTTCTAAAGGATTGAGCTCCCTTTGTGAATACTATAAATCCATCTTATATCCAATCTATTGCTCTAGTATACATGCGAACACTCTCGATGCATATGTCTTGAAATTCACAGAGTATCAAAGAGGCAAATCCTTGTATATGCGATGAGGAGACCATTAATTCAACTAAAATGTTTATAAGTACATGCAAATATTTTAATGAAGTGAATTGTACATAGACATATATTAAAAGGTGATATTTTATCCAATTCAAGTGTTTCATTGATATGTGCAAATGCTCAAATTGAAAATAAATTCATATAAACTTATATCTAGTTCAAATACTCCAATACTTGCATAAATTTTCAAATAAATGAATGAGATGCTTACATGTATTACGAAGTGATTATATGCTCAATCCTAGTTGCATTAAGATACATATCAATCACCGAATGATGAAATCTGCATTAATTACAAAGCAACATCACATCTAAATTTGATGTTTTAGAATAACTTAAGGTGAGATGATCATATACATTCTGAGAGTATTCCTAACCTCAGTTTCAAATACCTCGAAGTATGTATGAGTATTTTATGAAATGAATAAGCAATTATATATGCAAGCAATTGGAATACCGCATGGGCCCCAGCACTATACTGAATTGATGAATCTAGTGTCTGAGGATGCTGCATGGGTTAATTCCCGATTTGATCTTAGAATCGGGTCCGGGTTAACAAAACTCAAAAAACATATATCAAAACTTGCAATTTGACACATATATCATGTCAAATATAATCACTTAAACTTAAACATCTAAATGTTCATACAACATTTTAAAAAAATAGATACTTGTATGTATGTTGAAGTATTCATTAGGTCAAGCATCTGAAAAGATATGCAAGTCAAATGCAAAGTGAAAGAACTAGATAATCTACATCCCAATTTGGTCTTAAGACCGAATCTGAGTTAACAAAACCCAAAAATTCATATCAAAACTTATACTTTTAATTTGACACATGTCATGCCAAACATAATTCAACTGACACTAAATGTTCTGATATTTTAAAAGCAATCTTTGTATACATGTTGAAGTGTCTACTAGATCAAACATTTAAGGAAAATATGCAAATCATATGCAAAACAAAGAAGAGATATATATACATCCCGGTTTGGTCTTAGGACCAGGTCCAGATTAACAAAACTTAAAAATCTGATTATGATATTATAAGAACTTTCATTTAATAAAATCTAATAAGCTAATTATATCATAAAATTACAAGTGATAGATATATTGACACTTCTCAAATTCAAACTTCCAAGAGAAAAGTCTCAAACTCGATCTCTATATTCCAGCTAGAGTTGACAAGGTTTGAAGGGCTATAAATGTGGAAGCAATGAATTTAGACTCGATCCTCTACAAGGAAACGTGTAGAGTTGACAAGTCTACTACATTCAAAAGACTATCACTAGTATGTTTTAAATTATCAATGGTCACATATTTAAATCTAAATAAATTATAAAATGATCAAATATTCAAAATAAAAAAATTTAAATTAAATTAAATTAAATTAATTATTTAAATTTAAAGTTAAAATCAATCCACCCTTCCACGACTGTTTGTTTGGGGATGACAAATTAAGAAGACTTTTACTCACAAAGAGCCAATGTAAAATCAAATGCATAACATACTATCCTTAGTATGTTTTAAATGATAAATGGTCACATATTCAAATCTAAATCAATTATAAAATGAAATATCCAAAATAAAAAAAAATTAAATTAAATGAAATTAATAATTTAAATTTAAAGTTAAAGTCAATCCACTCCGTGACTGTTTGTTTGGAGGTGACAAATTAATAAGACTTTTGCTCACAAAGAGTCAATGTCAAATCAAATGCATAATCTCAAATAATCTTAAGCCCGTAAAGGCGTATCGTGTCCTTTGTCCATGATTTGGCAAAATGGCACCATATAATGGCTTCTGACAGCCCCGTGGTGGTTATACGATATGGCACCACTAAATTCACCGCATCAGTATATTCCCCAATGGCTTTGCTCTTTATTTATGAATTATAGATTACATTTAGTTCAAAAAACCCTCTGTTAGCTAAGGTTGACTAATATATTTGTCCTTGCAAACTCCTCAGTCTATAAGGGCAGACTACATAACTCGTGTGTTGTGAGGATCTCTCGATCAGTTAGATTTACCTCCTCAAGTTGTGGAGGCGCGACGACCTGGATACCATGGGATCTAGATGGGATCGTTCCACCAAAAGTTTTAAATTAAAATGATAAATTTCATAATTTCAAACTCCACTCACTGCTATTATATACTCGTTATTTAACAATTCATCGACCAGCCTTAATCAAAAGTGCTCTCTCAATATTGAGAAGGGTAATTAATTATAGGTCTTTGCTATAAACTGAACAATCTAAAGTCCTCACAAAAATGAGCAAATCTCAGGTATTATCTTTCTACTATTCCATTATTGAAAATTACACCGACACAATTCATCGAAAGATTAATTTTGACAGAATGATGTGATCATTCAAATTTTACTGAGAACAATAAACTTAAATTATAATTATATGTATTAATTTGTATGCGTACACATAAACATATATGCATCATAAATTTGTATACATATATATATATGAAATGTGATAATATATTAAAAATTAAAAAAACTATTGATTTTAAGCCAGCCCGAATTTAAATCAAGCTGGCTGGAAATCAAATGTTTTAAGCCTCAAGATGATTCCAAGACTACCAATTTATAATTGAGCTGATTTCATTCCAGAAATAGGCCATCGCCTTTACAAGATCATTTCCCAAGCATAGGTCTTCACCAAATTTTGATATCATATTTCATACCCAGTATAAACTCTCATGTAACTCATTTTACTAGAACTTCCAATGCATTTATACCGAGCATTGTCTATTAATTTATTTCCTCAAATAAATTTTAAAATTTTCTTTTAACCCACCTTTACAAGTATAAGCATTTAAGATAATTCTCAAATTTTCAACAATTTTATGATCAGCCAACAACCATCCTTATTCAAGTTTGACTGAAGATGGTTTATTCTACTTGCTCCAGAAAAGGTGCTAGAAAACCTATAGAATCTAAAGCAGCATATTAAAATAGCTTGCTTTCCCTAAGAGGCATTGACCAACAATTCAAATTTAATTTACAAAAGAAATTGGTCAAACAGTAAAAGTGGATCATAAATTAAGAATATTAATGCAGTAATCTAGTTTAGAGAAAAAAAGGAATGAACAATGACTAGAATAAATCTCAACATATGCAAAACAAAAAATACAAAAAATATTAAAATTACTCTTTGCACTTTTAAATTGATACAATAAGTATTCAAGACAAAAAAAGAACAACAAATGGACAATGTCATTAAGAGAATCTAATGCGGAATTCTATTCCACATCAAGCTAGACATACAAAAGAAATGCTATCATTTATCATCATTCTCAATTTCTTCTGCAAATGCAAACCTTTGTTAGGGTTCCTTCGAAGTACTATTGACTCAAAAGTTTAGCTTACTGAAAAGCTTCATATTTCAACTTGAATCTACTTATTGAGTATGAAGAATGCAATCCATATAAAATAAAGGTGGAATACACAAAACTAGAAGCATAGAATTCACTGTATGTTGGAAATAATATATCAGTGACTAGTTATATACGATTGCTTCATATATTTCTACTATTTCCACATGCATGTTTCAAAATTACCCCTTCCTCCACCTCAAAGTGCTTTCTCCAGCATTTCTTGGAAGTACCAAGTTACGGGGATACTCACCAGAAATAAATAATAAATACATGTTGTCGTAGAATAACCTAGTAAGTCTAACACCATAGAAGCTACTTCCTCCGTCAACTTAAGCCAAAATTTATCTTAAACAACCCAATAGATATATATACATCAAATCACTAAGAATTTTCATTTTGATATATACCCATTAACCATTTTCACATTATTTAACTTTGTAAGAGACACAAAAAATTATTAATGCATGCACTCAATATTTTTAAGAGCAATAATAGTTTATTCATGCTTCTCTTACCTATTCATAATGTCAGGAAAGAAAAGAAAGTAATGTGTAGAATAGAATAAGTAACCAAAGTTTAAAATTACTTAATGTATTAAGTATTTAGTTCGATTTGGAATCTGTAAAATAATTGATAAAGATTACTTCTGATTGTTTGGTTGAGTTTACAAATTCATGACTTTACTTTTTCTTGGTTGAAAAATATAATGTAAAATATCGAAGGTTTTGATGTCTGGCGGCCGCGGCGTTCGGCGGTGTGGCGCCCGGGTTGACGGCACGGGGCGGCGGGCAATGGCGGCGGCACGGCGGCACGGTATCAGATCACTTTAGATGGCGTATTTGAATTCCCAGGCGAATTTCAAATAATCTTTCTCTTACATTGGAAATTTACTTTACTGCTAAACGAAAAAAGTTAAAATGCGTGCATTTAAATCATACTAAAGGCATGCAACCAAACAACCCCTAAGGCGTTTTTCATTCGTGATGCAAGACGTAAGCCTTAGCATTTTGAGGCATAAGCTTAAGAATCAATAAATTGCACAAATAAATATTATATACACATCAAAATATAAAACAAAAAATATCCTAACTTATTAATATATTAAAATATAACACAATAACATCTTAATATGAAGTAAAGTATCAAATAACATATTAATATATTGACATCAAATCATGAAGTAAGAAATGAATATTATATTAACATCAAAGTAACATAAGATATCAAAGTAAAAATTAATAACATAGCAATTCTAAATAAGTTTAAAATAATAAATTATTCTCTCCTACTCTAATTATCCAATTTCAAAATAAAAAAAATCACAAGTAAGAATGGTGTCAACAATGGCTAGCACTGTGTATGAGTGGAGAGGGTCGAGTAGAGAGGGCAAGAGAGAATAGGCGCCTGAGTAATATCTATCTAGAGATCGATCATGTATGTTAGGGTGCTTGTTATTTCGATAATTAAAACTTATATTTGATTTTTTTTTAAAACCTAAATCTAAAGCAAGTTCACATCATGTGAAGTGTAAGCCTCACATAGCACTAATAAGGCATAAAGCCTCATTGCAATTTTTAAAAAAAAAAAACAAAGGCAAGTTTTAAGGGTTCTTTATTGCATAATTTTAAACAAAGATAATAACCTTATAATATGGATCGTGATACTCGCTAAAGTGTTTATTTGTTACATCATGTTATTGAGATAATAAAATTATACATTAATTATGAGTCATACATTCTTTATGCTAGAGGATGATGCGAACTCAGAACAAATTTTTTTTTTTAACGATCACAAGCTTGAACACCATTCTAAAAGCTCGAATCGAGCTCGAGCCGAGCTAGAGCTCAATATAGGTAAACAAGCTTGAACTTGAACCAGCACAAGCTCAGCTCAGCTCTGCTCGACTCGGCTCGATTCGTTGGCAACCTTATATTGCATATTTGGATAAATTATTTTTCCATGTGAATACTGTTATTGAAAATCTCCTGAACTCAATAGAAGGCTCAAAAGGAAGATTGGGTATATTAAAAATAAAAATTAAGTAAACAAAGTATATTGGAAATTTAAGATTATCTTACAAGACTTAATAGTTTTACTTTTGTTGAAGTTTTGCAACAGCTATCGAATTAATCCTCTGCTTTGTGAAAAGTTGGGTTATTCAATATGCAATCCCAAGCTCAGTTGACAAACAATAAAAGAATGCTTAGTAAAAGACACGTGGACACAATGATAAAGATTTCAATAAAGATCTATGATTACTAAAAATAAAGATCAAGCTTTGGGGACTGTTTGGTATAATGTAAAATGAAATTTTCTTTTTGATCAGTTCATGGCCTTTGCAGAAAACTCACTATACTCCCTTTCCAGCATGACAACAAACAGAAATATTTAAAAAGTGAAGTGCATCAAAATCAATAGCAGCCCCTAAAGCACTCGCTTCTCCTATCTACTATCTTACCCCGATGGCAAACAAAGAGTATTTAAATTAACAAGACTATTAAAGCTAACAATGTCATCATCTCTAGTTCAGCATTTGGAATTTGGTAACTTTTGAAGTAAATGCAATTTATACCTATTGTAGATACGTCAAAATTTTATTTGAAGAGATGAGCTTAGTAAGATTCCTAGTTTAACACTACTTTTGCCGGTCCCAAGTCCGGATGTGAAAAGTGGAGGGTTGCGATAGGTAGTCGACAGCCAACGTAAAATTTGTCGAAATAATCATGACATGAATCCTTTAAATCTTTGTGTTAATGCTAGGCGTCCCCACAGAAAGCGGTTGTATGGCTTGAATCTGAGAGAAAAATGTACAAGGCATACGCCGGTGCGATATGTTAATAAGCAAGGTTCACATTATGGATGGATGAGGGCAAAGAAGTTAGTCCATGAAAGAATTAGGTTAGGATCTTGGAATATAGGTACTCTTATAGGTAAATTAATGGAATTAATAGATATTATGGTTCATAGAAAGATAAATATTTTATGTGTTCAAGAAACTAAATGGGGTGGGAGAAAGCCAAAGATTGATAGTTTAGGTTTTAAACTTTGGTATTGGTAGAAAGTCGAACTAGAAATGGTGTAGGTGTGATTATAGATAAAAGTTTGAAGGATAATGTTATAAATATTAATAGATGTGGAGATAGAATTATACTTTAAAGATTATTGTTGATACTAAGATTATCAAATGTTATAAGTGTTTATGCTCTCAAGTAGATTTGGATGTAAAAAATTTTTGGAATGAATTAGAATTAATCAAAGATACTCTTGAAGAAAAAGTATTTATTGGAGGAGATTTAAATGGACGTGTTGGTAAAGTGGTAGAAGATTTTAAAAGTATCCATGATGGTTAATGGATTTAAGTGGTAATGAAGAAGGTATGGTATATTAGATTTTCCCCAACATGATTTTGTAGTTCTTATCTTTATTTAAGAAAAGAGATGAACATATTATTACTTATAAAATGGATCTAGTAAAACACTGATTGATTATTTTAGATAAGAAAAATAGATCGCGTAGATTGTAAAGATTGTAAGGTCATTCCAAGTGAAAGTTTAAGTACCATCGATTGTTAGTTTTAGATTTTAAGATGAAAAGTTGTAGAAGGAAAAATAAATCAAATTATTATTTTAGGATTAGATGGGGACAAGAAACATAAATAAAAATATTTTAAAGACTACAAGTCTTAGAATTTGGGATGTTAAAGAAAGTCATGTTATGTGGAAAAAAATAGAAGTGAAATTAAAGCAAGTTCTTAAAGATGTCTTGGAGAATCGAAAACTCTTTAATAAAAAAATAGTTGGTGGTGGAGTCGAGGAAGAAAAGATAAAAAATAAAGCGTTGTTATAAAACTTGGTTTAAATGTAAAACTCGAGAATTTGGAAAGATATAAAGTGGCGTAGAATGTAAGCGATATATGATAAAAATTTAACTAGTGATTTATCTGATAGATTAGATCCAAGAAGGTGAAAGATATATGTATAAGTTAGCCAAAAGAGATAGGAGAAGTAAAGACTGGTTAGTGAGGTGTATTAAGGATGAAAATAATAAAGACTTTTCTTAGGATATTGAAAATAGGTAGATGAGATATTTTGATAAACTTTTAATGAAGGATCGAAAAGTACGATTGATTTTAGAACCTTAATACCTAAACAAAAATAGAGAATTTTATTTTTATCGTCGTATTAGTAAATCTAAAGTTAGAGAAGCTTTAAAGAAAATGAAATGTGGAAAAACAGTTGGACCTGATAATGTTCCAATAGAAGTGTGGAAATATTTAGGAGATCAAGGAATCTCTTGGCTTATAAATCTTTTTAATGTTATTTTAAAGACTAAAAGATGTCGGATGAATGGAGAAAGAGTTTGTTAGTTCACATATTTAAGAATAAAGGTGATGAGTGTGCAAATTATAAAGGAAGTTAATGTGTCATACATTAAAATTATGGGAGAGTAATGAGTGAAGGTTACGATGTGATACAAAAGTTTCTCTCAATCAGTTTGGTTTCATGCCGTAGATCTACTATGGATGTTATACATTTGTTAAGAGGTTTGATGGAGAAGTATAAAGAAAGTAAGGACAATTTACATATGATATTTATTGATTTAGAAAGCTTATGATAAAATTTCAAGAGATGTTCTTTGAGAGTTCTAGAACATAAAGAGTTAATATTGGTTATATTCAAGTCATTAAGTATATGTATACTAGAGTGCATTTACTTGTGTCCAAACACAAGGAGGATTGACAAAATATTTTCTATTTCAATTGGATTACATCAAGGATCAACTTTAAGCCATTATCTTTTACTTTAGTTATGGATGTTCTTACTAGGCATTTAGGAAGATGTACCTTGGTGTATGCTTTTCGATGACATTCTTCTTGTTGATAAGACTAGAGGGAGTCCAAGAGAAACTTGAATTATGGAGGTCAACTTTGAGTCTAAAGGTTTTAGTTTAAGTAGATCTAAAATTGAATATATGGAGTGTAATTTTAGTTGTAGAAGTTAGTGGTAGTGTGGTGATATTAGAACAAGTCATTAATAAGTGAAATTGGCGATTGAGGATATTTAAAGGCTCTTGTTCAAATGATGGTGAAATAAAATGGAGATGTTATTAGTAGAATTCAAGTTGGATGGTGAAGTGCGGGGATCATCGGCTGTGTGTGATAGAAAAGTTTTAAAGCTTTAAAGAAAATTTTTACGAATGGTGGTGACCCATATGACTTATGATAATTGCCAGAATGTTGGCGATAAAGAGAAGCATAAGACTAGTTAAGTGTTATAGAGATGAGGATGCTTAAGTGGATGAGTGGCTTTACTCTTAGAGATAAAATCTTGAGAAATGAGTATGTTAGAAAAAGTTGGAGTAACTCGGTGGAGATAAGATTAGATAGAGTCGCTAGATGGTTTGGTAGCATAAAGTGTCGGTCAGATGGCAGGTTAGGAGAATAGATGCATTAGATTTGTATGTTAAGAAAGGTAGAGATAGACGCAAAAGACTTGGTTAAAATGTATAAAAATGACCAGTATACTTGAATTAAATGAGAATTTGACACATAATAGGACCTGATGGATGAAGGATTCATGTAACCCACTTAGTGGGATAAAGGCTTGTTGTTGTTGTTGTTGTAGATGAGCTTAGTAAGATTCCAAGTTGCAAGTTTTTGTTCATACTTATACAATAAATCACTAGGCTTTAGCAATGAATTTAGCATTGTTAATCTACGAATGCTAATTATGAAGTTAGCATCATTTTTACAATATATTTGGCAACTTTTTTGTTACCAGTCAAAATGGTTTTAAATTATTGCTAAGATATGAAAAGATAATTTTTTCCATTCAATGAAGTACTAGACTTCAAATTTTACATACAACCAAATAGAGAAAAAAAAGTTTACAAGCATTTCCTTCACAGCCAACCAAACAAGATTAAATAATAGGGATATATTGCATTTACTTTATTCTGCATTATCAAAATAATGCATTTTGAATGCATGCAACTAAACAGCCATGTAAGGCTTAAATTTTTATCACTTAGAAATTCAGAAGTACATTAGCATTGCTAGCTGAATTTTTTTATTTATGTCAAAACAATGAATAGATATCTTCATGCATATGTCAGTCAAGTTAATGAACCTAACCAATCAAATTATCCAATCTGACATGAATTCTAAGATAAAGCCTAAAAGGAACTCACCTTGATTCAAAATCAATTTACATTAAGAATCAAATTTCTAATTTTAAAGAATTTTTTGAACTTTGCCAGTCATTTCATATGGTCCGTCCATGTTGGATAATTACATTTAAACATGAATGTTACTTATATGCTCAGGAGATGCTCTCCTAACCTTGGACTAAGGAGACTAAGGAGCATCATTGAATCTGACAAGCCCAAACCATACAGTATCATGCAAACTTGTAACGGATTGCTCAGATTGTGTTTGTCCATTTGCATCTATTAAAATTAACTACAAGAATGAACGACACTAGCTAAGGATATTTCTCTTGGTTCTTAAATCATGGCATCCAAAGGTATTGATGCTTTTTCATCTGATAAACTTATAAATGCTCCATAGGCACAAAATCTGAAATCCACTATCATACAAGCAAGAAGGCCTCAAATTGCATGAAAATTGTATATGCCTATTCCATACAAACCTTGGTAAAAATTTCCCACTCCATGCTCACAGTTCACTCCTCTATATTTCATTCATAACTAGATCATAGCCACCTATACAATTCATTACCTCTAATTTTGTCATAAAATAACTACAATTTCTCAATGCAATTTTCATTTGTCAAACTTATCCAAACACATACACTTGTTGGATAATACGCATGCAAACCACCTCCATTCTTTCACTTCTTCCGCAAATACCAATCATCACAACTATTTCTCTTGCATATTATGAATTCTCCCTGCTCGAGAACTTCCATATGCCTAATACTCCCCGGAGCTTCATACTTCTTATTCTACCCCTAATCTCCATCTCTATGACTTTTCCCTTGCTTCTGATGGTATAGGATTTGCATCTTGATTTCTATCATTTGTGCTCATGATGCTCAAGGATAAAGAACACAAGGACCAAACCAAGTTAGAAATAAACTAATAAATCCTTCCCCTAATGTACAATAATTGTTGATACTTCATGAAAAAGTTGAGAAATTTTTGTCAAGATTGGAGCAGTGTTCACCTCAATCAAAGCACTACAAAATTGACCTTTCTATGAAGGAATTAATTCCCAAGGATCTTCTCATGTGTTCAGATATAGTGTGAAAACTATCACTTTTCTTAATCTTAGTAAAAACATAGAGTTAACAACTCCAAATGCTCCATATAATGATGATTAGTGAAGAAGATATTTATCATAATTATTGGAACATTCAAAATTTTGGATGAGATGTCAAACCATTCATTTTATGAGAGAATCTCAATACTGAGGATAGCTAGCTGCCAAGATCTTATCTTGTGTTATAATGTTAGAACTTGAATGTAATGATTTGATTTTGAACACATCCCATCATTTCCTTAAGACAATAAGTCCAAAGAATTCGGCTAATGTTACTCCTCAATGGAGACAGTGATGATGCTTGAGAGTGAAAATATTCTGATAAAGATTCTTTTATGTATCTTGAATCATCTCAAAATTGATGAATAGAAATCGTATATCCTCAGCAAATAAGTTTGCAAAGAATGTGCTAGTAAGTTTTCCTTAAAGTTAAAGCCTTATTTGGCTTGAGTTATTCAAGAGCGGGTTTGTACTCCTCTAATGATTATAGCATAATTTTTGCTATTATAGGTTAAGGGAACCTTAGTACTTACTCCATGCTCAACTCCACCAATCTCACTATCTCCTTACCATGTCTGCCAAAGCTTGAATATGATGACATTGATAACCTTAAGCTTGACCCTATGCATAAAAATAGGTTTAAGATAGGGCTTACACAAATAATCTTACCAAAGAATGATGAAGCGCTTAAGTCTAAGAAGCATTTGACCACTATTGTTACTACATAGCCTCTACAAATGGAGATACAAAGTGCTCCCCAAGTACTGGAGCACACTTAGTCTCTAGTTGAGATTGTCTTGCTACTTCTTCCACCATCAAAGATTAAGGCTCAAATATAACAGCATTATGCATGGAAATAATAAAATTCTCAGCCAATGATTATGGCTGTTATATAAGATTTTACTTAGGTCCTTGTAGTATTGTTGACTTCTTTACTAATGCAGATTGACTTCATACTTCCACCATTACCACTGCTATACTATTATAGTATTTTCACCAAATTATTAGTTTGATTTAAGATACATGTCATTTAGAGCCAAAGACCATAGATCCTTTTACAAGTGATCAATTTACTATTCATGATACTAATGCTTCTATTCCTACCAACTCAAGTAGAATTTCTTTAGGCGACAATGAATTGATATAGAAACATCTTGAAGGTTGGATTATTATCCAAGTCAACCTTTGATACATATTTATTTAGTTATTGTGCATATTGTAGTTATGTTTTAAATAGGTTTTAAATTTTTAATAAGGGAACATTATATTTGTTTTCATACTAATTCAACATATTTTTAGCATGCCTTAAGGATTATGTTCCACATAGGGGGTTCTATACAAAGGGTCTCCTTAAGATATTAAAGGGATTGATTATTATATAACATGAGGAGTGATTGAAGTTTTTTCTCACATCTCTCCCACTCCCCACACATTTCATAATTTTTTTTCAAAGACCCTTATTCTTCTGTACTTATCATTTAGTTCTCTTTTTACTCATAGCCTTATATTTCTATAATTGTCCTTTAACATAACCAACTTTTATAACCCATCATGAAAATTTTAAAATGTTTCCTATGAATGCAACTCAACTAATAGGTGTAAACATAGATCTACAATTTCAAGAAGCAAAGTTGAAAAGATGATGCAATTTAAAATGGAATAATTACAAAGAAAAGAAAAAATGGAACCATTATAATTATAATTTACAAAGATATGCAAATGTTATGGTGAATTTTTCCTTAATCACTCAATCAATCAATATAATCATATTTAATTTTAAATTACTATTTGTATCACAAAAAATATTTACATATCATGCTAAAATTAATTATAAATTTTGCAAGTCATAAAATATGAATTAGGAGTTGGATGAATTTAAAATATTGATGGTGTAAGGAGTAGTATGTCAATGGATTAAGAAGCAATTCTCAAAGTAAAATATGGGTCAAAATA
This sequence comes from Cymbidium sinense, assembly GCA_021442155.1. Taxonomy (NCBI): domain Eukaryota; kingdom Viridiplantae; phylum Streptophyta; class Magnoliopsida; order Asparagales; family Orchidaceae; genus Cymbidium; species Cymbidium sinense. The sequence continues at coordinate 166,100,559 of CM038218.1, read as the reverse complement.
ATATGGTTTGATATCCTTGTATTAAATGCATGGATGCACACTACAAGAATCTGGATGTGATAATATATATATAATTATATTTTTGTCCATGAAGTTGTAATGATATTTTCATTTCTAATATTCGATAAGATGTATTGTGTTACTAGATGTTGACTAGTGGATGGTTGTCTACATATTTTTATTTTTATCAAGCGCCAACAATTTTATAAATTTGAAAATTAATTTTCTGCATTCATGGTGAAATAAAATCATGTGGAATGGAATTATTAGCAACAACATAATGACAAAATAGATTACCCTCTAAATGTGTTTAAACATATAGTTACTTATTAAAATAATAAACAAGAAATTGTTTATTAAAGTAATGAAATCACTAAGAAAAACATTTGTCAACAAACATTACCACTTCAATCGGCATTACGAATGTGCTATAAAAAGGCTCACCAATGAGATTTAATTCATGGACATATGCATTAAAGGTAACAAAAATATAGCTCTAGAGATCTAAGATGAAAAATGATATTTTTCCTCAAAAAGATATTTATCAATAAACCTTTCTTAGTGCAAAAGTATTATTGACGGAAAAAATTGTCACAATAGATATTAAACAACTAATTTTATTAATTGACCAAAACACAACTTATCACCAAAAGTATCTCCTAGCGAGCTTTTCACAACGTACAATTGTTACCATCATATATTTTTAGTAGCTACTACTATATTATCATAGAGACATTATTTTCAACCTAATAGCAATCTTGTGTAGAGTGTCGTATGTCCCCAATCTTTAACATAATAGATCGAATGTAATTCAACATATCATATATTGGTATCATTTCAGCATATTATAATATTGATAAATAATAATTAGCATCAAACCCACTAAATTGCATATCATATATTTAATCTTTGTTATGCTAAATCTAACCCATATATCTTCTAAGCATTTTCTCATTGTTTTGAATTTTCACTTATTAGAACAAAAGTCTTACCGATTAGAACTATATCACCTACCAAAATTAAGTATACACCAAAGCACGTCATTTTGATTTCATTTGTAACCATCTCTATAATCAATACAAAAATTGACAAACTCAACATTAATCATTAATGTACCCAACAATATTGAAAATTTTGGATCAATTAATAATTACTATTAAAACTAGTCGGTGCTCCATCATTGACAAATAACTCTCTTCCTTAACGTATATCAAATCAATTCTTGTGAGATTTAATCATATGTCTTCTCATGATCAACAAAAATAATATGAAGATCGTCTTTCTGCTCTTAATATTTTTCTATCAATTTCTTAACACAAAAATTGTTTCTAAGGTAGCCCTTAAATGTGAACTATGTAGGCTAGATAGAAATCATAAATGGAAAAAGATTTCTAAGATATCAAAGATCTATTCCTCTTTAATAAAATCACTTCAAGCATAATCAAAGACAACTATAACCACACTAGTATCAGACAAGATGACGATGCCAAAATAAATCACATCCAAATTACAACTTTTTTCTTGGACTACCTTCAAAGTTGTGCTCCATCAAAATTAATCTGTGTTCTCTACTTGTACATCAAATGCTAGATTCACTTGAGTAAAAAGTAGTAGCAAAAATAATTACTTCAGTGCTTGATGGAAAACAAGAGAAATTATTTCATTTAAAAAAAAAAAAAACCTAACTCTAATCCTATTTCCGCACGGTGAACATTCAATCAAACAGATCCCACCTACCTGCCCGATGTAAAACCAAGAGAAGAATTACTTGCAGTAGCGATCAGCCTTCCTCTTGACCCGATCGTCCAGCGCCTCCTCGGCTGTCCTGGTGCTGTTTCGGGACTTGTTGGCAGGGTCGTACCCAAACTTCTTCGTCTCTACGGGGAAAAGCTCCTCATACTTCATCTTCTTCGCGGCATCAATTGTGTACACATCAGCTCCGACCGCAACACCAGCGCCATCTTCCTCTCCGCCGCCACTTGCACCATCGCCGTTGAAGCCATCCAAGGCGTCCTTCGTTTCCTCGTGCTTCTTCACCTTGTGCTTCTTCGCCTTGTGCTTCTTCTTCTTGTTAGAATTGACCGCTGCAAGCTCGCCGCCCTTGAATGCGAGCCTCCCCGCCTTCACCTTCTTGTACGCGTCCGACATCTCTCAGAGCTTCCTAGCTTTCTCTTCCCGCTTCAAATCGAAAACACTCTTTCAGGCTCAGCGGTGGGCGAAACATTGACATCAACTGATATTTGATGGGTCACAAAATTAGGGCCGGTTTGGCTGCAAATAGGATTAGGATTTAGGGGCTCTTTGATAGTGTGTATTTAGAATACACTATATTTTAAATGACTTTTCAACATTTCGATTTGGTCAAAGAAAGTAAAATTAGTATATTTCAAATATATCGAGGTTCGATTTGAATTCACCACGTAATTCCTCGCGCCAATGTAAAGTTGACGACGGCAAATGGCCGTCTGCGTCCTCCGCCCGCTTCATCACCTGGCCACCTCAGCTTCTCTCCGCCGCTTCGCGACCACCGCCACTGTCGATCTCTGCCGCGCCGTCCGGTCCGCAAGACTTCCCCCCCGCTTCACCGGTCCAAACCTTCAATTTATTTTATATTACATTTTGAAAACAAAAAAATACAAAATCAATGAAAGCTCAACCAAACAACTATAAAGAATTTGTTGAATTTCTTTACTGATTTTTGCAAATGTAGGATTATATAAATCCTGTAAACATGGATTTAATATATTATGAGCCTGGTAAATCTTAAAAATTACTCAGTATAATCCAAATTAAATTTAAATAAATTTTAATTAACCATTTAATTACTTATTTAAAATTTAAACTTATTAACTTAAATAAAATTTTATTAATAATTATTGATGTATAATTACTAATTATAAATAAACTGTCCAACATCAAGAGCCAATAAACTTCTAAGAACAAAAAAGAATTACACACTATTATTCTTGCATTTTCTCAGAAAATATGAAGTAATTAATTTAATTGGTCAAGTATTTTTACATATTATCTACAAATATAATTAGCTCAAATAATACTTAAATTAATTATTAATTAATAAATTACTAAACTAATTTAATATAATAATTTATATATGATCATTAAATCAAAAATAATATCTTTTTATATAACGTAATTTTTAATGAACATATTTTTATTTAATTTATTGTCATTAATATTTAATTAATATGTTAAAGAAACTTTGTTGAATCATAAATAATTATAATTAATATAATATATCATTTTAATTAACTTTTATTTATTAAATTGATTATATTTAGGAGTATAAATGAGCCAAATAAGAGTTTAGTATTTACTAGTATTCGAACTACATTTGTAGAACATTGTTATTTATTTAACAAAATTTCATTGCGTTTTAATTGGAGCTTACTCAGCCAAGAACCAAGAGATAAACTGAGAAAGAGAGAGAGAGAGAGAGAGAGAGACAAGAGAAGCATTTTGAGAGAGGAGAATCAAGAGAGAGAGAGAGAGAGAGGCAACTCAGTCAAGGATGTGAGGGATGTTGTTTGGTGGCGACAACAACCAAACCCTAGAGTGAAGTTAGCAAAGTTCGCATAATTGCCTCTTCGCATTACTAGCTATGATTGTTGAAGCTTGAAATGAGGCGAGTTAGTAAGCGTTTGAATATATATAGATTAGGGTTGTAATATGCTTAATCTCAACATAATTGGATGGAGGTACATTTCTGTTCAACTCATTTATAAATCGAGCTTAAGAAATTTATTCATACTCGACTCATTCACTAAATGAATGAGTCGAATACGAGCTACTTAGTGAGTCAAACATAAATTATTTGAGAACAACGAACTATACATTTATGACTTTAATATACTAAAATTTAATCATAAATATAAGTAATTAAATATTATTAAAATTATTAATTTTTAAACATGTCTTTCTCTAAAGACCCTCCTATTTCTCCCCTTCCATCTCCTTCATGAATTCTCAAAACCCTCACCAACAAAGTTGCCATATTTGTGACATTAAACTCTCATCTTTCTCCTCTCTTTCATGCATGTTTTTTTAGATCAAACATTGTGAGAATTGGATCGAACATTAAGGAGTCTTTTGTAATCATTTTTTTTTTGTTATAATTTGTTTTGAAATAAAATATATTTAATAGTGCTATTCATTTTTAAAAAGATTCAAAATATCTAAAAATTATTTTAAATATTTTTAAAATTGATATGACCCTGAAAATTCCTCTAGTCGAAGCACGAATCTTGATGCCGAAAGCAAGTTAATCAAATCAAAGGCAGATCAAGACTTAAAATATCATTAGAAACTTTGAGACATCGTTAAATTCCTAAAAGCTCTCAAATATGGAGTGTTTATAGTCAAATCGGCGTCGACGAGCGGTTCCAACAAGCCAAAGATCTTATAATTGACTTTATTTGAGCAATCAAATACACAAAATACATCATATGATCGGCGAATCATTATGAGTCCGACAGAGAGAGTGGTTGGATTTTGTATTTATTCTGAGACGCCACTCCTCCATAAATACTCTCATTACTCATATGAGGGGCCAAGAAGAGAGAGAGCTCTAAAGATTCTCCAAGCACCGTGCCACCACTCGATCAACCACCGCCGCCGCCGCCATCACCGCCACCGCTGATCTCGCCGTCGTCGACCAGCTTGCCGGGTCATCATCGACCACTATCGCCATCATCGTAACATCGTCGCCAACATTGTCGCCAACATCATCGCCAACATCGTCGCAACATTTCGCCAACATTGCTCTGCAATGTTGTCCCTTTCTCATATACACGTAATCCAGATCGGAAGATCTTGTACTCAAACAGATACATAGTTGGAAGCTTTTCTTGGGCTAGCCGTTCACGTAAAAAATTTTGAAGCTTTTATCGTTTCACTTTAAATACCCAAGGCTTGATTTTCTCAACTATAAAGGAAGAAAACTTTACTCTAACAAGAATCTGGTTTTCTAAGACGAACAACAAAAATAATATTATTTAAAAAATATAAAAATAAAAATACTTGAAAATATACTAAACAAAATATATTTTTAAAAGGTAACATTAGAACACAATAAAATTGATCTCAAAGAGGTCCTTTATTGACGGAGAGGTTTAATTTTCCAAGGTTGTTGAATCAAGCGTCAAATTAGATAATATAATATTAAAATTAATTTAATATAATTTAAATAATATAATAATAATAATGATATTTTTACTAATTAAAAATAAAATAGTTATATCTTTTTTTAATCAATATTTTATTATTACCAATTAAGTTGAAAATGTCAAAAATTAATCAATATAAGTAAAATTGTAAAGGATTTAACATGCTTCAAAACCTCTAGATTTATTTATTTACAAATTATTCAAATAAAAAAAATTTGATTTGAATCCAGTAAAGTAACTCATTTATTTCTAAAATACATATACTTACTAAAAAAATTTAGGCACAATAATAGATTTACAGGTTGATACTTTAAGAGATTTCAAATAAATCTATTTTTTAGGTGTTCTCATTCAAGGCTTCAAGGGTGTATATAATCTCATCTAAGTATCAATGAAATATTTCTCAAAATAACATATGAAAATACTTCTCATTGTTGAAAACTAAAATTTAGTTTGTAGCATTTGCAATAGTTAACTTAAAAATAGTGAAATTTAGATATGTTTTATACTTAAATTAAGAGAGTCAATAAGTTTGGTATAAAACTTTATATTTGTTATTGATTGGCAGAGTAGTTTTGCTAATGTTTTACATATAATATCTTTATAGGGGTATTATGGAGCTTGCATTCATCACATTATAATGAAAACAATATCAAAATTCTAAATTTATAGTAATAAGAAATATTGCTTAGAATCCAAAGCTTAGAAGAGGGTTAAATTATATTGATATTTTGGCCATTCTACGATGAAGAACATAGAATAAAGTCAATTTTAAGAGGTGGTTTAGCTTCTACTCCCTATTTTTAGAAATGAATGTAATTTAACAATAGTCAATATTTTTTTTATAGCTTTAGCATATTGTGTTGTTGCATTTGGAATGGAAAGAATGAATAATGTAAAGGAATTCAGATAAAATGATTTATATAGTTGTTTATAAATTCACGACTACATTTTTGTTTGGTTAATAAATGTAATGTAAAGTAATCAAGATTTGGATGTCGGCGTGGGGTGCTGGATCGGCAGGTCAGCGGCACCGATCCGGCTGATGGTGGCTACGGCCGATACGTGGCTGGCGAACGGGCAACTGAGGGCAGCGGCGACGAGAGCTGGCGGCGGCCAGCAATGACGGCGCATGGGCGGCCAGGGCGACAAGCAGCAACGGCGACGGCAATGCGCGGCGAGGGGCGCGGCGAGAGGCGAGGGCCGAAGCGCCACGCCACGCCCACCACATCACTTTACATCTGTATTTGAATTCGCGATGAATTTTAAATACATGCAACCTACTTTCTGTATTTGAAATGCAAATTTTACTTTACTTGAAACCAAACGCTGAAATGTTCAAAAAATCGTCATTCAAAATGATTCCAAATACCAAATGACCTCTTACTAAGAGTGCATGTTTCTATACAATTATCACTTTAGTAGTGTTTGAAATATGCAACATAGATAGTTATTTAAAAGATGTAGCACATCAAAGTGTATATTAAAATCATTTTTTTCAAATAAGATCAAATTACCTAAGGCACAAATATAATTTTTCATCTCAGTAGCTAATTTGAACTATATATCTTTGATAGTGAGATCGATTAGTGAATAAAAATGTACATGTAGAATGTTTAATGTAATGAGCCTTTTGTCACACAACCCTATCTAATGTAAATTGTCATATCAAGGCGGTTGTCATTGTATCAAGATTGTAATAGTTGATTAAATAACTAAGATCTATTTGAAATGCAATTTTCTTTTTCTTTAATTAATCAAAAACAGAGTCAATACTATCATCAAAATATTATAACATAAAAATAGTCATCACCAGATCCTAACACATATATGCAATCAGAAGAATACATACAACAATCATAGTATAATTCTTTCACAAATAAAATATGTATATCAACATGACTATCAAAAGAACATAACTAAAGTAGCAACATATCTAACATCAGGCTCTCAACAATAACCAACAACTTCTATTCAACTTGAGTCTTACCCTTTTCTAACATAACACAAGCGAATACAATAAGGGTGAGCAACCACAACTTAATAGACTACTTGAAATCTATTATAATTTTCAATACACAAAAAAAAAAAGAATAGATATTTGTCAAAAATATTATTTTATAAATAACAAAATGAGCTTTTTATGAACTAAAAGATAAGAATCAATGTCAATCATAAACTTATATCAAGCAATTGTGTAAACAACATGATGTCAAAAATAAAGTAAGATAATAAGAAATAATAATTCATTTCATTATTCAGAATATTTTATAGTTTTTTTTCCTTTGCCTCTTCTACCTCCACTTTCACTTATACCTCACTTATTCATATTTCACTTTTGTCCTTTATATTTCTACTTCCACTTATACCTTTACTTGTTCACATTTGTTCAAGTGTATCAAATGCACAAATGAATAATTTTATTGGTGTACATGCCATAATATTCCACTTGAATGCACATAAAATACAATCATCCAACCACTTGTACTCTCCATCTTTTTCCCCTTTTACACATATATTTTGATACATAAGTATAGAGTATTACCAATTTTAGCATATATAAATATCAACAAACATATTATATAAATCTATAAATGTCAGTAGGTACAACTAATAGTAAAAATTATAGATAAATTTATGTGTGTATATTAATAATCGTAATTTATAAAATCACTTATATGCAATATCTGAAATATATTTTGAAGCATTTTTTATTCTATAACAAAATTTTATTATGCTAAATATACTCACTAAAATATATAAAATGCTATATAATATAAAATACCTAGAGAAAACTTTATTTTTCTATGTCGAACATAGTTTATTTTACAACATATCAAAAATTATATGGTGAACAATTTGCAAATCTTTGTAAATCTGAGTTGAACGAAATTAAATCAAATAAAATATAAAAATTGATATGGCCCTTAAAATACTACTAGTCGAAGCACGAATCTTGATGTCAAAAGCAAGTTGATCATAAGTTGAAACTAGCCGAGATCATGCACTTAAAATATGGGATATCGCTTCTAAAATGGAGTGTTTATAGTAAATCGGCGTCTTGACGAGCCGATCTAACAAGAAGATCTCATAATTTTGACTTCATTTGAGCATTCAAATACTTAAAATACATCAAATGATCAAAGGAATCATTTTGAGTCGATGGAGTGGAGTGGTTCGATTTTGTATTTACGTAAACGCCACTCTAATCTATAAATAGCCTCATTCTTCACATAAGGAGAGCGAGCAAAAGAGGAGAGCTCTAAAGCTTAAAATCCTCCAAGCATAATCGCGTACCACTTTGCCGCCACCACCTCTTGCCAACCACCGCCAACCTGCCAATTCGCCGTGCCGCCACCGCCGACCACTATCACCAACCACCGTCGTTGGGCATTACCGTCAACCACCGTCGTCAATCATTACCGCCGGTTATTGCTGTCAACCATCGTTGCCAGTCATCCCCGTCGACTACCGTCGCCAGTCACCGGCGTCGACCACCGTCGTTATTGCCGCTGACTACCGCCAACCGCTGCCAGGCTACCACCACCATCATCATCATTATCATCAACCACTGCTGCCGATCACCATCGACCACCGCTGCCGGTCACTTGACCACCGTGCGCCGCCACTATCGACTATCATCTTCGCCATCATCACCATCGCCATGCCACCATGCCGTTGACTCCGTTGTTCACTATTTAACTACCACTAGCAACTGCCACCCAACCATGGTTATATAAATTTGTTGCCGATTCGGATTCCATTGTCGTCTTCTCATATACAATTTGTAATCGTTATCGAGAAAATTTTGTACTCAAAGCGATACATAGTGAAAGATTTTCTTGGGCTGCCCTATGATTTTTCCCTCTTTTAAGGTTTTCAGTAAAATTTCGAGTTTTCTTATTAATTCTTCAAACATCTGTGTGTGTGCTGGATTCCTCAACAAAGCTAAGGCGTAAACTTTTATTCTATCTCAATTGGTTCTCTAGCACACAATAGTTTGGCGCCGTCTATGTGAACATTCATTTTACATCTTCACAGTGGTTGACAATCTGACTTTATGTTCAAAATAGCACCACCTATATAGTGATGAAAATCTTACTCTTTAGGAACACATAAGAAGAATGAAGATTCATCAACCTTCGATCTTTCAGCTTTTATTGGAGACTGGGGGCAACTCTTAATCCCAAAAGATTATCCAAATCAATATTCTGGATATCTAATTGATTATCAGTTCGAGAAGTAAGTCAGTGATACTAATGAGAAAGGCAAATGTCAAGGAGAAACTTTGGCTATAAGCCCAAACAAATATTTTGATTTGACCTCTTCCATACAGGTTAACGTCATCGAGTAACACTCTGACAAATAACCTCGGATAGGTCAAAAATCCTCAGCGGATTCAATTCAACCTCTTCCATATAGGTTAATGTCATCGAGTAACACTCTAACAAACAACCTCGAATGAGTCAAAACTCCTCAGCGGATTCAATTCGACCTCTTCCATACAGGTTAATGTCATCGAGTAACACTCTGACAAACAACCTCTGTCAAAATCCTCCGAGTTCAATTCGACCTCTTCCAAACAGTTAACGCCATCGATAACACTCTAACAAATAACCGACAGTCAAAATCCTCAACGATTCACCTCTTCTTCCATATAGGGTAACGTCATCGAGTAACACTCTGACAAACAACCTCGGGCAGGTCAAAAATCCTCAGCGGATTCAATTCGACCTCTTCCATACAGGTTAACGACATCGAGTAACACTCTGACAAACAACCTCGGATATGTCAAAAATCCTCAGCGGATTCAATTCGACCTCTTCCATACAGGTTAACGTCATGGAGTAATACTCTGATAAATAACCTCGGATAGGTCAAAAATTCTCAGCGAATTCAATTCGACATCTTCCATACAAGTTAACGTCATCGAGTAACACTCTGACAAACAACCTCGGATAGGTCAAAAATCCTTAACGGATTCAATTCGACCTCTTCCATACAGGTTAACGTCATCGAGTAACAGTATGACAAACAACCTCGGATAGGTCAAAAATTATCAACGGATTCAATTCGACTTCTTTCATGCAACGCGCCATCGGTAACACTCGACAAACAACCTAGATAGATCAAAAATTCGGTGGATTGTTCAACTTCTTCCATACAGTTAACGCCATCAGTAACACTCGACAAAACACCTGGATGGTCAAAATCCTCAATTCAATTTGACCTCTTCCATACAATTTAACATCATCAAGTAACACTTTGACAAACAATCTTGGATGGGTTAAAAATTCTCAGCGGATTTGATTCACCCTCTTCTATGTAGGTTCATGTCATCAAGTAACACTTTGACAAATAACCTAAGATGGGTCAAAAATTCTCAGCGGATTCAATTCACCCTCTTTTATGTTGCTTAATGTCATCGTAACACTTTGACAAATAATCTCGGATGGGTCAAAAATCTTCAGCGAATTCGATTCTACCCCTTCATGCAAATTAATAGCATCAAGTAACATCATGGAGAATGATACTCTGAAATTACCTGCCAAACTTTTTGAGTCGTTCGAATGATAGTTCCTAATTGACGCTTCCCCGCCATCTGGGCAGTTATCAACTATTGAACCATCCATTGAAGTTTCAAGAAATCTAATTTTCTACAAGAAGAAATATGAACTACGGGCCTTGATCGCCTAAACTCGGTCGATGAGGAGGCGCCTCTTCGAGGGAAAGCGGAGCCGCCATATGAACTACGCCTTGATCACCTCAACCTGGTCGGTCCGACAAGACGCTTCCTCTTCGAGGGAAAACGAGCCCGCCATATGAACTACGGGCCTTGATCGCCCGAACCCGGCCCGACGAGGATTGGCTCTTCGAGGGAAAATCGAGCCTCGCCAGATGAATGGGCCTTGATGGCCTCAAACCCCTCCGATCGGACAGGACGCCTCTTCGTGAGAGAAAACGGAGCTCGCCAGTATGAACATAGCCTCGCGAACCCGGCCGGTCCGACGGAACGCCTCTTTCAAGTGAAAAACTGGAGCCTTGCCGTATGAACTACGGGCCTTGATCGCCTCTGAACCCGGTCGGTCCGACGAGGACAGTTGACGCCTCTTTCAAGGGAAAATTGGAGCCTCACCGTATGGACTACAGGCCTTGATCGACTCCGAACCCGGTCGGTCCGACAAGGACAGTTAATGCCTCTTTCAAGGGAAAATGAGCTCTATGATAAGCTAATGGCCTTGAGCTTCTGGTCAAGAGACAGTTGACGCTCTTCGAAGGAAAACGAGCCTCCGTATGAACTACGGATCGCCCAACTGGGTCAGAGGACAGTTGACGCCTCTTTCGAGGGAAAACCGGAGCCTCGCCGGATGAACTACGGACCTTGATAACCTCCGAATGACCTTCTCTTAAGAAGAAGAGGAACACTAGAGCATATGAGATGTGTGCCTTCTCTCTTGGCTCTAGGGGGGTTTTTTTAGACCCCTTATAATGGCAAAAAGGTAAAAATCAAAGAAAAACCACAAAAAATGGGTGAAAATCACAGAAAATGGACAAAAAAACCCTAATCGACAATTTGCATGCGCTGCATGGTCCAGCGCTGCGGGCGCCGTCGCGTGAGTCCACGCTGCACCGCGCTTGATCAAGGCGATGCCTTGAAGGCTGCAAGCCGTAAGTGCCGGATGAGTCATAACCCCGAAACTTTGTGCCCGCGTGAACCCGTACATATCCGCGACCCTGCATCGGCTTACGTGATCATAATCTTGTGCTCCCATGAAGATCTGTTCTCTCAAAATGTATGATTAATGGACCCGCAAATTTCATTGAAGAATTTGCTATTTTCAAGTATTTGGCGTATATATTTTTGGATGATTGAGATAATGTCATCTAAAGTAGCAATTGATATGACACTTAAAATACTACTAGAAGCACGAATCTTGATGTCAAAAGCAAGTTGATCCTAAGTTGAAACTAGCCGAGATCAAGCACTTAAAATATCATTGGAAACTTTGGGATATTAGTTAAATCCCTAAATAGCTCTTAAACATGTAGTGTTTATAGTCAAATCGAGCGTCTTGACGAGCCGGATCTAATAAGCCCAAGATTTCATAATTTTGACTTTATTTGAGCATTCAAATACTTAAAATACATCAAATGATCAAAGGAATCATTTTGAGCCGTCCAATGGAGTGGAGTTGTTCGGATTTTGCATGTATTTATAGAAATATCACTCCTCTAATCTATAAATAGCCCCTCATTCTTCACATGAGGGGAGCCCAAACAAAAGAGATGAGAGAGCTCTAAAGCTTGAAAATCCTCCAAGCATAATCGTTTACCACGGCCACCGACCACCTTTGTTGGCCGCTAACCACCGGGCCGCGCTCGCCAACCACCTCGCCATCAACTCCGCTACCGTCAATCCGCTCGGTTATCGCCGTCATCCTCGCCATTATCATTGCTCCGCTACTCCGACCATTTGTCAACCACGTTGCTGGATAATTCTACTGCTACCATTATTATTACCACACCATCATCATTGTTATTAATCAATTGCCACGGCTATTATCGCAAGTCAGGTTGACCATCGCCGGTCATCATGGACCATTGGCATGAGCGGACCATCGTTTTGGTCACCTCACCATCGGCCATCTGATCATCCACCGCCGACATCAGTGGTTCATTCTTTCACCATCATTAACTCATTACACTACAACCTAACCATGGCTATATAGCTGTTGTTGCCTGATTCGGAGATTCTCATTATTAGCCCTTCTCATATACAATTCTATAATCCCGTTATCGAGAAAATTTTGTACTCTGAAACAGATACATAGTGGAAGATTTTTACTGGGCTAGGCCCCATGATTTTTCCCTCTTTTCGAGATTTTTTCACGTAAAAATTATGGAGTTCTCTTATTAATTCTTCAAATATCTGTGTTTGTGCTGGATTCCGCAACAAAGCTAAAGCATAAACTTTTATTCTACCGCAACTGATTTTCTAGTACGCAACAAAAATATATACAAAAGTGACAAAATTAAAATTTGAAGTAGGTAAATTATAGTCTACTTAGAGTCGGATAATTTTTTAAACTAGCTCGACGGATGAAATTGACTTTACAACCTTCGAATCTAAGTTTCTCTCCCTAACTACTCTCGACAATACATAGAAAAACTTGGGAAAATTAAATTTTGTAATGGGTTCGATATTTAAAAAAAATACTTTTATTAATTAATCAAATAAGGGATAAGATGGTAATTATTATAATTGTTATATTTTAATTAAAATTTTATATAAATTCTTTTTATATTAAAATGCAAGGATCTAAAAATTATTAAAAAAATAATCAATAAATAAAATATCATTTCTAAAATATATTGAAAACGATAGTTTGCAAAAACATCATACCATTACAAAAGACTCTCTTTTACAAAGATGTATAATTTTTTTAAGAAAGACAAATACAATGAAATACCTTTTATTTTCTTATTTATGATGCTCATAAAAATTAATAAAAATATGATTAAAATAAAGTCCAGCATATTCTACAATATGGTGAAGACAGTTTGAGAAAATACATCTAAATAAATTAAAGGAATACATCAATGTAAATTTTGACATATCAAAATTGTCTCCAATCCACTATAAAAATTTTAAGAATAAATCAAACATAAAATTAACTTCAAAACTAATATTAAATCGATGAACATAAACTGAACATGCAAGCCTTATCAGGTCTAAAAATTAAGTCATTACAAGTTGATCTAATTATTATAAAATAGTAATCACGCTATTTATATAAACTTATGTTGATTGGAACTCACAATTATAGTATTAGCTATTACAACTGGCACACCTTAAGAGGGGTGTGATTTTAAGATATAGATAAAAGCTAATACTTATTTTTTTTATTTTCAAAATAAACAAGAAATATAAATTTTTTTTATTTTTAATAATAATCAATGAATGATTTCAAAACATTACAATAATCTTTGATAAATATATAAACAATTAATTTGTTTGCCTTTCTCAACTACTTATTACAAGATATACTTCAAGAATTAAAATAAATTTTATTGATTATTCAAACAATCTTGTAACATATGTAAGGTTAATATCAAAAAGTTCTTTTTCATATCACAAAGTAACAAAAGAAAGTACATAATCCAAGTAGATATAATGTTGCAAAAAAAAATAATAATAAAAAAAGGCATTAACTGATCTATAGAAATTTGTTATTAATGGCCTGCATTCTCTTCTTGAATGATCATTTTTACTGTTTTCACTATTCTCTTCTTTAGCCACCGTAAGGCAGAAAGGTTTCTCTCTTTTATACTAACAAAAAAATCATACACCTTCTTCAATTTAAAATAATAATAATAATAGTAACTCTAACTCACTAACTTGCTACACTAAGATCTACAAAACCTTTTTGAGATGAAACAACCTTTCTCTAACACAAAGCTAAAACTCTCACAATGTAATAAAAACAAAATTATATTAAGGGCATAGACTAAAATTTTAATTTCATTAAAAATATAATACTAATTGATTGTACAATTTGATCTTCATTGCCAATATAATCAATTCAATATAAGTCACATCCATTAGCCTTAATCTCACTACTTAATTGGATTAATTTAGAAAATGGAATGTATGATATGATGTCAATCATATAGTATGATCAATTTAAAATTTAAAATTAATTTTATAAAAAAAATTAAATTAATATTTAATTATGTATAGAAAATTGATTGTTTAATATGATATTTATCATACAATATGATTAGTTAATATTTAAATTATCTTAGTAATGCAAATTAATCTATTTGTAATTTGTTTGTTTAAAATATATTGTATAATTTGATTTATATCATATAGTATGATCAATTATGTTCAATTTGAATTAATCATTTATTTGATTTTAAGGATATTTATATACATGATACTTTATTATGCATAGACATGTGCATTTCCCTTTAAAAAACTAATGATAGTGCTATTTTTTAATGTAATATGAGGGATTTAAGTGTTATTTATATAAATATGTAAATATATAATAATATGTGATATGTATGTAAACACCCTTTGATTTTATTACTATTTAATCCTCTTATATGTGTGTATTAGTTGTTTTAAGGTAGCCTTCTATGAGCTTTCTCGAAGTGTAATGCTCTTTTTATAGCATGCGTAATTTTTGAATTTTGCTCTTTCAATGTTTATTTATAATGCTAGTACTTGAACCTACATCAAGTTTTATATGACCCTGAAAATTCTACTAGAAGCAATGTAAAGCAATTATTCAATCAGACTAAGATCAGTATTATTATCAAATTGACTCTTAAGCATAGAGTGTTTATAATCAAATCGAGCGTTTTGACGAGGGATCTAACAAGAAGATCATACGACTTCATTTGAGCATTCAAATAACTGACGGTGCCGACCACGCCGATGCCGGTTATCACGTCGTTTACCACGCCGACTTATCGGCTTACCGCCGGCAACGCTTTCGCCTCTCTACCACTATTGCCGGGTCATCCTCGCTACTGACGCTGCCGCCATCATTACGTTCTTGCTGCCGACTCGGCCGCCGCTAACTACCTTTCCCGCTACCGCTGGTCATTATTATTATCATCATCGCCGGTTACCGCTGACTACTTGCTGCTCAGCCACCGGTCACTACCATGCCGCTGATTATCTCGCCATACTACAGGCCAAGCACTGCTGTTCATCACTATCATTGCCACCAATGCCGACCATACCGCCGCCACCACCGGCATTGATCGACCACCGCTCGTCACCGCCAGCCGGCCATCGCCGGGCCATCTCCGATTACCACCACCGACGAGGCCATCGTCGGCTGACCCCGTATTCACCATGATCTACTACCACTAAGAAGTTACACTCTAACCAGATATTGTTGTTGCCGACTGGATTCCCATTGTCGCTCTTATCATATACTGTAATCCCATTATCGGAAAATTTTGTACTCAAAGATACATAGTGAAAGATTTTATCCGCGTGGTTTTCCTTTTTTTCCATGTAAAATTCGAGTTTTATTATTAATTCTTCAAACATATGTGTTGGACTCAATGTTTGGCTAAACTTTACTCTACCGCTACCGATAAACGGTGGCCCAGGAAACGATTCCCATTATTTCATTATGTATGATGACCAAGTTTCCAACAAGATCAAAACTATTAGAGGTGGAATATTTCAAGCTTTTAAGAGCGCAAGAATGAAGATTCATCAAACGTTCATTCGATTTTGTCAAAACGGGGCAACTCAAGATGATGTTAATATGTTAAGCATCTAATCGACCATCCCAAGAAACAAGTCAAATTTGGAGGATATTTTAACATTGAGAAGACATATAGCTTTGCAAATTATGATTTTCCAATCATACTCATGGAAAAAAACAAGGAAGGTTAAGGAGCAACTTTGCTACAACCACAAAGCGAATGTTTTGATTCGACCTCTTCCATAGGTTAGCGTCATCAAGTAATACTTTGACAAACAACCTTGGATAGGTCAAAAATTCTCGGCCATTCAATTTGATCTCTTCCATACAAGTTAGCGTCATCGGAGCAAAGGCTTCGACAAACAATCTCGGATAGATCAAAACTTCCACTACTTCCCCGGGGTTAACGTCATCGAGCAAAGACTCGACAAACAACCTGATAGGTCAAAACTCCTACTCCCACGGGTAGAAGTCAAATAACACTTTGGCTAATACCTAGGATAGGTCCTGGTGGACTTCCACAACCTCTTCCATGCGAGTTAGTCGTCAGTAACACTTTGACAAATAACCTCGGATAGGTTAAAAATCCTCAACGGATTCAATTCGACCTCTTCCATGCGTTAACATCATCACTCGACAAATAACCTGGATAAGTCAAAATCCTCGGATTGATTTGACCTCTTTTATAGTTCGTAACACGCAACCTGAGGTCAAAATACTCAACGGATCCAATTCGTCTTCCATACGAGTTGCGTCGCCGACGCTCGACAAACAACGCCGGATAGGTCAAAATCTTCGCGGTTCAATTATTCTCTTCCACATACGAGTTGTCGTAGTAACACCGACAAACAATCCGGATAGGTCAAAATCTGATTAATTCCTCTTCCATGCATCTTAAGTCATACTCACGACAACCGGATAGTCAAAATCCCGGGTTCGATTCTCTTCCATGCGTCATGAAACACTCGACAAACAACCTCGAATAGGTCAAAATCCTTAGCGAATTCGACCTCTTCCATCAGGTTGCGTCGCCGGTAACACTCAAAACAATCTCGAATAGGTCAAAATTCCGGATTCACTTGGAACATCTTCCATACGGGTTAGCGTCGTTAAGCAACACTTTGACAAACACTCGATAAGTCAAATCCTCGGTTGATTGACCTCTTCTATGCGGTTAATGTCAGTAAGCATTTCTTGTGACAAACAACATCGGATGGTCAAAAATCTCCGGTGGATTTAATTACACCGCTTTCTACAAGTGCGGCATCGAAGTAACATCATGGAGAATGATATTCTGAAATTATCTATCAGACTTTCTGAGTTACTCGAACGATGGACGTTTCCCCGCTATCTTGGCAGTTGTCAACTGTTAAACCATCAATTGAAGTTCCAAGAAATCCAATTTCCTACAAGAAGAAGTAGGAATTACGGGTCTTGATCGCCTCCGAATCCGGTCAGTCAGACGAGGACAGTTGATGCCTCTTTCAAGGGAAAATCGCCACCTCATCGTTTGAACTATGAGCCTTGATCGCCTCGGAACCCGGTCAATCTGACGAGGACAGTTGACGCCTCTTTCGAGGGAAAATCGGAGCCTCGCCGTATGAACTACGGGACTTAGCCTCGAACGGTTGATCCGGGGCGGTTGGCGCCTCTTTCAAGGGAAAATTGGAGCCTCGCCGTATTAACTACGAGTCATGATCACTTTCGAACCTGGTCGGTTCGACAAGGATAGTTGACGCCTCTTTCGAGAGAAAACCGGAGCCTCTCCGTATGAACAACGGGCTTTGATCACCTCCAAACCCGATCAGTCTGACGAGGACAGTTGACATCTTTTTCGATGGAAAACTGGAGCCTCGTCATATGAGCTACGGGCCTTGTCGCCTCCGAACCCGATCGGTCCGACGAGGATAGTTGACACCTCTTTCGAGAGAAAACGGAGCCTCGCCGTATGAAATATGGGCCTTGATCGCCTCCGAACTCGGTCGGTCCGACGAGGACAGTTGACGCCTCTTTCGAGGAAAAACTGGAGCCTCGCCGTACAAACTACGGGCTTTGATCGACAGTTGACGCCTCTTTTGAGGGAAAACTGGAGCCTCGCCGTATGAACTACGCCTTGATCACCTCAACCGGTCGGTCAACGAGACAGTTGGCCCTCTTCGAGGGAAAATCGAGCCTCGCCTTGATGTCAGGCATCTTTTAAGAAGAAGAGGATAGCATATGAGGAGTGTCTTCTCCCTTGGCCCTAGGGGGGCTTTTACAGATCCCCTATAATGACAAAAAGGTAAAAAAATCAAAGAAAAATCATCGAAAACCGCTGAAAACGGACCAAAATGGACAAAAAATAGACATTTGCGCCCATGGGCTAGTGCGGACCAGCGCCAGCCCAGCGCTGCTGTCTGCTTTCGCCCGCGGACCACTTCCACCGATGCCCTGCGACCCGCGACCCGCCAGCCCGTACCCATGGGTCGTTCGCCCGTTCGCGACACGGTCCGCAGCGAAACCCGCTTCTGTGACGTCGATCGAACCCCATCGCTCGCTGTCGACCCGCGCTCCATCACCCGGCCCAGGCCCTCTCGGCATTCCCGCCAGTCATCACCGTCGCTGGTCACCGCCGCCGACTACCGTCGCCGGTCACCGCTGCAATCCATCATCGGCCATCGCCGCTAGTCACCACCATCGTCCCCGATCATCCCGTGACTACGCCCGATGCCGTCATTGCCGTCTCCGATTCTTTGCCGACCACCGCCGACTACCATCGCCGGTCACCGCTGCCGACCATTGTCGCCGGCCACCGTCACCGGGCATTGCCATCGACCACCGTCTCCGGTCACCGCCGCCAACCACCATCGGCTATCTCCGCTAGTCACCACCACCGACGATCGTTATCGTCAGTCACGACCCCATTGTTCACCTATCATCAGCTTTGTTACACTAACCATGACTATATATTGTTGCTGATTGATTCATTCTCATCTTACATCTATACAATTAATCCCGTTATCGGGAAAATTTTGTACTCCGAAATAGATACATAGTGGAAGATTTTTATTGGGCTAGGCCCCATGGTTTTCCCTCTTTTGAGATTTTTTTAGTAAAATTCTTTTATTATTAATTCTTCAAATATCTGTGTGTCTTTGGACTCCACAAGCTAGTAAACTTTTACTCTACCCTGGTTTAGCATACAAAGTTAAATCAATAATGTTAGCTTAAACAAAATATATTTATAATCATTAAGATATTTTAGTTCTATCATTAGTTCATGAGGTTAAAAACCTCTAAATTTTTTTATAATAGCAAATATATGTTAGTTGTATTTAGGAATATTATAACTTACATAATTCCCTTTGAATTTATTTCTTTTTATATGTTATTTGTAATCAGTAATACATATAATCGTAAGACAAACATACAAATTTTAGAAGCACTTCACAAAGCTTTTCAATTACAAGCAAAATTCAAACTAGCAAAACTACAAATAAATAAAATAGAAATTTATAAAAAAAAATTAAAAATAAACTATAATAAAGCCACCAAACATCCTACAACTCCTTTTAACACATTATAAAAGGGAAAAAATTAATAAAAAAATGAACACACAAATATAAAAGAATAAAAACATAAAAATACAAACTCAATCATCTAAGAGGCCCTAGTTGGGATGCAAGGAATGATATTTATTGTCTTAGATATAAGGAAACTAGCTATTAAACCAAACTTATCTTTTTCATGTTTATATTATAGTTATCTCAATACTCTTATTTTTACTATAATTTTCACCCCTCATTTTCTTATATGATGTGATCATTAGTTTTAAGCTTTAGGCCAAATAGGTGTTCATACAATCATATTGGAGATAATTGTAAATGGATATGTTAAGAAGTTTGGGGTGGAGATGATGTCGATGAGAAATTTTTGTCTTCGTTTTCATCATCACTACTAGCTTTTTTTTCTTATTAGGATGTCAAAAAAATGATTGATGAAGTGAGAAAGATTCCGATTGAATTGATCATGAACTATCATACGAGAAAGAGTAACACTTTATCAATGTTTGACCTTAGGATTGTGAATAGCAGTGTGAGTTTAATGTATTGAATAAGCATATTCACAATATTAAGTACATCATAATGATAAAAAGTAGTGGAATAATGTTGTTACAATCATTAGCTTTAACAATCACTTAATGCTAAAGAATTTGTCATATGGCACAAGCATTTTGTGTGAGAACATTAATAAATGGTGATGATACTATAGAGGTGAACTTTTTTATATTTGATTTATGAGGGACCAATTACTAGATTGGTGACAAAAATATGTGTGCATGCACTTATGCTAGATATGATAAGTAGTGCAAGTGTTGATTAGTGATCATAACTTGTTGATGACACATCATGTGTCACATATTGGTGTACTCAAGGTTTGAAAATAATAGAATAAATAAGTAAAATTAATAACTAGAGTGTGGTGCACATGAAAAGATCAGAGATAATAAGGAAAAAACATTCTTAAAGTAATGGTTTTGAGTTGATAATAGATCATCTCATGTAGCACAGCTATTGCATCATCAACATTTATGAATTGCTCATCATGTTAAGGAATACATAATGACTCGTTGCCTCTTGATCTCTTTATTGCCATAAAAATAATATCACCTTGCATAATGGTTCTCAAGAGAATTGGAAGAAATATGTGTGAGTGAATGGGTGAAGTTTGCATGGTATTATAGAAAGTTTTTTTTGTTTGGATAATCAAATAAAACAATTAGTTCATTTATTAGATTTTTTTCAAAATTATTTAGCATTTTTTATAATTAATTTAAATATTATACTAATTATAAAAATTCTAAAATAAGTTTTATAAAATCAAAATAAAATTTAAAATGTTCCAAATCACTCAAAATGATTTTTAAATTTTAAATCAAGGTAAACACAACAAGCATATATTATGAAATGAATTTCTTGATTAAACCTATTTTCTAGAAATTATAAAAATAGGTTTTTGATAAGAAATATTATAAAAAGAAGTAAATCCATATTTGGAAAAATTAGGTTATGCATCCATAATTCAAAATGATGATTTTCGACTACCCTAATTTTACAAATCTATTTAAGCTTATCTCTTATAATCAATAATCAAGGTAATGTTTATTTTAATTATTAAGTTAAGAAATTGGTTTGGAAAATATTAAGAAAATTAGAGATGGTCAATTGCAATGCCATGAACTTATGAAAATAATTCCATAGACATTTGATCTCATCATGCATTGAAGATAATTATAAAACCTTATTTTCTTGAATCAAATATATATTCAAAAGTGGGAATCAAATTTTAAAATGCTTAGAAAAATTTAAAATAATAATTTAAACTATTCCAAATTCTATCATATTTATTTAAAAAAATTTATATCTAATAAATAAATTTATAAATATTTCAAATACTAAAATAAAAATTAGCTCTAATAATTTTAAAAAATTATAGGTTTAAAAGACCACCATGGACTTATACAATCAAATGCAAGGACATATGATTATTCCCTATCATGGATTTAAATTTAAAAGCATGTTTTTCATCATAAAATAATAAGTAAACTAATGTACATCAAACCAAGCCAAAATTATTCTAGGTTTGAATTGATGGCTTTAACATACCCAAGAAGTTTGAAATTTTTTTGAAACCACTAGATATTTATATAATTAAAATAATAAGTTAAATATTTTTTAAATTAAAATATAAAAATATGCCCATGAAACTAATTTTCTAAATTCTACATTATCCAATGCATTTATGATTACAATTTCATCAAGTTTAACTTAATGTTTTGCTCTAAACCAAAAATCCAAAAAAAAAAAAATTTATATCAAATTGGTTGGGTTTATATACAATAATCTAATCTTAAAATAATAACTAATGAATGGTCATAATTATATTCCTATCCTCACATCATGTTGAACCAAAGAAATTTGGGTTATCATGTTGATGCAACTTAAAAAATTCATAAGATAATATATTTATATAAAGCTAATGAATATTAAAGATTTCAATTCTACAGCTTCATGAGAACAAGCTTTATCAAGGGACAGTGAAATTCTAATAACTTGTCACCTTGATCCTTCGCCACATCACGATGCAATGATTTCAAAGGTTTACCCATATAGCCTAAGTGGTTAGATGGATTGGATAAATAAAAAGACCAAACAATAAATTAGTTTTAAACAAGCTTATTGGATAGATCTGGCTAAAATTGTTAAATCAATGTTAAAAGGGCATATAAGATATCTTGGGGACCATTGAAAGTCTAGAAGAAGATGGGATGTTCTTTCCTTGCCATTACCTTAATCCATGTAACACAACCACTAAATATTAACAATTGGGTGATTCCAATAATGATTCAATCACGATTGACTAGATAAATAGTTGAGATTGAATAGGACATATCTTAATAGTAGAAGTATAGTACTTGTGTTAAAATAATCTAATTTCTTAGAATGTATTAATCTTTTTTTAATATCTCTTAACCTTTATTAATGGCTTAATAATGCATTAGATTAGGAATTGATCATATGTTACCATTTGAATCATTAATTACATCTAAGTTGAGTTTAAAGTGGGTTTAGGCTCATATTGACTCATATGGATAACTTTGGGTTAATTTTACCTTAGTGTTCTAATAAAGCTCAATTGATAGGTCAAACAATGGGTATGTGGAGAGCCTATGACCATTTATTGGATGGGTTATGTCAATTAAGTCATTCTAATAAATTTGGTTCAATTATATCAAATGAGTCTAGTATGAGTTCATCTTAGTTCAATTAGAACAAACTAATTGATGATTTGAATCAAGTAGGATGTGGTGAATTCAGCTACATAGTTCAATCAAATTCATTAAATTGAGGCTTTAAGTCCAATTTTTCTATATGGATATCTTAAGCATCCAAATGGGCTAAGTTAAGTCAATTGAATTAGCTTATCCATGGGACCATTGGGTCAAATGCCTATATGGTGAGTCCACTTTGAAAAAATAGAAGACTTGATTAAAGGCAATTTGAGCAGTTTGGTTAATTGGTCTAAAAAGTTTAATTGGGTTAATTTAGATCAATTTGATTAATTTGACAAATTTGGTGCAATCAAAAGTGAATTAATTAAGTCAGTTATAGTTGATCATTTGAAGTTGGCTCAATGGATTGGCTTGCTTCAAGTGGGTCTATTTAGTTAAATTGGTTTAAGGGGTTCAAATAAGTCAACTTGGGTCAAAGTGAACCTGTTGACCTAAATCAAGGCCAATTGGGCCTAATTCTTCTATGGTTGAACTAGTGTAATTAGTCAAAGTCCTTAAGTTCAATCAATTTGGCCAATTTAAAAGTTTAGATCCTATTAAGCTTATAGGTCCATTTGGGCTTAACTACCTCAAATAGTCCAATTAGGCTATATAATAGTATATTGAGCTTAATTAGGCCATTATTAATTTATTGGGACCCATTAAAAATTTTGAGCAAGATTAATTAATTTGTCCAATTATAAAGTTTGGGTCCTACTGAACTAATCAGATTATATTTTTTCTTAATTTGTCCAATTATATTTTTCTACAATTATATATTTTTTCAATTCAATTAAAATTATTTATTCTTTGATTATAAAAGTCATATCAAAATGGTTTGCCCAATCAATTGATTCAACATCACTAATTTGGCTTGTGGTCCAAACGATTTGAGATCTAAGTATGACTCCAAGTTAAACCGAAAATCAAAATCAAAATATAAGGATCTAGTCATCAATTAAAATCATTTCATTGTACTTAAGCCATTGAAGAAAAAAAATAAAATGCTTATACCACCTACTAAGTTCATTGGAATATACTAGGGTAAAGCTAAGGTTAGGCATAACCTAGGGTTAACTTTGATCAAACCTAATTGAAGAGGAGAATTGAGATGAATAATTGAAAGATATGTGATTTTTTGTCATGGATTTTGTTGTAATCATAAGAGTCTTAAAATAAGTATAGGGTTTAATCCTAATGGACTCAAGCTATGTGCTGGATAAAGTTTATAGCTAAGTTAGGGTTTTACGTAGGAATGCCTTGAGAACGAAAATTGTATTCGAAGAGGAGAAATAGCATATATCATATCAAGAGTGAACTAACAATCAATTAGGAGTACTTTTTTTAGCTAAGCACATGTAACTTAGAATGACTATGGTAAACACAAATTAGCATAAAAAGTAATTTAAACTAATCAAACTCAAGCATAAATTGATATTTATAAGTTGACTGTTAATGACTTATAAATAAATAAATAATAATAAAACTTGATTATTTTTTATCTTTTGAATACTATAAGGAATTTATTGATTCAATGTTGGATTCTTCTAAATCAAATCAGAAAGGGTTATATTTCAAGCAAGTAAATATACAAAAGCTAGCTAGTTGCAAAGTTAGGTATCATTGCATGAGAGTATTGCCTACTATAAAATAATTATCATGTTAGAGGAATTTTTATATTAAAAGGTTGAGTGTTCCTCCTAAACATTTTGTTTAGAGGAGATTGATATCATCAAGAAATATTTTCACTCTAAGATTATGCAAAGGAAATCTCTTAGAAATAATAGGAAGGAATTACATTGTGCGTATAGTTCAAACTTTGGCTAAAAGTATAAAGGACCTTGCATTATTATTATGACATGGAATCATAGGTTTCAAATGTAGATGATATGAGAACAACAAAGACCAATAAGGTGCTTGAAATTAAAAAATTTGCTTACTGTGAAAATTAATTAAAGGTATTTGTAATTTTTATTTTATTTTTTTAGAAAGTCCTACTTAGGAGGTAGTTCAGAATCAATCTAAAATAAAATAAAATTGATCTTTCTAAATTTTCTTTTAGAATTTTGAATTACAATTGGGCAAAGTAGTTAGAATATTAAATTTTATAATTATATGCTCACTTATATAATAACCTTCAAAATAATAAAAAGTTAATTAGCATCATATTTGACCTTCCTTTACTCATAAATTTGAATATTTTCTTTACTTCAATAAAGTTAAGATTGATCAATATAGTCACCTTGAAATTAAAATAAGGAAAAAAAAAAGGTCCATTTGCTATTAATCATATCTATTTTTATTTATTATACTTTATCTATTTAAGATAAATTATCACCTTGTATGTATGTTCTAATCTTTCATTAAAGATTTTATCATTAGAAGGTTAATTATATTTAAGGCATTATTACTAAGAACTATGGCAAAACATCCAATTGATTACACATTTTCATGTAATCAGGTGGATAATAAAAGAAGACTTAGCAATATTTACTTAAATTTAACAAAATAATAGTAAAAATGATTGAGCAATCCCAAGAATCATTCAAGTATAAAGCAATAATGATAAAGTAATGAGTTGATGTTATAACTTTAAAAAGTTATAGAAGAATAACTAAAGTAACGAGATCACTAACTGAATGTAATTACACCTAAGCATGAAATAAACAAATTTTTCAACAAGCTATATTGAAAGAAAAAGAACAATCATAATTATATTTTAAAATTAAGTGCATTAAAATTAAAATTATGTAATTATAAGCTTATGCCATGAAGAATACCAAAAGTTAAAGAAATAATAAAAGACATTAAGATACATGAAGTGTCAAAATTTAAAACAAATACATATTTATATGATTTATCATCATTTGTCTCTTTATCTTTTAACAAATTAAGCTATGTTCATAGGCAGATTTCAATCTTGTATTTTCTATTGATTTTTTCTTCTTTCTTATCATTAAGGATCTCTCCTCATGTTTCAACTTTAGGGGGTTTTATAAGGCAAAGGCTATAAATCTTTTATACACTTTCAATCTTTATGTAAGGAAAAAAACCTTAATAAGGATTGCATATAATTCCCATTTCATTGTACATAAATTCAACATAAGTTATATATAAATTAAAGGCGATGGAAGTGATAATGTGCATGCAAATTTTTTTTAATTCCCACTTATTTTTCAATTAAAAAGCCTAATGCTATGATTGTTATTTTATATTATGATAATAGGCTTTGTTAATTAATTCATGCAAGGTTGTATAATATTTATCTCTTATCATAACACTTATAATAAGTTTAATTGCTTAGGTGTTGTTGATGTTACATCAATTTCCCTATATTTACAAGAAATCTTATCTATAGAGTTAAATTCAAGAAATTTGTCCACCATATTAGGAATTAAGTGTTATAACTCTTTAACAGGTATTTAGATGTCCTTTAAAGTATGTTGATTTTTCTATTTGACAAAAATCTATGTTAATTAATGCAATAGATGGTTGTTTCATTCATTATAGAATATCCATCCTAAATAAAAGAGAGGTTTGTGGTGCACTTAATTATAGGGATAATGTTGAACTACAACATATATGATAAATTTGTAAGATATGCATATAAGTCTTACATATAAAAATTGAATGGATATACATTTATGATGAAAAAGTTTATAATAAACATTTAAACAAAGTTTCTTAGTAATTTTAAGAAAATTTTATGCCTTTGCTTGTCTAATTTTTTGTGTAAAAAAAGGAAATTTTTAGAGTGAATCTAAGCCAAAACAAAACTCCACTTATTAAGCTTGTTAGGATTTTTTGTTCATTTCTTTACTATATTTGATATTACTTTATATTTTATTTATTACCTGATCTCTTCATGAAGGTGAGTAAGACATTTATCAAAAAGAAGAATAAGAAGAAGAATGCACTATCTGAGAATGCATGAGAGGGCATGCTTACAAAGTCTTATAATTGAATCTATTTATAACTTCAAATAGAGTTTTATAAGTTATGACTATGCTATTATATGCAATTTCAAATGTGATAAAATGTAAATCTTAAGTTCCCAAATGATTTTTTACCAAACATACCAAAACAAACCCAAAATTGTTTTAATTATTTTGATTTATTCATTATATTATTGAAAAAAATGCATGTAAAATCTATATTTTTCTACCCATAAGCAACTAAATTTTTTAAAAATTTCAGAAATAAAATGAATATTTTTGTTAGAGATAATGTTTGGTAATAGACCATGAGGCCTAAAGATTTCTTCGAAAAAATGTTTTATAACATGTGAGGCATCATTAGTTTTGTGATAAAGAAAAATATATGCCATATTATAGAACTTGTCAACCACTAAATATAATTTATCAAACCTTATAGGTGCCATAAGCAGCCTCGAGAAAAAATGTCTAAAGATATATTTTCCAAAATTATTATGGAACATGTAATGCTAAATGCATTTTCTATCTTTATTTTATAATTTTAGCTTAATGGTAAATGATAAAATAAGAGATAACTATATCTTTGTCTTTCTTAGGAGAGGACCCATAAAATTAATGTTAAGCTAAAGCTATTATTATTCTCTCTTGAACGATCAATAATTCTTCCTCTATGTGGTTCAATGATAATAAAATCTCTTAAAACTTTTTAAAGATACACGATTGAGTTCCTCTAAATAAATAAATAAAAAGCTACTGCTAGAAAAAAATTTCATAAAAAGTGTTTGTATTTGAACTTGAAGATAATAAGTTAAAATTAGAACAAGTGTCATAGTTTTCTTTCAATATTTCAATATTTCCAAAGAGGAAATTATATTGAAGTTCTAAGGCATTAGTTGGTTTGTTTGAAATTTCAGGTTTCTAATTCAACACAAAAGAATAGTCTTATAAGGGTTTTAACCAATTAACAATTCTATACTTGAGTTTCTTAAGGGCTACAATAAAAAAAAATTCAAACAAGTTTATGAATTATAAGAGTTGATGGTTGAAGTTTAATGTGGTGTTGACCTCCATGCATGTTGCATCAGTCGAGTCGAGCTCACAAGATAAATTTGACGGACTTCGGATGCAACAATGTGCAAATTAGAGCTGAAATATACTCGACATCGTTGAAAATCAATCGAAATGACCTTTGATCAACGAATAGACTATGCCATTGCATTCAGAATATTGAAATTTACTAAAATATAAATATTGCACAATCCGATGGTCGACTGATCAAGAAGAAAATCTATCGACACACCTACACGCATATCGAGGTCATGAGGATGTGATGATGCACAGACGACCTCCGTTTGAAAAATTGATCATGTCGTTAGCGTCAAAATATCAAAACATATGAAATGAGACTGTTCACGCTCAATTCAGATGATTATGCGCAAATGTTGAACAGTCGAAAGCGATAATGCATAATTTTAGACTGAAATGACCTCATTTGGCGCCGACTTGAACCAAACGGTCTTCGATCGTGAAACGAACTATGCCATTATGTCCAAAATATCAAAATTACTTAGGATGGACATCCAATTTGACGAATGTTATCGTGCTTAAAATTTTGTCAAAATGAACACAAATTTTGAGATTGAATCTTTCCAATTATCTCCCAATTACACACCAACACTGAATCCTCAATGCCATCCTATACCTTCACCTCCCATTCAACCAATAATAAGTTGCCACATCAACCCTCCCATACCTTATCTTATCTCTGCTACAAGCCGAATAGACAAAAAATGGAGCGAAACCTCCCTCTCTCTCAGGGGAAAATATTACGTCGAGTCCGCGACGTATGCTCCACCCAATCCGACGCTGCGGCTCATTAACGCGCCAAAAAAAATGACGCCGTAGGACAAAAAGATTTTTTTCGGTTTATCGCCTGCCCGACCCGACCAATGAGTATATGCGCGGAGAAATTAAAAATATCTTCATTTAGGGCTCAGATTTTTTTTATTTGCTGAGCCGAGCATTACGAAGAGCTATGAAGAAGGAGAATGAATCTGAAATGGAGGCGTTGAGGAAATAGGATGATGTCGTAAATAAAAAATGGATCGAATTTTTAAGGAGTTGTAATCCTTCGTCAGATTCATATTTATTTTTCATTTTTTTGTAAAGTTCGGAGAAAACATATTCAATGTAATCTTCGAGGTTGTTGATTAATTTTTGCTTATTTACATATGTACTCAGTAGTGTCTTCAGTATGACGATTTTTTCCGCTTTGTTTCACTTGTAGCTTATTGTTGGATCACATGGTAACTAAATCCCAAGCAATGATGTGGTCTGTAGGGATTTTAGAGATTTCGCACTGCACTTATACCTCTCAGTTGCACTGCACTCTATACTGTACTCACTGCACCTGCTCTCTATACCGCACTCACCTGCCATACCTTCTATACCTCTATACCTTCTGTATCACTATACTTTTCAGACTTAATTCTGCATTCTCAGAATGTTTCATTCACTACCCTATAATGCTCTATACCTCTATACTGTATATGCTCTCAATTGCCTCTGTATTCTCTCTATCTCAGCCTGTATTCTGTAAGCTATACCTTCTATTATATCTTCGTATCGCTATACATCTCATGCTCAGATGCATCCTCCCAGCAATTACATACTCAATGTTTTTTTTTGGGTATTTTTTGTGTCTATACTCTGGACAAACGCACTCTATGCTCTTCTCTCAGTGTACATGTATTCTATTATCAGGAACTGTTGGACTCTATGTTTTCGCAGATGAATGTGAATGAGCAATGCGATGATGAAGTTGTTTTATCTAATGACCCAAATTTGTATCTCATGTATCTGCATATAATGAAACCAAGCTTATGCACTATACTATGATACACATCAAACCGCAAAAGAAAAGACCATACAAGTTATTGGCCAAACTCTAAGAAATTGAAATCGAGAGATTTTATTGCATGGAAAAAACAGTCAATCTAAACCATATAACAAAATTCAAGAAAAGCGATAGGTGGAGTGGTTGTCCGTGATGATTCAATTGTGTGGATTTGAGGGGAATTGGTCCGTTAAAAAATATATAGAGCCATAATCATTCACGGCAAAGGCGGTGATCTCAGATCTTCGACGCGCAAGCATCATGAGAAGGCATCGCTTTGAAGACGATGACAGGCCTGACAAGGTAATGACGCGTCAGCCTATCATGAGGAAGGGGTGTAGAGAATATTGGATTCACCAAAAGAGATGCTTTCAATTTCATCCGAAAGAGCGAAGATCAATGGATCAAGGCGGTGATAGCAACGAATTAATACAAATTGGAAAGACAAGCGACGAGATGTTTGCATGGGATGTTGATGCGTGATTGGTGAGTTTTTTGGAGCAATGGTAAGGGTTGAATTTGATTATTTTGGGGATGTGATAATTTTGATACTACCATCTCAATAAATATAATCTTGTCTGTTCCACTCGTTGGAGTGAATCATCATTGGCAAAACGCCTTATTCGGAGTAGCTTTTTTGTCAAGAGACCATCGAGTCATTCACATGGTTATGACATTTCTTCATTGATGGGTGGAAGGCATCCCAGAACGATATTTACCGATCAAGATCTATGGCAGAGCTATCGAGAATGTACTACCGATACGCCATTCATAGGTTGTTAATGGCATATCTCAAAGAAAGCCCTCCAAGGTCCATTGCTTTAGTAGTAACAAGAGAGTTCAAGGGCTATTCTATGCATGCATAAGCAAATGTGACACAGAGGATGAGTTTGAGGATGCTTGGTCTGCCATGCTAGAGGAGGGCAATCTGTATGATCATGCTTGGCTATCTGAACTTTACAAAATTAGGCAGAAATGGTCCACCGCATTCAACAAAGATAGATTTTGTATTGGCATGTTGTCCACTCAAAGATAGGGCCACAAAAATGTGTGTCATGGTATTTGCCAACAAGTTCCTGTGATTGTTTCTTGGGATTGGAGAAGGTGATGGAAACATGGCTCTAAAATGAACATGATGAAGGCTTCAAGTGTATAATAATTGTTCCTGTTGTTAAGAGTAGTCCAATTCTTAAACAAGCTGCTTTGTTTTATACGAGGAAGCTTTACTCTATGTTCGAAGAAGAATTTCTGCATGGAGTTGGGGATTATCTGTTACTGCGTCAGATGATAGGCCCATGGAGTACTTGGTGAGGAACTTAGAGAAGAAGAATGCATCCAAAACCTGGATTGTCCACTATGATGTGTGTACTATGGATATTTCTGAGCAGAATTTGAAATGATGGGCATACTTTGTGCAATAATCGCATTAAAGTTCTTAGCCATAATGATGTATCATGATTCAGGGTACCTCCTTATGCGGTGGTCTACCGAGCAAAGAGGGACATCTACATCGATGGTTCATAGAGGTTAGTACATGGGGAGAGAGATGGACCGCATTGTTTTCGTGAATCATATAAGTCGATATGCATATCAAATTAGCAGCACGTGGTAATAAGATATGAGGATTACATGCTTGCATCTCTTAATTATCGATGAAGTGGACTCATTAAGTGGGAATTCTCCACGATTGACGATCGCTTAAGAAGAAGAAGGCGACCACATCATCTCGTGATAAGGACAATAAGGATCCAATCAAGAGACGCCCAAAGGGTGTTTCCAACGCAAGGCTCAAGGCTTATTGGGAGAAATCCAAAAAATCCACAAGTACTTATGCTACTTGCCTCGATGTTTATTACTTATAGTTCCGTAAATTTTAATTTATTATATTTTCTTGTCTTAGAAACAAAAGTGAAGCCCGAGAGTGTAGAACGGGATGCGTCTTGCCTCCACTCTCTGTATGCCCCGCTTTCGCAGTAAGCCTAGAATATTGCACATTGACGATGTAAATTATTCATCAATTACTAAGATGTTGTACTATTACTACAATATTGTTCCACAGGAATTCAATTCGACCTCATCCCAACCAACATGTCAAGGGTATACCAAGCTCATGATGGATATTATTACAAGCGCATTTTGATGCATGATATTATCCAAGAAGGCATTTTTAGTTTCATTTTGTATGTTTTAGTCATAATGCTTGTATTTTCAATCTTACGATTGAATCTGTACAATTTTTTCCAGGGCAAGAATGTCCTCAAATTTTTTTGTTGTTTTTAAGTCTAGAAGCTGTTATTTGGTGAAGAATTGTTTACCTATAGCCAGTAATATTTAATTGTTTTGTAGGTCTAACTTTTCATGCCTCCTTTTTCTTACGTAAAATGATTTTTTATGGTTGCTTTGTTTTAGTAGGTCTAAATTTTTTTAATCCGTTCTTATGTACGACATTGTAATGCTTGGCATATGTTCTTTGGTGTCTTCTTCTTCCATTGAGTTCTGTTTCCGAAATGCTATCATTCAAATCTAATCTTTTCAGTTTTTTTATGTGAGACTAAATTTTACATGCAATTACATTGCATGTCACACAATTCTCAGTCATTTACATGTGCAACTCAAAATATTAATATTTATCATTATCTTTTAAAATAAAATACATGACACGATGAATTTATTAGAAAAGAATGCTATATTAGAAAAGAATTGTATTAGATGTATGTAATATTTAGATAGAATTGATTTTCTCGAAAAGAATTGTATTGTTATGTTTTTTTTTAAACATATTTTCTCTATGAATTTATTTCAAGATAAAAGCGAAGCATCCAATTAGATGCATTTCATGTATTTAAGGTTATTTTTTGCCTCATTAAATTTATTTATAAAAATACTATTTACCATTTCTCTCATATGGAACATATATTCAATGATTAGCACAATATTCAATTCGATGTATGAGAGGGCAAGCTAGACACACTTGCTTGGGGAATATCTGGGAGAGATATCTGAATCGAGGTAGAAGCAATAAATTTGGACGGCGATGTCGAAGTTCGCTATGGAAGTTTCATGGGGATGAGAGGATGATTCAATGAGCAGTCTCCTCTTGATAAGTCCTCGAGTGTGAGGACTGTGTTAAACCAAAGATAGATATGCGACCTAAACATATGTAAATGCATCACTACAAAATGAAGCGAACATAACTAATTTTCACTGGTCTCCTCCCAAATCGTCAAGGCAACATCTCAAACTCTATTTTAGGCCAACGCAATATACGTGCTACAGATGGAAATAATGACTATCGATAATGTGCTCGCCCGGATCTACAACAAAAATGTATACGTTAAATTGCTCACATCAAGTAAAACTAAACTAACGTTGAGCATACCATAAGAAGAGGCACAAAGCCACTCATGTAGCCAGCCTCTTCAGATCTTTCTTGTAATGCCATTGAATGTGACACTAAGAAGGCCCAAATGGCCTCGACCCAATTATACTCGACAAATTTTTGATATTATTATTAAACTAGAAGCTACTCTATAGTTGTGGTATGCAAAGAACAAATTTGAAATAAGAAAACGTATGTACAACTGTACAAGCGCAACGAGCTATCCGATTGCTCGAGCTTATTCTTATAATCGGTGACATGCGTGACAATGGGGATTTCGCCATAAAACTTTCTCCCCTTTGTTTGGCATCCCCGATCATCCACTACTTCATCCAGCGGTGAAAGAAATGCACGCCCACCCAATAAAAGGCTCGTCGATGTCCCAAAGATAGGATAGAGGTTATGGCAGAGTCTTCTTTGCGGTCAGCAATGTGAATTGGTTGGTGAAACCGCTTCAATATTTCAGTCACTTCACTAGTGGAAGCGTAATATTATCAAATAATGCTCGATGCCACTCGGCGCATCTACGTTATCCTTGCGGACATCTTGAACTTCAAAATAAAGCTAAGGTAATCGAATATTAGCGATCTTGGATTGCAAGCACCTTAATATCGAGGAGGTACAGTGCAGAGAGGTGGTACAGGGTACAGGGGGTGCAATTCATTTTCTTGTCTTAGAACACATCCAAACCGGCAAAATCTCAAGAAAGTATGAATTGCAGGAGAAGTGAGGCGGTTGGTACATTTTGCAAACAAGCATCTAAATTAGCTTCCAAACAACCTCTAAACTACTTCCACAGGTTGAGTAAACATTGTCTCAACAATCGACCAACAATCAAGAAAAACATCCCAAAATGTCTCTACTATTGCAGGAGGAGGAGTGCAGGAGTCTGTGAGGAGGAGTGCAGTGAGGTGCAGAGGTCAGATGCAGTCTGAGGAGAATGCAGAGGTGTGCAATTCATTTTCTCCACGAACACACCCAAAGCGGCAAAATCTCAAGAAAGTATAGAATCTGAGGTAGTGCAGGTTCGATGAGTACATTTTGCAAACAAGCATCTAAATTAGCTTTCCAAACAACCTCTAAACTACTTCCACAGTTAAGCAGTAAACATTGTCTCAACAATCAGACCGAGCAATCAAGAAAAACATCCCAAAAATGACTCTAATATGAGGGAGTACAGGATATGCAGAGAGTGAGTGCAGTGCAGGGAGTGATTCATTTTCTCCACAGAACACACCCAAACCACAAAATCTCAAGAAAGTATAGAGGTATAGAGTGCAGTGCAGAGGTATAGAGATCTGAGAGGTATAGAGGTATGGAGGTGCAGTGCAGTGCAGTGCAGAGTGCAGGGGTATAGGGTACAGATTCATTTTCTCCACAGAACACATCCAAACCGGCAAAATCTCAAGAAAGTATAGAGGTGAGGTGCAGCGGTTCGGTGAGTACATTTTGCAAACAAGCATCTAAATTAGCTTCCAAACAATCTCTAAACTACTTCCACAGTTAAGGTAAACATTATCTCAACAACCCGGAGAACAATCAAGAAAACGGCCGAATCATCTCTAATATCGGAGGTGCAGAGGTACGAGGTAAAGAGGTGAGGAGTGCAGTGAGAGGTATAGAGATCTGAGGTATAGAGGTATGGAGGTGAGGTATAGAGTACAGTAGTGCAATTCATTTTCTCCACAAAATACACCCAAACCCAGGCAAAACACAACCTCCTAGTTATTGAGCGGTTTTATGTAGTGCCCTCCAAAGCGGGGAAAAATGGGACGAAAAAATGCAAAATCTCAAGAAAGTAAAGAGATGCTTGTTGGGTTTTGGAGCAGGCAGCGAACAATCAACCTAACAAGCAAAATCGTCTATCGGAGGAATGCAGGCGAGGAGTCAGTGCAGTGAGGAGGTAGCCATATCTTGAAAAAAATGCCATAAAGAAACCTAGAAACACTACTTGATGGATTGTAATGGACAAAGACAAAGAAAACCCTAAAATCTCTCAAGTTGACAATGCATATGGAAATACCTCAGATAACCAACCGAATACCTCAATTTGAAAGCTAAGCCTGGCCGACGGCGGGGGTGGGCCAGGCAAGGAGCTCAGGAAATTCTCTTCGTCGAAAGCCCTATACAGAGTATTACGAAAGAATACCAACGCAGATATTTGGTTCCCGAGGTTTAGGCAGGTAAATCGGGTCGGGTCGGGTCGGGCGGCGATAAACCATAAAAAATGCCGTTTCGTCCTCTGACGTCATTTTTTTAGCCAGTGAGCGTCATGCGGTTGGTCATACGTAAAATTCGTGGACTCGAATATTTCCTCTCGGGGTTCCAAGTATCGCAAAAGCAATAACACCTTCCCTCCTCACGATCTCTTCATCTCAACTATGAACAATCCTCCCATTCTCTCTCTCATGACTTGACACGCAATCATGGCCCGATCCATTTCGTCCTTCCATCCTAAGTCTAAGCCGATTTTCTCATCCGACCGTCCGACTCTCCCATTTGAACTCCCAGCCGAAGTCGAACGATCCTTTTTTTTTCTCCCTTGTGAAAGACCTCACAGTGGCAAGCCAGTTTAGCTTCTCAAGAATCCCCATGCATTCTGCAGACAAATTGACCGTGGCGCCACCCGGTCCAATTACAGCCTTGAATAAAGGGACTTTCTTTTTTCTTCAATCCAGGGACTTTTCAAGCATGCTAACTACCCAAAGAATTTCCTTGTACTTCTTTCTGGCCTGATGACCTCTCACATGAGCCTGAATCTTGCTTATTCTTTTAGGAAGAGGCAAGAAGGAATGATGTCAAAAGAAATACATAGCCTCGCTTCATCAGCCAAGATCCAAAGGGCACTTCACTATTATCCTATCAGAGGTTTGATAAAGAATTTCAATCAATTCAGAAGAAATATAGAGGTTGGAAAGGTTGAAAAGATTTCTTAATATTTCGTCAAAGTGTTGTGAAGATTCAGGCTCATGTGAGAGGTCATCAGGCCAGAAAGAAGTACAAGGAAATTCTTTGGGTAGTTAGCATGCTTGAAAAGCTTATCCTAAGTATGCGACACATTTAACGCGACGAGCGAAACTCATACGCGCTCTTTGTAGCGTGGCAGAGAAAACTCGTAGGCGACACTCACGACGCAACAAAAAAATATGATTTCTTTTATTCAGGTAACCTATACACACTCTTTGTAGCATGGTAGGGAAAATGAAAATTTAGGCTATGATTTATACCACTCATACATGCTCTTTCTATCACGGTGAGCAAGCCCAGACACCTGAAGCAGCCTTCTACGCAGAGATGACATCGGGAGCCTACCAAAACTCAGATAGGCATGAGACTTAAATAGGGTCAAATAAAAGCATTAATAAGCTTAAACTAAACTTAGATAAAGAAAAAAAAATCAAAATTAAACTTACATACAAAACTTTAAAAGTCTTTAAGTTAGAACGAATTTGTAGGAGACTCGATGATTTATTGAAGATTATAATTAGAACTTTCAATGGACTTAAATACTTGTCACCTAACAAGAACAAAGTTTAGAGAAAGCTTTCACAAAACACATAATGAATCTAATGCTGAATATAATCCTTCAAAGAATATTCAGACTGCCATATTTTGCTCTTTAAACATAAAATCGATGCACATAAAATTTGAAATGTAATGAGATGCTTGCTTCCAACCCAAAAATAAACTCTAAATATAATTCACAAGGGACCTTCCAATAAGCTCACATGACTCTAATGGCTATCCATGAATATGAAAGCAACTCTTTGGAGAATATTTGCTCCACCACTTCTTGCACTTAAATGCAGAATTGAGATACAATGAATTTGTAATACAATTGAATGCTAGCTGTTAAATGAGAGTGGAATTCAAAATCAATCTCTAAAGAATCCACAACAAAGCTTAGATGCTTGCCAGCAAGCATAAACATGGTCTTCTAATGAACAAATCAACATATGATTTAACAAGTGAACTAAAAGAACAAAAACAAAAGAGAACTTACAGTATATTTGAAGTCTCATACATAAACATGAGCACGATCCTTCACTAGAACTATAAATATTCAATTGATTGAAGATCAAGTGTAGACAACCAAATATTTGTCAAAAATGCGATCGAATGCCATCGGATTAGCAATACATCGTACAAGTGAACAAAAGATGTTAATTAAGGCTTAAATTGAACTCTTGTATGTATTATGAAGTAAGCTTATAATTAAATTCATCATCTCTAAATGTGTGCCAATAATCAAAGTTTTCAATGAAATAAAGAGTATATGCAACACGAGGCAATCAATGCATTCAAATTTATAGTATCGAGATGCAAGTGAATAAACTAATGAAATGCGCTTTGCACAAATCATGAAGTATGATTAAAATTCAAATTTAATGATTCAAATGTGAACACGTATTCTTAATACATTGGCATAGGCCCCGACACTATGTTGAATGCTTAAACTTAGTGTTTGATGATGCTACACGGGTTGATTCCTAGTTTGGTCTTAGGACCAAGTCTAGGTTAGCAAAACCTAAAAATCAAATAATAATATTATAAGAATCCCAACTTATTAAAATATTTGAGAAGCTAATTCTGATCTGATCCTCTATTATTAAATCAATAGAGTTAAAAGGATCTAAAATAGCAAAATAATACATCTATCCCAATGATGACTGGGTTGATTGAATATATTAATTGGAGGGGTCATTATTATCAAAATATCTCAGATATTTATATTCAATATTTTCAAATTCAAAGTTATTAAAATATAGATCTAGATCTGATCCTCTATTACTAAATTAATAGAGTCGATAGGATCTAGAACAATAAACCAAATGGTTAAGCAGACATATATACCCCGATGATGGCTATGTTGAATGGGAATTTCAACTGGAGGAGATATTACCATCAAAATTATATTTAATATTCTAAAATTAAAATAAACTAAATGAAATGTAAAAAAATCCAATAAGTTACTAAGCTCAAAATGACTAAATGAAATTCAATCTGTCAAAACTTAAAGCAAACTCCACTCAATCCACTTTCCGTAATTATTTGTTGAAGGTGACATATTAAGAAAACTCTAGCTCAGAAAGAAGCCAAAGTCAAATCAAGTGTTCTACTATATTCACTCTCAAATAATCTCATGCCAATAAGGATGTGGCCGGTGTCCTATGTCTGCATGGTTTGGCTAGTAGGCTCCACATATGATGCGGTTACGACCAGAGTCCTCTGATCGAGTGGCTGCCGTAAAATGACATCATTATATTACGATCACAATAGTAGCCTGTATGTTCCCCAATGGCTCTGCCCTTTGAGATGTGAACCATAGGGTGCACCTAATAGGGAAAAACCCTGTTAGCTAAGGTGGTCTTAAGATTGTCTCCATAGACAAACACCACTCAACATCTACAAGGTTCCCTTGGATGATGCAACCCATGGCTACTGATAAGGATCCTTCAGTTAGGTTGGGTTGAATACCTTCTCTGACTAAGGCTATGAATGATTCTTGAAGAGATCAATCAAGTTTGGGTTGAATTGGGTGGAGATTTGGCTAAGGCCAAGTCCATATGATAAAATCATAGGGTTTAGGAAGGATTTTGACTTTGAATTTGATTATGGGTTTCAATCATTTTATTTGGAATTTGGATTTGGATTTGGTATTTGATTGATGTATTGAATTGGTCTTAGAGAAAATCAATTGAATTTGGATTGATTTGAGCTAGGATAAGTCCATAAGATAAAATCATAGGGCTTATGAAGGATTTTGATTTTGGGTTAGATTATGGGTTTTAATCATTTGATTTGGAATATGGATTTGAATTTAGAATTTTATTTTGAGGTTTGGTTTAAGAAGGTAAACATAGGTTTAGTTTAGGTCATAGGATAGGCAAGTCTCCCTAAATCCTTAAGGCACAACCTACCCCTATGACCAACTCTTCTAAGTCTCTAGGCTTAGTTTAAGTGTTCACCAAATCACTATAAGTGTGTTATGACTAAGGAGCTCTTAGTGTCTATAAAAGTCCTAGATTTTTGCTGAGGTGGTTGAGGACTTACCCTAAAAGTGAGGTCAACACTCTCCAAATCTAAATAACAATAATAACATAAATAATTCTGATCTTTTCTCTTATGAATCAGTATCAAACTTTCCTTTTTTGAATCAATCAGGTTCACCCATTGAGATTGACTTGGTTAACTGACTCTGAGGGTCCCATAGGAGAGTTATAGGTATATCCGACGAGCAGGTAAAACTTTCCACCAACCTGCCATATGAAGTCATTGAAGTTAACCTACGTAGTGGCAAAGTTCTACCTCCTAGGGTAGTAGCCCAAGATAAGGTAAGCAAGTCATTGGTTCCAGTAAGCAAATAACACTTCCACAGGATGCTCCACCTATGGATATGCTTATGGAGGACAAAGCCGAGTTGATTACAATGTCTTAGCTCACCTTAGAAAGTTGTCAACTAAGTTAAGCATATATGACACCCTTATATTATCCAAAGAGATGAGGGAATCTCTAATCAAGGCTTTACTTGATCCAGAGATATGCTTAGCTCAGTTGATCACTACTAAAGATTTGACATGTCACTCAAAGGACATCTTAGGAGTTACATTTACCGATGAAGACTTACTTCTAGGGGCAACGCTCTTTACATCACGGTGGATGTTGGCGGTCTGAGCTATCCGAGTTCGGTTGACCCAGGTGCATCAGTCAATATAATGAGTCTAAGAACTCTTGCCTACTTGTGGATCGACATCTCTAAGCTACAAAAAGAAAGGATGATGTTGAGAGGATTCAATGAATAAGATGAGAGGGCCTTAGGCTCCATAATGTTGTCATTAGAGATAGATGATTGGAAGACTAGAGCTAAGTTTCACAATATAGACTCAGATACATTTTTCAACGCTTTGCTTTGGATTCCATGGATACATGAAAAGAACATGGTCCCATCCTCTCTACATCAGTATATGAAGTTTGTAAGAGGTGGGATCGCCTATTGTGTCAATGGAGATCTCAAGCCATTTTAGTTCATGAGGTTGGCATATATGAGAATGCGGCCTACTACCTCCCTCAAAATCAACAAGCCTATTCTAACGAACTTGGCCAAAGTTCAAAAATGAAAGAAAAAGAAAAAGAAAAAGAAAAAGAAAGAGAAAAAGAAAAAAGAGAAGAAAGAAGAAAATGAAAAAGAAAATAAAAGGGAGCGAGAAATATACTTGGAGGAGGAAGTGGAGCCTGACATTAGATTCCACCCACAGTTCGTTACTTCATTCAAAAAAAGGATAGGATGACCCGACCTCCCCAGGCAGAGGGAGAGGCCAATTCAGAGGCAGTCCTAGGGGTGGAAGACCTCCTTATTGGCCACCCAATAAGAGATATGTCCCAGCTACCAGGAGTATACCTGATATCCATATAGACTTAGAACCTAGTTCAGAGGATGAGTCCTATATGGTTAGCATGCCAGCCAACTCTTCTCAACAGCAGATTCCCTTAGAGTTGACATTTAAGTGAGATAACGATGAAGACCAGGCTCCAAAGCAAATCATAAGTGTATCCAAGTCTATATGTGAAACAGTCAGGCATCGATTGGGAAACTTAGCTCTAACTCCACTTTCTTCTCAAAATGCTGAGGGTTTGGTAGTTAATGAAACCCCTAAGTCATCCACGGATGTGAAGACTCAGAGGTTCTTTCTGGGAGCATCATCTTCAAGTCAAGAAGTTAATGTAGAACTTGAGAATGATTCATATAAAGATTTAATATAATTAACTTTTGATTAGTACTCGCCTTGTGTTCATAATCTAGCATATAAAAGATTAATCCCACATACTTGGTCAAACCACTGGTCAGACTATTTCGAAAGAATATGAAAGAAAAAATGCAAAAATTCTAAATCAAGATCAAGACTTAGATTCTATACAGTGGGTCCATTCAATGATGATGATTACTGCCTAGTCATCACCAATTATTTGAAATCTGATAGGTTTTTCTTAAATCACATTAACTCATATGAGGAGGTGTGCTTAGAAACTTCAGATGATCTAGATGATTTTGAAGTCAAAAATGCACTGCCAGAGTTCAAAGAAAAGATTAGGTCAATCATTGATGAGCTCAAATAAATCAATTTGGGAATTGAAGAAAATTCCCGCCCGATATACATCAGTTCCTTGTTGAATGAAACTAAAACTAATGACTTAGTTAGGCTGTTGATTGAGTTTAAAGACTGCTCTGCATAGAGTTATGAAGAGATGCCCTATTATCTCGAATGTAGCAATCCACAAATTAGCAATAAAGCCTAGTGCTAACCCAATTAAGCAAGCTCCTAGACGCATGTGATTAGATATTGAACAACAGATCATTTCTGAAGTCAAGAGACTGATCGATGCTGGTTACATCTAGGAATAGAAATACGCCACCTGGTTGGCCAGTGTCATCCTAGTTAAAAAGAAGAATGACCACATTCACATATGTGTCAATTTTAGGGGCTTAAATAAGGCATGTCCAAAAGATGAATTTTCACTACCAATACCAGAACTGATGGTGGACATTGCTTCATCTCATGTAGTCTTCTCTTTCATGGATGGCTCATATGGATATAACCAAATAAAGATGGCCCCTAAAGATGAGAAAAATGCTGCTTTTTAAATCCCGATCAGAATCTATTATTATAAGGTCATGCCTTTTGACCTTAAAAATACCAGTGCTACATACCAGTGGGCCATGACTCAAATCTTTGACGATTTCATTCATCTTCAAGTTGAGTGTTATGTCGATGATCTTGTAATCAAAGTAAAGAAAAGGGAGACCACCTCTTTGACTTGAGAATAGTTTTCAAATGATTAAGATAATTTAACCTCAAAATGAATCCCCTTAAGTGTGCATTCAGAGCAGCTTCAGGGAAATTCCTTGGGTTTGTTGTCCGACACTGTGGAATTGAAATCGATTAGGAGAAGATCAAGGAGATATTATAAATTCCATCCCTTAAAATTTTAAGTCAACTTAGATCATTCCAAGGGCAGTTG
Source organism: Cymbidium sinense (assembly GCA_021442155.1). Classification (NCBI taxonomy): domain Eukaryota; kingdom Viridiplantae; phylum Streptophyta; class Magnoliopsida; order Asparagales; family Orchidaceae; genus Cymbidium; species Cymbidium sinense. Next base: position 166,058,100 of record CM038218.1, on the reverse strand, counting down.
GTGTATCTAAGATGCTTTATATCCAACCTATCAGAAAGATGCCAGACTTTTTCAGAACTTATCAAAAAGGATGCCAAGTTCAAGTGGGATGATAAGTGTCAGCATGCCTTTGAAGACATCAAGCACTACCTAATGACACCACCAGTTCTAGCAGCCCCTATCTCGGGCAAGCCATTAATTCTATACACTGTTGCATTAAATGACTCCCTTGGTGCTTTGTTGGCTCAAACCAATGACGAAGGGAAAGAAAATGTGCTCTACTATCTCAACCATCATCTAATCCCTACTGAAGCAAACTATCCACCCATTGAGAAGCATTTCCTAGCTTTAATCTTCACATCCAAAAAGCTATGGCACTACATATTTTCTTATAAGGTGAACTTGATCTCTAGGATCAACCCTCTGTAATATCTCAGGACACAGTCGATGGTATCTGTACGGTTGGCATGTTGGTCCATGATTTTATCATATTTTGACATTACTTTCATACCCCACTGTATGATGAAAGGATTAGCACTAGTAGATTTCTTAGCAGCACACCCACTCCCTGCGCTTAGTGATGATCTCCCCGATGAACAAATCATGAACTTAGGGGACACTAACATTCACCGTTGGGAGATGTACTGTGATGGTGCCACTTCCTCTAAAAGAGGAGAAGAACCACAATCTACTATTCCATAGAAGGCAAGGGTAGGAGTAGTTCTCCTAACTCCAAACTGCGATGTGATAAGATTCTCATACCACCTGTCCAATCTTTGCACCAACAACGAAGCTAAATATGAGGCTTTGATTGTCGATCTAGAGTTAGTCATTACACTAAGCATCTAGAACATTAATATTAATGGGGGTGCTCAATTAGTCATCAATCAAATCACTGGGTCCTATAAGATTCTAAAGCCTAAGCTTCATCACTATCACAAGTATACTATAGAGTTATTGGCCTAAATCCCAGAGGTTACCATTTATAAGATTCGTCAAGGAGAAAACACTGTAGTAGATGCTTTAGCCAAACTTGCTAAGGAATTTGCATGTCCGGAAGATGGGTCCATATCAATAAGGGTCCAAAATAGACAAGTCTTATTCTTTATTGATACTGAACTCATCGATAGGTACTCTCTTGAAGGAGAAGTTGTCATTACCAAAAAGGATGATGAGTTAGATTGGAGGTAACCATTCATGGATTACCTAAGTAGAGGCAAACTACCTCAAGAGAAGTCCTTAGCACATCAGGTGAAGCAAAGAGAACTTTCCTACGCTTTCGTGGATAACACCTTGTACCGGCAGTCCTTTAACCAAATGTGATTATATTGTTTGGACAAACACGAAGCCCGTAAGTTCATGATCGAGTTACACTTAGGATTATGTGGAGCTCACCAATCCAGTGCGAAGATGAAAGCTAAGAACAAAAGACTAGGATATTACTGGCCACTGATGATCACATATTGCATGGATGTTGTTAGGCGATGCCACTAGTGTCAGGTACACGGTGTGGTCATACACCAACCACCCAACATTGGCCTCATGGCCATTTGAATGTTGGGGTACCGACATAGTGGGTTCAATTGACCCACATTCTTTTAAAGGTCATTGGTTCATCTTAGCTGCTACCAATTACTTTTCTAAGTGGGCGGAGGTGATATCGCTCAGAGAGGTCACAGCTCAGTATCTGCTCTAGTTCTTAAAATACCATATCATCTATAGGTTCGGGGTGCCTCGATGAATTATATTTGATAATGGTACTATATTTAATAGCATCAATATCAATAGTTTTTCTTGGAGACATAACATAAATTAGAGATATTCTACCATATACTACCCAAGGGCAAATGGCTTGGTAGAAACTTTGAACAAAACTCTCATCCAAATACTGAAGAAGACACTTGACGACAATAAACGACAGTGACATGAGTAGTTAGTTGAAGCCTTATGGGCTTACCACACCACATACAAAACTCTAACTCAGTCTACTCCTTTCTCCTAGTGCATGGGTCTGAAGCCGTTCTACCTTTATAAGTCTAACTCCCACCACTAAGGATAGCTGTGGGTAGCAAGATCATAACTAAGAAGAATGCCAAATTAGTTCTAAGGAGACTAATTATTCCCCGTCGCAAGATGGGAGGCAAGGTTTAACCCATTTAGGAAGACACTTTTACCATAGAGAAGACCTACCAAGGAGAATCGTATCAGCTTATCAATCATAAAGGAGAGCACCCAATGCTTCCAGTTAATGAGATTTATTCAAAGAAATATTATCCTTAAAATCATGTTTGAAAACAATCGTGAATAAACATTCCATTTAAAAATCAAATTTTCTTTTCATTTGAAGCATTCTTTGCCTATTTGCGAATCCACCACGATGTGTTTAGCTTATGTGTAAGAGAACCCAAGTGGCATCCTACTTCCTTCAACACAACACAAACACAAACTACACACAAACACACATCTTTTGTCTCGGGCTACTTCGAGTTGGGATAACGCCCTCAGCGGCACCCACTCAGTAGCATCTCTAGGTCGGGCTGATGTGCTGCCCTGCTAGTGCGTCACCCCAGTGGTCTTCTTATTTCAGAGGATGTAAGTATGTTATGCTTTCCTTTTTTACTTGGCCACTGCACACTGATGAGTGCCTTGTTAGTATGGTAAGCCTTACTACGTGGTCAATAAGTTACCGTAATGACGACTTCGTTTAAGAGGATGTAAGTCTGCTACACTTTCTTCTTAAACTAGCCATCATGCACTGACTTGGTCGAGTATATCTAAAGATTAGGGCAAGTCCTCCAATTTCTCCTTTCCTCCTTACTACTTCAAGTCTGGGTCTAGTCCTTCTACATGACTCCCTACTCAGTAGTCGCCCTTAGGTCAGGTCAATCTATTGTGCCAATAATGGGTCACCCCAGCGATTGTTCCTTGCTTTGGAAAATGTAAGTCTGCTATGCATTCTTTCCTTGCATACGATGCACAAATGCCTTAGTCGAGATAACACTGCCGAGCTAGAGACTATCATATCCCGATGATCAGTTGTGCTTAATGGAGATGTAAGTCTACATGCCCTCGTCCTAGACTAATCATCGCACACCGACAGACATTACGTTGGTTGGTGTTCACTATGCTGAGAGTGACCCACCTGATAGATACACCACTCTTGGCAGATGTAAGTCTGCTATGTTTTCTCCTTGAGTTGGCCACTGTGTACCTACAGGCTTTCATATTTACAGGGTCTAGAATAATGCCCCTAATGGCACCTCCCCTGTGAGTACTCTACTTGGATCACATCCTTTGTGACCCCATTTAAACTCTACCCAGGTTACTACTAGATTGGATAGTCCCCCTTTCATATTAATATCTCCTGTGGTTGAATATTCTATTTCATGGATGTGCAGATTCCCCCTTTGTCCAGTAAATCTGAGATAGGTCAAGGCCGACATAGCTTCATTCAGTGTGGTCCCTCTCACACTAATAGGGTCCATGATAATAAACAAATAAAATATAAATTCGCTTGTGGATTAGGAGAATACCCCTAGTTGCACTTTTCCTTAGCAGGCATCCAATCTTTAGGGCAGTGTCAGCAAAACTCCCTATAAGAATCGTCTGACTACTCTTGAGTTGAGATATATCCTCAACGACACTCTCTTAGTGGTCGCCCTTAGGTCGGGTTCGACTTATTGTGCCACTGACTAGTCACCCCGGTGGTCGTCCTTGCTTTGGAAGATGTAAGTCTATTATGCATTCTTTCCAGCACGACCGCTGCACACTGACGGACAGCCCTATGTCAGGTTTGATTTATTGTACACTAATGGGTCACCCCAGAGATTGTTCCTTGCTATGGAAGATGTAAGTATGCTATGCTTTCTTCCTAGCATAGTCATTGCACACTGAAAGGCACCCCTTAGGTCGGATAGTCCTACCCTTCGGCCGGTAGACTACCCCTTTGGATCGATAAATTTGAGATAGGCCTAGGCTGACATAGCCCCTTCTCAGTGTGATCCATCACACACCGATGAGATTCATAAATTAAATCAAATTAAAATAAATTAAATGAAATAAAATGAAATTAATCTTAACTACTCTTGAGCTGATGTAAGTCCCCAGTGGTATTCACTCAGAAGTCGCCTTAGGTCGGGCTTGATTTGTTGTGCCATCGATAGATCACCCCAACGGTTATTTTTAGCTTTGGAAGATGTAAGTTTGTTACACATTCTTTCTTAGCACAACTGTTTCACACTGAAAGGAACCACTTAGATGGACAATCCTACCTTATGGCTGGTAGACTACCCCTTTGGATTTGTAAATTTTAGATAGGCCAAGACCGACATAGCCCCTTCTTAGTGGGTCCATCACACACCAATATGGTCCATGAATTAAATCAATCAAATTTTATTGAGTTCACAACCATAGCGGATTTACCCTCAGTTCAAAACCATCCTCCCAATGGAGCCATAACAAATCAAACCATCATCCAGTGGAGTCTAAATTGAAATAATCCAAACTTTTATCCCTAGCGGATATGTGCCCAAGAGAATTTATGAAATTAAACCCCTATCCCGAGTGGATAACCCAAACCTATTTCCCTAGTGGAAGGTTCATATTCCCAATCCTTAGCAGATTCAAGCCCATATCCCTAGCAGATATGCCTCCACTTAAATTAAGATAAAAACAAATTAAAATTAATTTGATCTTAATCCTCGACAGATTTTAGATTCTTATCCCCAACAGATCTTCTTCCCATAAATCATATTCAAAATCAAACTCAAATCCATATCCTCAGTGGATAGCTTGAACCTACTTCTAAAGTGGAAGGTTGATATACCCAATTCCTAGCGGATTCCTCCTGTTATTCCCTAGGCATAAACCTCTCACATGTCATGTCTAATGCATGTTTGATCCCCTAGCAAATCTCCCTCCATGTCCTTGACATGAGATTCCAACTAAATTCCTTTTCCTCTCTTATGTCCCTGGCATAAGTTGAGTTGCATTGCACTAAGATTGTGATCCTATCTACCTTTTCAATTTTATGTTAGATCATTTTCGTTAGCGCTTGCAATCTTTTGGACGTTGTTGATCATCTCTATCAGCGCCAATATGTACGGTGTGCCTTGTCAGTTACACCACACCTATTGGGGGTCCTTTTATTGATCTCACTATCGAAGTGAGTTCTCAATCTCTTCATCTTAGACTTAGGAGACTTCTAGGCACTAAGACTTTCCTAGTCATAAGACACTCCTAGCACTAAGGTGAACACTTAATTAAAGTTTAACTACAAAGTTAATTAGCTTAATTACTCATTAATTACTTAAGTGATTAATCCCAAACATTGTAAGTTAACTTAATAGGATGACCTCTACCTCTCATGATTTTCTTGGGATTTATTGCTTAACTAATTAGGGGAATTGACTAATTAAGCCCTAATTACTTCTTAATCCAATTAATGGTTAGTTAATCTTATGAACAATAACAAATTGGTTAATTAAGTTTGTTAATCATTCCCCAATAGTGAATGGACTAATGGAATAGGGTTGAGACTTCTTTCTCAATCTCTTTTCCTAAGTTCATTCTATCAATTAAAATCAAATAAATTAAGGCTTAATTAACTAATCAAATGGCTTAATTAATTAAAATTGAAATCATAAGCACATTAGAACTTAATTAATGAAATCTTGGGGTAGATCTTAAGGTGTTTAATAACCTAAAGGAGTTTAATGAAATTATGGTTAGTCCACATATGTGGGAAAACCATAAGAGTAATTAATGAAGTCCTTTAATTTAATTAACCATTAATCATGAGCCAATTGCATTAGGCCTCTTTATTTCTTAGGGTCATTGCTAATTTAATTTCCAATATATGTGCATATCATGTTGGCTCATAATTATTTGGGTAATTATGTTAAGGTGATATAGGGAAGGGTTAATTAATGGATGTTATGCCTGTTACAACTTAATTAACTCATAAAATTGACTTAATCACATTTCATTGAACTTAATGAGATAACAAACATGGGAATGGGCTAAGATCAGCAAACCTTTTCTCAGATCCTTAAATCAAATCAAAACATGAAATTAAAAATGACTTTAAGAAAACTTTGGTTTATTTTAAGTGGTTTATTTAATATAATGTTTCTTACGAATTAATTTGATTGAATGAAATCATGTGTTTATGTTTACTTATTCCTTTCCAATCATGTTAAATTTAGCATGTCATTTGAATTCATGCATCCATATTTTAGAACTAAGCAAATCAAATGATTTTTTTTATGTAAGCTTGCATGTGTTGGATTATTGTATAATATGTGTGGCTATTTTCACTAATAAATTCAAAACTATTTTTCAAAGTCTACAAATCAATTACATTGATTAGAGTGATAGTAGTTATGAATACATATTGGTTTGCATGTGCTTATAACTTAGATAAGTGAAGTGAAGCTTTCTTTTCCTTAATTCATATGTAGTTTTATATGTGTTTGAATGTTAAGAAGTATATAGTCCAGACATCTCAGGAACACGAGGCTTTAGTTAGCCTCAAGGAGGTCATTTGATTACCTCACTTCTCTAGTTAACAATGATAGGTACTTATTTGATTTCATTTATATGTACTTCCACATTGGAATTTGGATTGAACTTTATTTCACATACATAAATGTTTTAATCAAATAAAAATGCAATTTTTGCATGGTTTTCTTTCCTTTATTTATGTATACATCCATATGTATTTGAGAAAAGCAAGTGTTTAGTCTGGACATCCCAGGAATATGAGGTTTTAGCTAGCCCCAAGGAGGTCATTTGATTGCCTCACTTCCTTGATTAACAATGGCATATACTAGCTTATGTCTCTTATACATGTCCGTGTGTATTTAATTATAGAATTAGAACCTCTTTTCTTTTATCAAGAATACATGCATTCATAATTGAGTAAGTGATTGAATTAATTAGTCATGCGATTTAGAACTTTTTTTCCTATGTTCATGTATGCAAATTTACATATATTTGAATGCAAATGGGTATAGTTTGGACATCTGAATAATAGGCCTTTGCTAGGAGGTTATTTGATTACCTCACTTCCCTGATTAACAATGACACATACATATTTAATTTCATCCCTATGTATTTCTGTATAAGAATTTGGATAGAGCTTTAAATAAATATGATTAAATAATTCAATTAAATAAAAAATATAAACTTCAAATACATATCTACATTCATCATGTGAATGTGCTAAAACATATTGCATGTATATATACTCTTAGAATTAAAATCATATGCATGTTACATATGATGGAAAGGGATGATTGATATATGTCATGTAAAAGTAATTTAATTAAATTAATCTTAAGAAGCCTTTCATATTGAATAGGATTATTTAGAGTGAACTTAAACTTAAGATTAATTAAATCATTTAATAAGCCATTCACTATAGAGAACTAAATCAAATTAACATGCTTTAAAAAGTGGCTTAAGGTAGGGATGAAAGAGGGCAATCCTTTTTCTTCTCTTTATAACACTTAGAAGCTAAGTGTAAACTATATGAAACAAAAGAAAACACAAATTAAAATTCTCAAATCAACTAAACAACTTCAAGTGAAATCAACCTTTCATATTAAATTGAATCCTTTCCAAACTTAGAAAATATAACTATAGTGTTTAGTAAGCTATACCACACCAGCCTTAACATACATATTAGAATTAAGTCACCACTTCTAGTCCTAAGTTAGAACGATGCATGATATGATGAATGTTTTATTTTTTTTGATGTATTATTTTTTACTAGATGTTAGGGTGTATGCTTTGTATACTGGATGTTATTCCGATGTTAGCCTAATCATATTTTCTACAGGGGATTTTGCTTAAGGGATGCTCAAAAATAAATATAAATGCTCTCTTGTAGGTTACTTAAACCCCTAAACATAATTCAAATTAGACAGAGCTTGGTTACCCATGTGCAAGGTGCTAAATCCATATTATAATATAACTGCTTGGGATTGTATGTATGTTTAGCTAACATTTATTTTGTAGGTGTAGTTAGATTTACTTTTCCTATTTTAATGTAATTTTACATTAGGAATTAGGATTGGTTCTACGGGGATTGGATGAGCATTGGCTAGAAGGCTTTATCCTAGGGTGTCATGTGATGTCTTCAAGTCTATCAAATCAAAGGGGAAGAAAGAAATGAAGATATGAAGAATGAAGAATGAAGAATGAAGACCCCCCCCCCCCCTCCAATAGCATTCATTCATTGTAAGTTTTAATTATTATTTTGTAATTTTGGGTGGTATAAGGGTAGATCTCAGCTACCCATCTTTTCTTTTCATGTTGTACGACGGTACCAGACCACACCGACCCCTTATTCTTTTGCGCTAGTTTTATAAAAAAAATATATTTGATAAATTATTTAGTTTGCGCATTAGAAATGACATGCTTTTCTTAGTTTCTTAAATGAATGATGCTTTAATGTGTGTTTTGGATGCGATTTGGCTCTTAGGATAAAATAAATTTTCTATCCAACTACAACTCACAACTAAATTCTAAACAACTCATCAGAAGCCTATGATTTAAATTAAGATAATTGAAAGATTTAGCAACCCATTAGATGAATGGTTGAATGTTTCACATCATGCATGCATATTATTTCTTTCTTGAAATTGGGGGATCTCCATCCTTGCACGATAGGGGAATGCTTGACTTATGAGGGCATCCCTTGTGGTGGAGAGCACCCTCTTCTTGCTGATTTAGCCAACAACTCTACTTCATCTTTCATATAGACATCAGAATCATAAAGCCTTTGTCCAAATGAAGTGTCAAAATTTAAATAAAATTTGAAAAGATTTTGCATTAGATTAAGTCGTTATTCATACCACTCATGCTCTAGTCTCTCACAGAGTGGGTTTAAGGACTTTAGTCTCTTTTTGAAATAATAACATCCCAACTATCTTACAATTACATATGACCGAACCACATGGATTTAAAACGTAAGAGGAGTTAGTTGGCTGCCACCCCAAGCGGTTGTAAGTTCAGTAGTTGGGTGGTTTACCCTCTCTTGTGGAGATAAACCTTATGCCCATTTTCGTTTAGATTTATGTCATGCTTTGGAATCATGCTAAAGCTCCCCAGATTTAGGATCCGAGATAATTATTTCCCTCAGGCTACAAGCATAAATTCTCACCTCTTAGGCATTTCCACAATCTTGTGCTGTTGGATTATAAGCCCTAACAATCTAATAAAATTCAACTCAAATAAATAAATCTCTTCAATTTTAAAATTATAAAGCCCAACCATAGGATATATTGGAATGATCACTAGGCTTCCTAGTATCTTGAGATTTCCCTACTCATCTCCATTGGCTTCCAAAATAAGTCTCTTCATTTGACCTATCCTGATTGATTTTCCAAATATAGTCAATATTTTGGTAGTCTAACCTTAAAATCTTTGAAGACCCTAATTGTCCACTTTAATCGAGAGTATTCATAGGAAATTTCATTCCCTAAGATGTAAATAACTATGGAGGCTTGCCTCCATAGGAAACGTTTGAAGGAGAAAAATCACTAGTATATTTGAAGACCCATCATGCCTTAGGACTCTTTATTTGGTGATTAAGTCCATTGAAGGGTGATGCCTCTATCTTTTGAGATAGTACATCATACCTCAATGCCATACCCGATCACTTCAATAATTACTTTACTATGACCTCACCCCCCCCCCCCCCCCCCCCCCCCTCAACATCCAAAATCAAAATAAACAGGTTTGGAGGAAGCCATCTCCATGGGAGCTAAAAAATCTACGAGTTTAAGGCGATTCTCAGCTCGTCATTAATCAAGTGTTGGGTATTTATAAAATCAATAAGCATAAATGGGCTAACTACCTGTTGACCTCACTTTTGGAGTGAGTTCTCAACCTCTTCTTCTTAGACTTAGGAGTCTTCTAGACACTAAGACTTCCTTAGTCATAAGACACTTTTAGTGATTAGGTGAACACTTAACCTAAGTTTAGAGGCTTAGAAGGGTTAATCATAGGATTAGGCCATGCCTTAGGGACTTAGGAAAATCATCTACCCTATGGCCTAAACCCAATCCATGTACACCTTCTTAAATTCAATTCTAATCCAAATTTCCAACAAAACCTCAAATTCAATTTCAAATCTGAAATCCAAATCAACTGATTGAAGCCCTTGATCAAATCCTTCCTAAGCCCTATGATCTTATCCAATGGACTTAGCCTTAGCCAAATTCAATTGATTTTCTCCAAGACTAATTCAACCCCTCAATCATGAACGAAATCTAAATCCAAACCCCAAACTGAATGATTGAAACCCATAATAAAATACAAAATCAAAATCCTCCTTAAAGCCTTATAATTGAATTCTATAGACTTAGCCAAATCTCCACTCAATTCAACTCAAATTTGATTGATCTCTTCATGAATCATTTATATCTTGATTTATATGCACATGTATAAATGAGATATAAACTCAAATAGCCAAAACTAAATCAAACTAAATCCAAATCCAACCAAGACCTCTCTTAAGCCATATGGACGTATCTCCATGAGCTTAACCAAATCTTAACCCAATTCAATCCAAAATCAATTATTTTCTTTATAAATCAATTATTCCTTCATTTATATTCACAAATATAAATGAAACCCCCATCCCTATAATCAAAACTAAATAAAATTAAGTCAATTTTCTACTTAAGCATTTTTGACCTACTTCCATGACCTCAGTCAAATTTGCTTCCAAATCACTCCAAACTCAAGTGATTTTCTCATAAATCATTTGTATCTTCATTTATATTTGCAAATATAAATGAAGTATACATTCACATGACCAAAACCAAGTCCAAAATCAAGTCAAAACCAAATTCAAGTCCTTTAATACAATTCCTTGAACTTAGCCAAATCCTATCCAACTCAAATCAAAACCAATGGATTTTCTCTTAAATCAATCATCTATCCAAATATAATCATCAAGCCAAATTCAAGTCAACCCAAGTGAAGCCCAACTTAACCCTTTTGGCTTGAAAATTCCAAATGAACCAAAACCTATCATAGCCTAAATTGATTGCAGTTGGATCGATATTTCCATCCTAAACTCATATATAAATCCAACTAAACCTTAATCAAACCAAAACCAAGCCTATTGACCCATTTAGGTTCACTTGACCCATAGTGGCCTAAAGGACCTTTTTGAGTCGAGTTCTAATCCAACCCAAATTGGATTGTACCAAACCCATCCAAGCCTCATACCATGATCAACAATAACCCTAGAGTGATCAATTGCCTTGAATTGGGTCAAACCATGTCAGCTTCATCATTTGACTAAGTCAACCCTTAGCCCAAATGAAATCAAAACTAGCCAAATTACAACTTAAGCCAAGTCTAATGAAACCAATGATTCATACCAATCCAAAATCAATACTTGAACATGACTTGATCTCCAATTGAGCCAAACCTAACCCAATTGGCCCTCTTGACCTAAATTGACCTAAAAGGCTAAAATAGGTCAAATCATGGTCCAACCCAAATTGATTGCAACTAATGACTCAAGTTCATTCCAAATTGATTGTTGAACATGACCAAAGCCATAATTAAGCCCAATTTGACCAATTGGTCAACCTAACCCAACTTACCCTAAATTGACCTAAAGGATCAAATTGGCCAAAATCTAAATAAAATCCAAATTGATTCAAACCAAAGCCTACAATCATTTTCAATCAACCAAGTGAACTTGAACCAACACCCAACCCAAGCCAATTTGGTCAATTTGGTCAAAATTGGTCAACTTGACCCATTTGACCTATATGAATCCAAATGAGCCAAAATCAAACCTAGGCCAAATTGATTGAAACCAGTTGAACCAATGCACTCCAAATGGTCATGTAAACTTGACCCAACCCTTGGTTTGACCCAATTTGACCAATTGGTCAACTTGACCCAACCTAACCTAATTTGACCTAAATAGGTTAAATTAAGCCAAATCAAACCAAATGAACTACAAATCACTTAAAATTTGGGCTAACCCACTTTTGACTCATCTAAAATCTGCCCAAGTGAAATCCATTGCCAAATGACTAAGATACCCTTGGGCTATGGGTATCACATGAGGAAAATCACATGGGGGAATGGTCATTTCTCTTCCTTGGCCACTTGGCACTCATCCATTGCTCCACCTAGGCACCTAGGACAGTAGCTAACTTGATTTAGGGGTTGGTTGGGTCAGCCATAACCCATGGGAGTTGAAATCACCTCCCCATCTCCATTGAGCATGTGGCAAGCAAGGACTCCCACTCCCCTCGCCTTGGCTACATTCTCACACCCTCCTCCACTCTCAAGTAAAGCTAGCTAAGGTGATTCCTTGCCTAATTCGAGCTCCCCTTGGCAGCCATTTGATCAAAATGGCCAAACAAGGCTAGCTGTTTAATCCAAGGAATGAGGGGGTATACCCCCCTCATTCCCACTCAAATCTAGAGGCTTGCACTCGATTCAACCCTAGCAGCTAGAGACACACATCCTAGAGCGATTTCCAAGGTTCTCGAGCTCCCCAAACTTTCTTCTTCTCAATTTTCTGAAAAACCAATAAAAAGGAGGCCACCTTCAATTCCCATTTGCTCAAACCTCCACCAAAGTGCAATTAACTTTGCACACACCTTCCTTGGAGCTAGAAGAGCAAGAATAAATTGCTTCCCATTGCCTTCGACCATCGAAAGTGGGAGTTCGATCAGAGCCGATCACCCATGCCTAGTGTATTGGCCTTCCAAACAAACTACATCAAATCAAAGCTCATTCTGCTCAATAGGGCTTCATCTCTACTAGACAAAACTTCCTCAATTATTGTAACAGTTGGTCATAAGCTCTGGTGAGGTATGCCATTGAAATCGATCTTTAGCTCAAAATGGTTTGGTCTTTTGTAAAGAAAAGTTGCATGTCACAAGATTTCCACCGTTGGATCTCTTTATTTTGCTTCCCCGAAGGTGTGAGATCGATTTGATCTTCATTTGATCTTGGGCGAGCTCAGATTGAGTGATGAATGATGGATGGCCTCCATCTCTCGCCGCTCGGGAAGAGATAGATCACATATCATCCATTCTGTGTGATCGAAATGGACTGTCATAATCAAATCACACTAGAATAAACAGATTAATCCTATTAAACCACAGCTTTGATCGTGGTTGTCAAATCTTAGATCTGATGACTCACATGAAAATGGGTCCCATCGCCAATTGAGTTAGTCATGAATGTGGCAACTTAAAGAACCAATCCCGCGACGCCACGTGGAAAGTAAACCTCGTCAGCACGCTACATGGCGTCGGTGAGATTAAGATTAATTAAGGTTAATTAAATGCATTTTAATCACTAAAATTTTATAAATTCACCATAAATTATAGAAAAATTAGAAAATACAAATAAATAGTCATTTTAAAGATATTTTATAGGAGAATTTAATAAAAAAACATTTCCAATTGGTTTTGAACTGTAATTAAGGCTTAATTTGGGTTTAATTGAAAATTTAATTAGCTTAATTACCCTCTAACTATCCAATTAATTAATTACAAACTTTCGAGATTGATTAATGGGATGACATCTGCCTCCCATAATTTTCTTGGGATTTATTACATACCTAATTAGGGAAATTTCTTATCTTAGCACTAATTACTTTCTTAATTAATTAGGTGATTAATTAACATTCTAAATAACAAGGAAACCATTAATTAAGCTTGCTAATCATCGTGGAACAGTGAATGGGCATGGGGAATGATATTGGGACCTCTTTTCTAATCTTTCTCTAAGTTCATTTCACTTAACTTGAAACTAATTAATTTAGGATTAATAAATAATTTAATTAATTAAATGGCTTAATTAATTAAATTGAAATCATAATCAATCGAGATGTCATCTAATTAAGTTTCTTGAGTAGACTCTTAGGTGTTCAATAACTTAAGAGAATCCTAAGGAAATTATAATTAGCCCATATGAGTGGGAGAATTATAAGAGTACTTAATTAAGTCTCTTAGCTTAATTAACTATTAATTATGAGCCAATTGCCTTTGGCCCCTTTCATTTTTTAGGATCATTATTGATTTAATTTCTAATTCATATCCAAATCATGTTGGCTCACAATTACTTGGGTAAATATGTTAAGGTGATATAGGAAAGGGGTAATTAATAGACTTAACTCGATGTTGCAACCTAATTATTCTATAACATCAACTTAATTTATTTTCATTGAACCAAATCGATTAACCAATATGGAAATGGGTTAGGGGCAGTAAATGATTGAATCTCCTCTCTTCTTTAAATCAAATCAAACATCCAAAAATAACTTAATAAAAAGCTTTGGTTTACTTTAAATTATTGCATTTGATGTGATTGTCCTTAGGAATTAGTTTGATTGAATGAAACATGTGTTTTATGTCATATTATTCCTTTCCAATCATATAAAATGATGTGTGTCATGTGGTTCCATGCATTCATGTTTTCATAATATTTAAACTTAAATGAATTTCCTTTATGTTAAGCTTGCATAGGTTGAATTAAATTTATAATATGTGTGGCTATTATCACTATTAAATCAAAATCTATTTTAAAATATTTATAAATCAACTATAACATTTGGAGTGATAATAACTATAAATATCTATAAGTTTGTATGTGTCTATGACTTAGAACATGTAATATGGAGTTCTCTTTCTCTAATCTATATGGATTTACATAAGGTTTCAATGTTAACTAGTGTATAGCCCATTTGAAAAGGGAATAACATTTATTTGAACTCATTTCTATGTATTTCTATCTTAGAATTTAGATAGAGCTTAAACTCACATGTATAAATAATTCAATCGAAGGAAATATAACTTTTTGCATGATTTTTTATTTTTGTAGTTACTTGTACACTCATGTGTATTCAAGAATAATGGGTATATCTAGTCTGGACATTCTGGGGATGCAAGGCCTTAAGTAGCCCCAAAGAGGTCTTTACCTTACTCCCCTAGTTAACAATGATGAAGTATCCACTTAAAAATTTTATACACTTGTATATGCATTTAGCTAATGAATGAAAATATTCTTTCCAACTTAATGAACCTTTTGCATGATTTTCTATTCTTGTAGTCATTTGTACATTCATGTGTATTCAAGAATAGTGGGTATATCTATTTCGGGGATACAAGGCTTTAAGTAGCCCCAAGGAGGTCTTTACCTCACTCCTCTAGTTAACATTGGCGAAGTATCAACTTAAAATTTTTATACACTTGTATAAGCATTTAGCTAATGAATGAAAATATTATTTCCAACTTAATGAACTTTTTGCATGATTTTATAATCTTGTAGTCATTTATATATTCATGTGTATTCAAGAATAGTGGGTATATCTAGTCTAGACATGTGGATGCAAAGTAGCCCCAAGGAGGTCTTTACCTCACTCCTCTAGTTAGCAAGAAAGTCCAAATTATAAATATATCTGCTTGGGTTGTTTGTATGTTTAGCTAACATGTATTTCACAAGTGTAGTTAGATTTACTTTTACTATTTTTAGTGTAATTTTGCATTAGAGATTAAGACTAGTGTTATGGGGTGGGGGGGATGAGCATTGGATAGAAGGCTTTGTCATGGGAGGCCATGTGATACCTTTTAAGTGGAGCAAACAAAATCAAAGAAGGAGGAAGATACATAAAGACATGAAGACTTGAAGAATGAAGACCCACCATAGCACATATTCATTTATAAATTGTAATTATTCTTTTATGTATGGGGTTGTATAAGGGTAGAACTCGGTTACCCATCATTTCTTTTTCGAGTTGTACGACGGTACCCGACCGCACCGACCTTTTATTTTTTGTGTGCTAGTTATAAAATCATTTGATATTCTGTTTAACTATTGCATTAGAAATTACATGCCTCTTCATAGTTTCTTTATGATTGGTGTTTGTTGTATGACATGTATGCGATTAAGATCTTAGGAAAAAATAAATCTTTTACCCAACTATAACTCATAACCAAAGTTTTAAATAATTCATAACCTAACACTAAAATCCTAGGCATTAAATAAGATAATTAAAAAAATTAGCAACCCCTTAGCTGAATATTGTATGCTTCACATCATGCATGCATATTTTTTCTCTCTTAAAAATAAGGGATTTCTATCCTTGCATGATAGGGAAATGCTTAACTTGTGAGGGCATACATTATGGTGTAAAATACCACTTTTTGCTGATTTAGCAAAAAATCTAATTTGATTATGCATATAGGCATACAAAATCTCAAAGCCTTTGTCAGAATGAAGTGTAAAAAATTAAATAAAATTTGAAAAAATTTGCATTTGTAGATTAAGTCATTACTCATACCACTCATGCTCTAGTCGCTTTAGGGAGTGAGTTTAAGGACTTTAGTCTCTTTCTAAATAATAATAACCTAACTATCTTGCAAAATCATATGACTTTAAAATGTAGGAAGAGTTAGCTGGCTGCCACTCCAGGCGGTTATAAGTCCAACAGTTAGGTGATTTATCCTCTCTTATGGAGATAAACCATATACCCATTTTCGCTTAGATTTAGATCGTGCTTTAGTTTATGCCAAATCTCCCTAGATTTAAGATTCGAGGTGGTTATTTTTTATGGGCTACCAGTATAAATTCTCATCTCTTAGGCATTCCCACAACCTTGTGTTGTTGGATTATAAGTCCTAACTTTCTAACAAAAATGTCAACTTTAATAAAATCAATCTCTTCAATTTCAAACATATAAAGCCCAACCATAGGATATATTGGAATGCTCACTGCTTCCTAGTATCATGAGCATTTCCTACTCATTTCCTTTGGCTTTTAAAATAAGTCTCTCCATTTGATCTATCCCAATTGATTTTCCAATTATAGCCAATCCTTTAGTAGTCTAGCCTTAAAATCTTTGGAGACCTTAATTTCTACTTTAATTGACAGTATTCTTAAAATATTTAATCTCTTAAAATGTAATTAACAATGAGGATTTGCATCCATAGGGAACTTAACGAACTCGGCTTAAAATAAACCCTACTTTATTTTTCCATATAAAGTAAGGGAAAAATCTCTGGTACATTTGAAGACCTATCATACCTTAGGAGTCCTTATTAGGTGATTAGGTCCATTATAGGGTGATGATTTTTATCTTTCGAGATAGTGTATCATTCCTTAATGTCATACCTGATCACTTCAATAAGTACCCCCTTAAGATCTGCGTGCTGTCCCACATCTCAAAAATAAACACCATAATATCATAAATGAGCCCTCGAGATTATGAAGCAAATTCCAAACATCATTATAACTTGGGTCTCTCGAGCCAGAAGTAGTAAAGCTGATTGCCTGGCTAAGCTAGGTAATGAGATGGTGAGTATGGATGACGATGATTATGTGCTAATTAGCATTTGTACTTATCGAGTCCTAAAGGCAACAATTCTAAATCTAAAAATCCCCGCTGGAAGAGGGGTCATCAAATATAAACCAGCATGATGTAGCACACTCTACTCCTTACACACCCTTATCAAGCACTTCTCAAAGGCAACATGACTAGCCTAGACTATTTAGGAGAAAAGGCCTCAATCTGATAAAGCACCAATGCCACGGAATGAAATCCTTATCATTGAAGAGAAGGAAGGTTGGAGACAACCCTTCGTCGATTAATTTAAGGAAGATAAACTACCAAGCAATAAGTCAATTGCTGCACAACTCAAGAAAAGGCTTTGACTATATGCTTATGTTGGCAATACCCTCTATTCTAGATCATTCGAGCAGATGTGGCTATGATGCTTAGGAATAGAAGAAGTCAACAAAGTGATTGCTGAGATCCATGAAGGACTACCTAGCACATACCAATAAGATCCCAAAATGGCTTTCAAAATAAAAAGAATGGGAAACTATTGGTCATCTATGGTAAAAGATTGTATCGATCTTGCTAAGAGATACCATGAATGTGAGGCCTATGAAAACATCATTCATTAACCTCCAAATCTGTTGCACCTTACAATAGCATCTTGGCCATTTGAGTGTTGGGGAACCGATGTAATTGGACTAATTGATCTGCCATCATCAGCTGGCCATCACTTCATCCAAGCAGTCAGTGATTATTTCTCCAAGTGGGCTGAAGCCACCCCATTCAAGGAAGTCACAGCCAAGCATGTGACCAACTTCTTCACCCATAATATTGTCTATAGATTTGGTGTGCCGCGTTGAATTATCTCAAACAATGGTTCAGCCTTCAAGAGCACTAAAATCTATAGATTTGTTAATCGACATAAGATTGAATGATGATACTCATTGATTTATAATCCAAGAGCAAATGGTTTGGTTGAGATTTTCAACAAAACACTAGTTAAGTTTCTTAGAAAGATTCTCACCAAAAATAAAGGGAGTGGCATACCAAACTCGTGGAAGAATTCTAGGCTTACTCCATCACTTACAGGACACCCACAAAATCCACTCCTTATGTGTTAGTGTTTGGTACTGAAGCAGTTCTACCACTCAAAGTTGAACTACCTTCGCTCTGAGTAGCCATTCAACATGATCATACCTAAGATGAGAATGCCCATCTATGGATGGAAGAGCTTGATGTGCTTGAAAAAATTAGGCTCCAAGTTCAACAAAAGTTTAAAGTCTACCAAGCGAGGATGTCCAAAGCATTCGATCATACATTACATCTTCCAGCTTTTCAAGAAGGGGAATTGGTCATAATGCTAAGAAGATCAATTATTCTTCATTGTAAAATTGGTGATAATATTGTAATTTAGAAGGACCCTTCATCATTGAGAAAGTATATCAAGGAAGATCCTACCAGCTTATTGATTTCAAAGGTGAAAGGCCAATGTTGCCAATCAATAGTCAATATCTAAAGAAGTTTCATACATGAAAGTATAATCAAATGAATATTATACTTAAAGCTTTTGTAAGTTTTACATGGAAATTCTCTTGTGATACAAGAATATATTCTGAAATAAAGCAAACATCCCCCTATCAGATAGGGAGAATTGTTTAAATTTTATAGCTTAATGTTAGGCTTTCCTCTATAAGGTTGGAGGCCTCTTTTCACATTTGGGTTGACATCGCGCCTAAGGCCAATATCCCCATATACATGTTCAAATTATGTATTCAAAATTTTCAAGTTTCAAAGTCTTATTGACTAAAAAGAGAAATTTTCAAGTCTACAAACTTTAACAAATCAAGTTGGAGACACATCATCCCTACATACATCAAATTTAGGGCTCGAGTTGGTGCATTAGGTCAGACTCAATAAGCCTAAATATGGCCAAGTCATTGACATGTATGCTTACTCAACACGCCACAAAGGCCATAGTAAGAGATCCCCCATATCATTAGCCCGATGATATAATCCTCCATCAATTACTCAAGTCCAAGGCTCAAGTGGGTGCATAAGGGCATACTCAACACGCCCAAATATGGTCGAGTCGCAGACAAGTTTGCTTACTTATCATGCCACAATGGCCGCATTAAGGGATCCTCCTACTTCGTTAGTTCAAAGAAAAGAGCACATAAATCTCTAAATCCCTCCAACTTGGTGAGTTCACTAAGCTGAGTTTGTTATCAATATTAAATGTTAAATCTCAAATCCTTCAACAAGTTTGTTAAAGCAGAAAGCAAAGTCCAAAGGAAACTCTTCTTCAGTAAGTCCAACCAAGTAGAAAGCAAAGGACCAAGAAGTCATCCCAATGTTCGTACAAAGTCAAAGGCTGAACTAGGGGAGTCATGTCATCAATATGTTCAGCATAAAACATAGGACTGATGACTCTTCTCCATTGACCCAACATAAGCTTTGAGGGCTAGGTCACCGATAGATATCCTTCTATAAGCCCACAAAAGCATAAAGCTAGGGTAAGGTAATTGTGTATCACCTGACAAGTCTTCAAGATAATCCATAATTTTTCTCGGTTAAGTCTGTCAAGGCACGAAGCGAGGATAGAAGAAAATACAAGATATGAATCTCTAAGATTGAATCTTCAACAAGTCTATCAAAGCACAAAGCATATGACCGAAGATATTCTTATCTTGTCAACAAGTTATCAACTCCATCAAATCCACCAAGGCACAAAGCCAAGACAAGAAAAAAAAATACAAATTTCAAACTCTCAAGAGGAAGTCTTCAACAAGTCCGAGAGTATTAAGCATATGACCAAAGACATTCTAAATTCTCTCAACAGTTATTGTGAAAGCCCCCTTGTTAGATACGAGGCATTTTTTATGGTCAAAATTATTCAATCCTCTTCCATGAAGCAGGAGGAATTTTTGTGTATATATTCAGGTTGACATCGGGCTTTATACTGAGATCCCTGAATATATCTATAACTATTATTATTAAAATTGTAGGCTCTTGCAAAAGCAAAAAGAATCTTCATCAATGCAGAAAAAGATAGCCTTAAATCTTAAAAGTTTCTCTCCAAGATTTATCAAATTTCAAAAATCAAGTTAGAAAAACTCCCAATTTTGGAAGCTTCAATCAGCTAAGTTGAAAAAGCATCAACATCTACACATTCAAGTCTAAGACACAAATGGGTTCTAAAGGTCAAACTCAATAAGCCCATAAATGGCTGAGTTGTTGATGCTCTCCTCACTTAATAAATTGCAAGAAAGAAGGAGTGAAAGAAGAGTTCTTTAGTCGATGACCACCAATCCAATCATAGCTTAGTCAAGACTCCAAATGAATTCTAAAGGTTGGACTCAACAAGCCATGGCGGTGCGGCGACTCTCCCACTCAACAAGCCATACGAAAAGGCCACAGTGAAAGACACCCTACTTGTCGGTCCAATGATGATAGCTATTCAATCTCAAATCAAATTCAGCTTAGTGATTACAAGCAACTAAAATTCAAGGGGTCTTTCTACTCAATCGATGGACCAAGACAATCTGAGGAAACTCTCAATTCAGAGCTACCTCAAATCAATATCTATATTTCTTGCAAGTGATATTTTAAGCTCTTTTCAAATTGTCTGATCAAGCATAAAGTACAGATCAAAGCCAATTTCTTCATCAAGTCTGTCAAAGCATAAAGCATAGGACCGAGAAAGCAATTCCATAGTTCATACAAAGCCGATGGCCGAACTAAAGGAATTTTGTGATTATTTAGTCTATTAAAGCACACATTACTAGATTGATAGCTCAACATTATAGACCTAATATAAGTTAGAAAGGGTCATGTACCCTTCGAGTCCATCAAAGCAAAGCATGAGAAGTCATAATTCTAACAAGTCAATATAGACAAATATGGTCAATCCTTCATCAAGTCTGTCAAGCTTAAAGTTAGGATAGAAGGAATTTCAAATCTTAAAGTAAACAAACCAATTCCTTCATCCAACCCAATCAAGCATGAAACTAGGGTCGGAGAAAATCCAAAGCTATAAAGACACAAAAGAAAGAGATCTTCAGCAAACTCATTGAAGGAGAGAGTAGATGGTGGAAGAAGCACTTATCCATCCAACAAGTCAAATAGGAAAAATAAGTCAATCATGTCATTTAGCTCATCCAAACAAAATGCGTTATACTAATGACATATTCCATCAAAGCTCCATAAGCTATTGAAATCGAAACTCAAGTTATTCAAGATCCATGGCCAGCCCAAAGGGTCAATCAGTTTTCAACAAATATGACTCGCTCCATGCATGAACCACATTTGTTGGGGGGCATTTGTTGACCTTCATGCATATTGCATCAGTCAAGTCGAGCTCATAAGATAAATTCGACAAACTTTGGATGTGACAGTGCATAAATCAGAGCTGAAATACACTTGACGTCATCAAAAATCAATCAAAATGGCCTTCGATCGACAAACAGACTGTGCTATTGCATTTAGAACAATGAAATTAACTTAAATATAAATATTGCACAATATGATGGTCAACCGATCAAGAAAAAAATCCGTCGATGTTCCTACGCATATCGAGGTCAGGGGGCTGTGTGATGCCTAGACGACCTCCATTCATAAAATTAATCATGCCGTCATGCTCAATTCGAACAAGTCTGCACAAACGTCGAATGGTTGGAAGCGATAATGCACATTTTTGAACTGAAATGACTTGATTCAATGCCAACTTGAACCAAACAGTCTCCGATCATGAAACAGACTATGTCATTACATCCGGAACATCGAAATTACTTAGGATGTACATCAAATTTGACTAACATTATCGCACTTAAAATTTTGTCTAAATTAACACAAATTTTGAGATAGAATCTATCCAATTATCTCTCAATTAGACCCAGTCAATGCTTCTTAACTCACAACCGCCCATCCCTACACCTCCACCTCCCATTTAACCAATAATAAGCCACCACATCATCCCTCCCATATCTTATCTTGTCTCTGCTACAAGCCGAACAGACAAAAATGGAGCAAAACCTCCCTCTCTTGGGGGTTCCAAGCATCGCAAAAAGCAAAAACACCTTCCCTCCCTCACGATTTCTTTATCTTGACTAGCTGAATAATTGATAAGAAGTAATTTCTGTAATTAGATCTGTTACAGTGAGGCTTGAGGGAATATTTCTGTTTGAGCTAATTCTGGTTCGGATTATGACTGCACTGGCTTGGTTTGTGTCATTCGAGTTGACGAGTGACTCAACCCTGAGTCGTGAGAAGAGAAAGGGATTTCGGGTGCTAGCTGATCCGTTGGATCTAGCATCTTTTAGCTCAGCCGTTGGATTGGAGCACTTGGATCGAGTCCCTCTTTGCTTCTTGCTTGAGCCGTCAGATTGCCGCATTTGTTTCTAACCTTTGGATGTGTTTCTTGATCAGTTGGTTCTTGATAACTTCTGAAATTAATGGATTACAGGTGCTGATTTCTGAGCGGCTTGATCTCTGGATTGAATCTGATCCGTGGATTGAAAACGGCGCGGCTGTTCTTGATCGTTGGATGAAGCTTTTGAATTAACCTAACCTTATACTCATTTTGATTGTTTTGTTTCGACAGTTCGAGCCGTCGAGGAGCTCCAGGGAAGAACGGGGAGAGCGGCTGGGATCGGAGGAGAAACGGCGGTTTCTCCGGAGGAATGCGGTGGTTTCCGGTGAGGAAAACCTAGAAGAAGGTGGCAGGAGGAAGAGACGAAGGAGAAAGAGAGACTGAGAGCTAAGTTCCTTTCTGAAATTCTTCATTCTCCTCACGGGTTGTCTGTCTTCCTCTATTTATAGTTCTCGCATCAGCTCTTCTAGAATGTTCATCTGCTATGCCTAGATCTGTTATTTCACTAAGTGGATCCACTGTTCTTTAACTGCTTTCTGTTGAGGTTGTTATTTTCTGTTATAATCTGTTAGAGATCTTGCCTCTGTCGTGTATTCAGTTAGGTTTCTTGATCTCATGCTATTAGTCTTCTGTTTAGATGCTGTGCTGGCAGTTAAGTTTCTTGATCTCATTCTTGTAATCAGCTCTGTTGGGAATGTTTCTGACTTTGTGATATTTATCTGTTTATTTGCTGGTGTACTGAGCATGTAATCTGGAAATCCTCTGTTGTAAAAGCTGATTATTTTATTTATTTACCTATTGATTTATTCTCTGTTTATTGTGGATCTTCTTCTGGATAGTTGTTATAATGATTTGGGAGTGTTAGTGAAGTCTTTTAGCCAGTTTGGCCTTCTCCTGATTCTTTTATCTCTGTTGATGGCTTGGGGATATGTGTTCATATCATTACTCCCCTCCTCACACAGACCTTGTCCTCAAGGTCAAAATGGCTTTCTATTTCTTTACATGATATCCCAGAAGCTTCTGTGGCTAGAATTCCTTCTGTTTGCCTTGATATTTCTTTAATTCGTGGCTCTCCGTTAGTACTTTTCTTTGATCTCAAACTTTTAACAAGCTTGATTACTATCTGCCCATCTTCAACCAATTGGTAATTTCTTGATTGTAGTGTAAAGGCTTGTCATTGTAGTAGTTTTGGATTGAAGCTCTCTTATGTTATCGACTTTGTTTCATGTTGTTGTTGAGCTTCCTGATTTATATGGTCTCCAACCTATATGTGGTATTATTATGTGAGCTCTTTTGTCCATCTTATTTTTGGGCGGTCAATGATTGTTGTGCCCACTGACTTATTACTATGGACTATCCTATCTTACATAATTGATTATATCGACATAAATTCTAAACTAAGTTAGTGGTTAGAATTTATTTATAATATACTTATACAATCTCTGTGTCATTTGCATTAGCCTGGGTTGAATGGCTGATATTTTAAGCTTGTATCTAATGAATCTTCTTGTATCCACTGAATTTCTGGTGGAATATCATGCTGTAGTTGATAGTCTTGGTCTTCATTGACCATCATGAAAGCACATAAGTTGGCTTGACATATATGCCCTTTGTAATATTTTTCCTCACAATTAAAACACAATCCTTTCTTTCTTCTTTCTTCCAATTGTGTTGGTGTGAGCCTCTGAATTGCTAAAGGCTGTTTACTTTGAATGTTGCTGTGTTGATTGGCATTTGGTGGATTAGGCAGTATGGGTGTTTGCTGTATTTGATGTTGCTTTACTGCTGGAACTTGGTTGATCTTGTAGTTTTTGGCCATGTGAATGTCATCTGATAGCCTATCCTCCATTAGCTTGGCCAATTGAAATGCTTGTTGCAAGGAAGCAGGTTGTAGGGCTCTTATTTCTCTTCTAATTTCTAGTTTAAGCCCTGATTCAAAGCAGCTTTGTAGCAATTCTGTGGGATGTCAAATTTGGTTGGTTAGCTAGGTCTTCAAACTCAAGATAAAACTGCTTGTTGTTTTCTTTGTTGAAGCTTAGCTAGTTCTCTCTTAAATGTGTAGAGAGAAGGGCCAAATCTTTGCATAACTTGTTCTTTAAATTCTATCCATGAGTTTAGCTGTTTATTAAGATGCATATATTGATACCTGCGTGTCCATCCATGTAACCGAGGCAATTAAGAACTACTTCTTTTCTTGTGATATAAGTCGTGCTTTGAGCACACCTTTAGGGTTGTCTCCATTAAATCGCATATCTATTTTAAGAGGCATTGACATGGGTGTGTGTGTATGTGGTCTGTTTGGAGAATAGGATTAATGGGATCACATACATGGATTTGAGGTTGTTTTTCCAATCTGTTTTCTATTCACAATCTCTTTGATATTTCATTCAATGCCATAGTGAGAGGTCATTTGCTCTTCATTTTTTGTTTAGCTTTGGTAACACATTCTTCAAGCTTTTTGGATCTTGTATCTTTTCTCGCCATATTTTTTGATTGAGGATGTAGTAATCAACGAGCACCAATGATACAACTATTTTTACGGATTTATGTCTTTATTTCCAATTAGTCTGTTGGGTGAAACTTGAGTTTGATTCAGCTCTGAGTTGACTCAGTTCTGAGTGTTGGAACCCCGCCGATCGTTAGATTTGCCTTTTAACTTGGCCGTTGGATCTTTTCGGATTGAGTTCTTTTGGAGTGAATCGTGCGCCGTTGGATTGCTTTGTTGTCTGATCTGCCCTTGGATCTGTTTCTTGATCATATGGTTCTTGATTGCTTCTGATATTAATGGATTACAGGTGCTGGTTTATGCGCGGCTTGATCTCGGGATTGAATCTGAACTGTTGGATGATATTGCGCGGCTGTTCTTGGTCGTTGGATGAAGCTTTTGAATTAACCTAACCTTTGTTTCGCTTTGTTTCTTTCTGTTTCGACAGTTCGAGCAGTCGAGGAGCTCCAGGGAAGAACGGGGAGAGCGGCTGGGATCGGAGGAGAAACGGCAATTTCTCCGGTGGAATGCGGTGGTTTCGGTGAGGAAAACCGTGAAGAAGAGAAGAAGAGAAAAGGGGAAAAGGCGAGAGCTAAGTTCTTTCTGTAAATTCTTGATTCTCCTCACGGGTTGTATGTCTTCCTCTATTTATAGTTCTCGCATCAGCTCTTCTAGAATGTTCATCTCTATGCCTATCTGTTATTTCACTAAGTGGATCCGTTCTTTAACCGCTTTGTTGAGGTTGTTATTTTCTTTATAATCATTAGATCTTGCCTGGTGTATTCAGTTAGGTTTCTTGATCTCATGCTATTAGTCTTCTGTTTAGATGCTGTGCTGGCAGTTAAGTTTCTTGATCTCATTCTTGTGTAATCATGGGAATGTTTCTGACTTTGTGATATTTATCTGTTTATTTCTAGTGTCGAGCATGTAATAAAATCCTCTTGTAAAGCGATTATTTTATTTATTTACCTATTGATTTATTCTCTTTTGTTGTGGATCTTCTTACGGATAGTTGTTATAATGATTTGGGAGTGTTAGTGAAGTCTTTTAGCCAGTTTGGCCTTCTCCTGATTCTTTTGTCTCTGTTGATGGCTTGGGGATATGTGTTCATATCAATAATCTACCTCCCATTCTCTCTCTTGTGACTCCACACACAAGCGCAAGTCTAGACGATCCATTTTGTCCTTCCCTCCAGCCAAAGTCTAAGCCTGATTTTCTCCTCTTACCATCTGGCTCTCCCATTCGAACTCCCAGCCAAAGCCGAACGAACCTTTTTTTTCTCCCTTGCGATCGACCTCACAGTGGCAAACTAGTTCATGTCGTGATTGGTGGGGAGCAGCGGAAAGAGGGGTACCCAGATGAACCCAATAAAGGGTAAGAGCTGAGAAATTAACTTGGGAATCATCGGCAGCACAAAAAACAACAGTGGAGAGGAAGATGGCGACGCAAAGCGAAAAGCGGCGATTCATTTTGTTATCTTGGTTGACGTCTCTTCTTCTAGTGGTACCGCCAAACTCCATTCAATCTCTTGCAACGACGGTTCATTGAGAGACGACAGTTCAAACCGCGACGATGAGAAGAAAAAAGAAAGCCCCTGGATTCAAGGTTGTAATTGGACTAGGTGACGCCACGGTCGACTTGTCTACAAAATACGCGGGGATGCTCGAGAAGCTGATGCTTGCACAATCGCAAGAATGCTTCTTCGAGAAGGTTATCATGGATTCAAAAAATGCGCTGGCTGGTCCTCCTTTAAGTAACCATTTTGAGGGGACATGGATCTCTCATGTGCGGTTGAAGCAAGCACAGTATCATGCAGAGGCTCGTCATAGATATGCTTTGGAGTTGCATGACAAAGAAAACATTATAGAGGAGATTGCAAGGCTTAGGGGTGGTTTGAGTGCTCTAATTGATGCCAAGAAATCTTTTAAGGGCATCACTGCAGCACTTCTTGATGCTGCCTCCAAACTAGAAAGAAAGATTAATCTTAGCCTTGAAAGTGCTGTGAAAGAGAATGATAGGGTTTATCTCATATGGGTACCTACTTTCCGTGCTTATTCTTTTAGGAAGAGGCAAGAAGGAATGACGTCAAAAGAAATACTTAGCCTCGCTTCATCAGCCAAGATCCTAAGAACACTTTATTGTTATATTGATCAGAGGTTTGATAAAGCATTTCTATAAATTCAGAAGAAATATAGAGGTTGGAAAGGCCGAAAAGATTTCTTAACATTTCGTCAAAGTGTTGTGAAGATTCAGGCTCATGTGAGAGGTCATCAGGCCAGAAAGAAGTACAGGAAAATTCTTTGGGTAGTTAGCATGCTTGAAAAGCTTATCCTAAGTATGCGACACGTTTGATGTGATGAGCGGAACCTGTACGTGCTCAATATAGCACGGCGGGGAAAACTTGCAGTCGACACTCAGGACGCAACAAAAAAATGATTTCTTTTATGCAGGTAACCTATACACGCTCTTTATAACGTGGTAGGGAAAATGAAGACTTAACCGTGATTTATACCACTCATATGCGCTCTTTGTAGTACGATGAGCAATCCCAAACTCCCAAAGTAGCCCTCTATGTAGGGATGATGCCGGGAGGCTACCAAAATTCAGATTGGTAGGAGACTTAAAATAGGGTCAAATAAAAGCATTAATAAGTTTAAACTACACTTAGATAAAGAAAAAAAAATCAAAATTAAACTTACATACAAAACTCTAAAAGTCATTAAGTAAGAACAAATTTATAGGAGACCCGACGATTTATTGAAGATTATAATTAGAAGTTTCAATGGATTTAAAGACTTGTCTCCTAACAAGAACACAGTTTAGAGAAAGCTTTCACGAAACACATAATGAATCTAATGGTAAATTTAATCTTTCAAAGAATATTCAAACTGTCATATTTTGCTCTTTAAAGATAAAACTGATGCACATAAAATTTGAAATGTAATGAGATGCTTGCTTCCAAGCCAAAATATAACTCTAAATATAAATCACAAGGGACCTTCCAATCAGCTCACATGATTTCAATGGCTATCCATGAATATGAAAGCAACTCTTTGGAGAATATTTGCTCCGCCACTTCTTGCACTTAAATGCAGAATTGAGATACAATGAATTTGTAATACAATTGAATGCTAGTTGTTAAATGAGAGGGCTATTTAAAATCAATCCCTAAAGAATCCCCAACAAAGCTTAGATGCATGCTAGCAAGCATAAACATGGTCTTCTAATGAACAATCAAATCAACATATGATTTAACAAGTGAACTGAAAGAACAAAAAAAGTGAACTTGCAGTACATTTGAAGTCTCATACATAAACATGAGCACGATCCTTCGCTAGAACTATAAAGAATCAATTGATTGAAGATCAAGTGTAGACAACCAAATATTTGTGCAAAAGTGCGATTGAACGCCACTGGATTCGCAACACATTGTATAAGCGAACATAAGGCATTAATTAAGGCTTCAATTGAACTCTTGCATGCATTATGAAGTAAGCTTATGATTAAATTTATCATCTCAAAATGTGTGCAAACAATCAAAGTTTTCAATGAAATAAAGAGTATATGCAATATGAGGCAATCAATGCATTCAAATTTATAGTATCGAGATGCATGTGAATAAACTAATGGGATGAGCTTTGCACAAATCATGAAGTATGATTAAAATTCAAATTCAATGCTTCAAAAGTGTACATGTATTCTTAATACACTCACATGGGCCCCGACACTATGCTGAATGCTTAAACATAGTGTCTGAGGTTGTTGCGTAGGTTGATTGCTGGTTTGGTCTTAGGACCAGGTCTGGGTTAATAAAATCTAAAAATCAAATAATAATATTATAAGAATATAAACTTATTAAAATAGCTTAGAAGTTAATTCTATCATATGACATCAGATCTAATCATCTATTATTAAATTAATAGAGTCAAAAGGATCTAAAATAGAAAAATAATACAACTACCCTAATGATGGCTGAGTTGATTGAATATATCAACCAGGTGGTCATTATTATTAAAATATCTCAGATATTTATATTCAATATTCTCAAATTCAAAGTTCTTAAAATATAGATCTAGATCTGATTCTCTATTACTAAATTAATAGAGTCGATAGGATCTAGAATAATAAACTAAATGGTTAAGCAGACACATATACCCCGATGATGGCTGTGCTGAATGAGAATTTCAACCAGATGAGATATTATCATCAAAAATATATTTAATATTCTAAAATTAAATTAAACTGAATTAAATGTAAAAATCTAATAATTTACTAAGTTCAAAATGACTAAATGAAATTCAATCTATCATAACTTAAAGCAAACTCCACTCAACCCATCTTTAATAATTATTTATTGAATGTGATAAATTAAGAAAACTCTAACTCACAAAGGAGCTAAAGTCAAATCATGTGTTCTACTATATTTACTCTCAAATAATCTCATGCCAGTAAGGATGTGGCTTGTGTCCTCTATCCACATAGTTTGGCAAGTAGGTTCCACATATGATGTAGTTATGACCAGAGTCCTCTGATCGAGTAGCTGCAGCCAAATGCCACCATTATATTACGATCACGACTGTAGCCCGTATATTCCCCAATAGCTCTGCCTTTTGAGATGTAAACCATAGGGTGCACCTAATAGGGCAAAAAGCTCTCTGTTAGCTAATAAGATTATCTCTTTAGATAAACACCATCCCAGGTCTATAAGGTTCCCTTGGATGATGTAACCCATGGCTACTGACAAGGATCCTTTGGTCAGGTTGGGTTGACTATCTCTTCTGACTAAGTAGACTAGGGACCACGACAGCCTGGGATGATGGAACAATGGGATCTTGATAGGGCACATCATAATTCCCCCAACCATCCGCTTTAAGTTAATATGGTGAATTTCATAAGCATAAATTTTAAACTCTATATGCTGCTACTATATGCCACGCATTTAGTGATATAACGACTAGCCTTAATTGAAAGTTCTTTCTCAGCATTGGGAGGGATAATTAATTATAGGTGCTTGCGCTTATAGGAAACCTAGAACAAGATCTAAAGTCCTCACAAAATGAGAATCATCAATTAAAAAAAAAGATTTAGGATTATCAACTCATTTCAACGTAGATTTAACTTGTTTATTAATTAACATCCTGGTTAAAAATTAAAATTTATGATTATTAACTAACTAAGAACTTATCTATGTCCAACTCGATATCAACTAAGTTTAGTCAAGTAATATTTTACTCCAAACTAAGCTCACCCTTACATTAAGCCTTGGTAGGGAATTTGACTTGACTCCATGTCTTGTCGATATAATTTTGGGTCTCCTATACTTTTTATTATGAGCCAATAGAATTTTCAAGAAGACTGTATTATAATCAAATCAATCACATTAAGCTGAATTTATTATTACATTAATGAATATTTAGTTTTATATATATATATATATATATATATAGAGAGAGAGAGAGAGAGAGAGAGAGAGAGAGAGAGAATATGTCAACAAAATCAGCATCTAGAAGTATTCCGTAGGTAAGGCTATTAAGGCTATCAATAAGGAGAATATTAAGGCTCATTATTGTCTTGAGGCTGATGAGTCATGCCTTCGCCCAACGTAAACGTCCTAGACTTAAACTTTAACATCATTTTCCACACCTTCACTACCATGTCTTTCAATAATTAATCGAATATTTTCAACCAGAGCTGAATGTATTAAACATTAATAAAAAACTATATATATATATATAAAATTAAAATTCATATTTGTTATTCAAGTAGATGCTGAAAAATAGTGCATATATTGATTTTCTACCACCTTTTTGTCATAGTTGCCAATAAATTTTACTTGAAAGAAATAAATGATTAAAATTAATATTGTATTATTACAACCCAACTCTTTTACTTCTTCTTACACTAGATTTTGTTATGATAACATTAATAAATTCATATTTAATTGTTGATTTTTTTTAAAAGTTGCATTAATAAAAGGATTAGTTTATAATAAATATTAAGTATTGTTAATACATTAAAAATATTAATTATGTAAGCTTGCTAATTGGATCTCTTCATTTTAAAAACAAAATATTAAATTGAAAATATTTTGAAAAGAAGAAATACTGTTTAATTTTATATTTTCTTCACTTTAGATCTTTTTTTTTTAATTTGATCAATATATATTTTACACGCATAATTAATATATCTCGGCCATTAGATGGTGCCAAAGTCGAGCAAATATGAACTCTATTTCACTAATTCTAACTCTTTGTTATAGAGAATTCCAACCACAATAACCTGCCCTCTATCTCCTTGATGATACAATAGTCTTGTGGGGAAGAGTACTGAAGAAGATGGATTGATATATTTTCAATCACATTTTCTTGTGATTTATAAGTTTGAGTGAGCGACGGCACTTACTTTGTTCTAACAAATAAGTATCATTTGTTAAGACTTAAATCCTTTAATTTTAGCACATTTATCTAGAAAATC
This sequence comes from Cymbidium sinense, assembly GCA_021442155.1. Taxonomy (NCBI): domain Eukaryota; kingdom Viridiplantae; phylum Streptophyta; class Magnoliopsida; order Asparagales; family Orchidaceae; genus Cymbidium; species Cymbidium sinense. The sequence goes on along the minus strand of CM038218.1, from coordinate 166,026,459 downwards.
TACTAATTTGTAGTCATGAGTATTTTATCAAACTTGACTTTTGATTTGTTCAAATAGCTGAAGAAGCTTTAAAAGAAAGGAACAAAAGAAATACAAAGAAAATGGATTTCCGTTAATTAGAAGAGAGTACAACCAAATCAGGGCTATTGTCCAATTTATACAATAATGGTTGCAACTTTTGAAATAAGTATATAATGAACATTTTGCTTTGATTCAGTCGATGATGGAAGAATTGGTTATGCCTAAAGGGATGAGTTTTGTTATGATATTTGTATATTTTTGCGCATATTAAACTCAAGAGGAAATGGCTACTCTTGGAAGGCACTTGTGATTGTTAATTTTGTGGCATTGTCACTACCCCTCAAATTAATAATATTCTCTTTGATCGCCAACTTTTCTCAAAGTTATAAGAAGAATTTTGATAAATATATTGGTAATTTGGAGAGAATGCATTCGCACGATAGTCAATCTCAACATGTTTTGCGTGAGCAAGAAAAATGAGGTTGTTTGTAAGTGTGATGGTAAAAATGTCGTCACAATATGAAGATGATGGAGTGTTTATGGATAGTAAAAACTCTTTTAAGAGTATCGAAGTCAGAATATGTCGGTGTAAATCATGATAAGAGTGTGATACTCTAATGAATAATAGGCGGACTGTATTTTGACAGGCCAAAATATGAGTGTATAATTATTGTATATTCGATTATCATTTACAAAAAAAAAAGTTATATTGAGTCACAATATGAAGATGATGGAGTGTTTATGAATAGTAAAAACTCTTTTAAGAGTCTCGAAGTCAAAATATGTCGGTGTCAATCATAATAAGAGTGTGATACTCTAATGAATAATAGGTGAACTTTGCATTGACAGGCCAAAAGATGAGTGTATAATTAATATATATTCTATTATCATTTACAAATTTCTTTTATATTTAGTTACCGAATCAATAAGATTCAGAATAGGAATGAAGGATAAGATTTTTTTATTATTTTTATAGAGAGAATATAGTTGAACTTTTTTAGCATAGCATAGAATGAATTTATTTTATTTCTTTATTAATGGGAGATATGAAGTAAATAATTTTTAAAAACAAAAAGAATAGCTATAATACCTAATTTTTTTAGCAATTTTTTCATTTTTTTAATTTCGCTCAAAATATTCTTGTATACATACCGTATACTAGTGTTAGAAGTGTTTAAAATATCCCCTAAACTCTAAGAAGAAAAAAAAACTAATGTACACAATGTGTGTTGTGTACACGACTACATAATAAAAATTCAAATGTACTTCTATGCTCAAACTCCGCATGTAATAATTTCTCTAAGCGTGGGTAGGGAATTGGACTTGACCTAATTTCAAAACTTACTGGTATAATTTTTGGCATCTTGGACATGCTTTTTATTGAACAAAAAGAACTTTTTAAAAATTGCAAAAACTAATCAAATCCATTAAAACTAATTAAGCTAAATTATTTTTTAAATAATAGTAAATAGTTGAGTGTTTGTCTCAGAATTGATATAGTATATATTCTGAACACTTAATTAATAGTTAAATAATAATAGTTTTCTTTCTTCATAAAATATAATATTATTCTTAAAACGATGTTAAAATATAATGCACATATTGATTTTGTTCTGCCACTTTTCATGCTTCCATACTTCAAAGCATTATTTGATTGAAAATAAAAAAATATAATGCTCAACTCTTTATTTTTTCCGTACACTAGATTTTATTATAATAATCTTCAGTATTTACATATTTATTTGTTGATTTTTCCATGGCTCTTCTTTACAATAAAAATATTCTCTTTAAATAATAAAATTATACATGCCAATTAATTGACTCTCAACTTTCATTTTGGAAGCAAAATAATACATAAAAAGTTAAAAACTTTAAGATTGATTATTTTTTTCCTTTTTGATTTCTATGAATTATATACAAACACAAGATGTTGATAGTCACAAAAATCAGCATCTAGAAGTATTCCATAGCTATATGATGAAGCTGTCTCTTTACAGTTGTGGGCTCTGAAAATTTGTCACTCACCTCTTGACAATATTGAATTGAAGAGAGTATGATTTTAGTGTGTCGGTGTAATTTTCAGAAGGCGAATGTAATAGTAGATAAGACACTACCCAGAGATTTCGCCCTCATTTGGTGAGGAGTTTATATCTGGTTTCAGGTTTCCTATAGGAGCAAGACCCTATAGTTAATTACCCCTCTCAATAAGTGAGAGAGAACTTTCGATTAAGGCTAGTCATTAGGTCGCTAAATGTGTAGCGTATAGTAGCAACATATGAAGTTTTAAGAATTTTAGATTTATGAACTTCATCATTTCAGCTTAAACCGGATAGTTGGGGGAATGATGATGTGCCCGATCTAGATCTCATGGTTCTGTCATCTAGTGATCCCTACCTACTTAGTCGAGGAGGAGTACAAATGACGAAGGATTATCAACACATGTTACGCCATCCAAACAATCCTTGTAGACTTGGGGTGGTGTTTGTCTAATGATACATGCTTAAGTCTACCTTAGCTGACAGAAGACTATTTGCCCTATCAAGTATGCTCTATGATTCACAAAAGGAGAGAGTCATTGGGGAACATACAGGCTGCAGTCGTGATCGTAATATAATGGAGCCTAACTGGCCAAACCACCTGATCGGAGGACTCTGGTCGTAACTGCATCATCTGAGTAGCTGCCATGCAAATGAGGACAAGCCACATCCTTATTAACGTGAGATTGATTGAGAGTGAATATAGCAGAACACTTGATTTGACATTTGCTCTCTTGTGAGCTAAAGTTTTCTTAATTTATCACCCCCGATAAACAATTACATGGATATATTATGTTTTTCTTTAAGCTTTTAATGATAGAATTTCATTTAAATAGTTTTTTATATTGATTTTTAGTTTGAGTTAATTTGGTTTGAACAATTGATTAATTTGAATATGTTTAAGAGCTTTAGATCTCACAACTCCGCTAATAGAGGAAGATCTATCGTCACTGTAATCAATTTCTCAGATATTTCATTGATTTGAACATCTTATTATATGTTTTAGGTTTTGTTAACCCGACCAGTAAGACTAAACTAAAAGCAACAAAGATTTACACTTGAATTTAAGCATTCGTAGTGTTGGGCTCGCGGTGATTAGTAATTTAGGTAATTTTATTTATGAATTATGAGATTAATTTTGTATTTTCATTTAATTTTAATACGCATTTTCGCATTAAAATTTGCACTTAAAAATCTCTACCAGCATACGTAGTATTTATAACTTAGCTAATTCATCTAATTAATGAAATCATTGATTTTGAAATTCATAATTAGAATGATATTCCTTAATTTTTGATTGAAGGAAGCCCTATGATTTTTGTAGATTTTGATTTAAGATACCTACAGAGCAAAAGAATTGCGATCAGATAAGAAGGCTTTTTTTGATTTAGATTATAAAAAATATTACTTGCACTTACTTTACTTGTTGAGTTTTTGTAATTCTCCCAACTTGATTATGTTCAATTTACATCACTTTTGATAAGTTATGATGACAAGATTTATTTGCTTTACCTACGCTTATTATTAGCTAGTATAGTAATCACCTTCATATTCGTATAAGAGTTATTAAACCTAATTTGGATTCATCCTTAGACTTTAAGTTTATTGTAAGTTTGTTAAGAGTTTAGTATTAATCTCCATAAATTCTAATTGTTTTTAATTTACAAGAAAAGATAACTCACTCATTACTTTAATTTAAGCCATGAGAATCATAATTAGTTTTTAATATTAATTTCTCCCAAATTTACATGCATTTTAAATGATTTTATTCTTTCCAAAATTTTCTTTAAGTGCTCTCCCTTATTTCTTTTTTAACATTTATCTTCATATTTATCATATATTCTTTGTTTGACTTAAATTGGTAATTTTCATTTGTTTTAAGTCGAATTTTAATCTAAATTTTAGCCTCAAAGATCATCCTCAGGGCATCGTGATTCTTACTCTACCTCTCGATAGTGAGCGGATTTGCGACACCACCTTTTCTCATCACCTTGAGCAATAACGAGCCTTCAAACCGAAAAGAAGATAAATGCAATATATATTCATCCCCCCTTTCTCTAAGTCTAGAAATTGACAAAAAAATTTTACAACATTTCGCCTTCTGAATTCTAACAGATGTTGGCATTTGAAGATGAGTGTCTTACTAATAAACGCTTTTTCATCTCGTCACTCTCGAGACGAGACCTTCAACCAAAAGAAATACAAAAGTATTATATATCCACATTCACATCTCTGTTACTCGACATTTTTTTTGCGAATGCATGAACAATTGGTCAAAATCAAGAGAAGAACCATTTTGCTTTTGCTTACGTCATGAATTTGAAGAGAATCGAGTGTAGAAAACCAAAAGAAGAACCCGCTTTAATCGTTTCCCCCGCGACAAAGAAAAATGGGACGCAGAGACGCGACGACCAGAAGAACCCTCGATCGGTTTCTTCCCGGTTCTGGAAAATCGAACGGCGGAAGAAGGCTGCGGTGGTGCAGGCTTGCGGGACGGCAGGCTCGTGCAGTGACAGGTCGGAACGGATTTGCGGAGCAGAACACGGAATTTGGGCCGGTGCAGAATGGGACACGGGGGCGGAGCGTGTAGCGGAGCGGAGGCGCATGCAGCGGGTGCTTGCGGGCCAGAGTGGAGCGGGACAAGGGTGCTTGTGGGCCGTAGTGGAGCGGGATGAGGGATGCGGATCGACGGAACGATGGGTGCTTGCGGGCCGGCGGGACGGATTAGACAGCGGGCTTGTAGGATGGGCCAGAATGGCACAGAGTTTACAACAGAGCAGGCCGGCTACGGGCCGGGCAGTGGAGCGGAGTGTGCAATGGAACAGATCGCTCTCACGTGGGCTTGCAGGCTGGAGGCGTGGCAGAATGGTGGGCTTGTGGGACAGGACACGGCAGAACGGCAGGTGCTTGCGGACCGGCAGGACAGATCGGACAATGGGTGCTTGCGGGCCAGAGGCGCTGCGGAGTGGACCGGAAGCAAGTGCAGTGGCAGGTCAGTGCAGAGAGGTGGATTCAAAAGAGGGAATTACCTGTGCAGAGGGAGGTCGGAGCATGGGAATTGAGGAAGAGAGGAGGAGAGGGGAAGGGTTTGTCGCTTTCCATTGAGGGAGTGGAAGGAGCCTGTGTTTTTTTTTTTTTTGGAGAATGGAGGAAGAGAGGAAAAAGAGGGGGAACCATTTCCTTGGAGGGAGCAGTTACACGTGGAGGTGGGAGATAGAAGATTGAGTGAAACTTAGGTAATTTAGGATTTTAAATAAATTTTAAATTGACAAACAAATTTTAATGATAAGAAAACTCACATACCAATATATATATTAATTAAGAATTAAATACAATATATTGAATATGGATAGTTGGTCAGACGAAGGATCACCAAAAATACGACCGCTTTCAACCGCCGCATTCACGCAGAATTGTCTAAGTGAATATTTATTTGATAGATTTTGATTAATATTTAACCATCACGAATGGATGACATTTTTTATTTTCTGCTCGACCGAGACGCATGCAGATATGACTGGTGTTGAGTTGATCATCAAGTTATAAATATTTAGACCTATGTTCTAAACATGACAAAAGTTTGTTCATCGACGGAGATCATTTGAGTTGATTTTAGTATATTTCACCGAGAATCACTTCAAATCATTCGACATTTGCAGACTATCCAAATTGAGGCGTGATAGTTTTGATGTTTCAAAGCTAACGACGTAATCAATTTCATGAACTGAGATCATTAATCATCATACTCGACTACGATATAATACATCGACAAATTGATCACTTTATTGGTCACTCTTTAGATTATGCAATATTTATATTTTAATCAATTTTGACATTTTGAACACGATGACAAAGTTCCTTCATCGATCAGAGGTCATTTTGACTATTTTCAGTGACGTCTAGTGCATTTTGAGCCCCGATTTACGCACTGTCACTACCAAGGTCCACCGAATTGATTTATAGACTTGACTTGACTTATGACATATATGTGGAGGTCAACAAATGCCTCCCAACAAAAGTGATTCATGCATAGAGCGAGTCACATTTATTGAAAATTAGTTGACCCTTTGGGCTGGCCATAGAACTTAGATCATTTCAGCTTCGGCTGTGGTAGCTTTCGGAGCTTTGATAGGATTTGTCATTAGTACGTTGCCTTATTCAGGACATGTTAAATGACGGGATTGACCAATTTGTTAGAATTGACTTGTCGAATAGATAAGAGTTCTTACACCATTTACTATCTACTTCAATGGCTTTGCTGAAGATCTCTTTCTTTTATGTCATTGCAAATTTGAGTTTCCTCCAATCCTAGTTTCATGCTTGGTTGGGTATGATGGAAGAATTGGTTTATTTATTTTGATGAATGATTCCGCTGGGGAATTGGTTTATCGACGGTCAATTTTGACATTCTTTTTGTCTAGAAGCTTGACGACTTGATGAAGATCAATGATTTGTCCCTATTGACTTGTCATGAAGTGTATGCACTCCATGAACCATGTGCTTACTGCTTTGATAGATTCGTTGAAGGGTACATATAGATGACCCAACCTTTTGGCTCATATAGGGTCAATATTGAGTTATTATTCTAGCAACGTGTGTTTTAATAGACTGAATAATCACAAAATTCCTTTAGTTCAACTGTCAGCTTTATTTTGAACTATGGAATTGCTTCCTTGGTCTTGTGCTTTCTGCTTTGATGGACTTGATGAGGAGATTGGCTTTGATCTGTGCTTTAAGCTTGATCAAATCATTTGAGAATAAATTGAGATATCACCCTGTGGGCAATATATAAAATGATTTGAGGTAGTCCTGAATTGAGCATTTCCTCAGATTGTCTTAATCCATTAATCAAGTAGAAAGATCTCTTGGATCCTGGTTGCTTGTAATCACTAAGCTGGATCTAGTTTGAGATTGAACAACTATCATCATTGAACGGAGGGACTCTTTCACTACGCTTTCTTACAAACTTGAGTGAGGAGAGGCAACTCGATATGCTTTGAGCTTTTTTTAACCAACTCGAAGTCTTGACTTAAGATGTAGTGGGTTGGTATTTTTGTCATCGACAATGAACGGGGCTCTTTCACTGAGCCTTTTCTTACGCTTGTGAGTGAGAGTGCAACAACTGCCATTTATGGGCTCATTTGTTTCTTGAACCCATCTGTCTAGACTTTGATGTAGAGGTTGATATTTCAACTTAATGATTGAAGAAATGGAGTTTTTTCAATTTGATCTCCAAAATTTGGCAAATATGAGAGATAAACTTTTAACATTTAGGGTTGTCTTTTCATGCATAGAAATAGATTTTTTTTTCATTCCTGTAAGAACCTGCAACTTAACAGCAACAATTATGGGTATATTCAGGGATTTTGGCTTAAAGCTCGATATCAACCTGACTCAGAATATATTTGAGGATCTCGTCTTATAACACGACGTCAACTCAAATAAACTTAACAACAACAACAACAACAAGCCTTAATCCCACTAAGTGGGATCAGCTACATGAATCCTTTGTCTCCATTGTGTCTTATTATGTGTCAAATTCTCATTTAATTCAAGTATACTAAGGTCATTTTTTATATATCTTAACTAAGTATTTTTAGGTCTACCTCTACCTTTCTTAACATAAGGCAAATATAATGCATCTAGGCGACTCTCTCTAATCTTATCTGCCACCGGAGCTACTCCAACTTTTTCCTGAACATACTCATTTCGCATCTCTAAGAATAAAGCCACTCATCAACCTGAGCATCCTCATTTATGTAACACTTAACTTAGTCTTATGCTTCTCTTTTATTGGCCAACATTCTGCACCATAAATCATTGTAGATCTTACCACCATCTTATAAAATTTTCCTGTTTAAGTGGAACTTTTCTATCGCAACATGGATGCATTCCTCCACTTCAACCATCCAACTTCCTACTAATAACATCTCCATCTATTTCACCATCATTTTGAACAATATCAAGTATTTGAATCGCCACTCTTATTAATGACTTATTCATTAATGTCACAACACTACCACTAAAACTTCTACAACTAAAATTACACTCCATATATTCGCTTTAGATCTACTTAAATGAAAACCTTTAGACTCTAATGTTGACCTCCATAATTCAAGTTTCTCTAGACTCCCTCTAGTCTTATTAATAAGAAGAATGTCATCGCAGAGCATAGGTACATCTTCGTAAATGCCTAAGAACATCCATAACTAAAGCAAAAAAGTTAAGGGCTTAAAGTCGATCCTGATGTAATCCAATTGAAATGGGAAAATATTTTGTCAATCCTCCTTGTGTTTACACATTCTAGTATACATATCCAATGACTTGAATATAACCAATATTAACTTTTATATTCTAGAACTCCAAAGAACATCTCTTGAAACTTTATCATAAGCTTTCTAAATCAATAAATATCATATGTAAATCCTTCTTACTTTTCTATACTTCTCCATCAAACCTCTTAACAAATGTATAGCATCCATAGTAGATCTACCCAAGATGAAACCAAATGCAGAAACTTTGTATCACATCGTAACCTATGTTCAATCACTCTCTCCCATAATTTAATTTATGAGACATTAACTTAATTCCTCTATAATTTGCACACTCTTGTGCATCACCTTTATTCTTAAATATAGGAACCAACAAACTCTTTCTCAAATAAACTTAACATAAACTAAAAATGCCCCCTATCTTGCAGGGGGAATTCTAAAGTACATTAAAGAGAATTTTCAAGATGAAAATACACAAATACATCAATATTTGAATTGATATACTCTAAAAGGGATTTTAACATACAACATTGATTTCATCTATATATAAAAATCTAAAAATACCCCCTGTGTAATAGGGAAATTTTCACGAAAAAGTTCTTCAGCTAGAGCATGTTTATTTAGGGATCTCGACATGAAGCACAATGTCAACCTAAATAGATATACTAAAAAAATACCCCCTATCTTGCAGGGGGATTTCTAGTGTACTTCAATAATGTGGTCATCAAGTATAGTACTTTTTCAAGTATCGACCATTAATTGGCAGCATTAGTCTTTCACCCTTTAGGTCGATGAGTTGGTATGCCCCTCCTTGGTATACTTTCTCAATGATAAAAGGGTCTTCTCCCAATTTGCCACCAAATTTTCAATTGAATAATTGGTCTTCGACTGACCAATCCCCCTTTTGGAATGTTCGAGGTCAGACCGTATGGTCAAAAGCCCTGGACATTTTTGCTCGATAGACTTCCAGATTTTGATGAGCTTGTAATCTAACTTCATCAAGCGCATCGAGTTCCTCCATTCTCAGACAAGCATTTTGATCTTCGCTAGATTGTATTGGATGGCTACTCAAGTGAAGGCAACTCAACTTCGAAAAGAACCTTTAGTTCCAAATACCAATGAATAAGGGAGTGGCTTTAGTCATCTTATAGTTCGATATCATAGAGCCTCTATTAGCTTGGTATGCCATTCTCTTTGTTTTTTAGTGAGAATCTTCTGCACTTGACTAATATCTTTTTGAAGGCCTCTACCAAATCATTTGCTCTTGGATTGTATATTGAAGAATATCACTAATCAATTTTGTGTCGATCGATGACTCTATAAATCTTTGCACTTTTGAAAACTGTGCCATTATAAAAAATTATTTGGCGTGACACTCCAAATCTATAGACTATATTATGTGTGAAGAAGTTGATCACTTGGTCAGCAGTAAATTCTTTAAATGGAGTAGCTTCAGCCCACTTAGAGAAATAGTTAGTCGCTACTAGGATGAAGCGATGTCCAGCAGACGACGGTGGATCAATTGGTCTAATTATATCTATACCCCAACATTTGAATGGCCAGGATGCTATCGTTGGGTGTAATGGATTGGAGGTTGATAAATGATATTCCCATGTACTTGACACTCATGAAACTTCTTAGCATGATTAATACAGTCTCTTACCATAGATGGCCAATAATAGCCCATCCTTTTGATCTTTACGCCATCTTGGGACTGATTGATCACAACAAAGTCCTTCATGAACTTCAACCATCACTTTGCTATCTTCATCTATTGGCATCATAGCCACATTTGTTCAAAGGATCTATGATATAAAGTATTGTTGATGAAAGCATAGTAGCATTCTCTTCTCATGATTTGAATTTATTATTTGGTAATTTGCCTTCTTTAAAGTAAATGATGAAGGGTTTCCTCCAATCAATGACTCTTCTACCAAAGGCTTCACACTTTTCAAGCAATGTCATTCTTAGCTCTTTTTCAACTTCTTGTTGATTTTGGGGAGTATGAGGAGCAACTGAGTCAGCCTCTTTAGATTTGATAACCCTCACCTGTGGAGAGATTTTATTCTAGAACTCATCGAAAATATCATCATGACATAATCACCTTTCATACTTGACATTTCTTTGGCTAATTTTTCCAAGCAATCAACTTTACTATTCTCAGATCGAGAGACTCGAGTTAGTTTGATATTTGGTATCTACTTCATAAGCTCAAGAACTTGCTTGTGATAGAAAGCTAACTCAAGCTTGTTGATTCTATAGATGTCAAGTAGATGATTTAAAATAAGTTGAGAATCGCCAAAATTATGCAAGTTTTGAATACCTATGAAAATAGCTTCTTCCAGACCTACCACTAATGCTTCATATTCAACTTCATTATTAGTTCTTGGCTTGGTCAATCTATGTGATCGTCTCATTATCCCTCATTCTGGTGTTATGAAGAAGATGATGATTCTTGCTCTTGCTCTTGGAAAATTTAGATGATGGACTTGTTTGATCGATGAGGCTCCATCAAAGTATATTTCCCAAATTTGTAATTTTTTCTTTCATGAATGAGCATAATTTGCTCATCAAGCAAATCATCATTAAGAGAAGAGTCCGCCGGAATGGGATGTGTAGCAAGAAAATCTACTAAGACTTGTCCCTTTACTGCTTTCTGCAGAACATATGTGATATCAAATTAAAAAGCAATCGCCCCATCTTGCCAACATGCCATCTGTCATCAAATACTTCAGCAGATTGATCCTTGAGATGAGGGTAATCTTGTGAGATAACATATAATGATGAAGTTTTTGGACTATAAAGATCAATGCTAAATAGTGCTTCTCTATCAGAGAGTATCTCATTTCTCCAATTAGCCTCGATATAATAAAAAAGCATTCTCTTTTGCTTTCTTCATTGCATGTTAATAATGCTCCAAGGGACTCTTCTAATGCGTATGTGTAGAATGAGGGCTTCCGTGAATAGGCCGCTAAGGATTGGTGGATTTAACAAGTAGCTTTTAATGCTATTAAATGCTTCTTGGCACTCCTTGTCACACTTGAATGGAGCATCCTTCTTCATTAGCCTTGCAAACGGTTGACATCATCGTGATAAGTTTGATATAAATCAATGAATGAATGCAAGCTGTCCTTGTAAAGAACGGAGCTAACGCAAACATTTCGGTGGAGGCATCTCCATGATTGCCTTGATTTTAGCAGGATCGATTTCAATACCTCTGTGACATACAATGTACCCCAAAAATTTTTTGGAGGATACCACGAATGCACATTTTAGAGGATTCATCTTGAGACCATATTTTTTTGATTCTCTCTAATACAATCCTCAAATCTTCGAAGTGGGTTTTAAGATTCAAGCTTTTCACCACCAGATTGTCAACATAACATTCCACCTTTTGATGAATCAACTCATCAAAAATATGTACATGGCTTTGGTATGTAGCTGATTTTTCATGCCAAAGGGCATGACCGTAGCAATATGCCAATAAGTGTTGAATGATGTATATTTTTCATCTTCGTGTCATTTTGATTTGGTTGTATCCCGATGATCCGTTCATGAATGAGAACATGTCATAGTTGGAAGTGTTGTCCACCAATATTTCTAATATTGGAAGTGAAAAGTCATCTTTTGGGCACGCCTTATTTAGGTCCCGAAAGTCAATGCGGAGATGAATTTGGCCATTCTTCTTCCTAACTGGACAATATTGGCTATCCAATCTGCATACTTCTCCTCTCGGATGAAGCCTGCTTCAATTAGCTTTTTAGTTTTGCAATTACCTGTTCTTCAATCTCCAATCTCATTCACCTATGAGCTTGCTTAACGGGCAATGCATCTGGTTTAATAGCTAGTTTATGAACTGCTACATCAGGGGATAAGCGATTTCGAATATGTCCAGCAAAGCAATCCAATTCACAAAGTAGCATTTTTAGCTCTTCAACTTTCTCATGGGGGCAGCGAAAAGTTGGATGGGGATCATCCTCAGCTCCTAGGTTGATTTCTTTAAGTTCATCCATAGTAGTTATTTGTCCACCATCTTCAAGTTCTTCTGGTGCAGGCTTGGCTTCTACTTCTTCATCATTTTTAAGAAGAATTTCATGGGAATCATCTTCTTCATCACTAAGACTATCGATATCAGCTTCTATTATATTATAACAGGCTCTATCTTGATGAGATTTGCCAATGAACCCCAGACCTTTAGATATAAACTTATCACTTCTTCGTGATGCCTGAGGACTTCTTTGGCTACTCATCTTATTAAATATTTGAGTCCTATGTTTAGTAATTATAATATGAATTTCAAACTTATGCATCATTCTTCGTAATATCTATGGATAGTATATTGGTATTCTTGTTGGTACTATCTCCTTGGAATTTTCATGTTGAGCAAGTTGCTCAAAATTATGAGGCTTAGACTCTTCAGATTTGTAAAATAAAGTTCTTGTTCTGCCACTTTTACTCAACGGTGGCACATAGAATGTTATCAATTCTTCAATATCATGAACCTCCAGTGGAGTGATTTCTTTGAAGCACTATTGAGGGATGGGTATAATTTTGAGTGAGTCATCTAACTCTACCAAGTGAGCTATCCTTCTTGATGCGACCATTTGAACTCTATTTCCATAAGCAGATTCAAAATCTTAGTCTGAATCAGAATCACTTATTTCATACTCTACATTTCTTGAAAACTTATAAGTTCCCTTAGGTTTGACACGAATGTCTTCTCCTTCTTCTGTGTAACTTCCCAAATGAGAAACTAATTTTCTTGACTTAGGTGTAGAATCAAGTGCTTTAGGGAGAGTCAGCATTTCCTTCTTTCTTCCACTTTACTTCTGCTCTTTTACCATGTGAAATTACTTTTTAGTTCCTGAAGTGGATGATATCGCTTCAAGAGGCTCTGTTAGCTTAGGCTCTTTGAGGATGAAATATTTTGCATCTTCATAGATCTTTGCTTCATTGATGGAGAATGGTTGTAGTTATGAATTCTAATTCTTCTCTCTTCGATACTTCATACATTGATGCATAATTGATGAGACCATATCGTACTCATGCAGCCACGGTCAACCCAAGAGAGCTCTAAATGATGTATCAGCCTCGATTACATAAAACTTGGCTCATGCATATAAATCCCTGAACTTGAGCAGGAGAATAAAAGAACCCAAAGTTTGCTGCCCTTTTTTATTGAAGCCATGAACCATCAACTTATCTCTCCCACGATGTTGGATAGCAAGTGATAATCCTCTTAATATCTTTAGACTCATAAGATTGATAGAAGAACCTGGATCAATCAATATTCGACTGATCGAGATGTCATCACTCTCTACAGTAACATAAAGAGGACGATTATGATCCGCTGTCCTCATCATAAGATCTTTCTTAGAAAATATGATTATTGAGAGATCTTGAGCTTGCAATACTTCAGTCATGCATTTTTTAGTAAAGTAAGCTTCATAACTCTCAATCGAGAGCTATCAAAGTTTCTTGAGGTCTTTTAACATCAAGAGAGCCTCATATACACTCACTGCAGATCTTTCTGATATGATAGAATATTATAATCATTTTCTCGATTTAGGCTTTATCTAGGATTTTGGAGTAATATCCTTGACTTCAATTTGTTTGCTTTTTTGTCTTTATTTGTATTTCCCTTCTTGATGAAGGTAAGGTAAGACTTACGCTTCTCAACTAAACTTGAATCACCTTATCTTGCTCGATTCTTTAAGAGGTAGTTTCTTCAAATTCTTCTTATTCTAGAAGATTGGCAAAGGGCTAGACTCATTTTTCAACTCATATTTCATAATGTGATGATATCGAGTCCGACTCTTCTCCATCGAAAACATAGATCTTCATTTGAACTATTATTATCTTGTTGAGTCATTAAATAAAAAATTGATGTTAGCTTCTCTTCTTGCTTTCTCTGTGAATTTTGGGTTTGATTCCCGACTATCCTTATCATTTTGAGTAGATGTTGAAGAACATCTAACATCACACAGATGATTCAGCATGTCTCTACTGGACAAGATTCACCATTATCTTCTTCATCTGATTCAGTAATGCAAAGTTTAGACATGAAGTCTGTAAGCCTAAATGGTTATCTTGTCGGCTGGTGATATTCTTCTAAATTATTAATGATCTTTTGAGTTGTAGTTCTCTTCTTGATCTTCATTTTCTTAGCCAGCTTCTTTGATTTATAAGGCTTACGTTTAGTAGACTGCTTCTCATGCTGTGACAAAGTATCCTTATCAGAATGCTATTGAGAAGCCCAAATACTTAGTTTAGGCATCTCTCTTAAGTCCAATATAGGTTCAAGTGGTGATTTTCACTTAACACTAGGGACATTTTTTAGCTACTTCAGCATTTTCACACTCTTTTTGGAGACTATTGTTTCCCATTATTCAATCTGAACTAATTTCTCCATCTATTTGTCTTTGATGGATGTTACGAAAGAGGACGTAATCATCCTGATAGACTCTCTTTTAGGGTTGACTAGAACACTATTGGATAGTGTAAATTCACCTCATCGATACTTCCTTTCTAGCCAATCTTTGAAGACATAACAATCTTCAATAGGATGACTGATCATTCAATGATAGGGATAGTACTTTGGGTTGTTGACTTGATCAACTTCTTCAGGCCTTTTAATTTCTGGTAATTGTAGACCAACTTTGATTGTTTGCTGAAATAATTTAGCCACACTGTCCCTTCTTAATGAATAATCTTTGTTCATCTTTTCCTTAAGAGATGGTCGCATTCGCTCATCATCTCTTGTCGCTTGTTTTGGACACACTCCACTACTTTGAAAAGTTTGAGGTTTGTCATTGCCTCATAATACTAATTTTGGCTGTGGATTAGAATAGACAGGCTTCTTTCCCTTATCATCATTGTACATCTGCTATTTTCCTTTATCCACATTATATATCACCCACTTTTCTCCATTTGAGCTATATGAAGCATCATGAGTTTTATTTGTTCTTGAGTCTGAAGGCTTATTTCTCTTTGCTTTATCTATATAGACTTCAGACTTAGGGTGATTCAGCTTTTCAAATTTAGCCACCTTATCGAGCAAGTCCTAGAATGTTGCAATCAACGCCATACATAGAAATAGTGTCATTTTATCATCCATATTGCCCATTAGCAATTGGTTCATCGCATGTTCTTCTTCCAATTGTTGCTCATACTTCATACTTAGGTTATACCAATGACTTATGAATTTTGTCAATGACTCATATTTTTTTCCTTTCAAGGTAAGTCGACAGATTTTTTTCGGTTGCAACCTCTTCATGAATATTGTCTCTAATTCAACAAAGGTTTTAACTGAATCATTTGATAATTCTCCATACTACTCAAAAGCAGCTGAAGTTAGGCTACTCATGGAAAAGCAATGTGTCGTTCCCTTCTGTGTTACCACAAGTAGCCTTAAATTGGGCTAGATGTTTCTTTAGATTACCAAGCCCATTGAAAATATTAAATTTTGGCACTGAGTAACCTTTCAGGTACGACACTTGATATATTCAGCTGGGTAAGGGAGACCTTTACTCACCAGCTTTTCAGCCTCCCCTAAAGCTATAATTGCCTTTATCTTTTCATTGATTATCATTTTTAGCTGAGTAGCTGTTACCGTTCCAAGTGTGCTAGCCATATTTTGAATTATCGGCTGAAGAGGTAGTTGGTTAACTTCTTTCCTCGCTTCAGGTGTAATGTGTATTATAGGAGCTTAAGGTACCATAGTGACTGGTGGTGCAGAGATTGTATTATTAACTACTTGTTGGTTAATAGACAAAACAGGTGTTACACTTGATGTAATATTCTTCTGCAACATCTTCATCATGATATTTATTTGTACCATCATATCGTTCATCTTGGTTCCAAGTTATGCAATCTTCTTATTTTGACCTCCATCTGACGCTGCATTTTTCTTTGCTCTCTAGCTAGCTCCACAGCGTCAATAAGTACAGGCTCTTCTTTTTCTTCTATTTCTTATTGTTGTTCTGCTCCTTGCTCATCCTCAGGGGAAGAACTTACCTGTCCTTCTTCTTATGCATTTGCAGAGACAGTTATTATTGCATCAACGATGATGTTGATTATAAAAGCGTGTACTAGGCTGATCATTTCCTGGTTCAACCATATAGATAGCTTCGATACCCATGACCGCTTTTTCAATCTGGTCTTCTTCTTCTTCATCTTCAGCGGAGATTGAAGATCCCTCTTCTATTTATTTCTATGAAGACTCTTCTTCATAAGTGTCAAATTAAGGTTTAAGTTCCCTAAATCCCTGTTTCTCGTGATGGTGCTAAGCGAAAAGTTCATCTATGCCCCTGGGCATATAGAAGACTTCCACTTCCACAGTGTCCTCTTCATCACCTTCTTTTTGCACATGAATTTTTGATCAACATTTCCAGTGGATCTCTAGTTTAAGTGCAGAACAAATACTTCTTTCATTAAAGGACTGCAATCAAAGTCAACCTTCTCTTGTGGGGGTGAATCTAATTGGCAATGGGATCCCCTAGAAGATTCTCCAAGGAATTGACTGTCATGTCTTTCATCAGTGATATCCCTTCTTTTGGGTATCCACTTATGATGGGTTATTTTTGAGTCAGATTTCTAAGTATATGTATCAGATGTCACACCTCTTCCATTCTTCAAAGTATCACATGGCCTCCATATCTGCTATCTGTGACCTTTCAGAAGATTCTTGGACACTGCCAAGTGTCACGCTCCGATGCTCACCATGCCAAGCATATTGGGCTCGATGACTGGTTACCATAAGAGATAACAACCTCCTTGGTGGAGCTTTAGTATTCTCAATCACCACAGGCCTCTGAAATCTTCTTTTCATCAAGCCTCTGTCCTTGGCTACTTTGAGAACTTTGTGTATTTTGGCAGATAGTGTTTCAGGTTCTCTCCTGTGGTAGAATTTGACGTGGTTGGTTCTAGAAGGACTGATTTACTTCACCAGTAGAGCTATTCTTTTTTACCCACTTTAGATTATCAAAGTTGTTGTGGGTAGGAATACTCGCTTCTGGTGGCAGTATCGCTTGTTCATTAGGTCGTTCAAAGGGGATATGTTGAGCCCTTAGCTCAACATTTCTCCTTCTTTTCTGCCTTCTAGTTAATTTGCTTCCTGATGAGGAAGCTTCATGATCCTGCTTTCCGGGTACAAAAGGTTCAATCGGTGCAGCAGTTGTACCATGAGGCATTATAAGCATAGTTTGCCCACTAATTGTTATTTTCATCACAAGGGCTTCAGATTGACCTAGCCTTTTGAAAACTGAAGTTCTCTGTTGGGAGAACTCCTTGATAGTGGTTAGCTGTTGAACTGATTGACGAGCATGGCTAGTAGAAGCTTCAGTAACTTGAGGTCTTCTAGCATGGCCTCGGACGAATGAACCATGGGTGGGTACTTCAGGAGATACATTTACGATAGCTAGAAAAATTAAGCTACCAAATTGAATAGTAGCCCCAACATCTCCTGTGTTGATGGCGGCATTGGCTAGGCAGATATTCACACCACGCCCTAGCTGAACAGTGAAAGGAGTGCTCTGTAGATCCATTCTACATAAGTGAAAGATAGGGATTAGTAATTAATAATTATTATTTTATCCCATACTTTCAGAATGCAAAGGTACTACAGAACAAAATAATAGTGTAATAAAAATATACTCTATAGAATAATTCATTTGACATAGAGGCTCGTATTGAATTTATTACAAACTTAAATCACCATTTTTGTTTTGAATTTTAAAAAAATGTTTTGCTACTATAGCATGTATATGACTAGCCAACGATGGAAAGAGAATCTTGCCCCCAGCGGAGTCACCAGAAATCTGTGGGCTCTAAAAATTCACCATCGACCTCTCGACAATATTGAATTGAAGAGAGTATGATTTTAGTGTGTCAGTGTAATTTTCAGAAGGATAATGGAATAGTAGATAAGATACAACCCAGAGATTTCACCCTCATTTCGTGAGGACTTTAGATATAGTTCTAGATTTCCTATAGGTGCAAGCCCCTATAGTTAATTATCTCTCTCAATAAGTAAGAGAGAACTTTCGATTAAGGCTAATCGTTAGGTCGCTAAATGTGTAGTGTATAGTAGAAGCATATGAAGTTTTAAGAATTTTAGATTTTGAAATTCATTATTTCAGCTTAAACCGGATGGTTGGGGGAATGATGACGTGCCCGATCTAAATCCCATGGTTCCATCATTTTGGGCCGTCATGGTCCCTAGTCTACTTAGAGGAGGTAATTGACTTAGAAGGAACCTCAATACTTACGCGGGTTCATGAAATCCTTGTAGACTTGTGATGGTGTTTATCTAAAGAGACAGACTTAAGTCTACCTTAGCTGACAAAGGGTTGTTTGCCCTATCAAATATGCCCTATGATTCACAACTCTAAGGGCAGAGCCATTGGAGAACATACGAGCTACGGTCGTGATCATAATATAATGGAGCCTGACTGGCCAAACCACCCAAACAGAGGACTATGGTCGTAACTGCATCATCTGTGGAGCCTACTGGCTAAGCCATGTAGTCAGAGAACACGGACCACATCCTTACTGGCGTGAGATTGATTGAGAGTGAACACAGAAGAATACTTGATTTGACATTGACTCCTTTATGAGTTAGAGTTTTCTTAATTTATCACCCTCGACAAATAATTACAGATGGTGGATAGATTGAGTTTTGCTTTAAGCTTTAAATGATAGAGTTTCATTTAAATAGCCTTTTAGAATGACACTCAATTTGAGTTAATTTGATTTGAAAATAGAATCATATTTTGATGAAAGTATTCCCTCCGGTTGAAATCACCATTCAACACAGCCATCATTGAGGTAAACAATTGATTGAATTGAATATATTTGAGAACTTTAGATCCTCTCAACTCTGTTTAGCTTCTAACAGAGGATCAGATTTACTGTCACATGATAGAATGAACTACTTAGATATTTTAAAAGTTTAAATTCTTATAATAGATTTTTAGGTTTTGAGAACCTGGACCTAGTCCTAAGACTAAACCGGGAAGCAACCCGTGCAGCATCCTCAGACACTTGAATTTAAGCATTCAGTATAGTGTCAGGTCCCATGTGGGTGTAGTTAAGAATGCCCTAATTAATATCTTCTATTCGCTTGTACGATGTGTTGCAAATCAGGTGGCATTAGGGGTATATTTCATTGATCTGATATCTTATTAGATTTTTTTTAGATTAATATTTAATTGATTCCAATTTAGCCTACGCAGCCTTTTAGACATTAAAATTTGCACTTTAAATCTCTATGTCCGAGCACATGCAGGTATTTATAGCTTAGATAATTTCATCTAATTAATGAAATCACTGACATTAGAAATCATAATTAGAATGAAATTTCTTTTATTTTTGGATTGAAGGAAAGTTCCTTCATTCGTGCAGCATTTAATTTAGTGTTGCCAGCTATCTGCTTGTACAAAGAATTGTAGATCCGATGACAACGTGTTTTAAAGCTATAGATTCAAAAGATAATTTAATTTGTTGTTTTAAAAGAAGTTTTACCCCTCAGAGTTACTTCTATGAATCAATAGAATATAATATTTAAGTTGATTCCTCCTCTTTTTGAAGGACCCTCATTTGACTTGTTTCTTATTTTCATAGATAAGATTATGGGTTTCTATATATTTTTATGAAACATCCCTAGATATTTCAAACTCCCCAGTAGGTTGGCTCATATTATAAATATATATATATATATATATATATATATATATATATATATATATATATATATATATATTCTCTTTTCAATTCAACCTTCAAATCCATAGGATCCCTCCATTCAAATGCTTGCTTTTAATTAGGTATTAAAAGTAAAAAATTGGAATATCAAGATTTTAAGTACTTGCATTGAAGTTACTTATGCTACAATGCACGTAGGAGACTTATTCAAACTTTCCTATATATATTCTCTCCTTTTTTTATTCAAACTTTCCTACATTCATTTCCCCCTTTTTTTTTTTTGAAAGTGGGCCCTTCATTACCCCTTTTAATTTCTATAAATAAGGCCAAGAGGGAGTCTTCAATTCCATTCCATTTGTTTGAAGGGTTGGAGTTGGAGTATTTGAAAGAGAGCGGTAAAAAAAATTTGTGGGCTTTCAACTCTGCTTAGATAAATTTTGTAAGTACTTTTCACCCCTCTTTTTTTTGTTTTACCTTTGTGTTCGTTGTATATTATTCCCCCTTTGAATTTTAGCTTTACGTTTCATTGTTTGACATTCGATTCTTTTACTTTCCATTTTTTTTAAGACTTCAATTTAAACTTGACTAGGAGCGACATCCAACATATGTTGACTCTATGTTAATGAGCATGTGACGTCTTGACAGTGAATTTTCATCTCGTCAGCCTCATGAGCAGAGCCTTCAAACCTCTTTTTTTCAGTTTTTTGGGGAGAGGGGAAAATTAGAGAGGATGAAGAAAGAAGGGTTGCCTCTTCGGTTTTGGATGAGCTAGCAAGAAAACGAAGGAGCCCCTTTTCGGTTTTAGGAGAGGGAAGATAGGTTGATGAGAGGGAGGAGGGAATGATTGCAGCGTGTGGAGAAGAGGGGAGACAAGAGTGGTTTGCTTTCGAACCGACGAGCGGGAAGCCTCGGTCAAGGGAGAATCGAAGGGGAAGATGGACTTCCGTGCGGCTTGATCGGGTGAAGAGGGCGAAGCCCTCGGTTTCTTTCCTGCGTGTGTGAAGAGGAGCGAGTTGGGTCACGCGTGGAGGAGAACCGGTCGTGTGAAGAAGAATAGGGAGGTTGAGCCGAGTGAAAATGAGGGGATTTAGGTTAGGTTTTATTTTTAAATTGATTTTAAAATTGATTAAACGATTTTAATGTGAATTTTAAGCCGATAAAATCATCAATATATATATATATATATATATATATATATATATATATATATATATATATATATATATATATATCAATTTAATTAGATGTTAGAAACGTGGCGCTCCATTTCGTCGAAGGTCGTTTAGTTGATTCACAAATTGAGTCAATTTACTCAAAATATGTGTCATCGCTTTTATTTTCGCATTATGCGGTCTCATCCAAATTGAATACGAATAGTGCTGCATGATTTGATGTTGTAAACAATTAATTTCGTGAACAAAGGTCATTTGGTTTGTGTCAGCGCCTCCTGACCTCGATATGCGTGCAAGCACATTGACCCCTCGAGCGCTTGATCGGTTGATCATCAAGTTGTGCAATATTATATCCTAACTAGTTTTGATGTCCTGAATGTGATGGAGAAGTCCGTTCAGCGATCGGAGGTCGTTTGAGTTAATTTTGGCGACATCCAATGCGTTTACCTTTTCATCACATTTATGCATTTTTGAATTGGCAAACTATCATCCCATTTGATAGTTTTCGATGTTTTGAAGTTAACAATGTACTCAATTTCATGAATGGAGGTGGTTCGGACATCGTCGTAGCTCGACTCTGATATGCGCATCGACACGTTGATAGCTCGATCGCTTAATCAATTGATCATTAGATTTTGCAATATTTATATTAGATTAATTTAATTCAGCGGTGAAGTCATTCGTGTCGGAGGTCATTTTGATCATTTTAGTGATGTCAGGTGCATTTTGAGCTCAATTGTCTTGTCAAGCTCAGAAGTCATAATTAGGCTTTGTGAAACGCTCGACTTATGACCTTTGAACGTCATAGTAATATATTTGACACACCGTCTCTCTCAATAATCTATTCAATACTTTCAAAAGAGCTGAAGGTATTTAACAATAAGAACAATAATTGAGTTTTAACATATGTGTCCATCGATATAAATAGTATATATATAAATATATATATTTCTCTTGAACTGTAATATAATTAGTAGTTTGTTGTTTAGAAAATAATTTTTTAATAAAAAATATATATTATCATTCTAGACTACGTTGGAAAATAGTGCATATATATTAATCTTCTACTACAACTTTTTAATTTTTTTTCCTCGCCATTGGGTTGCCAATAAATTGAACTTGAAAGAATGTTCTTAATTGAAATCAAAAATATAATTGGCATACATTTTACTAAAATATTAAGTATTATTAATACATTAATGAATGGATGGTAATTAGTTATATGATTATTAAACAACAATATGAACTCTGATTAAGTTTGAATACTTCAAACAAATATAATCAAAGGATATAAATCAAACTCGAACAATAAAACCAAAACATTTAAGAATCTTTTACAAAGTAGGTATAAAACTTTAACTTATACTGAAAGCACTAGTAATATAAATGAACTAGGAAAAAGACTGTTAGAAAATCAACATATCCTTAATAATAATATAATGCAGCCATAAATAGAATGTGTTTGCGAATTTGATTTACAAAATATAAGTAATACACTTCTATGGTATTCTAAAAAATCCTCTAGACTTCCTCTTCCTCAAAATAATATTCAAGGAGCAATCTGAATTAATGAAATCATAGACGTAAAAGAACCATCACAAGAACTTGATGAGTTAATCTTTGTTCTTAATAAACATCAATTTATGAACACTCAACAAACTCCATCCATGGACAGACCAATTATACCCACAGATACAAATACTGGTAGTACTCAAGCTAGTTCTAGGAACAGTAATACTACTCCTAGACAAATATTTATACCTCCTACTACTTCTAGATGTATTCCAACACCACGAAGCCAACAAACTCCTCTAGTACCAAACTGTCAACCCGAACTAATTAGGGGACACGAAATCAATTTAAACATAGATTGTTGTAAAAAACATTAATGAAACGATTGACAAATGGACAATGGAAAATAGTTTAGCAATTTTTAATTACACTCTTCAGGGAGAAGATGCATATAGTTTTATAGAAAATACACTTACTAGAATTTGTAAAAATGGTTTTTAGGCTTAAGTTTAGATCAAAATCAAAATATTAGATCTACTTGTTTAGCCAAACGTACCCTCCATATCCCTGGAAGATGGCTCGTTATATATACAGAATTTATTAAAAGCTATATCTAGAAACTTTCTTTTACAAATTACCATA
The DNA here is from genome assembly GCA_021442155.1 of Cymbidium sinense. Taxonomy (NCBI): domain Eukaryota; kingdom Viridiplantae; phylum Streptophyta; class Magnoliopsida; order Asparagales; family Orchidaceae; genus Cymbidium; species Cymbidium sinense. The sequence goes on along the minus strand of CM038218.1, from coordinate 166,003,101 downwards.
ACCATATAATATTCTATGGAGCCAACAGCTTCTCCAAAATTACTCTAATGATATAACTTTAGGTAGTAGACTTCAATTTGTAGACATGCTTAATTGTCCTACATAAATAAAACAAAAATATAAGCAATCAATGGCCAAAATTGCAAATTGTCATAACATTAAAAAAATTTCGAAAACAAATTTTAATAATAAAAAATGAACCTTTCAAGAAGACAATTTACTAAGAAACCAAAAATATGTAAATGTTGGTTATGTAAAGAAGCATTATCTTGAATAAGCGTCAAGGTAAAAAGTATAAATTTGTCCAAATAATCGAAATGAAGAATCTTTTGACATCTTGAATAGAGTTTGAAGAACTTTATGAATTGCTGGATTTAATAAATTCTCTTCGTGTTATGAAGATCTGATTTAAACGATTACTTATATTCCGATTAATGTCCAAATTGAAAAACTCTCAAGAAGATACAATTATTGATGATCAATTTGAATACAATAGACATCTAACTCTTTCAGAAGAATAATACAAAAAGATTAGAAAAAGAAAATTATCTTTAGGAACAAAAGATTGTTTTGATATGCCTATATTAAATTGGAAAAGAATAGTATATTATACTATTCACCAAGGAGAATATCCGATCGAAATAACTGAAGCTCAGGGAAGTACAAAAATCCCTTTATATAATCTTCCTATGAGAAACCAAGATTTACAAAAAATTTTACCTCCAGAAAAATACAGACATGTATTCTTTGAAGGTATTTCAAATACTAATAAAAGCTTATTTTAGAAAAGGGATTGATAGTCCCATAACATTATGGATCTATGACGATAAAATTATTCATTCCAAAAAAGATGCTTTATTAGGAGTTATACAAGGAAATTTATGTTATCAGACACTACTATTTAATCTACACATGAATTATGCTATCAATATTAATGATAAATATCTTGATCGGACACTCACTTTAAAATATAAACTAAATCGTATTCAATTACGACAAGGAAGCGCAGTTTATTGCATAACCTATCAAGCAGCATACGCTTATAGTAATAATCACAATATAGTAGTATTTAAACCTCAAAATGAGCATATACATCTAGACTCAATATTTTCTCAAATAGGATAAACTATACACCCCAATGAAGTTGATTACTCAATCTTAACACCACCACCTGATAATTTAGCTCTAGACTTTGGTGAACGTAGTAGTATAAATAAAAATTTTAATTTACCATAAAAATAAGTCCGTTTCAATGAAATAAATAATGAATTAATAATTCAACCTCAACGTTCTATAGATTCGCGTAAAATACAATATACTAATAACCAATTAGTTCTTAAAGGTTATTATATAACCCGAAAAAATAATACCTATCTTACTTGACACAGGATCACACTACTCTCATATCGATAATACTTTAATCCCTACAAATTTACAAAAATTTATACATGAACCATATATATATATATATATATATATATATATATATATATATATATATAATTATCATGGACTAAAATATTCTTGTCCGAATGAAACTAATATTTTATTTGGATTTTGGGATCTTAATAATCAACGAATTGATTTTCAACATACCTTTTTAACTGATGACACTGAAAAAGGCCGGGTCATAGTAGGAATGGATTTCCTACAACAACACATTATTTCTTTTACAGATACCATTGTAAAAATTAACTCGTCAATTATTCAACGACATCATAGTTCACTTTCATACCTATATCCAAATAGATATATATATGTCCCCACATATGAACCAATCATGTACATGCATTATGCGATACCGGGAGCTACATTTGTATTTGTAAATAATAGCTTATACCTCCACATATCACACTACAACATGACAATTTACTCCTAGAAACTTTTAATAGTCTTCGTACCATTACTACCAACTGGTCTAATCAATATATTCTCATTAATAATACTCTTATTAAAATCTCAAAACTTTGGTGCCTTACTGATGACAGTCCGGATTTTATCCTCGAAAATAATTTCTTTAAATCTATGCATGCCTTTACTCAATATACGGATCATATTGAATTAATTACACCTTGTAAACATCTCCTCTCATGTCCCTTTATTCCTACTCCTCTCACCCACACTGTCGAGTCACCCCCGCCATTCCGCAGCCAACGTGATGATTTAGATAAACTTATTCAAACACATCTTTCTAAAACACCTTTATATTTTTTTAACATAGATAAATTACATGAGGTACAACATTTTGCTGAAACATTATTTTCCAAAACCTTTTCTGAAAATCCCTTACAATTTTGGTCAAAAGGCGAGTTCGTTGCTCATATAGAACCACTTAACCCCTCTTTAATCATTCGGGTCCAACCCATGAAATATACTGTAGACGATCGACTTGAATTTAAGAACCAAATTTCTGAACTATTACATCTAAAACTCATCTCCCATAGCACTAGCTCTCATAGCAGTCCCGCTTTCTTTGTCCGCAACCACGCAGAACAAGTTCATGGTAAGGCACGAATGGTTATTAATTATAAAAAACTTAATGACACTATCAAATTTGATGGATATTTCTTACCAAACAAAGAAGTCCTTATTAATCAAATCAAAAATGCTAAATGGTTTTCAAAACTTGACAGAATCGCTTCGACGGATAAAGATGCATCACAAGTCAATTATTTAGTACTCTCCAAGGGCATTATCATTGGAATGTTATGCCTTTTGGATTAAAGAATGTACCACAAATATTTCAATGATGTATGAATTATTTATTTTCTAAATTTAACACATTTTCACTTGTTTACATCGATGATATTCTTATTTTTAGTACTACTCTTCCAACATATATAAGACATCTTACACTATTTGCCGAAAATGCATATAAATATGGTATTGTGTTAAGCAAAAAGAAAGCTATTTTTGTTACTAATACTATTAAATTTCTAGGATTAAAAATTGATAACAGATCCATCGAATTACAAGACCACATTCTATAGAAAATAGACAAATTCACAACTATAGCCAATCAAAAAGACTTACAATGCTTTCTTGGTTATATTAATTATGCAGAAGCATTTATTTAAGATTTAACTACCCTTAAAGCTCCATTGCAGAAAAGACTTTGAAAAAATATAAGTTGGTCTTGGGATATTAATGATCAGAACTTATTACTACAAATTAAAAGTCGTTGTAAACAACTCCCTAAATTAACTCTACCAATAAATAAAAATTAATAATCAAACTAGTTCAAACTTCGGGAGCTATTTTAAAAGCAATTCGACAAAATACTGAAATTTTATGTAGATACGCATCCGGTAATTATACACCAACTGAACAAAATTACCATATTAATGAACAAGAACTTTTAACTATTAAAAAAGCTATTAAAAATTTGAATTATTTCTGAATGAACATTTTATCATCCGAACAGATAATAAAACTGCCATTTCATTTATAAAAGGAAAAATTATTGATTCATTACCAAATAAGCGATTAATTAGATGACAAAGTTGGTTTTCTGCTTATCATTTTGATTTAGAATATATTGAAGGAAAACGAAATTCTTTAGCTGATACTTTAACTCAAGAATTGTGCAGGTCATGAGTTCTGATCCAGATAACGATTTATCTTTGGACAAATTACCTGAGACACTTGACATGGATACATACTCAACTACAAAGGATTCAAACAAATCTGATGACCATAGAATAGAAAGTTATCTCGAAATACTAGATCAACAATTATGGAAATTAGAATGTGAAATTGCTTATAGAAATAACTTATTAACGGAGCTACAAAATGTCAAAAAATATCTCCGTGGAGAAATTGACGAAGACCAATTACCATCAGTTTCTAAAGTTACAAATTAAACTAGAAAACTTTCCTCCACTTACTCCTCCAATTACTACTCCAGAAAATATTGAAAGTGAAAATACGTTCTCAGCTATACTAAGAAAAGTCGTTCCAAAACAAAAAATGATATTAGAAATAGCTGACAATTGGCAAAGATATTCATTATATCAGGAACATATTAATGCGAGATATATTTCCACACGTCTAGAAAATATCATGTAGCATATATTTATGGAATCACTAATGCAAAAATTATTTACGAATTATATGAATCAGGATTACTCCGAATGATGTATCTTGAGGACTTATCAACTCTTCAAAAGCTACCAAAAGTATTTAGTGAAGTAGTCAAAATATTCCAGTCCATTATCAAACACTGCAATATATATATCAAATTATTCAAACATATCCTGAGATACCCGAAGGACAAATTTCACTTATACAGATTGGTATCAGTAGTGAACCTTTTTATCCAAAGTATACCATAGACAAACCATTTTATCAAAGACAGAAGGATGAAGACTTATATCAAATATGGATAGAAACAAAAAAGATAGATCCAGCAAATATATGGGTATATCACTGCTCAGATAATTTATTCATATACAGCCATACCAATCCGCCTACCAGAAGAATTCACGAAGTATTATATCAAAAATGGATAAATCTACTTCGAAAAAATATGATAAATGCAAGTAACAAAATAAAAGAAAATTTTTGTGAAAAAATACAGAAGGACAAAATACATCAATGTATCTACTGCAAGAAAAAGCAGGCGCTACAGGCATTTTGAGAAGGACTGAAAAAAAGATAGACATAATCATGAAAGCAAGGACAATAATTAAAAAGTAGTAGCACTATCAGAAAAAGCACCTAATAATGGATCGCACTCAGATAAAGCTATGAATAATGGAAAGCACTCAGCAAATAAAGACCCTCGAAAAAGTAAAAGCAAAAGAATAATTGTACGAAAAAAAAATTATTTCAAGCACTGGCAAAGCAATCAATTATTAGGATAGACAATGCTCTGACATCTATAAATTAGAGAACAAACAATGGTTGAGGCAGAGTTAGAGTGAGTGTGAGCTTGGCTTGTGAGTCTTCTTATTTTTCCCTGTGTTCTATCTTTCTATTTTTGAAGAAAACCCCAATGTATTATAGCCTGTCAGGCTAAATAATACTTCTCTCTGGTGATGTCTGCAAGTATATTTCTACGTTTTCAGTTTATTCTGTTGCAATATTCGCTGGTTTGTAATAATATGTTGTTATAATTGTGGTTTGCATTATTGATTACGCCTAGTGTAGGAAACGAACGAAGGTTGTGCTTTGTTTCTCTGAAGTGATCGTATAGGGTTGTGGTCTTAAGTGTTGAGCCCTTATCTTCCTAAGAAATCCACTAGTTGTTTGAAGAATACGATATGAACCGGAGAATGCAATGTCAAACCCCAGTAAGGCGAAACACAATTATAGGAGTAGATTATTTACTAAACAGAGGATAGTATATACAGAAGTGTGTTGGACCCATAGACTTTATGCTTAGAGATAATAGCAGAGAGAAGGCTTTTATATTAATGGAATCAAGAGAAAACATAGAGCAACAAATTAAGGAATTAGAAAAACAACTAGCTACAACAATAAAATTAGAGCCCCCTTAAAACATGGTATCTTCAGAGAGTTTTTCAATTTTGGACATATTAATCAAAATATAAGTTCGTTTAAATCTGTATCTTCGTAACACGAAGAGTTTATTAAATCTTCTTCAGTTTCAGTTAATTCAAAAAGTTCTTCTTCAGATTCTATTTTGAAGATGTCAAAGATTGGTTCTAAGTCATTTTCTTCGATTATTTAGACAGATTTTATACTTGCTACCTTTTGATATTTCGGACATTCGTTAGCATAATGTCCTTCTTCTTTACATAACCAATATTTACATATTTTTGGTTTCTTAGTAAATTGTTTTCTTCGGAAGGTTCATTTTTATTATTAAAATTCTGTTTATTTGTTTCCTTAAAGAATTTTTTCTTTTTAGTGTTATGACAATTTGGTCCTTTGCATACTGTTGTTTCTTTTGTACATCCCCATTGAAGTACAAAATCAGTTTTATTACTGCTTATATTTTTTGTTTTGTTTATGTAGGTCAATTTGTTGGCAAGCATCATCAAGTCTTTCTTTAGCAAATTGAATTCTATTACCTAAAGTTATATCATTAGGGTAATTTTGGAGAAACTGTTGGCTCCATAGAATATTATATGGTTCTGGTAATTTGTAAAAGTAAGTATCTAGATATAGGTTCTGATCATTAGCTAAAATGTTGTAAAAGTATTTCTGATATTCACAACTGTATTCGTGTAAATAATAGATATTGCATATACCTAATGTAGTGAATTCTTGGTTTTGCTATTCCTGACTGTTTTTTGGCTTTTTCTTCTTCAGTAGTATATTTTATAGTATATCCTAGAAATTCACTTTTAATAAATTTTGCGTATATAACGGGCCATCTTCCAGGGGTATGGAGGGTACGTTCGGTTAAACAAGTAGATCTAATATTTTGTTTTTGATCTAAACTTAAGCCTAAAAACCATTTTTTATAAATTACAGTAAGTATATTTTCTATAAAACTATATGCATCTTCTCCCTGAAGAGTGTAATTAAAAATTGCTAAACTATTTTCTATTGTCCATTTGTCAATCGTTTCATTAATATTTTTACAGCAATCTATGTTTAAATAGATTCCATGTCCACTAATTGGTTCGGGTTGATAGTTTGGTACTAGAGGAGTTTGTTGGCTTCGTGGTGTTGGAATACTTCTAGAAGTAGTAGGAGGTATACATATTTGTCTAGGAGTAGTATTACTATTACTAGAACTAGCTTGAGTACTACCAGTATTTGTATTTGTGGGTATTATTGGTTTGTCCATGAATGGAGTTTGTGGAGTGTTCATAAATTGATGTTTATTAAGAACAGAGATTAACTCATCAAGTTCTTGTGATGGTTCTTTTACGTCTATGATTTCATTAATTCAGATTGCTCCTTGAATATTATTTTGAGGAAGAGGAAGTCTAGAGGATATTTTAGAATACCATAGAAGTGTATTACTTATATTTTGTAAATCAAATTCAGTGCAAACACATTCTGCTATTATGGCTGCAGTGGCTATATTATTATTAAGGATATGTTGATTTTCTAACAGTCTTTTTCCTAGTTCATTTATATTACTAGTGCTTTCAGTATAAGTTAAAGTTTTATACCTACTTTGTAAAAGATTCTTAAATGTTTTGGTTTTATTGTTCCGAGTTTGATTTAGTTCGATATATCCTTTGTGCTTATATTGTTTGAAGTATTCAAACTTAATCCGAGTTCATATTGTTGTTTAATAATCATATAACTAATTACCATCCATTCATTAAAGTTTCCTAGGGGGGTTTTTATGTGAAATGATTGTTCTTCAGTGAATATTTCTAACTGATTGTTAGAAATGTTAATGTTTAATATATCTCAAATTCTATTGAATTCATTTTCTATGTATTCTTTAATTAATTTAGGCATGAAAAATGTCATCTATTCTAATTCTTCTAATTTAAGACGTTTATTACATTCTTGTTCTTCTTTTAGTTCAGAGTAGTAAGAAGGAAAATTAGATTTATATGTATAAGGCGTGTACAAAAAAAATGAATAGTATTTTTACCTTTGTTGATCTTTTCGTGCTCGATACCATATTTTCAGGGCTCTACCTGAAAGTTTGTAGAGTTTTGTTCGGTTAATTTTGGAGTAATTAGCTTTTGTAAAAATTATGTTGTTATTTCTAGTCATTTTCTTAATTCTTTAATTTGTTGCTCTAGGTTTTCTCTTGATTCCATTAAAATAAAAGCCTTCTCTCTACTGTTATCTCTAAGCATAAAGTCTATGGGTCCGCCACGCTTCTGTATATAATATCCTCTATTTAGTAAATAATCTACTCCTATAATTGTGTTTCGCCTTACTGGGGTTTGACGTTGCATTCTCCGGTTCATATCGTATTCTTCAAACAAATAGTGGATTTCTTAGGAAGATAAGGGCTCAACACTTAAGAACCTCTATCTGATCACTTGTACGCCGTTCGCTTTCCTACACTAGGCATAACCAATAATGCAAACCATAATTATAACAACATATTATTACAAACCAGCAAATATTACAACAGAATAAACTGAAAACATAGAAATATACTTACAGACATCACGAGAGAGAAGTATTATTTAGCCTGATAGGCTATAATACATTGGGCTTCTCTTCGAAAATAGAAAGACAAAACATAGGGAAAAATAAGAAGACTCACAAGCCAAGCTCACACTCACTCTAACTCTGCCTCAGACCATTGCTTGTTCTCTAATTTATAGATGTCAGAGCATTGTCTGTCCTAATAATTGATTGCTTTGCCAGTGCTTGAAATAATTGTTTTGTCGTACAATTATTTGATTCTTTTTGCTTTTAGTTTTGGTGAGTGCGGTCTTTATTTGCTGAGTGCTTTCCATTATTCATAGCTTTATCTGAGTGCGATCCATTATTAGATGCTTTTTCTGATAGTGCTGCTACTTTTTAATTACTGTCCTTGCTTTCATGATTATGTTAATCTTTTTTCCTGTCCTTCTCGAAATGCCTGTAGCGTGTGCTTTTTCTTACAGTAGATACATTGATGTATTTTGTCCTTTGTATTTTTTCACAAAATTTTTCTTTTATTTTATTACTTGCTTTTATCATATTTTTTTGAAGTAGATTTATCCATTTTTGATATAATACTTTGTGAATTCTTCTGGTAGGCGCTTTGCTATGACTATATATTATAGACATATCAAAACAATCTTTTGTTTCTAAAGATAATTTTCTTTTTCTAATCTTTTTATATTCTTCTTCTGAAAGAGTTAGATATTTATTGTATTCAAATTGATTATCAATAATTGTATCTTCTTCAGATAGTTTTTCAATTTTGGACATATTAATCAGAATATAAGTAATTGTTTAAATCCGTATATTCGTAACATGAAGAATTTATTAAATCTTCTTCGGTTTCAGTTAATTTATAAAGTTCTTCTTCAGATTCTATTTTGAAGATGTCAAAGATTGGTTCTAAGTCATTTTCTTCGATTATTTGGACAAATTTTATACTTGCTACCTTTTAACGTTTCGAACATTCATTAGCATAATGTCATTCTTTACATAATCAACATTTACATATTTTTGGTTTCTTAGTAAATTGTCTTCTTCGGAAGGTTCATTTTTTATTATTAAAATTTTGTTTATTTATTTTCTTAAAGAATTTTTTCTTTTTAGTGTTATGACAATTTGGTCCTTTACATACTGTTGTTTCTTTTGTACATCCCCATTGATGTACAAAATCAGTTTTATTACAACATAACGATTGCTTATATTTTTTGTTCAGTTTATGTAGGTCAATTTGTTGGCAAGCATCAGCATGTCTTTCTTCAGCAAATTGAATTCTACTACCTAAAGTTATATCATTAGGGTAATTTTGGAGAAACTGCAGGGTTTATAGAATATTATATGGTTATGGTAATTTGTAAAAGTAAGTTTCTATATGGACTACTACGTTCACCAAAGTCTAGAGCTAAATTATCAGGTGGTGGAGTTAAGGTTGAGTAATCAACTTCATTGGGTTATATAGTTTGTCTTATTTGAGAAAATATTGAGTCTAGATGTATAGGCTCATTTTGAGGTTTAAATATAATTGTATTGTGGTTATTACTATAAGCGTATGCAGTTTGTACCGCATTTACTTGTCGTAATTGAATACGATCTAGTTTATGTTTTAAAGTGAGTGTCCGATCAAGATATCTATCATTAATATTGATAGCATAATTCGGGTGTAGATTAAATAGTAGTGTCTGATAACATAAATTTCCTTGTATTCCTCCTAATAAAACATCTTTTTTGAAATGAATAATTCTATCATAATGATCCATGTTATATCATCAATCCCTTTTCTAAAATAAGCTTTTATTAATATTTGAATACCTCCAAAGAATACATGTCTGTATTTTTCTGGATATGAAATTTTTTGTAAATCTTGATTTCTCATATGAAGATTATACAAAGGGATTTTTGTACTTCCCTGAGCTTCAATTATTTCGATCAGATATTCTCCTTGGCGAATAGTATAATATACTGTTCGTTTCCAATTAAGGGAGTTCTCTCAAAGTGAACACAATCAACCTTTTTCATTCTTGTTTTTTTTTTCAATATGATATCAGAGCAGTGATACCCTTCCTTCTAGTCCTCCGCCATGGACTCATCAGATGGAGATTCCTCCACTTCCATGGCCGAGAAGAGCGTTGACGACCCTCTTATCCCATACTACATCCACCACTCTAGCAGCCCAGGCACCTAGTATCGCAAATCTTGACAGGTGATAACTATACCTCTCAGCTAAAAATAAGCTAAGGTTCATCAATGGATCCATCTTATGGCCAGAAGGTAACGACGTCAACTTAAGTCATTCTTGAATTCGCAATAATAATATAGTAATTTCTTGGATACTCAACTCAGTATCTAAAGAAATTTCTGCAAGTATTTTATATGCTGGAACAACTCAAAGAAATTTGGAACGATCCCAAGGATCTATTTGAGCAAAATAATGGGCCCAAGAACAATACTTCATCACCGCATATTTCATAAAATTGAAGACGCTTTGAGAAGAATTGAACAACTTTCGACCCGTGTGTTCATGCAGAGGATGCACAGGTGGCAGTGTCAAACAACTTGTCTCACACCACCAAACAGAATTCTCCATGTTATTTCTTATGGGACTGAACGACTCTTATACTGAAGTGCGTGGACAAATCCTTCTGATGGAACCAATTCCACCAATCAATAAAGTCTTTTCTTTAGTATATCCAAGAAGAAAGGCAGCGAGGTATTGGGCAACAAACTACCAATTCCAACAACACCTCCGATAATATGGCTTTTGCTATCAAAAGTGGTACAATAATGATATGACTAATAAAAGGGATCGCCCATACTGCACATATTGTAAATTTCTTGGACACACTAAGGACAAGTGTTATAAACTGCATGGATATCCACCAGGATTTCACAATAAAACTCGAACTCAACCACCCACCACGAACATGACTGCTACTACCACAGCCGAACAAGACTCCATCACAGATCAAACACTGCACATACTTCCAACAACTTCCTACAGAACCTCGACAAGAAACAATGCCAACAACTCATTGCAATGTTTTCCCAACAATTGCAAGATAATAAACTTACTACTGATCCATCTCCTTACTTCACAAGTACGTGATTCGTTGTTTCTCCTATCTCATCTAAAAAACAAACCCGCCTTTGGATAATAGACTCTGGAGCAAGTTGTCACATATGTTCTAACATCAAATCTTTTACTACCCTAAACCCCACTAACAACTGCACTGTCACTCTTCCAAATCAAACGAGCATTTCTGTTCACCACGTTGGGGACTTTAAACTCACTCCCAACATAACACTTCATAATGTCTTACATATATCTGATTTCTGCTTTAATCTCCTTTATGTAAGTGCTCTCATGACAGATAAAAGACTCACGGTGACGTTCTTCAATGATTCCTTCCTGATTCAGGAAACCGGGAGCAAGAGGACGATTAGCAAAGGCAAAAGATTTGGAGACTTATACATCCTCAACAGCAAAACCAACAGTCCAACTCCCATCTAAACATTGTTTCCATCCATACTTGGCATATGAGATTTGGACATCCATCAAATAAACAACTACATTGTATCAAAGATCATTTGCATTACAAGATTTCAAAGAATATAGATACAGAACCTTGTCTCATATGTCATTTAGCCAAGCAACATCGGCTACCTTTTCTTTCTCATAATAAAAATCCCCCAACCCTTTTGATTTAGTCCATTGTGATGTATGGGGTCCATTCCATGTTACCTCCCATAATGGACATCGATATTTTCTCACATTAGTAGACGATTGTACTAGATTCACATGGACGTTTTTACTCAAGCATAAATCTGATGTTTCTTGCATCATTCCAAAATTCATTAACATTGTGGATACCCAATTCAATAGCAAAATTAAACATTTTAGATCTGATAATGCTAAAGAACTTAGGTTCAGTGAATTATTCGACAGATACGACATTATTCATCTAATACTCCTGTGTGGAAAGACCACAACAGAACTCTGTCGTTAAAAGAAAACATGAACATTAATTGAATGTCGCTGGAGCTTTATATTTTCAGTCTAGAATACCTATAAGATTCTGGAATGAATGTATTTTAACTACTACATTCCTCATAAATAGAACACCCTCAAGGTTTCTGAATAACAAATCCCCGTATGAACTGTTTATACAGTTGTTCTGCTGATTGCTCTATTTTCAGGTTTTTGGATGCCTTGCCTTCGCATCCACCTTATCAGCTCAACGAACAAAGTTCCAGCCCAAAGCTAGTCTATGCTTGTTCATGGGTTATCTGCAAGGTATTAAAGGATACAAATTATATGATGTTGAACAAAAGTATTTTTTATTTCCAGAGATGTTATTTTCTATGAGGAACATTTCCCTTTTTCCTCCATCGCTAAAAAGGAAAGAACCATAGATCCATTTCCTAATGTCGTTTTACCTAAACCTTCCAGTGAATTTGACACTTCTTTAACCACTAACGATGAAAGCTTCACCATTCCCATTAACATCCCAGAAACTAAATCGGATATTGACCCACAGGTACAGAGCATGGACACTAATCTCAGAAGGTCCTCTCACCTCCCCAAGATGCCATCCTATTTATTGTTTGGTTCTTTTTTATGCTGTAAAGGAAATACATGTAAAGTGAATACAATTACTCTTTGTTGTTTGATTATGTAAAGTAAATAAATTATACTATATTTTCTCGTTTGGTTGAAAGAAGTAAGTAATCATTTATTGTAAATATTTGATTGGATGAATGTAGTAAATATTTGTATTTAATATTATATAAATTAATTATGAATTTATTCACTTAAAGTATTCAATTAAAAAATAAATATTATCAAATAAAATATAGATAAATTATAAATAATTTTTTTTTCTTGACTAAAAAATAATATAAAATCAAATAAAATTTATTTCAATATTTAATTATTAATTAATTTACAAATTTTCTAAGATATTAAAATAAAATCAAATACAAATAAAATTTATTTCTAATATTTAATTATTAGTAATTAATTTACAAATTTTTTAAGATATTAATTATTAGTGTTATAAGTAAATAAAATTTGAATATTATCATTTTATATTAACATAATGACCCAAATTTAATATATATATATATATATATATATATATAATTTTATTACTATATTAAATATTAATTAATTAGGAATTTTTATTAAATAAATTAATCGTCAAGATTTAATATTTATTTATTAAATAATTGTTCTTTAATAAATAGTTTACTCTTTAATTATTTTTTACTAAATAAACAAAATTTAATAATTATTTTAATTTTTGATTTATCGTGAATTATTTATCATCAATTTGAATAAATATAATTATATTTATTAAATCTTAATTAAGCTATAATAATATTTATTTTAATTAAAGTTAAAATTAATAATAATGATTCAGCGAATTAGAAAAAAATAAAATTAAAAAAAAAAGTTTTCCCAGGCTCCGCTCCGCGTTCCGCGAAAAGGAAGAATTGCGCGTATTTGGATTACATTACACTCGTTTTACTCGGAACCAAACAGCCCCTTAAAGGATTATCACTACAACCTCCTTTTATAGGAAAATGAGGGTCACCCTTTGTTTTTTGATGAAACATATTATTTACATCCACTATCTAAATTCCTGTCTTATAATTCACTCTCAATGAATTACAAATCATTTATCTTAAATATATCTTCTCATTTTGAACCATAATTTTATCATTAAACTGTTTCTATATTAGAATGGAAGAAAGTCATGGACATTGAATTAAATGCTCTTGAAGCAAATAATACTTGGTCTATAGTCACCTTGTGAGCTGAAAAACATATTGTACGTTGCAAATGGACCTACAAAATTAAATACAACTCTGATGGTTCTATTAACAAATACAAAGCTCGCCTCGTTGCAAAGGATATACACAACAAGAGAGTGTTGACTACTTGGAAACATTCTCCCCCGTTGCTAAAATGGTTACTATTAAAATTATTCTGGCTTTAGCCTTAAGTCACGGTTGGATCCTTGCCCTACTTGAAATTAATAATGCTTTCCTTTATGGAGATTTGTTTGAAGAAGTTTACATGGACCTTCCCCCTGGCTATACCAAAGGGAGGAAGGTTATCACTACAAATGACGCCATGGTTTGAAAATTACATAAATCAATTACGACCTTAAACATGTTGTGGGCTCCAAAATTTGATTTTGAAAAGAGTGTTTTAAATGTTTTTTGAAGACAAATGGAACGATATGACACTAGAGATTTCATCCTTATTTGGTGACTTTAAATCGGTTCTAGGTTTCCTATGGCACAAACATATAGTTAAACTTTGATAATAAGAGAACTTTCGACATTCGTTAAATATTATCGTAGTGTATAAGCAATAGAACTTTGAGTCTAAATTATGAAATTTATCATTTGTTAAACCGATGGTTGGGGAATGATGGCGTGTCCGATCATCTCATGGTTCCATCCGCATCAGCGGTCCTTAGTCAAGAGGTAGTCGACCAACGACAAGGATCCATCAAATTACATGGATTACGTCATCCAAGATATCCTTGTAGACTGGGTGGTGTTTGACAGAACGAGCTTAAGTCTACCTTAGGCGATGATTTTTTGTCCTATCAAGTATACCCTATGATTCACAACTCAAAGGCCAGAGCCATTGGAGAGCATCTGGCTACTCGGTCGTAATATGATGGACGCCAAACCACATTCGAGGACTTTGGTCATAACATAGCTTCTTCATATGGACTATTGCCAGCCTTGATGAGGAGACACATCCTTGATTGATGAGAGCACATAGTAGAATACTGATTTGATATTGCTCCTTTGTGAGCTAGAATTTTCTTAATTTGTGACACAAAAAGCAAAAGGTGGATAGATTGATTTTGATTTAAGTTTTTAGTGATAGAGTTTCATTTGATCGATTTCAGATTGATATTTGAAAATTGATTTGAAAAATTATTTAATTTGAATATGTTTAAGAGTTTTAGATCTCTGTTTACTAACGAAGATTGATCTCACCGTCAATTTCTATATTCCACTAATTTGAAACTCTATTATAGATTTTTTAAGTTTTGTTTAAGAAGACTAAAATCGGGAAGCAACCCGTGCAACATCCCCGCTTCGGATTGATAGTGTTGGGAGCCCATCGGTATTTATAGCTTAGCTAATTTCATCTAATTAATGAAATCATTGATTTTGAAAATCATAATTAGAATAAAATTCTTAATTTTGATCGAAGCTCCATGATTTTGTAGATTTTGATTTATCTCCTTCACTTGTACAAGGGTTTGCGGTGGTGGAAAAGCATTGTAAATTGATCTAATATTTTATTAGATTTCTAGATTAATATTTAGTATATTTTAATTTAGCCTATGATTTTTTGACATTTTTTGACTTGAAATTCTATGTCCAATTTATAAATTTCATTTAATTAATGAAATGTTGATTTTGAAAATCATAATTAGAATGAAATTCCTTAATTTTTGATTGAATGAAGCCCTATGATTTTTGTAGAAGTGGATTTAGTTTCTCCTTCTGTCTGCTTGTATAAAGGGATGTACATCCGGCGACGATGAAGGCATTTTGATTTAGATTGTAGTTTAAGACATTTTCATTTGCTCTGTTTTAAAGAGGAGGATTAGATCTTGTAATCCCTTCTGAGATATTCCACTAACAGTCATTATAATAGATTTTTAGGCTTTGTTACCCTCTAAGACTAAACCGGAACAACTAACATCCTCTCACTTGAATTTAAGCATTCAACATAGTGTTGGGTCCCATGCGGATATTTATAGCTTAGATAATATCATCTAATTAATGAAATCACTGACATCAAAAATCATAATTAGAATGAAATTTCTTTTTATTTTGAATTGAAGGAAAGTTCATTCATTCGTGCTACATTTAATTTAGTGTCGCCTTACATCTCTTGTACAAAATTACGATCGGTAGAAGAGGCTTTGATTTAGCTTCAAAATTTATTTAATTTGTTATTTTAAAGAAGATTTATTCCTCAGTAGCTTTCATTTTCTCCCTCTTTTTTGCTTTACTTTTGTGTTTGTTGCATGTCATTTTACTTTTCCCCCCTTCTTGTTTGATGCTTAGCTAAAATTACTAAGTTTTATTTAATGTTCTTAAGTCATTTCATTTTACTTTCCCTTTTTTTAAGTCAAAATTTGGCAATTTTGACCTCAACGTCATCCCGTGTAGACGATCGATATTTTGGCCTTTCTGATGCGTCTTAATGTAACGAGTGGTATCTTCGACATGGTATTCCCCATTATGCCAATGGGCATTAGTGGGGTCTTAAAACCTGTAGAAAGATATGCAAGCAATATATTTTGAGTCAGAATTAAGTCCAAATTTCGACGTTTGACGATACTCTCTGAAACATCAACTATTTTAGCTTACTCGGTATGCCTTGATGAGCGAAGCGGCGTTTTTTACCCAGATTTCATCAACGATGAGCATGGAGGCCTTCAATCACTGATCATACGATGAGAGCACGGCTTCTTCTGTGCCACGATTTCATCTGTCACGATGCGTAATGAGGCCTGATCACTGATATACCGATGAAGCAAGCGGTGTCCGAACACTCAGCAAATTTCCTCCACGATGAGCAGGCCGAAAACATAAAGATATTCATATATAATTTTTCTTTGGTATTTCATCAAACACCTTCTGCCTACATTGCTTTTGGATACATCTTTATCAAATAGTGACTCTACGTCCTAATGGCGTGTGAGCGATATCTTCAAGAAGGATTAGAGAATGGGCAGTTGGGTGGGTTTGAGTGGATGGGTGGACAGGGGTTTGAAGGGATGTAGAAAACTGACTAAATAGGCCAGCAGGTCGGTTTCGGGCCGGTGGGCTGGTTTCGGGCTGGTGGGCTGGTGGGATGCAGCAGGCCAGACAGTTTTGCAGCTTGCAGATTGGGCCAGGCGGCATGGAGTTTCGCGGGCTGCAGAATTGCGCTACAGGAGACAGAGTGAAAGGCGGGATTGGGGGCGGCAGCAGGCTCGGGCTGCCGGAGCGGCAAAACATGGGTCGCGTTGCGCGGCGGAACAGTGGACGGAGCGTTCGGCCAGCGAGTCGGACGGTGGTGCGGCAGTGCGGACAGAGCGTGCAGGCTGCGGGACGCGCGATGGACGGCGGGGGGTTCGTGGGAACGGAGGAATCCGAAGCGGGGAGAAACTTACCTTCTGCTTTTTTTCTTTTCTTATTCTTCCGATGGGAGAGAGAATCGGTTAGGAGAGAGGAGAGTGGGAGAATCCGAGGAAAATAGGAAAACTGCCAGAAATGAAAAAAAATGAGGGAGTGATTTTTTCAGGTTTTTTTTTTGAATTAGATAAACTAAAAATGGGGGGAATGGTTACTGAGTGGGGGTAATTTAAGGATTTTTAAAATCAATTTTAAATTAACTAAACGGCTTTAACGAAAATTCATAAGCAATATATATATATATATATATATATATATATATATATATATATATATATATATATATATATATCAATTTAGAATTATTGTTTAACGAATGATGCGTATTCGTTTACGTCGGGGCGGTTTGGTTTTAATTGAATTTTTGTCAATTTCAGCTCAAAATGCGCATCGCCGCTTTCGACTGCTCGATTTTCACGCAAACTTATCTGAATTGAGAGAGAATAATCTTACTTGATAGATTTCGATGTTTCAAAGCTAACGACGTAATCAATTTCATGAACGGAGGTCATTTGGTCATCATCGGTGCCTCCTGATCTCGATATACGTGCAGACGCGTTGACGACTCGAGCGTTTGATCAATTGATCATCAAGTCATACAATATTATATTATAACCAGTTTCGACATTCTGAACGCAATGGAGAAGTCTGTTCATAAATCGGAGATTATTTTAGTTAATTTTGGTGACGTCGAGTGTGTTTAAGCCTCGATTTGTGCGTTGTCACTTCAAATCAATCAACATTTTCACAGACCCATCCGAATTGAGCGCGGACAGTCTCATTTGATAGTTTTCGATATTTCGAAGCTAACAACGCAATCAATTTTATGAACGGAGGTTGTTTGGATATCGTCGCAGCTTCCCGACTCCGATATGCGTGTCGATACATTGATAGCTCGAGCGCTTAATCAATTGCTCGTTAGATTTTGCAATATCTATATTTTGATCAATTTCGACATTCTAAACGCGACGATGAAGTTCATTCGTTGATCGGTCGTTCAACCAGGGAAGTCAGGTTTTTGAATCTCAATTTATGCACT
Organism: Cymbidium sinense; assembly: GCA_021442155.1. Classification (NCBI taxonomy): domain Eukaryota; kingdom Viridiplantae; phylum Streptophyta; class Magnoliopsida; order Asparagales; family Orchidaceae; genus Cymbidium; species Cymbidium sinense. The sequence goes on along the minus strand of CM038218.1, from coordinate 165,984,791 downwards.
TAAACTCAAAGTCAATTTAACTTGTGGGCTTGTCTTAATTTATGACACATATGTGGAGGTCAACACATGCCTCTTGACAGTGGTACTCAAAATTCTCCACTTTCTTAATTCACCTTGGTTTTACTCAATCCAAAGCAGACTGCTCCTTATTTACTAAAGGAAGTGGATCCACTTTTATAGCTCTTTTGGTCTACGTTGACAATATCATCGTTACTGGACCATCACAGAGTAGTATTGACTCTTTGAAAACTCTTTTACATGCACATTTCAAACTGGTTGACTTGGGCGTTTTGAGATACTTCTTAGGCCTTGAGATTGCACGATCAGCCTCAGGTATTCTTCTCACTCAATGCCATTATACATTACAACTGTTGGAAGACACAGGTATCCTAGAGACGTAAATTTTAAATTAAGTATGTTTTAAAACTTAATTAACAGATTAAATATCGGTAAAAAAAATTAAATATAGTACGCCAATAAGTGGACGGCCCACTCTTGTCGAGGTGGGCGGAGACCGCACTTATCGAAAGCTACATAAGCCGGTCGCGATAATCGTCGGCACTAAAGTCGGTCGATAATCTCAGGCGGCTTAATATAGCGATCATAGAATTGGGCGACTTGCCTCGATTTTTTTAAAAAACAAGTTATCTTTTTTTTACGATGTACAGGAAATGCAAATAGATGTAACATGAACTTGTAATATCAGTGAACAAATGATACCAGAAAATACAAATAGATCAAACAGCTACAAATGTACTAGTAATCAAACGATACAAAAAAATTTCATCCATAAGCCAAAAATAAACTCAAGTACAGATGCAGATAAAAGTGAACAATAAAAATATCTAGCAACAGCTATACAAAATAAGTACACCTCTAAACACTATCGTTAACGACGCCATCTATAGGCTATCGCAGTACTACCTGGAGTATAGTGCTCGGTACCAGCAACGATCGCCGATGATGAGCGGCTCGCATCATCGATCTAATGTCCCTAGTCTCTCATAGAGATACCAATCCGTGTCGCCTTATGTCCATATGGTACGAAGGCGGGTGCTCTCGAAAAGAAGATGGTCAGATCGGCATAGGTGGATGGCGCCCATGTTTGTTGTATGCGGTGAGAAGAATCATAGACATGTGTCATATCCGTGACATATGCTGTTGCGCGGCCACGGACCTGTAGTCTCGATATGTGTCGAGATCCGCATCATATGCTCATTACTTAAATGGCCCGATAGTCCGTCATCAACGTCCAAGAAAGGCGAAAAGATCCTCGTCGCCAAAATATGCTCCACGTAAACCATTTAAAATGTTACTACGTAAATATGTGGAAATAATAACTAAGAAAATATGCAAATTATAGAATTATCTTAACATATGCTCGCTCGGCGGGTGCTCGGGGTAGATCGTCGTGGGGCGAGACACCCAGCAGTATGATGCTCACGACCTAAACCGGATCATGTATGCTGCGAGGGACTGTCGTCGATGTAAGCATTGTCCACCACAGCAATGTGATCTCTACGGGCATCCCATAGAGCGATGTCTGGCGATGAACGCACCCATCAGATCTTCTTTCCTCATCGACTCTAATGAAACTGGAGTCCATCGGGACTACATTTGTGCTGGGCAAGTGACCAAACTGACGAAGGACTCTATCAGGAAGGTGCCACTCCACCCTCTTCCAACTAATCATTGGAAACCGTGCTAACCAGATGTCCTCACCAGCCAGGAAAATATCAGCCAGACGACCTCTGGTCTGAATGTCGTATGGCTCCTAAGTCACCTGTGTGTGTCACTGCATGTTAGACAAAGGTTTGACAGCATTTGCTGAGAATGATGTATAATAAAAAAAAAGAAGTACCTGGCTCAATAGAAGCCCATCTAACTCATCCCTAAAAATCGATATTGCGAGCGGCATCGATGCCGTATCTCTTTTCCATCGATTAAAAAATATCATGTACAAGTCAGTTAGTTGCATGTCATTATCTTAAAGCAAGCTATAAAGTTATTAATTTCTTTACCTGAAACTGATGTTGACCCCATCGAGATCTCTAGGGTAGGGGACACGTCGGTCTACCAACATGCAGGCGCTCCCAAGACCAAATCTGTAGCAACTGAAGACACCCAACCATGTTGGCCCTCCTCGGCCTGGTAGACTCATGCAACTCTCTGTATAAGTGGGCTGACACTGCACCGCCAACAAATAGAGTGTTGAATATGTCAAGATCCTCTAGCAATGAGAGATACTACAAATGCACCTCTGACCCTGATGTATCTGGTAGTAAAAACTCCCAAGAAGAAACAAAACATAGGCTCGCACATGTCTGATGAAGTCCAACTTCGAGGTCATGTAGGACTCCACAAAAAATGTCCAACGTAATCACTGAGTGGCATGCGGTCCGGCGTGTGCCCAGCCATCCTGAATGTTGTATCTGCGGTCAAGCGGGTCATGATACGACTGGAATCGGATGCCCACCTATAAGCTCGTCCGCCGTCAGGCCAACTCACCGCTACCATGTCCCACAATAGGGGCCGACAACCGTGGTCCATCAATGCAAAACCAGATCATTGCAGCGTCGCAATTCGTCATCTCTCCACAGCAAAATGAAATGTGTTGGTGCAGGAGAGCAACGCCAACTAGTGCTATCGATGTGATGGTCAAGTCGATGTACTGCGCTAACACGGAAAGTTAGTCGGAGGGCGTGAGAAGTAGACGCGTGGGGCCACTCTCTAAGCATAATAAGATGAGATGTTGCCTCCAAAATAGTCGCCTGCAGTATGAAAAAGCTTAGGTCAAGTAACATAACACAGCATAAATGAAATACATAGAAAAAAATAAGCAATTATATTCATACCATATCTGGATGTGCCGCCCTATGTTTTCCATGAAGTAAGTCTATGCTAGGATGAACATCTGCAGGTGCAGGTCCAGGTGCGTCATCAGCTCGACGCCCTCCTGGCGACGTCCTAACCCTAGAAGGCTCCTCGACCATCATACACTGTAATAAGAAATGGAAATTTATTAGAATCGATATAATTGTAGAGATAAAGAAAAACTATGCATATTCCAGATATATCTAAACACAAACTAAACTCACCGCTACTAGAAGGGTTATGTGCGCACGATGTCCGGTAATGGTATTGTTTTACAACTACTACACAGCGATTGCTTGTGATGCATTCTCCATTGTGTTCTTGTACCTACATGATCGGTACCTACCGACTTTAACCACTGCGGCATAAAGGATGACCCGTTGCGTCGTACTCGGCAGTGTTTGATCATGCGACATGAAAATTAGAAAGTATGTCGCGACATCAACATGGTGTAATATCTTGACACATATGCCAGATGATTGATTCTCCTATGTACTAGAGCTGCTATGGTATGACTACATGACATATGATAAATCAGTGTTCGTGTACAATTGCATGAGTTGAATTGATCTTCCGTGAAATCAACTCTGAAGGAGTGACAATTCTTGTCCAACACTTGCACCTCATTTGCGTTAATATTGACTGGTTGTGGGAAATGTCTAGCCTCCCGCTCAAATTTGCTTAGGACTGTTTGGGTTCGTGGAGAGAAGGTGAATTCGTCTGAATCAATTGAACTTGTCCGCTTATAGAATAGACTCACGATGTTATAGTAAATTACAATTATCAATGCTTGAATTGGTAGTCCCCGTGCACGTTTAAGTACACCATTAAAGCACTCTGATGCATTTATGGTCATGGTACCGTAACGCTTCCCACCATCATGAATCAATGTCCACTTCTCCACATCACGTTCTACCAACCACTGATATGCTTCTAGTTTGATTTTTTGATGTCGTATGTTGCGTTAAATATGTTGATGTCATCGGTGCTACCTTCCAAGTATATTTTTTTGCACATAAACTCAACATCTGTAATACCCATTTTTCTCACTGACTTCTTAAAGTTTTCCCTAAGATGTCGCAAGCAATGACGATGTGCGGCCCATGGAAATACATCGCGGCACCCACGAACCAACCCTGAATGCTTATCCGAGATTACACAAAATCGCCCCTTGATGAAACAATTGGCAGCAGTTGTTGTAGGCACATAATGAACCAGAGCCAGGATTCATTATTCTCATATTCGCCCGCAAAAGCAAGGGAAATAGACCATTATTTGCATCAATACCAATGGTACGCATTCGATACTTGCCCAAAGAACGTCGCCCATGCGAGCAATTCGACAATATCCTAATAAATGGTCCAAAAGCCTGAGCAGTCTGAAACCGCATGTATTTGATGACATAATCCAGTGCGATCAGGGTAGCGCAGCATAGAAACCATAAACAATGCTAGGGGCGATATGACTCCTCCCGCCAAATATTGCTCGATACTCTTACGTATCCGCAGCCTTCATGTAAGAGACCTTGATGTTAAATTTTGATTCCATCCTTCCAATGATCTCTCTGGGTTTCAGGTCAATTTGAAATCGCATTACTAGCATTATGAAGTAACTAATAAACTTAGAAGTGCATTGGCGATGTCCTGAACCACTGATGATGACAACGCATGTGTGCGACGAACCTAAAGTTGATAACCTCCAGACGCCTCCCAACCTCTTGCTTCTGCTACAGTGCATGCGCCATTGGAAAGGTCTGTTCGGGCTACGATGTTGCACATATAACGGTGAAATTCTTCTGATTGGATGTCACGGTAACAAACTGGATATTATTAATAATGGACCGGCCGATTCTGCTGACGAAGCTCCTTCTTATTTGAGAAACACATAGCTTCATATAACTCTACTGGAACTTCAAAATCATCTGAAAATTCTGAGCTATCAGATGGACCATCAAATATAGTATCTGCATCCCAGTCTTTCGTGGTCTGACATAGCCGAATGTACTCATTGGAAATCATAACATCGCGATCCGCGAATTCGGATTGAATGACTCGAGAAGATCATGGATCTATCGTGCATAAATTGGCATTACCAAGCAAAGACTCATCATCAGCATCGCTATCATCAGATGCAGTGCTTGATTCACTATTTATCATTTCATACTCATCATCAGGTAGTTGTCTAGATGAACTAGGTTGATCATGCAGTTGCGCTTGAATAGACATCTCGGTTCTGCATTTAAACATATATCATCTTCTTAAAAAAACCGAAGATACCCTACACAAAACAAAAATAAAAAACACCAACAGTGATGTCGAGATGAATGCTTACATTATCTCCTTGCATGGATCGTTGCGATTCGCAGTTGGCAAACTTCGTGAGCATAACCATAGTGTATATTCGCGGCATGATATCGATGCTCGGTTTTAGTACATTGTGGCTTATTTCACGTAAACAATCAATGTCGGACGGAAGCTTCGTCCGTCTGATGCCAAACATCATCATCAACAACAATACAAGCTATGTATCCCGCGCCTACAAGAAAATAACATGTAATCTCTACTGCGAAGTTATCAACGTCATAATGCAGAGACCTAAGCACTTTTTGTTTTAAATCTCCTAAGCTTACATGACGCGACACTCGCATGGGCTGATTTTTGCCACCAACATAATTTGGAATGAACTGACCATCAATGATTGCAGTCATAGAAACGTAATTAAGCGAGATCCCGACTCATTCTACTATTAGCTCAAGAAATGTAACAAAACCTAATTCACTCAAAATTGCAAAATCCATATTGCTCACCTATTTATACACTAACAATTAAGCAAAGCAAAAATAAACTACCAAATTACTTGATCCCCATGATATACCTAATCACGGCAAATTAGAGAATAATTATGAAAAATATGCAAAACTTCCCTCCACATTATTACTAATTCAAATAAGCAAGGAAGAAAAAAAAAACAAACTTACGGTAAAGAGAAGAAAACGATCACTATCAGAAATGAAATTCGTTCGGTGGAGCCGGCGAAAGTGACTAATGCCAAAATCAAATGGTGGAGCGATGGGTCTCGTGGAGGAGGAGAATCGAAGGAGAAGAACCGAGAGCTTTCCCTAAACCGAGAGCTTTACAAACGAACGAAGAAGGAAGCGGACTCGGGTTGAGTCGAATTTAGAAATCGCCATCACTTATCAGACAGCCAAACTTATGCCGTCGCCCGATAAGTTAGCGGTTTTCGTGAAAGTTTTATCGTTAATGTCGGCGACTAAGTTTGGGATCGCGATAAGTAGGCGGTCCTTCTACTCGATGAGGTGGCCGATCGATCACTTCGGACGTATCACCAAATTAAATTTTTTTATCAATGCCTAATCTATTAATTATTAATTAAAATATACTTAATTTCTAAAATTTCTTTATCCTCGACAATAAACCAAGCAAAACTCCAATGGATCCCAACATTCACTTAAACGATATTGAAGGGGAACTGTTATCTGATGCATCCACGTATCTACGCTTAATCTGACGGGTCATGACCTGACATAACTTTTGCAGTACATAAACTAAGTCAATTCATTGCCAAGCCACGATCACCTCAACTCACCGCTACGTACCATCTTCTCCGATACCAGAAGTCGACGCCAGGACAAGGTATATTCTTTCCCGTATCTTTTGCTATGCACCTAAAGGCCTTCTCTGATGTAGATTGGGGCGCTTGCCAAAGCACGAGAAAATCCTTCACTGGATACTGCATCTTCCTAGGGGACTCCCTAATCTCTTGGAAGGCTAAGAAGCAAAATACAATCTCTAGATCATCATCTAAAGCTGAATATCGTGTGTTAGCCGCTACAGTCAGTGAACTTATCTGGGTCAATCAATTACTACGTGACTTCAAGACTCAACTTCCCTCTCCCACTGTTATATTCTGCGACAATCAAGCTGTCATTCACATAGCCAGAAATCCTACTTTCCATGGGCGTACTATGCACATTGAGATTAATTTTTTTTTTTTAATGGGTATCCACCCATGGTGAGGATATGTGTCTTAATCGCAAACATTCATTATGTCCTACTTACTTTCACCATTACATTATGGCGTCTTTTCCAAGAGGAATCGGCTACAGATTCTGCTCACCAATTGAACTAAGAGATGGTGGGTTGCACATTGAGATTGACTTGCACTTCGTCCGTGATCGCATTACAGAGGGCTCGTTAAACTCATGCCTATCAGATAACCCAAGCATAGTAAAAATTTTCATTCATTGTAAAACCAGAATGTAAATAGTAAATTTTTAGTATGAAGTATATAATTTATAATGTTTTAAAAGCAATTTATAAAAATCTTTCTAAATATTAATAAATATTTATTTATTAGATAACTTTAAATTGTTTAATTTTGTCCTCGAGGTGAGCTCAATCATATGATTCATATCTCATTTTTGATGCATACGTTTACTTTATTGACTCAAATTTCTTCTCCAAAAAAATTATTATTATTATTATCCCAATCTATTTAAACTAAATGCTTATTATTATTATTATTATTATTATTATTATTATTATTATTATTATTATTATTATTATTATTATTATTATTATTATAATTATTATTTTTAAAATTATAAAATTGTAAAAAATATGTGGTTTAAATTTACAATGTGAATATCAATTATTTTTTTATTTTTATTTTTATGTAAGTGTTGATATATATATATATATATATATATATATATATATATATATATATATATATATATATATATATATATATATATATATATATATATATATATATATATATATTTCTAAACTATTTTAAGATAAATTAGTATTCTTTTACAAAATACAAAATAATATTTTTAATAAAAATAAAATTATAATTGAAATGATGCTGAAAACATGTTTACAAAGTGAGCAGAAAAATATGTATCTGTTAAAAAAATGTTTATTAGCTAATTAAAATCTAAGAAAGAAGATAGCTTAATGAGTTGAATATATACATTTTTTTTTTCATCGTTAACCCCAATTACTAAATAATATTTCTTCACCAGAGTATTCCTTAGCAAAGATTCTTTCTCAAATCATTTCCTCAATTCATAACTCATATAAGAGTTATCAAAATGCTTTCCCAACTACCAAACAATAAGATTAAGAACTATTTTAACATCAATTTACAGAATTACTAAAAAATAACAATTCATGAGGCGCTGAATTTTAAAGAAAACCTATAAAAAATATCATAAGATGATGAGTTTAATACTTTCAAATTAGGTGTGTGAGTCAAACCGACTCATCAATAGGCTCAAGTTTGACTCGATAAATGGCTCATGAGTCGAGCTCGATGTGCTAGCAAGCCAAGCTCAAGCCAGCCCCGACTGGACTCATTAGCTCACGAGTTGGCTTGATTAATAAATATTAATATAAAATAAACTTAAAATATATTGTAATTTAATAGTTTAATATAAAATTATTAAAATATTTAAAAATTATATCTCATTCTCTTATATTAAATTAGTTCTTGCTATTATTATTCTAATTTCTTAAATTTTTATTATTGTCATCATAATAATTGCTTGAATTAGAATTATTTTATTTCTTTCAAAGTAAATGAGCTGGCTCTTGAACTGACTCGAACTCATAAAATAAAGCTCAAGCTTGAGCTCAAACTTGATAAATTAATCAAGCTCAAGCTCATGCTGAAGGTGGCTCAAGCTAGACTTGACTCCTTTACACCCCTAAATTTCTAATTAATTCATAATGCACTAATCTTATACTCTTGAGGAAAAAGTTGGTAATATCCATAGATCTTCCCTCTTAGTTTCTTATTTTGAATTTGTGCATAATGCAAAATGCTTTTTAGGGGTAGTGCGGTAGCAAGTTGGATTTAAATTAAGTATGACCAAGTAAATTCTATAAATATAGATTTAATTAATTTTTATGTGCCGGGTCCTAAGTCCCGGATGTGAAAACTGGGTGGTTGTGATAGACAGTCGATAGCCAAGTAAAACTTGTCGAAATAATCATGACATGAATCTTTTAAAATATTGTGTTAATGCTAGAGCATCCCTTGGAAGCGGCCTTGTATGAATACAATGAAAAGTGTGCAGGGGCATTTCAGTGCAGTGTAAAATAAGCAAGGGGTCCCACATTATAGACGGATGGGGACAAAGAAGTTAGTCCATGAAATTAAAATTAGATTAGGACATTGGAATATAGGTACTCTTACATTATAAATTAATGAAATTAATAGATATTGTGATTCATAGTAAGATAAATATTTTATGTATTCAAGAAACTAAATGAGTTGGGGAGAAGGCCAAGGAAATTGATAGTTTAAGTTTTAAACTTTGGTATTCAGGTAGAAGTTGAATTAGAAATGATGTGTATGTGATTATAGATAAAAGTTTGAAGAATAATGTTATAAATATTAATAGTATTGGAGATATAATTATAGCTTTAAAGATTATTGTTAATACTAAGTTATCAATATTATAAATGTTTATGCTCCTCAAGTAGGTTTGGATGTAGGTTCAAAAAAAAATTATGTAATGAATTATAAGGATTAATATAAAAGATACCTTTTGAAGAAATCTTATTTATTAGAAAAAATTTAAATGGACATGTTGGTAGAGTGGTATAAGATTTTAAAAGTATTCATGATGATTATGAATTTTGGAGCGACTAATGAAGAAGGTAGGACTATATTAGATTTTATTTTAGCATATGATTTTGTAGTTGCTAATATTTTATTTAAGAAAAGTGATGAGCATATTATTACTTATAAAAATAGATATAGTAAAATACATATTGATTATTTTTTGATAGGAAAAATAGATTGTTTAGATTGTAAAGATTGTAAGTCATTCAATAAAGTTTAAGTAAACATCATTGTTAATTTTAGATTTTAAGATGAAGGATTCAAAGATAAAAATAAATCAAATTATTATCCTAGGATTAGATGAGGTACTTAAAAAAGGAGAAATTTTTAAAATAGGCACATTATTAATCTTAATTAGCAATTTAGGCATCAAATTTTTTTTTTTATGAAAATAGCCTATCGTCCGTCTGATGATCGGTATGCTTCAGACGTCGGCAGATCATCAACGGACGACGGTTTTTCTTAGAGAGAGAGAGAGAGAGATTTTTTTTTCGCTTTGGAGGAGAGAGAGAGAGGGTTTATTAATTTTTTAATTAATATAATTATTTAAAATATATAATTTAAAATATTTTTATAAAATATTTAATAACTAAATATTTATATATTTAGTTATTAATTATATATAAATATATATATATATATATATATATATATATATATATATATATATATATATTTATATTTATATAAATTAATATATTTTAAAAATTAATTATATATAATTTAGAAATTTATTAAATAATTTTTTGTTAATTAATATAATTTTTAAAATATATAATTTTTTATTAATTTTTGTTAATATATAATTTTAAAATATTTAAAATATATATAAATAATTTTTAATAAATAAATAAAAGAAAGAAATAAATTATATAAATATTTTATAAATTATATAAATATAATTATATATATATATATGTATATATATATATATATGTATATATATATATATATATATATATATATATATTATATATTATATATTTATAATTTATTTAGTTATTTATATTTATATAATTTATTGGATTTATATAATAAATAAATAACTAAATATTTTATAAATATATAAATAACTAAATATTTATATAATTTAAAATTTATTTATTTAACTAATTATATATTTTAAATAAATAAATATTTTTAAATAAATAAATAACTAATTAAATAAATAAATAAATATATATAAAAACTAATTATTTATTTATATAACTTAAAATATTTATATAATTTAAATATATAAAAAACTAAATTTATAAATATATATATATTACTTTATTTATATAATTTATAAAATATTTATATAATTTATTTATTTATTTATTTATTTATTAAAATTATTTATTTATATATTTTAAATATTTTTAAATTATATATTAACAAAATTAATAAAAATTATATATTTTAAATAATTATATTAATTAAAAAAATTATTAAATTTTAAATTTATATATATAATTAAAAATATTTTAAATTATATATTTAATTATATATATATATATAAATAATTAATAACTAAATATATAAATATTTAGTTATTAAATATTTTATAAAAATATGTTTAAATTATATATTTTAAATATTTTAAATAATTATATTAATTAAAAATTAATAAAGCCCCTCTCTCTCTCTCTCTCAAAGAAAAAATCTCTCTCTCTCTCTCTCTCTCTCTCTCTCTCTCTCTCCTAGCAGAAAAAAAAGGAGGTGGCTCTTAGGTTAATTTCAGACATTATTTCATAAAAAAAAATTTTTGATTCCTAAATTGCTAATTAAGGTTAATAATGTGCCTATTTTAAAAATTTCCCCCTTAAAAAAATACTAATAAAAATATTTTTAAGAGCAAGCTACATGAGCTTAGAATTTGAGATGTTTATAAGAAAGATAATATTATGTAAAAAAAAGTAGCAAGTGAAATTAAGCAAATTGTAAAAAATATGTTTGGAGAATCAAAATAGAAAGTTTTTTTTTAATAAAAATAGTTGGTAGTGGAGTTAAAATATGCAAAAAAAAAAAAAAAAAGATAAAAAAAGAAGCATTGTTATGAAACTTGGTTTAGATGTAAAAACTCAAAAAATTGAGAAATATATAAAATGAACCATAGAGATTCTGAGAAAGTAATATATGATATAAAAAATTTTGTTTTTAGTAATTTATACACTAGATTAGATATCAAAGAAGGTGAAAGATGTATGTATAAGTTTGCCAACCGAAGAGATAGGAAAAGTAAAGATTTAATTTAAGTGAGGTGTATTAAGAATAAAAATTATAAAGTATTTTTCTTAGAAAAGGATATTGAAAATAGGTGGATAGGATATTTTGATAAAATTTTCAATGAATGATCTAAAAATACTATTGATTTCAACAATCTTAATACCCTAAAAAAAATAGAGAATTTTTTTTATTGTGGTATTAGTAAATTTAAAGTTGGAGAAGCTTTAAAGAAAATGAAGTTTGGAAAAATAGTAAGACCTGATGATATTTCAATAGAAGTGTGAAAATGTTTAGGAGATCAAGGAATTTCATATCTTACAAATATTTTTAATGTTATTTTAAAAATTGAAAAGATGTCAGATGAGTAGAGAAAGAGTTTGTTGGTTCCTATATTTAAGAATAAAGGTGATGCACAAGAGTGTGCAAATTATAGAAGAATTAAATTAATGTGTCATACATTAAAATTATAGGAGAGAGTAATTGAGCATATGTTACGATGTCATATAAAAGTTTCTCAAAATCAGTTTGGTTTCATGCTAGGTAGACCTACTATGGATGATATACTTTTGTCAAGAGGTTTAATTGAGAAGTATAGAGAAAGTAAGAAGCATCTATATATGATATTTGTTGATTTAGAGAAAGCTTATGATAAAGTTTCAAGAGATGTTCTTTCAAGAGTTCTAGAAAAGAAAGGAGTTAATATTGGTTATATTCAAGTTATTAAGGATATGTATACTAGAGTTGTTACTTCTGTCCAAACACAAGGAGGATTGACAAAATATTTTCCTATTTTAGTTGAATTACATCAAGGATTGGCTTTAAGACCTTATCTTTTTTGCTTTAGTTATGGAAGTTCTTACTAGGCATATATAGGAAGATGTACCTTAGTGTATGCTTTTTGTTGATGACATTATTTTTGTTGATAAGACTAGAGAGGGAGTTCAAGAGAAACTTGAATTATGGTGGTTAACCTTAGATTCTAAAGGTTTTTATTTTAGTAGATCTAAAATTGAATATATGGAGTATAATTTTAGTTGTAGAAGTTATAGTGGTGATATTTTTGTGGGTTCGAAAATTCTCCACCGACCTCTCGATGAAGAGAGTATATTAAATATTGGTCAAAATTTTAGAAGGCAGATTTCGCCCTCATTTACTGAGGACTTCAGTTCTGGTTCCAAGTTTCCTATAGACACAAGCACCTATAGTTAATTACCCCTCCTAATACTGAGAGAGAACTTTCGATAAAGGTTAGTCGTTAGATCACTAAATGCGTAGCGTATAGTAGCAGCATGTGGAGTTTTGAAATTTAGAATTTATGAAATTCATAAATTTAACTTAAAGTTGATGGTTGGGGGAATGATGATGCACCCGATCAAGATCCCATTTCATCCCGCCATCGCACCCTGGTCTACTTAGAGGTGGTAGTCGAATTGACCTGGCTGAAGGATCCTTATCAGTAGTCATGGGTTGCGTCATCCAAGTAATCCTTGTAGACCTGTGGCGGTGTTTCTTTAAGGAGACAAGTTTAAGTTCACCTTAGCTAACAGAGGGTTTTTTGCCCTATCAAGTACACCATATAGTTCACAACTTAAGGGGGTAGAGCCATTGGGGAATATACGGGCTACAATCGTGATCATAATATAATGGTGTCATTTGCGGTAGCCACTCAATCAGAGGACTCTAGTCAAAACCGTATCATATGTGGAGCCTACTGGCCAAACCACGCGGACAGAGGACACATGCCACATCCTTACTTGCATGAGTTTATTTGAGAGTGAATACAAAAATACACTTGACTTGACATTGGCTTCTTTGCAAGCTAGAATTTTCTTAATTTGCCACCTACGACAAATAATTGCAAAAGTGGATGAATTGGATTTTGCTTTAATTCTTTAGGGATTGAATTTCATTTAAGAATTTATATTAAGCTTCTTTTAGAATTTCTTTGTATTTGCATGAAATTTGAATTTATCTAATTTGACTTTGAATTTTGAATATCACTTGATAGTGATATCCCTTCCGGTTGAAATCTTCATTCAACATAGCCATCATAAGGGTATATGAGTTTTCTTGATAATTTAGTTTATTATTTCAGTTCTATTGACTCTATTAATTTAATAATAGAGGATCAGATCTACTCTCATTTGACAGAATTAGCTTCTCATATGTTTCACTAAGTTGAATTTCTTATAATATTATTATTGGATTTTTAGGTTTGTTAACCAGAACTCGGTCCTAAGACCCAACCATAAAGCAACCCGCATAGCATCCTCAGACACTAAGTTTAAGCATTCAGCATAGTGTCGGGGCCCATGCGGATGATTTAAAATACTTTTATGAATTTGGAAAGATCAAATTGAATTGAAGATTATTTTATATTTTGGACAAGAATTCATCTCTTTCAAATGATTGCACAAATTTTGAAGCACTTGAATTGAGTGATAGTTGGCTCCATAATTTATGCAAAATTAATATATTGGAAGTCTATTTAGAATTTAAGCCAACGCTTTGCTTGCAGATGGTGCGATCCTGGCGGTGTTGTAGGTTTCATTCATATTCGACTTCAACTCTTTTGAATGTTTCATTGCATAGTGGAATTCTTATTCATTCAAGCAATTTGCTTACATTAGATAGGCATCTCATTTGTTGTAGATTATTGTCAGTTAGATGATTGTAAGCACAATCTTGTCTCAGCAATATAGTATTGTGGGCTCGAGAATTCTCCACTTACCTCTCGATAATTTTTTGATATTGAATTGAAGAGAGTATGATTTGAAGGTGTTGGTGTAATTTTTAGAAGGCAGATGGAATAGTAGATAAGACACTCCGAGAGATTTTGTCCTCGTTTGGCGAGGACTTTAGAGTTCTGTGTTTCTATAGAAGCCCCTATAGTTAATTACCCCTCCCAGTAAGTGAGAGAGAACTTTTGATTAAGGCTAGTCATTAGATCGCTGAATATGTAGCGTATAGTAGCAGCATATAGAGTTTCATAATTTAGATTATGAAATTCATCATTTCAGCTTAAACCAGATGGTTGGGGGAATGATGACGTGCTTGATCTAGATCTCATGGTTACGTCATCCTAGGCTGTCGCGGTCCCTAGTCTACTTAGTCAAAGGAGGTAGTCGACCCAAGACGAAGGATCCTCAAGCCATGGGTTGTTGTTCAAGGAGCCAGACTGTGGTCTGCAAGCTTAAGTCTATCTTAACTGACAGAGAGCTTTTTTCCCTATCAAGTATACCCTATGATTCACAACTCAAAGGGCGCATATGTATAGGCAAGTGAGATATGGAGTCATTTGGCGACAACCACGATCAAAGGACTCGTCAATCGCATCATGTGGAGTCTATCGCCGCCACTAGAGGACAGGCCAGTCGGGCATGAGATTTTTTGAGAGTAAACATAGTTGTGTACTTGATTTGATTTTGGCTCCTTCCTTTGTGAGCTAAAGTTTTCTTAATTTGTCACGTCCGACAAATAATTGCGGAAGGCAAGTTGAATTTTTAGCTTTAAGTTTTTTTTAATATTTAATTTTACTTAGACATTATAGCTCAATGATATTTTAAATTTTGCATTTAGATTGATATTCAACTTAAGTTAATTTGCTTTGAAATTGTAATCATATTTTGATGGAAGTATCTCCTCTAGTTAAAATTTTCATTCAACACCATCATCGTAGGCTATTTGATCTTGTCGACTCTTTTAATTTAATAATAGAGGATCATATCTACTGTCATATGACAGAATTAGCTTCTCAAATATTTCACTAAGTTGAAATTCTTATAATAAATTTTTAGGTTTGTTAACCCGACCCATTCCTAAGACTAAATCGGGAATCAATTTGCGCAACATCCTCAAACACTAAATTTAAGCATTTAGCATAATGTCGGGGCCATGCGGGTTCTTTAGAATACTTGCAATTCATCTTAGTTTCTTAATGTTGAAGTTTTGTTGACCATTTTTTTTGGAAAATCTTCACTAATTTAACTCTTAATTTAGGCAAGATTGATAACATGTGATCATTGACTTGTGTAACATTGATGTTGATATGAGTTTTGAACATTTGTAACATAAGATCAATATCACAATTGTCTATTTCAAAACATCATTTCAAATTGCATCTTCCCCAAAGGCCATCTTGATTCTTCGATAGAAATTACATATTCGAATTCATTAATCTTTGTATCCCTTGCGAGATCGGTAGTAGTTTGATTGAGAATTTAGGAGTTGGACTACACAAAGAAGCCCTCCAATGCAACTTAACAACATCCCTAAATGTTTTGTAAATTATCGGTATAAAATGATTTCCTTGGATCAACATCCTATGATGAGTGTAAGAATTCAAATTTCTGATGAAGTAATTTTGAGTTTGAAACCACTTCGAAATAAGCGTGACTCTTCTCTTAGGGTAATCGTAGAAATTACCAAATGTTTAAATTAAGCATAGTGGCACTTTGTGATATCTACAATTTTTGAAGCATGTAACTTAATTATGATTAATCCGTAGATCTATTTGACTCTTACATTTAATTATAAATTAGGAGGTTTATATTGTTTAAATTAGCATGTGAAGATCATGTTTTGAATTTTTAGAATAATTCCTCTTTGTAGATGCACATGGATAGGTGGATGATTTCAATAATAAATCTATTCATCACACCTTATCTCGCATTTGTTTAATGCTCGTGGGCGGCAATTTTTGTTTTCGTATATTTTGAATATTATTCGATTGTCCCACGAGGATTCCATATTCAGCTATAAATATGGGGCATGTTCAGTTTTATTTTCATTCAGATTTATTCAGTACCTCTAAATGTTTTGAAAGTTGTAGTTGGTGTGTTTTGAGTAGAGAGATTCTTCTAAGTCGACAGGTGTTTTGGTAAGTACTTTGATTTTGAATTTGGCAATTTTAATTTATATACTATTTTTTATATAATCAACCTACTTATATTTTAGCTTTAACTTTTTATTGAACATTTAGTTCAAATTTATGTCTAGTTTAAATCTAATTTAAGTATCATATCAGTTTGAATTTTGACCGAATCCTCGCCAGATGTACATGAGCCTTGACCTACACACGCTCTTCTAAGTGCAGATTGTATCTTACACATGCCATAGTTTCAACCCTTGTCTGTTTCTAAGAAGTGAGTTTAAATATACCTGCACAATATGAAACACATACACACATATATTTATGTATATACACATCACATTATATTTTTCCAAAGGATAACACAAGATAATGAAATATGACAACTCTCTTTTGATTAGATTTAAATAAAATAAATTATTATTATTTTTTTGGATTTGTAGAAGTGGCTCGGGTAGAGAGAGAAAGAGAGGGAGAGAGGAGAGAGAGAGAGATCAACTTTTTTATCTTTTTTTTTGTTTCCTCTAAATCACAAAGGGAGAGACACAGAGAAAGAGAGAGAGAGAGAGAGAGAGAGAGAGAGAGAGTAAGAGAGAGAGAGAGACGGCAACTCTCTTCTTTTTTTTCCTTTTTTTTGGTTTGTTTCCTGTAGATCACAAAGAGAGAGAGAGAGAGAGGGAGAGAAAAATAGCAACTTTTTTCTTTTCTTTTTCTAGTTTCCTGTAGATCACAAAGAGAGAGAGAGCTGGGAACTTACAAGATATGATGTCAATTGTGCTTTGTAGGAAAAAATGCATTACACAAAGAAAAAATGCTGAACTACAAGAGGAAGAAGAAGCATTTTAAAAAGCAAAAAAAGCAAAGTTGGAGAGGTTGCTACTACAAAAGCAGTGTAAGCAGAGCTAAAACAGCTAAAGGGAGAAAAGGGGATTATTTTAAAATAGGCTTAGTGCTAATAATAATTAGTTATTTAGGAAAAAAATATAAAAATAGTTTCGTCAAAGACGACTGGCCGATCGCAGAATCATGCCAGTCGTCCGTTTGAGACGACCTGTTTTTTTTTTTTCTGGTTTGAATGGCGGGGAGAACGGCGGGGAGAGAGAGAGAGAGAGAGAGAGAGAGACAGACTTTTTTTTTTTTTTGTAACAGAAGAGAGAGAGAGAGAGAAAGAGAGAGAGAGGAGATTTTAAAATATTTTATAAAATATTTAATAACCAAATATTTATATATTTAGTTATTAATTTTTTTATTTATATATATAATTAAATATAATAAAAATATTTTAATTATATATATAAATTTATAAATTTATTTAATATTTTTTATTAATTAATAATTATGTATAATATATAATTTTTATTAATTTTGTTAATATAAATATAAAAATATTTAAAATATATAAATAAATAAATAATTAAAAGAATAAATTATTTAAATATTTTATAAACTATATAAATAAAATAATTATATATATATATATATATATATATATATATACATATATATATATATATATACATATATATTTATAAATTTATTTAGTTATTTATATGTTTATATTATATAAATATTTTAAGTTATATAAATAATTCAAAATAATTTTTATAGAATATTTTTAATTATATATAAATAAATATATATATATATATATATATATATTTATTAATATAAGTCTTTAATAATAATAATAACAAAAAAAATATAAAAAAAAATAAATAAATAATTTTAATAAATAAATAAAGAAATGAATAAATATATAATATATATATATACATATATAAAAAATAAATAACTAAATATTTTATAAATATATAAATAACTAAATATTTATATAATTTACAATTATTTATTTATTTATTTATTTAACTAATTATATATTTTAAAGAAATAAATATTTTAAATTATTTATATAACTTAAAAAATATTTATATAATTTAAATATATAAATAACTAAATAAATTTATAAATATATATATATAATTATTTTATTTATATAGTTTATAAAATATTTATATAATTTATTCTTTTGTTTATTTATTTATTTATATATTTTAAATATTTTTATATTATATATTAACAAAAATTAATAAAAAATTATATATTATACATAATTATATTAATTAATAAAAAAATATTAAATAAATTTATAAATTTATATATATAATTAAAATATTTTAAATTATATATTTAATTATATATATAATAATAAATTAATAACTAAATATATAAATATTTAGTTATTAAATATTTTATAAAAATATTTTTAAATTATATATTTTAAATAATTATATTATTTAAAAAAAATTAATAAAAATAAAATCTTCCTCTCTCTCTTTCTCTCTCTCTCCCGTTCGTAAAAAAAAAAAAAAGGTCTGTCTCTCTCTCTCTCTTTCTCTCTCCCTCTCCCCGCCGTTACAAACCAAGAAAAAAAAAAAAAAAAAAAAGAGGGTTAGTCGTCTGGATGACATGCCGACGGGAGACACGTCCAGTCGTCCGTTTGACGGACGACTTTTATTTGCTAATTATATTTTTTTCCTGCCTAAATAACTATCATTAAGCTTCTATTTTAAAATAATCCCTAAAAGGAAATGTCTGTGTTCGGTCGAGAGCAGAAAGAAAGGAAAAAAAAAACGATAGGCCGAAGAGACGGATAGCTTCTCCTTTAAAAAAATTTGTTTCAGCTGACCGATTTAGAATAGATTAAAATAATATATTAAAATTATTATTTTATAAATTAAAATTATTATTTTTTATAATCCTCACGTGAAGGAAGTATGGGGGAAGAGGTATGGAACATTTCTATTGGCAAAGGAGGAGGTGAGAGGTGTGGGCATTAGTTGTTTAGCAGGAATAAGAAGAGAGAAAAACTTTTTTTTTTTTATCTTTTACTTTAATAAAATTGTGCGGTTTTATTTATTTATTTTGTACTCATATAAGTATGTATTTAATATATACAAACTTGTTAATATTAATCATATGATTTTTTTTATTTTTTTAAAAACATATGTAGTTACATAATTTTAAATAAATTACTTATATCTTTAAATTATTAAAATAAGATAAATTTTATTTATTATTATTATTATTTTTTTAATGATAAAATGATTAACATAATTGATTGGGAGAAATATTTTTATCATCATTTTTTTGTTGCTTGATTTTATTAAAAGAGATGAGGCAATAATTACAAATATAATTTTCATTTAGGTGAAATCATGAACTAAAATGCAGTTTGTTATTTCTTATAGATGAAACTCTTTACTTTTGTAAATATATATATATATATATATATATATATATAATTATTTTCAATCTGATCTTAAACTTCAAGATGAATAATATGCATTTTATTCCCCACTCATTATTTTTTGTTGGTCACTCGATCGAATTCACATCTTTGTCTAAACATTTTTTTAATTTTATTTTATGCCATGACTCAAATAATATTATTTGTGTTTATTATTTTGATGAAATTTTGGTAGTCTCTCAGTGTCCTCCCCCACATAGGGGATACTTCAGGAGTGCTAGATCCTTCCTACCATGCTTAAGAAAGTATGCATAGTCACTATCTTGCGACACTACGGCTTAGAGAATTTTCTAAACCCACCATGCTTAAAAAAAAGTATGCATAGGCCTTCAAATACCTGCAATTTCAATTCATATTTTAATTTTGAACTTAGAATTCATTTTACATTAAATTGATTAAGTCCTCTCATCAATTTGCCTTTCGATATCTTCCTCATAGATGCTTATATTCCTACCATGCTTAAAAAAGTATGCATAGTCGTAATTGACTTTAGAGTCTTCCAAATCCACAATGCTTAAAAAAGCATGCATAGTCCTTCAAATACTTGTAATCTCAATTCATATTTTAATTTTGAACTTAGAATTCATTTTGCGTTAAATTAAATAATTCCTATGCTAGTCTAAATTTCAGCGACCTCCCAGTGTCTTCTCCGTGTAGGGGGCTGCAGCAGGAGTGCTAGAGTCTTCCTACCATGCTTAAAAATGCATGCATAGTTAGTGTCTTGCGACACTACGGCTTAGAGAGTCTTCTAAACCCACGATGCTTAAAAAGCATGCATTGGCCTTCAATAGCTGTGTAAAAGGCATCCTGGTTTCTTCGTCGTGCTAAAACAACATGCACGAGTACTTAGGTCTAGCAAATATTTGTAATAACGAAGTAACCATAAATATGAGGATTAGGAATCTCATGTGAAGAAAAGATATAAATCAACGAAGTGATGGCATTTTGGAGGGTGCTTGCAGTTCATCATCTAGACATCCTAGACAACCACCTATCCAATCATTAAGAAGAGCAATCACACGTGTGAGTTTTGTTGATAAACTAATCTAGGATATCACAACATAGGCTATATAAAAGGTGGCTTGTCTTGGCATATAAACAGCTAGACTCCAAGGAATATCCATTAGTTCAAAGAATATTTTAAGTTGGCTTGTAATAGATCCAAAGAGAACATTTGTAAAGAATGCATTCCATATCGTAAACCAAAGCATTTTACTGCATGCACTCTTATCAATCCTACTATGGGAGATATTTCCTTGCATTATAGAGAAAATATTTATGATTGGAGCACAATGAAAATTAAATAAATGAAGAATAAGGCTAGGAAGATATCCTGCTATTACTTGACTAACAATAGATATCTCAAGTATGTTTTTTTAGAAAAGGTAACAATGTCTCTAATTGATCCAAATTGGTAAGACCTTGGACAATGCAACTGGAAGAAGATATAAAATTATTAGGGTTATTGACGCCACTATGACTAATACCTTGGAAATCCATCTCCATATGAATGATGAAGAAAAAAGAGGCCAATACACATCATGAGGTTCTGGAGCTTCCTCAGTTACCCATTCGGGGACCGACAGATTAAGCAGAGAAATAAGCACCATAACATGATTTAAATTAGACAAATGCAGCTAAAACTTTTGTAACCTCTTCTTTAGTTGTTGAGGATAGAGAGAAAAGATGAGAGGAGCGGGGTGAAAGTTCAGCTGCTAGAGGCGGAGCGTGCACAAACGAACTCAATTTTGTGAAGTTCAAGTGCTATTCAGACGGATGAATGCGAGAGAGAAAGAGAGAGAGGGTTTGATTTGCTTATTAGAACCAGATTTACCGGCCGCCATAGAGGAGACTGAAAGAGAGGATTCCCCTTAGTCACGCACCTGATGAGACTGAAATTGAGAGTGTGTCAGGCCGGCTGAGAACAAGCTCCTTTGTTTTTGCATGTGTTTGTTGCCAGAGAGGGACAAAGGGTTTCACTTCTTATCAAGGCATCCCTGCAAAAAATAGAGTATCTCGTGAATAGAGAATTATACCATTTTAGGGTTAGATATAAAGAGTATTTATAAGGGCTTCTTATATTTAAGTGATTAATTAACCATTGTGGTGTTTATTTTTGAGATGTGGGACACCATGCAGATCTTAGGGGGGTACTTATTGAAGTGATCAGGTATGACATTAAGGAATGATGTACTATCTCGAGAGATAGAAATCACCACCCTATAATTAACCTAATCACCTAATAAGGACTCCTAAGGCATGATGGGTCTTCGAATGTACCAGAGATCTTTCCTCTATTTTACATGAAAAAGTAAAGTAGGGTTTATTTTAAGCCGGGTTCGTTAAGTTTCCTGTGGAGGTAAGCCCCATAGTTAATTACATCCTAAAGAAAGACATTCCTTAAGAACACTCTCGATTAAAGTAGACAATCAAGATCTCCAAAGATTTCAAGGCAAGAATATCAAAGGATTGGCTATGTTAGAAAATTAAATGGGATAGATCAAAAGGAGAGACCTATTTTGGGATCTAAAGGAGATTAGTAGGGAATTCTCATGATACTAGGAAGCCTAATGAGCAATCCAATCTATCCTAGGATTGGGCTTTATATTTTTGAAATTGAAGAGAGTTAATTATTTGAGTTGACATTTTATTAGAATACTAGGACTTATAATCCCACAACATAAGATTATGGAAGTGCCTAAGAGGTGAGAATTTATGCTTGTAGCCCGAAGAGAAATAATAATCTCAGATCCTAAATCTAGGGAGCTTTGGCGAGGGCCAAAGCACGACCTAAATCTGGTGAAAATGGGTATATGGTTTACCTCCACAAGAGAGAATAAATCACCTAACTGCTGAACTTATTACCACCTCGAGTGGCAGCCAGCTAACTCATCCTATGCTTTAAATCCATGCAAGTCTTATGCTTTGAAAGATGGCTAGGTTGTTGTTTATTTAGAATGGAGACTGTCCTTAAACTCACTCTCTAAGAGACTAGAGTATGAGTGGTATGAATTAATGACTTAATCTAATGCAAATTTTATCAAATTTATTTGATTCTTTTGGACTCTTTATTTTGACACAAGCTATGGGATTTTGTATGCCTAAATGCATGAGAACTTGATTATGAGCCAAATCAAGTGAAAAAGGGGTGTTCTTCCATCAAAGGCTCTCACAGGTTAAGCCTTTATTCTCTAGCACAGATGGAAGCCCCCTATTAACAAGAGTGGAAGAATATGACATGCATGATGTTATACATTCATTTATCTAGCTAAGGGGTTGCTAAAAATTTTATTATCTAGATTTAATTTCTAGGCTTTTATGTGAGGTTATGAATTATTTTAAAATTTTAATTATAAGTAGTTGGGTAGAAAAATTAATTTCATCATAAGAGCCTACCGCATCCAGGCTACACATTCAAACATCAAACATGAAGAAACTCGCAAAAGCATGCAATTCTAGTGTGCAATCTAAACACAACATCAAATAATTTTATAGACTACCATAAAAAATAAAAGGCTAGGCGATGGGTTCTCGTATTACACTCAAAAGAAAAAAAAAGGATGGGCCGAAGCTCTACCCTTATACAACCTGATTACAAAATAATACATGCTATGGGGTCTTCTTTTCTTCATTTCTTCCTTCTCTTCCTTTTGATTTAATTTGGTCCAAAGGCATCACAGGGCACCCCAAGGACTAAGCTTTTTAACCACTGCTCATCCTAATCCCCCATAACACTAATCCTAATTCCTAATACAAAATTACATTAAAAATAAGAAAAGTAAATCTAGCTACACCTGCAAAATAAATATTAGCTAAACACACCATACAACCCAAGCAGTTATATGAATAATTTGGACTTAACACCCCACACATGGGTAACCAAGGCCACCTGTCAATGTGAGTTATGCTTAGGGGCTAAGAAACCTGCACAACAAACACATGTATATTTTTATTACAGCAGCCCCTTAAGCACAACCCCTGCAGAAAATATGATTAGGCTAATCACGGCCTACCATCCAATCTACGAGGCATACACCCTAACATTCAATCTAAAATATTACTTCACAAAACAAAACATAACATCATACATACAATGCCCTAACTTAGCATTAGAAGTGGTAACTTAGTATTCTAATGTGAAGACAAGACTTTACTAGGCTTCTTTAGTTTAAGTTTCAATTTGAGTTTTAATTTGTTTAAATTTTACCTTTGGGTGATTTCAATTTAAATGATTTAATGATTTATTTTTTATTTTTATTTCACTTTTATTTAGTTAAAATGATGTTTAAGTTTTCAAGAATGAAGAGTAGAGTGAATTCCATTTATAGACAAAACTCACCCTATTATACATTCTAACTCCTAAAGAGTCTAACTAAGGTCCCTAAGTATCTTAATTAGCCCATTTGAATTTGTGTAATTCATTTGATTTGATTTATTTGATTTAATTTAGATTTTAGAATTTGAGTTTGTTTAATCTTCATGTATTTGATTGATTAATTTTGGATTAAATGTGTTGATTTAATTAAATCTTGATAATTCAATATCCTTAATCTTTAATGAAGTTTAGGTTTGTTTAAAACCATGTGTTTTTTTACTGATTAATTTTAGATTAAATGTTCTAATTCAATTAAATCTTGATAATTCAATATCCTTTATCTCTAATGAAGTTTAAGTTTGTTTAAATCCATGTCTTTTTTTATTGATTAATTTTAGATTAAATGTGTTGATTTAATTAAATTTTTATAATTCAATATCCTGAATCTCTAATGAAGTATAAGTTTGTGTAGATCCATGTGTTTTTGATTTATTAATTTTAGATTAAACGTATTGATTTAATTAAATCTTGATAATTCAATATCCTTTTAAATTAATATCTAATTCTTTTCTTTGATTATGGTTATGTGACTTAATTTTATGTTTATTTGATTTGATTATGGTTCATTTATTTGTAGTTTGGTCGAATTAGATTAATTGGGATTTTATTTTGATTTTAATTGAGTTTGATTCTTTGTAATTAGGATTTTATTTTTAATCTCACCATTTGTCATGTTTATCAAAGTTTAGTTTGTATTTTGATTTCATACATTGGATAGTTAATTAGTTTGTCTTATTTAAGTAGGTTGAATGAGATTTGATTTGATTTGATGACATATTAAATTGATGAGAGTATTTCTTAATTTAATTTAATTTGATTTGATTAGCTTTATTAGTCTATGGGTTTGCTTAGGTTCAATGTGATTATGTAATTAGTTTAATTAAGAAGTATTTATGTTAACTATAAAGATTTGTTTAATTTTCAATTTGATTTCATATTTGTTTAGATGATGTAATTAATGACCTAATAATTTAGATTTAATTTAGGATTTGATTGGCATTTAATTGTATTTTAATTATGTTTAAATTTATGTTTGCCTAAGCTTAAGTTTAATATGATTAATTTTGTTAACTTAATTAGTCTATTTAAGAGGTGTGATTAAATTAAATAAAGATTTGTTTAATTTTTAATTTGATTTCATATTTATTTGGGTTAATGATGTAATTAATGATTTAATGATTTAAGTTTAAATTAGGATTTGATTGGCATTTAATTGCATTTTATGTTTGATTAAGCTTAAGTTTAATATGATTAATTTGATTAACTTAATTAGCTTGTATGTATGATCAAATTAGTAGATTAATTAAGTGTTTGATTTGAATTAATTTTAATGTGATTTATAAATTTAATTGGTTCATTAAGATGATGGATTAATTCATTAAGTTTGCATTAATTAAATGTTTAATTAATTAAGTTTGATTAAGGGTAATTAAATTTTTAAATCATTAGAATAATTAAAGGTTTGTCTAATTAGAAATTAATGACTTAATTACCCATATATGTCTTATTTGATTTGATAGTTTTAATTAAGCATTTACCTAAATTTTATTAATTAAAGGGTTATCATTGTTATTATCATTTGATTAGATTAAGTGATTTAATTATTTATTTTTTTTCAATTAAACTTGATTATTCAGAATCATAGTTATGTTCGATTTTCTTCATTTATTATGTTCATTAGAGTTCATTCATGTTTGATTTAGTTGTTAGGTTTATGTATTAATGGCTAATTAATCATCTTATTCTAAATGGATTGATTTTACATGTGATTTAATCATATCTTAACTAAGTTTTCTTTAGCTTTATTTGGTGTAATTTGATTAATATCAAATGATTATGTTGAATTGGTTTATTAATCAATTTGACTTTTAGTTTATTCAATAATTAATTAATATTTAATTTTTTTTAATTTGTTAAGTAGTTTCATATTATTTAGATTCAATGTTTGGTATAGATTTGACAAGATTAGTTTAGTTTTATAGCAAAGTTTCATTGATTTATTCAATTATGAGTTTGATTCAAAGATCTCATCATTCAACTAAATTTCATTAGCTCAATTAGGTTTAGTTAACTTTAATTTCATTTATGTGATATATGATATTTTTCTGATTTAAAATTTGATTACCAATCATTTGGGTATTATATCATTTCTGATTTTGATTTGGTATTTAAATTACTTTTAGATTATGTTTTAATTAATTCCTTAATTGATTGAACTTTAATCTTAAGTGTTTGTTTAGAGATAATTAGGCTTTAGAAAATCACATTATTTTCTTAAGGGTCCTAGATGTTAACTAAGGTGATTTAAGTTATTTTTGAAGATTTTTCTATAATTTTATGGATTTTTATTTGATTTGTTCTATTAAAATAGAATTTGAACTTCAAAATTTAATTTCTCCCAATTCGAAAGTCCTTTTAATTTGAGATTTTTATGGCAGATGTATTTTAACAATTATTTCAATCCTTAAAAATTTCAATTCAATCAGACTTGTATTTTTAGAGTAATAAATGAAATTTGATTTTCACTAAAACTTAAATTAAGCTCAAACCATTCATTATAATTTGGAAATTTTTGGTTTGTTGGATTCCTCTCGGAATGACGGATTCAACATACCCTAATTTGTAATTTTTTTGCTAAGTGTTTTATTTTATTTTTTCTGAATTTTTAAAGTTTTAGGACACTTAAATAATTTTTAAAATAAAAAATAGGCATTTTCCCACATAACCCAGTTAGCGCCACACGGGCATTATCGAGGCAACGCGATGCCACATGGCACCGTACGACTATGCATCGCTACCCTCAGATATGCAAGACCGCCGACAATTCTCACGATGCCTTGTCATAACGAGGAATTTACCTCCGGGTTTCACAAATGAAGGGTCCTAAGGCCGGCTATGGTTTGAAAAAATTTACCTAGCTGGGGATGGTTTTCGGAGGCGGTGAAGATCTGAGCGAGCTCCTATGTGCAAGAGGAAGCTTTGGAATGAGTGTAGCCTTTGCCTTCACTTCGAAATGATGTATCTTCCCGTGCTTGCCATTTCCTCACCGAAATCAACCCAATTTTGGTGTTTTAAGCCTAAGAGAGATGGGAAATTATTTTTGGTTGTTTTGGGGAGTACTTAGGTTGAATAGTGGTAGGAGGAAGATGAATGAAGCCTCATTTTTCCCTCCTTTAATAGTGGCCAAAAATTCTCATTTTTTATTAAATTTTTGGCTCCAAAAGTATTATCATTTTGCTTGGGGTGGTTGGGATGGATGATGGATTGATTGAGGACTTGAGATTTTTGCTCCAAAGTTCTCTTTGCTCATATGATCTACATTGAATGCCGATGGGGAGGAATGCATGTGATGGAAGAATTAAATGAAGTTGGGTGGAATCCTATGTGAGGAAGGATTCATGAGGTATTTATTAGGTTGGGTTGATTTTGGGCTGATCGTAAATAGGTTTGGGTTGGGTTTGATCAGCCCTCAATGGGTCATGGCTTGGTTTCAAGAGATTTGGCTCAATTTGGGTCATATGGGTCACATTGGGTCATATCAGGTTAGGTTAAAAAATTGGTCAAATTAGGTCAAACCAAGGCTTATGTTAGGTTCAAATGATAATTTGAAGAGTTTTGGTATGATCAATTTGATTTAATTTAGCTTAGAATTGATTTTGGCTCATTTGGAATCTAATGGGTCAAGTTGACCAATTTGACCAAAATTGGCCAAATCGGCTTGGGATATGGGTCGATTCATGTTAAATTAGCTAATTGAAGATGAATGTGGTCATTTTTTTAAATCAATTTGGATTTAGGCCAAATTGACCCTTTAGGCCAATTTAGGATAAATGGCTCAATTGGGATCGATTAATTAAATTGAGTTTAATTATGGCTTTGGTCAAGTTCAATAATCAATTTGGAATGAACTTGAGCCATTGGCTATAATCAATTTGGGTTAGATCATGATTTGACCCAATTTGGTCCTTTAGGCCAATTTGGGTCAACTTGGATTGAATGACCAATTGGGCTTAGTTTGGCTCAATTGGTGGTCAAGTCATATTTAAATATTGATTTTGGTTTGATTCAAATCATTGGTTTCAATCAATTTGATGTAGGATGAGTTTTGGCTAGGTTTGGTTCATTTGAGCTAAGCATTGACTTGGTCAAATGACTAAGTTGACTTGGCTTGCCCCAATTGATTGCAATTGATCATCCAAGGGTGATCAACAATCATGGTGTAAGGTTTTGTTGAGCTTGGTTCAATCAAATTTGGGTTAGATTAGAAGTTGGCTCAAATGGGTCTTTTAGGTCACTTTAGGTCAAGTGGACCTAAGTGGGTCAATTGGTTTGGTTTGGGTTTGATTCGAGTTTAGTTGAACTTATATATGAGTCCTGGATTAAAATATAAATTCAATAGCAATCAATTTAGAGTCTATGGGATTTTGGCTCATTTGAAATTTTCAAGTCAAAAGGGCTAGGTTGGGTTTGACTTGGGTTGGCTTCGATTTGATGATTGTAGGTTTCATTTATATTTGGGTAGATAATTAAATGAATAATTGATTCAAGAGAAAATCCATTAGTTTTGAGTTGATTTAGATAGGATTTGGCTAAGTCCATGAAATTGGCTTAAGGGTTTGGATTTAGGTTTGGATCATGGTTTGAAGTTGACTTTGAGTTTAAATTTGATAAATTGATCGAGGGGTTGAATTGATCTTTGAAAAAATCAATTAAATTAGGATTGAATTGGATTTGGCAAAGGCTAAATCCATAAGATAAATTATAGGGCTTAGGGAGAATTTTGATTTGACTTGATTTTGGGTTTCAATCATTTGGAGTCAAATTTGGAATTAGATTTAGAATTTGAATTTGAATTTGAGGTTTAGTTTTAGATTTGAATCTGGGTTTGATTTGAGAAGGTGCATATGGAGTGGGTTTAGGCTATAGGTAGGTGATTTCCTTAAGTCCTAAGGTATGGCCTAATTCTATGATTAACCCTTCTAAGTCTCTAGGCTTAGGTTAAGTGTTCACCTATTCACTAGATGTATCTTATGACTAAGAAAATCTTAGCATCTAGAATAGTCCTAAGTCTAAGAAGAGGAGGTTGAGAGCTCACTCCAAAAGTGAGGTCAACAACCATAATTTGAAATTTTGTGATGACATAATCATATAATTAATATATATTAATCTTATGTTATTTTGATGTTTCGAACACAACAGCGTAGTCCATTTTGAGATTGGAGGACGTTTGGTTCACGTAGGCGTCGAATCGGGTCAATTTTAGTTCAAAATTGCGTGCTGTCACTTCTGATCGATCAATATTCACGTAGACTCATTCGAATTGAGCGTGAATAGTTTCATTTGATAAGTTTCTATATTTCAATGCTAACAACATGATCAATTTAATGAACGGAGGTCATTTTGGCACCTCCCAATTTTGATATGCACATAGGTGCATCAACGAATCTTTTCTTGATCGGTCAATCATCGAATTATGCTATATATATTCTGATCAATTTTGATGTTCTAAACATAATGACAAAGTCTATTCATTGATCAATGATCATTTCAACAAATTTCAGTGATGTCCAGTACATTTTCGCTTTTGTTTGAGCACTATTGTACTCAAAGTCCGTCGAATTCAGTTCATGAGCTCGACTTGACTGATGGAGCATGCATGGAGATCAACAAATGTCCCCCAATAAATATGATTCATGCATAGAGCGAGTCATTTTTATTGAAATCTGGTTGACCCTTTGGGCTAGTCACGAATCTTAGATCACTTCTGCTTCAATTTCAATAGCTTTTGAAGCTTTGATAAGATTTGTCATTAGTACAATGCCTTATGTTTGGACGAGATAAATGACATGATTGATTGATTTATTCTAATTGACTTGTTGGATGGATAAGATCTTCTTCGACCATCTACTCTCTGCTTCAATGAGTTTGCTGAAAATCTCTTTCTTTTGTATTTTTTATAGATTTAGATTTCCTCCGACCCTAGCTTCATACTTGATTGGGTTGGATGGAGGAATTGGTTTGTTTGCTTTGAGATTTTAAATTCCTTCTATCCTAGCTTTAAGCTTGATAGACTTGATGAAGGATTAACCTAATTTGTCCATATTAACATGTCAGGAAGTGTATGTACGCCCTAAATCCTATGCTTGCTACTTTGAGACTAGTTGAAGGGCAAATACAATGACTCGACTTATATTGGTTCTATAATGTTGAGTTATTTATCTAGAATGGGTGCTTTAATAAACTGAATAATTACAAAATTCCTTTAGTTTGGCTATTGACTTTATATGAACTATGGAATTACTTCCTTGTTCTTGTTCTTTCTGCTTTAACAGACTTGATGAGAAAATTGACTTTGTTTTACGCTTGGTGCTTGATCAGACTTTTGAAAAGAGATTGAAGTATCACCTTGCATGCAATATAGAGATTGATTTGAGGTTGCTTTGAATTGAGAGTTATTTTCTCAGATTATCTTGGTCTATCGATCAAGTAGAAAAATCTCTTGGACTTCAGCTTCTTATAATCACTAAACTGAATTTGGATTGAGATCAAGTATCATCATCATTGACGCGTCCTTTCTGGCCTTTTCTTTTGGCTTGTTGAGTGAGGAGAGCAGAGACTCAGCCATTTATGGACTTGTTGAGTTTGACCTTTAGAACTCATCCATGTCCTAGACTTGAACATGTAGAGGTTGATGTTTTTCCAACTTAGTCGATTGAAGCTTCCAAAATTGTGAGTTCTTCTAACTTGATCTTCAAAATTTGACAAATCTGTGAGACAAACTTTTGATATTTATGGTTGTCTTTCATGCATAAAACATATTCTTTTTATTCTTGCAAGACCTGCAACTTTAACAATAACAATTATAGATATATTCAGGGATCTCAACATAAAGCTTGATGTCAACCTGAATGTATATACAAGAAGACCTCCTATTTCACTAGAGAGGGTTTAACAACCTTGATCATAAAAAAGGCTCTTGTCTAACAGGGGGATTGCAAATTAGTTCAGAATACATTACAAAGCTTGATTTCCTTTAATACAAAATAGACATGATATGTTTTTCAATCTTAATATGTATCTATCTAAGGATCATAACTTAAAGCACAATATCTACTTAGATAAATATATAAAAATGCCACATGTCTAATAAGGGGCTTTCGCAATAACTGTTGATAGGATTTAGAATGTCTTTAGTCCTATGCTTTGTGTTATCAGACTTGTCAAAGACTTCCTACTGAGAGTTTGAAATTTATATTTTTCTAATGTCCTAGTTTTGTGCCTTAGTGGACTTGATGGAGTTGATGACTTGTTGGCGATATGAGAACATCTTTGGTCCTATGCTTTGTGCTTTGATGGACTTGTTGAAGATTAAATCTGAAGATTTGAAATATGTATTTTCCTCCTGTCTTGGCTCGGTGCCTTAGTGGAATTGATGGAGTTGATGACTTGTTGGTAAGATGAGAACATCTTCGGTCCTATGTATGGTTCTTTGATAGACTTGTTGAAGATTAAATCTCAGAGATTCATATCTTATTTGCTTTTATCTCTGGTTCATGCCTTGATGGACATGATTGAGGAAAATTTTGGATTGTCTTGAAGACTTGTTAGGTGATATGAAATTACCTTATACCCTAGCTCTCTACTTTCGTGGGCTTATAGAAGGATGTCTACCGGTACTAGCCCTCAGAGCTTGTGTTGGGTCAATGGCAAAGAGTCATTAATCCTATGCTTTATGCGTAACAGACATATTGATGAAATGACTTTCTTTGTTTAGCCTTTAGCTTTGTACAAACATTGGGTGACTTCTTCGATCATTTTCTTTCTGCTTTGTTGGACTTACTGAAAAAGAGTTTCATTCGGTCTTTACTTTCAGCTTTAACAGACTTGTTGAAGGAGTTGAGATTTCACATTTGATATTGATACCAAACTCAACTTAGTGCCTTCTTGAGCGAGGATATTTTTTTGTTGGATTTTGGAAAATACGATTAGAGATAATCTCTAGTATGGGCCACTTAAACTCACTAAATTGGAAGGATTTGGAGATTTAGATGCTCTTATCTTTGAACTAACGAAGTGGAAGGATTCCTTACTATGACCTTTGTGGCATGTTGAGTAAGCATACCTGTCAATGACTCGGCCATATTTTGGCATGTTGAGTCTGACCTTATGCATCCACTTGAGTCTTGGACTTAAGTAATTGATGGAGGGTTTTATCATCAGGCTAACGAGGTCTGTGATCTCTTACTATGGACTTTATGGCATGTTGAGTAAGTAGACCTATTAGCGATTCAGCCATATTTGGTGTGTTGAGTCTGATCTTATGCATCAACTCGAGCCTTTGGATGTATGGATGGAAGATGTGTCTCCAACTTGATTTGTTAAAGTTTGCAGACGTCAAAATTTCTTTTTTTGGTCAGTAAGACTTTGAAACTTGTGAATTTAAATACATAATTTGAACATGTATATGGGGATCTCACCTTAGGCGTGATGTCAACCCTAATACAAAAGGAGGCCCCTGCCTTATAGGAAAAGCCTAACATTTTCTATAAAATTTTAAAAATGCCCCTATCTAATAAGGGGATTTCTTTTATTTTAATAATACATTCTTGTATCACAAGAGAATTTTCATGTAAAACTTACGAAAGCTTTAAGTATAATATTTATTTGATTATACTTTCATGTATAATACTTCTTTAGATATCGATTATTGAATGGAGGCATTGATCTTTCACCTTTGAAATCGACACTAGTAGGCTCCTCCCTAATATGCCTTTTCAATGGCGAATGGCTCTTTTCAATTAGGCTCAAATTTATCGCCAATTTTGTAGTGAGGATTAGCACCAAGACTGATTCCCCTTCTTGAAAGGTTTGAGGGTACACTATATGATCAAATGCTTTGGACATCCTCACTTGGTAGACTTCTAAATTTTGCTAAGCTTGGAGCTTTACTTCATCAAGCGAATCAAGCTCTTTCATTCGTAGAAGGGCATTCTCATCTTGAGTGAGATTGTGTTAAATGGCTACTCAGAGTGAAGGTAGTTCAACCTCAAGTGGCAAGACTACTTCTACTCCAAATACTAGCATAAGGAGTGAATTTTGTGGGAGTACAATCGAGATGTCATTATTATCTTTCTTTAAGGCAATTTCACTTCGAGGCTTTGGCCTCCAAAATTTCTTACATTTTTGCCAAGACCTCTCGACAGCTAATTCTTGGACTTGTGGTCCAAGTGTCATGCATCTATGCTCACCATACGAGACTTGAATTGGTTGACATCTTTCCAGGGTTATAGAAGGAGGTCTCCTTGGAGGAGCAACTCTAGCCTCCCTTATGATAGGACTTTGATATTTTCTTTTCATCGGCCCTTTCTCCTTAACAACTTTGAGGACCCGATGCACACTTGCATATACAGTTTTGACTTTTCTCATTGGAGAAGTTGGAACGTAACGTTGTCGGGTCCAAAAAGACTGTTTGATTTGATTAGTAGAGCTATTCTATTTTGCCCATTTTACGTTGTCAAACTGTTATGGGTTGGAACACTCTCTTCTGGTTCCACAATTAGTTGTACAACTTTCTGCTTCAATAATGGCAGTTGAGCATGTAGTTTCAGTTTTTCTCTTTCTCCACTTCCTCTAGGTTAATTTGCATCTAGACGAAAAAGTTTCTGTGTCGCTACGTTTTCTCAAGGCTTCGACCTTCATATTTGCTTTTCTTTCTACCAGGACCTTTTAGTAGTGGATTCCTGAACATATGGTTCAGATGTCATGCCGATGTTCACGTGTAGGACTTGTTTATAATGGCCTTGAGCATTACCCACTGAGAGTAGCCTTTTTAGTGAAGCTTTCTCATTTTCTCTAGTAATCGAACTTTGATACTTTTTCTTCATAAGACCCTTTCCTTGACAACTTTCAGCACCCTATGGACTCAAGGACAAAGTCTTAGGATGGCTCCTTTGTGGGATTATAGCTTGGTGTCGCTGCTCCCATAATGATTATTTGTTTTCACCAATATAGTTGTTTCTTTTCACCACTTGAGATTTTCAAATTTGTTGTGAGTGGAAACACTCACTTCTGGCATCAAGTTTTCGCATGGCTAGTGATTTAGGTAGTAATTACTGAGCTCGCAGTTCAACATTTCTTCTCCTTCTTTTCCTTCTACATAAATTTTCTCCAGAAAAGGAGGCTTCAGCATCATGCCTTCTTAGTGCAAAAGGTTTCATTGATAGTGATAGAGTGGTTGCATTCATAGGTGTGACTAAAACTTTCTACTCAATGATGGTTCTTTTCATGATGGCATCTTAGAATGACCCAATCTTTTGAATGCAAAGGCTCTCTTTCGAGGAACCTTAGTAGTAGTAGTGGCTTTTCCAGTTGTTCTCCTCCCATGCAGTTGGTGTGTATAATATGTAGGTGCTTCAAGTCGAGGATTATTTGTAGTAGTGATGGTTGGGAAGTCTACAATACTAAATAGAATGGTAGCTCCATCATCCCCAATATTGATAATAACATTAGCTAGAGATGTTGGCTTCACGATCTAGCATGATGAACGGTGTGTTCTGAAGATCCATCGATGTAAAGAACAAGCATATTAGTCATAAGGATATAATTGGCTTAAATTTAGTTTCATTGATAATTGATTCTCTTTTTCTTTTCTTTTTAAAATTTTAAATTTTTTATTGTACTCCACTATTACTATAGCTTGTAATCGACTAGCTAAAGATGGAAAGAGAAACCTATCCCTAGTGGAGTCGCCAGAAATTTGTGGGCTCCAAAAATTCATCACTGACCTCTCAATTAAGAGAGTTAATTTGATGTCAGTGAAATTTTCAGAAGGCAGATGGAATAATAGATAGGACACTGCCCAGAGATTTCACCCTCTTTTTGTGAGGACTTTAGATCTGGTTTTAGGTTTCTTATAGGTGCAAGCACTTATAGTTAATTACCCCTCCCAATATATAGAAAGAACTTTTGATTAAGGTCAGTCGTTAGATCGCTAAACACGTAGTGTATAGTAGCAGCATGTAGAATTTTAAAATTTAGATTTATGAAATTCATCATCTTAACTTAAAGAGGATGGTTGGGGGAATGATGACGTGTTCAATCAAGATCCCATGGTTCCATCATCCAACGCTGTCATGGTCCCTAGTCTACTTAGTCAGAGGAGGTAGTTGACCCAACTTGATCGAAGGATCCTTGTCAACATCCATAGGTTGCATCGTCCAAGTAATCCTTGTAGACTTGGGGTGGTGTTCGTCTAAAGAGACAAGCTTAAGTCCACCTTAGCTAAAAGAGGGCATTTTTTCCTATTAGGTGCACATTATGATTCACAACTCAAGGTACAGAGGGGATCATACGGGCTATAATCCTGATCGTAATATAATGGTAACATTTGGCAGCAGCCACCCGATTAGAGGACTCTGATCGTAATGACATTATATGCAGAGCCTACTAACCAAACCACATAGTTAGAGGACACGAGCCACATCCTTACTAGCATGAGATTGATTGAGAGTGAACATAGTGGAACACTTGATTTGACTTTGGCTCCTTTGTGAGCTAAAATTTTCTTAATTTGTCACCTCCTACAAATAATTACGGAAGGTGGATGAATTGAGTTTTGCTTTAAGTTTTTAGATTGAATTTCATTTAGACATTTATAGCTTAGTAATTTATCTAATTTTTTCTAATCATATTGATACTTGATTTTGATTAATTTGATTTGAACTTGCAAGCACATTTTCATGATAAATATCCCCCTTCGGTTGAAATCTCAATTCAATACAACAATCATCGGGGTAGATGAATTATTTTGCTATTCCAGATTCTATCAACTCTATTAATTTAATAATAAAGGATTAGATCTACTGTTATATGATAGAATTAGTTTCTCAGATATTTTACAAAGTTGAAATTCTTATAACAATATTATTACATTTTTAGATTTTGTTAACTCGGACTTGGTCCTAAGACCCAACCTGGGAATCAAATCCTATCAACTCTAATAATTTAATAATAGAAGATTATATACATATTTATATTTTGAGAATTTAGAATTTAAGAATATTGAATATAAATATCTTAAATATTTTTTGATAATGATGACCCCTCTAGTTGATATATTCAATCAACTCAACCATTATTTGGGAATTAATCACT
Source organism: Cymbidium sinense (assembly GCA_021442155.1). NCBI lineage: Eukaryota > Viridiplantae > Streptophyta > Magnoliopsida > Asparagales > Orchidaceae > Cymbidium > Cymbidium sinense. The sequence continues at coordinate 165,948,344 of CM038218.1, read as the reverse complement.
TAGTTTATTATTTTAGATCATGTCGACTCTATTAATTTAATAATAGAGGATCAATCTACTGTCATATGATAGAATTAGAGATTTTATTAGATTAAAACATATTATAATATAATTATTAGATTGTTTAGGTTTTGTTAACCCGACCCCGCCCCTAAGAACCAACGGGAATCAACTCAAAGATCGGACATTAAGTTTAAACATTCAGCATAGTGTCGGGGCCCATGCGGCTAATTTAGATTATTTGTACAAATTTTGGAAAGATCTGGTTGAATTTAAGATTATTTTATATTTTATACAAAGTCTCATCTCTTTCAAATGGTTGCACAAATTCTAAAGCACTTGAATTGAGTGGTAGCTGACTCAATGATCTGTGCAAGATTGATATATTTGAAGTTCACTTAAAAGTTAAATCAACGCCTTATGTCTGCTTCTAAATTTGTATTGTAGATTTAGTGGCATTAGTTGTATGTTTCATTCATATCTAACTTTAAATCTTTTGAATGTTTTATAGCACATTGTATTTCTTATTCATTCAAATATTTTGCTTGCATTAGATAGATATCTAATTTTTTGTACACTATTGTCTGTCAGATGATTATAGCTTAATCTTATCTCACTAGCTTAATCATTTTATTTAGTTTAATTATTGATCTTATTACTCATTTAAGCATCAAAATATTTAGTTATCAAGCAGGTCCGCCCTAGAGCTTTTCAAGTAGGAGAACTTATTTTAGTTCTAAGAGACCAATTGTTGCCGTCGAAAGATGGGAGGCAAGTTTGAACCCACTTGGGAAGTCCCTTTTATCATAAAGAAGGCCTACCAAGGAGGATCTTATCAACTTATTGATTGTAAAGGGGAACACCCGATGCTTCAAAATAATGAGCTCTATTTGAAGAAATACTACCTATAAAATCATGTTTGAAAATAATTATCTTCAAAAATTCTATTCCAATTCATCAAAATATTCTCTTCATTCAAAACATTATTTGCTTGTTTGCGAATCTACCACAACGTGTTTAGGATAGGTGTAAGAGAACCCAAGAGGCATCCTATCCTTCTTTCACAAGGCATCCTATCCTTCTTTCACAATATGAACACAAATTAAACATGATTCCCTAGCGCTACTAGAGTAGGTGTAAGAGAACCCAAGAGACATCCTATTTCGGCTAACACGGCTAAGTTAGGTGTAAGAGAACTCAAGCGACATCCTTTCTTTGTGGGATTACAACTGCCATTCTTGGCACCATTTCATCAACTTTTAAATGTGTTTTAGGATAGGTGTGAGATAACCCAAGCGATATCCTGTCCTCTTCAAACACAAACACGATCATAAACACAAATACAAAAATATATCTTTTGTCTTGGGCTATTTTGAGGTGGGAATAGGCCCCATGTGGAACTCACTCATTAGCTGCTCTAGGTCAAGCCGACATGCTACCTTGCTAGTGTGTAACCCCCGTGGTCACCTATTTGGAAGATGTGAGTCTCCATGCTTTCTTCCTAACTTGACCATTGCAAACCAACGAGCGCCTTATTAGTTTGGTAGGCCTCATTGCTCAGCCAGTAAGCTACCTTATGTCGAATTTGTTTAAGAAGATGTAAGTCTATACAATTTCTTCTTGGACTAGACATCATGAGCTGATAAGTTGAATATAATTGAGGTTTAGGATAAGTCTCCCAGTGGCTCCTTTCCTCTTGACTACTTTTGAGTTGATATAAGTCCCCCAATGGCATTCACTTAGTAGTTGCCCTAGGTCGGATAGCACCTGTTGAACTGAAGATAGACTATCCTAGCAATCAGTTCCACTGTAGGACGATGTGAGTCCCTGATGCTTTCTTCCTAGGCTGATTGTTGCAAAGTGATGAGCACTTTAGGTTTGTTGATGTTGGCTATGCTGACAGTGACTCACTCAGGTGGATACACCACTCTTGGTAGATGTGAGTCCCCATTCTTTCTCCTTGACCTGGCCACCGAATACCTATAGATATTATCTTCTCCATGGTTTTGGATAAAGCTCTTAGCAGCACCTCCCCTATGGGTACTCTACTTGGATCATGTCCTTTGTGACTCCATTTAGACACTACCCGGGTTATTCTTGGATTGGACAGTTCTCCTTTCCTAGTAGCCACCCTTGTGGTTGGAGAATTTGTTCAGCGGATGCATAGATTCTCCCTTAGTTTAATAAATCTAAGATAGGTCTAGGCTGATATAAGCTCCTTCTCAGTATGATCCATCGCAAACCAAGAGGGTCCATGATAAATAAATAAATAAATAAATAAACAAACAAACAAATTTATTCGCTGATGGATTAGGAATTCAAGCCCCCAGTGGCCCCTTTCCCAAGCAGGCATCCTATCTTTAGGAAAGTATCAACAAAACTCCCTATAGGAATTGCCTAACTAGAGATAAGTCCCCGGGTTAGCACTCTCTCTGTAGTCGCCCTTAGGTCGGGTTCAATCTATTTTGCCACAAATAGGTTGCCCCGACAGTCATTTTGCTTTTGAAGATGTAAGTCTACTACGCATTCTTTCTAGCATGACTATTGCAAACTGACGGGCCGCCCTAGGTTGGGTTGACATGTTACCTTGCTAATGTGTCGACCAAGTGGTCTCTTATTCAGGAAAGATGTGAGTCCCCGTGCTTTCTTCCCTAAATTAGCTGTTGCAAACTCAAAGACACCCCATTGGTTGGATAGTTCTCCCTCCGAGAAGCTACTCCTTGATCGAATGAATGTAGCCAAGGACAACACTATCAAGGTCCATCGCAGTCGATGGGATCTATCAAAAATAATTAAAAAATGAAATTAATTTTGACTATCTTTGAGCTGATTTAAGTCCCCCAGCAGTATTCACTCAGTAGTCAGCATAAGATTGGGTTCAATCCTTTGCCTCACCAACAGATCACCCCATTGACTGATCCCTACTTTGGATGATGTAAGTCTACTACACTTTCTTCCTAGTATAACTACTGCACACCGAAAGGAACCCCTTTAGTTGGATAGTCTTACTATGTGGTAGGTAGACTACCTCTTTGGATTGATAAATCTGAAAAAGGCCAAGGCCAACACGACCCTTACTTAGTGCGGTCCATCACAAACCGACAGGGTCCATCTCAAAATTTAAAATTTAAAATTTGAAACAAAATCAACCAACCTCCCTTAGTGGAGTCAAATCAAATAAATCAAATCAATCAGCTTCTCCTCACTGAGATGCAAATCTTTACAATCTCCCTAGTGGAGTCAATTCAATCCAACCCAAACTTACTCTCTTACGAGAATGTTCACATCTTTTATCCCAGGATTCTAAATTTTAATCCCTCAGTGATTTCACAAACTCTCATCCCCCAGTGGATGACTTGAGCCTTTTCTCCCAGTGGAAAGCTCACATAATCAATCCCTAGTGGATTCCTCCTCTGCTCTCTTATGTTTTTGACATAAGTAGAGCCACATTGCACTAAGATTTTGATTCCTCCTACACCTCGAGTTTAGGAGTAGATCATTTTTTTTAGTGCTTGTGATCATTCGAATGCTATTAATCATCTCGGTTAACACTAACACGTGCGGTATACCTTGTCAGTCATACCACACCTATTAGGCACCCTTTGTTGACCTCACTTTTGAAGTGAGCTTTCAACTTCTTCATCTTAGAGATAAACTCCTCTAGTCACTAAGAGTTTCTTAGTCTTAAGATACTTCTAGTGATTAGGTGAACACTTAACCTAACCCCAGAGACTTAGAAGAGTTAGCCATAGGAATAGGTTATGCCTTAAGGGTATTAGGAGGACTTGCCTACCCTATAGCTTGAATCCAATCCTTGCTTCCTTCTTTCAAACCAAACTTCAAACTAAAATCTTAAATTAATTCCAACTCAATTGATTTTCTCAAATCATAAATGAATTCCAAAACTCAAATCATGAATCAATTCCAAATAATAGAAAACCATAATCATTTCCAATTCCAAAATCTTTCCAATGCCCTTTTGATTTCATCTTATGGACTTAGCCCAAATCAAATCCAAATCATTCCAAACTCAAAAGATTCTCTCATAACCCTTTTATATTCTCATTTATATTCACAAATATAAATAAAATATAAATTCAAATAACCAAAACTAAATTCAAAACTCAAATCCATACCCAACTTAAATCTAACTTATACTCTTTCAAGTCAAATCCTTGAACTTAGCCAAATCATTCTCAAATTAAGCCAAACCCTTTGATTTTCTCTTTAAACAATCACTTCTTCAATCACATACCCATTTGACTCCAAATCACATACAATTGGATTTATATTTCAATCAGAACTCCATATGTGAGTTCAACCAAACTTGAATCAAGCTTTGATCAAGCCAATTGACCCACTTAACCCAAAGTGACCTAAAAGACCTTTTTGAGCCAAATTCTAATGAAACCCAAATTGGATTGAACTAAGCCCATTAAAGCCTCACATTATGAGCAGCAATTATCCTAGGATGATCAATCACTCAAATTGGGTCAAATCAAGTCAAACTTAGCCTTTGACCAAGTCAACACTCATCCCAAATGAAACCTAAACTAGCCAAAATCCATCATATGATAAGTTGATTGAAACGATTGATCTAAACCAATTCATAAACATTGATTGAACTTGACCAAGACATCAATTGGGCCAAACCAAGACTAATTGACCACTTGACCTAAGTTGACCTAGGTTTGACCTAAAAAAATCAAAATGGGTCAAATCTTGATCTAAGCCACACTGATTGCAACCGATGGGTCAAACTCATTCTAAATTGATTTTTTAACTTGACCAAAGCTTCAATTGGCCAACTAGACCCAACCTAGCCCAATTGACCATGAACCCAACTTGACGTAAAAGGTCAAATCAACTTGAAATCAAACCAAACCAAAATTGGTTGAAACCAAAGCTTAAAAACATTTCAAATGATCAACCAAGCCTAAAACAACTCATGACCTAACCCAATTGGGTCAAATCGGTCAAATTGGCCAACTTGACCCATTTGACCTAAATGAACCTAAATGAACCAAAACCAAATATATACCAAATTAAACCAAACCAATGATACCCATAGGCTCAAAATGATCATTTGAACTTGACCTAACCCATGGTTTGACCCAATTTGATCAATTGGTCAACCTAACCTAATTTGACCCAACTCAACCTACATGGGTCAAATTGAACCAATTCAAACCAAATGAACTCCAAATCCCTAAAAGTTTGGCCCAACCCATTTTTGAATCATTTCAAATATGCCCAAATCAAAATCAAGGCCAAATGACCACTTAGGGGTCAAAGGGTATCCTATGACCAAATTCACTTGGAATTTGGTCATATTCTTTCTCAAAGCCACTTGGCATCTTCTAGTGGTCCACTTGGACACCACGGAGTGAGGTGAACATGACCCAATGTCCTTGGATCGATCATGACCCAACCCAAGGCCAAACCTACCCCTCCAATAAAAATTGAACACTTGGATCACTCAATACACTCAACTAGCACATGAGCACTCACTCTCCTCCACTCCTCTGCTTAAAATAGATCACATGGAGTGTCTAATAGCCTAAACAGACCAACCAATCTCCTCCATTGAGCTAAAATGACATTTCTAGTCTTCACTATCTGATCCAAGGAGGGGGAGATATACTCCCCCTCATTCCCACACAAGTGAGAGGCATTGCATTCGATTTGAGTTCTAGGAATCTAAACCAAGATTCTCTAAGCCTTGGCCAGCATTCCCAAGCTCCAACCATTTTCTCCTTCTCGGTTTTGCTTAAGGCCAAAATAGGGGAGGCCAATCCAAATTCCAACTCACTCAATTTTGCATCAAATCCAAATTACTCTTGCAAGCACCATCAAGGGAAGGAGGACTTCGATCAAAGCTGATTGCCATTGAAGGGGAGCTTGGTGAACCGAGCCATCCACTTCAAATAAAGGCTTGATACCTTCAATCTTTGTCTCTACTACACCTCCTCCTCAAGTGAGTGATACCTCTCTGAGGTATTGCTCAAAATTGTAGACATAGAAATTTTTGCTTGTGTTGACCTCCATGTATATCAAATTAGTCGAGTCAAGTTCACAAGACAAAGTCAATCAATTTTGGATGCAACGACACATAAATTGAAGCTGAAATACACTCGACATCATCGAAATTAGTCGGAATAACCTCTCGACGTTGAACAACTTCACCTTGCATCAGGGTTTAGTGGAGATGGATGGATTGAAAAAAAAAGCAAAAGCAAGTGGTGCAAGCCAACTTATTATCAAGGATTTGAAGGAGGAATTTGTTAGAGAATACATATTCCCTTGCTTTCGTGCAGTATATGAAAGAAAGTATTTTCTCGACACTTCAATGGCTCGTCCTATAATTTCCAAGGCAATGGTTGATGTTGCTAAAGATTTTGGTGCACATGGTGTGTCACATGGATGCACATGGAAAGGAAATGATCAGGTTTGATTTGAGTGGCCTGAATCTTAAATTAAAAGTTGTAGCACCATGGAGGGAGTGGGAAATTCAAAGAAGAGAGGATGTTATTGAATATGCAAAGAAACACAACATTCTTGTTCCTGTTTCAAAAAAAGTCAATTTAAAGTAGAGATCATAACCTATGGCACCTCAGCCATGAAGTGTTGAAGGCCTATGCATGCTTTTTTTAAGCATGGTGGGTTTAGAAGACTTCTTATGCCACAGTGTTGCAATACATTGATTATGCACACTTTTTTATGTGTGGTAGGATGACTCTAGCACTCCCGAAGCAGACCCCTATATGGGGACTACGCTGGAATGCTGCCAAACTTCACACCGGCAGGGGGACTTACACAACTTGACATAAAACCATGCAATAATATAAATTATTATTTAAACTAATGTTGTAGGTGTATAAGTACACGTACACACCTTTCTTGGCATGGTGGGGAATTATGTATTTGCTTGTTGACTATAAATACCCGTACACACCTTTCTTGGCATGGCGGGAAACTGTACTTGCTTACAAGTTTATAAGTACCTGTACACATCTTTCTTGGTGTGGAGGAGAAATCTATTTCAGCAGGTACCTTAGAGACCCATACATCCCTTTCTTGGCATGATGGGAAGACATTTAGGCTGTGATTTATACTGCCCATACACGCCTTTCTGTGGTGGAGCCCAACATACAAGTAGCCCCTATACGGGATGATGATGGATGTCGAAATGTTGCCAAATTTTACATTGACATGATTCATAAACTGCTTAATAAAAATTCAACAATAAAGAAAAAAATTAATGTTTTAACTTGACATTGCAAATATATAAGTATCTATACATGCCTTTCTTAGCATGGCAGGAAAATATGCGCTTCATACAGGTACTTCAGAGACCCATACATGTCTTTCTTGACATGGTGGGATGACACATTCAGTCATGGAATCAACACAACCCATACATGCCTTTCTTGGCATGGTGGGCAGGCCTCAACCCCGTTGTAGCCCCCTATGTGGGGACGACGCCGAGAGGCTACCGAAATGCTATCAAAATTTTATCTAAAAATTTATACTTGCAATGAAATTCAGTTAAAACAAGTAATATTATACAGATCCCTTAGTTTTAAATTAATGTTGAATCAAATACACTCGCATGGGCCTCGACACTATGTTGAATGCTTAAACTTAGTGTCTAAGGATGTTGCGTGGGTTGATTCCCGGTTGGGTCTTAGGACCGAGTCCGAGTTAACAAAACCTAAAAAATCTAATGATGTTATTTTAATATCTTCAACCTAATAAAACATCTGAGAAGCTAATTCTATCATATGACAGTAGATCTGATCCTCCATTATTAAATTAATAGAGTTGATAGGATCTGAAATAGCAAAATAATGAACCACCCGATGATGGTTGTGTTGAATGAAGATTTCAACTAGAGGGGATACTTACCATAAAAATGTGCATGCAACCTGAAATTGAATTAATCAAACTCAAGTATCAATGCAAATGTAAAATCAAATAAATCATCAAATTATAAATACTTAAATGAAATTCAAATTTTAAAGAACTTAAACCTAAAAATGAATCCATCTTTCACAATTGTTTGTTGAAGGTGATAAATTAAGAAAAATCTAGCTCACAAAGGAGCTAAAGTCAAATTAAGTACACAATTATGTTTACTCTCAAACAATCTCATGCCAGCAAGGACGTGGCCCATGTCCTCTGACTACGTGGCTTGGTAAGTAGGTTCTATATGTTGTAGTTATGACCAAAGTCCTTTGATCGGGTGGTTGTCGCCAAATGACCCCACTATATCACGATCACGATTTGGCCCGTATGTTCCCCAATGGCTCTATCTTTTGAGTTGTGAATCATACGGTATACTTGATTGGGAAAAAAACCCTATATTAGCTAAGGTAGACTTAAGCTTGTCTCTTTAGACAAACAACCCTAGGTCTACAAGGATTTCTTGGATGACGCTATCCATGGCTGCTAAAAAGGATCCTTCTTTCAAGTTGGGTCGACTACCTCCTCTGACTAAGTAGACTAGGGACCGTGACAGCCCGGGATGACGAAATAATGGGATCTAGATCGGGGGTGTCATCGTTCTCCCAAACATCCACTTTAAGTTAAATATAATGAATTTCATAAATCTAAATTCCAAAACTCCACATGTTATTACTATACACTGCACACTAAGTGACCTAATGACTAGCCTTAATCGAAAGTTCTCTCTCAGCACTGAGAGGCATAATTAACTACGGGTGCTTACGCCTATTGGAAACCTGGAACCAAATCTAAAGTCCTCCCAAAATAAGGGCAAAATCTCTAGGTAGTGTCTTATCTACTATTTCATCCGCCTTCTAAAGTTTACACCTACACTTTAAATCATTCTCTTCATTGAGAGATTGATGGAAAATTTTTGGAGTCCACAAATTTTTGGCGACTTCGCTAGGGATAGGTATCTCTTTCCATCTTTAGCTAGTTGAATTTGAGCTATAGTAGTTGTGGAGCATGATAAAAATTGAAATTTAAAATCTATTATCAATGAAATTAAATTTAAATCAACCATATTCTTATGACTAACTTGTTTGTTCTCTATATCAGTTTGCTCTGTTATATATGTATGCATTATTGAAGTGTGGGGTGATACATCAACTATTGATTATTAATCCCCATCTTTTATTTGCAAAGTTGGATCTTCAGAACACACAGTTCATCATTCAACTAGGTCGTGGAGCCAACATCTGCTTGGCTAATGCTATAATCAGTACTGGAGTTGTTGGAGCTACCATCCAATTTAGTAGTGTAGACTTCCCAGCAATCACTGCTGCAAATAATCCTCTACCTAAAGTACCTACATATTATACACACCAACTTATGTAAGGGAGGAGGACAACTAGAATAACCACTACTAGTATTGAGGTTCCTCAAAAGAGAGCATTTGTATTCAAAAGATTGGGTCATTTTGAGGTGCCAATCATGAAAAAAAGTATCACTAGGCAGAAAGTTTCAATTGTACTGTGAATGCGACCACTCTGCCAGTTGAATCTTTCGCACTAAGAAGACATGATGTTGAAGCCTCCTCTTCTAGAGGAAAACTAACTAGAAGGTAGAGGAGAAGAATGAATGCTGAGTTGCAAGCTTATCAACTCTCACCTGGGCTATCTGTTATACAATCAGCTTTACAACTAGAAGCGAGTATTCCTACCCCACAATAAATTTAAAAATTTTGAGATGAGTGAAAAGGAAAAGCTCTACTGGTGATGTTAAATAGTCTTTTTGGGGTTCAACAATAGTTAGCTCCAACCCTTCAGAAGAAATAACCTAAAACTCTATATGCTCGAGTACATAGAGTCCTAAAGGTTATAAAAGAAAAGGTCTTATGAATAAAAGATATCAAAGGCTAATTATCAGAGAAGCTGATAATGCTCCACTGCAAAAGCTACCATCAGTGGTAGTAAGAACTCAAGATCATTCTAAATAAGCCCTACACGGTGAGCATCGAGGTGTGACACTTGGATCAAATGTCCATGAATCCATCGAAAGGTCCCTAAAAAAGGTAAGCAAATTTGGAGGCTAAAGCCTCGAAGTGAAACTTCCTTAATGAAAGATAATGATGTGACATTTGGACTGTACTCCCAGAAAATCCATGCCTTACGTGCTAGTATTTGGAGTTGAAGCAGTCTTGGCACTTGAAGTTGAACTACATTCACTTCAAGTAGCCATTCAACACGATCTTACCTAAGATAAGAATGCCTATCTATGGATGGAAGAGCTTGATGTGCTTGATAAGGTAAGGCTCCAAGCTCATAAAAATTTAGAAGTTTATCGAGCAAGGATGTCCAAAGCATTCAATTATATGGTGCGTCCTTGAATTTTTTAAGAAGGAGAATTGGTCATGGTGTTGAGAAGACTAATTATTCTTCACTCTCATTACATGTGTAAGTTTTTCTTGGAAATTCTCTTGTAATATAAGAATGCATTTTTGAAATGAAATAAAATCCCCTGGGGAGCATTTTTTTAATTTTTATAGCAAAATGTCAGGCTCTCCCTGTGAAACATGGGGACTTTCTATTGTATTTGGGTTGACATCGTGCCTAAGGCGAGATCCCCATACACGTATTCAAATCATGTATTCAAAATTCACAAGTCTCAAAGTCTTACCTACCAAAAAGAAAAATTTTCAAGTATGTAAACTACAACAAATCGAGTTGGAAACACATCTTCCATCCATACATCAAATCTAGGGCTTGAGTGGGTGCATAAGGTCGGACTCAATAAACCCAAATATGGCCGAGTCGTTGACACGACTTCTTACTCAATGCACCATAAAGGTCGTAGTAAGAGATCCCCCATCTTATTAGTCTGATGATAAAATCCTCCAATAATTGCTCAGGTCCAAGACTCAAGTGGGTGCATAAGGTCAGACTCAACATGGCCAAATATGGCAGAGTTATTGACAAGTTGCTTACTTAACATGCCACAAAGCCCAGTAAGGATCCTCCTACTTCAGTAGTTCAAAGACAAGAGCATCCAAAAACCCTCAAATCCTTCCAACTTGTTGAGTTCAAGTGACCCAGACTGGGAGATCATCCTCAATGGTCATAAAATCTTTTTTTTTCAAAATCCAACAAAAAGATCCTCACTCGAGAAGGTAATAAGCTGAGTTTGGTTTCAATATCAAATGAGAATTGTCAACTCCTTCAATAAGTCTACTACGTAGAAAGCAAAGACCAAAGGAAACTCTTATTTAACAAGGCTAATCAAGCAGAAAAAAAGGGACTGAAGAAGTCATCCCAATGTTCATACAAAGTTAAAGGGTGAACTAAGGGAGTTATGTCATCAACGTGTCTATTACACGCAAATCGTAGGACTGATGACTCTTCGTCATTGATCCAACACAAGCTCTGAGGGTTAGGTCACAGGAAGACATCCTTTTATAAGCCCACGAGAGCAGAAAGCAATGACAGAAGGTAATTTCGTAACACTTGACAAGTCTTTAAGATAATTCAAGAAATTCCTTTGCCAAATCTGTCAAGGCATAAAGCGAGGATAGAAGGAAATATGAACTACAAAATTTTGAGATTGAATCTTCAACAAGCTTGTCAAAGCACAAAGTATAGGACCGAAGATGTTCTCATCATGCCAACAAGTCATCAATTCCATTAAGTCCACCCAAGGCACAAAGCTAGGACAGGAGAAAAATATAAATTTCAAACTATCAAGATGAAATCTTCAATAAGTCAAAGCACAAAACCATATGACTAAAGACATTCCAAATTCTCTCAATAGTTAGTATGAAAGCCCCCTTGTTAGACAGGGGCATTTTTATATATTTGTCTAAGTCGACATTATGCTTTAAGTCGAGATCCTTAGATAGATACATATTATGATTGAAAAATATATCATATCTATTTTGCAGTAAAGGAAATCAAATCTTGTAATATCTTTTTGAACTAATCTGCAATCCCCTTGACAAGAGCCTTTTTCTTAATGATCAAGGTTGTTCAACCTTCTCCTGCAAAACAGGAGATCTTCTTGCATATATTCAGGTTGACATCGAGCTTTATGTCGAGATCCCTGAATATATCTATAATTGTTATGGTCAAAGTTGTAGGCTCTTGAGAACCAAAAGAATCTATTTTTATGTATGAAAAGATAGCCATAACTATCAAAAGTTTGTCTCCCATGATTCATCAAATTCCAAAGATTGAGTTAGAAGAATTCTCAATTTTGGAAACTTTGATCAGCTAAGTTGGAAAAACATCAACCCCTACGTTTTCAAGTCTAGGATACGAATGGGTTCTAAAGGTCAAACTCAACAAGCCCACAGGTGGCCGAGTTGCTGATGCTCTCCTCACTCAATAAGCTACAAGAAAAGGCCACATTGAAAGAGTTCCCATTCATCAGTCTAATGACAAGACCACCAAGCCATCACAGCTTAAGTCAAAAAACTCGAGTAGGTTCTAAAGGTCGGACTCAACAAGCCCATAATGATCGAGTTACTAACGCTTCCCTCACTCACAAGTCGCAAAGAAAAGGCCATA